>JALBCR010002259.1:0-1407246 GCA_030710515.1 Abscondita cerata
TTCACTTAATTCTATGTTCCTTGTAACTTTGGTATTGTTAAAATACACTTCTCTGATTGTGTTTTCTTTTTATCTCCTATAATGTTTTAAGTAGTTTCCACATTTGTTTTGGATCGTTACGGTTCTGCTGCAAGTTGTTTTTGATAAATCTGTTTTTGTTTCTCCTAAGTAAATAAACAAACTCGTTTTTTTAGATTTATATACATTCCAATTGTACGCAGTTTTATTCAATTTAGCTATTTTATACAGGTCGTCTCTTTGTTGTTGTATTTTTTTAAGTTCATAAGTGAACCACTTATTTTGCTGATGATGAACTTTAACTTGTTTGTAAATAGTCAGTTCATTAATCGAGGTTTGTATTAATTCCATTATTGCACATACTTTAGTATTTATGTCAAATAATTGCATTATGTCTAAATTTACTTTATCCATAATAGATTTTTGTAAATTTGCTATATTGTAACTTACAAATTTCTTAATATTTACTAAATGTTCTACTTTTAGGGTCATCGGCTTATTGAACGTAATTTCTATTACATTATGATCTGAAATATTAAACGTATCTAAAACCTTTGCTTGCAAATATTTGCTATTTGTAATAACTAAGTCTATTATAGTATTAGAATTTTGATTGCATCTAGTAAAATCTTTTAACAATTTGTTTGGACACCAAGACTATTAATTACGTTTTTTAATTTGGTACTATAAAATTTATCTTTAGATACATCAATATTAAAGTCTCCTGTTATTAATATATTTTTACTTTGGTTTTCCAAAATCAACTGTTCGCACCAGTTATTAAATAAATCTATAAATTCGCTATCGCTTGAACTTGGTGAATGATAAAGTACCGCAACAGTATTTATATAAAAATTTTGATGAATAGTGATAGCTAATCCCCAAAAAATTTTTATTAATGCTTATGTTAGAAAAAAATTTCGAATAGAATACTTTCTTTAATGTACATAGCAACACCCCCTGTATGTCTAGAAATTGAATCACACCTAATCAAACGATATCCTTGGATACCGACTTCACAGTCTAATATCTGATTTGTTAACCGAGTTTCACTTACCATAAGTATCAAGGGTTTCTTACTTTGCACCATTATTGCTATCTCGCTTAAATTATGAATTAAACTTTGACAGTTTAAATATATTATTCCCGCACACAGTTCTCTCTGATATAAAAATCAATCTTGTTTCTTTCAGCTTCCAGTTTCCTCTTGAACACTCGACACTCTTTGTTCCATGCTTCATGTCCTATATCCAAATTTATTTTAAGATTTTCAACCGCCAGTTTACAATTTATGCACTTTACGTCTTTTTGTTCGGCTTTGCATTCTTTTAGTTCGTGTGCTCCGGCACATCTAGGACATGCCAGCGTATTTCTACATTCTTGTGATTTATGTCCATAACCGCTACACTTATAGCATCTTCGCACATTTACGGCATCATAAACTCTGCATCTATCCCACCCTATGTTTAATTTTTCATTTCTTAGAACCGACTCATACGTTTTTCCATCAACTTCGACTAGACCAAAAAATTTTTTGTGCTCCTTATTTACGTATACCACATTTGATAAATGAATCCTC
The DNA here is from genome assembly GCA_030710515.1 of Abscondita cerata. NCBI lineage: Eukaryota > Metazoa > Arthropoda > Insecta > Coleoptera > Lampyridae > Abscondita > Abscondita cerata. Next base: position 1,598 of record JALBCR010002259.1, read on the forward strand.
CAAGACAATTTGTTTATTTTGAGCCCTTATTTTTCTTCAATTTCACTGGTAGTTAGCTGTTCAGTCATTCCCACTATTTTTAACTTTGGTGCTCTATTTTTGGCACTTTTACTTTGTAGTTGCTACCTAATTTGCTTTCTGTTTCCTTTACCACTTTTTCTAAACATTCTTTCGACTTACATTCAATTACAATGCCTCCATTACTGATATTTTTAAACCAGTAATTTCTAGTTCTGCCGGATCTAAATTTTTTTAAGTTCGTTTCTGGTTTCCAATGACTTTGTTGTTTTATGGGCTTTACAATAATTACAGGTTCCGATTTTCCATTTTTCACCTTTTTCTGCGTAACTAACCTCCTTCTTAACTTCTAACTCAGTTGCAACTTTTTAATACCATCCACTGCTTCTTGTAAGGCTTTTATTTGATTAGATTGTTCGACCGTTGTTGCTGTCACGTTTTCAATACACTTAAATATCCCGCTTGATGCCATTATTTCACATTGGTCACAAAACCATTTTAAATTTTTCACCGAGCGTATAAAGTTTAATTGATTTTCATTAAATGCAATACATGTATTGTGAAAATAATGATTGCAAAATCCATCACAACGCAATATTAACTTATCAGTTCTTTTAATTTCTTTTACACATTTATAACAAATATTCATTGTGAATTTTATTGCGAACGCGCATTATCTATGTCAAAACACGTCTACTCGCTACGAAGGTTCGATATTATTGATATTGATAAATAATCTCCTCTCGAATTGTTTACTTAGTATTAACTTTTCCTAGATAATCTAGGACCTTCTTAAAAGTGGTATCTTTCAAGAAAACGAGTTGGTTGTTATTTAGCCGACTTTCCGATTGTGTTGTACAATATTTTCCAAAGCATCTAATCGACAATAATAAAAAGTCTGTTTTAAATTAAATTATTTATGTATTAAATTTGTGACTGATGTAAAGTGTATGTTTACTGATCCAAATTAAATTGTTTAAATTTTCAAGTTTTGTGTACCAAAAACATTAGATGCCCCACTTTACAATCAAAACGTTGCCTAAATAAAGACCATCGGTGTTTTCTTAAAAGATACCACCACTTCCTTCTACAAAAAGGTCCTAGATTATCTAGGAAAATCTATATACTAAGATTCAAAATTTGTCTGTTTTTTGTCTTCTATAGATTTGGCCAATATAAGTGCTAGGCCAAAGTCAAGTATATTGTACGTAGAATGGAGCATAGGGGGCGAATTAGGTAGTCTGGGTGGCAGGGGTTTACCAAGAGGGGCATTTTTGTTCTGGTCCTGTCCGATAGGACGGGGGCTTCATTTAGTTAATACTAAATTTATTTACTAACTTTATGATCAAACATTTCATATTTTTAATTATTATTATTAATCGCTCTTTTTTAAGGTAGAGGTCTACGTATTTTATTTATGATGAGATTACTGAGTCAAAAAACAAACAAATAGACAGATTTTTTTTATTTTGTTTACATTCACCCCGAATTGATGGTTGTTTGGGGATGCCATCACATTTTAATCAAACTTGGCCAAAACAAAAAATATAAATAATCATCAAATTTATTATACACTAAGAATATTACAAAAAAATGAAAAATTCAACATGTAACTATGGATCATAAAATAAATTGTAAACAACCAAGTACGTTATTTATTTATTCGTATGGTACATTTTCATTATTATATTGTGATGTAAGTGTTATGTATAGTGTCCCAGAAGATCATCATAAACATATATAGTGTCGTGACAAAACCGTGATCAGTACTTTACAGTACTCCATGACCAACAAGCTAAACATGTTGTTTCCGAGAATTACCATTTTGATTTCCGGACCTGGTCATCAAAACCCTTACGGACAACCAGGAAAAAAATTACAACAAATTACAAACATAATTGCACAATAATATAGGCACACAAGAAATAATCTACAAATTAATTTTTATCTGTAGATCTCTAACAACGTTAGGTCTTCAATAAGAGGTACTTACCAAATGATTATGACACAATCACAACTAGTGATTTATTATTCGACGTTTTGGCTGCTGTAGTAGAGCCTTTATTAAGAAATTTGTTTATTTATGAAAACAATACAATTAAAATTATGTAACAATGACACAATAATACAACTAAAAAATGAAAAAAGACTGGAATTTGAACCTTCATACGTTTTGATATATTATTAAATAATTTTTCAAATACTTTTAATATGTTTGGTTAAATTTTAGAAATTATTACTCAAAACGTTTTCTAGTAGATATTATTAAGTGTTCTGATAGTGGAAATATCTTAAAAATACTTTGGGGCATATAAATTCCCCTATGTTGAACAGAATGTTTCAGATTATCCGGGACGCACAGTATAAGGCTTTAACCGCTCCAATAAGAATTCTGCTAATTTCATTTCGCTCTAGGGCCTCCAACAAATTTATTAATGACACGCTATCATAAGCTTTTTTGAGGTCTATACTTATAAATATTAGATGTATTTCTCTTCTTAAGCCGATCTTTCTTTAGTTATTTGTTTGATGCAGAATAAATTGTCAATGCATGATCGGCGCCCTAAATCTTTCTATCCGTCCTGTTCTTCAAATTCTTTCTCTATCTTTCTTTAACTATCTTTCGGTAAAGTTTTCTATTGTATCCACACACTGACCCTCTATAATTCGTGCACTCTTCCTTACTCCCTTTCTTGTAAATGTATGTTATGTGTGGATGTTCCAATCTTTCGGCACCTACCCTTCCTAGGTACATTTGTTAAATAGCTTTGTTATCATTTCCATAGTTTTTGTAAGCCGTGTTTTATGAGTTCTATGTTTAATCCTCCCCCTGCTCGAGCTTGACAATTTTTATTCCCACTAAGGCTTCTTCTGTTATTGGTTTGAAGATTTCCTGACATTCTTTTTGTCCTATCTAATCTTTCTCTACTTTAAATTATGTCATTTTTTCTGGCAACAAATCTTGATAGTAGGTTTTCCACTGCTCCTCGTCTATGGGTTATAAGATATTTCGTTCTTTTTTATTTAATCGTAATGATTTCATCACCTTCCATGGTTCCCTGCTTTTTTGTGCTATCTAGGTAGTGGTCTATTTGCTCACATTTATCTTTCCAGGCTTTATTTTTTGCCTGTATCACCTCTTTTTTTACTTGTCTACGTTTTTGTTGATATGCCTGTTTGTCACTATCTTTGTTTGTTTCTCTTTCTTCTTTTTACCATTATATCTAGTTTGACACTCCACCAATAGCTGTTTTGGTTTCTTATTTTCTCATCGTTCTTTTCTCCTAGTGTCCCGTATCCTGCTTGTATTGTACTTTGTTTAAGTTGTGTATAGAATTCTTCTATAGAGTTATCTTTTCGTATTTTTTCAAACTTTTCTTCAAGTCGTTTTCTATAGTATGTTTGTTGATTTTCTTTCAAACCGTTAATTTTTAGCTTTTGTAAATTATTTTTTGGTTTTATTGTTTGGGTTTGCGTTTTCGGTACTATTTTTGGTTTTGACGATACGATACGATCTTACAGTTGTCTGCAATAAGTAATAATCTGTTCCACATTCTGATCCTCTTTTTCACCCTGACATCGTCTAAATAAGAGTTGGGTATCTTGTTTAAATATGCTATAGTATATTACTGAGCGTAACATTCGAGTTTTTTATTAATGGTTTCGGGATCTAAGCCCATAACGCCAGAGTTAACAAAATCAAGAAAAAAAAAAACGGGAATACATAACTTCACTCTAGAGGGTTCAGAGATTGTAAAAGACAAACATCACTAAACCAACGAAATCCTAGGAGGGCAACACATGGATGGAAACAAAGGATTACAGATCAATTAATTTTTTCTGCGAAGCACAATTATATTTTTAATCCAATCGACATAATGCAGGTTTCTTCCATACCTTAAAGCCACTAAAATTGCCACTTCTTCCGCTGTATATATTGATACATCTTTATTTACCTGGACTGTATGTTTGTAATTATTTTCGGAGATAAAAAAGGCACAACCACAGCCGTGACATGCTTTCGACCCGTCCGTAGAAGAATTCTAATAGGTTTGCTAATTCTTTTTCTAAACAGAAGGAAAACTTGTTTATCATGTAATTTGTTTCCTGTATACGGGGAAAATATGATTGTGATTTTATTTAGAATAAATAAATAAATAAGGGTAGTTCTTTGGTTTGAAAACATTTGAGTTCTTTGTTCCCAAGTAAACGTATGTATGTTCTTAAGTTGATAATACCCGTTTAGGATTCTTAGAGAATGTTCTTTGTGAACATGTATTAATCGTTTTTATTATTGTTTACAACTTCTTCACCATGTGGTCCTACTACAGCATCGTTTGTTTTTTTCTGTTCTCACGTTTCAATCTCCTAAAATTAAATTTCGACATTGGTTTCTACTCCTTCCAATATTCTTTCCAGTTTACCATAAAAACGGTCTTTGTTTTCTTTTTTCTTCATAATTACTTGGGGCGAAAAAAAAGAAGGATTAAGTTCCTACCTTTTTATTTTTATCTCCACTTTTACTAATCGCTTGTCCAATTTGTTCCCAACTTTTCACTGATCGTCGCCACTTTTTCGTATCACGATCATTACTCCAGCTTTTACCCGTTCTTTTGTTCACACCACTATAAATTTCTATATAATTTTCGTTTTCATCGCACCCTTGTCCTTTCTTTTTGTTTCTGCCACAATCACCACGTCAGTTTTATATCTTGTTAGTTTTTATACACTTTTCTTTTCTTTGTTCCAATTCCTTGTACGTTCCATGTGCAAAGTGAGCCCTTCTTTTCTTTTTCAAATTTTCTTCTTGTTTTGTATTTTGTGTGTGCAGCAGGGATTATTTGCTTTTGTTTTGTTGTTCTTTATCTTTTACTTAAAAACAGAATTGCTCCCCCACGTATCCGCTGGGATTCTTTCTATTTTAGAAATGTGGATTTCCACCCAGGGACTTTACAAATACTAAAAACATACGCATAAATCCGCAAACACACCGAGGTCGTTAAGAAAAATAATTTTAACAAGTTGTAATTTGTAGTACGGTAGTTTTATAAATTCTAGAAAAATTTATAATCCGCAATTGCAAAGCGGGTAGAAACACCCTTATCCCAAACTTCAAAACACAAAATTTTTAGTTAATGTCCTGCTACATAACAAATTGAGCACTGCCAGCCACAATATATTTTAAAATGTTGAAAAGAAAAGGAATTAAGCTTCTTTCAAATTTAAATTCTAATCAGATGTGACCTATATAATTATGGCTACTATTTCCACAACAAATGTCAAAACAATTTCACAAGTAAAGAAAAATTTACTAGTTACGAAAGGTGGACTATTTTGACACCTACTTTGATTATGAAAATGTCACTTTAAATGTCACAATAAAAAAAAAGTGATAGAATTTTTCAGTACCGTCGAAAAACATATTAAACTTCGGAATACCTCCAGTTTTGCTAAGTGGTTTACAAACGACTGCTAATACTTACATATGGACAATTACAAAATGTTGGTGATATTGTTTCGGCGTTGAAACTGTTACTTTGTTCAATACTAGGGTATTTCATATAAAATTCCATATTCCGTATATGGCGCATCTCCTCTAATAATAATAGTTTTTAAATTTAGAATGTTTGTCAATAATTTATTCTGATATCAAATAAAAATGGTGTTTAAAGTTTTTCTATACAAAACACAAAAAACGGGTTTTACTTGTAAATAAAGCGTTTTATGCATTCTAAGTATCTACTAAGTCATTTCTTTCGAAGATTAAAGTACCATTTTAAATCTCAAGGGAATTAAAATAGTTTTACAATCCTAAATGATTTAAAGTAAAATAAAGATGTCATTTCTTCAGTAACATACAAAATAAACCCCTAGATATAGATATTCTTACACGTATTAAATAATAACAATAATTCGACCTCACATCGATCAGGCGAATTAACTTTGTTCTTAGGATTAACAACACTTTAGTCTTTTGTTACATTTATTTATTTATTTAATCGTATGGCACATTTACATAATATGTCTTGAATCAAACATTTTTCAAACACTAATAAGCCACTTAAAGAAGGCTACAATTTCTTAAACCAACAATTTATAATAGCAAAATTTTAATAAAAATATTATACTTTGTGTTTTAGTCATATGTTTAGAATAACATTTGAAAATATAGTGATTCAAAACTGGATTTATAAGGAGCTACTTTTCATACTACAACTTTCTTTCCTAAAGTACAAGTAATTTAAGGTAGTGTAAATAAAATTGTGTAATTTTTTATTTACTTCATACGCAGTTTTTAACTATAATTTTAATAATATTTTTGGTTATTACGTGGGGACACAATAAAGTATTTCATTTTCGAGGTAAATACATGACATTCACATAAAAGCATTTTAATGTGTCTAATAGTCTATTATTCCGATCGCCTTATTAACAACAATGATACTATTAAATAGATTGACATTCAAATTGGGTTAATTTCTGTAGAATTATTTCGTTTTATTATTCGTTAATTAGCGTCGTTCGTATATAAGTTACAATACAACAACCACTAGTTCCATAGTACCTATATTTTCACTAAAAACATGTTAACTTTATTGATGGTACTTGCTTGCGTATTTAGCGTATCTTATCAGATGGTGAGTGCAAATTATATTGGTTATTCGTTGGGTAACTATTAATTTTAGACCATAAAAGAAGCGCACCCGGATTTCTATGAAAAAGTTCAAAAATACACTGACGATTGTATAAGCGAATCGAAGGCTGATGCTGGCGATGTAGAGGAAATGTTCGATAAAGGAGAATTTCCGAATAATAAACACGAATTAAAATGCTTTATGCGGTGTATTTTGGAAAAAACTGACATTTTAAATGACGACGGCGACGTTCAGAAAAGCGGAATTATGGCTGCCCTACCTGAGAATAGTGACGCTAAAAAAGCAGAAGAAATGATCGATAATTGCGTGAAAGCTAATCCGATGATCTTTGCGAAACAGCTTATGAATTAATCAAATGTTGCAAAGATCTGTTTGATGATTAAACTTATAATATACTTTGTTTGTTTGACCATATTCTTGTTTATATATAAAATACCAATAAAAACAATTTTGTGTTACTTATAATTGTTGCGTTCTCAAAAATATAAATTTTGCTTAATCGAGTTGATTTAATTTAGTTAAAAACTGAGAAATCGTACAAAATGGTTGAAAGAAAAGTTGGCGACTTAATCAAAAGAATTATTAACTGAGTGCATATAAATGCGCATATTTTGCAATTTTGCATTTAATTCTTTTCTCTAATTGTAACAAATCAAAATTAAAATTTACAGCTTTAATCTATTTTTCTTTGTTATAGATAAGCGACCTTCACAATCTTTCTTGTTCTAAATTATTTTGGTAAGTCTATTCAAAAATATAAATTTTTTTTGTAGGAATCTGTAATATTTTTAATCTAACGGTTATGAAAATAAAAATGGTTATTAGAATAAAGAAACATATTTTTGGAAATCTAAGTAAAATATGGCATTAATATGAGAATCGCATAAACAAAGTCTTCAAATATTGAAGGCTTCTTCTAAATTTTTAGAGAAAACCTCACCGTATGAAGCATTTAAAATTAAAATGTGCGACTGTCAGGTATTGCATTATGGAGGTTTTTGTCTTAGAGAATTTATCTCTAGACTAGAAGTTGATCACAACCAGATATACAAGTTTTTTTTTAAATTAAGTTGGACTCCTACATTTTATTGTAATTGTAACTTTCCAACACAGTTGGGGCTTCTAAGAGCGTTAGAAAGGAATTTATCTCATTCATAACTGCCGTTCTTTTTTATTTCCTATTTTTTCCTTTTGGATAGTGTGATTTAGTAATAATATAGTATGATATATAAATCAGCAATAATTCTAATCCTAGGCGTTACAAACTCCAGTGAATACTGACCAAGGTACAGCTGTAAGCTGGCTTATAACTTAGACTAGTTGTATTGAATGCTCTTTTATACAATATTTTTAATTTCTAAACGCTCCGATTAGGTTAACAAACAAAATTTGTCTCAACATTATGCTCCACATAAAAAACTCCAGAATATATGTAGCTTTTACCAGCATAACAAAATTTCAAAGTTCTTAGTTAAGATAAGGTATAATCTGGAATGTATAATACTGATTACTGTGCTGCTTCGTTCTGAACTTACAGCACCTCAGTAAGTTAAGATTTTCAGAAATCTCAGGACTGATCTTGGATTAAGTAAAGTAATCTCTTCTAGTTTGAGAAAACGTTTCACTTTCTTGAAACCGTGGTTTCACATTCTGTAAAAAGCTGAATCGGAGTCTCCTCCGATACGCAGCAAAATCTACATGTCGAGTCACACCAATCTTGGCAAGATGTCCCGTTCACAAGGCCCTATCAGAAAGTCTGTGAGAATTCTTATATGGTTTCTTCTGACTGTTACGTAATCCCTGTGCTTTTTGCCGGTAAAGTCACCTAGTAGAGTTTTGGGCTGCCTCAGCCCTGGGAACCAATGTTCTACATTTTGTTTCGCATTCAGCTCGAACTACTTCAGGTATTGTGTGTTTGCCAATACTACAAAAGAGTCTGGTCTTACGAATGGCGTGGCGGCCTCTTTCCTGGCAAGGGCATTTGTCTACTTTTTGCCGGGAATCTTAAAGTGTATCAGGACTCAAGCTAGGGTATCTTCATTACATGTACCCAGTTTATTCAGTTTCATTTATTAGTTCTCATCAACCTTGAGCTGATGACACAGCTTCTTACGTTGATAGTACTCTTTGTACATTACCCACTCCCCGAATGCTTAGCTCTGTTAAATAGCTTTCTGTTTCTACAATGGAGTATTCCTACCTACCAATGATATGATAACAGTGCAGTGCCGGTTTCAAACACAGGTCACTGCTCGGAGATTTTTTATTTGCACCTTACCAAGAATATGGAGGGTTCGCTAGGTACTCTCTAGTTCTGACATGTTCCCTAACCCAAAGAGTGCCGAACGTATTGTCCAGTACCTCCTGCTATTGGAGAATTCCGGTTCTAATTATAAATATCGTATACACGCGCAAGAACTCTAAGATTGGAAAATATTAGAGAGTTCCGTTTACTACAACGACATTGTCTTCCGGATGCTTACTAGCCTATCAACACGGATCACATGACACCTTGGGTTAGGGGGTGGAAGGATCTTGGTTATTATGGGTTTTACCTTAAGGTTTTACCTCATAACTAAACTCTACACCTCGTTAAGGTGTCCCTATATCGCAGGGGAGAGTTCTTGGTCAGTAAATTTGTTTAATAATATTTTATGTAAATTAAATAGATTAACTGGATGTCAGATGACAAATAAATGCATTATGTGCATTTGCGTTATAGCCACATGTTACTAATTAAATTTTGTGGTTTGAATGTCATAATATCAGAAATTTTAAAGTGTGAATTTAGAAAAATATCGTGCCAAAACTAACATACGCAATTTGTGCGTAAACATTATTCGGAAATTCGTGCCACTTATTGTCACATAAATAACTACTCGATTTAACTGCCCAAATGCGACACAGTCTAACTTTCTATTTAAAATTCATATAGGGGGATTAAAAATTTGAAAACTGAAATTCACAAAGAACAAATTTTTCAATCAGTATGGCAGTGACAATAGTCAAACAAAAACTTGAGACTATTTTCTAAAAAAAAAAAAAGACTAATATTCTGTCGCAGTGATATCCATTGGTCTGTCCGATCGCCGGACATAACAATGCTAGATTTTTCCTTTGGGCTACTTAAAAGAACGCGTATTTAATCAGCCCGTTCCTTGAAGAAATTGCTGCGATCCCCGGAAACTTTAGTGAAAGTTCGGGAAAGTTTTTCAGAACGATTAAAACTTTGCGTTAATAAACATAGAGGACACTTGTCCGATGTATATTGTTTTTAAGAAGTAGTCATTCTCAAATCCAAACTCTTTGTCTTTAAGGTGTATTACCATTTTATTAATTTTTGACAAATAAAAAACGTTGAAAGCTTTTGAAGCCAGAAATATTAATTTTAAAAACCCTGTATGATCATTAATTTCAGTTACTTCGTTGTTGGGTAATGCAAATAATGAGTTTAGCTGCCCATTACACTGTAGTATAAAGTGGATAACATATACTTTAGCAAACATCCGCAACATCAAGTATTAGTCGTCAAAATAGTAGACTACAAAGTCTACCACATTCATGGCCCTGCCTAATTGATTTTTATTGATCTCACGTTACTATTTACATTGTTATATTTTACAGCCTTAAATTCGATCTACCCTACATTGATGAGCTTAAATAAGGCGAAACACGTGTATGCAGGAGCCGTTTGTAGTTCTGCAATTTTTCTGGATACTGGTTATTCTTAGAAGTAGGGACCATAATTTTTTCATGCAATACTCGGTTCCACAGAAGAAACTTGTTTGTACTCATACAAAAATTTCGAACTTAAATCCCTTAAAGACCCTATATCCTCAATAAAGATTAAATTCTTTGTTAGTTTTTTTGTTGGGTTTGTCTTTTGTATTTTCAGTCCACCTATTGAACTGTGTTCTCTCCATTTAGCATCTGCTGCTGAAATTTTGATTAGGTTGAATCTGAGATTGTTACGCTTTCTTTCGTCTATTTAATTTAATGCCCTTTATAAGTAATATAATTAGAAAATTGGAAGCATAAACTAAATTTTAACTTCAGAATATCTAAACTAAATAAACGTAAAATAACTTATGTCTGCCTGAAGTTATTTGATTTATTTAGAAATCCTCGCATCCGATAACGTTAAATTTAATAACGGTCAGTTTCAAAAAAAATATTCAATGTAATATTGTCGACCCAAATCTAATAAGAAAATAACTCAACCATAGAATGCAATATCATACCTCTAACGTTGTTCAATACTGAATTTAATACTGAATACCGTAATATAAATTAGAACTCAATTTGATTTAATTATAATGAGCCCATATTGTGTCACAGCAAATTATATCATTCAAAAGGATCGTACACGCTTTTAATTTCTTTTAATTTGCTTAAATAGAATAATTTTAGTTATTAAATATTATTTTCGTCTAAGATAATAAATACATATTTGTTGGAATTTTTTGTTTTCAATACGTCGGTGGTTGCTTTTTATTTTTGGGGTAAGGTGTTATTGTTCCTCTTTACTTTGGTTATTTTTAATTACTGTATAGGATCGTACTTTTGTAAATCTTAATTTTGCATAAAAAATTAAACTGTACTGATACGAAATTTAGTACCACCTAGTTATGTACGACAATTTACTTAAAGTGCCAAAGAAAATAAAACCAATTTGATAGTTATGCGACGTTTTGCCAGCGCAAGCCATTTACGGATTCTTCTTTTTTACAAGAACAATATGAATATACATATAATACTATATGACAGTACATACAATCTCATAAAACAATGATATTAACAAAACAGATGAAAAAGTCACTACTTTTCATCTGTTTATTCATCTGCTAAGTTTTTAGTACGAAAAAAATCGAGCATAATTTGTATGAAAGCGGTTAGTTAAATAAAATATTGGATTATTTCTGTTAATAAATTGATAACTCGATGTATTTAGCTCAATATTTTGTAGAAGTTCTGGGCACAACAAACTACCAGAAATTAATCTACTAAGTAGCAGCATATCTGCATTCAATCTTCTAGTTGATAGAATTTCTAAAGGTAGGTACTCTAAAATTCTGTCATATGCATGTGGCAATCTTACAAAATTGAATTTAAAGCATATGTATCTTAAGAATTTCTTTTGGATATTTTCAATTTTGTCGATATAAATATTGTATAATGGCACCAGATTATTTTATTTTTTTATTTTAAATTTTATTCTGTGTCTGTCAATACAGAGTTGAATAATAAGAATAATAATAATTTATACTTCACAATTCATTACTAAATTAAACAAAATTTTTTGACTTACACCTTTGTATACATACATGTACACACATGCATATATAATATAATCATAATAAAAGGAATTAAAGAAATTTAAGAGATTAAATTAAATTAAATTATCAAATGATAATGGGGAATCGGTTAAAAATTCATCAACTGTATAATACGCCTTTGCTAGCAAATGTTTTTAAGAACTTTTCTGAAACGGTTGAATTCTAGGAGTCTAATAGATTTAGGAATTTTATTAAATAACACTTTTCCTGTATAAATAAAAGAATTTTTATAAGTGCCGAATGAGGGATGGGCAGTTTAATATATGAAGGGTTCCTAATGTTGTAATGTGATTCTTTTACATCATCTGTTGTTATCGCTAACTTTATAATGCTTAATACCTCTAGTATGTAAATGCAGCTTAATGTCAATATTTGAAATTTTATAAACAAAATTCTGCACGATTCCCATGGTGCGGACTCATTTAAAATTCTAATTGCTCGTTTTTGACATTTAAATATGCTACTAAAAGACGTTTTACTGCAGTTACCCCAGAATGCAATTCCATACTTTATAACTGAATGAAATAAAGCATGATAACAATTGAGGGCACATGATAAACCAATATCCCTTCTGACTGTTCTTAATGCGTAACATGCAGATGCTAATTTTGATGACAATATTTCTGTGTGTTTATTCCAATTTAAATTCGAGTCAATACTGATTCCAAGAAACTTTTGGTTAAGAACCATCGGCATGCTATTGTTATTTACATTGATATTCAAGATATGTTGATTTTTGTAAAACATACAGTTGGTTTTTTTATGTTAATATTTAAGTAATTTGAGTTAAACCACTCGAAATTATGTTAAATTCACTAGCAATCAAATTATTTAGTTGTACTTCATTATTAGCCACCCATGTAATAGCAGTGTCATCAGCAAACAGATTAAAGTGAGCAGAAACCGGCAGGAAAGATATATCGTTTATGTAGAGAAGAAGAAGAACAGGACCCAAAACAGAGCCCTGTGGCACCCCATGTAACACAACCTTTTTTGAAGAACAAGAGTTTGGCACATACACGTATTGTTCTCTTTGAGTTAAGTAGGTTCGTAACCAGTTATTAATTGTACCACGGAATCCATACAAATTTAGTTTTTTGAGAAGTACTTCATGATTGACGCAGTCAAATGCTTTTCAAGATCACAGAAGATTGTAGCACATCATTTATATTCATTTAGATTAAAGTAGACAAAGTTAAGAAAGTCATATATTGCATTGTTCGTATTGCGTCCACCGCGAAATCCATATTGTTGATCAGCTAATATATGATGCTTGTTTAAAACTTTAACATACGTCCCTTTATTAGAGTTTCAAAAATTTTAGAAAGACTACTTAACTGAGAAATAGGTCTGAAATTTGTTGGATCTTGAGTATCACCACCTTTGTATAATGGGATAATCTTTGATATTTTAAAGTATCTGAAATATGCCCTCCATAAACGAGTCGTTTATTAATTGACATAGTACGTGTAGAATTTTATTATCTAACAGTTTAAAAAATTTGATATTAAATTTATCATTAGAGATGCATATTCCAAATGACTTCTGACCAGAGCACAGTATAATATTTTTAGTGTATTTGGAAATAAATCAGAACTCATTCGTAAAATAAATTCTAACATCTTGTTAGCCTTAACACAAACAAAATTTATATTTGTATTATAAGACAATTTAGAGTCAAAATATACTCCTAAATCTTTAACAACTTTTATAATAGTTTTATCGAGGTAATAATTTTATACAACAAAATTTTTTAATCTACTGAAAGTGATTGAGCATCATTTTAAAGGTTTAAAAAGCTTGTTTGTAACACATTATTTAAAAATTGTATTAAGATCAAGTTGTAGCAAATTGTAGTCTATGGAATTAATAACAGTTTTAACATTTTTACAATTGTCTGCATACAATAAATAATTAGAATATTTAACATCTGCACCAAGATCGTTTATAAACAAGACAAAACAAAATAGGAGCGCAATGAGTATCTTGTGGCACACCTGAAAGCACTTTGATTTCTTCAGAAATAAAATTGTTCATTTTAACGCACTGCAACCTACCACTTAAAAAGCTACTAAGCCATTTTACACACTGATTACTAAAACTATAAGTTTTTAATTTTGCTATTAACGCTTTTTGGTCGATACGATCAAACAGTTTTGAAAAGTCAGTATACACTGCACCGACCTGAGCACCTTCATCCATAGATTTTGTGATCATGGTATGGAACAGCAAGAAATTAGACGTTGTTGATTTGACTTGGACAAAGCCATGTTGTTCGTTAATAATTATTGGTTTACAAGACCATTGTAGCTTCGAAACGATTTTATCCGGTAATTTTGAAATGGCAGACTGGTTGAACACTCCTCGGTAATTTAAAATATCCTACCGATACCCTGACTTAAATATTGGAGTAATATAATTTCTCTTCCAAAGATTAGAAAATTCAAATGAATCTAAAAAAATTTTAAAAGGATACAGATAAGTATACTGATTGAAAATATGCAATGTTTAAGTAAGTTCGGTGGCACCCCATCAGGTCCAGATGAATTAGAACTTAAAAATTTCTAATTCCGTCAAAAATTCTTTTTAACGAAACGGAAAATCTTAGATTATACATTACTTCAATATGATAATCTAAATTTGGTACCACATCATCATGTGAAACATAAACTGTTTCAAAAATCTTAGCGAACAAGTTCGCACATTGTTTGCCACTGTTAGAACATAATCATCCTACCATTAAAATATCCTAAAATTTTGATACTGCATCATTGAATACTAGTGTATGTATTAAGAATATTTTCCAAGTTAGTACGAGAACTATAATTAAAATAATTTAAAGTATCCTTAGGGGAGGAAAAAAACTCAAATGCATGATGTGAATTATTGCTCAAACTCGGAGCGTCGTCGATACAATTAATTGTCGCATCTTTTATTACCCAAATTACAATACAACTAGAATAGAAAATAGAACCAAAGCCCCACGCTCGGTAGGTACACTATCAGTTCGTCCACTAAATCAACTATAATTTTGAAACAATAATTTTGATGTTTGCGACGTAATAACTGTAACATTACTTTAAATAAGCGTAAGAAAGATAAGACGTGTATGTGGTTGGGATACTAACTTGTTGGAATTGGTGTTAAATGCAAACTCGCAGGATGTCCGTGTATGGAACTAACGCCAAATGTGATGAATATTAAAGCTCCAGGGGCTGGTTACTCATAAAAGTTATCTACGAGGCGATGCTAATGCAAGGCACCTAGTGGGAGACTAGTAAAGTTTAATTTTAAATAATATACTGATATTGGTGATCACGTTAAGTAGTACCAATTACATACCCAGTACATTAGCCCCAAAAGTAATTACCAGGAAGAAAAACTATGAAAAGAATTATGTATCACCTGTTCTCGTGAAAATAAATAACATTACCCTAGCAATTCGACATTTTTCCCCAAAATATCGTCGTAACTATCGAGCGGATCTTTTCTTACGCTTGAATTAATGACTCTTAATTGTTATTTTTGCAGGATGATCAAAATTAATTGATAAACTTACCTAATGTGTTAAGTTATTAACGTACCGTTTTTAGTTAATACCGAAAACGGAAATAAAATTGAAGTCAAATGCGCCAGGCGACTCTGGCGAGGAGTTTGTAAACTATCAGAGTGTCAAACACGTATCATACGGCAACAATAATTTAAAAATGCCTAAAAAATTCTAACTAGACTATTTTTGCTTGAGTAATGAGTGTCAAGACTGGTATGTTTGTAAATTTGTCAAAATCAAACTTTGTGAACCATCGTAGCATAAGATGCCTTTTATAACACTGATAAAATTAAAGAAAGTGTGCTATTGCTAGAGATAGGTGTTAAATACAAGGTAAGACTTGTTTTGGTTTAAAAATTACTATTCATCTGGACTTGATATATTTCCAAAACTAATGATTCCCTAACTTTAGGGAAACAACTGTAGTTATTGTACTAAACAAATATATTAAAGTTTCTTCAATAACCGTTGATAGTCATTACCTATTGTACCCTTCTTACAAATCACCTGTTTGGAAATATGTTTTATTTGCTTTTAGTTGTTGATAATGATTTCTACCTTTTATTTATCAGAGTATAGTTTTATTGCTTATCTGGTATCACTTTTTCTATTCACAGATAAAAATTCGTTTTTTCGAAGTAATATCACCGAAAAATTTGAAGTAACCTACCAAACTATACTTTTTTGTACTTTCCATATTTTAAAAGTCACGCTCATTATTTAAGACTTTTAAGCCACACTATATATTACTTTATCCTATTCTACTTTCTGTTGTATATTTTCTTAATATGTGATTGTATCTATAGTTGTATTTAATTGATTTTCTTTAAATATTAGCCTTTTAAAATTTTATTTTATTTTGTAGCATTTGAACATAAGTTGGTCACGTGTTCAATTTTTTGGTATTATTATTTGTATTTCTTGAGCTGTAGCATACCTACTAAAGTACAGATAAATTCCTTAGAGTTTCGTAGTAGGTATTTGAATTACAAAGACAAGGAGAAAGTTGAACTTGACCTTAGGTCAAGCGGAAATTATTTAATGTAAAGAGGAACACAAGCTTTCACTTTGAAATTTATACAGATATTCTGAAAGTTATGTAGTAGAAGTACAGTATCATTTAAATGAAACACATTCATAGTAGTGCAAATGTAACTGACAAGTAAAAACACTGGAGGAATGTAATATTATTAGAAATTTGTTATTTGCATCAATTGACAATGTGTCACAATAAGCACATTGATTTTTGAAAATTGTGTTTTCATTGAATTATATTATAGTAATAGAAAATAATTAAGAAAAGCTTCCTTAAAAATATTTTCAAAAGGCTTTCCCAAAATTGTAACGTTTGTATAAGTAAAATCCTAGTAAACAATGTATCTCAAGTTCGAACAGAATTCTGGGGATTTAAATACGGGGTGATCATTTGAAAACGAGCCACCCTTAATTTCTCGAGAAAAATGCAAATATTTTTGTAGAGTCAAAGTCAGCTTTCCATGTGTCAAAGGCGACATCTTTTGACGTTACTAGGTTAAAGTTCACCCTCTCACCCTACTTTAGAAATTTAAATGGCATCTCTATATTTTTTTCACATTTTTTATAGCGGATTTATCCCTAAATACGAATTTAAAAAGAATTACGGTGACTAGCAAAATGTTGGATAAAAATGCAAAAAACTTAACTCATCATTTACCGACCTATACATACATAAATAATTAAATTTGGTTAAAGTAAGATATCGCAGTAGGTTAGAGCAGGTATAAAATACAATACAATTGTGTTTTAACATTGGTGTCATGTTTGACATTGTGCAATTACTTTATTTTTCGTTTAGCATTCGCATTAAATAAGGGTTTAAGCAAGTTTAAAATTTATCAAAATGGTCTACACTATGGCTGAAAGATGTGAAATAATATTAATTTATGGTGAAAAACATAAGTGCGCTCGAAGAACGGCGAAAACATTTAATGAACGACACCCTCATAAAAACGTCAATCATAAGTATGTGACAGAATTAATTACTAAATTTTTGGGAAGTGGCTCCGTGGCAAATAAGAAAAGAACAAATTGAAGAGTTTTAGATGAGGCAGCTCAGATTGAGGTTTTAGGTCACCTGAATATGAATCCAACGGTCTCTTTACGACAAATTTCCACTGACACTAGACTTTCATATGGCTCAGTGCATAAAGTAACTAAGCTCCATAAATTCCATCCGTATAAATTACAACTTCATCAAGAGCTTTCAGAAGACGACACTGACCGCAGAAATAAATTTTGCGAAATCATGACAGGTATGATCAATGCAAATCCAAATTTGATTCAGAATATTTGCTTCAGTGATGAATGTTCATTTTTTTAAATGGACATGTAAATAAACAAAATGTACGGTACTGGAGTGATGTAAATCCACACAATTTTAGAGAAGGTCACACTCAGATACCACAAAAATTGAACGTATGGGCGGGTATATTGGGTGACACTATTATTGGCCCAATCTTTATAGATGGAAATTTAGATGGCACTATGTATTTAGATCTATTAGAAAACATGATAGATCCTTAATAATAGAGGCAATGGAAAATATGCGTGATGAAAATGGAAATTTGATTTTGAATGAAAATCAACTCTATTTTCAACAGGATGGTGCTCCACCTCATTTTAGTTTAAATGTTCGGCAATGGCTCAACGATAGATTCCCAATAGATGGATTGGAAGAAGAGATCGATCGAGTGGCCAGCGAGGTCCCCTGACTTAACGAGCCCTGATTTTTTCTATGGGGACACCTTAAATCCGTTATTTATAAAACATCTCCTCAAGACCTTGCAGAATTACGTCAACGAATAACACAGGAATGTAATTTGATTCCAAGAGAAGTATTTTGAAAAGTACGGAGAGAGTTTGAAAACCGTCTTTATCATTGCATGGCCAACAACGGTGGGCATTTCGAGCACTTATTATGAGCAACTTGCCATTTCTCACAAATTGAGAATATTAAATCATTTTTTGTTATTTTTGTCGTCTTTCTTTATAAGTTAAGTTTTTAGCTTTTTTATCCAACATTTTGCTAGTCACCGTAATTCTTTTTGGATTCGTATTTAGGAATAAATCCGCTATAAAAAAATGTGAAAAAATATAGGGATGCCATTTAAATTTCAAAAGTAGGGATTGCTGGGGGTGAGAGGGTGAACTTTAACTTTAACCTAGTAACGTCAAAAGATGTCCCCCTTAACACATGGAAAGGTGCCGTTGACTCCACAAAAATATCTGCATTTTTTCTCGAGATATTTAGGGTGGCTCGTTTTCAAATGATCACCCTGTATATTTGAAATAACTTTCCATGTACTTGATTGGAACCTTACCAATATCTTGCTCCACATATAATTTTAAAATTTCTATTTTATGTTTAGGTTAATAATTAATAATAATATAATAAAGACATATAGGTAAAAAGTAGAGAATGCACCTAGCAACCAAAATTCAGAAATTGAGAAAATCAGCAAGGCAGTTTTACCATAACAGAGTAGTACCAAAGACCCAGCAGATCTAAACATACAATAACAAAGAGAGAAACAAAAGAAGAAAAATTAAAAGTTATTACACAATTAGCAGTTACCTAAAGCAACAGTGTTAAAGAATAGAACTAAAAGTACATTTGGAAGATATCCGTACGATTAAGATTCTGATGAAAGTCGACGACTGTTGTTTAGTCAATACTAATTGATTAGTGCTCTTATAAAGCACAGCCTTATAATTAGAGTACATCAGAAAGTAATAGAAATAGTAGATTATTAGTTAAACGATATAATAGTTGAGCTTAAAGCTTTGCTGGCGAAGAGTTAGCCGAGTCAGATTTTCAAGTGTTATAGTAACGTTTTATTCTCGGCGAATCAGGTTGGTACTTTACTGTCACGTTCATAATAATATGACATAACCAAGGTACCAACCTAAATAGTTGTAAAAACAAAAACTCTTGCTTATAATATTTATAAAGTAAAAATATAGTATTTTAAACTAACTAAACCTGCAATATAAGTAACTTTGAGGGCAGATTCAGAAGTTCAAAACCATGAACTTTTTGCACAATAAAACTACGACGGCTTTAACACCGTTAAAATTTGTTGTTGTAGGAAACGGAGCCGACTAAACCGGTATGGGGGCTGGAAAAGCACTGCAGTTGCCAAAAGTTATATTCAAGATTCTCTGGGAGTTAAAATAGCAATTTCAAATCAATTCATTAACCAATTTATCCATACGACAACCGCCTACCACAAATTTGTAACAACTCTTCAATATCACAATCCTTTACCAACTATGCTAAAGATAAACTTTTCATTAGTAAATTCATTTTATCACATTCATCATCTTTACTAATTATCAACAAATTTTAAGTAATGCATCCAGTTGCAACCAAATTTTTTCAATTTTTGTTTCCATTGTGCTACTTTTCTGAGATTTGCTTTCAACTAATAAGATTTTTCTTGCATCACTCTATTTTAAACAGCAAACTAAAAAGTTCATAATATTGTCATATATTGTACTGTAAAAGACGGCAGGGGTTAATGTGTTATTCAATAATCAAAAGTGATAAGTTGTATTGACGTTCTATTCCAAAAAATTAAAAAATGGGCAGGCGCCTGTGTTTTCACCCAATTCTGTTTGCTGATATGCATCTCGTTGCCTGTGACAAAATTGTGTCATTCTAGGCAGTGTTTCACGTGAAGAAAGAGATGAAAAATTTGAGGGAGCGAAGTCAGGACTGTATGATAGGTGATTAAAAACTTTTTCATTCAAAACGCTACAGGAGAAGCGTAGTTGGACTGCTGTATACAGCCGTGCGTTGTCTTGAAGACAAAGCTTGACAACAACATTTCTCTTTCTCGTTCTAAATTGCCATTCAAAGACGTTGAGGAGAACGCCCTTGCAGTACCAAAACATATTTGGCGGGAAACTCTATTTTTAAGCTTGTTTTTGTGTTCTCTAGGTAGTCAGAAATAATAACTGCAAATTGATGCGTTATTGAAATAAGATTGCAGGTTAGCAGTTAGTATAAGAGCTGGCAGATCATGGTGGGATGTGTTGATTACTGTGGTCATGGATAAGTGGAGTAGTTTATAGTTTTTAAGATATTTAGGTAGGCAGGAACTAGATAAGGGTATTAGTTTAATAAATTAGGCAATTAGGTAGGGGATGCAGAAGTTGTGGAGGGAAGTATAGAGGCAAAATGAGCTTCTACCACCTCCGGCAGGGCCAGAAGTAAGTCCGCAAAGATGTGTTTCTAAGTAACAGTCAGCGGTAATTTTGTTGTTCTTGTTCCATGTCTCTACTCCTGAAAAGTGTGTACGATCAATTTGAAAGTTACCCAGTTATTCCCCTAGCAGGTGAGCAAACCGCCTTTACTGTTAATGTTTAATTACATCCTGATAATTAAGAATTGTGGTTGATAAGCATGAATAAATAATTAAAAAAATAAAATCAAGTTTTACGTTACATACTGCAAAATTTTTAACATACTTGGGCGTTTCGATTTGTGATCAACTGCAAATCTTGAATTATTTCGTCTTGGTTAATCTTGTTAAATCTGACACGAATCCAGTTTTAAATGTTGGTTAAGTGTTAAAGTGTTACATTACATTAAGCATCGCTAATTTTTTACCGGCTTAGGCCAGTAATCAATTATTTTCGGCCAATCTTGCGATTGTAAAGTTTGTGTTCAATACTATAGAAGAAGGAATTAAATTAGAAAATCTTATTATGTATTTTATATTTTGTCTTAATTTCAATAAAGACTAGACGTTATGAATAACAATCCAGACAATAACTCAAAGTCTTAGAATTAGTCGAAATTATATAATAGCCCAAATATCGAACGAAATAATGTAAACGGTTGGATTAACAAGCTTAACGTCAGTTTTGTATTAGTTTTGTAAATTATTAATTACTCAAAATAAATTCTAAATTTCCTTTATACTACAATAGAACACAAAGCCGACGTGCAATGTGGCGTGACTGTTGAAATTATCTAAACTTTTGAGAAGCATCTTAAACAACAACTTAATAGTTCTTAAAATATTGCATAAAAAAATATTCTTTTAGTTTTGTCTTCAAACTTTTATCTTTTCAAACAACATGATTCCTTCAGACCGTGAATATAGAAAACGAGTTTCACAAACTATTGTACAGTTTTTTTAATGCGTTTTCCTGTCAGTATGAATTCGTTGCTTTAATTTTAATTTATATAAACTAAATAGCAATAGCTTTAATTAATATATAGATAATTCAAATTTACAGAGTACGTTATTCTATGTACAAAAAAAGTTATTTTAGGTCAAAGTCGAAGTCACAATTAATGTTAAAATTTATAAAATGTTTTTACGTTTAATTCGTAGCATCTAATAAGAGTATGTAATTAGTTTGTAGAAAAAAAAATTTTTATTCAAATACATATTATTGATAGTGAAACAATAGTATTGGCGTAGTCTAACGTTAAACAATACTGAACCATTTCTAATAACAGGTCCAGAACTTTTGATTTTTTTTGTAAATGATGGTGTAAATTACCCTGTTTGCAATTTTGGTTGGTTTTTAATGCATCTTTTTAGATTTGTCTAACTACTTCGCCGTTTTCCATTTTAATTTATTTAAATTAACGATTTTGTCATGTGTCGTTTTGCACAAATGAAAGTTAGCGCGATGTTTCATTTCAAAACAAAATTATATGAGCTGATATTGTTATACTCAAATTTAATTGGATGAAATAGGAATTTAATACCGACAACGCTTTAAAATTTTTTGTTTAAGTTTACAGCACATTCCTACTCCGCTATGTTTAAAAATACGGTTTTTAAAAACAAAGAAAAAAAGGAACTTTGGGGGGAAGTGGTTTTATATTTTCTCTTAAGAAAAGTAAAGTTATCTCAATCCAGAAAAATTGTGTAACAAATTAAAACCACTCTAGGCAATGATGAACAGTGTACCCGCAATATAAGGTCTCAAATTTCACTAGTACGAATAATACCGCCAAACACTCTTTTTCAGTGACAGAATACTTTTCTCGGTTTTAGTTAATGAGCTAATGACAAAAGCCAATTTAAATCAACAAAAGAAATCGAAGATGTGTGGTTTTTTAATAATATTATTAATGTGTTATTGTTTTTTGTGAAATTGTGTTATACATTTTTCCTTATTGTCCTGGAAGGTCTTGGTAATTTTTTCTTTAATAACCGGTCTAGAACAATTTGAAATCATAACGATTCTAAAATAAAATAACAACAATTTTTAGAATATTAAGCTATTTATTAATAACAATATAAAAATTACAATTGACAGAGAAAAGATTGTGTAACACTTTTACTTCTACCCGATTGAAATGCAACTGCAGATTCATGAACAGAAATAGACTTCGATTGAGTCACGCAAGAAATCTGTACGTCAGTTACTTTTGTTTGATCTTTTTGTGTAAGATTTGGCCGGCATAAGCAATTTCTGTTGTCAATAATTATGTTGATAGCATTCTGCTAGCGCTGAGGATTTCCACCTACCATATCTTTTTAATATTAAGTGCATCTCCCTTTATCTGCTAAGAAGGTAGCGAGGATCTTCTAATGCGTGTGCAGTAAAATTGTGTCGTCGTTGAGTTTTAATTTTTGATAGTAATTTTCCGATACTTCCTATACCTACGATTTGATTTCTCATTTTCCTCGACGATATACAAGGAAAATAAAAATAAAACTTTTTTAAATCTTTAGAGGGGTGATACTTTACCGGTAGAGATTTTTCAAAAACTTTTTATACCAAATAACAGTCACTTTTTAAAATTTTTTGGTGTTATTTTTGATACACCCTGTATAGTTAGTTACTGTTTAAACACAAGCCAAGAATAACTAGGTAAGTTCAGATTCGTGTTCATTTTTTTCAGTGGTTCTTAATTAATTTTGGATAAATGCTCATGCAAATCGATTGCGCAAAAAATATTATACAAAATTCGATCGGAAAGTGCCCGAACGGATTTCAAAAAATAGAAAATTTTGACCCTTTGGGTCTCGATTATTTGCCTTTTTTTTATTATTATTATTATTATATGGGTACAATTTTTGCAATTATTGTACTTACAAAGTAAATTGCGAACAACTTAGCGTTGTATCCCCGTTAACCTCTTCTTGCCTCTCTGTCTGCCGCCTACTCTTCATCTATACTTTATTTGCTTATTACTTGTGTAATTCTGTCGTTCCACAAACGGCGGTCTTTCTCTTTTTTCCAGGCGATCTCCACCTAACTACCCTCTTCAGTTATCTTTTGTCTCTCATCCTTAGGAGGTGCCCAAATCATTTGGGTTTTTCTTTTTTGATTCTTTTATTACTGAATGCCCATTATATTTCTAACTTCGTTGTTTGTTTTGTGTTCCATCCTAAAAATTCTTGCGCTTCTACGGAGGAAATTCATTTCTACTGCACCGGAGCGATATTTGTTTTTTGCTTTATGCCAGGAGTCTAAATTTCGATATCATAGCATAAGACGGATTCTACCATGGTTCTCCCCTATTCTCTATTTGTTTCTTCTTTCTATATTTCTATTTCGCCAGAGTGAATTTAGACGTTCTAATATTTTACAATTTTGATTAATTTGTTCTTTAATTTTAGTTTCGCTCAAACCTTCTTTACCTATAATGGCCCCGACCCGGTCGTCCGCAAGACTTAAGGTATATATTGTATCTTCACTGAAGGGTATTCTCATTCCATTGCAGTGGGCCTTCCAATTTCGTAGGGTTTTTTCTATATATAGGTTAAACAGTATCGGGGACATACTGCAACCTTGTCGCAGCCCCTTTCGTGACCGATATTGGTTGCGACCTGTATGATACTTCAGTGTGTTTTTTTGATATGTTTCTTTTACAATGTCTAATAAGTGTTCTTGTATTCCAAGATCTTGTAATATTCTCCCTAATTTTGTTATGAGTAAAACGTAATTTCGTAACTTATTAGTTCTTAAATTTATTGTAGGTTTGTTTCATTAGCCCGGCTAAAAAAATGTCGGAGGTGGTCGTGGGTTAAGATTAGAAGAATTAATAAAATAACCTACGGCGCCACTCTTAACAACGTACTTCTTTTACTTCGTGGGATGCGGGATTTAACAGATTAATCGAAAGACACGAGTCCCCTTGAATTAGCGTTGGTACCCGAGACGTAAAAGTGAACAAATTTCTCGCGTAGATTACTAATTACTACTTTATAACGTGCTTAATGCATTATTGTGGTTACAGTTGTTTAACATGTTTCGACATACAGAAATTAACGTTAATTGCATAGTAAATTTGTTAATAAAACTATAAGAGATGTGAATCAGAAAATCTTACACACGTTTGTGTGGAAATGAAATAAAACGTTTAGCTTTTTTACGATGCGTTGCTTGTGGTGTTTAACTTTGGCTATGCTGTTAACGACACTAGCGTAAACGTCCAAAATTTCGAAATCGGTTGGTTTAAACTGCTACTACCATTTTTATAATCAATGCTAATACGAAACTCTTGAAGAAATTAATCCATACGCTCTCAATATTTTTAGTCATTATGACGTCCTTGTAGCCATAGGTATTAACAAAGTAATCAGTTTACCCCGTAGGCGAAGCAATCCACAAATGAAAACACGTAGAGAAGTTAATCCGGGTATTAAGAATAACTCATGTAGAATGTTAGATGTAGAATCCACAGTAGTTGTTTGTAGTCTAGTAAGCGGGTGGTTTGTCAAAAAATAATAATTTTTGTCAGATAAAATAATTGTGGCTGTTAGTTGGTTAATAATAAAAAAAACCGTTACACAAATTGGAACAGCCGTGTTTTAATTCTAGTCTTAGTTCAACTTTTAACTGGAGTTTGTAATTGAAGTTAGCAGGTAGCTGGTAGTTTACTGTCGCTTTCTACAACTTTTTGGAGGTTCCACCGAAATACGCTAATTGCAATTAAGTGATTGTTTGTAAAAGTGGAAACAGTTAAAAACTCAGTTAAGATGCCTAGAACAAGAAGACTAAATCGAACAACTGTCAATGAAGGCGTTGAAAGCGCACTGGTAACAATCAACCAAATGGACAAGCTAAAGAGGGCACAGAAGCTAAAACTTGCTCTCCGTGGGCCAATTAAATTCAACAGCAGTTCGAGCAAACTTCAGGCAACTAGAAAAACAATCGTTTGGAACTTGTTGACAGTGAAGTGAAAACACAGCTGCTGGATACCGATGCGTCTGAACAGGTAACAAGGAAGGAACTGAGTAAAATGAGGACTACAATAACCAATTCTACACTATGCAAGACAGAATCGAAGAATTATTAACTACTCAACAGCATTCACCTGTACCATCAATAGCCCAGTCAAGTGTTGGAGGTCAGCGAAAGTCTTATCATCTACCCAAGATCAAACTGCGCAAGTTTGGAGGCAATCTAAAGGAATGGCTTACGTTTTGGTCTCAGTTTCAGCAAATCCATCAAAATGAAGATTTGGATAACGCAACGAAGTTCCAATATCTTATTCAGAGTATGGAGGCTGGATCCGAAGCCCTTGAAGTGATAGCACCATTTCCACAAACCGCCCTACATTACCCAGCAGCAGTGGAAGCCTTGAATGAACGATTTGGAAGAGAAGACTCTTACTTCAAGTTTACGTGAGGGAGCTTCTGAAGATGGTAATTGGTAATGTTTCAGCAAGGGAGGTGTCATCTCTCGTGTATGTACTCAAAGCTGGAGTCTCACCTTCAAGCGCTAAAGGCCTTGAAGTTAGAACGCAGGACCCAGCAACATGAATATTTCCGTTAGTGGAATCAAGTCTTCCTGACAAGGTGCTGCAGTTATGGCAACACAGTACAGACTCTCAGCAAAATGGACAAAAAAGGAAGAGACAAAGAAGTCAAAGCTTAATATACTCATGGAGTTTTTTGAAGAAGGAAGTACGACATCAACAACAGATTGATCTCGACATGCAAGCGAAAACTGTGGAAAAGCAAGTGATATGTCTCTTGAAGAAAAAAGAGGATTATTGAAGATAAAAGGGTCTGCTGGAAGTGTTTCAGGCAGGGACATCATAGGAGAAAGTGTCGAACTTTCGTAAAGTGTCATGTCTGCCGAGGACCTCATCATACTATTGTTTGTGAAATACTTAAGAAAAGTGCAACAAAAGAAAGCAATCTATCAACAGCAGAAGAACCAGCGCATTCAAATGTATCTCCTCCACTAATTCAACCGGCAACAACTTCAGTCCAAAATAATGTGACTTCTTCCAGTGAGGTTTTACTAAAGACTGCGGTTGTCAGTGTATATGGAAGTGGTGGGAGAAAATGCTATGCTTGTTTATTATTTGATGATGGATGTCAGAGAAGTTGTATCAACTCAAGCACGGTGAAGAAAATAGGCAGTGCTCCGATAGGATTTGAAGTATCCAGTAATGTTCTTTTGATGGAACGGTCACCAAAGTGAAGAAGCTCAGTGTTCATGAAGTAACAATCAGCAGCATTTTTGACGAACAAAATCCATTGTGCTTAGCTTGAGAGAAATGCCAAAGCTTGGAGGAAAAGTGCCTAGGATCACCAATATTCAACTCAAGAAAGAACTGGCTCGTCTGCACCTTAATATAAGTGATTGTAAAACGTGAGTTAAATCAGTCTTGAGGTAGATATTGTGATAGGAAGTGATCATTAGGGTACACTCATCA
Organism: Abscondita cerata; assembly: GCA_030710515.1. Classification (NCBI taxonomy): domain Eukaryota; kingdom Metazoa; phylum Arthropoda; class Insecta; order Coleoptera; family Lampyridae; genus Abscondita; species Abscondita cerata. The sequence continues at coordinate 28,847 of JALBCR010002259.1, forward strand.
ATGGTAATTTGAGGAAACTCAACAATTTCTATTTTGTTTGGATGGACTATTTTTGGACCTTTGAAGAATGAATCAGCAGCAATGTCTAGTGTTGAAATGTTCCAGACTAATCATGAAATCACAAAATTGTGGAACCTGGAACTAATTGGAATAAGGGATGAGCCAACTATCATGACAGAGCAAGAAAAGGCGGAGAAAGCTAAACAGTATTTTGAAGAAACTGTAACTCGTGAAGAGAATGGAAGATACTGTGTCCGCTTACCATGGGCTAGTGAAGATATGAAGTCTCAACTCCCTAGTAATCAGAAATCAGTAGTTCAGCGTATCCACTATATCACACGAAGACTGGAAAAAGAAAATAAAATAGACGACTACGGAAATCTGTTTGAGCAATGGGAGGAGGAAGGACTAATTGAGGAAGTCAAGTTGAAAAACTCTACCATGGAAGGTCACTTTCTACCTCATCACCCTGTTTTCAAGAAAAGTAGCACTACTCCAGTCCGACCAGTTTTTGATGCATCCTGTAAGAGTAGAAGAGCACCTACCCTGAATGATTGTCTGTTTAAAGGTACAAACTGCATCGAACTGCTTCCCTCAGCTATTCTACGCTTCCGTGAGCAGAAAGTTGGTGTCATTGCAGATATTTGTCAATCTTTCATGATGATCAATGTACATACAGAAGATCGCAAGTATTTAAAGTTTGTTTGGTGGACTGATAGCAAGAAGACTGCGATGAAGATATATCAGCACAAAAGGGTTGTCTTCGGAGTCAACTGTAGCCCATTTATACTTGCGGCTGTCTTACAGTATCATCTACGGAATTCTACTAAAACGGAAGAATATAAGAATAAGCTGGTACAGTCTTTGTATGTAGACAATGTGGTGACTTCCGTCTGTTCAATGGAAAAATATGAAAATTCAAAAAATGACTTTATCATAAAGTTGAAAGATGCTCAGATGGATTTGCGTTGCTGGGAGCATTCAATTCAAAATGGAATTAAGCAAACCTACCAATGTTCTCGGGTTAAAGTGGAATAAGAATACAGAATCTCGGTATTAGACCATCAGAAAGGTTGGACGTGTTTTCAATTTGTGCGGAAAAAGTCAGTTTAAGTAATTATAATTAAATAATGGACGGTTAGGTTTTGTATGAAGGTGTATGTAATCAATTGTGAAATGCGTTATAGAAGCAGATAACAATGTGTTAAGTGTGATAGGTAGTGATAGGAGATATATGTACATAATATGAACGTAAGTGATAAGGAACGTATTTATAGTTTATTTTGACTTAATTTAATACATTCGTGAATCTTTATTTAATTGGGGACAGGTTGAACAGTTATTTAATAGAATAAAATTGAACAATTATAGTTAAAACTGGGGATCGTTAGAAATAGGAATTAATAATTCGTGTGTACAAGCGGAATTACTAAAAATGTCAGAATCGGAAGGATCATTGTCGGAAACAAAAAAAGAAGAACGGAAGAAGAGCTGTTCAAAGTCTTTAGGAAAAGTAAAAAGTGGGAAGATCACCTGAGAAAGCCGACGAAAGGAGGGAGGAAAAAAGTAGAGTTGAGAAAAAGCACGGGAAGAACTGAAGATGATGAAGAAATAAGAAACATATGGAAAGAAATGCTGAAGGAAATAAAAGAAATCAAATTAAATCAGGTAAAAACTAATGAGGAAATTAAAGAGATGAAAGAAGAAATGAAAAAAATTAGTGAAAGGCTGGAACAAAGTGTAAGACTGTGGAAGAAAAATGCGAAAGTTTAGAGAGAAGAGTAGAATTTCTAGAGAAGGAAGACAAGAAGAAAATTTGGTGATTAAGGGGTGGAGATAAGAGGAGGAAGAAAAGAAAAAAAAAAGAAATAGAAGATATGATAAAAGAGACGTTAGGAATCGAAAAGAAAATTGAGGAAGCTACGGAAATAAGAAAAGGTATAGTGATAATTAAAATGGAAAATATTGAAGACAAGATAGAAATTCTAAGGAATAAAGGTAAAATGAAAGGCACGAAAATATATATAGATGAAGATTTGACAAAGAAAGAGAGGGAAATTCAAGCAATCATAAGGATGGAGGCAAAGAAATTGGAAAAAGAAGGAAACATAGTGAAAATTGCATACAAAAAAATTTGGGTTGGAGGAGAAGAAAGAAGATGGATAGAGAAGGAGAGACAGATAAGAAAATGGTTACCAAAAACTAATCAAAGATATAGGGGAAGAGGAAATGGGAAAAGGAGGGGTTAAGAAAAATGGGAAAAATTAAAGAAAAAAATAAAATACTTTTTTGGAACATTGCGGGTATAAAAATAAGGGGAGAATTTTGGAAATATATAAAGGATTTTAAAATGGTGGGCATGGTGGAAACTTGGATGGAGGAAAAGATTGGGAGGTTTGGAAGGACAAAATGCCAAATGAATTTGTATGGGAAATTCAATATGCGGAAAGAAAGGAAAAAGGGGAAGAGCGAAAGGAGGAATAATTATAGGAGTAAAAAGGAGTGGGAAATAGAAGAGGAGGGAAAAGTAGAAAATTAAAAGGATGATGAATACGCGAGTAAAAACAGAAAATGGAGAGAAGTATAACATACTGACGATTTATGGAAGAGAGATGGAGGAAACTAAAATGATCATTGAAAAGTATATAAAAGAAAGAGAGGAAGGCAAGCTGATTATAGGGGAGATTTTAATGCCAGAATAGGGGAAGAAGGAGGAATAATGATAAATGGAAGAGTTAAAAATAGGAGATCCATGGACAAAAAATAAATGGACAAGGAAGAAGATTATTAGAGCTATGTGAAGAAAGAGGTTGGATAATTATGAACGGAAATATGGAAGAGGGTGGAAAAGGAGAATATACATACATAAGTGAAAGGGGGCAGTCTGTAATCGACTATGTATTATTAAATGAAAAATGTAAGGAGGACGTGGAATTGCTAAGAATTGGAGATGAAGTGGAATCAGACCACCAACCATTGGAAGTGATCATGTTGGAAGAGGAAGAAGAGAATCAAGATGAAAAAATAAAGAATGGGGAGAAAAGAAAATATGGACAGAAGAGACAGTAAAAAAATATAAAGAGAAAATGGAAGAAGAAATGGAAATATCAGGAGAGATGGAAGAAGATATTGAGAGAATACTAATAAAAATGAAGGAGGCGACGGAAAAGAGAAAGTACAGAAAAAAAAAAAGAATTAGGAAACAAGAAAGAATGGTGGAACAAAGAGTGTGATAAGGGGAAAAGAGAAGTGAGGAAAGGAAGACGAAATTGGAAAACAGGAAAGATAGAGATAGAACAATACAAAAGTAAAAGCAAATTTCAAAGAAATATGTGAAAGAAGAAAGAAAGAATATAAAACACAGATGGGGAAAAGGATAGAACAAATAAAAATGAGGGACAAGCATGGGAATTTATTAACCAAAGAAGGGGGAAACAAAAAGGATGGAAATAAAAAAATAGAAGGAAACGAATGGGAAGAATACTGCAAGAAAATGTTAAAAGGAACGGAAGAAAAGTAACAAGCAAAGAGATGGAGAGGACAAAAATAAGGCATAGAGAAGGCGGGATAGAAAAAGAGGAGATGGAGAGAGCAATAGAAAAAGTGAAAAATAGGGAAAGCAGAAGGGACGGATGGAACGCAAGGAGAACAATGGAAATACACTGGAGAAAAATGAGAGAACAGCTAAGAAGGATATACGAAAGAATATGGAAAGGAGAAGGAATACCCGAAAATGGAAGGAGGCAATAATATGCCCAATATACAAAGGAGGGGATACAAAACAAGTGAAAAATTACAGAGGGATAAACCTAACGAATGTGGGATACAAGATATATGCTGAAATTATAAGAGCAAGATTAGAAAAACAATTAGACGAGAAAGAAAATTATCCCAGACTGGCAAAACGGATTTCGAAAAGGAAGAGGGACGATAGATAATATTTACATACTAAAACACCTAGTTAATCAAGAAATAGAAAAGAAAAGAGGAAAGGTATTTGCTATATTTTTGGACATTAAGGCAGCGTTCGACAACGTGGAAAGGGAACGATTATGGAAAATTATGGGAGAAGTGGGGATAGACAAGGATGTGAAAGACGCAATAGAGGAAATATATGAGGAGACAAAATGTAGAACGAGAGTGGGAATGAAATTGGGAAGAGAGTTTTGACGGAAAGAGGGCTAAAGCAGGGATGTCCATTAAGCCTAGCCTATTTCAATATATATTAGATTTAGAAGAAGAAATGAAGAAAAATCAGGTAGGAGGAATTGTAATTGGAAGAAAAAAGGTATGGGTGCTGGCGTATGCGGACGATATTGTCGCATTAGCGTCAAAGGAAGAAGAGATGAGAGGGTGATTAAAGTTTTGAAAAGCTACCTGGAGAAAAAATTAGAAGCAAATGTTGAGAAAACGAAAATAATAGAATTTAAGAAGAGAAAAGGAAGACCAAAGGAAAATAAATGGTGGTGGGGGAGGAAGAGATAGAGAGAGTAGATAAGTATAGATATTTAGGGTACACTATTAGATATGACAATAAGGATGGGGATCACATAAAAGTGTTGAGACAGAAAGGAAATAAAATAGTCGGGCAAGTATGGGGATAGGAGAAAAACATTTGGAAAGGATGTAAGAAAAAGAATATGGATTTTGAGAGGCTAGTAAGAAGTGTGATGTTGTATGGGGCGGAGATTTGGGGATGGAAGGAATGGGATGAACTGGAGAAGATTCAGGAAAAATATGGTAAGTGGACGTTAGGACTTGAGAAAGAGACACCGGGTTATATAGTCGAAGAAGAACTAAAACTAGAAAAAAATAAGGATACAAACAGGAAGAGAGCTTTAAGGTATGAAGAAAAATGGTGAACAGAAAAGATAACGAGATACTCTTTGAATGCTGGAAAGAAGTGGATGGGCAGAAAAGGCGATATGGAGAAGAAGAGAGAAGAAAAATATTATGAACGATGCGGGTATGCGAGAGAAGAGATCAAGAGGTTAAGACAAGAAGGAAGGCTTATGGAGGAGGAGATAATAGCAAGGGATAAGGACGTACAAATACAAGAAAGAAGAGTAAGAATAAAAGAAGGTAAATATAACGAGAAGTATAGACAAATTACAACAGAAGAAGTGCCGAAGTACATTACAGACGGTAGAAGCCTAAAGAAAAAGAATTATAGCAAGATTTAGAGCCGGTAATGAAGAGTATGGAAACAAGTATTGGAGGGGTGAGGAGAGAGAATGTGCAGGCTGTGTGGAGAGGAATGGGAGGATATAACACACATGAAAGACGGGTGCGCAGAGCTGAGACGTGAGGAAACAGAATGGAAGACGCTGCTAGGGGAGAAGGGAGAGGGGATACAATGGATGAGGGAACTGTTGGAGAGAAGGAAATGGATAGATGATAGGAAAAAGAAATTTGAAGTTAAGTTGATTTGTAAATAAAATAAAATACCGATTCTTTTGTTATTAAAAAAACAAAATAAATATATTGATTGATACAGATAGAGCTAGCTCTTTCTCTTGGAGATATTTTAATTCCTGAGAAGTTAACTATGAAGGCAGCGTTGGATATTCGACCCCATTAGAATATCCTGTCCAGTTCTGATTAAACCAAAGTTACTTATTCAAAGGGGATGGAGTCAAAAGTTAGGATGGGATGTTGATTTACCTAAGGACATGCAAAATGAGTTGCGTATCAAGTCTTCCCAACATTAACGAAGTAAAGATTTCTCGTTGTTTTAATGATGGTGCAATTAGAAAGAAATTGCATTGTTTTTGTGATGCCAGCAGTGGTTTATGTGCGCTGTTATTTGAATTCCTCCGGAGTCAGCTCAACTTGTAAACCATGTAAAAAGTGCTGTAGGATATGAAGACGTTTCAACAATTTACTGGAGTGACTCATCAACAGCTTTGGCATGGATAGCAAGAAATCATGAGTGGGGCACTTTTGTTGGCAATCGAGTGAGAAAAATTTTAAAGTCATCATCAGCATCACAATGGAGACATGTTAGTGGAAAAAATAATCCTGCAAACCTTCCTTCAAGAGGCTGTACTGCAAGTAAACTACTGGAATTGCGTTGGTGGGAGGGTCCAACCTGGTTATATGATGGGGATAAAAATTAGCCAACCTCAATAGTTACCAAAAATGAAGAAGCAATTATGTCTGAAAGAAAAAACGGTTGTTAGTTGGTTTGACGTCAGAAAGTCTTTTCAGATTGAACTGAAGTATGGATCGTTTCTGAAAAATGTTCGTGTTTTTGTTTGGATAAGAAGGTGGCTTTGTGTTGTAGAAAAAGGTAAAAAAACATTTCGGAAAGTCTTTGGCAATTTTTGAGCTGAGACAGCTGAAAAGTACGTATTGAAACTTATTCAAGGTGAAGCCTTTAGTGAGCAGACTGGTGAAATAAATAGGATTGGAAACCTGCCAGTTGTAATGATGATGATGGATTGATACGTGTAAAGTCAGCCGTAAGTGAATCGTGAAGACAGTGCTCAGTTCAAATATCCAGTACTATTGCCAAACAACCACTCTCTTGTTTTATCACTTATTCGTGAAGCTCATCTCAATTTCTGCCATGCTGGAGCACAATTTTTGATGGGATTCCTTTGTAAAAGTACAGATAGTGCAGACAAGGAAGACAATAGAAAAAAGTACTTCATTCATGTGTAAAGTGTCAGCGATATGATGCTAAGCAATAGAAACCGAGCCTGGAACCCTACCAAAAGCAAGAGTGACAAGTGGCAATATTTTCACTACTACTGGAGTGGATCTGACTAGTCCTCTACATCTACGGAATGGATAAAGGTTTGGATCGTGCTTTACACTTGTGCTGTGTACCGTGCAGTTCATTTAGATCTCGTCTCATCGTTGGACACAGCAACGTTTATGACATCGTTGCAAAGATTGGTTTATTTATTTGGCACGAACTTCGTAGGAGCAAATAATCTGATAAAGAAACTCAACTGAGAGGGATTGAAGAAAGCTCTGGCACTAAGAAGATCTACTGGATTTTTAACCCTGCCTTTGCCTGTTGGTTTGGGAGTTGGTGGGAGCGTCTTATCCGTACTGTCAAGGATTTCTTAAGAAGAATGTTGGGTAATGCAAAGCTCAGTCATGAAGAATTGAGAAATTGTTTGGCTGCAGTAGAATTCGTCGTCAACGAAAGGCCTCTGACAACAATGACTGAAGATACTAGTGATCTACGTCCATTAACTCCTTCATCTTTCTTGCGTGGAACGAAAGGAGCAACTTTTCCTGAAGGAGCACTTATCTTGGACGGGACTTGAGAAATCAACACATCAAAGTTGTCAAGTTGCAGTCTCAACTTCAAGCCAGGTTCAGGAAGGAATATTTAGCTCAGCTAGTTAATACAAAAGCCCAGCCCTAAAAGCGTCAAATACAAAGAGGACTGGTGGTACTTGTTGGAAACTATAATAAGAAGAGGTTTGATTGGCCCTGGGAAGGATCATCAAACTCATCAAAGGAAAGGATGGACATACTCGAGTTGCAGAGGTTCGGACAAAGTCTGGTGTCGTCACTCGCCCTCTACAAATACTGTTTCCTCTAGAAATGGAGGAAAGTCCATCTGGAACAATTCTGGGAAATGTGGACAATCCGGAACCTTTTGATGTGATGACAAGGAGTGGAAGGAATGTCAAGAAACCGTGCCGTTACGGTACCTGGAAATAATTTATTTTTATGTACCTATACTGTTAAATGTAAAATGTTTATTTTATTGGATACTGTGGTAATTAATGTTTTGTAAAACAAAACAGGTGGGAGTGTTGTAGAATCTACAGTAGTTGTTTGTAGTCTAGTAACCGGGTGGTTTGTCAAAAAAACGTAATTTTTGTCAGATAAAATAATTGTGTTGTTAGTTGGTTAATAATAAAAAAAAACCGTTACACAAATTAGGAACAGCTGTGTTTAATTCTAGTCTTAGTTCAACTTTTAACTGGAGTTTGTAATCGGAAGTTGGCAGGTAGCTGGTAGTTTACTGTTGCTTTCTTACATTAGAGAGATAATCCGCAGGGAGAATATGCCAATAAATAACAGAAACAAGAATTCCAAAGCAAAACACTCCTAACAAATAATGCAAGTATTTTTGAATTTTCGTTTTTTAACAAATTACTTATCGAAATAGACGTGTAAATAGATTAAATAAACTATTATATCATTCAAAGGAAAGGAACGCCACCAACGTCTATTTACCCAACATAAAACCAAATATCATTGTTTCTCAGCCTCGCATTTAATTGCGTACATATGTACATTTCTAAAAGAAAAGCGTAAGCAGGTTTTGATGTAATTTTATTAAATCTCCTCACCTATAGAAACGGAAAAACTACATGAGAAAACTCAAGGTGTTTTTTTGAACAAAGATCTAAGCGGAAAGACCAAATAGTGACGTCACTCGCGTCAATGCATGATCGTTGAACAAAGATCGCTGTGAAAATTTCCGCGCCAAATTTGATTTAAAAATTAAAATATGCTTGTTACAACTTTGGTAAAAAGTACTGAGTTGCACGTCTTTTTCTGGTCGAAGAAACCTAAGTGCACTTTAGTCGCATTCCGTTTCATTTTTCCGTTATTTGTTGTAGAATAAACAAGTTGTTTATGAATAACTCACTTTGATGTTCCCCTATTCTGTGTCTTTATTCTTTCGAATTTTTTTTAGTAACGTTTTCAAATGGTCTACTCATAGTGCAGCTAATACTATAGCCCTATAGCAGTTCAGGTCTTTTTATTTCTTTTTTGAAAATAGAAATAAAAATCGATGTCTTCCATTCTTTAACAGTTTCACATGTTAGCAGGCGTTGATAAGCTTTGTTAGTCTTTGTAACAGTTAAGAGTTCTACTGGAATATTTTCTGGGCCTGAGGCTTGTCTGTTTTTCATTAATATCAGACATTTTTGTATTTCCGCAGGTGATATTTCCAGTTTCACGCCTTTTTCATCTATATTACTCATACTAGGTGTAAGATTGTCTTCATCTTTGTTTTCTTTGGTTTCAGTCAGTAATTTTCGGCAATGCTTATTGATGTTGTTTTTCTTTAGATTTGTAATTGTTCTCCACACTTCTATGGACTGTTCTTAATTTAGCTGCTTTTTTCTGTTTTAATGCTTCTTTATCTCAGTTTACGGTTATCTTCTTTATAAATTCACGGGTTTTACTGTCTTTTTGTTAACTATTTCTTGTCAGTTTTGTTTTGGTTTTCATTAACCCTTTTATTTCGTTTGTTAGCCATGGTAAAGAGGTTTTATTCTTTTCGTTAATTGTTTTTCACCCCAAGTATTTCAGTTGCTATAATGTGCAAACTTTTTTAAATAAGTACATTCTAATTCTACATTGTTTTAAAATTTTTTTGTTTTATTTCTTTTCCTATTCTCTTTCAATTAGATCTCTGACACTAGATTGGTACAAGAGATGAAACTGATACCTATCTTATTTTTTATGTTGGTTGAAATCTTTTTCTGTTGTCTCCGTGTATTGTATGGAGCTCTTATTTTGGCTATTAGTAAATATTGAAGCCGGAATATTTTCAGTCCAATTTTTTTTGCAAATGTTTAATCAATCTCTCGCCGGATACGTTTCTTGGGACTTCTCTAAAGTTTTCTACGACTTCATCTTTCTACTTTTGCGTTTTAATCTCCCGTCAGTAGAATTACCTGATGAGATTTTACTTTATTAATCGCCTGGAAAAGTTTTAGCTAGAAAGCGTCCTTATCTATTTGAGGAGAATTATCCGTTAGAGCTTATGCTCCGAATATAACTGTTTCGATACCGAAAGTTTGACAATAATTGTAATGATTCTTTCGCTATACAATATTGTATTCTGAAATGTTCTAAAGGAATTCTTTTATCAGAACGGTAACACCCGCCCTAGCACGTTAATTCTTCGATACTCCTGACCGGAAGTGGTACATAATGCGCTTTTCTTTCATTTCTCTGTCCTTTCTTTTTGTTTCGGAAATAATGATTATATCAAACTCTTGTTTCTATACTTTATTGGTTATTTCTGTAGTTTTATTTACCCAACCTTGTATGTTAAATTTTCCAATTTTTATTAACCTTTTCTCATCGATAGTCGTCTTTTGTTTGTTCCGTCCAAATTCTAAGGCGTTTCGTTTGTTACTCGAATATGCATATTTTTTACGAATGATGAGGTACTGACCCATGCTTTAACCCCACCTGAAAGACCAGAGATTCTTCTATAAGAAGAGTTCACATTCCGTAGCAGTTCCAGTTTTGATGCCCCAAATTCGGCTCTCACCCTCTTCGGTTAGCTACTTAATGTACACCCATTGCATGTCCGCGTTGCCCATAAATCACGGCTTGGACGATTTATCGGTACGTCTTGGGTAGACTGTGACATTTCTCAGAATATTGATTTTGATTTCCAACTATGTCAAATTGAAAACTTCTGCAATTTTGAAAGCTTTGACACAAAAAAAAAAATTAATGATTTCCCTACCTAGCAATATAATAAGAACGTCCGAAGAAAATGTAATCAAATTTTACGGAACTTGTTTTTTACAAAATACACAAAATAAATTACGCAAGAATATAAGGTTTTATGATTAAGAAAGAAATATGAAAAATATTATTTTAACAACGCGAATAATTTAACTAATTTTTACCAAGCACGCGGTAAGTTTTATGAATATTATGAAATTTTCTTCAACAATTTTAATTAAACAACATGAACGAGTATATTTTGATACCTTAATATTTTTCGAAAGACTAAAGCTTAGTGAGAACGATGGCGTGGGAATTAAAATTGGATTTTGTACGTAACAGGCAATTTCCCGAATGACGCTAATGCTGATAACATTTAATGTTTACGATTTGAAGTCCGTTTCTGATAGAATATCTAAATAATTGCATGCGTGCAAAATTATTTCGTGTGGCTCACATTAAATATGTACAAAATTATTTTAATTAATTTAATTTTCCAAATACTGGACATCATAATTAGATAAATCCGACAAAAAACTTTCGATAAAATAGTACGAGTATTCATTTTTAATAATGAAGTTGTTATTGCTTTTGCTAACATATTGCTTATCATCGTCTATAGGAGTAAGTACATCTCAATTCTTATTTGAAATATTTATTCTTTAAAAGTTGTATAGATTCAAAAATAAATACTATAAATTTCTGGCGAGGGTTCAGACATTAAAGAGCAGTGCATCAAAGAATCTCAGGCAAATCTTATTCTTGTGGAACGGATGCTTCAATTGCAAGATTTGCGGATGACGAGAATGTAAAATGCTTTCAACTGTGTGTTTTTGCAAGAGTAAACGCCATGACCGCTTCGGGTGAAGTATCTGGTGATTTAATTATGTCGGAATTGCCGGTTGATGAATTCGTTCCTGTGGACGACATTATAAATAAATGCCAATATTTAAAGGGAAAAACGCAACGCCAAACGGCGAATCTAATGTGGAAATGCTTTGTACAATTTACTGAATAAACAACCTCAACTGTTTTATTTTTAAATTAATTATGATATTTAATCAAGGAAAATTTTAACAAAAATATAGGAAGAAATGTTAATGTAAATAATATGTGTTTTTCACGGTTGAATTATATTCAGCATGAATTTCTACTTAATGTAATATACAGAATGGGTTATTAACTGTCAGATGTCAGAATAAGTAATAGTATGGTAAAGGTTGGAGATATTGTAGAACTTCATAGTTTAAGTTATTTTAAATATTTGATTAAACATTATGGAAAATAAAAATTATAATTTGAAGTATTATACACACTTTTGAGGTAAATTTAATAAGAAAAAACTTTAGAAATAACATCTAATCATAATGTATATTTTGACTAATACTATCTAAAAATTGGAAACAAAATGATTGATTAAAATATATCTTTGGAATTAAATTAATAATAATAATACATTTTAATTAAATTTGTTTAATCAATTAATTAACAATTTGAAGTCAACAATTTTCTATAAGATTTTTTTGTGATTCTTTTAGAAAGCATTATATTTAATATAACGTTTATTTTAAGAAAATATACATGGCGATTAGAAAGTTATCGAGTTTCTAAAATTCATTAATACGAAATTTGGTATATGGCCATAATCGAGTACTCTAAGTCTAACTAAAATATTTTCATAATGGCGAAATTGACGCAATCTTTGATTTTTTTAATAAAATAACCTCATTTTTACACTACATCTTAATTCTACATTAAATTTGATTGAAACTTAAGCCTTCCTATAGGAGTGGCAAATCAGTTACGGTGTAATTCTGGCAACGTTTCGTGCTACAGGAGAGCACTTTCCCAGGCCAACTTTATTAGGTATAATCATTTGAAAAATTTGACATAGAATAATTAGACAAACAGCATTAAAAAAAACATGTATGACTAAAAACGTCGGCAACACACTTACATGAGTGACTAATTTTTTATCAACCTCAATCCGCACCTCCTAAATAGAAGGCCTATCACCTGGGGATTTTTTGATTTAATTACACAGGGAGACAATTTTAAAGTAAAAAGATTTGTTATGTAAATAGTTAGTTCATCCATTCATTAAACATATTTCGATGGATCGCATATTTTGATTAAATTAAAAAAATAACTTTAACAATGAGAACTCTTATCAATTTGTTTAAATATCTCATGAGCATTGGTTTATTAAATAATAAGAAAATATAAAGTAACAAATTTGTTTTGCACACAATATTTATAAATAAATAATAGAAAAAATGTTTGCTTAACGTAACGTGCATGCATAATGAAATTTTAATTACACATTTAAAAAATAAGATTAAAATTAAATTTTTTATATTGTTAAATAACCGACCTTTGTTGGGCTTGATGATGTCATCGGTGAGAGAATTTTGGTGATGTCTATAAGATTTTGATGTAATTGTAATTAATATATTTAATCGATTTTTGATTTATATTTTCATATATTTGTTTCAACGACCAAACTCTCAATATCAATGATCAAATGCAAACAAATGCCAACTCTTTAACTCTCTCTTAAACGTACACTTCTTTTTTTTTTTACCTTGTGTCTTTTCTTTAACCACTCGCTTTCTTTCCAACACGTATGAATATTTTTTACCTTTCACATTTCACACTTGTTCGTCTAAAGACAATTTTTAACTTTGATATTTTTAACGTATATGTTTGTATCAGCATACAATCAACTCTTTGTTTGTCTTTTACAGAAACACTTCGATAACACTTATTTACATGGAATATCAATTTGGCATTTATGTATGCCACAAATGATAACTTAAACTACTTAACATTACTTTAATTAATTAATTAAGAAATAAAAATATTTTATTTTCACAACATACATCAAATTCTTTTATTAAATAATTTGTAGATCGATTTTAAGAAATCCTAAATAATAATAATTTGAATTCTACGTTTGATTTAAATAGAAACAATTACTACATATTTTTAAATAATCATTTTTTTGGTTCAAAATAATTTACAATAATTATTTCAGTGCAGTATTTATCAAATTATCATGTTAATTAGAAAATACGTGTATAAATAACTTAAATACACTATAAAAAACTTATATTTCACAAGTTTGTGTGTCAGACGAACGAGATCTGGTTTGTCGTTTTGTTTTAATTACGTAATTATATTACTGGTAACATGTCGTTATAAAAATATTTGTAGTACAGATAAATAACTACCACAATTTACATAAAATAAAATATTTAGGCATATTTGTTTTTTAATGTTGTTTGTCTTATATTCTATGTCAAATTATTGAAATGATTACACACAATTCTGCGTGTTTTACACTTAATAAAGTTTGTCTGCTCACCCTGCGCACGAAACGGCGCCACAATTACACCGTAATATGTGTTTGATTTACCCCTCCTATAAGAAAGTTTAAGTTTCAATCAAATTACCAATTGAGGAGGAAATAAACCAACCTACGTTCTACATTAAATTTTATGATCACTACTATCTTATTACATATGTCATAGTTTTTGACATATTGCGGTGATTGCAATTCGGTAATTAACAAATTAAATTGAATTGATTTTTATATTAAACATGAGCCTCTATTAATTTTTTATTTATAATTTTATCTTTGGATCTTGGTTTTTAAATAAATTACGTGTTTTAAATTTTAAAACAAAATTTTAATAGTTTCAACTAAAATAATGAAACGTAAAATTTATTTATTATTTTAAATTTTAATGAATTTTAATTAATGCAGCGTGCACGTTTAAAATCAATTTAGAAAACTATATTTCCACTACACAATATGTTTTCTGTATACATAATTTTCTATTACAATCTTAACACACTAACCTTGTTTACATTCACTGATGACGTAATAAATCAAATCATCAAATCAAATTTGTTGCTTCACCAAATACAATACACAAAAATATATAAATTTAGAAGTAACAAAGTAATACATATTTCCGACCACATTTATATACAATAAATTTAAATTTAATGTTAGTAATATAACAATAATATAATCAATAAACCTCTTTTACCGCTTGCTGCAGTGTCGTTGTTATTAATAATAATAGTAATCTTTGCGAAGCGCCGTATTATAGTTTGCCTTAATGATAAAGATTTGTATTAGGTAAATTTTTTTTTTACATGACGTTTTTTTCGATTTAATTTGAATTTCAAATGTAAGATTTTCTGAAAGTTTTCAGAAGTTATTTTTCTACTCCTACGATTAAGGAGTACAAATTGAAAAAATTGATATCGTTTTCTCGAAAACAACTCTAACAATTTTCCTTAAAATTTTACACGTATTTTGCAATACAATATTTACAAATTGGCTAACATCATTTTTCTAGAAAACTCAATTAAAAGAATTTCATGTTTTTTTGTTTCAAAACGACTGCAACGAATTTCCTCAAAATTAGTTCTTTGGACAATAAATTATTCTATAAATATCATGAAAATTATGAAGAATTTTAACCTCTTTATTCAATTATACAAATTCTAGAAAATTGGTTCTTGTCAAAAATATAGCGCTATTGGTTTTTAGATATAATAAGTGAACATTAATTTAGAATGTGTAATATGTTTAGAAATTATGTATGTATCTATTTGATCTTATGGTCTAAACAAACTTACTAACTTTGATTTCCAAAACTCAACATGTTACTACTAAGTTTTACACTAATTCCTAATGGAGAAAAAACTTTGACACCGAAACTCATTTGTTTCGGATAGGAAGAGGAGAAAACTGATTGGAAAACTGAAGAAAATTTCACCTAGCCACATGCTCAAAAGAAAAACTAATATCATCTTAACTAAAAGAATAAAGAAAAAAAATATAATAATATTAATTGGAAACCAACAATAGATTAAAAGTACACGTTTTTTAAAAAATAATAGTAACGAAATTGAACCATCAATTCAAAATACGTGCATCTAGAGTATGCAAGCAAAAGGCACGCATTCAGCAGTATACATAAAAAAAAAACTAAAAAAAGCTTAACTAGTAGAAGGGTAAAAGATAATCTGTTTTAAAGAACACCTTTAAAAATTGTGATTTACATCCACGGCACAGAAACTCTTCGGGGTAAATAGCAAAAGGTTGGGTCCGACACATTCCGGGTTACAAATAGTGTGCCCAAATCCGCATCCTGCTCAATTCGACCTCAACATCATCCGTTAATATCTAACCAACAACAACTACACAAAAAAGATAGAAAGGTACAAAAAACAAGAAATACAGTGGAAAATATAGAACCCATAGTTTAACTGACCGTTTAGGCAGATAAACAGTAGTGTCTACTGTAGTGACTATTTTGAATCCATACACAACTCGAATAACACAAATCATTCTATACCTAAACTTAAACGATCTAAACGTTAAACCCCTAATAATATTTATAAATTATATCGACTGTATTTAGTTCATGGAGATGTCAAATTTTAAGTCTTTAGCGTTATAAATGTCTTTCAAAGCACAGGTAGTATCGGATAATGTGGATAAGACACTTTTTGTCTGCTAAGAAAAGGCTCCACGTTGGACGCCAAAATTTGTTAGATTATTAAACTCTGAAATTGAAAGGCAACGATTGTAGTTGATTTGCTGGTTTAATCTACAGTCGTTGGAGGTAAAGTTTTTAAAGTGTTAAAGCTTAAGTGGTTTAGCAGAAACCACTAAAATTTGAGTTTCTCTCAAATACTAGAACGAACTTCGGAATTACTTCGAAATCAAAGACAAAAATGAAGAAGTTGGCTTGTGTTAAATTACGTCCAAATCCGTAAAACTTAATATCATAAACCAACAATTATGTCCACAAATAAACATATGCAAAAATTATAAATACTAACTTGAGCGTTCGCCGTCACCAAGATCGTAACGATATAGAATATTCCATCTTTTAAGTTATCTTGTTGCACTGCATGGTTTTTTCTTTTTTTCTCTCCTCTCATTTGTATATTTTCCACTTTTGCCAATATTATTCTCTATTTTTCTGAAATATTTTGCAAGAACTTAATGTGTGTGTGTGTGAGCGGTCATAAAGTTGTTAGATAAAGTGTGGCTATGTGTTTGACATTAGCAAATATTTTGATTTGAAAATACCAAAAATTCCAAATATATTCCAAAAAGATTTGATGTAAAATTGAATGATGTTTAAATTTAAAATTTGAACTACTAAAAATTGGACTTCAAAAAGTTAGGTTTAGAACTACTCGGTAACGAACTGTGTAACTAGCGCCTTCTGTGTTAATCAGATATAAAAATAGATTCAAGGGATGCACCAACATAAAAAATCATAATAATACAAGATTTAATTAAAATGTTGCTAGTAGTTTCTACATAATTGTAAAAACGTGTATAAAAAATTATTTTTTTTTTACAATTCAAAGGTTTTTCTTCCCTTTTCACTCATTTAATGGTTGATATACCTACTTATTTGTATAAATAAAACTACAAAATCCTTTTTTATTACTAGGGTTTACAAAATCAGTTTCTTCAGTTTAGTTCTTTGGTTAGGAGGATGATTTCCTCAGTTTTATCGGTGTTTAGTAGTTACTGTAGAACACTATTGTCTTAGTCGTTATTGCACACTTTTTTATCACAATTTAAAATAGTTTGGGAGTTTTGTGATACGAGATTCTCTTTCCACCCGACGACTTGATATTATTGCAATGTAAGATGGTAAGAAAAATGGCGTTTAAAAAATTTTGCTTGCTGCAGTATTTTAATTACAACTTACAAAAACATGTTAATATTAATATAAAAACGACACATAAATGACTATTAATTTAAATAATTATTTTAATAGAAATTCTCAAGTGGCGGTGATTTGAAACTAAATTACTGGAATGAATTATCATCAACTTGGAGTTTGTAATACAATGCAAAATGTCCTTCCATTTGACAATTGTTGTTGTTGAGTGAATATTTAAAGTTTACCTAATTTTGAATGTACTTAATCGAGGAATTAATCAAATAAAAGCTCGAATGTTTCTTCATATAACATCAGTGTTCCAACAGCATAATGGTGTTGACGTTAACTTTACTAGTAGTTTTATTTTTTCAGTGTTTACTATGGGTGCTTATGCAGACGTAAGTTTAATTTTACGGTATAGAAATATTCATTATGCATTTCTTTAGTAGCCCAGATTTGCTTACTAACCTCAAAATTAAAGCAGAAGAGTGCATGAAAGAAGTTACTGTTAACAAAGAACTCGTCGATGCAGTTTATATGAATGGTGTCTTCGCCGAAGACAAAAATTTGAAATGTTTTCTACGTTGTCTACACCTTAAGTTAAAATTCATTAATGAAAATGGAGTCGTTAAGGTTGATGAAATAAAAGACAAATGTTGCCTTCTCAGCTGACGATGTGGCTAAACTGCAATAGCTAAGATCGAAGAATGTGCAAAAATTAAGGAAAGCGATGGTTGCGAAACCGCATTCAAACTGGCTAAATGTCCATGGCAGATTAACTAAGTTAGTTACTATTTTATTTCCTTATACATATTTTTAAAAACAGTTTTTTAGTTGCTTTGTACTAATATTATTAAAATATTATCTAACACATTTTTTTAATTATATTTATTGAATCAAAAAAAAGTTAAATATATTGTGTTTTTGTTTTTGCAAAAAAATGTAATTTTTTTTGAATTAGAATACATATCATTATATTTTACTCTGTTTTAAAACTTTAAATGCGGAAGTGTGCTTAAAATTGAGTGATTTATGTACAATGTGTCGCATTCAAGATGAAGACTTTTACATTTTCGGTTTTGAGAGAATACAGATTTGAATGTGTACCTAGTCAATAGGGTAATTGGGTAACATTTTTGTGAACTGAACTAAATCAAAACGTTAAACTCGGCCTATTATAAATTTAAATTAGTAAAAGTTTCAATAATAATATATTAAAAAGAAAAAATTCTCATCTTTGAAGTAGAATATTTATTCTGGAACACGTGCTTATTATTTTCATTTAATAACAAGTAACAATAAATATTCTGTAATTATGCTCAACAAATTATTTGGACAGCCATGATCTTCTGAACTGTCGGTGTCAAATGTAAGTCCAAACGAATGCGACTTTTTAGTGTTTTGAGACAAGTATTAACTTAATAATCATTAGAGTTTTTTTGTTTTGTGTTTGTAGGCGTATTTAATGGAAGGTGATCAGTACTTTACAGTACTGCATGATCAACAACAAGAAAAACATGTTGTTCTCAAGAATCACCACTTTGATTTTTGGACCTGGTCATCAAGACCCCTCCAGGATAATAAGAGAAAATTGTATCAAAGAATTTCCTTTGTTCACAAAGTTTATTTATTTATTTATTTATTCGTAAGGTACATTTTTATTATTGAAGTTGAAATTTGGGCGCAACGGTGCCCCAGAAGATTAGGTAAACCTGTATAGTGTAGTGACAAAACCTCCGTGTGCAATTGTGGATTGGTTCGTTTGGCAAAGCATTTGCTTCAAGGTTTAGGAAAACCACTAAAACGTAAACATAAGCCAAACAGATAATAAGGTCAAACACCGGCGGCTGTTATCTCGATGTCGTAGAGTTCATTTAGAGGTGATTTTGTTTACTAAAATGTAACCTCCATAAAGCGTATTGAGATTCCACAATTGCAACTATGTGAATAATAAAAATTCGTTCTTTTTAAATATCAGCTTAAATGTACTTGAAAAAAATTTTGTAAGCAATTATTTATACAATTCAAATCAAATTTTATTGTTCTTATATAAAATATTAAACAAAGGATTCGTTTTCTATATATTAATACAATTCCTTAAACCTATCCAACCGTTCCCTCTTATTTCGCTCTCCTATTGTTTCATTATTTTCTTTATTTCCCGTTCCATCCTTTTTCTATATTTCACTACCTTCTTTATCCATTGTATCCCTTTCCCTTTTTCCCCAATAACCCCTTCCAATCCATTTCCTCTAGTCTCAGCTTTTCACATTTTTTCTTCTATGTTTGATATTCTCCCACTCTTCCCCACACAATCTACACACCCTCTCTTCATCCCTATTCCAGTATTTGTTTTTCTGTTCTTCGTTTCCTCTCCTAAACCTTGCCATTAACCTTTTCTTCTAACCCTTTTCCGATGCCAAGTACTTGGTATTTCTTCCGCGATTTTTCCTTGTATTTTCCATTATATTTCTCTTCTTTTTTTTGTTCTTTCTGTTTTGTGTATCCTTATCCCGTCTTATTATCTCCTCTTCTAAACTTCTTCCATCCCCTCTTATTCCTTTATTCTCTTGCTTAACCACCTCTTGATAATATTTCTTTCTTGCCTCCTGCCCATGTATAACTTTCTGCATTTCTACCCCTTTCAGCATTCATATAGTATCTTTTTTCCTTCCTGTTTTCCATCTCTTCTTCATACCTTCATCGTTCTCTTTCCTGTTTGTATTCTTATCTTTTCTAGTTTTATCTCTTCTTCCAATATATCCCGGTGTCTCCTTTTCTAGTCCCAATGTCTACTTCCAATATTTTCCTGAATCTTCTCTAGTTTCTCCCATTCCTTCCATCCCCAAATCTCTGCTCCATACAATAACGCGTTTTACTTATCTCTCAAAACCCATCTTCTTTTCTCTATATTTTTCCGAAAGTTCTTTTCTCCTAGCCCCCATGCTTCTCCTACTATTCTATTTCCTTCTGTCTGAGTTTCTTATTTGGTCTCCATCCTTGTTGTCGTAATTTATCACATACCCTAAATATCTGTATTTGTCCACACTCTCAATCTCTTCCTCTCCCACCACCATTTCACCTTTCTTGTCTTCCTTTCTTTTAAATTCTATTATTTTTGTTTTCGGTACATTCACTTGAAGTTTTCTTTTTCTAAGAACCTTTTCATTACTTTTATCATTTTTTCATCTCTCTTCTTTGTTTTTCGCTAGATGACATATCGTCGGCATATGCCAACAACACCTTTTTCCTCCCTATTACGATCCTCCCACCTGATGTTTTTCCAATTCCTCTTCTAAATCGCTTAAATAGATTGCGAACAGACACGGACTTAACGGGCATCCTGCTTTAGTCCCTTCTCCGTCAAAAATTCTCCTCCTAACTTTTTCCCCACTTTTGATCTACATCTTTTCTCTTTGTAAACCTCCTCTATTGCGTCTTTTATGTCGTTTTTATCCTCATTTCTCTCATTTTTTCCATAATGTTTCTCTGTCCACGTTATTGAATGGTGCCTTTTGTCCATAAACAAACCCCATACTCTCCCCCCTTTTTTATCTCTATTTTTAATTATGTGCTTCAAAATAAAAATATTATCTATCGTCCCTCTCTTTCTGAAACCATTTTGCCAGTCCGGTATTATCTCTTTTTCCTCTAACTTTTCTCTAACCTTTCTCTTATTATTTTGCATATATTTTATACCCTATGTTCATTATGCTTACCCTTCTGTAGTTTTTTCACATCTGTCTGTATTTCCTCTCCTGTCCATATCCTTTCAAAATTTTTCCCAATTTTTCCTTTAATTCCATTCGTTTCTCCTGCCTTTCCCTTTTTAGTTTATCTATGCTTTTCCCATTTCCTTTTTGTCTATCCCCCTCTCTGTTTCTTACTTTCTATTCCCATACTCTTTTTTCCCTACTCTTTCTTTCCTCCTAAAACTTTCATACAATGTTCTTTCCATTTCTTTACTTCTATTCTAGCTTCTCTTGCTTAAACTCCCATGCTTGTCTTTCATTTTTATTTCTCCTATCCACTTCTCTATCTGGTTTTTATATTTCTTTTGCTCTTGTACATCTTTCTTTAAAATTAGCTTTAATCTTTTGAATTCTCTAATTCCATCCTGCCCTTTCTCCATTTCCTTCTTCCTTTCCTCAGCTCTTTTCCCTGATCTCACATTTCCAATTCCACCAAACTTTTCCTTTTCCTACTTCTTTCTTTTTCCTACTCTATACTTTTTTTTTACTGTAGACTGCTCCATTTTTGTTATCATCCTCCCCATCTCTTCCTCCACTTCCCCTTCCATTTCCGATCCCTCCTCCATTCTCTCTTTATACATTTTTATACTTTCTTCTGTCCAAATTTTCATTTCTCCACATTCTTCTCCTTCCCTTCTTTTTCTCTTCCTCTTCCTTCCCCACATGCTCACTTCTAGCGGTTGATGGTCTGATTCCATTTCATCCTCTATTTTTAATGTTTCTATGTACTTTTGTTTTTTTTGTTTATTATTACATAATCTATAACTGATTGTCCTCTTTCGCTTATATATGTATATTCTCCTTTTCCACCTTCTTCAATATTTTTGTTCATTATCCAGCCTCTGTCCTCACATAACTCCAGTAGTTTTCTTCCTTCCCGTTTATTTTTTGTCCATTGATCTTCTGATTCTTACTTTTCCATTTATCATTAATCCTCCCTCTTCTCCTATTCTTGCATTGAAATCTTTCCAATATTATCTTTTCTTCTTTTCCTTCCTTTATTTCGTCCTCTATGATCTTTTAGTCTTATCCATTTCGTTCCCATAGATCGTCATGATGACAAACTTTTCTCCGTTTTCTGTCTTTATTGTTGTTTTCATCATTCCTTTTATTTTATCTTTTTTTTCTTCTCTTTTTTTCCTTATTCTTTTCTTACTCCCCTACTATTATTCCCCTTTCTGCCCTTCTCCTTTTCCCTCCCTTTCTGCATACTGTATTTCCCATATAAACTCCTCCGGCATTTTTCCTTCCAATTTATCCATTCCTTCTCCTCCATCCAAGTTTCTACCATTCCCACCATTTTAAACCTTTTATATACTTCCAAAAATCTTCCCCTTTATTCTTTAGCCCCGCAATGTTCTAAAATAGTATTTTTTTACGTTTTCTTACACCTCCCATTTGTTACCTCCCTTATCTCTTCTCCATTATTCTTTGCCAGGTTGTCGTCTGTGTCTTTTTGTTTTCCCCTTTCATTAGTTTTTTGAACTCCTCTTACCAGTTAGTCTTCATCTTCATTCCATCTTCATTTTCCTCCCATCCACAAAGACCTTCATATATCCTACTTTAGTTCTTTTTCTTCTTCTTTCCATTTCTTAGCTTCATACCTTATTCTTTGCTGTGCTTTTCTTTCTTTCTAGTATCTCTATTTTCCTCTATTATGTCCAGTCTTATTAGTATTATTCCTTTAGATATTTCTTTAGCTTCCACCACCCCTTGTCTATTTCCTTTTTTTATTATTTCGCTCACTTGTTTTTTAGTTCCCTCCCCCCAACCTGCATTTCCATTCCTTTTATTACTAAATTTTTTCTTCTTTTTTCCCTTCTCCATTCCTTCTATCCTTCTTTCAATTTCAAAAAAACTTTTCTTGTAGTTCTTGTATTTGTTTTCCATTTCTTGTTAATTTTCTTTAATTTCAACTGCACTTAATTTCTTAACGAAAACCTCTTAATATCTCGAATTAAAACCTTTTTTTAACTTCCAAATTGCAATCGTTTATTTCTGTACTTAACTAAATGTTTATCACCAGCCGCACCTCAAAACTATCTAGCCGGCATTCACGGTCCGCTGTCGCGTACCTTATCTGTCCTCGCGTATTATTTACACTCACTGCATATGTTCATAACTTTAACTAAATAATAATGAAAATAATGAAAATAAAAATATACTTTTGCAACTTCTGTTCGTATTATATGCCCAGCTTAACTTCCGCTCTTTACTTTAAATTTCCATTTTCCGTTCTTAACTTACTAATTTAAAACAATTTCATTTACAATACGTCTTTACTACTTCACCTTCCAAACACGAACAATAATTGAACATTTAAAAATGCCCACTAATATGCTAACGTGATTAAAAACTCCTGTATTTTTATTATGTACATAATTTTAATTGTTTCAAATTGAATTCAAACTAAATTAAGAGTAAAACCAAAAACAAATTCGAAGAGAAGATGTTCAGACTTTATTTTTTGACATAGTATTGATCAAAGTAAAGTCAGATTTTATTTAAAAATTTCAACTTTTGTAAATAATTTTCAAAATATGTTTGTTATTTAAAATAAATTATTATAAATCATTTTATCACATTAGTGGGCATTTAATTTAAAACAAAATTTTTTACTTGGAAAATATTTGCTGAATTTCTTCAAATTTCCATTATAAACAAATTTTGAATACAAATTAATTTCATTTCACTATGCTGATAATTTTAATTCTTAAAATAAAAATAAATTGAATCTTTATTAGAGACATAAATTTAGATCTAAACAAAAATAAAATAAATTACCATTATCTAAACAATTTCAATTCTTAACGATGTATGTACGTAACAATGAACGTTAAAATATTTTGTGTGTAGAATCGAGTGATAATTTTAAATAAATTAAAATTATGTACATAATATACTGAGTTGTTTCATTAATCAGTACAGAAAATGAAACTGAGATTCCTTGCCAAAATTTAAAGGGGGTTTAACATAAAAATTTCCTTAAAGCCTCCCTGAAGAGTTACAGCCCCTTAAAGATGTGTAAAAATTCACATTAATCGATTTTTTTTCTGAAATGACTTGAAATAAAAAAAGAAATCTAAACATTCAAATACTACTACCAAGAAGCCTCCATAATTTTATAATTTTATTCACCCTTGTTCTCTGCAAGGGGTGAGTCTTACTACACCTTAGAGTTTTTTTTACCAGAACTTTTTAACTAAATTTTTTTTCAATTTAAAAATTCAGATTTTGGAAGGCCAATTCAATTAAAAACTTTTTTGTCTCTTAAAAATTTTACGTAAACTCAATACTTCTTCACCAAAAAAAAAAAATTAAGCGGACTTGCAGAATTTTTATTAATAACAAGTTGCCTATGCAAGTTTGACATCACAATATTAACAATCAATTTTCTAAAATTTCATATTGTTGCCTTTATTATTTTAATTCTGTAGTGTTTATTTGAAGTCTTTTTAAGTGATAAATTTAGTTAACTAATATGGCTAATGCAGCTGCATTTTCAAACGAAGAATACTCTGATATGCATATGATTTATGAAGAATGTCGTGGCAATTCAGAAAGAGCTAAGACATTATACAGAGAAAGATTCCCGAATCGTCGTATTCCTAACAGTAGAACCTTTGTGAGAATACATGCAGGACTTAGAAGTACAGGCAGATTCCATATACGAAACGGTGACCGTGGACGTCCGCGAAGAAAAATTCCTCAACAAGAGGAAAATATTTTACATTATTTTGAAATGAATCCAAGGCAAAGTGTAAGGCGTGCAGCTCTAGATTTAAACGTCAGTTTCGTAACAATTTGACGGCTTTTGAAAAGGCAAGGGCTCCATCCTTATCATTTTATGAAAGTTAGGAATTGACACCAGAAGACTTTATCAAACGAACGACGTTCTGCAGATGTTTTCTCAGGCAATGTATTAGAGAACCGAGATTTTCAATGAACATATTATTTACCGACGAAGCTAGTTTTACGCGAGATGGTGTTTTTTAACTATCACAATATGCATCATTGGTCTGATGAAAATCCACATTGTCAAAAGGACGGAAAGTTTTCAACATAAATTTTCTATTAATGTATGGGCAGGAATTGTGGAAGTCGATTAATTGGACTTTTTTTCTTCCAAGACGTCTTGGTGGTAATGAGTATCTTGACTTCTTACAAAATAATTTGTTTGAATTATTAGAAGATTTACCAATCGATGTTCGTCAACAAATGTGGTTCATGCACGATGGGGCACCCCCGCATTTTACTTTAACTGTCAGACGATGGCTTCATGAGCAATTTCCGGAAGTGGATAGGAAGAGGGCAAGATGCCCCGCTACAGTGGCCACCCAGGTCGCCTGACTTAACACCGATGGATTTTTCCTGTGGGGTCATTTAAAGAATATTGTTTTGCGACTCCCATAAATACAGAAATAGAGCTAAGGGATAGGGTATTTGATGCGTCGGAAGAAGTTAGACAATCTGTAGCAATGCTAGGTAGCGTTAACGGAAATTTGTTCAAAAGAATAAGAGCCTGTATTCAAGAAAATGGTGCCCATTTTGAACACTCTCTGAAATAATATTGTTAATTTAAATTAAAATGATAGTTAATAATAATATTGTTATTTATGTCAAACTTGCATACGCAACTTATTAATTAAAAATTCTGCAAGTTCGCTTAATTTATTTTTTGGTGAAAAAGTATTGAGTTTACGTGAAATTTTTAAGAGACAAAAAGTTTTTAATTGAATTGGCCCTCCAAAATCTGAATTTTAAAATTGAAAAAAAAATTAGTTAAAAAGTTCTGGTAAAAAACTCTAAGGGGTAGTAAGACTCACCCCCTTGTAGAGAACAAGGGTGAATAAAATTATGAAATTATGGAGGCTTCTTGGTAGTAGTATTTGAATGTTTAGATTTCTTTTTCTATTTCAAGTCATTTCAGAAAAAATCGATTAATGTGAATTTTTTACACATCTTTAAGGGGCTGTAACTCTTCAGGGAAGGCTTTAAGGAAATTTTTTTTTATGTTAAACCCTCCTTTAAATTTTGCAAGAAATCTCCAGTTTCATTTTCTGTACTGATTAATGAAACACCCTGTATATTCAACACATTTTTATTTAAGATTTAAAATTGTACATATAAAAGAAATGTACTTAACTTTTGTTTAAGGAATTAAAATTGTGTACCTACATAAAAATGTAGTTGATTTTTATTTAAGAGTTAAAATTTGTCTTTAGAGACAACCTTTCAAATTCTGCATACATTTAAAAAATTTGATACAATTATTTACATATTGCAAAAATTTAGGTCCTAACGAATCACCATGTATCATTCGCATTTCTCTTTACAAACGAATACTTGTTGGGCATTAATTTTTAAATGTTTTAAATTTATATTAAATTATAATCATACTTCTAAATTTTGTTAACTGAAGATATTTAATTATTTTTTGGAAATCAAAATATAATATGAAACAAATAAACAAATTAGATTACAAATTATCAATCAAATCTTTTCCGTGAGCTCTCATGCGTGAATTAAAATTGGATGGGACTTTTTGTAAACTGTAACATCGTTGTTAACAAAAAATGGTAAATTTAATTAGATTATTTTTAATTTTACTAATGGAATTAGTTTAAAACATCATCATGATTTGAGTCTATTAGCACAATCATAAAAAGGTTGTTTGTTGTAAGAATTATTAATTGTTCTAAGAAATCATCGAAGGTAATATACATTGTGTGTATCTATAATTGCACAAATACAATGAAAGTAATTCTACTTTTTAATGGCAATTATTGGTTAAAGTTCAACACAACGTTCGTTTATAAGCGGAAACTATCAACATTTTGAACGCCTCTTGAGTTTCGTAATTATCTCGATTACTTCTTTTGTAAAACTATAGTTTTTTAATCTGCTGACATGGAGGATCCTAAAACATTGCCTTAAAGATCTCATTATGATTTTTTAAAGATTGTTTTAAACATTAGTAGAAGAACAGTGATGTAAATGGGGCAAATTTCAATCTTTCAATACTTTTGTATTTCAAATGAGACACATAATATTTTTTTTACAAACAAATTGAAAATTAAAAATCTTTTTGATGATACAACTATTTTCTATACCTAAAGTTGATAATTTTGAAGATATTTAACAATTTTTGATTTGTATAAAATGTTTTATATGTTTATCTCTATTACTTAAATAAAAACAAGAAACCTGTCTTTTTAAGATTGGGGCATAAATTGCCATATCATATCATCGATGTAAACGAATTTTTGACATTTAAAGAAGGAAGATCAGAAATATGTACATTATAAAAATAATAGGTGCAAGAACTGGTATCTGTGGAAGACCATTATTTAATAATCTAAATTTACTGCTTTTATTTTGAACAAGAACTCTAAACTTCCGATTAGATAACATACTTTCAATAAATGAAATTATTTTGGGACAAGGAATAACGTTAAATCTTCTTTCCATACAGTATCATAATGCAGCAGTTAAGTCAAAAAACACAACTCCAGTTTTAAGTTTCTTTTGAAATCCAGCTTGCATATGAGTTGTTAATGGCAATACTTCATCACAACAACTTCTAGCGAAACGAAATTGTGCTTGTTCAAATGATAATCTTATAAATTACACTTAGTAAATTTTGTTCACGATAAGAAGTTGGGACTGTAGGAGGTTCATTTGCCACCACTTTACATTTCTTTTAAATCTTTGGTAACTAAGCTATATTATAAATATATTGAGTAACATAACTAGCCAGTTCAAAAAAATAAAATAAAATTACATTGGAGAATTTTGCTAAAGCATCTCTGAAAGCTCTTAGAGATTGATATGCGGCTTAAAAATTTTAGTCTTTGAAACCCACATCAGATTTTCTAATTTTTCATTTAGAAATAATGATTTTTTTTATGAAGAACTACGTGTGTGTCAATAATTATGTGAGGATATTGTTTCATGGAAATGACAATAATTTAGACCAACATTTTTATTAATAAATTATCGCTAAGCTAATTAAGCTAAGATTAATGGAATAACAGTTGACTACAATTAAATTGCGGAAATATTTGTTACTCGGTGAATAAAATTGTATAAAATATTTATCAATGACCTTCAAATAACATTAATATAAAATTGTGTGAAGAATTACATATAAACTAAACTAAATTTATAGTTTGCTAGTTATCGATATAATGGCGTTAAACGTTACAGTATCTTTATTTTTCGGAGTTTTGGTGATGGGTGTTTTTTCAGATGATGTAAGTTTATTTATATTAAAAAAGTTTCTCAGCTTTCGTTCTAGGATAACGATATGATTAGCCATTTTCAAGATAACTTTGATGAATGTATTGAAGAAACTAAAATAGACAAAGAAATGGTTAAATCATTTTTCAACGAGCGTTCCACTGCAGATAAAAATCTTAAATGCTTCATCTATTGCTTGCATTTTAAGCTTAAATTTATAGACGAAAAAGGAGTCGTGAACGCTGTCGAAATGAAGAAGGCGCTTTTACCTTTAGCAGACGACCTGGACAAAGATGCAGCTACTATCGAAAAATGTTCGAAGATAAAAGAGAGTGATAAATGCGAAACTTCTTATGAAATTGCTAAATGTCTTAGAACAGGATAAGTTTGTATTTGTCAATTTCTTATTAATATAGTTAATAAGTACTATTTAAAAAAATTTAATTAGTTTTCTGCATGTAATTTGCTAAAAAAATTTACATAACACGTTAGTTCTGGCCTTTGCCTAATTTTTTGTTGTTCTTAGTTAAACAAACTACTGAGTTTACACAGTCTTGGTTAGCTATAGAACATAGTACTATGAAATGTGAACTATCTATGTTGATATGGATCTTCTTGTTTTCATCGGAACTCATTAACGTTTCTTCAGAAGACCTGAGGATTGTTATAACTTTAGCTTTAAGAGTGTAGTCCAAGGTTGAACCAAAAGTTTACCAAAGGTACGGTAAGTAAGGAAGGAACGCTAGCTGTTATGGCTTTCCGATCTTAGAACGAAGATATATTGTTTACATTTACATTACTTTGTCTTGGTAACTTAGATGACTTAAGTACGAATACTTTTTTTGTATTTTTACTGTTAAACACATGTAACTATGGAGGTTATGTTTGTAGAGTATATCACGCAATCAATCTCTGTTTAAGTTTCCACATGTTTTTACTATTTCTTTACAAAAACCCATGTCCTTTCTCAGTTATATTATTTACATAGGGTTGAAATACGATTAGATGCTTACAGTGAATATTTTTTTTTGTCATTGCTTTTTTTTCCTATAATTTAATTTGGCTAATAAAACAGTTACCTGGGTAAAACCATAAACAGTGCAATCAAAAGCTCACTTTATATCCAGAAATATTTTTAGGGTAACTTTAGATTTATTTATATTGATGCACCGCACCCAATAGTTTACCTTTAATATGCTTTATTGTCTTCCAATTTTTGCTGGAAAGAAGAACGATCCCCAGTACTTTCGATTTTACTACAGAGAAGCTATACTGCAGCGAAGTTACAGGGCATTCAAGATTGTTGAATCTAATTGTTTACTTTATTTTGTGAATTATTTACGTTGCTCTAATATATCGTCTAATAATTTTTGTTTGCAATAACCTAAGATTGTCAAAAACGGAATTAAAATAAATTTAATTTTCCGATTACTCCAGCTTTTAATCAGTTATTGACGACCGTGACAGGACAAGCAATGGAGATCTTATAAAATTATTTGATGCAATGAAGTAATCGAAATTAATGTAGTAATAAAAGTTTTGCGAGAGTTCTATCAACCTTCATCAAGGCTATTTTTGTTAGACAAAAATATAAGAATAGGTACCGAACAGTTCGGGCAAAGTTCAGTCATTTAGAAAACGAGCCATTCAATGTAGGGCCATATGATACTTTACTAGAAGCAAAACAAGTGAAATATTTAGGTACTGAAGAAAATTAACTGTCACTGAAAAAAATAAAAAAAAGAAATTTGATTTGCCGAAGTTAGAGTTAAAGAAGTTTGGTAGAAAATAAAAAAAAATTGATTTTAGGCACAATTTAGGAAGATACATGATAATGACAAAATCAAAGATGACAATATATTCAACACCGTTTGAATTGTTGTTCGGCAGTTAATTGAGAATTTCTCACTTGTAAGTTAAAACCACCATAAAGGAATTGAACACCTAAAAGGTCGTTTTGCAAGCAAGGAAATGTTAATTGAGATATATGTTCAAAATAGAGTATTAACAGAAGAAAAGGCACATTTATGGTTAGAAAAAATATAGTACTAAATAACAGAATTAATAGTCTGAAGGAAACAAATAAACATCTTTATAAAAATTCTGGATGATGCAAATAAAGAAAACTATGAGAAATGGATAGAGAAAAGCTACAAATACAACCAAAACCGAACAGGTGTTTTCAGTAGAATAAACAAGCAGTAATTGTAAAAATGCAGAACTGGGAAGCAAAGAAAGAAATCATGCAACAAAAAACAACTATACGGGGACAAAGGTAGTAATCGAAAATGACTTCACCCTAAAAGGTCGAGCAACACAAATAAAGGTTAATGAAATAGTCCATAAGCTAAAAAAAGAAACAATAATAATAAATAACGTTATACCTACATGGAATGTAGAAAAAGGACGATAATGATATGTGAGTAAAAAAAGGGTAAAAGACAATCTACCGAATAGACAAATAAAAACAACAAAGGGCAGTACAGTAGTGACAAACGAGATGGAAACAATAATAAACAAACAAAAAACAACACAAAAAAATAAAATATAAATAGATTAAACTTAAAGAAGAGCGGGAAGAAAATTAATATGAGATAGACAAACACTTCAACAAAACATAATGTAACACAAAAAACCTGAATAAACAAATACGAAATATAGAAATTTGGAATGTTGGAAGTATAACAGTAAAAGAACAAGAATTAATGTACGAATTTGAAAAGACTAAACTAGACGTATTAATAATCACGGAAACATGGAGGAAATGCCATAGTATACGAGAAATGCACAACGGATATTCCCATATATACAGTAGAGTAGAATAAAATAAAAGAGCAATCACAGAAGTAAGTTGCGCAATCAAAAAAAAAAATAGCAACAAAGATACAGACATACAAATCCTGGAATGAAAGGATACTGAGGGTAGAATTAAAGGAAAAAACGGAAATGAAGTAACAATAATCGCAGTTATATGGCCCGGATGAGAATGACACAAAAAAATAAAACAATAATGATAATATCAACACATTCTATGAATACAAAAATATTCACAAATATACAAATGCCGAGTAGAAATGAAAAAGCCAATAATTTATTATACTGATACAAAAATAATACATTAAAGCAAATAGAGAACTACAAATTGATAGTGATCATTATTTACTAATTACAAAAATAAGGAAATAACTTGAAGATTGAAATAGACCACATAAGTACGGAATAAAAAAGTAAAACACGAAACAATTAGAACTTACAAACTAAATAAAGAAATAGAACAAAAACGATACCAAAAGTCTTAAGCGATAAAATAAGAACAGCAAAGAAAAATGCAAATTACTGACATTACTGCTGGAAAGAGAGTCTGTGGAACAAGCAGCATAACAAACAACAAGAGACATACGAAGTGGTCGAATAAAAATATAAAGAAGCAAGTGCAATAACGACATTAAAGTAAGAGAAGTATCTTATCAAGTGAAATGAAAAACTATAATAACTATAAACAAAAAAGACAAAGCTAAAAATTTAATGATAAAAGTAAAACAAGAAGCATGGAAAGAATTTGGGTCAAAAGCTAGAGAAAGCAAAAAAAATCGAACACTGTTCTACTAAATGATAAAATTACTAAAGAATGATACAACGTTACAGGACGGTAAGATAAGAAGCAAAACAAAAATTTGTAGAAATCATAAAACGTGGAGATAATTTTTTGAGCAACAGCTAAATCGAATAATAAAGATAAGAGTAGAACTGACAAGTAAACGGCAACGAGGTAACAACGAAGTAGAAAACAGACAAAGTGTGGAAAAAATAAAAATTGAAAAATTAAAAAAACAATCAAAAATATAAATGCTAAAGCACATGGTGCTCGATCAAATAAAAACGGATATGATTAAAAACTTAGTGAATGATGAAAAAAACTTACTTCCCAATGTCTATAACAAAGAGTGGGAAGGGAATATCATACCAAATGTTTGGAAAGTAGGGTTAATAGTACCTACTTATATAAAAATTTCCAGTCATTATATTTTTAACTACACCAAAATTTACGAGAGAATACTAGTACAAAGACTAACAAAAAAATAGAACTAAAGCTGACTGAATCCCAAAGTGTATTTAAGAAAGGCTATAGTGTACAGAACCACATAAACACTATTAAAAAACTTGATAAATAAGTCACTACTAAGAAACGAAAAGTTATTAATGCGTTTATTGACCTAGGTAAGCTTTTGACCAAATCAATAAGAAACTAGTATAGGGAAATTTAGAGAAAAACAATTAGATAAAGAATCACAACTACACAAATAAAAATATGATGTCCTGAAATTTTAAAACAAACGAAAGGATACGACAAGGGAGAGTGATGAGCCCAGTGTTTTTTACCGTATTTATGGACGACATTATAAAGGAATATTAAAAGACAGTAAAGCTGTCACAATGTGCTTACGCAGATTTTGCAAAAACTGAAGAAGACCTGTAGTGTTTAACATATGAATTTAAAGTATGGGTAACAACATAAAGTAAAGAGTAAAATAATATGCAAAATGAAATGCCTACTAAGAACAAAAGGAATAGAATAAGAAATGAGTATGTAAGAGAAGAAAAAAATTAGATTAGGCTTTAAACATTTTCTAAATATGTAATTGCCATTGTAACTGCTACATTATTTTCTTTTCAAAACTATTTCAAATCATACTATCTGTAATTTTAAAATAATATGCTGTATCACTTTTCTTATATGACCCTGTTTTGAATTGTGTGCGGTATCTTTAAACCATACTGTGTTTTAATAATAAATGACATATTGCCATAATTTTTGATTAATAACGAATTCACAAATATAAAAAAATGTTATGCTTTTATTTTAAAAAATTTTTGATGATTCCTAATTGACTTGTTTCGGCGTTTTTCCATACTATTACAAAACCCTTATTTTGAATTTTGTACGGAACTTTTGTAACACACTGTATATAAACCTCATATACAAAGTTTTATAAAAATCTGTACTACGTTTCCTGACATTTTATTTATAAATTCACATTTATTAAGAAAAGGTAGACCGGGAAGCAATTTGTAAAATCGAAGTAAACATTTCAGTATCGTCCAACAATAGTAAAATGAATCTAACTGCTAAGTCGTCATACGAACGCTACCTACAAAAGTACGTCGTACAAAACAGGGTATCGCGCACCCAAGTTCTTTAAAACGAGTTGAAAATTCTCACTCACTAAAACAAAAATAAAATTGCGTTTTAGAAAAAATGGTTTAAACAAAAGCTATAGGTAATAGAATTTCCAACAACTATTCTCCTTTAACTTTTTGGTAGAATTGATATTAGTGGAGATATTGTTACAATAAATAATTAGTGTCATTAAATTGTTATATCTCAATAATTACTTATTAGATCAAAAATAGTTTAAACAAAAGTTGTGTATAATTAAAGTACAAACATTTTTTTTAGGTTAACGGCTCTTTTGGCTTCATAGATTATGTCCAAAAATCTAATCAGATCTGCGGAATTATAAATAACGTCCATGTAAAAAGTTTCATAAAAATCGGACGGGTGGTTCTCTTGATATCTTGTTTATAGACGAACGGACTGCCGGCCGGCCAGTCATCAGACATAATATTTTTTTGTTTCATTATAACGTACTAACTCTAATACGTGTGAAAAAGTGAAAACAAAGGGTGTTAAAATTTTTAGTTTGAAACCGCCGCATGACTTCCTGATCTTAATTCATAAGATGTAGAGTAAAACTGTCAACTGAGGTACAAGTTAGTAGTGCAAATAGAAGATTTTAGTAGAAGGAATTATCAATAATTGATAAAACATGCATTATTCAAGAGTGTTTTGAATCAAGTTATTGGCGCGCACATTAAATAAAATTTATGACTTACAGTTGCAAGATTGTGATAATAACTTTGGCATAAATCTCAATACGCTTGAATATTTAAAAGAAAACGAAATAATAATTAGAGATTTATATTTAAATAATGTATCGGATAAAACATAAAAAAATAACACAAGTTCCTTTAAAAAATTTCGTATTTCGCCATATAGCGGATATACATTTGTTATGTCACCATCCCGTATATGAAGATACTAGTAAGGCAGGTGAAGCCTTCGTTTGATGTTTTAGCAAAGGATGCATTAGATAAATCTAAAAATGATTGTTTACAACAGGTTTTAAGTTTGATTGAACAGTTAGTACCGACACTATCATTAAAATAGAGATTAGGAATAATAGGGGTTACATGCGATGTAGAAAATATAAATATTGGTTTCACTGTGAGTATATATGAAATGTTTGAGTATCGTCATTGCAGAGATGTATTTGGTGTCAATCCACCTCTATTTCTATTAGCGACTACTACTAATTTTTATTTATCAAAATTTATATAGGGTTTAATAAATCAAATATAAGACAATTTAGTTCAAAACTGCATTTATTTATTTAATCGTATGGTGCATTTTAAACTGCATTAACATAAAGGTTTTCAGCAGGTATCTATGTGAACTGTGTTAGGAGTTACAGGGTGCTTACATTCAATAACCAATTTAAATAGGATTATATGCACCAGTTGTCTGTAAAATCTGCAATTAAAAATTACTGTACGTATGAATAAGACAATATCGCTACACCGTCACTAAACTTTACATTCTTTTAATTAAATATTTTATTAAGAAAAAAGGAAGAATATTGTTAGATTATGTACACCTCCTTCAAACTTAACTTTTATTTTAAATTTCAATTCAATTGTATAGCGTTTTCCATTTCTGACTTAGAAAAGTCGGCTTTAAATATCTTATGTATATTTGGAAAAAAATAAAGTTGAATACATAAAAAAAGGAAGATAATGGTTTTTCAAAAGAGAAGAGAAAGAAGAAGGAAGGAGAAATGGTGGTGGGGTTAAGATGAGTTAGAGAGTGTGGATGAGTGGAAATATTTAGGCTACAGAATTATGTATGACAATAGGAATGAAGGACAATTAAGAAAATTAGCTAAGAAGGGGCAGGTGTGGGGCTAGGTGAAAGAATATCTAAAAAGAGAAGGTAGCTATTTGAAAAACTGGTGTAATGATGTATGGAGCGGAAGTGTGGGAATGGAAGGAGTGGAAGATTTTGGAGAGAATGCAAAACGGTATTGGATAAAACTGGAAAAGATAAAAATAGAAACGGGGAAAAAGCGACGAGATATGAGAAGAGCTAGAAGGTAGAAAAGAAAATGAAATTTTATGAGTGTTGGAGGTAAGTGAGAGATATGAGGATAAAACATAGAAAAGAGAAGAGGTTTTATTATGAGAAAGTAGGGTACGCAAATGAGGATAGAAGGGACATAGTAATGAGGGATAGAATACGCAAATGGTTTAACAAGAGGTATAAGGACTTAATAACAAATGAGAAGCTTAAATATATAATGGGAGTGATGAAGTTAATAGAGAAAAAAAATAATTCCAAAGGTTTAGAACGGGGAACGAGGAAAACAAAACATAGGTACTGGTGGGAGGATGTCAAAAGTAAATGTAGAATATGTGGGGAAAGGTGGGGAAGACGTAGACCATATAAGGGGAACAATGTAAGGGGCTAAGGTTGGAATTAAGACAAAGGAAGAAGGCTTTGGAAAACGTGTGGAAGCGGATTGGATGAGAGTAATGCTAAAATGAAGAAAAAATCTGGAGGATAGAAAAGAATAGAAATAAAAGTTAAGTAATTAGAAAAGAGGAAGGAGGATTTATTTTTGGTTTTGTCTTTCATGTATTTATATTTGAGGTTTAAGAGATAAGTGTATATTATTTAAAATTGCTTTTTTAAGGTGTGTAAACCATATGCTTTGTTAATGTAAAAAAACAAAATAAATATATATCTAACTATCTAATTCTAAACTGAACACACTATATACTTTAACATATTTAAACTCATAAATTAATTTTATGGCAAATCAGTTAAAGTTTCTTGGTACTGTCGTCACTTATTTTGGAGATTGTGCAATTTTAGTTTTCTCTTATAGAGAATTCAATCTCATTTACAAAAATTTAAAAAAATTAAAAAATAAATAAAAATTACGGAAAAACAAACCTGGGGAGTGATCTCTGGGACACCCTGTATCTAACCCGGTATTTTTTTAGTTTTTCAATTAAGTTTAGAAATAAACGTGAATTAAAGTTATAGGAAAAACATAAAAAACTCATAACTACAAAATTTGAAATTATTTAAACCTAACTATAATAAACGAATAAACGAAAGATTCATAACAAATTAATTTATTGGAGCTGTTATAAAAAAATTGACAATTATAAATATGGTTTTTTAGTTTCTTTTCTATCATTATTTTTTCTAACTATAATACGTCAGAAGAGCACAAACATGTTTTAAGCCTAGAATCAAGGTTGTACAACATTTTTCTGGGAAATATTTCAAGGTTCCACTTTTGTACAATATACCAGGAACCTTTTAATCATTGCGATTAGTTTTGATAGTTTGTTAGCAGATTTACTGCTTACGTTGTTGCACTTGACAAAATACATTTTCAAAAACACATTACGTACACATTAACGTAATCTAAAGATATTTATTATTTGTTAAAAAAAATAATTTTTTCCATTTTTGTCTTGAAAGTTAAATGTAAATTATTAGTAAAATCAACTTAAAAAACTTAAATTAATATTTAAAACATAATTTTAATATTAATTAGAACAACAATTCAAGATTAATCTTATATTGAATTAAAAAATTTGAAGATTAAGAAATTAATAAAGAGTGGGCCTTCCTCTGGAATTTAAAAGCGCCCTACATCTTCTTGGCATAGACAGAATAAGATTGTCTAAGTCTTCTTGTAGAAGAAGAATGCACTGTTGTGAAAGAAGTTCTTGGAGTTGCGGTCGATCGATAGAACAATTGGTTCAAGAATATTCTAGATATATTACTCAACATTTAGAATTGATCATAATTCACGCCGATATCATTACAATACCACCTCGGTTGCTGTGCATTTCTTGGGCATGTTGTAGCCTTGCAGTTTGACGCCAGACTCTTAGTCTGCGAATATCAGGTCTTAATTGAAAACGGAAGTCGTCAGAAAAAAGTATAGTCTACTTGAGTGCAGTTTAAGTGTTCTCAAACCCAGTATACGCGATATCCTCGATTTGCCCTGGTCAATGATGGAACCCTAAAAAGGGAGCTTTGTGTGTCGCGAGTAATATGTTACGACGAAAGTCGTATTTGGCGCGCATTTTGCTAATTTTATATTGGTTGAAAATAAAATTCGAGTAAGAGTCCTAGACGAAAAGCGGACATTTTCTTCTTCCGCACGTGTGGTTTAGCGTGTATCTTAAAATTGAAATTTACACAAATCATTTATGTGTGTTACAAGATTTCCAATCAAAATTATTGGTTAAGTTTAAATCCGGTTAAATTCGCCCACGTTTCTTGACTTTATGATTTCGCTGTGTGTTATACCTGGATAACTCCTAGAGGTGTTGGAGTGGCTGATTAAGACCTTGATTGTCAATTAAAGACACACTATGGTTTCGCATTAGATAAGCTGCAGTCAAACGGTGGCTACCACGTCTAACAGGGGTTGGTTATGCTTCATAACTTCATTGAGGAAGCCTACCGCCTTCCGTTTCTCTTCGCACACCTCCCCTAAGAAGGTACCTGGGGTTACCTAACTTTCCGAACTGTCGATATCGTCGCTAGAATGGAAACTCTCACTCTCGGAACTGCATCCACCAGATTTTATATTTAAGGTAACTTATTCATTGTTAATGCGTATAAAGCTCATGTACGGGGTGTCCCATTTTCGTTGTAATTGCTGCGTATCTCGGTTATTAGTGAAGGTGGAGGGATACGATTTTTGCAATACCGTGCTACTTTTAACGAAATGAAAGATGCCGTAAGTAAAATTGTCGTAGCCCTCTTCGATTTTCAGATACAAGGTGTTTCTGAAAAGATTGCATTTTCAAGCATCCTTTGTAACTCGGCTATCTGTTGACGTATTAGAAAGATAAAAATTGATCCTAATAGAACTTTTTGCTTAGAATTTAGTGACTTAAATTTTTTCTTGAAAATATCGTTTTCAAGATATAACCCAAACTTATAATTTTTAAATGGGGCACCCTGTATATTTTAATGTCATTAATTTGCATATTTTTTCTTTAAAACTTATATAATAGTTAATATTTTCTATTTTTAAATATATCAAAAGTTTCTAAAGTAATGACATTAACATCCCATTTTGTAGTTGGCTAAAAATTTTAGTTAAAAAAAAAAAAGATGAGTTTTACAGTTATGCACATTTTAATAAAAAAAAAACAATAAAATAAAATAAAATTACATATTAAGAATATTGTTTGAAATGATTAGATACCGTTTTCCAGTAAACAGAATTCACAAACTTTCGTAATTCTGTTTAAAGCATTTAAAATTACAATACTTCGTTCTTCTAAATCTTGGTAAGCTTGGCGGGTTGTGTTTCGCAGTTTTAAGACGCCGTTATGTCGATGGGCATAAATCTTACTTTCTAAGTGGCCACATACAAAGAGGTCTAAAATTGACAAGTCCAGAAACCTATGGGGCCATGTTGTGGAGCCATAAGTACCTATCAAACGATTTGGAAAGATATTATCAAGATTAATCCTTACAATTAACGCATTATGAGCAGGTGCTCCGTTTTGTTGAAATATTATGTTATTTTGGTTGGCTAATGGAACTTATCCAGAATTTCAGGCAGAATATTTTCAAGAATTTGCAGATACCGATTAGCTGTTAGACTACCCTCATAAATGAAATATTCAATTGTGGTTCCTATGATGGAACAAAAGACCCCAAATCCAAATTGCCCTTATTGTTGATGTTCAAAAACAATATGGTTGTTTTCTTGTGAACAATGCCGCGTATTGTGCCGATTGAAAATTCCTACACTGCTTATAAAAGCTTCATCTGACCATATAATTTTTACCGTAGTTTCTGTCTAGCCGAATTTGATTTAAATACCAATTGCAAACAATAACCCTGCGTTCTACGTAATACGTTTTTGAATATTAGCAAATACGATAATAGATCTGACTTTGAATTATATGTTTTAATAAAATATATACTACAATTTTGATATTTACTTTATTTGGATAAAATTAATATATCTAAAGATAAGAGTATTATTGTTTGAATTAGGTATTTTCTTGAAATTTTGAGTAAAATTGTTTAACCAACTATGATAATGGGATGTTAATTTCGTTATTTTAAAAGATTGGACATAATTCAAAATAGAAAATATCAACTATTATATACTGTTTTAAAGAGAAAGAAAATGCAATTTAATGACATTAATATATACCGTTCCATTTAAAAAATTAGAAATTTGGTCATATCTTAAAAATTATATCTTCAAGAAAAATTTTAAACCACTGAATTCTACGCAAACAGTTTAACAAGAATCAATTTTTACTTTTCTGATAAGTCAACAGATAGTCAAGCTACGAGGGTGATTAAAAATGCTACCATTTCAAAATCACGCTGATCTAAACACCAAAGAGGGCTACCACAATTCTACTTACAGCATATTTTGATTCATAAAAAAGTGGCACGGTATTGCGAAAATCACATCCTTTTGCCTTCACTAATAACCGAGAAACCCCGCAATTACAACTGTACATATGACATGAAACGGCTTGACCTTTAGTTCTTTAGTAAATCTTTATTTGGTGGTACTCTCCAGAACCAGCTCAATACGAGCTCGGGCGTTTCACTTAGAACGGTTGACGCGAAAACAAAAGGCTTTTTGGGTTTGCGGGAGGTACTACCCCTTTAATCTTAGTTTAAGTCAGTGTCGTTGCATGTTTAACTAGATAAATTGCCGTGTGTAAGTGATATGTGTACACAGAGTCTTTCCATTAGCCAATTCTTAATTGCAACGTTAACATTAATTTTGGTGTAACTACAGCTTACCTGTGAATCCGTCACATTAATTGCAAACCTTACTTATTATTAAGCGAGGCTACTGCTAACGTACGTGAATATATCAGACAGTCTCTCAATTTCTGTCAGATTCACCTATTACTATAAGATTTGTTTGTTGTTTTATCAAATTGTCTGTCTTTCTCTTAAAACTAATAAATAACTATTATGAAATACTATTGTTTTCCACGAACCTACATTGATCCGTATTTCCTTTTGTTGTTTCTTTTTAGGTTGTTCCTCTGGAGCCGTCGTTATTAGTTGTTAACCTCAACCGTTACACATGTACCGATCCTGAATAGCAGTAGTGGTGCGTCTTCCTCCAAGAAGTTGTCAACTTGTCTTACTCCCAGCATTCTAACTATCTTATTGGTTTTGTCAGGATACATATGACAACGTCTTTTTGTTCATTCATGTTTGCTTTTTAACGTAATTTATGCGCTTGCATTGGTTACACATCTTATCAATGAGTAATAATTTTTGTGAAACAACGCAGAAATGGTGGGGAAGACGCATACACATACATACTAAAGTTTAAATTTAAAACATTGTAAGATTTGTCAATGAACTGTACCGGGTGTCCTATTTTCGATGTAATTTGGAGGTATCAGGTATTTCGCGAATTGATAGGGAAAAACCGTAGTCAAGACCCTTGGCCCGATTTTTGAGACAAATTCAACAGCACTTCGATATTTTGACTCGTTTGGAAGATACAGAGTGTTTTGCGTTTCATGCCGTTTTCTTTAAAGCTTCATAACTTTTTTGTATGTGAATATTTTTTATTTTAACCAATACATTGATTGTGCATTCAATTCAATGGCGTACTCAATTTATTCTAGTTTAATTTAGTTTTTGAGTAACAGACCAAACATGCATTTTTTTACATAGAAACCATAGTTGGCTATGACTCCATTGATTATATTTTTTTAGCTTTCTAAAAATATATAATTTCATACATTTATCTTGACAAATAAGAAAATTATAAACGATTTTTGAAAAACATCTCACTTGATCAAAGTCACCTAAGAACCTTTTTTTACTGAGCGCATTCGTTGCTAGTTTTTTGACACTTCACGCAGCTGTTTCTTATAAATAAATGGCCGAAACATACATAGATAAAAGATTAGATTTAATGTTTCAAAGTTTGCTTAAAATACTTAATTAATTACTGAAATTAATAACTTTTTGACCATTTATTTATAAGAAACAACTGTGTGGTGTCAAAAACTAGCAACGAATGCGCGCAGTAAACAAATTCATAGGTGACGATCAAGTTTTTCAAAAAATCGTTTATAATTTCAATTTGCCGAGATAATATATGAAACCATATATTTTGAAACAGCCAAACAAAATCTCTAATCAATGGAGTCATAGCCAACTATGTTTCCATTAAAAAAATGCATGTTTGGTC
The DNA here is from genome assembly GCA_030710515.1 of Abscondita cerata. NCBI lineage: Eukaryota > Metazoa > Arthropoda > Insecta > Coleoptera > Lampyridae > Abscondita > Abscondita cerata. The sequence continues at coordinate 70,370 of JALBCR010002259.1, forward strand.
TGTAACTCAAAAAAGAATTAAGCTAGAATAAATTTGAGTACCAATAAATTGCATATAAAAAAAATGCACAAAATGTTTTGGTTAAAATGAAAAATATTCACAAACAAAAAGTTTTAAAGCTTTAAAGAAAACGGCATAAAACGCAAAACAATCTGTATGTTGTACCTACTTGTTTAATGGATAATTTTGGCAGACAGTTGTTTATAAGTTACTTTAACAACCGAACTCAACAACAAAAATAAATAAAGCAAATTAAATAAAAATTGATATATTTAGATTATGCTGATGTGGGTATTTATTATTTAATTTTAAAATAATTTATTTTGCTAAACTATAAACAATTACCATCAGAAATTGAATAGGAGTTGTATTTAAATTGTTACGTTTCGAACAATCTAAAATTATTAAATACCTTAATTATTATTAAATAATAAGTTATACACAATTTCACATGCCCAATTTTGTTAGTAAATACAAAAATTAAATTGCTTATTACATCATGCTGGATGAGACATCTAATGTGAGAGTTGTAATGGTTGTACGAAGATTAACACTAGTGACGAAAAGTGTTACTTCTTGCCACAGAAACTTTGAGCATTAGTGTAGATTTTGACGTAAAAATTATTCATTGCCGTAACTTTTGACAAGACACAATAATTGTAACAAACCTATAATTGTGCTATAAAATTGTACAAAATGATTATCAACGTCCTTCCAAATGCAATTAGTTTTGCAATAATTTTGAACAATTCTACAAGGGACAATCACATATAAGCACAGATGATTAGTTCATTTTTGTCAGTTCTCTAATGGTGCAATGGCGTTAAACATAATAATCTTTTCAATTTTGTCAGTATTAGCAATCGGTGCTATAGCAGATGATGTAAGTTTATTTAAAATCATACAAGTCTTTAATGTCATGTTCTAGGATTCCGACCTACTCAACTATTTTAAAACTGAAATTGATGAATGTATTAAGGAAATGAAAATAGACCGAGGAGTAGTCGAATCATTTTACAAAGGTGGTGAATATAGTGAAGACAAGAATTTTTAAATGTTTCCTTCATTGTTTGTACTTTAAGCTTAATATTTTAAATGAAAACGGTGTCGTAAACGTTGAAGAAATGAAAAATGTAGCTACAGACTTGGCAAAGGATAAGACTAAAATAACGGCGACTATTGAAAGATGCTCTAAGATAAACGAGGGTGATAAATGCGAAACTGCATTTGCAATCGATAAATGTTTTACATCAGAATAAGTTTGTTGATTTGTTTTAAATAGTTTATTTTTTTTTCGCTTAACATGTCTGAATATGAATCATAGCAACCCTAAAATAATCAAAAACTGGACTTTCGGCACTAGGTCTAAACATAGAAACCTGAGGTCAGTTTAAATGAAAATTTGTGTAATTTTAATTTGTTTATCTGTCTTGGGGACACAATATACTATTATAATTATATGTATTACAAGGACATATGCAAAATATCTACTATAATATTTGAATAAAATTTATTTATCACATATTAGATTTGATGTTTTATTCTGTATTTATTTTATTAATAAAAACTTTGCGTGGACAATAAACATTCAAAATATACCGTACTGAGAGTTAATCATTCTAGAAACGACTATGATTACATCACGTCAAATTTTGTAATACACACTTTATTTTAAAAATTAATGGTTACAGCAGTAATTAGTGGTTTTTTAAATAAACTATTAGAGTTTCACGGTTTTTTGTCTGATATTTTGTGCCACCAAGTCAAATATTTTTAGTACTCGTATTTTTAAATATTGAATTTGTTTAGTTTTTTATCATTTTAAAATTTGTTATACATTATGACACAACAATTGATCAGTGTGGTAAACATTTGACACAATAATTACTTAATCCACTGATAATTGTGGTTAAAAACCACTGCTAAATAAATATTTCAGTCATTTTGAAAGATTAATTAGAAGCGGTAACACATAAACTAAAATTATCTTAATTTTTTGGTAAGTGTAATGGACTTAAGCATAATAATCATTTCAGTTTTGTCACTATTTGCATTTGAGGTTCTTGCAAATGACGTTTAAAACAAAGGTTCTACTATCTTACTCAACCAATTTAAAATTGTCATTGATGAGGGTATTATTATATATTATTAAGATAAAGAAAAGCGTAAATCGTTTTTCAAAAAGATTTATTTATTGAAGACAAAAATCTCAAAGTGGTTCCTTTATTGTTTGTACGTTAAACTTAATTTTGTATACCAAAATGGAGTCATAAACGTTGAAGATAAAGATAAGTAATAGCGATTATTGAAAAATGCTAATGGGAACAATAAATTTGAAACTACATTTGATATCGAGAAATGCTTTTCATTTGTTTTTAAATGTTTTATAAAATTAACACTATGAACTTAAAAAATTCCAGAATGTAGAATCTTAAAATTTTTTGATCAAATATTAGTAATGATCATTAATCAGTATGGCATGATAAAGATACGCCTTCATGTTAGCATTTGCAATTCATATTGAAGGTGAAGGGTTGACATCTAAATGTGCAAGAATTGAATTTGTGGAGATACTGAAGATAATGAAAATGAAATGTGTTTGATAGTTGTAACTTTTGTTTTTATGTTTCTATGAAACAGGTTGTGTTTTGTGAGGGCATTCCTGATTTTTTACCCATTACTTTGTTAGAAGTTACGTAGTTTGAGACGCTTGCTTGGTTAAAAGCTAAATTTGATGGAATTGTTTAAATCATTGAGTACTTCTAAAGTAAAATATCACTTTTAATTATGATCACCAAATTGAATTTATTTAGATATATTTTTCTTATACAGGGTGTCCCACCGGGAACGCCATCGATAGATTATAGAAAAACTGTACATGGGAAAAATTTGAAAATTTGGTAGTATACTAACATACGCGGGCAGTTCCGTAAAAATATTTTCAATATGGTGAGACTTCCGGTTATACCGGAAGTAGGTATCAAGTTGCTTATTTTAAATGGAACATCCTATATATTATTCTATTTTTGGATTTTGCACAAAATTGTAGACACATTTTGTGTATAATGTCCTATACCTAAATCTAACTGTTTGGACTTATTTTAAATTTTAAATGTCAAAAATGACGTTTTCAGGCCTAAACAAAATTATAAAATTTTCCTATACTAATGCCTTTATTATTTAATTGGAATAGGTTTTCTTGTAGCAGGGGACCTATTTTAGTGGGCTATGTCAATATTTTGATAATAAATTAATACAGGGTGATAAAAAAAAGGATTAAAATTAAATTCAAAAACACGTCAAAAGTCATTTTTTAAAATGCAAGCACCATGTTTTTATAATTTTATCTTATTTAGCATCAAAAATAAGGTTGACTTTGTACAAGGTTGTCTATTCAAAAAATTCATGGTTTTCGAAATATTGGCAATTTAACATATGAATGGTTATTCTTTAGTTGACCATGATGGCGTTAGAAAACAATCATCTGTCAAGGATATGTCAAACTGTGTGTATCAAACTAAGAAATGCCAACAGTTAACTGTACCGACTGTGAGTGTTAAAGTGCATATCGTTATCAAAGCGATAACTTATTATGCTTGAAACACACGTGTGTCGATAAAGCCAAGTAATTACTTGTACAGTATTACACACGCAACGAAAGAACACCTGGCTTTATCGACACACGTGTGTTTCAAGCATTTAAAGTTATCGCTTTGGTAACGATATGCACTTTAACACTCACAGTCGGTACAGTTAACTGTAACACATGTTCTTAATATAACTTTATCACATTGTCCATAAATAATAAATAAATTTAAGTAATCTTCGTTTGTATAATTTAAGCGTCCCGGCATGATTATTGAAAATTTTAACAGTTTGACATATCCTTGACAGATGATTGTTTTCTAACGCCATCATGGCCAATAACCATTCATATTAAAAGAAATACAACAGCATTTGGGCAACAAAAAAAGTTAAATTGCCAATATTTCGAAAACCATGAATTTTTGAATAGACAACCTTGTACAAAGTCAACCTTATTTTGATGCTAAATAAAATAAAGCTATAAAAACATGGTGCTTGCATTTAAAAAAATGACTTTTGACGTGTTTTGAATTTAATTTTAATCCTTTTTTGATCGCCCTGTATTAATTTATTATCAAAATATCGACATAGCCCACTAAAATAGGTCCCCTGCTACAAGGAAACCTATTTCAATTAAATAATAAAGGCATTAGTATAGGAAAATTTTATAATTTTGTTTAGGCCTGAAAACGTCATTTTGACATAAAATTTAAAATAAGTCCAAAACAGTTAGACTTAGGTATAGGACATTATACACAAAATGTGTCTAGAATTTTAGGCAAAATTCAAAAATAGAATAATATATAGAGTGTTCTATTTAAAATAAGCAAGTTGACACATACTTCCGGTATAACCGAAAGTGTCACAATCTTGAAAATATTTTAGCGGAACTGCCCCCGTCGACGTTAGTATACTACCAAATTTTCAAATTTTTCCCATGTACAGTTTTTCTATAATCTATCGATGGCGTTCCCGATGGGACACCCTGTATACGATCCTTTAATGTATAGAAAAAACTAAGATCTTTTAGTAAATGATCAGTACCGCAGAAGGTTTTAAATCAAATTCATATTGAGATGAAATGAGAGTGTAATCTTTTATGAAAATTAATTAAAATTTTACTATTAAATTTTACCTTAAAAATCATACAACTAATTTGATTCTAATTTCTCAGGGTGCCTTTTTTTACCGAGTAAAACTTAGTATGTGCGTAGTTCAACCATTTTTAATTACACACACAAGAAATAATAGAAAATTTGCTTTTAATTTTGAATCGTGCTATGTCACCATGTAGTGCTCGCATACCGCAACAAATCCTGAACGTTCAACAAGTGTTTAGATGTGTGTGACAAACTGTTTATACAAAATGGACTAAAATTAAACTAAAAGTAATACAAATAAACAACTAACCTTGGTCTGACATACTTAATCAACTTGTGTTTATTAGGTTTACTAACAAATCTTCAAACCGCAAAAATGAAAAAAACCACAGGTAAAAAAATAAAAATTTAAGCAGCAAAAAATAAACATCAATCACGAGATTCCATGTCTGGTAAATAATATCTGACAAGCTTCAATTAAGCCATTTGAAGATAAGTATGTATACGTTCACCACTTGTAATTATGAATGTGTCAATCCTTTCTATGTATATACTATAGGCAGTAAATTGAAAAGTAACGACTGTAACTAACAAAACTTATTCACAGTAAATTATGCCCCGTTTTAGGTTTAAGTGCAAAATAAAAAATGTAATGGTGTTTTAGTAGCGTCGTGAGACACAACACTTCATTAATATTCTATTTTCTTCTACCCTAGGAAGCGTAATCTCATATTTTTCAAAGATAATGGAGTTACCTACACTGAAATGTCAGATTAAATAAAAAAGACATTGACTGAGCACGTTTAAAGTAGTAGGTGCATAGATGGCACACCACTGAATTGAGTCTAGTCATATAGAGCGGGTTTAGTCGTTTTCTTGTTGGAAGCTTAATCAGGGGTTTAAATTGAATGTATATGGCGTGAAAAGTGTGGATTCACTAAATATTCAAAATTTTTCAAACTGCTAATATGATTCAGTTATTTGAATACATAAAAATAATCATTTAAGATTTTGGATGTTCTATCGGAACGTGTTTCTACTTAGCTGATGGTGAAAATTTACAATACAAAAATAACGTGTGGTAATCCCAAATAAGTTTTAATTATCTCAATTGTTGAACCATGATTTTGCATCAACAATAATTGATAAAGAAGTTAAACCAAAAGCTATGTCGATAAAAGTTTGCCCACAGATTAAGATTTAAAGATCCCAAAATCAAACTTTCTCAGAAACTAACATCACCAAGCAAGTTTGATTTAGCAGAAGCTACTTTGTTTAGAGAGCGGAGTTTTTTTAATAAGTGAATGGAATGGCAATGTGAAGTCTATTAAGCCTAGTAGTACCAATCTCTTTATGGTTAATTCTGAAAAGAAAGCCATTGAAACTGCACAATACAAGTTAGCAACATGGTATTTGGTATGTAGATGTTACCATTGTTGTTTGAATACGGTATAAAGAAACTTAACCAGATTCTTTGACACATGAATAACCAACACCTTATTATCCAGTTTACCATGAAGACAGAAGATGAATAACAACTGGCTTTCTTAAATCTATTGCTAAAAAACGTAAAACAAGCTAAGCCACACAGTGTTTAGAAAACCTACACTCACGGACAGGTATCTCTATGCCATGTTGAACCACCACCCAAGCCAAAACTTTGAAATTGTCAAGACACTGACAAAACGACCTCGTCTATAGAATTTTTAAGCAAAACTGAGTCGCTTGTAAACTGCCATAGAAGGTAACGGGTACATCAAGGAGGAGATCAAAAAACCAATGAGGTTCAAAAATCGAGAGTACCAGAATCCAAAAGTTGACCCAATACCGTCCACTTATATTTTTCATACATATACAAAGTCGGAGACCGGATAAGAAGAATACTAAAAAGCACGACATTAAAACTATCTTCAAACCAACCAAGAAGATTCAGCAGACCGTCAGATCAACGAAAAACAAAAGAGACCCTTTCTTAGCGTTTAATGTATATCTTGTTCTTGTGGTAAGGTATACATAGGATCTACCAAGAAATCAATCAAGGCTGAAAGTACATCAAGTAACCAGCCGTCTAGATCCCGTCAGCAGTTTCTGAACATGCCCTAAGCAATGGGATCGCAAGTCACTTACAATCAACAGTTACCGCTTGCAACAACAGATTAGTTAGACAGGCAAACATCAAAAAAACTTTAACAGAAAGGAAAAATTCTAGAGCTCAACCATATATGGAATCTAATCCTCAAGAGCACCTTACAAAAATCCGCATTTGACCGGCCCGGGGCAAACTCTGTTTCTTCAGAACCGGTGTAAATGCAATCTGCAAAATACAAATCATCAGTTTACATCTAATATAGAAAATAGACAGGACCTCTGAAGAAGCTGATCACTTGTGTTAGCGAAACGTTACGAAAAAATTCCAATCAACTAAAACCTTTAAATCACAATCTAACCGACAAGAGTGTAGTGTAGATTTTAACGCAGTGTACTGTGATTCCTGCAGAAAACTGTCAAAAATTCGAAATAAATGAAAATAGAATAATACTAGAATTAGTCCAACCTAAATATACACTTAAAATTAACTCAGCATTGTGATCGTTATTATATTGTCGTGATGAAATAGATTAAACATGAAAATTTTTAAATTCCTGAAAGGATTGAGCAGTTACAAATTGTTCTTCTGTTGTATTAATTGTAAAAATAAATTTAAATAGAAACAACTGTTCACGTAAGTGATGAGATGATGGCAAATAGACAAACCAAAGTAGGCAAACTTTACTTACTGTATGTCATAAAAAAGGTGCCTGTTATTGGTTTATAAGGTATTACCAAGAACAGTATTCAGTTCACCACAACTTAACTTCCGGTATGACTAATCTACGTAGATCGTTATGAATGATGTACTTCATCAGATTCTTATTAAATTAGCGATTGAAAAAACAACAAACGTTGGTATACTATACATTAAAAAGTTTTTAGCCACAGAATAACTTGTATAAAACGGTAATTTGACATTTTATTATAAGCAAGGTTTGTAATGTTTAGCAATTTCAAAATACAAACAAAAATTATTTCCAATCCATAAAACGTAAATACAAACATAAAAATGAACTCAAACACAAGTATACAAATTGTCCTCAAACAACAAATCTCGCTTCCTTACATTAATTCTTTTATGTACCCCCACTTTATCTATACTTTTCCGTGAGAGCATTTTTATTTTTTACCACTTCCCATGCATTCTAACCCTTCTCAAGTCTCACCTAGCACTATTGTTCTTTCCCTCTAATCGGTTCGTAATTCGCTGCAATTTTCTTTTAAGTGTTCTAAATTCTCCACTCATACCCATACGATCTACACATTCTGCCCTCATCACTTCTCCGATACTTATTTTCTGACTCCTTATTTCCATATCTAAATCTGCCAATCAACCTTTTTTTACCTCTTTTGTACAACTTCAGATTTTGGCACTCTTTCTGTAATTATAAGTTTATATTTCTCATTATATATTTGCTCTCCTTTCCTGTATCTGAATGTCCTTGTCTCTTCTTATTACCTTTACTTCCATGCTTCCTCCACCACCACTTATTCTTTTTATTTCTTTTCAAGAGTATCCTATCCTTTGTAATACAGTTTTCTTTTCTCTTCAGCGTAATTATTTTTGATCTTCTACTTCCTTCCAAATTCCTTTAATATTTTACTTTCTCTCTCCTTCATCCTTTCTTCGTATCTCACAGCAGTGTATCTCGCCCATATCCTTATTTTATCCATTTCTACTTCTTCTTCTACGATATATCCTGGTGTTTCGTTCTCTAAATCTAACGTCCATTTCCAATATATTAATTGTGTCTTCTCTAATCTCCCCTTTCTTTCTATCTTCATATCTAAGTATCATATAATAACACGATACTTACCAACTTATCATACAACTACCTTCTTTTTCGAAAACATTTTTTTTTTTCCCACACCTCCGTTTATTATTACACCAGTTCGGAAGAAACAAATAGATTCGGTTAGATAAGCAGAAGCACGTGTCCAAGTGTTTCTGAAAGACACTCATTTCTTTTAGTTTATGACAACCAACATTTAGTTTTATCCCCCAAATTAATTAGGTCGACAGGTTTTAGTGCACTCTGATTGTCAAAGTCATACACAAGGTTTTTAGAAACCCAGTATTTAATGGTTCTGGATGCACTGCCGCCTAAAAGGCTTATTATGCTTTACTTGATTATTACCCGAGGTGCCTAAAATTCATACCCTACATAAATAAGTGCAGGTCGTGGGCTGAGTTTGCGTTCAGCTCTTTTGTAGCATTTTGTTGCGCCTAAAAATGCGTTTCCTTTTCTTATCAGTGCATTGCAACTATACAGTAAATGTAGTACTGTTTTCCGAAGGTTAAAGGTCATTTGTTACGTTAGGAGTCCTGTCGTAATCTTGAGCTGTGCCCTTCTTAGTGTAGTAGTTTGGCCGCTTAGTCCACGTAAGGTTCTATTATCGTACTCTTATTATGTATCAAGCCTAGTCTTGATGCCCAGTATGCTTTGTGTTCTTTGCGAGTCCATTCCCTGATTGCTAGGCGACTCGACTTTTTGTAATACCTAAGACTTGTTCTAGCCTAACATAAGGTGTTGTGGCTCCCTGTTTTGTTAGCTTGTCATTCTTTTTGTTTTCCACAATACTCGAATGGTCAGGTGTTCAGGCAAGGGTGATTTTGTTTTGACTTGACAGGGTATTGAGTGCATTAAAGCATTCAAGCACCAGTCTATTTGAAATTATTTGGCCTATGTGAGACCTCATGCCTGGCTGTCTGATATAATATAGATACATTTGGTGATAGCATGGGTTTCTGCCTGAAAGCCAGATGCTAGAGTGCTCAGGGGGTGACGAAGTGTCTATATTTTTATCATTGTACAAATATATGCCTGATTCGGTTCTCTTCTCTGATTTAGAGCCGCCAGTGCACCAGATGTATAGTATTTCAAAACTTTCTCTTTTAAGTCTGTCATTGTAAACGGAGACAGTAATTCGTTTTCTCAATCTAGTAGGTCCAGAGAAAATATTACAAAGTGACTAGCCATCCATATGCTTATACTATACTTCTTTTGTGTCTTTAAATTAATGGGTTTAGATAAAAATAAGTACAACACCTATTTCTAAACTTTTAATTTTTTAATCCGTAAAAAATGTTCTATATTTTTGAGTAGCTAAAATTAAAACAAATCACATTCTGAAATAATATTCCGGGTGTCACATTTAAAAAAAAGATAAGTTTAGTTAATATTTTATTAATTATGTAAGATAATAATAATCTAATTAGACGATTAAATTCTACTTAAAAACTTGTACAAAATACATTTTATATCTTTTCGATTTGTTAAAGAATAACAGTGATATAGAAAATTAAAATTCTCAACTTTACTCTGTATCTCTTAAACCAAGAAAGCTATGGAAATTTTGTTGGTACTATCTTTTGATTCTCAAAAAGTGGTACTGGTTTGCGAAAACCGCAACTTTCTATCTTCCCTAACAACCCTGCAATTACAACGAAAATGGGACACACTGTACATTATTCAAAATGGCGTGAAGGTCACTAAAAACGTAATTCAAGCATTAAAGTGTTACCGAGAAGTCTCGTTAGTGAAAGAAATTGTAGCGAGTATATTAAATTTTTAATTTTTGTTTTTGTAGCAACCAGTTTAATTTTAATTTTTACTTAATTTATGACTTAATGCTTTTGTCATTTTATGCTGACTAAAATTTTGAAGTTTGTTGTACGTTGTGACATAACTATTATTTACTTTTGACAGTACACAATAATTGTAACCTACTGTTAATTTTGAATTATAATAAATTGTACAAAATGATTGTCAACATCCTTCAATACCATTAATCATAAATAAACATTCAAATAATTTAATAAGAAATAATCACATATAAGCATAGATGATAATTAATTTTTGTCAGTTCGTCGTGCAATGGCGTTTAGTGTAATCATCTTTTCAGTTTTGTCAGTATTTACAATTGGGGTTCTGTCAGATGACGTAAGTTTATTCAATATAAAACAAATGTGTAATATCTTGTTTCAGAATTCGACATACTCAATCGTTTTAAAACTAAAATTGATGAGTGTGTTACAGAAACTAAAGTAGAAAGAAGTTTAGTTGAATCGCTTTTCGAAGACGAAGTATTTTCTGAAGATAAAATTTAAAGTGTTTTATTCATTGTTTTCACGTTAAGCTTAATTTTGTAAATGAAAACGGAATCGTAAACGTTGATGAAATGAAAAATGTAATTCTACCTTTGGCTAAAGATGATGCAAAAGCAACGGCGACTATTGAAAAATGCTCTAAAATAAATGAGGGCGATAAATGCGAAACTGCATTTGCAATTGAGAAATGTTTTGCAACAGAATAATTTATTTGTTTTAAATAGTTTACATGTTTATTTGCAATTGTACTATTAAAATGAGAACTATGAAAAGTATATTGAAAAAAATTCCACTGTAATATTGTTTAGAGTATTTATTTTAATAACCATATATTTTCCAATCAAAATTATTTAAAAATATTATTTAGTTTTACTAAGTGAAAACAGTAATGACAAAATTTTAATTTGAAGCCAACTTATAACAAGCGTAAGAAAACCTTAGTAGTAACAAAATTACAAAGTAAGTTCATAAATTAATTACATCATGTTACTGTGTAAAATTTGTAATACATAATTTAATTGAAGGATTCAACACACAACTGAATAAAATTAACAACATTCAAATATTTAACTTGCTTCATTCAACAAGTAATTTTATTTCGGTATCAAAATTTAACTAATGCATATTCAAGTCAATTTTTTTAGTATTTCAATTAACGATATAGAAATTATACTAGTATAGAAAAATTACAAATTTCATTTGATGTTATTTGGATTACATATTGTGCACAAGTTATTCGAATTGATTATGTATGTACCCACATCGACATAATATAATGTTAGGTATATATTTTATTTGCTCAAAAAAATTACTTTTGAATTTTGCCATATTTGGTTCAAAGTAAATGTAAAACAAACATGACTACGTTTATCCCTCGTCATTAAAAGTGAATTAACTTAAAAATCAACTTAGTTAAGCTACTTTCTCCAAATGTTTATCATGTAACATGCAAAAGGCTTGGGATTAGATCATCGTGTAGTAGGGTGTCATAGACTGTCATAGTAAGAGCGTCACATTGGGCACTGTCTGGAGACGCGATTTCAACTCGGTAACAGATAATGAACTCTGTTAATTAAAAGCTATGTCTCTGTAGTTTTCAAGATTTTAAAATGGACCTTTCTTGAGAAACATGCACAAAATTGATTCAGGTCATTAATCATAAATTTCTACACTACCTAATATAGTATCATAAATAGAGATCAGTTGCACCAGCTAATTCTGAGGTAAATGACTTACAAAATTTGAACCTCGAAAAGTTCAATACAAGCAGTCAGAAATTTATTTTGAGCATCAAAAAAAATGTATTTATTAGAAACACTGTAACTTGATATAGAATTATAATATAACTCCAAATCAGAACCTGACAGCGAACAGTAATTCTCTAAAGCCTGTTAGCACTCTTCAAAAAAAATAATATCAAAAATAACGGTCTAAAATTACATCAAAGCCGACATTTCGCTCAAACTTGTGAGGGATTTACCGAGGCTTATTGTAGATCATAAACCGTGTGGGTCACGTAATTTAAATAAATCATTAAAGTTGATGATGTAAATTAGAATTAAAAATTAATAGAATATATAAGAAACACACAGTTATTTTCTTGACGAACGAACGAATAAACAAGAATTCTTATTAATTTCTAAAAGTTTTTCAAACTCAGATTTCTTGGATCTTAGGATATCAATGTACCAGTAATTTTTGAATTGCAAATAAGAATTTTTCCACTACTAGCTGTGAAGTGGACAATTATGGCGTCTCTAGCCAACTGAGAAGTTGAATTTCTCTATTAGTGGTTAATAATTTTTTCTATTATTGTTGACCTAGGTTAATAATGAACAAATTCAATTTTTTGAGAATCTAAGAATAGTTGTTTAACAAAAAACGAGTGAAACATAATAATATCCAGGTGATTATCTTTAACGTATTTGCTGCTTAAAATTACCTAACACGAGAAAATTATTTGAATAAAAAAATACCATTAGTTTAAAATTCGCGCCCCCCATCCCATAACCGCAAATACATAACCTGAATTTATTAATTTAGTAAATATGATGGTAGAATCAGTTCTTTCCAGGTTTCCCAAAGGAGATTTAACCAGGCGAGTTAAGTTACATGAAGAATTTTAAGTAAATTACAAAAACATTTTGTTGTAGGTGTTTTGAATGGTTAACAGAATCTGGAGGTTCCGATCTGTTGCATAAAAATGTCGACTCTAAAAAGCTTAACAAGTATGTGGCGAACACTTGCCATTCCTAAATGAATTACAAGTGTCAATTTCTGAAACCTAATATTAAAATGATGCAAGGTATATTGGCGAAGCAATAAATGCCCGTTAACATCTCTAGCTATACCAAAACTACTCAAGCTTGCAGCTCAAATACTCTTAGGTAAAAGAAAATTACGGAGGAACATTCTTAAATTGCAACGTGAAAAGAAAGCACTTCAATTGAAGTTAACATCTCCCAACGATTACTTCCCGAAAGCAGAGCACAAATTGTGACAGCCAAGTGGACTTAAAAATAAACCACTAAGAAGCAGGAGATATACAGAGTTAAACAACCATTGTGCTACATCTTTTACAAATACGATATGCAAAGGTGACAAACTGAAGTCGATAGTATTAACCCTAGAATGCTAACGTACGTAAATTTTACGTGTACTAATAAGAGAATATAACATAACTTCAGGTAAAAGGGATAATCCGCTTAAGCGCCTAGGAATGCTATCCCTACCCTTTTAATACAAAAAATGCTAAAACAGGTAAATTGTTTTCTATATTTTGAAGTTTGTGTTGCAATTTCTAAGTGTGTGCACGTATATTTTACGTAACGTTAGTAATACAGGCAACCTTTTGAGTGACACTTATTATTAATTTTGTACAGAAAAGGTTTAATTAATTCTAATAGCGTCATCTAGAATGTCACGTAAAAGAGAGCGCTACTATACTGATGAAGAATTAGATTATATTTTAAATGGTAGTGGTGAATTTTCGGGGAGTGAAATAGAAGATTGTATAGAAACAGACACAGACAGTAATAACAGTGTTAGTGATCCAGATTTTATACCAGATTTGGAAAATGTGGAGAAAATTAAAGAAAAAAGTCCAAAAATTGCCGCACATTCTACTTCAATACAAGCGGGACCGTCAAAAACCAAAATGCCGAAAAAAATCAAATATTCAGTCAGTAAAACAACGTTAGAAAACCCCATAGTTCATTTTGATGCAGAATTTCTTTACGGCAAAAATAAATATAAATGGCATACTAAACCAGTTTACAACGAAGCAAGAAAGGTACCACAAAGAAACATTATTACAGAAAAAGCAGGACCGTCTGCCTCAGCCACAAAGTCAACCGAACCCATTGACATTTTTGATATGTTTATAAATGAGGCTATATTGGATTGCATACTTGTACATACAAATGAAAAAATATCGGAATTGCGGACTAAATATAAGACGCCAAAAGCTACAGTTGCTGATGTTACACTACCAGAATTGAAGGCGTTACTAGGTTTACTTATTTTGTCGGCAGCTCTAAAAGATAATCATTTATCGGCAGACCTTATGTTTGATCCATCATATTCTGGTTCGAGATATAAAGCAACGATGAGCAAAGACAGATTCAATTTTTAATCAATTCCATAAGATTTGATGATAGCCAAACAAGAGAAGAAAGACGACAACTCACTACTTTTGCCCCAATTTTAAATATTTGGGAAATGTTTATCAACGTGTGTAAAAAAGTTATATTGCAGGTGCATATGTTACAATCGACGAACAGCTTGTGGGTTTTCGTGGAAGATGTCCGTTTAGAATGTACATGCCAAATAAACCTAACAAATACGGCATCAAGATTGTGATGCTTTGTGATGTGGAGACAAAATATGTCATAAATGCAAGTCCATATCTTGGAAAATCCACAAATACATCAGGACAACCGCTCTCTGAATATTACGTGAAAAATTTAACAAAACCCATTTGGGGCAGCAAAAGAAACGTTACAATGGATAATTGGTTTACGAGCATTCCATTAGCAGAAGAATTATTAGAAGCACCTTACAAATTAACGGTAGTTGGAACCCTACGCAAAAATAAAAAGGAAGTTCCATTAGAATTTATACAGTCGTCCAAATTGCGTCCTTGCGGTAGTTCCATGTTTGGCTTCAACGACAAAATGACACTTGTTTCATATAAGCCAAAAGAAGATAAAATTGTTTTGTTGGTCTCAACTATGCATTTTTCAAACAGCATTGATAATGATACCCAAAAATCTGATATTATTATGCAATACAATAGTAGTAAAGGGGCTGTTGACACATTTGACCAAATGAGTCAAAATAAATGTTGCAACAGAAAAACGAAACGCTGGCCATTGTGTTATTTCTACAATATGTTGAATATAGCTGTATTGAATTCGTATATTGTATATTATCAGAATAACATAAATCAAAATGCAACCCCTGTCAGTAGACAAAATTTTTATCTCAAATTACAAGAGCAACTAACAAAACAATGGCAACGACACAGATTGGAAATTCCTCAACTCTCCACCAAGTTGAAATCCACCATTGCTGAAGTGCTCGACGACAAACCCGGTCCCTACGTCGAACGAACAAACCTGGGAAGAAGGACCTATTGTGGAATTTGCCCTACTTCAAAGAAACGGATGACAACAACAATTTGTTTTGCTTGTAAAAACCTATATGCGGCGAGCATCAACTAAAAATTTGTGGAAGTTGTAGTGATGAAATGTAAATTAAATGACCTGTACTTTTCGTCTTAGGTACGTTTTGTAGTTTCGTATTCTTATTTTATATTTTTAATATGTATTAACAATTAAATATATTTTGTGAAACGAAAACTTAAGTTATTTATATTTATTCGCATTTAAAATGTGATTTTCGATGCATACGTAAAATTGACGTACGTTAGTAATAAGCATGAAATATTTTGGTTATGGTTCTAGGGTTAAACTGCATAGAAAAGCTACAACTACAATGCGGTGCCAATGGTAGGGCAGTAGTAAAATTTTAAAACCTAATTAAAAGAATAGATGTATCACCGGAAAAACCATACCTTCTCGTAAACGATAAGAAAATCTATTATTTCTTCGATGTCCCTATTTATTGAAGTCGGTCAAAATAATCTGATTAAATACGATATAATCTTTAATAACAATAAAGCATCTTGGAAAGACATTAAAAATTTCTACATGTCAGACAAATCTAAACCGCTGCGATTGGCTCCTAAATCAACTAATTTACATATTACTCCAAATAATTTTCAGAAAATGAAGGTGAAATATACCACACAAGTGTTTAGTGAATCAGTTGCAGTTGGTTTATCAACGTATGTAGCTTTTAATGCTTTTTGATTTATTGCATTCCTGTGCTACTTGATTTTTACAAGAAAAATGTTTATTTTTATTTTTGGCTTAGAATTTGGTTAGTAGTGGAAAAATAGTATATACACCATGGTTGTGAAGTCCATTATTGCCTAACGCACCTTATTTGGCTCGAGGGCTACCGCCCTTCGCGAAAATAAACTGGTGCTAAGGCAATAATGACTGACTTCACAACCTTGGTGTATAATATACTATCTCAGTCCTTATACCCACTGTTACAATTTTACATGATATTTATGCCGTTTAATTATAAAGACGGCAGATACGTACTTGTTTTGTTACATAATGTCAATTGTTATTACCTTTTGTTAATTATTAAATATATTTGACACAAGTATCGAACGTATTCCTTTTAAGCTACAGTTATTCCCCAAAGTGCCAAAATATGTCAAAATAATTTTCAATGAATAAAGAACAATTTTAATTATTGTTCGATATCTTCGCAAAAACGATCACTAAAAATCAAAGTCAATTAATTGATAGACTTCAAACTTCTAGCATTAATTCGATAGAAAAAAGTCAGTTTCAAGAATAGCACAATTTGAAAATGTTTAAGCAAAAAAAGAAAAGTTTACATGTTACCTGGAACGTTTCGAAAATTTCTTAGCTGTTAACAATATAACAAATCTATTCAAAAAATCGCAAATATTAAACGCATCTATATGATGTGCACATTATAATAATCTTTCCGCTTTTTCTTGGTCCAGTGACAAAAGCTTACTCTCAGTTGCTGTCACCTCATCAAAATGTTATTGTTTCACAACATTATTTTTATCAACGTATCAGGATGAGAAACAAACCATTGCAGAGTACATTTCAAAATTGCAACGTAACTTAATCGAATGTGATTTTGTCCATAAATGTTCGTGCAATAAAGATGTTTCAGTTACTGTAATATTTCCACGTGCACAATTCATAAGAGGTGTTAGAGATAATTGGATTAGAGAACAACTTTTACAGTCCGACTACATCAAATTTGAAGAAATTGTGGAAAAAGCAATTGCACTCGAAGCTTCTAGACTACAAAGTAAAGAATTAATGAATCAATCAAGTTCAGTAGCAAGTTGTCAGTATGAAGTAAAAATAAGGTATCCCCACATAACCGATTTCGTTCTAAAAATCGTTTGACGGATAAAAAACAACAAACTTCAAATCAATTTAGTTTTTCCCGTCATAATTCAAAGACAAGATAGAAAAAACTGGATTACCGAATACTAGGTATCGAAAAGTTGTGTTTTAGTTGCGGAAAATCAAATCATAAATCAAACGAATGTCATATTGAAAGATCTTCTCTTTACTGCAATTTATGTAAAAAAATAGGACATGTTTCAAGAGTTTGCATTACAACCATTTGTAAGAAGAAAAATGAAAGTAAAATAAGTCAAATAATAAATGACACAGATTACTCATATAGTGTTAATAATCGTAAGCCAGTTATTACCAAAAATACAAGTATAGTAGATTTTTTTAAAGTAAACAGTTGTCCAGAAAAATACACTATTAGTGTAACCCTCAGAAAATGGAAGTAGATTCAAGCGCGCGTTTTTCAATTCTTCCAGAAGATAAATTAAGTGAGCTAAACCTTAAAACTGTGTTACTACAACCTTCAAATATTAAATTTCGAACATTTTCAAATGATCTTGTTACATGTAAAGAAAAAGTTTGCATAACTGTAAAATACAAAGGAAAATCCATTGAATTAAACTTGTACAGAGTTTCTCCAGGTCATGATGCACTTATTGGTCGAGACTGGATAAGAAGTCTTGGTTTAGAATTAAAACAAATTGATGCAGATTTAGTAATGGATAGACAAATTCAAGTTCAAGCTTTCTCAAATGCTTTAGAAGAAAATATTTTACTAGAATTTTTAAATATATTCGAAGAAAAGTTGGATGTGTTTCAAGTTTCCTGGTATCCTTAAATTTGCGTCAAATTCTATTTTACAAGAGAAGGGATGTTCTTTATGCTCTTCGTGAACAAGTTAAAAATGATTAGACTCACTTAAACGAGCAAGCATTATTACAAGAGTAGCTACTAGTGACTGAGGATCGCCACTTGTTATTATCCTAAGCCTAATGGTGAAGTACGTGTGTGTGTAGATTACAAATTTCCCGCATTGATGATGTCCTTAGTAGTTTTTAAAATTGCAAATATTTCTGCAAGTTAGATCATTACAAAGCGTACTTACACTTAAAAGTAGATAAAGCTAGTAGTTGTATCCAGACAATTTCTACTCATCGTGGGACATACAGAATGAATAGATTAAGTTTTGGAATTAAAACAGCGCCATCCGAATTTAACCGTATAATGGCTCAAATTATATCAGGTCTTTCAAAATGTGAGCAATATTTTGATGATTTCATAATACACGGCACCACTAAAGAAGATTGTGCAATAAATTTACGAACTTGCCTTCAACGATTGTCTCAGTTTGATTTGCATCTTAACAGAAGAAAATGTTCCTTTTTCAACAAAAATTGAATATCTTGGTCATATGATCGAATACAATAAAATTATGAAATCGCCTGAAAAGTACGAGCCGTAAAAGACATGCCTCGCCCAGAAAATACCAATGACATTAGACGTTTCTTAGGTATGATAACATACTACTCCCGGTTCATTCTCAATTTTTCAACAATATCATACCCTCTTCAAAGATTACTTTGTAAAATCAACGTTTCTACTGGTCAACAAATTGCGAATCTGCTTTTGTAGAATTAAAATCAGAAATATGTAGCAGTACTTTTTTATCAAACTCTACCAGTTATTCTTACAACAGATGCTAGTCCATTTGGAATCGCCGGTGTTCTTAGTCACAAAGTGAATGGATTCGAACGTCCTATTGCTTACATTTCAAGATCACTTACTGTTTCGGAAAGAAATTATAGCCAATTATATAGAAAAGCTTTGGCAATAGTATTCGCTGTATCTCGATTTTGAAATTCTTGTATGGTAGAAATTTTGTTTTAGTCACTGATAATCAACCACTGTCACAATCGAGCATTGCCGCAAATGACTTCAGCACGATTGTTACATTATGCTTCATTTTTAATAGGTTTCGATTTCACAGTTCAATGCAAGAAAAGCAATGATAACCAAAATGTCAATTGTTTATCTCGTGCTCCTGTCACTAACATTTCAAACAATTTTGATTCAAGTATTAATAAAGAAGTTCATCAGCTTTATTCAGAATCTATTTTAGCAATTTCAAACTGTTCACTCACTGCGGAAATAATTGCAAACAAAACCTCAAAAGATCCAGAACTCTAAGAAGTGATGAGTATACTACAATCAAATTTTGAAGACTCTCTATTTACAATAGCCGATGGTTTACTGTTTCGAAGAGATCGTGTTGTTATTCCAGAAAACTTAGATCGCTCGTTTTTTAAATGAACTACATGCCACACACATTGGTATCACCCGAATGAAGCAGTTAGCTAAACGGTATATTTATTGGGAAGGTATTGATCGAAGTATAGAACATTTAGTACAAAGTTGTGAAATATGTGCAAAAGTTCAAAGGAATCCTATCAAAGTCATTGTGCATCTATGGGATAAACCATCCGCTAACTGGAGCGTATTCACATTGATTACGCTGGACCATTAAAAAACCATCATCTTTTAATTTACGTGGATGCAAAATTTTAAACACAAAATGAAAGCCAACAAAGAAGGTACGCTTGCAGAGAGAATGCAACAAATTCTATTTCGTTACCGAGCCACTCCTCTTGGTACCAATGCTTGTAGAAGAAGAAGGCAAGAAGCATCTGAAACAGTTTTTCAGCCAAGCGTCATATTTAATATTCCCCAGGTTCCCGACCAACCCAAAGAAATAGAACTTCCGGAAGATCGGCCGTTCAATATTTCACGTGTTCCCGACCAATTCAAAGAATAAGAACTCCAGAAGATCTGCCAGAAGTGATTGCACCTACCGTTATTCCGTCTTATCCAACTCAAAATGGATTTCTTCGTTCAAAGCCAAATCGAAGACCTCCTGCACATCTTCAAGATTTTCAAACTTGGGTAACAAAATAAGTGGGGAGTTTGTTACAATTTTACATGATATTTATGCCGCTTAATTATAGAGACGGCAGATACGTTGTTGTTTTGTTACATAATGTCAATTGTTATTATACCCTTTTGTTAATTATTAAATATGTTTAACACGAGTATCGAACCTATTCCTTTTAAGCTACCCACTATGTTTGGAACAAATGAACGAATGCGTTTTCTAAGGTGTACAATTTGTAAATCGATCGCTTTAGTGTTTGCTCATTGATGTACGATATTTATATTTCATCATAACTATGTTTTAAGATACCTGTATGAGTGTCTTTTATAAAATTTTGATAAACTAAATCAATATCTGATGAAACAACACATACATAACCATAATATCGCCAATAAAATCTTGTTTTGTTGTTCGATTAGAGTAGAGCTTTTTTGTCATTGAATCTTGTTTTGGTCGTATATTATGCATACTGAAGCTTTGAAAGTTATAAGGTTATCTCCCCATAACAATACCTAGTGATTATCAACATCCTTTCAGCAACATTAATGATGCTCAAATTGACAAACAAATCATTACATAAAAAGAAGTGATAATTTTAATTATTTTGTTATTTCTCGATCGAACAAAGCAATGGTGTTAAATGTAGTAATCATCCCGGTTCTGCTAGTATTTGTAATTCAGAGGACGTAAGTTCATTTTTCTTACAAAAAATCTTAAATCACACATCTTGTTTTAGGATTATTACCTATTTAACATTTTCAAAGATAAAATTGATGAATGTACTAATGAGATTAAGGTAAGAAAGAATTGATAATTCGCTTTTTAAAAAGAAGGCGTATTTACTGAAGACAATAACCTTAAGTGTTTTCTTCATTGTTTGCACGTTAAGCTTAATTTTGTAACTGTAAACAGAGTCGCAAACGTTGACGGAATGAAAGATTCAATTTTACCTTTGGCAAAATATAAAGACGAAGCATCAGAAATTATTGAAAAATGCGCTAAGGTAAACGAGAGTGATAAATGCGAAACTGCATTTGAATTTGAAAAATGTCTTGTAACATTTCAAATTATATTTGTTTTTAATAGTTTAAGTAAATTTATACGTGTTATATTTTGAACTTTTCTAATTAAATTGTAAAAACGAGTGCAAAATATTGTGGAATATTACTAAATAATCCTCAAAAGGAACCAAAAATGTAATACAAGAAGATAATCGGTTGCCCAGAGTAATAACGGAAATAGTTAAATATATAGAGTAAAAGTAAGTATTGTAGTACAAGATTTCCACGGCGGATTAGAACATACGGAAAATACACGCAAGAACAATTTTTGTGAATAACTGGGAGATTTTTGGGTCACCTAAACAGCAGT
The DNA here is from genome assembly GCA_030710515.1 of Abscondita cerata. Lineage (NCBI taxonomy): Eukaryota > Metazoa > Arthropoda > Insecta > Coleoptera > Lampyridae > Abscondita > Abscondita cerata. The sequence continues at coordinate 92,045 of JALBCR010002259.1, forward strand.
TTCCGTGGTTATCGTTATTTGTGCGCATGCGTAGTAAGAAAAAAAATAAGATCAAAAAATATAACAATAACGCCAAACTATATTTATGAATGTTAATTACAGTTAAACCGGGTTTAAGCAAGACGCGTTCCAAAACGTAAAAAAACGACGCGTACCGCGTTTGTCGCGTACTTTTACTACGTTTTTAGTCAATTTTATTATGCGGGTATATAGGTGACGCAAATTTAGGTGCGTTCGTGCATAAATGATCACATTTGACTCAATAGAACTAGAAAAGCGGCGGCGCGTCTGTCGCGCGACATAAAACTTTTGCCGAGGTTGGTATACTCTTTTATTCACAATTAACTATTGAAAAGTTAATAAAATGTATCATCATGTTATCTTTTATTTCGGCAAAATACTAATATTTAGAAGGCGATGCACGATTGTCATTTAATTAAATTGTTAAAAAAAATTATATAAAAACAATTGAAAAAAATTTGGGATAGTGAAATTGAGTGTACTCCCCAAAACTGCGGCAATCCGCGCAAACATTAACATTAGATCTTCTACCAGATAAATGCAAATTACGATACGAAAAATTGTATAAAGGTTTCCGCGACTGGTGATCTAAGAAGGGAGGTGCAAAGTACACTTCCCAAAGTATTCTGTTAGTTTATTTTGTTCATACGGCTAAAACTAAAAAACCATCCTCTATGTGGTGTCAGTACTCGATGCTCAAAAGTACTATTAATTTGAAGGAGAATGTTGATATCTCGAAGAATGCAAATGTAATAGCATATTTAAAAAACAAAACTTGGATATCAACCTAAAAAATCAAGCACATTTGCATTTTTTTTTAAAAACGCACTGTTTGAGTTTCTGCCATGAAAAAGTATGAATCGTAGGTATCATTTCTTGCCTTTTTCGTTGTTTTCAATATTTTAGGCTGCTTTAGTTATTGATATCTCAGGTGCATTCAGAAGTGATGAGCTGTTCAAAATGAAGACAGGAGATATAAATCTTCAAGAAGAAAGGGCTGTTATCATGATTCCAAATATGAAAACGAGATCATTTGTCGTGATTGATACTGATTGGCTTGCAATTCTAAAACTTTACATTAATCTACTTAATAATGTTGAGGGTGATCGATTCTTCTTGCAACTGAGATACGGTAAATTAACAAAAACAACCCTATGGTCATAACTCAATTGCGCAAGTTTCCTAAAAATTGCAACTTAGTTAAAACTAAATGACGTAAATACATAAACACTGGCCACGGTTTTCGATGCACGGCAGCAACTATATTGCTAATAATAGTGGAGAAGGTATCCTTAAGTGGGAGGTTTGAAGTCGTGTATGGTGGCTGAAGTTTATGTAAGCATTTTCCTTAGATGGCCAATTAAAAATTCCTAGCCTGCTTTCTACTAAAGATTCTGTACCTGTAGAAAATATGCCCTACGTATCTGTTCTAGGTCCATCAACTCAACAGTTTCATTTCTCGAAAGAAGACTTGCACCAAGACATTTCCTTTCATTTCGAAAGTCACTACAATTCTACAATTAATATTTATTTTAGTAAATAATTCTAATTACAAGACTATGCGTTTTGTTATTACTTTTCTGTTCTGTTGTTCTGTCGTCTTATACTTTTTTGTAAACTTTAGTTGTACACACATAATACTTAATTTGTGTTTATACTTGAATCTCAAATTAATTTTACCCGTGTTTAACCTAGCACGTAAATTTTTTCTTTCGTGGTTCAAAACATGGGATATAAAAAACCACAATTTAAAAAAAGAGTTATCCCTTAATTTTATTTTAGTTATCATTTTTATGAAACTCAAGCACTATATTACTATTAATAAACAATCTTAGGCCGTCCACACACAAATACTGAAAAAGAAACCTATTAGTAATACGAATTAGTAAACCCCTCACTTCTTTTGCAATTAAATAAGAAGTCACCCATGGAGCTAATGATATCGTACGAATTTGTAATTTATAAAGATCATTTAGTTACTAGTCACAAGCAGACACACATGTTAGGTCACCAGGTAGTTTCAATGTTAGTTTTCGAAGATAAACAATCAAAAACAATCTGTTTTTAACGACGGAAGTTCCAATTTGCTTAGTTTCTTTTCAGTAGTTCTGTATGAAGATGGCCTTAGTCGTTAAAATTTCTTATACCCACATGTCACTAGCTGAATTAAAAGAGTAACTCCATCTTGAACTTGAGGAGAATATGAATGGCGTTTTCTTAATATGCCTGCACAAAATAGTATAAATAATATTCGTCATTAATTATAATAGTACAATTTTTACGATGTTGAAAAATCGATTAGGCTTTTCAATAATAATTGTAGCTTACTTAATAATGAACAAGTTTGTAACAAATTACTACTGACAAGCATAATAAGCATTTCAAAGGTGTGCTTGGCGAGTTTGGCACTTACATATGCAAGAACTGGGTTTTGGCTATTTTATTAAATTAATAGCAAAATTCGTACATACTTCATATAATTTTTATAGAGTGTTCCTTTTTCGTCTTTATTATTATAAAATAAAAATCCATGTAGTAAGTGTAACTTATAAAATCAGTTTTGAACTGTCTAATGTCAGCGCTTGTAGCGGAAGTATTTTCATGAATGTGTAGTTTATACGACAGTAGCACCGAGATAGGTTAGAAAGTGGCTACTTTCGGACCGATTGCTAGTCATTACTAACTGTTTTTACTTTTTGCAATGTATTCTTGAAACCTCTCACTTTCCAACTTTTACAAGATTCAAAAACTTGTATGTTACTAACTAATTGTGAATAAAAATTGTAACACAACAAATTATAACGAAAAGTGTAATAACTGACACGTCTGTTAAATGCAGACAGGGACGTATCTGTTTCTCGGTGAATACAGTTTTATCCTGCATAAAACCAAATGTTCAAAATTCTTGTGTGTGAGCAACAAAAGATCCTCAAAAGATTAATGTCTGGAGTAAACTATTTGGAGATCATTATAAGCTCCTTTTATTGATAGGAATTTAAATAGTGAGAAATATCTAGAGTTCCTAAACACATAAATTATTCATGCGTTGGCTGCTTTATAACCAGATTTTGTCACTAGGTAGGTATGGTTTCAACATGATGGTTTACCACCCCACTCAAATGTTTCGACGGTTATTTATCTGATACCTTTGCTAAATGGATTGACCGGGAAGATACAGTTACTTGACCTGTACGATTACTTGATTTGTCGCCCCTAGGTTTCTTTTTGGGAAAATGTGAATTCTTCAATTTACACGCATACACAGCACCATAATTTTAACAAACTTTGAAATAACATTGAAAAGGCTTACGGTAATATGTCCAATCGACAGTAAGCTAATGCGCGTCATAATTTTTACGACAGGTTGGGGTACTGATTGGTACAAAATGGCGGATTATTTGAATATTAATTATAATTATATTATTTTTAACTTACGGTAATATGTCCAATCGACAGTAAGCCAATGTGCCTCATAATTTTTACGACAGGTTAGGGTACTGTTTGGTACAAAATAGCGAATTATTTGAATATTAATTATAATGGAAATCATTTTACTTTTTCAATCTTTACTTGTTTTCTTAGGTGCTTTGTTGTATTTTGTGATATTTATTTATTTACTCTTCTGGTTTACGTTACACTATAATTTAGTTTAAATATTGAAATAAGCTAGTTAAATTGTAAAATACAGAATAAAAACATAAACGTTAGTTTGTAAAGACAAACAACAAGACTTATTTGAGTTTAAAAGAAATTAAAAAAAGGTATACTCGGGATTCAAACCTTAGATAAGCCATACACATTAGTTACTATTTAAAAATTTCGTGTGCGGAACATCCGAAAAGGGCGTATTGCATTAGATCGGCGTCTAACAAAAACACAAACGGTAGATTTTTCTAACATTACAATAGTATTTTTTTAACTATTTATGTAAAATTGTTTTTATTACTATTTCTTTATTGTATTCGCCAAAAGTTAACAGCTCCTGGACCTTTATTATATATTATATTGGAAGAATAACCAGTTCTGGTGTTTGGTGACGTTTCGCATCCCATACTGCGAATGCTTCCTCGTGCCATTGCCAAAGCAGATAGTTATTATTTTTACATGCGTTGGTATTTTACATTTAGAGAAGGACGTCTTTAGCACAAGTTTATCTATGGTTTTTTGGTAAGTAATTAAATATTTTGTTAATTACTTACCAAAAAAAACATAGATAAAGTTGGCCGAAAGACGCCTTTCTCTAATGTAAAATACCAATTTTTTTATTATAAAACATATCTTACAATTAACAATTTAATTATTTTGTTAACTCATTTTATGTCAAAAATAAAAAATTGTGGACCTAACTTCCTTCCTTGAGGTATGCACATTAAGAACGACCCCATTATATCTTATTTTTGTTTATTTGTTTACTAATTTGTCCCAAATTTTACTGGTAATTTTGGAATGTGGTGGTAGTATAACAAATTTTGTTTTTATTCTCTTATTCAGCATTAAAAATGATTAATTATCTTTGTGTGCTCAATTTTTGTTAGTGTACGTAAAGTTTACATGTACCAAGACTTTTAGTTTGACAAGCTCAGTCCCTTATACTACTAATATCATGACGTCCTTGGTCACAACCACACTTGATCGATAACGGTATGAGTCTACAAATTTGACAAAATTGTGACCAAGTGTCACTGTTACATTGATTTACTACTAGTTACTTAAATAAAATTTAAATTGATAAATGTGTATCTTAACATTATGGGTCTAAATATTAATAACTTTATTGTTGTTGCAGAAAATCGAACACTCCATAAGGTAAGTGATAATATGTATCTATAACGAGGAAATATTTATAATTGAATATTATTAACGAAATAAATTGTTATAATAATTCACTTTGATGAATGCCAACTGAAAACAATTAAATTACATGGAAGAATTAAATTATTACTTAATAATAATTACACATAGAACTGACACGTTAAATACGATCAACGTCCGTACATCAAATAAATTATTGAAGAACAATGATATAAAAAAACAAAATATTTTCTTTTTGTTCGTTATTATTTGTTAACTTAATTTTTAACTAATTTATCATAATAAAATTGTTTTGCCGTTTGTTATCATCGAAGAGTTTGTTTTCTAAAAATTTGTAATCGTTTTGAAACCCATCCGATAGCTGAAGCGAGGGGTCGTGAGCGATTTGTAGAATTGTAATAGTAAAAAAAATGTTTCGAGACGAAGGGGCGCCACCTGCAGGGTTGTACTTATCAGTCCTAAGCACTAGGGACTTAAGACATAAAATATTTAACAAATAACTTACTTAACTAACACAGATCGTATCACAGATATTATGACTATTTCTTCATCTGACAACAATATCATTGTTTTTCCGGAAATAAATGAAAAGACACTGCAGTCAAGTCGCTGTTTTTGATAACCAGTACCAAAGCGATTTCTACGTGGACGACCTGATGTCAGGTGCAGATACAAAAACAAATGTAAAAGCACGTTCAGTAGGCTGTAATTTTACTGTAGACACCTACCCTGGTAAGAAATATTTCAACAATATCAGCTTCTGTGATAGGTGCCAAATGATCAAACTGGTTTCATAGAATAATTTAAATTTTAATTTGAGTATTTATATCTTTTAGATTGTGCATTAAGCGGTTTACATATTGTTACAGTAACCTATTGTAAAATGCCGGCTACACATTATGAAATTTAGTTAATGCAATGTTAAGTATTCAATATAAAATTTTTGCAATCTTGCTTGCTAATTATTTGTACCAATTTATAGAAACGTGTTGAGCAATTTCTGTTTCATTACTTTAAACAGTAGTATTTGTAGAAATCTGTATTATCTAAGATGCAAGTTGTGAACTAACACCAAAATGTTGGCGCAAGCATATATGAAAATTATTTGTCGTGAGGCCCTGCGAGCACAAAGATTATCAAAAAAACGCTAAGCATCAATTAATTACAAATTATAAAGATCAGTTTCTAATATGAACGTATTTATAATCATAAAAGTTTTGAAACGATTCGCACAAGACAGATATAACTTAAAATACAGAATACTTAGCTTTCAATTCGGGTTATTTGTTGTTCGGGAGCATCACGTTCTGCATAGAAATTTCTAATTGAACAGGATGAAAGAAAGTTGAGTAGTTAGCTATTGGCTGATACGGCTACGACGGACATGTGACACGGTTGAAGGTCGCCTTCTTTGATAATGGCCAATAGCTCTTTCGCAGATAGGTAGCCGGCCGTATCAAATGATACCCACCAGTAAAACAAGTAAATAATGGAAAGCAATTTATAGACTACTTTCACCCTTAGTTATTCTTGAATTTGTCGCTCAGGAATAAATTCTAAAAGGATATCAAAATAGCGCTTGCATTGATAAGAAAAATTCGTTTCAGTTACGACATTTGACAGCCTGCACTATTCCGATAAACGTATTACAACATTTAGATAAATACAGAAACTCGTCAACCTACAAAGAAAAAATAATTTACGGATTTTATTTAATAAAAGAAATATTTTATCTTTAGCAATAACGAGAAACTACGTACACGATTTGTCGAAGCCAACAAATAAAAATGAGAGAACGGAAGTTTTAAAGAATGAATTACACGAGTCGATTTTAACGCCATCTATCGATCAAAACGATAAAAATTCTGACACTAACGTTTGGTTGCCTAAACACCAGACGCAAAATAGGTGAGTAGTGAAAGTTAATTAACCAAAATTCATAATAAAGAGAAAAACCGTACCAAATTTACAAATTTTTGTTTGAGAAAACAGTCTTCATAATTTCCCTAGTTCACACTGATTTGTTCATCGACAATTTGACATGCACTTTCGTGATTATGTATAATCGTATTGTAATAATAGTTTCCTATTTAAGACGATTCTAAATTGTATAATTAACTTGTGCACAATAATTATCAACATCCTTTTCCAAGTTAAATAACCATTCAACCAATTTAATTCTTTCTGTTGGGGAAAAATCATATAGAAACTCAAATTTCTTATTGGTAAACATAGTAAGTTTATCTCACTTTAAAACAATATTACACAGTATCTTCTTCTAGGAATATATTGATGACATTGAGTAATACATTGAAGAAATTGAGGTTGACAGAAAATACAAAAATCGTTTTTCAAAAATGTCGCATTTATGTGAGACAAAAGTTAAAATGTTTCCTTCGTTGTTTCTACATAAAAATAAATTTTGTAAATGAAATGACATTGTAAATGTTGACCAAAAATATGATTCTACTAATCGCAGTAGAAGACTAAGCCAGAGGCAGTTATTGAAAGTGCTTTAGAACTCAATGAATTGATTTAATAATTATGTTTTGTTATGAGTTTTGAATAATGCATTTGTTGTTCTTTTGTTAAATAATATTTTTGATCGTTGATTAACTTTACCCTGGTATTTACTCTATAATTAACCAAGTAAGATTGGTCTGAAATTTGATGTAGGTTTCTACTCAGAAGACCTTCTGTAGGAGTAGGATATGTAACAAAATAACGTATCCCATTCCTGCAGAAGATCTTTTGAGTAAGAAAACTCAGGCACAAAATCTACGTTAATTACGTAAACATAATGTTTGCTCGATGGAAATAACCTTGAAGTTTGAAAATTTTAAAACTCAAAAACGTAAAGTTTGTTGGGACTTCAAATCCGTCCCAATTCTGTAATTACTCGTACTTAAATAATTTGCTGATTAAAAATCGGTATTACATTCAATTTCCACATAATTTCTAATGCAGTGATTCAAAAATCATTCAAGTAGGTGTAAGACAAAGTGTGAGATCGACACCTAAACTTCTAATAATTTTTATGTGAACAAAACAAAAATATCAACGTCAGCACTTATAATTTGAGTTTCAAGATAACTTTATCGTTAAAACAAAACGTATACAAATAATTGTATTACACATGCACTTGTAATGACAAATGGAAAATGTACACTTACTTCATTACTAAACAAACCATTAATTTTCAAGAATTATTTGGAAAATTGTTTCATACCTACGTTTTTTTCGAGATCGACAATTGGTAAAATAGGGAGTTAAGAAGAAGGTTTCAAAGATATGGTAAATCATGTTTTTCATATGTCTATGATAAGTAAAAATGTCCAAGAAACTATATTTAAAGGTCAACGTAACTGCTGAGAAAATAATTAGCAAACTAAATTTCAAGGAAATCAAAAATTTAACCAGTCTGCACAAATTCCATCAAGGCGAAAGCCATTTTGATACATTTTTTGCTCTGAATGATCTTAAAAACGATTCAATTAAATTCCCGGCGTAAACGAGATATGCTTCTAAGTACAATGTTTTGGAAAATCAGTTAAGCTGTTCTCTCAAGGAGCTATAAAGTTTATGTAAGTTTATCTCGCTTATTTAATGATCTATGAGAAGTTTTGACTGATACTGAATTTATAATATTTGATGACCTAAAACTTGTAAAACTATCAAAATGCATTAGATATTCAACGGCCAACTTGCATAAATAGTCAAAATTAATTAAATATGTCAACATGTTTTACAGTGACGTTTCACATAATAGCAAACCGGATTGTAGTTGACTTTACCATAGACGGTAAAATATTAAACAGAATTAAAATTTTGCCGGCCGAAGTCATTATTGAAACAAAAAACGTCTTCCGAAATTGGACCATGTCGAAATGTAAGTTGCCAACAGTTTCTCTCACTAAAAATTTAGTTTAGTTAACAAGTTGATTGCTTTCAGCGATTACCTTAACATTCGTTTACTTTTATGCTTTTGCCCTGGTGAAGTCCCCTATGATAGTGGACGAAACGTTTGGCAATCTCATAAGACGTGTTTGTTTTAATAAAATTACTATAGTCTAGTAATTTTAATTTAATTTAGCTTTTAATTTACTTGTGCAGCATACCAACTATCAAGGTTTATTTTTTGTAATGCAAAATACTAGTTAGTCGAAAACATTCAAAATTGATTTTTACAAATTTTATAATAAACAAATAAATTATTTGAATGTGCCATTGAAACTTAAGTTGAACAGGAACAGTGTCGTAGGAAACGTAGCAGATATAATTATATTGTTTGAAATTATTAATAAATCTGTTCATGATATTATTGAAACAAGTAAATCAAATGTACCACCTCATGTTTCTAAATGTAAGAAAGTAAAACATTACAAAGAATAATGGCAGCATGAAATAAGCTACCACCTGAATTGATATCTTTTAACTTTCTTTTGATTTATTTTGACAAAGACTGAAGATTAATTGAGATTTTTAATGTAGTTTAGTACTTACTTTATTATACTTTATCATGTTTGTCAAAATTAATGTTATTAAAAATGAAATGCATTTAAACCGCTTATACCGAATCATAAGGGTCATCAAAAACTAGTAGGTACGTTATAAACAATGTTCATTAATAAACCGTGATGATAATGGATTTTAAAGTTTATTTAAAGAAAAAACCTTAAACGTATTACACATAAAAAACTACTTAACATTTGTTGATACAAAAACCGATAAACATGAATTAAATTAAAAATATACATTTTCATTTCCAGTTTCGTGACCTAATATACGCAATTTTCCACTTACGTAACACACTCTGCAATTAAATTAAATTTAAAAATGTTTCATAAAAACTGTTGGTATTCAAAAAGAAATTGAGAAATTAAGTGTGTTTTGCATGTAATTTTTCCTTAGATAAGGCATTTTTGTAAGTTTGATGAACAACCTTTAAAGGATTAGGTAAGAGTAGGTTCTATGGTGAGTGTCTGAGTACCCAACATTATCGTGGTAAAATTTCTCAAGTTTTAATTTAATAAAATGTAAATACAATTAATAAAAAGTACTTTGTAATAAAATTTAACTAATAAATTAAACTAAAATTTACCAAAATTTATAGCATTTTTGAATATTATTTTTAATTATTATTCTTGAAATGCTATTTCGTTTTCCTTAATTATCATGTCAAAATAAACGCCCTTCTATTATGGATGATTTTTAATAATGTAAAATAACAATAATTGTACTATAAATTGTGTAATAATTATCAAGGTCACTTCAATAACGGTAAGGTTAAATAAACATTCAACTAATTTTGGATCCTCTCTATTGGAAAAGATAATATAAAAACCCGGGTAATTTAATATTCTTCTTCAGTTTTTTATCGGTGGTATAATGGCGATACAGACTGTAGTGTTTTCAGTTTTTAGCTTCTTGCTGTGGGCGCTCTTTCAGATGATGTAAGTCTATTCCCGTTAAACCAATATTAAAATATCTTTTCCTAGGATCACGATATGTTGACTCACTTTAAAGCTAACGTTGATGAATGTATAAAGGAAACTCAGGTAGACAAAGCATTGGTTGAATCGCTGTTGAAAGAAAAGTATATGCTGAACCAGGAATCTTAAATGTTTTGTTCATTGTTTGCACGTTAAGCTCAATTTTGTAAATGAAGACGGAGTCGTGAACGTTGACGAAATGAAAATGTTATTTTTATCTGCAGCAAAGACAAAAGCATAACATCGGAAACTATTGAAAAATGTTCAAAGATAAAAGAGGGTGATAAAATGCGAAACTGCGTTTGAAATGTGTAAATGTATAGGAACAACATAGATTGGTTTAGAAAAAATGTTCTTGTTTCTTGTAGCTTTATTACTAACATGTGCACCTATAACATTAAATAAAATTATTTACCGTATATATAAATATCTTTTAGTTTTCAGGGAGATTACACTGTTAATCAAAGTTAATTAAAGTTATAAAATAGTTAACAGTGTATGTCACATCGTGATGTGTAATAGTTATTATTTGAAAGAAATTTAAAAGATTTAAATTTTTCATATTAGTGTACACTCATGAAATTTAAAACTTGGACACCACAATTTCTGTAAACAAAAGTTTGCACATTGTGAAGCGGCTTAAGGGTATCATTTACAATTCTAACAGCAGGTAGTCTCAGCAGGGGTTATCTTATAGAAGGACTGTAGAATGAATCATTACACTAAGCACGTTTTAGAAAATAGGTAATTTACGTTGCTTACTTAATTTTTTCTTTAAAGAATATATTTGAAGGTATCGCTAATTAAACACCATAGCTCGATTAATTATCGAATCAAAATTTTGTTTAGGAAATGTTTACAAAATAAAATTAGAAATAATTTTGATTTAAAAACGTCTACAAGCAATAACTTTTAAATTAAATCAAAAACTAAACATGGTTATTTGGGTTGACTGATTATTACTTATTTTTAAATAAATCTAACCTACTAATTATTGTAAGTTATTAAAAAAAATCATTAAACTCTCTATTCATAATATTTAGTCCTTACAAAATGTATATTTTATGACGTTTCATTTTTTTCTGTAGTTAATAAAAAGTGAAAATAAAAACTAAGGCAATTCTTATTGTCAACGTATATATTTAGTTTTTGACAAGAATTTATTACATAATTATAATTAAGATACCAAGTTATAGTTTAAAATTAAATGAAAACTTTTTTTAAAATAAAGGTATTACTATATAAATAAATATAAGAAATCAATAATGGGTGTGACCTCCATTATTATTGATACATTCTTGGAGGCGTCTGCTCATTGACGCTATCAAGGTATCAATATAATTAATATTAATCGTTTCCCATGCGGTATCAATGGCTGCAATTAGTGCATTACGGTTTACTGGTATAAAATTTGGCCCTTGTTGTCTTCGGATAACAGCAAGTATTCGAGCCCAAACATTTTCGATAATGTTAAAATCTGGGCTTTTTGCTGGCCAGGGTAACAGCTCAAAGTTATTTTCTCGTATCCAATTGCGAACTGCGCACCACATACCTGTCGGCAAAGTTGCTAGTTAGTTGTCGAAAAACTTATCGTTTAAATATTGTGATCCCTCCAGTAGGGCATATAGTCGACAGGCGCGTTTGTACAATAGTGAACTTACACTCGAGTTCTCTCACTCCCGATGAGTCCCAAAAGGACGAAACAGCTGTCGGGTGATTCTCAGTGTTTGTTTGCTATTGTCACAACCTCTTGCGTACTTTACTGCAGGCGATTCGAAATTTTTATACTTGCCAACTGTTATGTTGGCTATAATTATTGAAGAATCGACTATGTAACTGCTTTACATACCTGTCGGCAAAGTTGCTAACATTTACGTACGTGAACGCTTTCACGAGTCGACACTAGTTGTCGAAAAACTTATCGTTTAAATATTGTGATCCCTCCAGTAGGGCATATATAGTCGACAGCGCGCGTTTGTACATAGTGAACTTACACTCGAGTTCTCTCACCCCGATGAGTCCCAAAAGGACGAAACAGCTGTCGGGTGATTCTCAGTGTTTGTTTGCTATTGTACAACCTCTTGCGTACTTTACTGCAGGCGATTCTAGAAATTTTATACTTGCCAACCGTTATGTTGGCTATAATTATTGAAGAATCGACTATGTAACTGCTTTACATACCTGTCGGCAAAGTTGCTAACATTTACGTACGTGAACGCTTTCACGAGTCGACACTAGTTGTCGAAAAACTTATCGTTTATATATATATATATATATATACATTAAAAAAGGTAGTTAATAAAGATGTTAAGATTGTTACTATAACTATTGTTTTATTGTTAATATTTACTATTATATATTTTAATATTATAACAACGCACTATTGGATCGGCCTGCGCGCCGTGTTGTTAGTAACAAATTCGATAAAAACAAATATAATTTTTGTAATACCAAAATATTAAAAGTATGTTTTCTTCTTGTAAATTTTGAAGTTCTGGTTTGCGCAGCGACAAATAAGAAGCTGACGACTAATGAACAAAAGAATTTGAGAAAAAAGTAGAAAGGTGTACGCTTTGTTCCTCGATATAAAGGCGGCCTTCGACAACGTAAATAGATAAATCATATGAAAGAAAAATAGTAGAAGCAATAGACAAAATTTGCAAAGACAGAAAATGCAGGACGAAAAGAAATGGAAAGTTAGGAGTAGAATTTTGGACCAAGAATAGACTGAACAGACATGCCCAATTAGTTCAAATCTGTTTGCAATATATTTAGAGTATGTAGAAGATGTTCTTAAAAGCATCAAAAAGAAAGAGTGGTAATAGGAAGGAGGAAAATGTGGGCCTTGGCATATACAGACGAGAAATGCCAACAAAATAGAAGTTATGGAATAGTATATTGTTACACGAGTTTTACAAGACGTTTTTGTCTTGTAAAACAAGTATAACATACTATTTTTCTATTTCTTTTCAATTAATATTTACTACTCCTATCTGGGCAAAAAAATTGCTGTGCATGGAAATTTTATTTTTACGGTTGGCAATACTAACTGAAAGTTTTTCAAAGTTTCAAGTTAGGCGGCTAAAGTTTTTGTATTGAATTGGTTAAATTAATTATAAGTAACTATTTAAATTAAAACTATGGATGCAAATGACTTTTCGTAAACCCCGCCAGAACTAAAGAAGTATCGATAAGTGCGATTGTCCACTTACTACCGGAAAAATCTAAAACTAAATATATCAAAAGAATATAAAAGGTTTTTTTGAATGGTCGGTTCAATAACCGAAAAACGTATTGTTGGCCTATTTCGAGATCGTGGGCAGATCAAAAAAGGTATCGACAATGTGGTCGAGTTATTCGATGCTGAAGACATGTCTTTCCATTTACAAAAACATTAACATTTCGAAAAACTTAAAATTAATAGCATTTTAAAAGGCAGGATCAAAACTATCATCCCAAATCATTATTGCCGAATGTTTATCTATCTAAGTGATCAAGTGTCGACGTGTTGAAATGTCTGTGTGATTAAATGTTGGCGTGATGAAGTATCGGTGTGATTAATAGTCGGTATTATTAAATCCTAGTGTGTATAATGTTGATGTGATTTAATGTCATTGTGTTTGTATGTCTGTGTTTAACAGTCCTATGCTTAACTGTCAAGTGATTTACACCCGTATTTATAACACCGATCTTAAGCCAAACTTACTCTAAGACTTAAAACCAAGAATAAAAATAATTATGATGTTTTCAATAAAATTTTCAGATTTCTACTCTTAGCCAAAATTCACAAAAATCGATGTGCACAATTCTGCTTTTAATCTCACCGTAAGTCAAAATTAGCTAAGACAAATTTAAGACTTAAGTCCTTGCTTGACTATAAATACGAGGATAAGTGTTATATACCCTTTTTAAGCATCGCTTAAATTTAAGCCAGTTTAAGCTGTGTTGGTGCATTCGGCCATTAATTAAAATATTTTAGACTACACGGCTTATGTAAGAATCCTATTTCCATTACATAAACATGGTGAGTTTTTGATCCAATGGCAACAATTGACTAATTTTACAAATGTTATTATTCTTTGTTTGTTTTTTTTTTTACTTAATTTTTAACTAATTTATCGTAAAAAAACAGTTTTGACTAATTTTTGTTTGAAAAATGGTCTTTAGAATTTCCCTGGTGCACGATGATTTGTTCATTTACAGTTTGACATGCACTTCCGTGATTATATATAATCTTATCGCATTATAACAGTTTTCTCTCAAAGACGATTCTAAATTGTGTAATTAAATTGTGCACATTAGTTATCAATGTCCTTTCAATAACATTGTTAAGTAACTATTCAATTAATTTAATTCTGTCTGTTGAGGAAAATGTGATATAAAAACTCGGATTTCTTGTTTTTCTTCAGTTCTTTATCGCTGTAATGGCGTTCAAAATTGTACTGTTCTCAATTTTTTCTGTTCTTGCTATAAGCGTTCTTTCTAATACTGTAAGTATATTTTAGTTAAAATAGTATTAAACATCTTGTTCTAGGACCACGATATTTTGATTTACTTTAAACGCAGATTGATGAGTGTATTAAGGAAATTCAAGTAGACAAAGAAATTGTTGAATCGTTTTTAGAGAAAGAAAATTTGGTTGAAAATCAAAATCTTAAATGTTTCTTTCATTGTTTTCACGTTAAACTTAATATGGTAAATGAAGAAGGCGTCGTAAACGTTGAACAAATAAAAATTTAATTTTATCTGTGACGAAAGATACGAACAAAGCAATTGGCACGGAAAAATGCTTAAAAATAGAAGAGGTTGATAAATGCGAAATTGCCTACAAAATGGGCAAATGTTTTTTAACACTAGTCTATCAGGATTGATTTTTTTGTAAATAGTTTTTGTAGCTATATCATAAACATGTGTACCTGGTAATTAAAAATTTATTTACTTTAACCTTAGTTTTTAGGGCAACCTATGTTTAGTCAATCAAATATTAAAGAATAAGAGCAAAAATTATAATACTGTTGCACCGAAAAAGTTATTTTAAATAATAAAAATTGTATAATCGAAATTTGACTAATATTAGATTTATAATAAATGTTTCTATTCAATTAAACTAAAATTTAAGGTAATTAAAGTTTCAGATTTCTAAAACCAACCTACAAATTATTTAAGAAAAGAAATCAAGTTTAAGTGTAAGTAAAAGCTCGCGTTTAATTGCAATTAAGATTAAATAGGAACGGATGTTATTTTAATAAGCATTTAAAATGTTTGAATGTAATTTTGCGTGAGACGTAAAAGGTATTTCCTTTAAGTGAACAAAGACGCCAAGTTGGCGAAATCAAAAATAAAGTTCATGGTAGTTGGCGTCATATAAAATAATAAAAAAACACTCTCAATTTGACAGTTGAGGAATCAACATTAATAAATATGTAACTCATATTTTGTCAACCAATGAGGCTACATAAGTTTATAAATATAGACTCATAAATGAACAATCGACGAGATAAAATTAACTTTGACTAAAATAATTCTGTTTTTAAAGATGGTCATTAAACATTAATGTTGATTTTTTATCAGTGACCTAATTCGAGATAGAAGAATTTCATTTCAACTACAACCATGCAACTGAATGGACGCCGAATAAAGTGATACAGCAAAATGACTAAAGTAAATTTAAGAATTGAAAGTTTAGGAAACGAAGTAAATCAATCATCGAATTTAAGGAAGATTTCATCATGCCGTCGAAACAAGAAACACATTGAAAGTTAGTTATTAATCATAATAATCATAATTAGTGTGAAACGGTATTTCTAGTATTTTTTCATAACGTGGACGTTATGCATTGAATTAAAATATATAACATTAAAAAGAACCCAAGACGTTAAGATAAATCTTAATAATGAGAGTCTCGCATTTTTGTTTATTTTTTTTATAGCTAATAAAATATGATCCATCGCTGTATGTTTGTTCTATTAAGACACTATCTTAGTGGAAATGGCAACAAAATATTTCATAGACTTAAGTTTGCCAACATTTTGAAGAATTAATCAAGAGTGAAATTCTTTCATTCAATTTTAGTTTATTAATTTTCATCAAGTGCTTATAATTAGTCAATAAACTTTGACAGTCAACTATTTTTTATTAATGGCGGAACTGCGGCAATAATGCTTTTGTATATTACTTCAGGTTAATTATGAATCATTTTCTATTCTAAGTTGATTTTTTAGTGTTTGAAAGACTATGCATGCAACATGAGCCAATTTTCTTAATACAACATTTTCACTACGAATCAACCGCTCTTGTAAACCCATAATTTTAAAATTAATTGCAGTTAGAGTCAATAGTGTTAGTTGCTAGTTGCGAGGTTACACTTATTAGACATCACACCTATATTGACAAATTAAAAAAAACAAATTGAAACAAAAAGTCTTTAAATAACAATTATTAGTTTCATTTCTCAATAGTGCGGTATAATCCTGCCTTAAATTGCAAAATAAAAAAAACCAATTTTATGTTGTTAATTAAAAAAATTAACTAATAAATGTTACTTACACTAAACAACAATGTGGATTATACTGCGATAGTTGCATATAAATTTATACAAAAAAAATTGTTTTAGCAAATGAAACTTAAATTATGCACAGTAAACTTCACAATTGTTAGTTTGCTTTTACCTCAGGGTCTACAATTCGTTTTTATAAATAAAAGAATAAATTCAGATTACAATATTTTAATACAAAAGAAATTCATTTCTACTTATAATAACGTAAGGCGTCGCGTGCCTGCTCATTAAAAAACTATTTAAATTTGTTTACAATAATCTTATTTGTATATTAAACTAACATTTTTAAGTCACTTTGTATTCGGATGGGTGTGAATTTTTCTTATATGATTTGGCCTTTGTCTTTACTGTATATTTCGAAAATAACTTTCTTTAAAAACACGTTTCTATAATCTTTTGAATACATTTAGACAGAGAAATTTCGATTCAAGCTTCAATATAAATGAAAATAGAAGCGTACTTTATTTTCTGGTTTATTGTTTTTAACAGAAACTCATCTGTATCTTTTTTGACATTGAACGTTAAAATATGTAATTAAATTAATATAACAACAAAATCGAAAATAACAATAGTTATTAACCTCATTTTCTTTAATAAACCTTATATTTTTCGTGGGATTGTCCGTTTTCTTTATTATGTCATTTATTTCTTCCTTCACTCTTTGAAATGTTTCTTACTCTTCCACCAATTTTTTTTCTATATCTCTATACTCCTCTTTTCCAAACTTCTATTTTTCCCCATTAATAATTTTTTTCTTGTTTTCTTCCTTTCTATTATCCATCTTGGTCACCTCTAACGGTAGATCATCTAATTCCTCTACTTCTCCTATCTTCAACTACTTTATCTCTTCCTTACTATTGCCATTGACTATAACCTAGTCTGGGACTAATTATCTTCTTTCTTCTATAAAAGCGCATCTGTCCTTTTTTACCTTCTTTCCAATTTCCATTCATTATAGTAGACCTATCTTTTTTTCACATAAGTCGATCGTTTTTTTTTATTATTTATTATCTATCAATAACCTTTTCTATCTCCTATTTATTACTATTCTACTTTCATCTTTTGTTCATGCATTCCAATCTCTTTTATATAATTATCTTTTCTTCTTCCTGTTGATTTATATTATATTTTTCTTTGTACTTGTTATATGCCGTTATAATTTTTCATTATTTACCCTTGTTTTATTACTTCATTCACATTATCTTTTTTTCTTCTTTCTCTTTTTCTACTCTTTCCTTGCCCTTATTATTATTCTTTCTCTCACTCTGCCTCCTTAACTTGTTGGTTTGGAGAATTGTATTGAATTGAATCTTATTTATTTTGTCTTTTACACAATTAACAAAAGAATTCGGTTTTCTATATAAATATAAACCTAAAACCATACATCAACTACCAAACTAACAATATTATTATTTAACAAAATTAACTCTCTTGCCTCTTCTTTTCTAAACATCTTTCATTTTCTATCCCTTAACAAAATCTTCTTTTTCTTCTCCTTCATCTTTATCCCTTTGTCTTTATTATCTTTCTTTTTCTCTTGTCTATCCTTTTTCTTCTCTCCATCACTTCCTTCATTTATTGTACTCCCTCTCCTTTCTCACCCAAAAGCACCCACCACTTCGTTTCCTATTCTCTTAACTCACTACATCCTTCTTTCATGTGCATTATGCTTTCCCATCCATTCCCACACAATCTACATATCCTCTCTTCATCCTCCAACCAGTATTTATTCTCCCTTTCTTCATTTCCTGTTGGAAACCTTGCTATAATTTTTTTCTTTCAGCGATTTCTCCTCCATTATGTATTTTGGCACTCTTCCCGTTATTAATTGTCCATATTTCTTGTTGTATTTTCCTTCTTTTATTCTTGCTCTTCTTTCTTGCATTTGCGTGTCTATATCTCTCGTTATTATTTCCTTTTCCATATATCTTCCTTCCTGTCTCAAACTTCTTATCTCCTCTTTCGCATATGCACACCTTTCATAATATTTTTCCTTTCATCTTCCCTGTAACTAATTTTCTGTGTCTCCACTTCTTTCCAACATTCATATAAAAGTTCATTGTTCTTCCTGTTTTCTATCTTTTCTTCGAATCTCAACGCTCTCTTTCCAGTTTCTATCCGTATTTTTTCTAATTTCATTTCTTCTTCCACTATATAACAGGTGTCTCCTTATCCAGCCCTAACGTCCACTTCCAATATTTCTCCTGTGTCCTTTCTAATAGTTCTTATTCCTTCCATTCCCAAATCTCTGCTTCATATAACATCACACTTTTAACTATTTTGTCGAAAATCCATCGTATTTTCTCTAAATTCTTCCCAAATGTCCTTACACTTTTCCTCTAACGGTAGATCATCTAATTCTTCTACTTCTTCAATCTTCAACTGCTTTATCTCTTTCTTACTATTGTTATTTACTATAACCTAGTCTGGGACTAATTTTCTTCTTTCTCCTATGAAAGCGTATCTGTCCTTTTTACTTTCTTTCTAATTTCCATTCATTATAGTAGACCTATCTGTTTTTTTTCACATAAGTGGATTGTTATTTCTTTTCTCTATTATTTATTATCCATCAATAACCTTTTATGTCCCATCTATCATTATTCCTTTCATCTTCTGTTTGTGCATTCCCATCCCTTTTTATATAATTATCTTTTCTTCTTCATGTTGATTTATATCATATTTTTCTTTGTACTTATTATATGACGCTACAATTTTTCAATATTTACCCTTGTTTTATGACTTCATTCACATTATCCTTTTTTTCTTCTTCTCTTCTTTTTACTCTTTCCTTGTTCTTATTATTATTCTTTCTCTCACCCTGCCTCTTTAACCTGTTTGTTTGACGAATTGTATTTCCCACTCTTCTGCTTTCCTTTTATTTCTTTCCTTTTATTCCTCTCTTCATTTATGTTACACCATTCCCATCATCTTAAAACCCGTTTAATAATTTCAATTTGTTTTTTCTTTATTTTTTATCCCTACAGTAGTTCCAAAATGCTATTCTATTTTTACTGATAATTTTAGACGTCTTTAATTAATACTTTATAGATGTTAATTAATTTATACATGTTTTTGAGCTTGTGTAGAACGTATTGAATGTCAAATGTTTTTCTTTGTTTGTTTTATCAATTTTAATTTTTGTAGTTTGGTGTTTATGTCTTGATTTTTGCTCAGACTACTACATGGTTACCGGTATTATGTTCTTGTGATCCGAGATCAGTAGCCATATTTTTATTTTCTTTTTTTTTGCCATGTCCATGTATATGGGGTTTCTTTTTGAATAATGAGTTTATGCGGTACATTTGTTTACTTATGAAAAAACCTATCAGCATTGTACCTTGGTCGTTCTTTACTCCCAGTCCATATGTTCCTATAGCAGTTTCTATATTTTCTTTATTTTTGCATTAAAATCTCGAAATATGAGATTTAAGTGGTTCAGTGGGGTCTTTGGTTGGTGCTTAGTCTAAAATAAACTTTATACTCTGCTTTCTCTTATTTTCCATTTTATTATGGAGTTGATTCTTGTACTGAAATACAGTCCTGATATCGACACGAGTATTTAAGCATTTAAAGTTATCGCTTCTGATAACGATAATGCACATAAAATATTCACCGTCGTTACAGTTATCTGTTGGCATTTCTTAGTTCTCATTTTTAGTACATCAGATTGTCACTTTTTAACTTTATGCCTTTCCGCCATACTTCTGAGCTTCCTATAATGTCCCAGTTTATTTTTGTAAATTCGTCGCCCAGTTTCACCAACCTCTAATGATTTGGTATTAAGTGTTCTTACATTTAGTTTACAGTTTCTTGAATCTGTTTGTGGTAAACGTTTTGATAACTTCGAATTCTTGCCTCTCATGGAATGTGTTACTTACGCCGATAATTAGCCCTAAAATGCTCTGATGGCTCTGTTTGTTGGTAAATAGCGCCTTAACTAATTAACACCATATGTGCTTCCGTTTTTTTGGTAGTAATAAAATCTTCTACCACTACACAAAGACAAAATTCCACATTCAATCCCGTCTAAGAGTTCTGCTTTAAAACTGTGTAAGTAACTCCCTCTGTTCACCATCTGGCTACCCTTCACCAGTCAGAGACAATTTCGCAACGGGACACTTTACTATCAGTTTGATCAAAGACGCTTGTAAATTCTACAAAATCAAAAAGTTAAGAACTAAGAAGTTTAGGAATGTTTTTCAGGGTTGGTTGTTTTTTTTAATCTTCTGGAATGTCTTTTTTAGAAACAATGTTTTAATGTTTGTCAATTATGATGATAGTATTTACCATGGCACTTGTAGGAGAATTTAAGATGTCACGATAAACGGGTTGGATTTTGCTTTACCAAAATACCCTAACAGTCTGCCAAGTGTTGTGTAAGTGTAGAAAAAATTGAATTGTTTATTTTAACATTAATTGTAATTTTAATGTGTAAATACAAATAACCAAATTTCAATTGTGTAATAAAATGTCATAGTAATTATCAACGTCCTCTCAAAGATATCAATGTTAAATAAACATTCAACACATTTTTAATTATCTCAATTGGAGAAAAATCGTATAAAACCCAGACAATTTTTAATTTTTGTCAGTTCTATATCGGTACAATGACGTTAAACATAGTACTATTTACAGTTTTATCACTTTTTGCTGTGGGCGCTATTTCAGATGATGTAAGTTTATTGCAATTAAAAATATTAAATATCATGTTCTAGGATCACGAAGTACTGTCTCAGTTTAGAACTCATGTTGATGAATGTATTAAAGAAATTCCGGTTGACAAAGCGATAGTTGAATCGTTTTTTAAAGACGATGTATCTACTGAAGACAAGAATCTCAAGTGTTTCCTTCATTGTTTTCATGTGAAACTTAAATTTATGAATGAAGATGGAGTCGTAAACGTTGACGAAATGAAAAATGTGATTTTACCTCTGGCAAAAGATAAGGACAAAGCAATAGCAGTTATTGAAAAATGCTCAAAAATAAAAGAGGATGATAAATGTGAAACGGCGTTTGAAATTGGAAAATGCTTAAGAACAAGATAAAATACATCAACACTTGTCTCTTTTAATTGGATTTTTGGAAATATGTATTATTTTCTTCTAGATGTACTACTAACACTTATATCTATAATATAAAATAAAATTTATTTTAAGTGCATTTTAGACTTCTTTCGACATTTTATACCGTATATATAATTTGTTAATGAAATACCCTCATCTGCAAAATTAGGGAGCAATAATTTAATTGCGCAAAAACTGTAACACTTAAGCATCTGACACTCTTATTCTATTTGAAAGATGAATTTTTTGTTAACATTATGAATTAATCAAACACAGGGTGTTCCATTTAAAACAAGACTGATACTACATATTGAATGATCTAATAATTAACCTGTAAATTCTGAACGCCCTGTAAATAGATGTTTAATATTTAATTATGGAATACATTCAGTAATATCCAACTATTTAGACATAAGAATAAATTTGTTATGATTTGTTCGATTAGAAGATATTGAATTTTTTAAAGAAAAGTCGACGTAACTCAGAACACTCTGTATTTAGGTATAAGAAATTGTTATAAAAGTATACTTTATTTTGTACGAGCAATCAAAAACGCTATAAAATACAGAGTGTTTTATAAGAAATAATATAAGTTTGATGCACCACACTTTTTGGAACATACTGTATATTTCAAAATAATTTTAAAATGTAAAAATTATCAACTTGCATGCTACAAAAAATGACAAAACTTTTATGGTTTTGCTATAAACCTCCTTCCCGTTGGTGGTAATTCACCCTGTATACAATACAAATATGCAAGAGGTCATTAGCTCAGTTGATTAGAAGGTCTCACTAATAACTCAAAGGTGGTGGGTTCGATCCCCCATGACCCAAATATATTTTTATATATGTAGTAAATACGAAATGTACTGCTTTCTGAGTGCTCACGTTTTATTTATGATAGGTGGACTAGCTATACACAGAATGTATGTCGTGTAGTTGCTACTGTTTTATCATGTAAGAAACTGAACACACAGCACAGGTAGGCACGCAATTAGGTAACTTCTGAGTTATATATGTATATATAGATGCTCGTTTAAACCTTTGGAAGAATCAAGTTTTCAGTGGTATTCCCGTTATAAGATACAGGGACAGAAGAAATTGTAGACGACTTACTTAAGTTGAATACCCTTGAGAGTAAATTTTGTTTATCTCTGAATCGATAACATTTTCGAATTACTTCAAACTTTCTTATGTTTTGTAATGTGTAGATCAAAATAGACCCAAAACAGAAAGAGTAGTATAAAGTATTTGTTTGAAAAGGCTATTCAGATACTTATTGTTCCTTGAAATGGTTTTTGAAACTGTTATGATTATATATTTAAAGCAATACCTTTGAGCATTTAAATAAAAGATTACTCAAAAATTACAAAAAGACATCAGTTACGTAAAAAAATAATATTCTATGATTAAGTTTATTGTGTGTGCGTATGAAAATTTAAAAAATCACACAAATTTTAATTAATATAGCAACAATTTAAGTAAATTACTAAAATAAATTATTTGCCGCTTATAATTGTGTAATAAAATTGCATAATAAAAATATACAAAGCGATTACGGACGTCCTTCCACTAAACATTTAACACGAACCTATCGGCATTAAAGGGTAAGCACATAAAAACTGAAATTTTCTGGATTGCATCAGTTATTTATCAACATAATGGAGTTGAACATAGTGCTTCTTTTACTTGTTTCGGTTTTCGTTGTAGGGATTTTTTCAGACGATGTAAGTTGTTTACTGTTTTGAAAAAATGTTTAGTTTTTTTAATTATTTTAGAACAACGATCTGCTAGCTAATTTAAAAACCAACTCTGATGAGTGCATTGCAAAAACAAATGTAGATCCGAAATTGGTCGAATCACTTGTGAAAGATGCGATATTTACTGAAGACAAAAATCTCAAGTGTTTCCTGCATTGTCTACATGTTAAAATTAAATTTCTTAACGAAGATGGTGGCGTAAACGTTGAAGAAAATGAAAATATAATTTTACCCTTGTCAAATGATAAAGCCAAAGCTGCTGCTACTATAGAAACATGTTCAGTAATAAAAGAAAGTGATGAATGTGAAACCTCCTTTAAAATTAGTAAATGTCTTTTGATAGAATAGTTGTATTTTTAATGATTTAGCTAGATTTTGTGCACCTTAAAAGTATGAATAGAATCTCAAACATCAAAATAATTATAAAAAAAATTAAAAAATGTTTATCACCAATTAAAACACAATTTGATAGATGTACAGTTAATTTGTTTACATTGTTTTTTTTTGTTGTCGAGTTTCTCTTTGTTGTGAAATTATGAAGGCCAGTTTTTGTTTTCATTGAGTTTAGTAGATATTTTGAAAATTCTGAATGCATAACTACTAGTTAACATTAAATGTGCACAAATATTAATACGTTAAACCAATATTTCATTTTTAATGTTATCTTTACGAAATACAAAGAATTTAACAAGGAGATTTACGATCACTGATAAGGACTGTCGTTTCAACCTTGTTTTGTCCTCGTCAAGTAGACCAATTACGTTTCTTTTTAAATTATTGTAATTGTAAATGAATTTCCCTCAATGTTGACTTTCCTCGAAATTTTTCGTTTTAAAATAATCGTGCATGCATATTATAATTGCGTTGAATTTTCGTGTTTACGTGACTCTACTCGATAACTTTCTCTGATAAATCAATGGGTTATCTGTAGTTTCGTTTCGTGAATTTGTCGCCTGAAAGTTTTCGCAGTTTGCAATACGCTTTAAAACACTTACTTCAATATGTAAGGAGAGTTTAAATAAATTTAATAAACTCGTGTTTGGAAGTTTTGGGACATGGGTATTTTTCCTGCTTCGCAGTTGCGTTTCATAAGAATTCTTCCGACCGAAATATTTAGTTTTCGAGGTTTTTTGGGGTTCAAGTATTTGGCCCTGTTTTTGTGTAATACGGTTTTGTAAAGTCTAACATACTACGAATTTAGTTAGCTACGCAGTGTAGGATTTCTTTCTTACGACATACCAGTTTCAAACGTTTATTAAAAGAACGTTTTGCCATCTTTAGGATGTTTATGAAGAATATTTTTTGTGATTCACCTCTAGCTCTTTTGTTACGCCAGAAGCGAGTCCTTATGGTATTAATTCTCGTTACTTTATTAAGTATTTGAACGTTATCGAAATTAAAAATGGCTTGCTAGAACTCGTAGGTGTAGGTGTAGAGTTTTATTATTTGTTATAATACAAATTAGAAATATTACTGTACTACGTACTTTCTTCCATAAAGTGGACCTTTTTATAAGTGAATAATTTTAACTCTTAACGCTAGTCGCTTTATAAACGCTACTATTTTTTTCAAAATTTTAAATTTCTTTACTAACTTGTTAAATTCATTACTAATTTGCTGTCAATTTAACACTACTAGCCATTTTCGTTTTGTTCATAAATTAGCCGTATATTAAAATAATGTATAATAACCATTATTAAGCCAATATTGAATTAATGTTGAATTGCCTCGTAAGTTCAATATTAATGAAATATTAAAACACTTTATAAGAACTGTTAGTAAGTCAATACTCGACCAACGCTCTATTGATATTTGGATGGTTCTTGTGCCGCCTGAAGCTCCTTTTAGAGGACAGTGATAACTTCAATTACAAAGGTCTATAAGGTAAACTGTCCTCATAAAACCAAAAAAATTCACAGAGTATTGAAAGTGACTAACAATTCAACAAAAGACTTCCTAAAATAAGTGAAGTTTTTGGGAAACCTTCTGTGAGACCATTAATTATACTCTAGTATACGCAGAGTGCTTAATTCTCTCATCAAAACATAAGTGTTTTAAAACCAGAAAATGGCACCATAATGACACCTGCCAGAAAACTGTGAAAACTTTACTTACAAAACACATTTCAGGTATAACAGCTCTAGTGAAATAGGAGAGGACAAAGGGAGTGTAGGGAGCAGAGCAGAACTCACGATGAACAGTCCCTTAATCAACAGAATGGCATCGTCTACAAGGATTATTTGGGCTACAGGGTTCTTTAAGCTTCCACGGCTATAGGCCCACATTGAGTATTTCCTGCTTTTATTTTACAAAAGCAGGGCATCTTAATTTAATTCAAATAATTTTTTTTGCCTTATATGCATTAATAAATAATTCGGTACCTACAATTCTTAATTGCAACACTGATCGAAGTATTTAGTTGCAGTTTTCTCTATTGCCCTGTTCTTCGCATATGAAGAAAAGTAAAAGTTACATTCAAATACAAGGAAAGCAACAAAAGCTTAATAAGCCCAGGCCGTACCTACAATTCTCCCATCGCTCAAGACAATTGAAAAGCTACTGGATAATATATAAGAACGGAAATACTGACAGGTAAAATCTTCAACAACAATTAATTTGTTTATAAAATGTCAAATTAACGCTTTCAGCTTTACACAAACTTGTAATATTTATAAAAATAGAGGGAGGACATGAATCATATGAGATACCTGTAACAGTCTTTATAAACTACTTTACTGTAGTCGCTGGTAGTAGATGAACTACTGGATGACCTAAGGACAGTAGGGTACAATGTTTTGGATTATGTAGATAACAAAGTCATTGCTTTACAAAACAAGCATGACTCTATTATTGAAAAGAGAATATAAACCGCAAACAGACTAAAACTAAACTGGTGTTTTAGAGAAGGTCTTAGCTAAACCTTAAAGCAAGTAACTGGATCTACAAACAGGTCGTCTGATCTGGTCTCCTCTATAAATTTGTAGTTTGGAAAAAGAAAGAGATTAAAGCACAGCAAAAACAAAACTAGCAAATGTGCCAGGGCTAGCATCCTGAGGACCATAAGCACCATGAGAACAGCACCCACTATTGCGATGGAAGTCGTGCTTAGGTAAATCTTCTACCGATGGTAATCAAAGGTACACTAATGCAAAAAAATTTAAAAAGTAAACCTCAAATAACATCGGAAAGCCGTACTGGGCACTTCTCTATTAGGCACGGCTTCAGTGAGTGACTAAATAAACTCAAAAATAGTAGTGCTTTTCCGAAGTAGGATGTAATGCAAAAGAAGAGCTGAATATGTACGAATCAGTTGGCAGGCAAATTTGTCTGGTTGCCAGGGCATGAAGAAGTAACAGACAACAAGAAAGCTGATCAGCAAGCCAAACTCAGCGCATCTAAATCTTTTATAAAACCATCTCTCACGTATGGCTTCTGCCAAAGGGACTTTTAGAAGGTTATTTTCAACTAAATCAACAGACTCTAGAATACAACACCATGACTGAAACAACTCAAAGCAATTCTTCAACTTGGATAAAAAAGGGAAAAAGAATAATGCATTTGAGAAAAGTGATTTAAAAACCTTGTGTAGCACATTAACAGGGCACATCTAATGCAGATATTGCCTGAGACTTATGGAACTGCCGGATGATAGTACATGTAGGTACTGTAGTGAAGAGGTGAAAATAATGGAACACATCATCATAAAGTGTCCAGCCTCGTGTCCAAAGAGATAGAAATATCTAGTAAATATGTTCAACCAAAAGGACCTGACTTCAAGATTGCCTTCATAAAAGTATAAATTTCTTCTGAGTTAAACAGGAAGGGGCACAAAAAATCACGCCAAGTTGCAGTGCATGAGGTATCGAGCACTCACTCAATTTTAATAACAATAATAATAGATTTACAGTGTGTTGCATAATTTGTCAAAACTAAGCTTCCTGATATACTGCAAAAGATAATTTTAATTATTGTTTATGTTTGATGTTTAAAAGAATGTAAAATTGCGCCTATATTATAAATATTTTATGCACTAATACAGGATGTAACAAAATGTAGGTCATAAATTAAACCACAAACTCTGAGGTTAATAATAACTCGATTGAACCTAACTTACCTCAGTACAAATGTGCATGTAAAAAAAGTTACAGGGTGTCAAAGTCATAATTTTTGAAAAGTTTTTTGGTAATATGTTTCTTAATAAAACCACGATTTTAACGAATTTTAGTATTCAGCATTTTTGCAGCATGAGAAATCTAAATATAATCACAGTTTTGATGTACATTGTAGAGGCCGCTACCAGCAGCACTTCGCGTACATTAAAATGTTCATAACTTTTTTGCCCCTCGGTATATTGGATTGTTGTTTGAAGGTTTTCATTCCTTAACGTAATGAGCTCAAAAAGTATACTTGAAAGATATCGATTCGGCCAACCGTTTCCAAGAAAATCGACATTGAATCTTTAGTTGTTACTGAGATATGGTCTCTTTTTCATTATGAAAAATTCTGAATAACAAAAAATTAAGTATACTTCATAACTTACTAAAGACCTAAATTAGTCGATGAATGTCGCTCCAGTCTACTTGTGCTGTTGGTGTTACTTTATCTCATACTTTCATTCTATGAGGTAGACGTTGTAGTTAACTTTATACGAAAGAACCGTGGTATCTTATTAAGCAAGCGGTTTTCAACTTTGACACTTGTCCGTAGAGTCTGTATTAACCGGTAACAAGCGAATCCACTTCAATTCTGCATGTACTTGTATTAACTAAAATTTATCTGAAGTATCCGAAGTTCCTGTACCTACATCTAATAAAACGATTTGACTCATTTTAAAACTTCCAAGATTGTAGTTGCATATATTTTAGTAACCGATCATTTTAATTTGACATAAACTTATAATTCGTCGTTTTGTGACAATCTTTTGTAATCGCCAGACCTCCCGAGTTAACGGCTTTACATGTGTGCACTTTAACTTCAAATAATTACACGATTTAGTAACTAAAATTAGAGATGTTAACGTCATTTCTTTAGATTTAAATTTATATTAGAATTAATTAGGATATTTATTTTCGTTATGTAAATTGTTATTTACTTTGGCCATATTCCTTGCGAGTTGATGGATAACGACTATATTGCTATCAGATAACTATATGCCTAGTCAAGTTAATTGTGATACGATTTTTTACTGTTTGTCTATTATATGTTTCTTGTGGTAACAATTTGTTTCTTTGTATCTTAAGTCCTTACTATTTACGACGAATCACTTCAACTGTAAGGTGGCGTTTCTTTGTCTCAAAGCAGCTTCTTATCTCTACATTGCTCATAATCGACTACGACCCCTCGCCGACCGCAGCTATTGGGTGGTGCTTCGAAGCGACTACAATAAATTTTTCATACATTAAATTTTTTAATCTATTTGTCTATTTCATTTAGGTATATATTCAATTGAATGTAAACTAGTTACAATAAATTCATTTTCAAAGCAGTTACTAACCGTGGATATAACAGTCAAACCAATTTAATAATTATCTAACAAGGGACTAAAGTGCTTTGTTAACTTAGAAAGCCTAAGGAATTGACGCACTTCAGTCGTGAGTTTTACATTGTTTTAAATACCTTATTCCTCGTTAAGTATAATTAAGCACTCTGAAAGTTTTTAAATTAAAACAAAAATGACTTGCAAATTTTAACTTTACATTACTTAACAGAAAATATTCGTAACAGATCAGCAAATTAGGTACAAACTTTTTAATTTGAACAAGTTCATAAAAAAACTTTGAAACTGTCGCCATAATAATAACACGATAATATTTTACATTAAATCTCTGGAGATTTTCAAGCGATTCTAATCTTTGAAAGAATGTACTTAAGTTGATACTTAAATTTCTGGAGTACATTAAGTTTGTTAACGACTGATAAAAAATATTTTCATAAACGCCGTTACGACTTTATGTACAATAGTTGGACGCAGTTATTGATTTTATTTTACTGTTCGTCACGACACAAAATGTAATTAAGTAGAATTTCGCAAAACTTAAGAAGAATTAAGAAAATAAGAAAAGTGTGGATTACTAATTTGATTGTTTTTTACGATAAAGGCAATTAAACAATTATTTTTGCTATCTACTCACATCAGCATTTTTGTCATCATATTGAAAGTGTGAGCACGATTTATCTTGTTTTCATTAATTTTTACTCAGTTTGTACGTCACCTTTTAAATGTGTTCTAAACATAATTCACCGTATAATAAAATTGTACAAAGTAGAGTAAAATCACTACAAGAAAAGACGAGAAAATGTTAATGTTACTTGTAGCAGTAAAATATATAATAGGTGCGCTTTTAAATACATAATACTTATTGCGACACAATAAGAAAATCTATACTATTCGTAAAGCTCCCTTTCATACAAAAATATCTAAGATGAGTATTATTTGCAAAAATTATATTCATTGCTATTTAGGGGATGTATGCTTGTCACCAACACTTATTTCTCGAGACGTAGAAATTTTTAAAACATAATGACACAAAATGACTGCTCAGAAACGATAAAAGTATCAAAAGCATACAAAAGTGTACCATATATCACCAGATTTAATGTATCCGTAAAATACTAAGTTAAATTTAAAATACCAATGTAATGCGCCTGTAGATAGAAACAAGACCTTGATTCAGGAGTCCCTTAATGTTTAGTCGTTAAGAGTTACGTTAACTTAATTTACGCAAGTGATATCGTACAATTAAAAATACACACTATTGAAATATATATATTGTTAAAAATTTAAGACTTTAAAAAAATGTGTATTTGCTTGCTTATAAAATTTGTATTGATAATAATTTTTATACCTCAGGGTTATTAAAAGATTTCTTTGTTAATGTAAACTTCGTAATTTACACATGAAAAGATGTATCTGGATTTATAAATTATTGAGTGTGTGTCAAGATTATCTAATTTAAGAAATGTATTCTAATACATTTGTCTTGTTAGGACGTAATTAAACGAAGAATAAATTAATACTTACCAGATACAATAATAGTTTGTACCCGCAAATATTTCCACATGCTTTCGCAATAAAAGAAAATGAAATTGAGTTACGTACAACTTCTCCTCTATTACTACCTCACCTTGACTTTAAATTAAATAAAACAAACAGGTGTCCAAAACCAACACTAAGTATAATTAAAAAAAAGTTAAATGTTAACAAATTGACATTTATAAATTTTTCAGCATCCTGTATAAAACTAATTGCCAAATATAAATTCAAGAAACATTTCGCGTTGTCCCTAAAACTATTATATTGGTACCATAAAAATATTAAACGATTTATAAAGAGCTGAATGTACGACAACACATGGCGGTTATAAATATTTTTTTATCATGAATTATCTAACTACAAAGTTATCACTAACCTTATTGATAAAATAACGAAAAATCTTTGTAATTTTTATGGTGGTTACTGCTTAGTATGTGACTATGTAAAAGTTTGTAGCGCATAGTTGTTGACAACATCGCAGCCTTCTCGCTGGCCGTCAAAAAGGATGCCGACATTTGTTGTACTCGTAATCGTCTAATTTTTATTAAATGTATTTATGCTGTTCATGTTGTAGTTTTTATTAAAAATAGTAAATGTCTACTAAATTATTACATAACATGTAAGATACTTAACAGTTACACAACTTGCAACAATTCCAGGTAAGTCTATTTATTTCTCTGAATTCGTAGATTTATTATTTTAAGGTCACTTACTCAATTTTGATTATTTCACAATTGCAATTTTAATTAATCTTACTTATGCACTTATTTGTTTCTTTATCGATTGAATTCTGATCAAAATCAGAATTTGTTATTTTACATTATTTTTACATCAATGCATTTTTATTATATTTTTTCAGGATACGACCAATATGATTTCCACCTTGAAAAATTAAAATTGTCCGCACATCGCAGGTCACTTGTATTTTAGAATTACCACTACAATTTGTTAAACAAGTAAAAGAATTTAAATATCTAGAAGTAATGGTTGATAACAAATATGATAAAAATAACGGCTGCAACATATAACAATCCAAAAACAGAAGCAACACCAAAAAAGTGATACAAAGAACAAGAAAGAGATATTTAAAATGGTTTAGACACCTACTCAGAGTGAATAACATAAAATGGTCCAAAATACTATTCAAATAGAAACCACTAGGACTCAAAGACACGGAATTATTAATGTAGCGGCCACACAATCGTCACGTTAGTCTCACGCTAATTATTTCTTCCATAATGTTTATTACGGTTGCGTGAGACCAATATGCCACCTTAAAATAAAAATACAGAAAAATAAGTTTATTTTGCATATTGTGCTTTTTTTGTAAAGATGTATGGTTCACAAATACTTTTGAAACGTAGAATAAAAAGTAAATGTCCGGCCACTGAAAATTTTTTATTGAATGATGGCAGCTAACGTGCTAGTGTACTCCGTGCTTACTGTATAAATAGTTATAATTTATTTATGTATTTATTTATTTATTTATCTATTTATTTATTTATTTATTTATTTATTTATTTATTTATTTATTTATTTATTTATTTATTTATTTATTTATTTATTTATTTATTTATTTATTTATTTATTTATTTATTTATTTATTTATTTATTTATTTATTTATTTATTTATTCATTTATTTATATTTTATACACGGGCACATAATTGCCGAATATAATTACATACATTTAAGTTTAATTTCATTAATATAAACTAGGTACAGAGTGAAAACAGTTTGAAATGGCTATACGGTTAAAAATACATAGTCGATTCTTCAATAATTACACTCGAGTTCTCTCACTCCCGATGAGTCCCAAAAGGACGAAACAGCTGTCAGGTGATTCTCAGTGTTTGTTTGCTATTGTACAACCTCTTGCGTACTTTACTGCAGGCGATTCGAAATTTTTATACTTGCCAACTGTCAGGTTGGCTATAATTGTGAAGAATCGACTATGTAACTGCTTTACATACCTGTCGGCAAAGTTGCTAACATTTTCGTACGTGAACGCTTTCACGAGTCGACACTAGATGTCGAAAAACTTATCATTTAAATATTGTGATCCCTCAGTAGGGCATATAGTCGACAGCGCGCGTTTGTACAATAGTGAACTTACACTCGAGTTCTCTCACTCCCGATGAGTCCCAAAAGGACGAAACAGCTGTCGGGTGATTCTCAGTGTTTGTTTGCTATTGTACAACCTCTTGCGTACTTTACTGCAAGCGATTCAGAAATTTATATACTTGCCAACTGTCAGGTTGGCTATAATTATTGAAGAATCGACTATGTAACTGCTTTACATACCTGTCGGCAAAGTTGCTTATATATATATATATATATATATATATATATATATATATATTAGTATTATAAAATAAACTTCGTTCAAAATGCAAAATAAAACAGCGATAAATACACTTTTAGAATTAATGATAATGCATCTAATGCATCAATGATAAAAATTAAGTGAATATTCGTTCTTATTTACGGTTTTCGGAACGGGCATCAAAAATTGCGATAAAAAGGGTAATATTTCAAAAGTTTTTGTTTACGGTTCAAATTAATTAAAAAGAAAGGTAAGTAGGTATAATCTTATCTGTTCGTTGCAGGTTCGGACGTATCACGACGCTGGTGGCATGGGCGGTCGGTGAATCTTGGTGTAGAAGAATGATGAAAAATGGCACTCGATTACGGTAAATGATGTGTACTACATTTCATAGAACTGCTACTGATTGATTCTGCCTATTTAGATGTCGGCAACACGATTTCACCAAATCCAGATGTAAACCCGAACAAGATACAGGCACTTATTTGAATAATTAATAGCTCTTGTTTAATGTAATAACGACGCAATGATGTATTTTTTTTGAGATATTGTTAATAAACAGATGTTTGCTTGCGTGCGAATAATCGTTCTAATCCTCAAAAAAGGGGTAAGACTGATTGCGTCCAACCACTATTGCAATTTTTTTTTTAGTCTTAATTTATAGATCACTAGCTCAGAAACGATCCCACACTGTGGAGGATTTAATTACTACAACTAATTAAACTCCTTTAAAATCAACTAGTTAACAACAATTATCACACGCAACTTCTCAGCGTCATATCAAAAACGTCTCTCCCCATCGTCCCGTATCATCACCTTTTGTTACAGGAATTTGCCTTCTGATAACCAGGTGATAATTTCAAAAATTTTAGTGCCAAACTATATATAAAGAGTGTATTTTCCACTAACCTAATAAACAAACAAGTAAAATGAGTTGCCTATGTATCTGGATTAAGTTTCTACAAATTATAGGATTTAATAATGGAAACGTTACAGGGTTCTAAAAGACATATCGTTCGTGAAAGTTACACCGAGATCATTGACCTTATCAACTATTTTTAAAGACTGACCAAATAAACTATAGTTGATATCAAACTCTGATTGCTTTCTTAAAAACGAAATTATGAAACATTTGCTAAGATTAAGTTCTATTTTGTTGGTTTTACACCATTTTTCTAGAGTAATTAGATCTTGCTGCAATAACACCATATCAGAGACACAACGAGTAACTTTAAAAAATTTAAATCATCTGCAAATAGTAGTAGTAAACTGTTTAATAAAACAAATCTTATGTCATTTATAAAAGTATTAAATAATAAAGGTCCCAAATGTGATCCTTGTGGGACTCCTGAAAAGGCCAGGAAGAGTTCTGAAAAGTGAAAGGAGTCATCTTTACAGTGATTTGATTATTATGCTGACAACCTAAACAAGTTGGGGATCCTAGTAAATGTTTCATTGACCTTGTTGTAAAGGTCTACTTACAATTTTAACGAACCAGTTTTATTTTCCTTGAATCAAATTTGGGACCATAAAATTTAAGATATCGCGGGCAACTCAACATAATCTCCAATTTGACTATTCGCTAACTTTACAGATATGACCTTTTGCCAGGTCACCGGAAATATATTACACTAGTGAACCAAGCCCATTCACACCAGAGAATGGGCTTAGAATAAGTCTGAGTGAGATAAGAGCGTTGGAATGTATCTATATTTCCTTTAATTTTTAAAAGATTTGACCTTACCAGTTCAGAGGTCAAAGGTCAGGTAAATAGCCTAAGTTCACCGCCTTAACCTTCTAAAAAAAAATGAGCCATTAACCATCAAAATCAGTTGAGTAGTTTTGAGGGAGAAGGCGGACAAACAAACAGAAAAACAAAACTTGATTTTATGTGTATGATATTAGAAAATTATGAGGATAGTAGTTACTTTAACATATCTTATTGTATCTCGCGATGAAAAACTCAAGTATTCGACCTTGATAGAAGTCGTTGAGGTTTGTCATCTTGGATTATAGAGACGAAATTATCATTTACAGATACACAAAGTACATGGTGATTCATTAAGGGCGACGACCGGTCGAATTTCAGAAACTGTATGACCAAGAACTTTCCAAAAACTCTAAAAAATGTTTAAAATCATTTTGAAATCGTCAACCCGGAAAATGACACTTGATTGTGAGATTTTCACGGTAAAATGTAATGATATAACGCATTTACCATTTGTGTATTAATTATCTCTACCAAATGGCCCAAATGTAATATTTGTTAATTGTTTAGGTAATAGTATCTTATTTTGTTTTTTCTTTCTACTTGCGTATTTTCCGTAATATCTTATCTGTCTTCTTTGTTCGCCAATGTGCTGTTTTCTCTCTCTCTCTTGCTGCCATGTAACGCTTTAATCCACGTATCTCTCTTGCAAGGGCAAAGTACGGACCTAAAATTCTTAAGCCCGATTTTGTTTTATAAAATTCTTTCTCTAGTTTTAAATTCTTACTAAAAAACCACCTTATATAACGATTGCAACTATGGCATGACCTTTTACCATTATTTGGTATGAAAAAGAAAAACTCTATTCAGTTAAGGCTGGGCGCTTGATACCGGTGGATAAATGAATAATGATACTTTAATTCAATATTCAGTAAAAGTATGAATCATTACTACTACCTACGTTTAAACTTTTCTAGACGTTATTTTATCAGTGATATGAAAGCAGATGAAAATATGATGGGTACTTGTTGTAATCGGTAATATTATAATATAACTAAATTTTGTAGGTAGCATTCTCCCAATAAGATCAAAAGTATTCAAAATACTTCATATATTAATGTTTCGTTTCCAGCTGTGAAATGTAATAAAAGTGAAACAACAGTAGCCAGTCATAATTGTAGATTCACGAACAGCACCTAGATACACATTGTTACAGTTCGGAAAACCTACCCGTAGCTACAATGTTGCAGAGTCGGTCGGTATGATTGTTAACAAAGGCTTCCGATTCTGTACCGGGCACCACCTACGTAATCCAATTAAAGGAACAAACAGTAAAACCAAGAACACATAATTATCGAGATCGTTATCTACACACAAAGTAAAAATACTAAGAGATAGTAGCGAATACAATAAATCTTAAATAAGAAATAAATAAAATAAATAATCACAAGTATGAATTATCACAGAGCTGTAACTCAAACAAACAAAATGAAACAGTGATGTTCCTTAGATATACCGCAAAATTATTAAATAAATAATGAAGGCATAGTATATGCATATCATGCATACGTTCAGTTAAACTATTAAAGACTTCTTACGATAATACCTTCAAATAATGTTTATCGAAGATCTTACAAGCACGTAATAAAATGTTTTGTTATTTAGATGTTTTCTCAACTAGTTTAAGCCTTCTAATCAAAGTAGAAATAGGGGGTATTTAGGTAAACACCATATGGTTGTTTTGGCCAACGTTTTTACTAATTAGCCTAGTCTTTATCAATCAATCAATACATTAGGTAGTATATATAAAATTGTGAATATAAATTTTAAACATTATTTTTCAATTAATTAAAATATTTAGATTAAGCGATTACTCACCTAAAAGATTTGATTCAACAAAACCATTTTCAACATTTGCGCTATAATATTCCTTTAATAATTTACTACACACAAGAAAAGATACAAAACTACACTTATCTGTTTGTTTTGTCAAAGGCGGATGGTTCTAAAATAAGTGCTCGCACATCTTCAGATTTGTTAGAAATTGCGATGGCCTTCCTCAAAGTGATATATCAGGATATTCATTGTATCGTTCTTTGGATAACAGAAATTGTTCCAGTAAAATGTTTGGGTGGAAAATTCTAACAGCATAATGGCATGTGAGATAACGCTCGCTTGTTAATAATTAAAGATAAGTACTTACGGCCGATATTTATGACACTTCCATTAATTTATAATCGTTATACAGACTGAAGTAAATAGAACTTTTAATCAAGAAAAACGCGTTATCACGGTTGAGAATCTCCCTCAAACTGTATCGCATTAGAAGTATTTGGTAACGTGGGTTTGTCAACTACAATGCGCCCACGGTTTTCATAAACCAAATTGTAGAAAGGAAAGAAAAACCTGTCACAACATATTTAGGCTCGTCAGAGTAGGCAACTCGAACAGGAGTCACAAAAATGACTGGAAGTAGCTACAGCATCATAACTTCTTAACACATATGCATTATGTGCAAAACTTAACTGCTGACGCCACCTCGTGGAAACATCGGCATTTATGAAATAATAGCTTTTTTTTCTATGACAGGAACACTTTATAATAAAAACCTACTAGTTACGAATTATCAATTTTGGTAAATTAATGTTTGACGGGTAAATGTCAGTAGTCGATAAGTGTATTTAACCTCCCTAAATGCAATAAGCAACGGTTCATTTCTATAGGTTTTGAATTTGTATCATACTTATGGAAAATTTGATACCTATTTAATGTTGCATTTATATTTTTATTTATATCGTAACGTTCCTATTTTATTTGACAGCAAAAGCATACTGAATATTTCTTTGGTCATAAATGCCAACCTAAATATTTTCGTTCTAGAAAATTTCAGGAATTCTTGTTCATTAAGACACTTAAAGCGACGACGTAGAGAATAAAATGACGGCAGGAGTAGAAAATAGTATATGTTTCTTTTAACGGAATTCATCTCGAATAGTATATACTATAATAAAAACAAGGAATAATAAAATACTAAAAAAAAACAAATAGGTTTCAAATGCGTTGTTATTTAGATTAACATTTTTGAAAATGATTATATTATGTCGGTAATACAGATTTCGATTGATTTTAATCCAACAACTTAAAAGCGAAAATTACTTTCACCACTAGAGATGAAAATGCAAATTTCACACTATGACAACTGCTAAAAAATGTCTACTTTCATAATTATAAAAAGAAAAATATCTTAACTGAAAGATAAATTATTGGCTCACTAACGGATTTTTTTTATTTACATTGGTGAGTCTCAACGAATTTTGATTTAGTAAATTAACGTGAACAATAACATCAAAGTAATAGTAAAATTTCACATTCGTTTTAAACAAAAAAATTTAAAGTATTCTAAGTCGTTATTAATTTTAAAATGTTTTGCTAAAAATAAAACCTCCATACTTAGTAGATATTTAACTTGCTTTTTAAGTAATTAAGTTTTTTATTATTTAATTCACGTTTTTAAGAGTAATTTTAAAATCAGTTGTTTAATTAATGTATTTTTTAACAAAATAGATATTCAAATTTTAATTACAATTTCCTCAGAATTGTTTTTCACAATTTTTATTTTGTTTATAATTTTATCTGGGAATTGTACCATTGTAATTATAAAATATGTGCATAGATAATGTACTATTTTAAATTAAAAATAAGAAAACACAATTTCTAAAAATGTATGTATAAAAAATCAAATTGTAATTTCTTCTTATTTAAATAAAAGTCTTTTGCAGTTGTGCTTAGATAAAAGTAATTTTGGATTTATACATCGCTTCATCTCTATCTTCGAGGTTTAAAATCGTTTGAGTTTCAGTTTGGTTGGAAGTTTGAATGAAATTTTTCGACTTATCTCATCAGTTATTAAAACTTTCTTATGAAATATTGATGTAATCTTTATGATTCAAATATCTACGTTTCGTACAATTACATTTTTCTTTTAACTTAGTAATCGTTAATCTTTTATATCAAAAGCGACCTATAATGTTTGTAAAATTCTTATTTCTACTTATTATTAAGTTTTAGGAGATACTAGAGCGTATACTTATATAGGTTGATTGTAAATTTAGGACCACTTGATTTACTCTTTTATTATACATGATAGACAAGAAGTTTATTAAGATATGTTTTACAAGTATACAAGATGAGTATTTTCCAAACTTTGCACAAAATGGCTGACTTCCGGTTAAAGTGGAAATGATATCAACTTTATTTTTTTAAATGAATCATGTAGTATTTTTTAGGCTAAAGTGATTCTTTGATAAATTCTTTTAAAAAACTATAACACAAGTATAGCGCTAAAGTTACTAATAAATTATTAATTTATTATTCAAAATCTAAAAAGATGCTTTCGATTGGTACAATTAATAGCTTTTGTACTAAATTAGTATCATAAGTACTATTGTTTTAAATATATTGTCTTAGACGCTGCTTCTCAAGAAATTCCAAACACCTCTCAAGTTGTTGTTGTGATGCATAAAAAATTATGAAATCTTTTAAATTATCTTAGCAAATAAAAAAAATATAAATCAACCAAAAAAATAGAATCAACATGCAAAGAAATTAAAGATAACCTAAAATAATAAGTTAAAAGTGTAAAAAGTATTTTTTCCTCCTATTGTTGGTATGATTTAAAGGTGTTTTCCTTCTAGGTTAAAAAGGCCTCTATTAAATAAAAATATTCAGCATTTACTGTACCGTTGTCTTGATATTCTCTCTTCACCTTCTCCTAACCGTCTAATGACCTTGGACTAAATCTAGACTCATCTCTAAACAGTACCTTCTTCTATTCATTGTCACCCCAATTCACATACTGTTGTGCAAACTCAAGCTGTGCTTTTTGATGTGCTACAGTTAATTTCTAGCCTGTAGTTAGTCTTTTTAGCAGGCAAATCTGTTTACTTAAGTTTCCTCTGGAGTGTTGGAGTTGAAATCACTACTCGACAGAACATCAGCTAATTGTCCAGCAAGGATAGTTTATGGCAATCATCTATCTTGCAGAACAGAAACAAAGATTATTGCGATTAGTTATAGTTGTTTCTTTCTTTTTCTCTTGTTCTCTCCTTTCTCTTTAGTAACCCCTTTTTGCTCACTTCTGGACATAGGCCTCTCTAGTCTACTCAATTCTCATCTGCATGAAGCCGTTTGGTACCATCTGTGTTTGCTTTTTGGCATCTATGTAGTATTGGTCTCCATATTACTACAAGTGTTGTCCACCTCTTTTCTCTTTTGAGTCTGCTATCGTTGTTACATCTTTTATTTTGGTTTTTCTTTTTTATTGTATCGTTTTCAATGTGGTCTGTAATGCTAATATCTACCATAATTCTTAAATGGCTCGCTGTGTCGCTCTTAGCTTGCTGGCATTCATTGTTAAAGAGATTGTCATCATAGCAGATGTCATCACTGGCACTATAACAGTACTAAACACTTTTTTTTTAGGTTTAGGTTCTAGTCATTCTGTCACTGGCCAAAGCTTATGCGGATTCGTTTGTTTATTTCGGCGGTTTGATTTTCCTTGCCATAATTTTATTAAGTGTCCTAAGTAGAAGTATTCCGTCTATTTTATTGTTCGATTTACTTTATTTGCTTTGGCATGGGATTTTAACTGAATTAAATTTTTACAAAAAAATAATTGGTTATCTTAAATTGAAATAGTTATTGAGGTGTCCAGAATTTTTGAAGGACAGTTTAATTAATTTTAGAAAACTCCATTTGATTGTATTTGACCGACGAGAAATACCACTCTAGAATTTTTGCTTATAACTTAATAAAATTCCCTTTGTTATATTTTGCTGAAATTTTCATTTCGACTTTTTGTTTAATTTTGAAAAAAGTATTTTTTACTTCCGAATAACTAATTGAAACCCTAAACTTTAAACTTTACTGGAGCTATATCACACCAAGATCGATTTTCTGAAGGTTAAACATATCTTGCCGTTTTTCCCAACATCGACACCAGGAAGGAAACGTCATTCGAAATTAATAATTATATGGTTTCAAAATTGTTTAAAATTTTTCTTAAACCTCTCACATGCGAAGTAATACTCAGGTAAATTTAAACTCAAGTGTTCTTTTCATTATATCTCCAATGTAGATAGAGTTTGAATAGACAGTAATAATAAACTATATGTGCTAATGTACATATGCGCAATTGCCAGTAGGAGTTATAATATAGTTCAGAACTAAAACTAACAAATAGAAGAAAGAAGACTCCAATATACTACTACTTTTAATAGTTTCTAGTTTTGTAACGTTATAACGACATTAGGTTTGCTTCTAGAGACTTTATAATTTTTGTTTTTATTAATGACTTGTCAAACATTGTTTCTTGTAAGAATTTGTTTTTTATTACTATAAGTTATATAATTATATTTTAACAAATTTTGACTGTCAGTTTTGCAAAATCAGCTTAACTTAGTTTCTAAATGATGATCGAATCTTTAACTTAACATATTGCGGTGGTTTGAAACTGTTTAATAAAAAAAATTACTTTAGCAATGAAACTTTCAATTTTGATTAAAATGTTATGGGCTTAGGTTAACTAGTTGAAACTAAAATGTTTTTATAAACAAAACAAAAAAAAAGATGTTTGCTTAAGCACCATGCATCCATAATGAAGATTTAGTTTAAAATTTAGTTTTAAAAGTAGGAA
This sequence comes from Abscondita cerata, assembly GCA_030710515.1. Taxonomy (NCBI): domain Eukaryota; kingdom Metazoa; phylum Arthropoda; class Insecta; order Coleoptera; family Lampyridae; genus Abscondita; species Abscondita cerata. The sequence goes on from JALBCR010002259.1 coordinate 133,509, forward strand.
TAGAAAATTTTGCTTATGATTAAATGAACCGACGTTGTGGTGCTCGGTGATGTCATGGTTGATAAAGTATAGATGACGTCAGCAGATGTGAATGGTTTCGGTAGTTTTCTTTCTTGATCTTTCTTTACACTTTATAAGTGCAATATTTCACTTTTAATTAATTAAATAAAACAATAATTACAACTAAAAAAATCACAACCAAAAAGCACTGGTAATTTTACTTCTTGACGTAGACAACACAATCAGTTGCCGAACAACGAGGCTATGAATTGACCTGTTGTTTTGTTTTGAATTATTATTTTTAAAGAAGGCTTTTGTGGGAAGGATCTCTATCATTAATTAACAATTAAAAGAGTATTCATAAGAAATCACTTAATTTGACAAATAATAATTGTCATTACAACAAAACAAATTACTAATATTTGAAAACAGCTTTTGATATCTGTCACACGGTTGTCGCGCCAATATTCATCTTGTTGACTCTTGGAAGGCTTAGAAAATCCTATTTAAATTTTTAAAATTTGAGTGTTTATATTAGTAGACCAATAAAAAACTAATTAGGGTGTTCTGTAAAACCGAATTGTTTTGAACTGGAACATTAGCCACATTCACAGAATTAAATTTCTGACAATATGAAGATTTTAAACTGAACTCGCTTGACACATTTTTTAAATACTTTATTGATGGAAATAATTAAAGTTTGGAAAATGGTATTTACTTCTGAACAAAAAGCGAAAGCTATTGAATGTTTCTTTCAAACTGAGTTTCAATTTAAGATTATAAATTTTGTTTATAATAAAAATGTCAAATTTTAAAGGTTTTATACTTGTCATTCTGTTGATGTAACCAAAGTTTCAACTCATAACAATTGATTTTCACAGCCCTTCCTGATTTTTCTTGATCTTTCATTACATTGTTAAGTTTATTATGACTAATATTATTATTAGCTTAAGCATTACTACTGTTTTTTTTAAACTAAACTTTATAGCAAAATATGCTGTCTGATGTTCTTAAAGCTTATATAAAAACAGTTCTAGTAAATTATACCTACAATTAAAAATACCATTTTTTACGTATTTCATCGCTTCTCACAATTTAAATACAAATACATCCTAATTATATTTTAGCACGAAATTTATGGCGTATTAATTGTTTTAAAACAATTCAATGCAAATTTTAAGTTTAAAATGTAGATACTTCTTATCTTACTTAATGTTGTAATTAAGTTACATGTTTATTGTTCACGTTTAACATTGATACTACATTAAGAAATGAATATTGTATTACGTACATTTGTTGTTTAAAAATTTTATTTACATTCTAAACGAATATTTTTTCTTATAAGATCGTTGCAACTGCTTCAACTGTAATTGTTTATATTTTAAAATAAATATGTTTTTAATTTGATCTGTATGTTAGTATGTATTTTAATAAAACTAAAAAAATGAAATGGCGGTATATTCATATAGTATAAATAACATAATATTTTGACATATTTTATAATTCTTCAAAAGAGCGAAATAATTATCTTTATTTAAAATGAAGTAATAAAAAATAAAACTTTATTAGATAGACAGATTAATTTTTAATATTATTTACAACTCTATTACTCAAGAGCTAAGAGATGTTGTAGAAAAATATTATTGTAGAGTTAATAATTATGAATTATTCATTTTTTTTACAAGAATATATGATTTTAAGCTAGCAATCATAGTAAATTTTCTTATAAATTAACGTACGAAATTTTTCTTAAAAAATATAATTGTAAGTGTAAAATTATGCAGAGCTATACGACTTTTGAGTAATTGGGAATCTCAAGATAAAGGCGATTTCTCTAATTATATTGTCTTTAGTTACATTCTCGTATCAGCTAGTAATGTTTTTAGTTGTTTTACCTAATTTATTTTACGTTAATTTTTGAAGATGACATTGATAAAGAAGCGAAGAATTGCTACAGCGAATTTAACTTAAATCGGGCTTGGTTAGACGAAAAATTGGAAGCACCTGAGCTTCCAAACGAAAAAAATTTGAAGTGCTTTTTAAACTGCGTTATCACCCATTTAAATTTACTAGATAAAAACGGCAATATCGCACTCGACAAATTAAGAAAATATTTAGAGGATGATAAGGAATCACAAGATAGAATTTATAACGACTGTAAAGATATTCAAGGAACAGACGATTGTGAAATTTTTTTTGAATTTACTATATGTGTCCGTAAGCATTTAAAATAAAAATTGGTTATCGAGTTACAAATGTGCAATGATTTATTTTAAAATAAATACTTCAAATACGCTTTATAGAAACAATATTTTTTTTATTATTTTGCCGTTGCGTTTTTTAAAATATGATAAATAATTGATAACGGGTTCAAAAAAACATAGTGTTATACAGGGTGATTCATGGTCGATGGTACTTAAACGTTTACTGAAAACGATTTGGTTATTTAACTAATTGTTGATGATTTATCGATCTAAAATATTTTCAGGGATGCGACATTGTCGCTTCTTGTGGAAATATGTGGCAACTTTATTTCAAATGGCACACCTTGTATATTTTAGCTGTTATAGATTTGTCATTTTTTTTTAATCATTTTTGTTTAATATTGTCCTATACCTATCTGTTTTCGATATATCAATTATTTTCCAAAATTTTTGTTAAAAACATCGCCCAAATTAAACGTTTATTGCTACGGTATTTGGATTTGTAAAACTAACATTTTGGGTGTAGCTTAACCAGTTCCTTTAATTAGTCCTGTGTAGAGAAGTTTGCTTTGCGATATACAGGGTAGTTACAAATTCGTAATTTTACCTTTAGATACAAAAATGACAAAAAATGCATTTTTTAAAGTAGAACACCTCATACATTATCAAATATTCTGAAAGACAATTAAAATACTATTCAAATGACCTATCATCTTCCTGTACTTAAATAGCAAGATTTCAGAAACAAAAAGCAAGTTTCTGCAAAAATCGAAATATTTTGCTATTATTTATTATGAGTAGCCATACAATGTCATTATAAGCAGTTAACACATAAATAAAATATTGAAATAAGAAATATTCAAACAAAGTTTTGAAGAACTTCTTTATTTATTATTCAAGGACCATGTGACAAGATTATAGCTAGGACATTATACAAGGTACAATAACATTATAAAGAACCATTCACAATAAATGTTCAAAATGACTATTGTTAATTTCCAGATATAAGTACACGTTTCTAAATTTTTATCACAATTGGTTGAAAATTGTCAAGAAACGACATTGCACATTTTTTTAATTTTTCAAAAATTAACTACACCATTTTTTTAAATTTATTTTGAAATCGATAAAACCAAATTTTCGTTTAGATCAAATTAAACCAAACACTGCAAAATTGAATCAGCCATTTTGAATTTTTATAGATCAAAAATTATGTTAAATTTGAATTGGGCATAGTTAAAACATACTATAAAATACTTTCATAACATTTCAATAGTTTTAGAACAGTAAAAAGGTCATTAAAAATTTTGAATTTTTGACTTTGAGGAGCTATTTTGGCGTTGTTATTTGTCTAACATAAAAGTTTTACTTGAAAAAGTTGTTGTCCTCTACAAGCCCTTTAAGCCTAGAACACATATTTTGTATCACCCTGTATATTATTAATGAATTATAATAAACTTAAAGCAATCCAATCTTGATTTATTTTATTTATAATATTTACTATATTGTTTATTGTAACAAGCAAATTGTATGCGTTGGACCATTTAAGAAATGACAAAAATGATTTTGCAAATAGTACACAGAATACACAAAAAAACGTTCTTTAAATAATTGAAAGAATTTTAAGTAAAACTTTAATTGCGACTAAATACGACAAAAGATCTCGGAGATTGGGATGTGCGACAAAAATACACGAAACAACAAGAATAAGTGCAGAATAATCGTCTTTTTTCCACGACATACTTAGAAAACGGACGTTCGTTTTTCCTCACTAGCGAGGAAAATAATGTCGTGTTACAAAAATGCCTCTTTAAAAAAATGTAGATTGAGTTATTAGAATTATATGCGCCTAGTACTTAGTTAAACAATTTAATTTAGTATTCAATCAGGTTTGATTAATTTAATATCTTATATTTCGAGTCTTAAAAATTGCTACCCTACATTTATTGGTTAGAATTACGCGGCTGCGCTATGACAGATTGAGACCACACCGATACTACAGAATACTGTAGAGAGACTATTGGGACCCACCTATTATCAACTTTTGCCTCTAAGTACGAAAATGTGACGAAATTTTGTAATAATAAGTTACATTTACAATATTACTTCTTTCATTAGGTTGTTTTTTTGGGGAATGTCGTGGAAAAAATGTTGTGTCTAACACATGAGGCACTCGCTACGCTCGTGAGGCAACTCGAGCTCGAGTGGGAAAAAAATCGCTTTCCTCAATTGTTGGACAAATAACTATTTGTATGTATGCATCGATTTTTCCTAAATCATAGTTGTTTAATACCAAGTTTCGTCAAAGTCTTACCAATGATTTTATTTTCTGCTCTGTAACTAAATCAATTTAACATAAAATCTATATTTCTATATTCTATGCAATAACAGCTGAACTCATCCATTGTCACCTGAAAGAAGGAAATATAAATATATATCTTCCAAGATACCGACAACATCAATGTGTAAAAACGTTAATGTGCTTATATTTTGTGATATATTTGCATGCACTTATCATGAATTTTTGTTGACATGTGAAAAATTAACTATTATTAGAATAAGAGGTTATTTAATTTAATTTAAATTAATTTTAGTTTTTTTTAGTTAATAAACAAAAACACGTACGCATTAAACGACTTTGTCGACTTATAGTTTAAAAACAAGTACGTTTAAAATTATCTCAAATGTTGTCCTATAATTAGGGTACCTATTAATAAAATATTGTTGCCATTCTTATTATTATTTTTAAATAAAACATAATTTTTTGATAGAGTACATATTTTTCGTATTTATTGTGAAGCGTCCTATGTTCCACATGCATTTTGTCCGGGTCCAAATAGGTGCCCAAATTGACATAAATAAAGTTTTGTAAATTTCGATAGTTTTGTATTTATATTTCGAACGTCCAATTTTTTTAGGATTACTATTCTCCTATTTCGGATGTGTCGGTAAAAAAACAAAATACGTAGAGCTCAATTTGACTCAACATTTATTTCTATACAAAACTTTCTTCTTTTCATAAGAATATCCAAATAACGCTGATGAAGATTATTTTTATTTGAGATTTTCTAAATAAGCTTAATGAATAATAATAGTAAGAGATAGTCGATGTCGCCACCTCATGGACAGTTACCATGTAGTCAGATTCATCAAAATATATCTGTTATATATTATATACTACAGATTACTACAAATATTACATTTTGAAAAACAGTAATATTTGAGAAAGACTAAAATGTTTAAGATAATTATTTTTTCTAAAACTGGGAGAAAACTATTACGTAGGTTTTTAGCTTGAGTTTGACGAACTGTCATTACGGTGTAAGTTGCCAGATTGAAATGGCGTTCTACAAAAAAAAAACTCTATTGTTTGTTGAAAGTAACGTTGATTAAAACCTGATGAAGCAATCACTATAAGTTACCTTGAACCAACGCTATTTCCAGTTACAGTAGTCCAGACATTTTTACCATTTGGCAACCTACACCGTAAATATTTTTGGAAGAGATAGATAACAATTCAACTGTCATTAAATAATTTATAAAGAAATAATCAGAAGTTGGCGGTAATTAAATATTTAGGTTTACCTTTAAAGAGAAAAAACCAATGTGACACTTTTTTAGTTATGGTAACTATTGAATACATATGTCAAATCACAACCAATGACTTTATTTTATTTTGTAATTTTAAACCAATCATCAAGACTTATATTGGTAAGTGCATACTATGCTTGCAGCAAGCAGCCGTGCATTACCTACCCAGTATTATCGATTAATACATTACTGTTGATAATAGTTTGATAAGTAAAACTAGAATTCAAAATTTTAGATTTGATCAAACCAAAGAGATATACCATATCAATGTAACTGTGTCTGCATTATAAAAATTAGTATAAAAAAGTTGTGTATCTAAAGGTAAAACCTAATGTTCTAATTATCACATTTAGACAAATGGACAGGTTAGAAAAATTAGAGTTGGGTGGAAAAAACTTGGATAAGTTGTTGTTCAGAGATAGTGAATTAATATTTTTTCAAGTTTTGGACCTCAAAGATCTTGTGCAAGTTTTTGACATTTCTTTAGTTTTCTCTCGGTTACGTTTTTCTCTTACGTCCTAGGGCAGAAGCATTCCTATATTTTTTTGTAGAAGGTTAAATTTTTACAATTTTGATTAAATATATTTGTATATCAATTTGTGAGAAAGATATAGCGTTTCAAAAATGTAATTTTTATAATATCCTTAAAATATGCAAAAAAATGCAAAATTCAATCTTATTTTTTTTATTATAACCGAATTATCATGAAATGAAATTATGGTTTCAGCTTGAAATCATCAACTTTGGAAAACTTCTTCTCCCTTTTCCACACCCAACCCTACTTTCCAAAAGCTAATTTTCTTCTCTGGTAAAAACCAACTGTATTGACATCTTGTTGCTATTGATTTTGGTTACTTTTCGGTTCGATGTTCCCCTTTTCTTTCCACTACATAATTATTGGAGGTTTAAAAAAACACTAGATCTTTTGTGGATAGAATATATGTTATTAACAATATTAAGTTATTCACAAAGCATTCATTTTGAAACTGGAGTACATTGCTAGTAGCAATTTAACCTTTGTCGGTGGTCGTGGGAATAATTAGTACTATAGACCGTTGAGGTTGTCATTGTTTATGACGCCTTCATAAACTACTACCAGGAACTTATTTCTAGTGTCGCTGATCTGCTGTGGAGTACCGTTTGGTCTTTGGGAGGAAAGAAGCAAACGCTTGGCAAATGAAAGATACCAGGACTGCAGCCTCTTCCACTTTTCTAAAGGTAGAGGATTTTTGTGGACGTGCATAATTTTGCCAACAGAATTAACTGAATGGATCGGAAGAATCTACTATTTTGGCACTTTAATCTTGCAGTCGTACGATTTTTCTAGCCTATTGACTTCGCGCAAGGTATTTTTTCCAAGAGTCGAAGAATTCTTGTTAGTTGGTGAAAAGCAAGATATGAAATAGAAAAATGCTGAATGGAAAACCGGCATTTATCACTGTCCTAGTTTTTTCTGCATTAACTTAGGTAGATGGTAAAAACTTGCAAGGCACTTTTGGTGATACTCAGTATTGACGGCGACGAAATTAGTGTTCAAAGTAGACAACTAGATGATGCGTTTTTCTATTTTCTTCACCTACTTATCTCCACGCAACCAGGCTTCTTTGATAATTTTATTAGCCTTATTTTAGTGTATGTTTGTCCAAGAATTACTCCTTCAAGGAATTTAGGGATTAACTTAACACCGTCGTTCGTGCGAAGCCAACAAGGTCACTCGTACCGGCGTTATCTGAAGTTCAACTGCAACCACACAGATACGTAAAATAGATATTTCATAATTTGAGTCAACGTTATCGTACCTGAAGACGTTAACCATCCAGTATCTTCGTGATATAATGCTAATCTAATTAAAAAAGTGCGGACAAGATTTTCATGCCGGAATCGCTATCAAAAGTAGGTTTCTTAGTATAACAGAAATTATAAACGGTTCTCCAAATCTTATAATTATATGTTTGTGTCGTATCGCAGAAATAATTGAGCAAAGTCAATATTTTTAACCTGCGATATTTTTTTTATGATTCTTAAGCTAATAAATTACCTTTATGCTTTGTGGGTTAAGAGTTTACACCACAGGTTGGCCTTCTATGGTAAAAAGGCTTTACTTGTTTCTTTATCTGCGTTTGGATTAAACTTATACAACTTTATATCAAGATACAGTGGCGCTTTGGATGTGTTTTCTTTTTGTTCAGCAAACACAACCGCACCACGCTTACCGCAAATATTTAAAGTTAACCAACTAAACTATCTTGTCTGATCTACCCATGAAACATTTTATCTTGTACTCAAATAATTTTTATTATCGTCGGCCATGTTACGGTCACAAATCGTGAGAATTTTCAAACAAAGATATCTTAATTGTTTTAAATGAAACGATGCTTAATTTTTTTGTTTATTTCTGCTAATTTTTTTTTAATATTTCGGATTTTTTATCAGCATTGACAATTTGCATATTTTTAACCAGAGGCTTTGCGTCGCATTGTTTCTTGATGATAATTGCTTGTTTCAAGATACCATTCTATTAAGAAAAGATTTGTGCAAATGTTCTGTTTGTGCCATTATTAACCACGTTTTTATTGTTTGTTGGAAATGTCATCTAGTCCAGATAAATTGGTAGATATGACAAGGCAGACAAGTACCATATCCGAAGAAACATTGTAGCAATGTCGTTGTTATTAAACATCATTAATTTTAAGTTTTGAGAGCAGTTGTTAAGAATCCACATGTAAGGTCGGTGAAATTAGCAACATGGGGTACATTTTAAAATCATATGTTCACAAAATTTGCAGAAACATCAGTATGATCTATCCCTAGCAGCACAAGTTCTAGAATCTATGTACGTTCTAGCTATTATCTTAATTGAAAACTAGGCTTTCCTAGTTTAGTAGAATTTTAGCTTGAACCTAGCGATGTTACCGAGAATATTATGAACTTGGAAGTATTTGTCAGAATCGAGTTAAATTCTAGCTTAGTTATCGAGAATGTTATGAACGAGAAGTATTAGCCATAATCGAGATGGATTCTAGGGTAGTTTTCAGAATACCATGAACTTAAAAGTATTTGTTATAAACGAGTTGGATTCTATCTATAAATTTAGATAGTTATACTAGCTGTTTGTGCAAGGTTAAGTTATAGCTCGTATTTAACTAGAAAATAAAATTAAATATGAAAGTAGCGCTTGAGATTAACTTCTTGATTCAATTAAAGTACACCTTCCTCAAAAATTATTTATTATTCTTCTTAAAAACTAGGACATGAAGGGCCATGGTTGTTCGCCCTTCATGTCGTAGTATTTAAGAAGAATAATGGATAATTTTTTGAGGAAGGTGTACTTTAGTTGAATCTAGAAAATAAAATTTTAGTAAAACATGCAACAACATGGAAAGGAAAGATTAAAAGTAACCCCGCTATGCTGCGTTGAATATTATAGGAGAGACCCGCATGAGTTCACGTTCGAGAACCTTCCCTATTGTTTTTATTAAACTGCCATTTCAAAAAATACAAAAACAGATTTAATTAATATGTTGTTCTGAAAAAACAACTAATTTGACCGATATGACAACAGCCACTTTTTTTATTTTAATTGTAATGTTTATCGGTGTTAAGGTACCTACTTTTATTATTAATTACTATACATTATACATATAATTATTTTACTATAAATTACAATTCATAGTATAAAGTATAAATTACAAGAGATTGTTGTAATGCCCAACGGTTGATTTATAATTTTCTTTACATTGAAGAAAAACTTCTACTGCGAAATAAAATTAAATGTGGGGATATGTGGGGTTTAGTGCGTTTTAATATTAAAAGGTAAGTACTATTTATATACTTTTTACTTTAATTCATTTAATAACATGGAATATGTGTAAATATTTTTATTCATTATTTTTGACTGAAATTTTTACATAACATTGTACCGACCTTTAAGAAGTGTAGCATAAGCCCTTATTAAAAGTACCCTTTCATTAAAGATTTACAGAATATCAATGATGTTATTTATGTTTATAAACAAGTGTTTATTATTATAAATAATATAAATGTATAACGTGGTTATTGAGTGATACCACTGGTGATACATTGTTTTGAGTTGGTTAACAAAATAACATTCATAAAACTTGATCTACTTTTATTGAATTTATCAGTTTAAAATATTTTTGTACCTGTACTACATATTTCTTCTTCAGTCAACGCTTATTTCATGGAAATTTCCATTTATGCAGTAACGGTTCTAGGGGCAAGGCTTTGTTATTTTTAAGTACAATAAACGCAGGTATAGTATAAGTCTTTAAACTTAACTGTTTCAGTTTCAGATTAGTGCTTTATTTCGCTACGATATGAATAACAAGTTTCCGTTTCTTTTCAACATGTGTAATTTACAAGAACGTATATCTGTTACCTGCATTACCTGGAATACCCTTGTCATTTTTGTAATTTATGGTTTGTGGTAGGTGTAAGAAAACTTCGTTTTGGATGTTTCCATTTCTTTTTAACTCTTTGAATATGTTACTACAAATGCTTTAAACATTTACTGTAGTGATTAGTTCAAATAACAAATTTACGTTCCTACTTTACTTATTGTATATTGCACATGTTGAAAAGAAACGGAAACTTCTTATTCATCGTAGTGAAGTAAAGCGCTAATCCGAAACTGAAAAAGTTTAGTTTTACCCACTCTTAGTTGAGAATAACTAGTTTTTCAAACACACTTTTGCAGTTACATCGTTTAATTTTTTTATTCAAACAAAACTTTGATCAAGTTGCTTGTGCTATTTTACTGTTTATAAGGTTTTTACCGTTGGTGGTTTATTATAAAAAGGTAAATAATTATATCATTAATAGCTTTATGTTACATATTTCTTTTTTTAAATTTATACAGAGATAGAGGGTATAGTGATTTGTAAATCTTGAACTGGTTTTATTCTCACTTCTAATGCAATACGAGTTCTTACTTCACTAAAATACTTTTATATAGTGTAATTATTTTAGCGTTAAACATTTTTGCAATTGGCGCGAACACATCACAAAAGGACTACCGCCGACGGTATTCTTTTCAAAGATTTATAGAAATAGGGTTTTGAAATTAAAGAATAAAAACGTATTTACAATCAATTACAAATAAAGCATTAAAATTACAATTTCATAAGATAAAACTATTTTGTAATTGTTTCGCGTGACTATTATATTTAATTACAAAAGTAGTGTGGTTTGAACATTTTGTTTGATTACTACAAATATTAAACTCATTAGTTATTCTAGTCAATATAAGATAAGATATATACAATGAAATCAACAAAACGGGTTAGAAAACATCGATTTATAAAACAAACGGTTGCGAATTTACAACAAAGCATTCATAGCTCATCCCAAATTGAACTACCCAATTTTAATCATACTAATACTAATAATGAACTTATATATAACTTTCAATATCATAGTTTTTCAGAAGAAATCAATACTAACGATAGTTCACAGATTATTTCTGATTCTGCAAGGGCAGGAGAACCAACGCCTGAAAAGTCTGTTTGTTTGTCTAATATAACCAATAATATAATAGAGTCAAAATCAGGTAAACTAAAAAGTTTACTGCAAAGTTTTGCTTTTGAAAAGAATGCAACACACGATCAAATTACTTATTTATTGAAAGGTTTACGAGATATTTTTCCTGATTTGCAACTTCCTAAAGATTCAAGAACTTTGCTAAATACAAGACGTCATATCGAATTTGAAAATATTTTAAGTGCTAAAGGCACACCTGGGCATTTTGTTTTTTTTGGAATCACTAATTATCTGTTCAAAATTTTAAACAACAAATTTATATATAGTGAAATAATGGATACAAAAACAATTAATTTGTTAATAAACGTTGATGGATTGCCTTTGTTTAATAAATCAAGTACGCAATTCTGGCCTATTTTATGTTTAACAATTTTAAAAATTTTGTTGCTGGCCCTTTTCCAGTTGCAGTGTATTGTGGTGATTCTAAACCCGAAAATGTTAGTTTGTTTCTAAAAGACTTAGTTCAAGAAATCAATAGACTAACTACTGAAGGTTTTATTTTCAATGGGGTCAAATTATTTGTTTATTTATTAGGATTTACATGCGACGCTCCAGCTCGATCATACATTAAATGCGTTAGGAGTCATAACAGTAAACACGGTTGCGAACGATGTACATCAGTTGGAATTTCTGTCAATCGGAGAACTGTATTTCCTTTACATCATAATTTTGTGAAAAGAACCGGGGATGACTTTGAATCCATGAGTGATGAATTGCATCACGTACGGAGGAGTCCGTTGCAAGATATTATTGGTATTAATATGGTGAATGATTTTGCATTAGACTACATGCACTTGGTACTATTAGGTGTAGTAAGAAAATTATTAAACGCTTGGGTAAAAGGTGGCACAACAAAAAAGTTAAAATTTCTTTGCGAGATCGTTGTAGTATATCTCAGAAACTTATTTATTTTAGAAAATTTATTCCCGTGGAATTTTCTAGAAAAACTCGTTCACTTTCCGAGTTAGATCGTTGGAAAGCTACGGAATTTAGGCTTTTTACTGTATGTCGGGCCCATAGTTTTAAAAACCGCACTACCAGTTGAAATATATGAACATTTCTTACTTTTACATTGTTCAATGCGTATTCTTTTACATGAAAATATTATTAACTGTAAACCATTTTATTAGTTGCCCAGCAAATGCTTCAGACATTCGTTGAACATTTTCCTCAAATTTACGGTACCGATAGTTGTGTGTACAATGTTCACAATTTGCTGCATCTCGCTGATGATATTACTCACTTTGGCTTGTCTTTAAATTTACTAAGTGCATTTCCGTTCGAGAACTATTTAGGTAAACTAAAAAGTAAACTTAGGAGATTCAATAAACCGCTATCGCAAATCTGTAAACGTTTATCTGAAAAGGCAGATATTAAAATTCATAAACGAGCGGGACGTACTTTAATGACGACTAACATTAACCTATCTAGTTCAAAAATTTTGGGAGAACATAATATTTCCCTAAATTCTCGTGACTGCTATGTGATTTTGTCAAACCAAAAGATTTTTAAAATTATTTCAAGCGAAGATAATGGAGTAATGAAAGGATACCAATCAACACATTTAGAAAATCTTTACACATATCCTATTTCATCTAAGAGTATTGGTGTTTATGTCATTTCTGGATTCTCAGATTTAGAGACGAGTGTAAAAATAAGTGATATTAACTGTAAATGTATTGTAATACGCAATGCAGTAGGTCGTTATATAGCATTTAAATATTCTCATTAAAAGTTTGATACTAAGTAAATAATATAAATTTTGTAAATAATAAACGTTCAAACGTATAAGTAGTTTTAGGCATCTCACACCCAGTTAAATACACACATGTTATATTTTAAGATTAGGATTAAAATTTCTGTTTAAAATCAATCTTGTAAAGCAATTATTGAACTCTTATTATTTACATAACCTTTTGTGATTTACACTTTCACATCACCTTCGTAAAATTAATAATTTGCGTTAGCATCATTATGGATTACGGCTCGTTCAAATGGGACATAATTTACTGGTGGAGTGATGAATCACAAAATTATGATACGGCTGACTACATTCCGTCAATTTGGGCAAATTCTGATAAGAGTCAATATAAATTTCCCGCTGGACAAAAAATGACTGACAACAAAAACGTCACCTTATCCACAATTGTAGCGAACTCGGCGAGGGAGAGTTTATATGGTGCAAAGCAACTTGTAAAAATCGAACGTGCAGGACCTCAAAGAGGCACAGTCGGTATTAAGAAAAGCACAATATACTTCAAATTTAGACACCGACATTTCATCGTCGGAGGAAGATGTTGAGGCTAGAAAACCATCGGCAAAACGTTTGAAGACTTCAAAATCATATAAGAGGCCAACATTTAATCAACCTATAGGTAATAAACCATCGAATAACATAAAAAAATGTGTAGTTTCATTCTATTTTAGGGTCACTGAATCTCACTGACAGAGTGTGTTCACCATCGCCAACGATTATGAATCCGTCTCCGTTGCAACCCTTATTTCAACTAGACGACTACGGCAGTGCAAGTTCTAGGATGTCACTGTCAAATTGTGGAAACTCACCGGCTGCTCGTGATTATAGTACGCAAGCCCTACTATTACAAAATCATGGAGAACAAGTTTTCCATAATTTGGAACCTGCTGGATCAACCACTACAATTCATGATCCAAATAACATGCAACCTGAATACTTACAACAGTTTGCTGATATTGCTACAAAAATCGGTGAGAAAAGCTTAATTAATATCATATATCATATGCTGTTGCATTAACAATTATTCAATTTTTGATTACGTATATTTCATACTATGTAGGTATTTTGTACTGCGCTATTGCAACAAAAAGTAAAAATGAGTTTACGTGCTTTTGCATAAATGTTACACTTTAACCATCTCTTCGTTTTATAAACTAGTACGTAATCTAAGTTATTGCATTTTTTCATAGTTCTGTTGACACTTGCGTTTTGCAATATTATTTTGGCCTCGTGAACTGTAAAGGACATTTTTCAGTTGTTTATACTTGTCTTGAAACTTGATTTTTGCACACAATGCGGTAAAGTACGGCTACTATGCGGTAAAGTGGTAGCTTACTTAAAATCAGTAGAAATAATTTTGTTTTTTTTACTTTTGATTATGATCGTCAGCCAAAAAATATTATAAGAACAAATTTCGTGTGTAAAGTGATTTTACCGGGTTCAGCTAATGAAGAACTCGCCCTTCGGGTTCGTTCCTCAAACGAAGCTGTCGCACCGTAAAATCCTACTTCCCACACTGTAATATAAGAAACAATTTCCTTTTCTTTTGATATTTGAATCAATAAAATACAATTTTAAAAATTCTGATTTAATGAATTTGTTAAAGAGAGTATGATATTCAGAAAATCATAGAAATTATATTACTCAAATAACTTTTTTAAATCGATTAATTAATACATAATGTTCAAGATTATATTTGTTTTATAATTTATCATTTTCATAATCAGGTATTCCTCAGATGATACTCTTTTTTTGCTCTTTCTGTGTAGTAAATAGTAGGTATTCTCATAAGATATGTATTTACAATAACTTTTTTTAGTACAAGCAGAGACAAACAAATTTCAAGGCCGCATAGAAAACTGTATCGTCCAGGGGTTGAACGGGGTCAACGAACGATATGGGGAAATAGTCTTCCAACTCAAAGAATTGAATCGCAAATATGACCACATTATTCTTAACTACAACAAGGAGAATGAAAATAACCCGAGGGAAAAATCTATTATTTCAGAAATCAATAGTCGTTTCCCATTAAAATCAGTCAGTGAAATAAATAATTTAGAAAACCAACTAGAAGATCCAGAAATCATGCCAGTTTTGGTAAATTTTCCATTTGGACTTTCTTCTTATATACATTAAATATTCTTTAATTTCCAGGTTAACATTTTATTTTTGTGCGGAGGCGAGACATACCACAAAGGTATTTATAGTTTCATGAAGAAAATGCTTCAACCTGAATTAGCATCACTCTATTCTGGCCAAGGGAAAAAAATAACAAACTGAATTTTTCTTCTTTGAAAATCTACAAAGCAATAACAGGTAATAAACATTTATTATTATTTTACATCACACGTTATCTATAATAATGAAAAACTTAATTGCAAAATAAACATTTTTTAATTATAACCATAAGAGTAAAATGAATACTTTATTTGTGTTTCGCTCAGAGTGCACTGCTTGTCTACGACTTCAGTAGCAAGCTTCTAAGCTCGACACAAAATAAACGCCTTATTCCACTTCTAATAATATAATATATACTATTTTCCGAAATCGGCAGTAAAGTGATTATAATGGACACAAAGTAATACATTATGGGACGACTTTGAAGTGTGCCGGTAGCAATTTTGAAGTTTGCTGGTGCAATAAACAGCATTTACCCCATAAAGAACTATACAAAATTCTTCGACTTCAAAATTATTTAAAAAAAGACAATATAGTGAATATACAGTTCGAGTCTCTAACTTGGAATAAATTCAGTTAATCAAAGATAGTTTTTTTCTATGCTCCCCCACCACATAACAATGGGTAATATAGAAAAAAGACTTAAACAAAAGTTTTAAAGTAGAAACAGTAGCTTCTAATGCTGACATTTTTTACTAACCTTAATTAGGATATATTTTGTAAAAAAACTCAATTATATTTTATAAATTATAGATTGCCCCATCTAGTGAAAAACTACGAACTTAAAAATATTTTACAACATTTTTTATGGGTCGAGTTCGTGATAAGAATTTTTTCCCAACGTTGTAGGACGTACGGTTTCCGAGATACGACAGATCGCCATCCTTAATGGATCACCCTGTACAAATTTTTTTTTCATCAAAAGGACGGCGATTTAAAATTTTTGATTAATTGAATTTATTCTCAATTAGAGACTCGCACTGTATATTATTTATAGAATTCCCAGTTATCAAAATACTATCATTGTCACCCTATTTAGGTTTTAATTGTGTATCTATTTCCTATCATTTATTAAAGTAGTCAATATTTTTATGGTGCTCTCAAATTTATTATTTTTAATTAACTTTTGATTTGTTTGTAGATGCGATTCGTAAGAGATTCCCTACGGTAACCGATAAAGAAGTGCTGGTATCCGTATCACAATACTTGTTTACTATAAAGGACAGGTTGAAAAATAAATGAATGAATGAAATTATTTCTTAAATAACTTTACTGTTAGAAATATTAATAAATCAAATCATTAGATTAATTAGATTTATATTTTATATTCAATGTATTTTATATTCAAATATAAACACTAATAAGTTCTAGTTTGATCTTTATTAAATTTGAACACATTCCTAGTTCTATTATAACTAGAAAAAGTGCTTACATTTTATTTACGACTTAAAGCAAATATCTAAGTAAGTGATGTAGGTACATCCTAGCTAACAGATGTAATTAGAATCTAACTTGTCTTCAGAGGTGGGATTGGGTTAGGTGTTACAACTAGATGTTAAGTAGAAAAAGTATTCAAATTCTAACTGTTTTTTAAAACTAGAATCGAGCTAGATGTTGTTATTAGACCCTAGCTAAAAACAGGATCTACATTCTGGATACTAGTCAAAGCTAGGATTGACTTAAGTGTTGTAGGTACGTGCTACCTAAACAGGCGTTTCAAATAGAGGTAAAATATAGCATGAAATATTAGTTAGAATCTAAGTTGTTGTGCTACTAGGGATATATGACGTACCATTACATCACGAGTTAACTAAAGATGATTTCAAAAGGAGAATGATTTTTTGTCAATGGATTCATCAAAAATTTACGAAAAACGAATTTCCTTTCAAGACAGTTACCTTCTTTGACGAATCAACATTTTTCCGAAATGAATTCGTGAATCTGCATAATTTTTAATTTTACGACGACGACACCAATGAAAACCTTTATTTCTGCCAATCAACGGATCATTTAAGTACACTGAAACAGATGTGGTTACAAAAAGATGAAGTCCTCGCACATAATGCACGACAAGTTCGTCACTTTTTGTGTTAAAACTTTCCAAATAAATGGATTGCTTTGAACGGATCAGTACCGCTTCAACAACCTCTGACGATATGAGAAATGAGGTTTGTTTAGACTATTATTTCACACAATTGTTTCTTTGCACCTTTCTAAAGTATAAATTATTTATAATCTGCTTCAAATGTTCAATCCTATGTATTCGTTGACGTTGGCATTTCTTCTGTCTAATAAGCATCCAATGTCGATTTTTGGATTTCAAATACATTATATCTTAAACTTGATTGTCTTTTAAGAGCAGAAAGCGCTGGGCAAAGCCAACTTACTTCTGGTTAAAAATTTAAAAATTGTCATGAATATTTAAAATATTTAAAAAACTATCACGAGTAGACAAAAAATAGTTTAGAAGTTTGAAAATTCTCAAGTTTAACGATTCATATCAGGTAATTACGAAAAATTACAAAAAAAAAGAAAATTTGTGCATAATAAATGTTTCGTTTTGTTTAACAATTAAAACCGCAATTTCTTAATTTATAGAGTTTCAGAGATATCAAGCACAGCAAACGTCTAATTTTTTCGGAAAATGTTAAATTACGCCCAAACGGTAGATAGTGGAACCAAAGTATTATACATAGAAGTACATTAAAACAAAGAATTCAAAAATGTAACAATGTACAAGGTTTTCTATTCAAAACAATGTAGTTTGCGTCGATTTCCAACATAACCGTAAGGTACCAATTTAAAAATATTTTTCTCGTAAATATAGATAGATATACCGCACGATATAATAAATTCTTAGATTTATTACATCGTGGATATACCGTGTGTCTCTGGCAAGACGCAACATAGGAATTTTACTATACAAAAAAATTGAATTGATCCACTAAGACTATGAAATTTTTGTATTGACGTATATGTTACAATATATTGTTATTACGTGTTCCTTATTGTAATATTCTCTAATTTTTGAAAATGTGTATACAATCCCTGAGAAAGTTCAAATGGTTAACGGGGTATACAGAGGTGAAAGCTGTAGAAACACTTCTGCTTTGTTTGATGCACCTTTTCCGGATCGGCAGAGAAACCGCAGTGTACACAAACGTCCGATGCAGGTACAACAAAACCAGAAGATGGACAACGATGAAGAAATCAATGTACTCGGTGTTGTGCAATTTAAGACCAATATTAGTATCAACTGTGGTGTAAATAGGTGTCGAGTTCATAAAATTTTAAAAAGCATAAGCCGATGCTAACAAAAGGAAAGAATTTTGTGAAACATTAATGGAGATACGCAATAATGATATGAATTTTGTTAAAAATATTTGCTTCACTGATGAATGTTCGTTCAATGTCAATGTAGTTTGTATCAACATGATGGGTGTCCAGCACATAATGCAAATCAAATAAAACAACTTTTAAATGAAGCACTTCCTAGAACCTGGATTGGAAGTTACTTGGCCACAAAGATTACCAGGTTTGTCCCCCAACGACTTCTTTTTATGGCCTTACATATCTTCGAAGGTTTATACCGACAGAACCCATGACACAATTGAGTCTTTAAAAAATAAAATTGTGGAAGTTTGCTTCAATATACCAGCAAATATGATTGCAAATGTGCAACGAAACTTCTAGTTAGGGTACTGGTTAGCAGTAAATGAACAGCATTTTGAACAGTTGCTATACACCAAGCACTTTGCATGTAATACCTATTAGCATTCACTTCTGTATATCTACAAACAAATCGGTCCTTTTCAGGACCACTAACATATTTATAAAAAAGAATGTTTAATACGATATAATTAAAACTTAAAACGACGAGCACCTTTAATAAAAAACCGTATTTGAAATTACAACATTTCTTACAATTGTTCTTGGATGGTTTTAAAATAATAATCTTGTTATCTTGTTTAATCTTATTTAAAACACAAACCTTTACGCTCTCATTATTTATAACATTAAAAACCTTAATTGGGCATTTTCTAAAAATCTTCAGTAATCCCATGAGTTTCAATTATTGTTTACGATCAAGAAGCTAAAAATGTATAACACCTCCAATTCTGGGTTATACTTTACTTCGCTGATTATAAAATAAAGCCTTTAGAACACCAATTTCTGTTTATCTGTAGAGACCTGTGGTAGAGACAAACTACTCGATCCATCCTAATCGACATATTTGTCTTATCCATAACAATACCTGTATTGACTTAAAATAAACTTTTAGCTTTAGAATACATGCATATTCTTGCAAGATGCAAGTATTATGTTTAATAGTTTACACACAGGTCAACAATACAAGAAAACAAACCACTCATTTAACCTCAAATTCAATACGAAACAGGTTTTATGCAAAACTCTTTCATTATGCTTGCTTCAATAGGTATATTAAAATATGAAAGCAACTGAACATTGATTAGAATTTTTGTAAAATACTAAATACTTACTTTTTACAAACTTAAAAAATAATATTCACATTTGAAGGAAGATTAGATATTCTACACTTGCTCTCTCTTTCTAACTTCAACAAAATGCCGTAACGTATTGAGTATATAACCTCCGGAATTTTCATAGCAATAGTAGATCATATCAAATTTTTCCTATAGTAAAAATCCTATGTTGCGTCTTGCTAGAGACACACGGTATGTTGTACAAAACATTTCTTCTAATTTCTAATGGAAATGAAGTTATAGAGAAAATATATTAGCATGGAATACCCTGTAAACAGTAGTAAAATTACAAAATATTCATATATTATACTAGACAAGTGAAAATTCTCGATTATACGAGACGTATTGTCTGAAATACCACGAGACGAAGTTTTTTTAGACAATACGTCAATTTTCGAGAGTTTTTATTTGTCGAGTTGTATACAGGTAGACTATAATCACAAAAATAAATAAAAAATACAACGTTTTTTGACACGTAGTTTAATAACCTAAATTGTAATTTTAATAATACATACAAATAAAAACGACGAAAAAAATTAATTGAGAAACCTAATCATATCCAAAATTAACTTAAAAAGTATCAGTTAATTTTATAAAAGGTGTTTTATGACAAGATGAAGGTACTTTAGGAGATTATTATAGTGCTTACTTCTATCAAAAAAGGCACGTAATTGGGTGTACAATTTTCAACTGTGTTAAAGTAACTTAGGTGTTACTTCATTTTTTGTAACATTGCCTAAAATATATTAAATTTAAATGAAGGTTGAAACAAAACAAATGTGTCACGTGAGTGAGGGTGCAATTTTCTATGAGAGAGCCATCACACAATAGTTTGATTTTGTCTGAGTTAAATTATAATTGTAACTTTAAATATGTAAACAAATAGTAAATTATGGCTTTGTAATAGAGAATTTGTTTTTTATTTATGTGGTGTATTTAATTATTTTTACCTTCATTCGAAAAGTCGGAAGTATGAAGCAATATTGCAAAAAAAATAAGAAAACAGTAAACCTAAATGTCTCTAAAACAGTTGAATCGGACAACAATTTATATAACCCTTTTAGTTGAAAATAAACTGTATAATCATCGTGATAGATCATCCTGTATAGATTAGAGCTATTAAAATTATAAGTAAATTAAATAACGCACCAACTTAATTAGATAAACAAATTAATTTTTTATTATTAGTATTTATTCTATTACTCAAGAGCGAAGTTTAAGTTGTAGAAAAACGTTATTATACAATAATTATTATAAATGAATATGGATTAGTAACTTTTTAACAAGAATACAACATTAAGTTAGCATTCAAATATTTTCCTGTTGAAAATAAATGTAGATATAAAATGCTGCTGAGTTACTTATTTTTTTAGTAATTGGGATACTCAAGATGAAGGCGGTGTCTCTAATTATATTGTCTTTAGTTACATCCTCCTATCAACTGGTAAATGTTATTACTTGTTTTATCTAATTTATTTTACGAAATTTTTTAGAACTTTCAAAAATTAGTTATCGATTTTGAAGATAACGTTGATAAAGAAGCAAAGGATTGTTACAGCGAATTCAACTTGAATCGGGCAGCGTTAGACGAAAAACTGAAAACACTTGAGTTTCCAAACGATAGAAATTTGAAGTGCTTTTTTAATTGCGTTTTCATCCATTTAAATATGTTGGACAAAAACGGAACTATTCTACTAGACAAATTTAGAAATTATTTAGACGTTGATAAGGAATTACAAGACAGAATTTACAACGACTGTAAAGATATTCAAACTGCAGATACTTGTGAAAAGTTTTATGAATTTACTTTGTGCGTCGGTAAGCATTTAAAATAAAAATAGGTAATGCAATTAGAGATATACATTCCTAAATAAATACTTCAACTACGCCTTATATAAACAATATTTTTTTACTAATTCCCCCGCTGCGTCTTTTTAAAAATACGATAAAGTAAAAAAATAAGAAAGAAACCTATTCTTCTAAACTAAACATTTAGCCTTTTACTATTATAAAATTGTTTATTGTAACACGCAAACTGTATGTATTGCGACATAGAAGACTAGGTGGGCCAGCAATACAGAAAATGTATGGTATCTAGTTGCCAATGTTGTGTAAAAGAGTAAAATAACTTTATCATATAAGAAACTGAACACACACCACAGCCAGGAACGCAGTTACATAACTTCTGTGTTATATATACGATATAAATGTGGTAGAGGTTCACTAGCGTCGCAGAAATAAGGCGAAGGTCGTGGGTTTGATCCTCCATGTGCCAAATATATTTTTATATATGTGGTAAATACGAAATGTACTGTATTCTAAGTGCGTAATTGCGCATGTTTTATTTGTGATAGGTGAGTTTTTTTACATAATGTATGTCGTACAGTAGCCAATGTTTTACCATATACGAAACTGAACGCACACCATAGGCAGCCACGCAATTACGTAACTTGTGAGTTATATACCGGGTTCTTCTTTACTAGTTACACATTTTGCCTATGCGTACTTTTAAATGAAAAAAATCAAATTTTTGGTGCGATATAAGCAACCAGTTATACTTGCACAAATCTGCACAAGTTGGGTTACAATTATTTATTTTTTTTATCCATATATTTTCTTTATAAATAATTAACGCAAATCGCAAACAAAAATAATTTATTAACTAATGAAATCAAAGTTAGTAAATTAACATTTTATCGATGAACTTTAACATTATTTAATAGGTACTTATTGCTTTAATGACCTAATAAATACTAAAAATGTCCACCTTGCCTTTCGAAACAATAAGCTAAGCGGTATTAAAAGTAACGTAATAGTTTTGGATATGAGGCTTGGTACAGGACCAGTATCTGGATTAATAAAAGGGACATTTGTGATTTTTTGGTAGAAGGATTAGTACAAACCGGAAATTTTGAGAGTTGACCTCCCTATTGATAGTAACGGTAGCTTCATCAGTAAACATTATTTTACTTAACATTTCTTCATTTTCATTCAACGAATTGAACATTTGTTTCACAAAAATCGGTACGCTTTATTTTATCTTCTTCGGTAAGTTGTTGATGATTTGAAATGTTATAGGGTTTATACTTAAATTTCAAAATGTTTAGCCACATCTAAAAGTTATCTTGTAGGCCGTTCCTCAACATAACAGAGGATATTTATTTTCATTTCATCGGTTAGAATATGATTATATGCCTTTTAGGGTAGTCGACTGAAAACATGTCCCGAACGTTTCTCAAGCTGCGATTTTGTTGGTACCACATAAGCCGGTGTACGACAGTTAAGCGCGCATTATTAGGCGCGCACCTTTCGGCGCGAATGTTAAGGCGCAGTTCTTTTCGGCGTTACGGCTTTTCGGCGCGGGAATATTTAGGCGGCGGTATTTTTGGCACTAAGACTATTAGGCGCCGCGATATACATACTTATAATTGACTCAAAATTACATTATTCGCAACTTTTATATTTAAAATAAATATTTTTGAGTGATATTCATACACTACCGCCTTCTTTGTATTAATTTAATAATTAACTGTTTATTATGTTTATAGTTCCATACTATAAAAATCTCAAGTAGAAAAATTAAAATAATTCAAGTCTAACAAAGATGTCGAGTAATTAAGTGCCTTATTTTTTTTATGTTCATTTAATTTATAAATTTTCTTTCAAACAATAACAAAATTTTATTAATTTACGTTAAGCATAAAATTCATTAGTAACACAATTCAAATAAGATTTAAAAAAAAGGCATTGGAGAAATTATTAGACTGTTTATTACCTACTACAATTTAGTAAATTATACATGCAATTCAATAATTCATAACATAATTATGCGAAATTCCCCTTAAATAATCTAAAATATTGCGATTATGGAATTCTTGAACAATATTCTTTATGTTTTGTACGGCTCGAATGTACTTCCTTAATTTTTTTTCAGGCGATTAATTGTTCCATTATCATATCCCGACCGTGTTGTATTTTTTTTAATTCGGTAATAAATTTCCACAACGTAGAATGATCCATTCCTAATTCCATCTGTAAGTGACGATGAGCTGCCTCTGCATAATTATTTGTACGATTGGTGTCAGTAAAAACTCTTGAGTGCACAGACCACAACTCTGGAGAGAACAAGGGCGGTTTCCTTCCGTTTCTTCGGCGGTTAGGACGATCAATATAATTGTCTTCAAACCAATAAAGAATTGAATGTAAGCTTTCGCGGCTATTGTCACTAAGATTATCATCTTCCGGGTTGAGCCGTGTTCGTCCTTCTTTCCTACGTTCTCTGCTTGACGTTTCGCTAACCATGCTGTTAGCTTCTTCAGAGGTTACTCTAAAAACTGATGTTGTTGTCAACTAAAAGGGTCTACCAAATTGATTGTTCATGTGGAAAGGTCTACATTGGTCAAACCGGACGCAACATAAAATGTAGATTAAAAGAACATCACCGAGACGCCAAGTCCAGAGCGGCAGATAAATCAGCAATCGCAGAACATCTACACGAAAAAGGAAAACACATCATCAACTTTGAGGAAGCTAAAGTTCTATCAAGGACTAACAACTACTATCCAAGGATAATCAGAGAACCCTTAGAAATTATGAAAAACAAAAACAACTTTAATCGAGAAGATGGTTACCGATTTAGCAACACGTGGAAACTAACTCTTCACAAAAACAAAGAAAACAAATGTCACCACAAAATTAGTCGATACCAAACAGAAGATTAACCAATTATCGAAAACCAACCACCCGTTACTGATCGACAGCAACCAATCGTAACGGAACTAGGTATATAACGAGGAGCAGATGACAACAACATCAGTCTTTAGAGTAACTTCTGAATGAGCTAACAGCACGGTTAGCGAAACGTCAAGCAGAGAACGTAGGAAAGAAGGACGAACACGGCTCAACCCGGAAGATAATAATCTTAGCAATAAAGAATTGTTTGTAAGTTTTTAGGAAGATGTTCTTCGAGCGCATCTACAGCGTTGTATAAATATTCAACCGGGACAAAGGCCAAAGATGATATCATCTTACATTGCAAAGCAAAATCAGCACCATTATTGTCCTGTGCTAAAAGTTGGTTGGTAGCTATTTGTTTTTTTACGATTTTTGTTAAATGAAAAAAACATCCCCGAATTTCAGCATTTGGAAAAGCTTCTTTGAATGAGTTGATGGCAGCCAACTCAAAATCACATGATATGTAATTGGGATTCAGTTCTGGTTGTAAATCCTTAAGCATCTGCAACATCGTTAGATATGTTTGTT
Source organism: Abscondita cerata (assembly GCA_030710515.1). Lineage (NCBI taxonomy): Eukaryota > Metazoa > Arthropoda > Insecta > Coleoptera > Lampyridae > Abscondita > Abscondita cerata. The sequence continues at coordinate 158,564 of JALBCR010002259.1, forward strand.
CATTTGTTAATAGTCCATACACAATTGGATGCACGCTCTTAAATTTTTTTGCCAGAATTACGTACTATACTTGATAAAACAACTGCGGCGCAGATCTAAACGTTCCATCCACAAACCAATACTTCGAATCCTTAAGAATCTGAAAATAAATTTTACAATATATAGCAATAAAGAATAAATTTTAAACTGCAGCAAGTAATTTTATCAGAAGTTATGAGAACATTCTGTAAATTAAGCCGAAAAAACCAACCTGTCCTTTTTAATTAATACAAAACTATAATTAATAAATTATAGAGAAATCAGTATCCTTTACTGACATACAGTAGGGAGAACTATTATTTGCAAATGTAGAAGATTTATTCTTTTGTTATTTTGTTTATTGTTTAGTTTCAAATTTCAGAAGTAAAGATGATGAATTGATAAACTTATAAAGAAGAAGTTAAGATTTGTCTAGGAGGTAATCTAAATATCTTTTGTAAGTAACGGCACAGTTGAAATCTGCTGAATTAGTTTACAATTATTTCAAAACACATACAAAGAATGTTTCTAATCAAATGGAATTTTAATATTTCCTATTTTTGAGTACACTCTGTATTGTTTGACGCAATCGCATTCTTTTGTTCATTCGGTGGATAACATATTTACAACTGAAGGATTAGTGAAAATTCAGGCTTATTGATGGTGTGTGACAAGTTCACACTTATGGAGTGTGGTAATCCTATGTATATTCTAGAGAGGGAAAATAGTAGACTACTGCTGCTCATAAAAATCTTGTCAACTAAGCCGCATTTTTTAAATACTTGATGTTGTGACCGATATTTGACTACTTGGAGTATTATACGCAATTTTAGTATAGGTATAACACAGCACATTCTTTACAGGTACCAACTCATCAGACATTTATAATAATTAAAGTAAAAAAAAATTGAATACAATGTAAGATTAACAAATGTCATCACATTGTCCGTTTATCGTACCAAAAGAGTAGATAGTTTAATTAGATAGGTACTAAAGAAACGTATTAAAGAGTAATAAATCAGAATTTTTACTTACTGTTAAATTTGTTCTTCTCCCAAAAATTAAAATTCTATTTGGTGATGGTCCGCTATCACTTAACAAAAAATCATCTTGTTGACCAGATCCGTATTGGTAAATAGAATACTCCAGAGGTATGTTTAATTCTACTAAACTATTTGGATTCGCAGGAGCGGCTTGCAGTTGATTGCGTTTCCTCTGTACTATTTTCTTTAAGCTCGATTGCTTGGTAACATTACCTGCGCCGCTTGAGATAAACCACCGATGCAGTTGTTTAAAACTTGACTAGTACATTCCATTGTTTCAGCAGCTCTTTTCTTTATAGACGTTACTATGGTCTCAGCTTCGACTTTTGCAGCAGAGCTATCATGATTGTGTTGGTTTTTTGCAATAAAATTACCCCATTTTGAATATGTATACGCACTTTACAACCGTTACTTTTTTGGTCACATCTCCAAAATTCCTTTGTATGACACGCACTTGTTTTATCAAACACATACAAGTATCCATCGGAAGAAAACTTTTGTTTTCCACGTTTAGACCGAATGGGCACGTTATCCATAATCACGTAACAATAACAAATCACCTACTAGACTACTAGAGTTACTAAGTACTGTTGCAACGGTCGGAATGTTGGGGTGGGATCATTTATTATACAAAGAAAAGAAAGCGGGATGTGATTATCTTTTATTCTTTTAAGTAGACGCTAATGATCCATACATTTTACAAAATACTTCAAAATTGAATAAAGGAATGTCATTAAGAAGAAAGAGTTAAACAGGAAGTTCAATACTGTTAAGTAATGACATAAAAGAAATAAAAGTAGTAAGGTAACAATAGAACTTAAAATGACCCGTTGTAAAAGTTTATATTAAAATTTAAAAAAAATAGTTGCATTTTGAACTTATACAGCTTAATACCCAAGTGCTACTCATGTCTCTGGTGCTACTTGTGTTTATATCCTAAGCACGGAATAGTTTTCTTTTTGTAAAATAGAATGGATTAATGAAATATAAATTAAATACTGTGTCATTGTTGGATAATGAAAAGATAATTCTTTGTTTACTACAAGTTTTTGATTATTGCGCATTTTGAAAATCGTTTTTTATATGTAAGCAGGATTGCAACTAGTTCCAATACGAAACTGATTAAAGGATTTTGCGACTGTATTGTGATACAATAGAAAATTTACCTGCAGTATTCTCAACATTTAAAGGATGTCCACACTTAATGTCAGCTTTTAAAACGCCTCGGAAATGGGCTTCTTTAAAGTCCCCGCGTGTACAACAAGGTGAATGAGTTAGCACTAAAATTGACATGTTTAAAAAATCAAATTATTTACAAATAATTCAGCTGATTAATACAAAAAACGAGTATCAAATATAACATAAGCCGCAATTTTGTTCAGCATATCATTTGTAAACCCGCTTTCCTTTTTTCCATTTATTAAATAATTTTTAGTTTTCTGTATTATGCTACATAGTAAACTTTTATTATGAAAAGTGAAAAGATTTTTATATTGAGGGTATTGCAATTTAAAGTCGTTTTTAAATATAACAGATTTTGCTATAAATATCAACAAATTCAATAGCAATAGAGCAATAGTAAGCATAAGCATTGGTTACCCTTATAACATGGCAACATTACAGCTATATTACTAAAAAAAATTGTAGAATTTTGATAAATATTAACGCTGAACTCATACTTGATTGGGTTCCGATCAAAAGAAAATTTTATTTGATTATAAAATCACGCTCGCCAATGTTTCGATAATGCGAAACACCTTCGTCAAATACATTTCACGTTATCAATTGCGGTAGTGTACAACTTAGATAAATTAAAACACTAATACAATCCCATCAATATTAATCAAACACAATTTACTTTGTATCAAAATTATTAATTGCGGCCGCGCTTGACAGTCTCTGCGTCGAAAGTACCGGTGCCTAAATATTCGCGCGCCGAAAAGACCTAGCGCCGAAAAGAACTGCGCCGAAACATTCACGCCCAAAAATGCGCGCCCAACTGTCCCATTTCGCACATAAGCATTGTCACTGTTTCTTCATTATTATACCTGTTCATTATGTATTTCACTAGTAATTAAATAATAGAAGCTCAATTGTAAAAAACAAGTTGACATAAAAGGATTGTAATATTGACTCTTACATACTTGATTTTTTTAAATTTTAACAATTTTTTTTATTAGGTTACCTAAGATACGAACAATGCTTTGACAATTTTTCTTTTGTAATTACACATAGAATTTAGATTGTGTAATTGAAAAAAAGAACCCGGTATATGGATGACAAAAAAAACCTGTTTTTTAAACAGTAGCAAAAACTTTTAGTACGGTTTTAATTACGGTCAATTTGGACGTGATACGAAAAGGGAGGAAAATTCAAACGCGTAACAACAACATGTACAGGAATTAACAAACCACAATAGGGCGCATAGTAAAACAATAGTCTTATTTAGTTGAAAAAGGAAGAATGAAAGAATAAAGGACTTTTACTTCTATATGCGCCAATTTTTTCTAAATACGCCCTTCCATATTATAGTTTATTCAGTGTGAAACAACCAAATGGAATAAATTCAGTAGCTCCATTAGTATGCGTTTTTTAATAAAATCCTGAGACACGTCAATTTTTAATTCGAAACTGACTTCTTGTGACGTATAAATGTCATTCCTACATTGGAATTCCTTTAAGCGACAGCTGAGATTATACGTCAATTGGACGCGGTCAATTGGACGCGTGAAAATTGGACGCGTCTAACAATTAGACGAGTGACAATTGGACGATACAGACAATAGTAAAATTACAACAATAGGTTCCATTCTTATCACTGTTTTAGGCGATTAACGTGCACAAAAAGCAGACAATCATATTAAAAACATGTAACATCGTCAGAAAATTTCTCAATCTTTACACTGAAGCAATAGACCTCTAGTGTACTTGGCTGAATAGACCCTTAAAGTAGAGACAATTACCATGCAACATAACTTCAGAAAGCGGCAGAATAGTAATAATAATAAGGGAAAGAGGGAACATCTAGCGCGGTATTCTTCGACATAAAGGGGGAATATTATATAACGTGGACATACGAAATAGCACAAAAACTATTCAGCTATGAAGATAGGGGCAACATGTTAAAATTTGTAAGATTTTTCTTTATATATTGCCGTATCCTGTGCTGTACTGTGTTTGCTGTCGCTGTAAATGACCTGGCAATTATATAATCAGGTAAAATACGAGGATGTATTGATATCTAGTTAGCCTAGACCAGTTCTTTGCATAAACAAAATATTGCGTTACCATAGCAACGAACAATTACTTATTAGAAGTGTCAGTGTAAAGTTTGACGTCAAAAAAGTAAACCAGAGTCACGCAATAAATTAAATGAAAAAAGATGTCAATCGAAATTGTGAAATTCGAAAAATTGGAGTATCGAGCCATCATGAAGTACATGTATTTAAAAGGGTTAAGAGGTAAGCAGATTTACGAAGATATGCTTAATACCCTTGGTGATTAATGTCTTTCGTATGCAACAGTCAAAAATTGGAATGCAAGCTTCAAAAGAGGTAAATTTTCCATTGAAGATGATGACCGATCGGGAAAACCAGTTTCTGTGTCAGTCCCCGAAAATATCGATGCAGTTCATGACATGATTTTATCAGACCGTAGAATTGGGCTAAAACGGATATCTGAAGCACTGAATATTTCATACGAACGCGTTCATCATATGGTTCACGTCAATTTGGACATGAAAAAAATTGCTGCAAAATGGATCCCCAAATATTTGAATGTTGACTAAAAGCGTGCAAGGGTAGAAGCATCGCGTTTGATCTGTGCTTGATTTGAAACCGATGTAGACTTCTTAAACCGAATTGTTACTATGGATGAGACTTGGGTACATTTCTACGATCCAGAAACAAAGCAACAATCGATGGAATGGCGACACTCTGGTTCTCCAAGACCTAAGAAGTTCGTGTCCAAAAATCTGCTGGAAAAGTTCTTGCTTCAGTTTTTTGGGATTGCCATGGAGTAATCATGATTGATTTTTGGATAAGGGTAGAACAATAACTGGAGATTACTATTCGACATTACTGACCACTCTACGGGAAAATATTAAAGAGAAAAGACGCGGAAAGCTATTCAAAGGTGTTTTGTTTTTGCAGGACAACGCCCTGCACACAAATCTCATGTTGCCATGCAAAAAGTTCGTGGTTTAGGGTTTGACTTACTAGAACACCCTCCCTTATTCACCCGATTTGGTTCCGTTCAACTATCACCTCTTTCCTCAACTGAAAAAAAGTTTAAAAGGTCGTACATTTTCTTCCAACAAGGAGGTAATAGAAGCTGTGGAGGTCTGGTTTGCAGAGCAAAAAGAAAATTTTTTTTTGAAAAGTCTAGAGACGTTGCAGGTTTGCTGTAATAAATGTATCCAATTAAGAGGAGAATATGTTGAGTAATAAAATATGTTGACATTAAAATTTTGTTTGGTTCTATAGTAGGCTAAGAATTTTTCAATAGATCCTCGTATATCTAAATAAAATAATTGTAAACGGAAAAAATTTTGGCTTTATATTTTCTGAAAAAAATCTAACTCCGTACATTTCTGTAGGCTCAAAATATTCCTACTACCATTTACAAAAACCGTGTCATTAAGTACCAGCTACGTCCTAATTCTTTAAGAATAATGTTTGATAACAAATTGACGTGGGGTTTGCACATTGTAACATATCGAAGTGCACGTTCGTGCTTATATACTAATATATAGTAACAGAGGAGTATCAAACTAAAACTCAAACTCTTCATACCTTACATGGCGCAGTCGGTAGTTAATGTTAATGGGAAAATATCACCTAAAGATGAATTTCGTCAAAGTTCTAGCTCGTACGAAATTAGAAGCACAACCTGTTGACTAATTCGACTTTATAGGAGCTAACGTGTAGGGGCTATGGATGCGTCGTTTCATGTCGGCACTTCTATCACGTAAATTAGACACTCTTCATCATTTAAGACTTGCTACTGTTTAGAAACCTTTCCTACCAGTCTCGGGAATATTCCTAAATTAGTTAACGAGGGCTCAAACAAGATACCTCCACAGACTATGCCCGATATACAAGTAATAGATAAATTATATCATCTTCCAAAGACGTAACACTACTAGGCTTCTAATTAACTCTGTTACGAATACTGGAAAGCAATTTTCATTTATACAGACGGTTCTAAAACCAAAGGGGGCGTATGTGTGTGTTATTAAAAATACGAAACAGCACGCCATATGGCAAGCTCTCCTCAATATACTTAGATGTACACTACCGTTCATTAGTTTTAATACACCCAAAGTAATTGAACATAAATTGAACAATTTAGCAATCTACAGATGTAGCAGCTAACAATTTACTTAAAAATTATAACCATACTAGTTTAATGTATTTTACTTTCTTTGCTGACTTTGATAATCGTTTCACAACTTTTTGGCATTCGTCTTATTAGTTTTTCAATGGTTTGTTCTTATTTCTATTCTATTCTTGACTAAGAAGCTCCATGGTTACCACCAATTTTTGTCTACAGGCGTCGTCCAACTCATCTTATAATAATTCTATCATGTTCAAATTAGGGCTTTGAGCTGACTATTCCATAATTTTGAGGACATTTAGTCTTTCTTTATTCTTTAAATAATCTTTACACAGTCTTGTAAGTCATAAACTTGGAAAACAAAACCTTCACCTATTAATCAAAGACCAGAATGTATGGCATTTCTCTATAAAATTGTATGATAGTACCATCTGTCCATGATACCTTCTACTCTAATTAAATCTCACACTCTATTTGCTCCAACAGAACCCCAAACCATTATCGAGCGTCACACAGATGCTTTTCATCCGTTCGCCTTTTAACCAACGACAAATGTTCGAGGCTTGCTAGCTACAATTGAAATTTTGTCTCTCCGTAAAAAAAATATTTTTCCAGTCTTCTCTAGTCTAATGACGATGTTCCAAAGCCCATGCCAATTTTTTTTTTCTTTTGTTTCTTTAGTCGAGGTTTTTGCCGCTATACGACCAATTAGTCCAAATTTTTGTAACGACTTTTAATTGTGTTCACCGACACATCTGTTCCAGTCGCTTCTAACAATTCTACTCGAATTTCTGGGGCAGTTTTAAATCTATTTCTTTTACTACATGTTCTAATGTACAAATCTTGTTGTGCTGTGGTCTTCTTCAGCTGCCTTAATTGTGGTTTTTCTTTTAACTTCCCAATTGAAATTTTCAGTTGTCTGGAGATTTTTTGAATGGAAAAACGTTCTTTACTCAGAGCCACAATTGCCGATTTGTTTACAATTGAAATCTATTTCCTTAATGTCATTTTTATTTTTAAACTTTTAACACTTTTATTAGATTAAGAGTAAAAAATATCGCAATTGTAATCAAACACCTTCCGCTGACAAAAAATACCAGTTGACAGGATTATTTATATAGTAATAAAAAGTTTAAATCTATGTAATTTGATAAACACCAATTGTTTCAATTTCAATCTTGTTGGAAGTGGAAAACAGTCATCCAATAATTTACTTAATTTTTTTTTAATTTATATCATCAACAAAGAATAATATTTTTGAATATTTTAAAACTCTTTTAATGCTAATAATAAATATTAAAAACAATACTGGAGCAAGATGAGCCCCGTGGAAAACCCCATAGCAAACGTATATAGAATAAGAGTGTTATAATAGACACTCTCAAAAATCTGACTATGTATTAATAGAAAAAAAAAACAAAAAGGCAATAATGGATTAAAGTATCAAAGAATGTCCAAATATTGGTAGCGGTATGTACCGTGTGGCCAACTAAGAATGGACGCCGGCTATATCTCGGGAATTATAAATCTGACAATATTAAAAATCGGCTACGAGAAATCACGGGAAATTATTTTCAAGTTTGTAAGATGGCCGCTAGGGGCGAAACTGTTATGGCCGATCATATAATTGGTTCTTTCTCCAAAAATATGCAAATATAATTATATTTTAAATATTGCCGTAGTAAAGACTGCAAAATTTCTGATATTTTTGCTTAGAGTATTTTACTCTCTCTTATAAAATGTAGTGCTGGTAGGAGAACGTCAAACAAGTTTTTATTTAAATGGAAATAACTTCGGTATAAGTTAACAGAATTGAACAAACTAGGTCTCGATTAAAAGAGCTCTTCTTACTTAATAATATGTTGTATAAAGATAGTCCGAATAGGGGGCGCTGTTTAACATTACAATAATTATTGCGCATTATCATGAGATTTTTTAATTGCACCCTATGTATCTTTTTACACAGTTAAATAGAAGACATAATTGCTAAATAGTCGGTTCAAACCGCAACTTCCTATCTTTTTTGAAACCGAAGATATCAATAAAACAAATGTTAGACCGCTGACTGACTATTTACATATTTTACGCGTAAAACAAATTTAAACTAGTTGAAACAATTTAATTAATGCCGTCCTAAATGTTCAAACTGCCGTCCATCGTTTTTGATGCACTTAAGCATCCTTTCCCGAGTAGACCAAACAGCACTTTGTAGTTCAGCTACTGAAATAGTTTGCATGCAGTCCCTTATTCGTCCAATCATGTTATCACGTGTAGTGGGTCCGGATGCAAAAACTATATCTTTTACTCGACCCCATAAATAAAAATCCAGGATGTTAAATCCGGTGATCTAGCCGGCCATGGAAATATCACACAAACATTTCACATTCTCATCTATATTGAACGATAAGAAAAAAAATTAAATTATCTCAAAGAAGTAATGTCGTAAATCAAGTTAATTCCTGTTTTGAAGATCAAAATTATAAGTATCATCGTAATTTAGGAAGCTTTAAATAAACAACAACTTTAAATTTTATAACTAGTATAAAATTATGTAAATGAGAAGAAAATACTTTAAAATATTATAATCACAAAAAACCACTTTCCGCAATTGGTTGACGAATTTTTTATTAATTTATTTACTCAAATTTTTTAATGTGAAACATTAAATGTTGACAAAAGCATTTCTACTGTCAGGAATATAAAGTTTGCACAATATGTATAAGCCACCTTCAACGTAATGTAATCATTAAATTTTTGGCATGTAGAAGGTAACATATGAATATTATTGTTTACTACTTTGAAACCATCGTAATTGTGTCAAATGTTATTAGTTACTATATTACAAGGATATTTTCCTACATGTAAGTTAAGGAGAATCCGATTGTTTGTATTTTGAAAGCACTTACACGAAAAAAGTCTCATGTTCGTAAATATTGTTAAAATGTGAATGTTTGCTAATTATGGGAATTTATTGAATTTAAAAATAAACATTATATTTTGTTACTAAAAATACATAAATTATTTATAAGTTTCAAGTGCTATAAAAAAACCTTTTCCAATCTTCACTGATAAGTTTATAAGTGAACAGCAAGATGAAAGCAGCGCTTTTGATTACTTTTGTGTTAATCGGGGTTTCTCACCAATTGGTAACTAAAAGTTTTTATATTATATTTTTGATTAGGTACATATTTTGTTTAGAACTTAGAGAAGTTGCTTAACGATTTTGAAGATGTTGTTGATAAGGAGGCGAAAGATTGTTATGGCGAATTTAATATGAACCGAGCTATGTTGGACGAAAAACTAAAGGAGCTCGAATTTCCGAATGATAGAAATTTTAAGTGTTTTTACAATTGTATTATAACACATTTAGACATATTTGATAAAGATGGAAATATGGTACTAGAAAAGATAAAACATTATTTTTTGGTGGAGGATGAAGTGCAAATAAAAATTTTCGAAAACTGTAAAAACATTCAAGAAACGGATAGTTGTGAGAGATTTTACCAGATGGCCTTATGTTCCCGTAAATACATTGAGTAGGTTTATATTAATATTACGTAAATCGATTCTACATTATATTCAAAAATTTTTAAATTTTAAATAAAAATTTTTTAAATTTTTTGAAAATTTGTACTATTCTGTTTCTGTATTTAGAATAACAAAATTTGAAAACTGTTAAAAAATGTAAATTTTCGTACAAGGAATTTTATGGGTAGTAATTGTTTAGTATTCATGTCTTTAAAATAGTTTTTAGAACTTGGCACTATTGTTACAATTACTTATTATCGTGTTAATTGTTTTTGTCTTGATTATTAATTTTGTTTTATGTTAATTAAAAAATTGATGAAATAGGATATTATGAGACGAGTTTTATCAGAAACATTTTTGCACACGCACGGGTTTACGGTACTACGAGCGTAGCGAAGAGTGCCCAAAAGGCGTCCCCATTCTTAAAAACTGTAAAAACTTCAATATCAGAAATTACGAGCAATTTATGAGTTTTTGCAATAATCTATTTCCGATTTTAGAACTAAATCCGTTTAGTAGAAATTTATGCTTTTGAATGGGAGAGCTAAAAACGTCTGTTTCAGTCTTTTAAAAATTAGTCAAATCTTAGTTTAAAATTATTTGAATTATGAGCAATGTACGAGCAGTCAAAGTATCGTAATTCGAATTTTGAGCATCATCTTTCTACGAATAATCTCCGGATTTCGCAGTCGTAGTCAAGATAGAAAGTACTTTGAAAATCGGTCGTATTAAAAAATTGTTTAGCAAGAATATTAACTAAATTATGAGCACTCAAATTACCCAAAATCTAATTTTTGAGCAAGGCACCCGCGTTACTCTTAATCGAAGTCAGTACCTTGAAAATCGGTAAATGCTTTTGGAAGGATATTGAGTGATTTCTGAGTAAACAAAATACGATAAATTTTGAGCACAACTACCCTCCGAGAGATCTCCACATTTTGTAATCGCAGTCAAGTGAGATTTGTCCTGAAAATACATTAAATCGAAAAATTCTTTTGCAAGAATGATTAGTGATTTATGTGCAGTCCAACTTCTGTTAAGTGTCCACCTTCCATTTCAGCCACAACAGGCACCCATCAACGCATATCAACGCCACAATATAAATACCAATAAAACACCCATACATGCACGTCAACCGTTATAACATTAAATACTTTCTCTTTTTTGGGATTTTGCATAAATAAGCGGCTTTCTCTCAGCTACAAATAACGTATTGCAGGCGACCACCTATACATAACACCAAAAGTTAACCAATCTACTACAAATTGACTACATCAACCAAAAAGGACCATATTGCAAAAATTAAACTTATTTTTTAGAAAATATAAAAAGTTTACAAAATTTACTATATCACCCTCAATCTTACCCTACCGAAATCTAAAACTTATGTTCTTTGCTAATGTGCATTAGAGGATTATATCAATTTTTCATACTCCTCCATCAAATTTAACGCTACTCCTCCTTACCTTGAGCAATACTCCACTACTCTCTAGACTGCTATTACGAAACGCGGATATTGGACCTCAAAAATTGAATTTGAGGTATATTGTCTCTTCATAAATCACTGATTATTCCTCCAAAATAATTTTTCGATTTGACGGATTTATTTCTCTTTTAATTGCGATTACAAAACACGAAAAGGGCTTGTAGAGCAATAAAGCTGGAAACATATTGTCTTCTCATAAACCGCTAATTATTCCTACAAAAAAAATTTTAGATTTTAGATCTGGGTACTTCTTTTATGACTTTGATTACAAATCGCAGAAGTGCTTGCAGAGTTCTAAACTTGAGTGTAAGTAAGATAGATAAATACGCCAAAAATATCGTTCCACAACAAATATGTACAACTATGTAGTCCACACCTCGGTAGCAATTTTACTTGTAGATTGAACACATATTTAGTATTAAATGTATCACGATTACTTCCCTAATTATCTCTAAATAACCAACTTAACATTTACGTTAATTATGTAATTCTGGCGAAAACAAACCTGTAATCAATTTGTTGAGGGATCGAGCACAAAAATTATCACAATTTGCGATAAATACTGACTTCTCCCGAATATTAACTATCAGTTTTGCGTATACATGCAATTATAATTATGGAAGTTCTCAATAACAATCTCGTGTGAAGTCAGGTTACCTGTTGTTGGTGTTTGTCACATCCTTCAGCTTTATTCCACTCCTAGAAGCAATTAAAGCAATTTGAGGATTTTGTTTAATAAGAAAAAAAAGGTCTTTTACTAAACACCATGAACCAAAATTAATTAACCGGAAACTTAATAAAGCAAACATACGACTCGATTTTTTACGCCACCTGTTGATCTTACCATCGACTAAAAACCTCGTCAAGTTAAGTTTCAACCGTGAAAAAATCATATTATTTACATTAACATTTCTTCTTAGATTTTTGTTAAAACTTTCGCCTATACAACATGCGCAGAACGAAGCAAAAATAAAAATAAACTTTGTACTATTGTATTCTTGTATAAATAATCTTTATTGGCGTCCAGCACTCGATAGACGGATGACCTAGGAATATTTTGTTTCATAACTAATTATTCTAACCGTTGTTGTGTGGTTATTGTTAATGAATTGTAATGAAAAATAATTTTTTTATTCTTATTTGATATTACAAAAAATAACTCTAACCTAAATTTTTATGTCTGTATTAGTAACCAAACCTATTTGAAAATGGACCTAATCTAGACAAACCTGAAATTAAAGTCGTGAAGTCACCGCTCCAGGTCAGAGGTCAAAAATCAAGTCAACTTGTGACCCCGTTTAAGACCAGCGCCTGGACCTCCTGAACAATTTGACGTATCCATCTCCAAAATCGGTTTAGCCGTTTCGGAGGAGAAGACAAACATACACACACACACACAAAGACCAGCCGGGCCACGATTTTATGTGTGTAGATCTAGAGAAATAGCTGAATAATTAACCAAAATATATTTGATTCTTTCAACTTTTAAGACCGTGCATCTTAGAAAGAAGCGACCTTAAACTCCTTATTATTTAGTCAAATATTATTAATTTTATTTTCTAAATATAACGTTACAGTATCGTTTATTACTTATGAATCACTCTGTATAATCGGATGCAAAAAAGTATTAAAACGCAGTTAAAATGTGTACCAAACATGCAAGATTGCGTTTAATCCCCAAAAAATGTGTTCCCTAGGTTTGTAACAACCGCAACAGATTGATCATAATCAATCTTTTTCTACTGTCGTTACTTCTTTCCATAGTTCAAGTGTTATGATTATTCAGCATCCTCACAGTGAAGTAGTTATAGAGGTTGATGATGACAGAATTTGTATCCAACAGTAGAACAAACTAATTGTCAATGGCCTCTATGAATTACACTACTTTTCCTGCATCTGTCAATCTACACTACACTGACCATAATCTTGCCTTCCGCCCAGAAAAGTTTTAAATCCTTGGCTTAACTCTGCCTGGAAAGATTGTATGTTAAAGACAACATAAATAGAGCCTGTGCTTAAAGTATCGTTTGCTGCTTTTACAATAATTACAATCTTGCAAAAAGTGACTACTTTTTGTAGCAATGACTGTGCCAAAAGTTTCACTTTTTTGCATTAGTGCAAAAAACACGTTTTTCTATTTTGGGTCGCTTACAGAGCTATAAAAGCATACAAATGAGTTTTTTTTTATAAAAAATTGAGTTCTTTTATAGAAATAGAACAATTTTTATTCCAAACGGTGGTAACACTGATTTGATATTAAACGTCAAAGCTGTCGTTACGTTCGCCGTGTGTTAATTTAAATCGTAATTTATGTTCAGTAGATTTATTTGTCTACTTATTTTTTATTTTTATACTAAACCATTTTTTTTTAATTAAAAACGAAAAAAGTTGAAATCTTCATTTTCGTCATGGTTGAAGACTTTTTCGTTCTTAAGTGAGAAATAAGTAATTAATTTTTGGGGTTAATACTCTTATAGCCATCGTTTGATTTTATTTTCAAATTTGCACGACCTTATAGGTTTTTTTCTGGAATTTCTTCTAAAAATTTCACGTTCTACTGACATAGACTTTATACGATTCTTTGGAACCTGAACAAGATAGGTCTTTCATTCGGAAGAATATTCTACAAAAATCTTTGGTTTTGCTTTAGGTTAAAGTTTGTCTTTATTGAAGTAAAATGAATAATAGAAGTTTTGCAACCAAATGAACGGAGATGGCAAACATTTCGTTTTTTACTAGTATATGTTTTAAAAAGTGTACCTTCTTCTAAACTATTTGTTATACTTCTGTTTAGATTATAGTTTGCAGTGTTGTCTGCTTCTGCTGAAAGGAGTTGTTTGGTCGGCTTGCATGAAAATGCATCTGACAGAATTAACGAATATTCTATGTTGGCGTTCAGCGGTGTATGTCAAGTTTTAAGCTTACGTTGAATATCTTTCTTCAAAAAATATGACTTTGGTTTCAAGTTACAAAATTCAGTTTCATTATCTGATCGGATAAATTCGATGAGTCTGATCAAAGTTTAATTCGTTGTTTTTAGGAAACATACTTTGTCGTAACGACTGTAATCATCGAGATCGATAAAAAATATCTAGCACCATCGTTTGATGTAGTTTTCATAGGTTCACAGAAATTGGTGTGAATGATGTTGAGGCCCGTTCACAGCCTTTGGAAAAGGTAGACGTGGTAATTTTACAGCTATACAAAATTTGCAGTTTTGGGGAAAATTGAAATCGATTAATTTAATTTTGTTAACACAAGAGTATCTTAAAAATTAAGATGCCCCTGAATCGCCTGTGCTTGTTTTCAGTTACGTCGTTAAACTCCTGGTAACTTCTGCGAATATAAAATAAATCGCCTAGACGTTCGGCTGTCATGTTTACACTGCCACCAAATTACTAATACTTGCACCTTGCTTTCTCAAAATAACCTGGTGGTCTTTGTCTACAACTCTTGTTAAGATAAAAAATTCGTTCTTAACCCAGAAATAAATAATGAATTTTTGAGATTAATACTCTTGTAGCCATCGTTTGATTTTATTTTCAAATGGTCACAACCTTTTTGCAAGAACATTTGTAGTGGCTGTACCTAAGCTTATAGTCGTATTTTGCTAACAATTTCTTTAAGATTTTGAAATAAATCTTTGATATTACGGAGATGTAACATGCAGTCAGTATCAACAAAAGTTCACATTTGTCGCAATTTACTGGACTGTTCATAAAGAAACTTTCTTCTTGTGAGAAGATCGCCGTTGTTTTCTACATTCATAACGTTGAGTTTGTCAACTGTATCAAACAAACGTGAGAAGTGATCACTTACATCGCCCATATTTTGTTAAATTTTGTTGTATACATCCACGGGTTTGCTTTAGTTTGGATGGTGAAATGGATCGATTTATGATCTTGTGTAACCTATGCGTTTTATAGAAGTATAGTATAGTTTTAATTGAAAAACTACGGGACTAGGCAACAAACAGAGCTCACTCCTATGACTTAATTCTTGGGTTCTGGACCCATAACCCGATAGAGTTAACGGGAGTAGCAAAGGAAGCATACGATGAAAACGCAGAACAAAAATGTTTATTTTGTTTATTAGTATTCATTGAACGAAAATACTATGTTGTAATACATTTTTGGAAATAAGATAACAATCGTCATCTAATGAATAAATATATACTCAGTTGTATTTACAATTATTGTTGCTTAATGTAATAAAAATGTAAAATAACATTTTCATTTACTATTACTATATTAATAGTATATTATGTAAAAAGGGATTAAAGTGCTTTACTAATCCTGAGAGCGAATTATCGCGCGAGGGATTTATGCATTTTAGTCTTACGTTTTATACTATCTGAATCAGGAATACGTCATCAAGTAAATTCGTATGATTTAATATTAAAAACTAAAGTCGAATCAGAAACTATAACCATCAATAATAATTCTATCGCAAAACGTCAGTCTAATTTATCACAACATACACTTTTAAGTTAGAATAATGAAAAATCTTATTGTAATTTACTAAAAGTGTAGAGAAAAATGTATGGAAACAAAACTATTTATTTGTTATCATTGTGTTTAATTTATAAATAGTAACAAAAACAATTCAATTGCAGTAAAATTATCGCACCTTTGGTAGTTTTCATATGTAGATATTACGTTTGCAAAGTACAATCGAGTTCAATGTAAATTTAAAGTAAATATTTACAAATATACAGGGTGTCCAGATTCTCTCCTGACAAACGAAACCCGAGATTCCTCAGATAAGTTTAAGACAATTTAACCCAATTCACCTAGTCCGAAAATGCTTTCTAAGGGAGCTTGAGCTCTTTGAAGATGGCGCCTGGTAAAGTAAAAATTAAAGGTAAACTTCGCGAACTGACAACAATTTGACAATGAAAAACGTAGGTTTTACTTTTGTTGGCAGTTCAGAGCCAACTAGTGCAAAAATATAAATTTAACTTTAATGACATTAAACAAAAAAATTTCAATCCTATTTTTCTAGAAAACGGTGTATCCTAATGACTTAAAGTAAGAGTACCTTTTAGTACTAGAATACCTGAAAATTTAATAATCTAGTGTCACAAATGCTTAAAAGTTAAAGACAAAAAAGTTATCCGTTAAAATAACCGTTGACCTACCCAAAACTGACGCCTATGACCGGTACTAGAAATTCGCAATTAATGGAATCGATTCATCTCTGAAGGCTAAATAAGCATACCAGTTTTTGTTTTTCTAAGTAGAAGCGTTCTAGAGGTATTTTAAAAAAACTATTTACAAGGCGCCATCTTCAAAAAGCTCTAACTCCCTTAGGAGGTATTTTCGGACTAGATGAATTGAGTTAAATTGTCTTAAAATTATCTGAGGAATCTCCGGTCTTGGTTTGTCAGGAGAGTTTTTGGACACCCTGTATACAACTAATGACATTTATTACCTTAGAAGATTGTTTAGAAAACATGGTTACTACAACTTATGGTGTTGCAGAGTATCCCTCGGTAGGTCAAAAACCTTCTGTTTCTTAGGATAAATTGCCTTTCACAAAGTAGGCCATTACAAAAATAGCAATAACACAGACACAAATAATGAGAAACCAAACAAGAATTTGAAAATAATATCAAATAAATATTCTGAAATTGTTGGTTGGGAATAACCAAAGATGTATGTTAACAAGCTTTTGAAAATTTTAATCACTGTCCGAAGTACTATCGTCGTAACTTTGTATTATAAGTTCACTAACAGTAAAATCTAAAACTATTTCACGTTCGTACCATTCCAAAATTAATTCTTCTGTATGCCTCACACAATTCGCCCAAACACCGGAACAATGTTGTAAAGCCTCTTCCCACATTGCTAATACATTCTCATCTTTATAACCATCCCTTCCGACGTGATTATTATAGTAACGCTTTGCGTCTGCCCAAACAAGTTCAATAGCGTTAAAGTCGCAGTGGTAGGGAGGTAATCTAAGAATTTCATGCCCAGCGCTCCGCTCCTGATTAGTTTATCTGTTTCATATCTTTTTTCCTTATGAACTTGTTTTGATAACGCAAACAGTTCAGTTTTAAATAATGCAGAATCAAAATTGATTTTATTTTTTGTTAACCAAGCTGCAATATCATTTTTTTTCCAAGATAATGTAGGAAACTTTTCAATTAGTGTCGAATGATACCGAGCATTATCCATTATTATCAATGATGGTTCTTGTAAATTGCACAGTAAATGATCAACAAGCCATTTCTTAAAGAGTTCTGCATTTAATTCACCGTGGTAATCTTTATCTTGTGATTTAGAAGCAAAACCTTCTTTTGTTCCTGGATGTATAACAATAAATATTTTTCCATCATACCCTCGCACTTTGAGTGCATTCATCTTGCCAAGACTTTCCAGGATTTCCTTTTGAAAAATCCACGTTTCGTCGAGAAAAACAATTTGACGCCGTAATGGTGGGTTTAACTTGTTCATATATCCTCTTAGAAATTTAAGTCGAATTTGCGCTACATCTAATTTTTCATCCAAAGCTCTGCGGTTGGATTCTTTTTTGAATTCAAATCCTATTTCATGTAGAGTACGAGTTGAACTGCTGTTACTTAAAAGAATGTGCTTTCCCTGTATTTCGGTGTTTAACAACGGAATGGTAACATGTTTTTCTATAAAATAAAAATATTAGAGCAACTAAAACAATAAAAACCTAACTTACTCTGTGAGTACATATTATATTCCGTATTATCATTTTTGAAGAATCTGGTAGGTCAGTAGATTTGTTTTTTTTTCGCAATCTTGTTTTACCAGGAGTTCGTAAAATAGGGTTCTGCTTCTTACGAGAAACTATTCGCTTAACCGTAGCATGAGAAATTCCCAATGCATTTGCGACACGCTGTCGATTAAAAAGTTACTATTAAATAAACAATTTATATGTTACTTTAAACATTACCTCTTGTACACTGGATACTGGAATTAGTGGACCACCATTCTCTTTTTCCCTTTGCAAATAATCCAGCAAATTCAACACAAATTGTTGACTTTGGGAACGTAAAGTTTTACTCTTAGCAGACAAACCTGCTCAATTAAATACGTAGTATGAGTTCTGAAAAGAACTGTTTTTGTGAATAAAACTGACACACCATACAAGCAAAATACAAGCAATTAATATAATTAAAATGATCGTTGTGATTGTTAGACACAGGGTCGGTAAAACACGGATTATTTATTAAAATTACAACTGAAGTCATAATTCATAAAACAAGTAAAGAGAGGAATACCTTTTATCTCTTTCTCGCGTTCTCATAATCATTCATCTTTGTTTTGATTGTAAAACAGCACATCCTCGATAACGAACGTATGTATTTGATAGTTTCGAACAGTGGTGACGTAAGGCTCATCTTTCCTGATTCAGATAATACATTGTTTTATGCATTCCAGTTCTTGCTATGTATAATTAAGAACTTCGAAAACAATTAAATTAATACAAAATTGAATTACAGTTAAAGAAAATTATAATTTTAATTGTTTAATAAATTGTTTCAAATGTTACTACAAATCATGGTAAAACATCAGTTTATAAAAAATAAATATTATAAAAAATCAAATTAAATACCTACGTTTAAATGTATAGGTACAAATCCAGTATTTTGCTATGGAAACAGCATGTTTATTTTACTTTAAATCTCTTGGGATTATGCAACTATTTTAATTCTCTTAAGATTTAAAATATGTACTTTAATCTTCGAAAGAGGGGATTAAGTAAATACTTTAATCCTTGAAGTTAATAAAAACAATTTAGAATTCAGCATTCAATTACTGTTTTTTATTCATGGCTATATACCATTTTAATTGCAAAAATTTTCTAATGTAGCTTTTAAGTTAATTTAAAGTACTTGGGTATAATTATAAATAATGAATAAAAAAATTACTATATATATATAGGTTTACTTTCGTTAATTTGTTTCGGTTAATATCAAAATGATTTCGGTGTTTGTAATGATCATCTCGTTATTTAGTATTTCTTATCAATTGGTAATTTTTATTATAATTGTTATGTCGTATTAATTTTGTTACTTCTGTTTAGAACTTTGACAAATTATTGAACGATTTTGAAGATGCCATTGATGACAAAGCAGATACTTGTTACACCAAATTTAATTTAGACAGAACTACGATTGCGATGAAAATGAAATTAATGGAGTTGCCCGATGACAGAAATTTTAAATGTTTTATCCACTGTGTGACCAATCACATAGACACATTTGACAAAAACGGTAACATGCTGGAGCATGCATTAAAAAATTACATGGACGTAGATGAAGCGATGGAATCAATAATCTTCAACAACTGCAAAAATGTCCAAGAAACCGATGTCTGTGAGAAAGTTTATCAAATAACCAAATGTGTGCATATGTATGTACTTAAGTATAGTTTAAAGTAAATATTTTTGAATTGACTTAATTTTGTGTTTAATGAGAGGCATAAATGAAAATTGAGTAACATTTTAGATTATCTTAGATTAAGTTAGTGTTTTATTTTTAAAAAAATGTTCAACTTGAAAACAAAATTGTAGATAGTCTTATAGCAGAGTAGTGAATTCATCAACGCCGAGATAAATTTATGTTTTTAAAACAACATTCCGAGAATTCTTGCATCCAGAATATACCAGTGACCATTGATAACTGCAGAATCACGATGTGCACCTACAAACGCGTGTCTCCTCATCAGTATCAAATCTACAAAAATTACTACAGAATATCAACTCATCTTGCGTTTACATCATATGGAAGCCAAACTCTGATGCTATAATGTTGTTGCTTAATCGTGCTTATGTGGGATATTTCTTTCCAGTTTCTATAGAAAAAATAATTTGTTCTTGTACAACGAGATAACAAAAATATTAGCAAATATATCAATTTCAATCCAAAACTTAATTTCTTTTTTTTTAAATAACAAATTAATTATATTTTTACCACAATCAACACTTAAATAACAATTAATTAAACCAATTCAAATAAAAATTTCTCGACAGTTTCAAAACCAAGTTACAGGGTTCTCTATCTTAAAACTACTCAGTATTTTCCCTTCCTTTATTCTAATATCAACCTTAGATTTCTCCCTTTCTCTTACTTCCACATATTCTGTACATTTTCTATTCATCGTTTTTCCACTATTTGTTTTTGTTATTTTTGTTTCTTAGCCCGAACCTATATCTAATGTATGTTATTTGCTTAGTCTTTTCTACTTTTTTTCTCATGTAACCTCCTCTTCTTTAAATTGCTTTTTTTTCTTTTCTCCGTGTTTTACTTTTTGTAATTCCATCTCCCTTATTCTTCCTCAAACCTTATCGCTCTTTTTTCAAACTGTATTCCTATTTTTCTCCATCTTCATTTCTCTTCTATTAAGTATCCTGGTATTTCTCTCTCCAAACTTAGTATCTATTTAATATCTTTTTTGTATCCTTTTACGCTCTTCCTGTTCTTTCCACTTCCAAATTTTTGCCTTTGTGTCTTTTTCTAGATACCTTTTTTAAATATTAGCTTTAGCATTTTATTTTCTTTTTGAGTTAAATTGAATATCTGATCATTGTCTTACCTATTTTGATCTCCTTTGTACTCTACTTTTTTCCTTTTTTTAATGCCATAGTTGATGCATTTCTTACATGTACCTCCAGTTCGTTTTTTCTATGTACTTCTTCCCCACATTTATTGTCTTCCGCATATTTTTTTCCTTGTGACGATTAGGACGCTAGAGTTATTAAATTATTTTTTGTATCTATGAAAACAGTGGCGTTTTCTTTTTTTTTCTTCGACAGCACTGCTTCAAAGACAGTTATAGATTTTGAAGAAACTCCCATCTGATAGGGGCGAAACGTCATGCAATACTGAATTAAAAGACAGTGTCTTTTTTAACCTCCATCTTGGAAAATTCTTAAAAGAAAAAACATTTATTTCTAATATTCTATTTTTATCATTTTACCCTTTATTATCTCCATGTTCTTCATTCTATACATATTAGCGACTATATACTAAAGTTGTAAACAGAATCTTCCATCAGTAAAATATTCTTCTTCTTCCATTAAAATCTGTAACTTCTCACGTTTCTTTTTTATCATCGATATTTTTTTAAGTTTTTTTGCAATTTTAAAACTTGTTTTTATTGTAGTGTCTCGATGGAACCTTGACCAAATGCTGCAGAATCTATAATATTTAGCTCCACTTTTTTTTAAAGAACTTACCAATATCTTGAGAATCTTCTTATTTTTACATATCTTGTAAATGATTTCAAAACCAATTCAACATTGTGGTGACAGAAAACAAAAGAAAAGTTTCAAACCTTTTTGGCAAAGTAATTTTTTGATTTAAAAAAATATCTTTCTTCGGTGCTTTTTTGTAACGACAATATCAGTTTTTGGAAAGGTTACTAACGTAACAGCATACATGAAGATGTAATATAGTTGTTAATGCATTAAATTCAGGTGTGCATCACTACAGGTAATCCATCAAGATATTTTAATATTAATCCATATTAAAAAAAAACTTTGTAAAAGAAAACAAAGTTGCTTAGTGTTATTTTTAATACTAGTCTCTTCCATTCATAATTATTCAATATTGTTTCAAATACAAGCTCAGCAAGTTTATTTTAAATTTTTTTGTTTAATTTGAAATCTATCGCAAATTGAAACAGTTACCCGTCCTTCAACTTACTCTAATCTACACCCGGTAGCAAAAAGCATGAAGGTTCAGCAGACTATTGGATCGATTGAAACTAAAATAATGATTAAGACGCTACTTAATTTTATACGGCAAGTGAATTTGGAGCTTAATCAATAAAACTAAAAACCTATATTTAACGATTTTGTTTTACTCAAACATAATAAACGCATCAGTTATCACAAAACGACATTAATGATCACAGTAACAAGGTTTGAAATTCCAAAAATATCAAAAGTGGGTTTTCAATCAAGTCATCAATTTGCTAATCACTGGACAAACTGCACTCTATTATACTAACAAATTCTTAATCACAAACGACGTAAGTGGGTAAAGTTATGTTGATCTCGAAATTAATTATTTTGGATAAGTTAATACTCTGCATTCTTAACTGTAATAATTAAGTAACGGATATAACGTTTACGAACAGAGTAAATAAAAAACTCTCAAATGAGTATTTCAAAGACCTGTTTTTCTTTTTGTGACGTGGAAGGTTATCAAAGAAATGATAAAGGTGTACTAATTATATGTATAAAATACCAAACGTAAACTCGATAGTACGAATTCCAACACGTTAATTAAACGAAGAAAAAAAATAAGTATATTACGGATTTTTGGTAAACGGCGGTGAATTATTAAAATTTCACGGTAAATTACAATCCTACTGTGAACGAGAAATCGAACGGCGAGTATAAAATTGTAGAACAGAATTGTTTTGAAATTTCTTCCTAGAATAAAACAAAATAAAATATGTAGCACAACTTTCATTGCTAATCAGTTTTACTGGCTTAATTGTTTTCCTTTCAAATCTTTGTAACAAAACTTTATTGAACTTTATAGTTTCAAACAATTCTTCGTCAATCATGAACCAAATATATTTTAATTTAATTTGATATTAAAGTTTCATAATCTCATGAATAAACTTCTAAAACGGTTCATAAACTTATCAATTATTCACTTAAATAAACATTTTCTATCAGTTAAAGTCTTTGGCTTGTATTATACAGGTATACAGAATTTTATTAGAATGGTGAAATTTCACCAGTAGTGGTTTACGAGAACGTTAAGTTCAAATTGGAACTAGTAGTTTTTTTCATTTTAAAATTATCCGGTAAATTTTATGTTTGTACTATATGTTGTACCTAAAATTAACCATTATTGAAATATTTTTAAAAATTTCTATATATAGTCTTCTTAAGAAATAATTACTTTTCTATTGTTAATCAAGTTTTGAGTTGAAAGTCTAGTTGTTAAAAAAAAAGCAAGTCTTGCGAATTAATCCTTGAGGTTAAGTTAATCGACAAGCCTACAGGGTGTTCTAGACTAGAAGTCAACATGCCTAATTAATATTATTTATAGTAGGACCGCCTTGCATTTTATAATGTTTACTGATACATTTTTTTAATTTCCTAAACTAAATCTCACCGTTTTAGAAATATTTATGCTTTTGTAATAATTATTTTAGTGCAATAAAATAAATTTAGTAGACCGGTTGATTATCATGGCTTCTTTATCGACATGGCGATTGTCAAAAGCCAATATTCAAAGAAAAATTGGTATTTGACAACCAAACAACCTAATTTATTGCAGTAAAACAATAATTACACAAATACTTTAAAAATAGTTAAATTTGGGTATAGGCAATGTAATCGCTAAATTATGTATTAGTATGATATTATCAAAAAAAATTAGTCTTAACCCTAAATTTGATTGATAATTATGATGTTTTAACTGGTTGTTGTTGGAACTTCACGTAGTCAATTATAATTGCACATTGAATAACGGACTATATTAATAACAAATATAATAAATCATGATAAACACTCATTACTTTTTTATAAATTAAGATGTGATTTTCTTAGTACCTACGGTTTATAATAGAGAATATTAATGCTAACATTTTTTCTTACTAAATCAAGGGTATGGCAGTTAATCTATTTGCATTTTTTTTAGTTTTTTCTTGGAATGGAAAATTTATATGTGACTCAAACTGTATTCATAAGAAAATAAATTGAACTTAAAAGCTAAAAAATTTAAAAACTTTTTAATTCATTTTTTTCAGGTTTTGGCGATTAAAATTAGGACCAAAAAGTTTTTGCCCATTGGTTAAGTGGTTAACGAATCAATCTTGCCCCCTTCTGAATACCGTTGTATTTTTGATTATTTCAATTACATTAATCAAATTACATATTACTATCTAATGTAAGTATCTATCTGTAATCATCCAAACTAATTATATGTAAACCGTGTCTACTTTTATAAACATAACCTCGATTGTTTAGGATTGTGGATTTAGAAAAATGTTGGGTTCATTGAATGAATACTAACAAGAAAAAAAATTGGAGATGAAGACGGTGACGATTTGAATCATTTATCTGTTACGCAGCTACATTCCAACTGACATTTCTTAAATAGTTCCAGAATACCGTATCATCCAAATTAACTCAAAATTTTTAAAAACTTCTTCAATAGTTTTTCTTCTAGGTGAAAGTAGAGTTAAACATATCGGTCTAAAATTACATCTAAAGCCGACGTATTGTTTGAACCTGTGAGGGCTTTATCAAGGCTAAAAGTAGATTATACATATAGACCGTGTGGGTCACGAGGACGTTGGATATCTCACTATCACAACCATCCTAAAGAAACAAGACTAAAAATAACCAACTGTTATCTATAAATAGCGATAGAAAATTTATTTAGACAAGAATCGATTTAACGAACATATTCGGGGTTAATAATAATGTTAATAGAAAATGCCTCGATACTGTTTAGTAGGTTTAGTTTATAGAATTTCAAATCGTGTACTGGTAATAGTACACTCCGGGCTGAAAGTAATAAGTATTACTAGCAAATAATACAAATTAGTACAAAATAAATTATAATTACTTAGTACTTTTTTAGTTAAATTTTAACCAATTAGAAGGCCATTTTCTTAACAACAGATTAATTATCTTATGTACAACCAAGCTTTTGTATTTTAAATTAATAATTGTTAAAAGAAACTTTTACATAAAAAATAAAAATGTATATTTTACACTATAAAGGACTGTAACTGGAAACTAACTATGTGTTATAATTTTAGTTTTAATTTATTTATTATCATCTTTAATCATAATTATGTTAATAACAATTACCGAAACGACGCCATTATAAAATTATATTAAAGAATTTTTCAGGCCGTTTCCTCTTTTCATTGTCCATGATGCTGTAATAACCAACAGTTAAGAAATCATTTTATGTTTGAGTGTACAACCGGGTTCCTACTCCATTGCGTTACCTGCGCACCATTTAACTTTTTCCACGCTTACGATGTAGATTGGTACAATTGTATTTCTGATATGTTAACTTTTTATAATATGAATAATCGAATAGAAAGAAAATGGTTCTAATTAGAAAATCTATTGGGACCAATAGGGCTAAGAAAATATAGTATTATGACACATGGTTGTAAATTTTCGTAAAATATTAGAAATATATCCATGTAATTTAAGGTACATACTATTTCCTTAATTTGATTTCTCATAAAAAATTTCGTAAATTCAGTATGAGAGTGGTTGCTGCAAATTAAATATCAACATGTTAGTTGTGGTAAGACTTGCACACTTAGCATTACTCTTATTTTATATCAACTATTTACATTTGACTTACATTTTGCTTAAGCTAATCAAATTTCAAAATAAATGTAAAATTGTTGTTAATTGTTTTTTTTTAATCAAAGTGAACTTTTTTTAGTTTTATTTAGTTTCTGTTAAAATTTGCATTTTGATATTATATAGTTAAGTTTTACATAGTTAAGTGAATATTGTGTAAAATTTTTAATGTTTAATTTATGTTTATGTTTTTTGATTATGTCCCCAAAAACCCTTAAATGAAAAATGCAAGTGTATCATTTGAATTTTTTGATACAATACATAAAATAAACTTTCAGAACTGTCACAAAAATTGCATAGGTATAGGACAAACAAGAGTAGAATTTATATGATGTAGACTTGAATGAATTAAAAAAATGGATAATAAAAACGTACTTTTATTTTTACCAAATTTTCAATAACAAAACACTTATGAATTGTGATAATCACCTAACGATAGCATATATTTTTTTGTTTACACAAAGAATTACCAAACTTAAGCTGCTAAATATGTATATTGTATGTCCTATATTTACATAACATGATGAAACAGCAAAGTTAAAGAAATACATAATTATCCATTTTAGGCAATTTTAAGAAACCATTTTTGTATAAATATTAAATTTAATTAATGTTTCAGGTGTATCTTTTTATATTTACATTCCATTATGATTTACAATTATGAGAACTTTTCTTGAAAATTAACTAAAGAATGTTTTATAGATCTTAGGTAATGCATGGTATAAAAACAATCAAAAGTTTGCCGTTTAATCAGTTTAATTTTTGAACAAGATGAATGCAGTGCTTCTAATTACATTTGCTTTAGTTGGAGTTTCTAACCAACTAGTAATATGTCTAGCTCTAATTATTATTTGCGCTAAATCTTTTTTTTTAGAACTTTCAAAAAGTAGTGAACGATTTTGAAGACGCGATTCAAAAAGAAGTGAAAGATTGTTATGGCGAATTTAAGTATGACCGGGACACTGTAAACGCAAAATTACTTCAGATGCCGAATGATAGAAATTTTAAATGTTTTTTTAATTGCGTCTTCACCCATATAAATATATTTGACGCAAATGGAAATATCGTTGAAGATAAACTAAGAAAATATTTAGATGTAGATCAAGATTTGGAAGATAAAATTTACAACAACTGCAAAGATGTTCAAGGAGCAGATGGTTGTGAGAAGTTTTATGAAATGGTTGTTTGTGCTCGTAAATATTTAGTATAGAAATTGTTTAATCATTGTAGATCAAAAAGATTGTAGCCACATGGCATACTTATTAATAAATGGTTGATTATGTAAAGAAAAATGAATACGAAAAACACACCTTAACATCCTACAGACCAATCCGCATCATTTCTTGTAAATGAAACATGAAATATTAGTACTAAAGAAATACTCTACTTAGAAGTTGAAAATAATAAAACAAAAATAGCAATTGATGGTTGAGTAGTAAATATTAAACAGTGATAATATAGTTATGTTTGCGCTATTTAACTAATTTTGTCTATTTACCATAATTATTATAGAACTGTTCCAGAATGTTTTCAGGTGGTACTCGTTCTGAATCAAAACAGGTCAAGACGATTCAAATCATAACGATTCTAAAATAAAATATCTACTACAATTAAAGAAAAATTTAAACTAATTGGGTGTTATGTAACATTTTCTGCTACTCGAATGAATTTCAACAGCAGTTTTCTGAATAGAAATTGATTATATTTAGTCAACATCTTGAGTCACACAATGAATCTGTATGTCAGTTATTTCCACCTGTCGTTGTGTTAAATTTGGTTAGCATAAGCAATTTACTTTTGTAAATTATCGTTTAACTAATCTTCTGCTACTGCTTTGAGTTCCCACCCACCATGTTTTGTAATATCAAGTATAATTGCCCCTTAATCAGCCACGAAGGTAGCTCAAGATATTCTGAATGCGTTTTGAATAAAGTTTTGTGCGTCGTCGGTTTTTAAAAGTTGCGAAATTTTTGATATAGTTTTTCACATAGTTCCTATACCTATGACCTGATTTACGCTTTTTTCTCGACAATAGCCTGTGAAAAATCTTGAAACGGTTTTTGATCTTACATTCAAATATTTCTAAAACAGTGTAAGAAAATGGGTTTGCTCGTTGGCTTTATCTATTATTGTAAAAGTTAGTGCATCTTCGACATCGGTACATTTATGATAATGACGAAACTTCTATCGTCAATGTCCCTAGTTGTAGTAGAACACCTGCTATTCCCACTATCATTATCATTACCACCTAAAAAAGATAGATATTGGTGTTGACAAAAATTTTTAGTTGAGAGTATTTTTTTCCTACAAGTATTGGTGTGATTTAAAAGTGTTTTCCTTGTAGAGTAAAATAACGGTCTAAAATTACATCTAAGGCCGGCGTTCCACCTAAACCTGTGAGGGCTTTATCGAAGCTACAAGTAGATTATAGACCGTGTGGGTCACGAAATTTAAAATAATTCATCATCAATGGTTGATAATGTCAAATAGAAACAAAAATTAATAAATTATATAAGACACACAGTCTAGTACCTAGATTCCCAAAGTGGTCCAGGTGGACCCCCTGGGGATCCACGGGAGCCCGATAGGGGTCTACGCTTGGTGGAAAAAAAAATGGGGGTCTACAACTCGTTAACGGGGGTCTATAAAAATGTATTAGGTGACCCGACTTGACTTCTCCTATGAATAAGGGAGACAATAATATATAAGGCAGACAATATTATAAGAAGCTTGACTTTCCTATGAATATAGGGAAGACAATATTATAAGAAGCTCAGCGATTGTTTTGTAAGAACTTGCATATTCCATATTCAGAAAGAGCGTGTCAAGACTCGCCGATGCCGCGCCGCCCGCCCGCCCAGTTAAAGTCGTGTTCCGAACTTGCATGAACTTTGTTGGATTTTCTTCTAATATAAATACGAATGCGAATGATAAACATTACTCAGTCGTTTCCGGATTTTCAAAAAAGAAAGCGTACCTATATAAGTGTTCACCAGTGACGGAAGTCCTGAGCAATGACTCTATGAAACCATCGGAAGCTGGAAGATCAGCTTTAAGAAGGTGTCATCCTGACAAAATAGGTAAGGATTTGAAATATTTCCAAACATTGAAGGATAAGTATGAAAAGAGACCCACCGTGCATAGTATGTTCGCTTCAACGTCTGAAAGCAACGACAGATGGCTTGCGGGCATCTTACAACATCTCATTACATTATAGCAAAATCTGGCAACCGCATACCATTGGAGAGGAGTTAATTTTGCCTGCTGTTGAAGAGGTCTCTAAAACTGTCCTGCATAAATCTTCATTTGACATACTTAAAAGAATTCCTTTGAGTAACAACACTGTACAAAGACGTATTGATGAAATGAGCTCTGATGTTGAAAGTTTCTTGTGTAATTATCTGCAAACAACTCATTTTTCTATTCAACTGGACGAGTCAACTTTACCTGGCAATGAAGCATTATTATTGGCATATGTTCGATTTATCAAAGGCGAACAAATGTTTGAAGAGTTACTATTCGCGAAAACTTTGAAGACTGACACTAAAGGTGAATCAATTTTTAATGTTCTGAATGATTTACGGAAAATCAATTGCATTCACAAACATTATTTCGGCGGTGGCAACAGATGGAGCTCTGCCTGCCATGGTCGGGCGATATCGTGGGTTTATAAGTCATCTTAAAAGGATGATACAAGAGGTAATTGCAATTCACTGTGTCATCCACCGACAACATCTAGTAGCGAAAAATTGAGTGATAGATTGCACCAAGCGCTTCAATTTGTGATTAATGCAGTTAACAAAATAAGAAGCAATGCTTTAAATACGCGCTTATTTGCACAGTTGTGCGAAGAAAAAATGAAGGACTTCCAACGATTGCTGCTACATACCGAAGTACGCTGGTTGTCGAAAGGTGCATGTCTATCAAGATTCTATTTGCTTTTCGACTCTGTTTTAGAGTTTCTGAACACTAAAGATCCTGTTTTAAAAGAAAACCTCATGAATTTCAAAGCAGACATTGCGTATTTGACAGATTTGTTCAAAAAATTCAATGACCTCAACCTACAGTTACAAGGGGACAGCCTCAATTTGATAAAAACAAAGAGTGAAATTTCAGCTTTTCTTGGTAAACTGAAACTTATGAAGCAAAATATTGGTCGACGTGAATTTTCCCAGTTTCCAAATTTATCGCAGGTAGAATGCCTCGACGAAGATATTCAGACGTATGTTCAACATTTGATTGCCCTGTATGATGATTTTAAAATCAGATTTGAAGACATTCTGTCGATGGATATACCACCATGGATAATAAATCCATATGATGAAACTGAAGTGGAAAATGTGGTACTGCAAGAAGAGCTACTCGAGCTTAGCACTAATGAGGAGCTCAAAGTAGCATTCAAAAGAGGGTATCAATTATTTTGGCTGCAGGCACAAATACCTGAAAAATATCCAGGACTGTGGGGAATTGTGCAAAAATTTCTCATAGCGTTTCCTTCGTCATATCTTGTCGAACGCAATTTTAGTGCCGTAACAAACTTGTTGACAAAAAAACAGGAGCGGATTAAATATTACAGAGCGAGGAGATTTACGGTTATACTTAACTAAACTCAAGCCAAATATTGATAATTTGCTGTCAATTCACTCAAGTACATCCCTCCCATTAAAATTATAACTTTTATCTCAGATTACAATGGTAATCTAAGATAAAGTTAACATCAAACTAATAATGATTATTAGTTTTGATGTTAAATTTGATTCTACTAAGACTGTTATAACAACATTGTTACGCAAATTTTTCCCCGTAAAACCCAAAAGAAAAGAATAAATAATTTTAACTGAGAAATCGTACACTACGGTTACTGCTTAACAGGTTCCGATAAAATCTTAAAGAAAATTTAGCCAATCTTTCGATAACAAAAAAAATTAATTATCTAATTCAGAATACCGCTCTTCCGGTTTCGTGGGTGGTACACAAAAAAAAAATGGAATGGGAGCGCAAATATCCGAAATTAGGGGAGCGCCACACTTTTTAGTAAAATTTCTAGCTAAAAAATCGGAATGAAACGCAGAAATCAAAGTACAATTCCTACTCGTATATTAACTTGTTACATTCAATATATAAATTCAAGTACAAAAGTGAAATCTACTTGGCCGTAAACCGTGATAAAATTCCATGCACAAATCGTAGTACGAGTTAGCGCATTTCGGTTTTTTTTTTTTTTAAATAACATAAAAACACAGGAGCATACGGAAAAAATAAACGACGCATATACAAGTAATTAGATATAAGCTAAAACTATGGTGGACGATTAAATTAATTTTACAGTCGTAAGAGAAGCGCAGGTTCGTACGCAAACCGATAACCGTAATATCGAAAGCACACAAACACTCGTTCCACGCGTCTTCGATAAATTGAATTGGTCAATAACGCGTTCGCTTATCGAAAACAGATGTACAAAATTTAGCATCAATTATCAGGTTCTCTTGTTTGGTTATTTTAAGAAGTAGCAAATAGGACGCGAAAATAATAGTACAAAAAGTCGAGAACACTTATCTGATATCCAGTAGCACGGATACTCGGTCTCCATCTGCTTCTGTAGTCGGCAGCGGTAGATAAAATGTGACTACAGATGAACGCCCAGAAATAGCCTTGCTTCCAGAAAGGGACCCAAAAGGCGAGGAAACAAAATGGAGGATCGAAATCCAATTTCAGCAATAAGCAATTAAATCCCTCGTCTGTCAGATTTTCTACGTCAATTCAACGAGGCTACAAATTAAGATAACGTAAATGCGCGTTTAAAACGCAAATTTCTATTACTTACGATTTCTTTGCATTAAAAGCACTAAATAAGCCAAAACGATATTAAAAACATATTTTTGTTCACACCGCAACGCAAAATAATATATGCTGGCATAAATGAAGTACCTTTAGAAATTTTGTCGTGCTATGTTACTCGTATGGCGTGTCGAACAAGAACGGAAAACGAAAAACGTTTTTGAAAAGCGGACTAAAATTCAATTTTTGATAACGGCCAAAATTGCACGAAAATGCAGCGTCACTACTCTAGTGACCGCTACAACAATTTAAAAATTTCCGAAAAAGCAGTGCGCTTAAAAATGTTATAACAACACGAACTAACAAACAAAATTATCGTTACAACATAATTAAAAGTGTAGTAATTTTTGTGTTTGAATAAATAGGTACAAAACAAGAAAATATTTATTTTTACTTTTACCACTTCGAAGTGGGAGATTATTGGTTTCCTGTACTGTGAGTCAATCTTAGAATACAAAAAAGTAAAGTAGGAATCCAACTGTTGGATGAAGACGCTTTTTAGACTGGCTTTGAAACTTAGCTTGAATGACAATACTCACAGCATAATCAAAGCAATATAAATTCTCACCTTTTTTTCGAAAACTTTCAACTCATAGTTGAT
Source organism: Abscondita cerata (assembly GCA_030710515.1). Lineage (NCBI taxonomy): Eukaryota > Metazoa > Arthropoda > Insecta > Coleoptera > Lampyridae > Abscondita > Abscondita cerata. The sequence continues at coordinate 190,758 of JALBCR010002259.1, forward strand.
TGAAAAATAGCCACAACACAGATTTACATAGACATATACTTTTTTCGGGTTTTGGAAGTAAGTTAGTAAATGTAATAGCTGCAGGGGGGTCCACCAGATCCAGCAAAATGTTTAAAGTGGTCTATGAGAAAAAAAGTATGGGAACCACTGGTCTAGTAGATTATTGTCTATTTCGTGGCTCACACCATCTATATAAAGCCCTCACAGATATAAACAAAACGTCAAATTTAGATGTAATTTTAGACTGTTATTTTTAACTCTACCTCTACCTTAGAAAAAACACTTTTTAAATCTTAAATAAATTTTCTCTTAGCTTTGCCATATTTGCTCTACTAAATATTCTATATTTTGTTAGTCGGTATCCAACGTTTTTCTGTTAATGTTGTTGTTCCAGTTGTTTATCATTTTTAGCATAGAATATTTGGACCAAATCTTCAGGAGAATTCATAATGTTATTTCCTTGTACGAAGTAAGCTAGAACACTCTTCTGGTCAATATCTGGCGCTCTTTGCATTGATCCACTCTCCCCCAGTAATGTCCCCCCTTTCTCTATCTTCCATTCTTACTTCACTACCCCCTAAAAATGTTCTGTAACTTCCTAGTTTTTCCCACACATTCTGCACATTTTTTCTTCACCGCTTTACATTTTCTATCTATCAATCATTTTATTTTTAATCATATTTTTTCTGTCCATTATTAAATCGTTGTATTTGTCGTTATATCTTCCTTGCCTAAAAAAAATAAAGTTCCAATATCTGAAGAACTGTTGGATTTTTGTGTATAATGTTATTCACAAAAAGTATTCATAATTTTATACAAAATCTGAAAATGTAATAATATACAGGGTTTCCCATTTGAAATAAGGAAGTTAACACCTACTTTCGGTATAACCGGAAGTCTCGCAGTCTTGAAAATAGTGTCCCCTAATCTTGTAGCACAGTACCAAATTTTCTAATTTTTGGTGCAACTGGTTCCCGAGATATTTTAAATTGAATTTTTAAATTTTTTTTAAACGAACGTTCACGCAAAGAACATTACGGAAAAATCTTAAAATATTATTGGAAGAGAACTTAATTTTGCAGGTATTTATTAAATATACGTATTGTTTGTCATGACTTTAGTTTCTTTTAGTCGTCTAACGTGCGGAGGGGCAAAGACAATTAAAATTGAACTTCAACACTTCTATAGATTTAAGTGCGATTTAGGTGCTCCATGTTTACTAAAGTGTAAAAGCAGTTATATATCCGTCAAAAAAATTGCTTTAATGCAATGAATTTTCGTAAGTGTTACGGTCTTTAGATGTGTTAAAGTTTAATTTTAGTTGTCCAATCTGCTTTTGCAAATCAAAAAATTGTGAGGGTTTTTGAGAAAGCAAATGTAAAGCACTTAAATCTAAACATTCCCTAGATTTTGGTTTTAATTTGTCTAAGATTTTTTAACATTTGGTCTGCCGAAGACAGCAGATCAATTAGTTATTCAGAAAAAAAAAGTTTTTCTGCTTCTTCTAAGATAGTAAACATGTAGCACTTAAATCTATAGATCTGCTCAAGTTCGATTTTAGTTGTCCAAGGTGGTTTCTAACATTTGTTCTACCAAACATAGCAGATCAATGAGTTATTTAAAAAAAAATTGAGTTCTTCTGAGATAACAAACATAAAGCACTTAAATTTTATCATACCTTAGATTTTGATTTTAGTTTGTCTAAGATTTTTTAACATTTGGTCTACCAAAGACAGCAGATCAATAAGTTATTCAAAAAAAAAAGTTTTTTACTACTTTTAAGATACTGAACATGAAGCACTTAAATAGCACTTAAATCTATAGTTTGATTTTAGTTGACCAAGGTGGTTTCTAACATATGGTCTACCAAAGATAGCAGATCCATAAGTTACTTAGAAAAAAAGTTTTTTGAGTGCTTTTGTGATAGCGAACGTGGAGCACTTAAATAGTACTTAATTTTCCGACAAATTTAGGCATTTTAATCAAAAAAACTCTAACACTATTTTTAGATACTTGGTCTGCTAACAGTTTTTTGTTTTATTTTATCCCAAATTTACTTAATCTAATATATAAAAATGAATGTGTGTGTGTTTATTTCTTTGTTTCTTTGTTTCTTTGTTTGTTTGTTTGTCCTCGAACTCCTCCTAAACCGTTAGTCCGATTGGGATGAAATTGTACACACTTCTTCAGGTCGATCCAGAATAGGGCACGAACGTTTTGAGTTTCGCAATTTACCACTTTTAGCCGGTTTTTCGTCGCAGTGGGTGTGCGGAGGTCGAAATATATAGGGCGAAGGTAGCCAAAAGATTTACATTCCTAACAAAAAAAATGAGGTTATGCGTAACAGAAGCCAATAATACATTTTACTTTTTAGTCTCTAGTGTTTGTAAAGAACTTTATATGTACGTCTATTGGAAAGTGATATTTTACGCGTACCCAAAGCATATACTTAACGCACGGTCGTAGAAAAAAAAATGTTTATATGGCAGCAACAACGATAAGAACAAAAATAGACGTGCTACGTTGTCAAAATGATCCAATAAATTAAAAAAGGAAGGAAACAATTTGTTTTTATAACAAAGTCAGGTAGACGAATAATAGAAAGAATCTGATGCAAAATGTTTATATTGAGGTTACCCATACACGCAGTCCGACGAAGTTTGGATTGTTTGTAATTTATATCATAAATGGCATACTGTCTTTGGCTGGAGATTACCGACTGCGCCCACATTTGCGATTTTTACAAACCCAAAGTGCAAATTGGTGTAGACTTTTGCAGCTTATTTGTAAACTGGTGTTGTATAGATTCTGGTCTAATGACTGTCGTTTTGCTAGCGCGAGGGGTTTGCATTGAACCCGTCAAAACCGGATTTTCGTAAGGTGTCATTAGGTTGTTCTTGAAGATTGGATTACAGATCTGGTTGAGCCTCAGGGTTTCTTCTTTTTTTTGTAAGCCGAATATTATTGATTTCGATAGCTTTTCCAACCAATCTGTTGTGATAACTGTTAACCGTTGATAGCAACTTGGAACTCTCGTAGACTATCTTGTGATCTCCATTGCTAAGCCCATTTTCCGCAGTTTGCTTAATGTTGATTAGAATGTTTTTATCGTTTTGTGTCTTTAAAATTAGTTCTGATTGAATAAATTAAAAATCTGGAAAATATTGTTTTCTATGAATTACACAGCCCGGTAAATTTGGATTTTTTTTGTGCAAATAAGATGGCTCAGGTGTTTCCGAAGGAATCTGATTAAAACTTTCCGTCAGGTTTTTTGAGAAAAAGAGGATTGAAACCCTAAAAATAGCGTTTTTGACCAATTTTGAAAATTGTAGAGCTAAACACTGACGTGGTAGAACCATCAGTATTATGAGAAATTGACAATTAATCTTTGTTCTTTAAAATGAGCCTACAGCCAAATTGATTGCATGCACCCTTAAAGCAGGGGGTGGGTTTATGTCAAGGGGTGCAAGAGAAAAAAAAACACATTACAGAGGGCCTTAAAAATTAATCAGATTTACTTGAAAATTGTTACTCAGGGGTTTTTGGGGTCGCTGATTACAGATCTTTATTCAGATTTAAAAAATTGAAAATGGCGGATTCAATATGGCGGTCGAGGTTTATAAAAAATTAATCAGATTTATTTGAAAATTGTCACTCGGGGGTTTTGGGTCGCTGATTACAGATCTTCATTCAGATTTTGAAAATTCAAAATGGCGGATCCAATATGGTAGTCGAGGTTTATTAAAAATTAATCGGATTTACTTGAAAATTGTTATGTGAAAGGTTATAGAAAATTAATTAAAAACAAGTCAATACTTTTTTTTAAGTTTCTGCAATTTTCAGCATTTTCTTTTTCAGATTTTTTTCTGGAAAACGTTGCTTTTCTGTAGCTTGGTTAAAATATGAAAGAAAATCTAGTTTCACTTAATGTTTGTAAGTAACTAGTATAAAATATCAAAACGTACATTCTATTTAGAATATTTAGATAAATAAAATCTTAATTGTTCATTTTTGAGTCTACAAATTTGATCAATACATACAGGGTGGCGCAAAATATTTGACATTGGAGGATAACATCGTTAAAAAAAAGATATAACTATCAAAATTAATTAACACGTTTTAAAAATATTTTCGATTATACAGAGTGTTTATAAAAGTCGTGACAGCATAAATTTTTAAATAATACAAATAACACTAGATTTTCTTTCAGGTTTAAAAACTTTAAAAATATATAGTGTAATCTACAGAGTATTTCAAAAAGCATAATTAATTATTAGTAAAAACAACACCTACTTTAACGCAACTTGAAATAATTTAAACTGTACTTACATTAACATTTTAATACCACTCCATAAGCAACATGTTAAAATTTTAAATGGATCACTTCACCGGCTTATCCAGAAGACCAGTAAGAGGGGGTTTGGGATTAAATTAGAAATAAAATTTTCTCAATTTAACCTTACTACAATTATCGACTCATGTTTTGGTCCTGTTACAGCAAATGATCTTCAAATGGTGCCTTGAATTTTCAAAACCTTTTCTCTCTAAACACACATATCTATTAGCAAAAGTAGCATATTTTTGCACCTAGTACTCTAATGTTGAAAATGTGCCATTTAATGATGTGTATCTGCTACCTACACCATGCACTTATCCTACCTACGACTTTAGAATGAAATTTTTGTTTATGACTTAAGATCAGTGTCGATATAAAATTCTTTATTTAAAACAGTGGGTGCTTGCATTCTTAAGCGTGATTCCTACAGATGAATTAGAAGTTTTCTGTCGTGGCGGGAAAGTTTATTCAGAACTTCCTCAGGGAATACAAGAATATCTCTGTGAATATTTAGCATAGCTAGACCATTTAGTCGATTCTTGCTGGCAGTATTTCTCAGGCAAGTTTTGACACCTTGTAGAGTTGAAAAAGACTTCTCACTAGTGGCAGTTGTGACGGGTAGAGTTGCTAATATTTTCAATAGTGTATGTAAAGTTGGAAATATCTTTTTATTGTATATCTTGAACGCATCTAATCCACTTTTTGGAACAGTTGGTGATGATGAGGCGAATTGCTGCCAGATTCTTGTTTCTCCAATTCCAGAATATAGTTCAATATTTAGAAAAGCGGAGTAACAACTAATCAATTTACGAGCATCGTCCTCTACAGTCTTGTCGAATTTCGGATTGGCAGAAAGAAGACACATGAAACTTTGAAGAATATCTTTGTGTTTCAATAGTCTGATATGCAATTGATTGATGGTGGAATCCAGAAATTGATTATAAATAGCGATGCGGTAATATTCTTCTGGGTCATTTGCCTCAATGTTGGATCAATGGATTTGTTTGCCAACTATTCTTAGCATTTTAACTTTATTTCAATCCATCGCTTATGTTTTTAACATTTTTGAAAAAAAAACATTTACGGATGTATGACGTTTTACCCATCGTGTAGCACACAGGTTCTTCAGTCGGGTCGCAGATTCTTCAGGCATAGTCTTCTCAATTTATCAACAAAATCATGGTACAACAATGGGTAACAGCTTATCTCCGTTTATGGCTAACCTGTTCATGGGTAAATTTGAAACTGATTTAAAAAAAATTTAGAATATTTTCCTAGACTTTGGTGTAGATATGTAGATGATGTTGATGCAGTAAGACAAAAACCTTAAGCCTTAGCAATTTTTAGACACTTTAAATGTCAAAATTTGAGACGATTAAGTTTACCTATGAAACAGAAACAGAACCTATTTACCTCGTAAAGACACTAACACTATGAGGTTTAGAGTATGGTAAACCAAGAATATCTTTTCAACCATAAAAACTAAAACTTCAGATTTCGTTGCTCGCTTACTGGGAATTTATAATTATTTTCTGGGCACCACAAACTTTTCATCAACTGACAGCGTTGATTTCGTTATTCAGAATATTGCCAATATCATCAATTATATCAGCAAGATTCTCACTACTTTTGACTTTCTGTAAGGTAGATGTATCCGCAACCCTAGGACTCAAAGTATCTGCGCTGCTACTGCTAGACTGCTGATTATTTCCGGATGGGATTTGGATTTTCTGAATTTTGGAGAAAAACTGAGTTAGTGGAGTAGTCTTCAACTTACGCTTATCACCCATTGTAACATGTAACAATATAACAATATCTTGTATGAAACGTCAATTTCCGTTATGGCACAGTCCACAGCGGCAGCATGTCATTAACTTGTAAATGAATAAACAATGCAGAACTCTGATTCAGAAGACGTTGAGAACTATGTCAAATAACACACTTCGAATATGCAGTAGAATTATTCACAACGACTACAGCCAGGTTGCCAATAGCGCATTCGCACTTAATTTACACTATACATTGCAGGTTGCTGCGATACACACGCCGCATTGATCACGAAGCGTGAGTTAATGCTGAAGAATAATTTCGCTTTTGCGTAATCGACACGATTGTATTCATATTCGGTGAGTCGATCAAGAGGGGTGGGGGTTAAACTCCCAAAACCCCTCCCTGGATACGCCGGTGGATCACCTTATATGTGTTTTTGGAAATTGTTAATACAATTAATAAGCTGTTATAAAAATTAAATAGAAGATTATTTTACTAGGAGTTAAACAATTATATTTTTTAACCCAAGTAAAATATACTTTTTTCTTCAAGCGTTTATTGCTGTTTTTCATGTGTTATTTTCAAATTTTTGAGATTCTCAAGTGTTATACTGATGTTTTATTTTCCACAAATGAGATTGGTACTTTACATTCATAATAATATAACATAACCAAGGTACCAACCTCTAAATAGTTGTGAGAACAAAAGAACTGTTACTTTTAATGTTTAGGCAGTAAAAAGCCTTTTTAACGTCTGCTAGTAGTTCAATAATATGCCGTTTTAATTTCGCTTAAAGAAAAATATAATTTTACTTTCAAAGTATTTTAAATTTTAGTCTAAAGTTTCTTGTACATTTTAGGTTTTCTAAAGCATTAAAATGTTTTATAAATTGTCACCGTAAATACGAATGTGTCCACATATTTCACTGCTATTAACAGAGGACGATATACTTCAAAATAGATATTTGGAAAGATATTTTTTAAATAGGTAGTGTTTTATTTTGTGACGAAGTCATTTTTACAGAAACGGTTTCTTCAACCACCATACTTTTCATTATTATTAGGATACTAATCCACAGCTATTTCGTGCAACTACCCAAGCTAAATTATCTATGATTGTGTAGGGAGGAATTGTAGAAATTATTTGTGGAATTACTAGAGGAATTTTCTCTAAATACAAAAATTGTTTTGTGATTCCAACAAGAGGGAGCATTTGTAGAATACGATCAATTTTCAAAAATATCAAGTGGATGCAGTTACAACAATCTTGCGAATTTTACACTTCCCCAATAATAAATATTTTGGTTATGCTAAGAAAAATCTATTGTATGACGCACGGGCAGAAAGGCATTTGCAAACCTCGGGTGCTTGCTGCTCTCGCTCACCTGCGGTCTGCAAATGCCTACTTTGTGCCTTAGTGACTCAAAATACTATAGAAAACCTAAAATGTACAAGATATTTCAGATACCTTTATTTTTGCATGTAAAATACAATATATTTTAAGAAAAATGCCAACAGTTAAGACACACATTTTACCAATATTTTTGTTTTCATAAAGTTTTGACCGATTTCATTATCTTAAACCCTATCCACACTATATCGTTTAAAAGCTAATTAATTGTAATTAATTCCTAAAAGATATAACCTTGGATGACAAATAATTTATGTAGTAGGCAACAACAAAGAAATAAACTGTTAAAAATATTTCAGAAAAGGCCTAACGGTAGTAAGCTACAACAATATTTTGATGACTACAGCATTCACCTAAAATAGGACAATAAAAACAGAAAAAACTTCTATTATGCAAACTTATTCGAACAAAATAAAAGTAATCTGAAGAAACAATGTCAATCTATTAATAAATTATTAGGCAAAGTAAAAAAACACAACATTGATAGAGTAAGTTCAATACATTTTTTATTAACGTAAGGATGACATTTCTCCATATACATGGTGTCCAAATAAAATATGGTCGGAAAGGTACCGTTTTTAAACAATTTCCAAAAATATCGCATCCGCGCAATAGTTTCCTCTCTGTCTCATTCATTTGTTGAGCGTAGGCAAGACAGAGAGAAAAAGTCGTGCTCGAACGAACATTTACACGCGCCGTTTGCGAATGAGACATTTCGTGGTGTACGCCTTTGATGTAAACAAACTTTGGACAGCCCCATGTCACTGGTGTTAGATTTTGTCGCGTCAAGCTGTCGAATTGGGAGATCTGTCGCCCTTGCTTTTAAATAGGCTGTTCGTAGCGAGTCGAATGAGGCAACCAGCGCTGATTGGCCAGCGATATTTTTAGGAATTATGTAAAAACGGTACGTTTCCAACCATATGTTATTTGGACTTTTTTGCTTAGAATTTTGGGCTTGATGTAGGATTTTCTTAATGAACCTGAGTATTGAAAGTAGCAAATTTTCTTGTTTTCTGAAATCTACCATAGTTCTTCCTCTGCTAAAAGAGAAATCCTCTAGATTTAAACAATCATAGACCAATATAATTGCTTTCAGTTTTTTCCAAAATTATTGAAAAAGATGTAAAAAACTTTGTTTGTCTTTTTTTCGGCCTAAGAATTTTTTTCTCTAAATCAATTTGGTTTTATTAACGGCAAATCAACTGACGATGCATTATTAAAATTTCTATTCAAAATATATAAGGGTTTAAATGAGAAAAAATCTGTGAGCGGTGTATTCATCAATATAACAAACGCTTTCGATTCTGTTGATCATGACATTCTTCTGGCAAATTTGTCTGAAGCTGGTGGTAGAGTATTGGTTTCATATTGGTTTAAGAGTTATTTATATGAAAGAATCCTATGTGTAAAAATAAAAAATCAATATAGCATTCTCAAACAAATAAATTGTGGAGTTCCCCAAGGATCTGAACTTGGCCCTATTCTTTTTTAATTTTTATTAATAATTGGTGTTTTGGATTATTTAAAGGGTATTTAACATGTTTTGCTGATGACACGGCTTTATGCTACAATTTACTACCTCTTGTTCAACTAAAACATGATATGCAACATTATCTCGATTTAGAGATTAGATAGTATTCACATTTAATAAACTAACATTAAGTTTAAAATCTAATTATATGTACTTCTTCTAGGGCAGTAGAACTTTCTACATAAATAAATTATATTATAAGTGCGGTAGTTGTCTTCTTATACTGAACTATTCTGGCTATTGGGTGCACAGATAATATAAAATACCTGAGTTTATACATAGATCAGAATTGCTCTTAGAAATTACACCCAAAAACCTTTAGTAACTATATGATTTCTGTAATAAGAAATTTTTATTATTTAAGAAACATTTGTCTACCAAATGTATTAAGAACTATATACTTTTCAATTGTCAATCAAAACTCTAGTATGGTATTTGCTGTTGGGGATCTACTTATTATGTTAATGTTAAACCAATTATTACTGCTCACAATAAAATAATGCGGTTAATAGCAGGTTCTAAAAAATCCTTTTTTTTGTAAAATTTGGAATTCATTTTCTCAGACATTTATATGTTTTACTGTTGTGCTGCAAACTTTTTATATTTGAAGTGGGCACGTAGTGGGAAATCTGGGTATACCTTCTAATCGTTTAAGATCACAGAGCCATGTCAAGCAAGTTCAAGCAAATAATGAAGCGTTTAAATGTTTCTATACGTGATGCGCGTCAAAGATTTTTAATCATTTACCAAATAACGTATGCTTAACGTTGACGGAATCAAATTTCTGACGTTCTCTAAAGGAGTGGACATATAAGAATGTGCATTCAAGGATGACATAGCGCTAATAACGGGCAGTGGAAAAGATCTAAAAGAAAACCTGAAAGTATGGGATGAGGTGCTGAAAGACAATGGAAGATTGAACAAAACGAAAACAAAAATAATGGCAGTAGACAGAGAAAGAAAGAAACTCAAAGTTATAATAGACAAGGAAAAAGTGTATAAACAGAACAAGTGAACAACTTCCAATACTTAGAAGTAAACATAGAAGAGACAGGCTGTCAAGGCAGGGAGGTGAATAACAGAATACAAACGACTAATAAGATTACTACGCCCTGAACACAGATTTTATAAACAGAAAAGAAATAAAAAAGAAACGAAAATGAAGGTATTTAAAGAAATCTATAGGCCAATCCTTACTGATAGGAACAAATCGTGGGTAGTGTCAGACAGGGAAAACAGCAAGATCAGGGTAACAGAAATGAAGTACCTAAGAAGATTATTGGTTGTTACCCAAAGGAATAAACTTAGGAATGAGGCAATAAGACAAGAATTGAACACAAAATCGATAAAGGAATTTATAGATGGTGGACAACTATGATGGTGGCGACACTTGCAAAAGATGGAAGCAAGAGAACAAACAAAGAAGATATGGGAATATAAAATTATAGGCAATAAGAAAAGAGAAAGGCCAAAGGAAACGTAGGACGAAGTAGTAGAAAAGATTCTAAAAACGAAAGGGATAACATAGGGAGACGCGAAAAGCTAGTTGAATGAAAAAAGTTTATAAAGTTTGAAGTGTAAAAGATATGATGTAAAATACAATAAATTGTAATTAAATGAGATGTAAAGTAATCCCTACACCCTAGAGGTAAAGATGAAATTGATTATAAATAAAAAAATAAATTTTCGGAAATGAGACTCCTTAATTAAATCATTCAGGTAAACTCAAATATTTGATTCACTCAGGATCTTGAGTTTGTTAAACAAACGTTAATATTAACACAATAATAAATTTAATTAATACAGTAATTTTATTCAAACTACGAGGATATATTGAAAAATTCTTAGCCTACTATAGAACCAAACAAAATTTCAATGTCAAAATATTTTATTACTCAACATATTCTCCTCTTAATTGGATACATTTATTACAGCGAACCTGCAACGTCTCTAGACCTTTCAAAAAAATGTTTCTTCTTGCTTTGCAAACCAGACCTCCACAGCTTCTATTACCTCCTTGTTGGAAGAAAATGTACGACCTTTTAAACTTTTTTCAGTTGAGGAAAGAGGTGATAGTCGGACGGAGCCAAATCGGATGAATAAGGGGGTGTTCTAGTAATTCAAACCCTAAATCACGAATTTTTGCATGGCAACATGAGATTGGTGTGTGCAGGGGCGTTGTCCTGCCAAAACAAAACACCTTTGGATAGCTTTCCGCGTCTTTTTTCTTTAATATTTTGCCCGTAGAGTGGTCAGTAATGTCGAATAGTAATCTCCAGTTATTGTTCTACCCTTATCCAAAAATCAATCATGATTACTCCATGGCAATCCCAAAAACTGGAAGCAAGAACTTTTCCAGCAGATTTTTGGACACGAAACTCTTAGGTCTTGGAGAACCAGAGTGTCGCCATTCCATCGATTGTTGTTTTGTTTCTGGATCGTAGAAATGTACCCAAGTCTCATCCATAGTAACAATTCGGTTTAAGAAGTCACATCGTTTTCAAATCGAGCACAGATCAAACGCGATGCTTCTACCCTTGCACGCTTTTGGTCAACATTCAAACATTTGGGGATCCATTTTGCAGCAATTTTTTCTATGTCCAAATTGACGTGAACCATATGATGAACGCGTTCGTATGAAATATTCAGTGCTTCAGATATCCGTTTTAGCCCAATTCGACGGTCTGATAAAATTATGTCATGAACTGCATCGATATTTTCGGGGACTGACACAGAAACTGGCCTTCCCGATCGGTCATCATCTTTAATGGAAAATTTACCTCTTTTGAAGCTTGCATTCCAATTTTTGACGGTCGCATACGAAGGACATTGATCACCAAGGGTATTAAGCATATCTTCGTAAATCTGCTTACCTCTTAACCCTTTTAAATACAGGTACTTGATGATGGCTCGATACTCCAATTTTTCGGATTTTCACAATTTCTTTGGTGGACATCTTTTTTCATTTAATTTATTGCGTGACTCTGGTTTACTTTTTGACGTCAAACTTTACACTGACACTTCTAATAAGTTATTGTTTGTTGCTATGGTAACGCAATATTTTGTTTATGCTAAGGAACTGGTTTAGGCTAACTAGATATTAATACATCCTCGTAACTAACTATATTCATTTCTAATTCGACCGGTGCAAAGTAGTTTCAATAATTTCGATGTTTTTCTTTAGTCACTTTTAATGTTCCATTCACGATTTAAAGGTTAAGAACAAATTCTGTAAGAACTAGCAGAAAATACTTTTTTTTCTTTGAGAGAAATAGTCCGCCACAGTGGAATCAGTCATTAGACACTGTGTGGAATATTTTACAAAGAAATCTTTTATATCCCTATTATGTCCAAAGAGTACAAGAAAGAAATGCGCAAAATCTATTATTCGTATCTAACATTTTAATACTAACGAGTGTTGTTTTACACATAATGACATGTTGAATTTCCATAATACTCATTGTTGAGCGGAGGTATAATTGATCCTTTTTTGTGTGGTTTATGTTTTCCCATAGAGATTAGCAGCATAAAGTTTTTTAAATTTTTTACAAAATGTCTTATCAGAATTGTTACCTTAACATTTTGTGTTGTAATGTGGCCTGATGGTCCTCTTTATTTGGGGTTAAATGTGAAAAATTTCGTAAACAGGACATACCACAGAAGTGGATTAGGAGAATTAGGGTAAAACCAGAATTTTTTCATATTGTAGGCTTTTAGATAAAACTAAACAATTACCTACTGCTATATTTTAATTCAAATCTTACTTAAATCTATACCGATAACAGTGTTTGAATAGTGTCAGAAGAAGTTTGAATGAACCATTTGCAAAATTATTCAAACTCTGGTGGCGACAAAACGGTCAGCGACAAATTATCTCAGGACGAAAACGTTGGAGACAAATCTTTTGGTTTCCGATAGTTTCTAACCATTGCGTCACCTTACTGGTGGCAAACAGAATATTTTATTGGTGAGTAGCCTCCAAAACTTCAGCTAGTGATATATTGCTCTTGCGGAGCCCTTCTTTAGTGGAGGTGTAAAGACAAAACAACTACAGTTAGCTGCCAATCCGACGTTTCGCCCACCTTTGTGTGGGCTTTATCAAGGCTGGAAAAAGTATTTTATTGGAGATGGCATACGGTACAGCGGGTTAACAATTTATACATCATTTACAAATTACATAAGACATAAAAAGCTGAACAAACAGATCGCGATGGCGTTAGATTACATCGAGGACATTGTGTAAAAATCTTATAAAATTCAACATAAGAACATAATTTAGTCAATATTCATCAACATAATATAGCAATAAAAATATAAAAATATATTATTAACAGTGTTAAACTTGGTAAGAAGAAATTATTTAGAAAGGAAATTTTGTATTTATAATAAAACGAGATAAAATAATTGACTCACCTATTATGCAAAACCGAGTGGTAGTCAAGAGCTTATATATAAAAATAAAAATCATCAACGGATGATAACGTCACAATTAATAAATAACACGTAATGTAAATAAAAATAGAAATTTAACAATTTTAAAATACCACACGCAAAACACCATTGAAACAGCGAACGTATAAACATGATAACGGTACTTATGTTAAAAGATAAAGACCGCTTTTATGGAATTTGCGTACATGCATAAAAAATGAAAAGATTGGGTATATATGTAAATAATCAAGTAGTTAATAATTGAGTAGTTAATAGGTTAGTGAGGTTAGACTAGATTAGTTAGAGTAATTAGCATGCTACGATTAGTTAGGTAGATATTAATGGGTTAGTTAAGTTAACAAGGTGGTGGGTTGAAGTTTCAGGTGGTGGGTTTTGATTTTACTTATGATATTGCTGTAAACTGTACTTAAATTGTTTGTGTCTGTGTTAAAATTCACGTTTTGAGGGTGCATTTATTTGATCCTATCATTTCTGGAGACTAGCCTTTTTTTAAATTATGTTCTACGTCTAATATTACAGGTTCTTTTATTTATTTTATAATTTTGAGGCCTTGTGGCGAATGATGAAGATGTAGCTATTTTGTATATTATTATGTTATTTGTTTGAAAGAAGAAAGAACAGTTCGTAGGTTTTTGATAGATCTATTTAATCAAAAAATAAATCTGTTTAGCTTGTTAAACAAACCAGGGAATGATAAAAACAAGTTCTTTAATTTTACAAAAATGGGCGAAAATAGTTGAGACTATTTATTAATGTTGATCAGTGCATGTTGCTGTATGTCACTCACAAGTGTTTTGGCTCAAGCGCAAAGCGAAATGACGAGCTGCCAAGCGACAAGATGTAATTCTAGGCACCTTTAGTCTTTTGCTTCAAGCAGTTTTCGACAGTCTGATACAAGTGGGCCGTGTGGTGTCCGGCTGCTGCTTAACAATTCCCGTGTACTTTCTGACAAACATGACTTTTCGCAAACTGATTGTTCGACACATCCTACTTATAATGCTTTTGTTTGACGGCGTAAGATCAAGGTGGCCACCATTAGAAAATTAAACCAATATGAAACACATACTATGGCGGGCGTTTCCTTCTTTATTTTTCTGTTTGCAATAGTGCCAGATTATCAATAATGTGCATATGAATAATTAGTAGGAGAGACCTGTCCGTGTAGGACGAGGACCTTTGATATTGCCTTTAATTCAAGATCAGTTTTGACTATTCTTTTAGGTTCCTTAGTGGCTACAACTTAAAAATATTTTCAATTATACAGGGTACCCACTTTCATGGACTACTTCTGAACTTTGACATTTTAAATAGAAACATATTTTTTATTTTTTATTCTAAATCTACGTGAAAAACTATAGGGACTTTATGTATTTGAGTTTTACTCAAAAAGTGATACTTCTTGAGATATCGATTTTTAAACTTTTATTGGTCAATAGCGGTTTTCAAATAGTTCAAGTTTTTCAGGTTATTATTTGAAACATTAAACTCAAATTTTATTCACACTTGGGTGGAAAATCCCGACCTTAACTGTCCATGTTTTAAAGTTAATATTGGTTATACAGGGTATCAGAAAAAATGTCAAATTTTATAATTGAAAATGATTAATTTTTACTTTGATCGATGTAGAATTAAATTTTCTACAACTTTGCAATTGGTGTCTGTCTACCAAAACTCAACCGATAGCCGTGAAATTTGATTTTTATTAAAAATACACGTTTTATCGAAACAACAACTCGAAAGGAATGTCTGATTAAGAAAATGTCAAATACAAGATGAATTCCTGGTAAACGTGTCAGCATTGAAAATCTGCTTTTTTTACGATATCAATACGCGATAAGAATGGAATTTGTTTTTTGTAACACCTTATTCACATGGGTTTTCAAAGCTTCAACGTTCTCTAACAATATTATAAATTGAGGGGAAGGGTCACGTAAATTGAATGTTTATAAGTGAGCGTCATAACATAAAGTTTGGAAACCCTGCTGCGTATCCACTGTAATTTTTCGAGATGGATGTAGATTTGCAGTCATCCACTTTAGGCAATTTTTTTAATCTCTTTTTATAAACTTGCCAAATAGAAATTTGAGAAACCTAACCTTTCTTATATTTTTTTGTGAAAGAAATTTTTTCGAATTTTTAGAATAATTAATATGTATATTGTTCATATAGTTCACTGTATCATTGTATTGCATTTAATAAAAAACAAAACATATTTTTCTCGACATCCTTCTTTACAAAGCTGTATGAACAAAATACATAAACTCAACTTAATCAATCTTAATTTTTAGTTGAACGTGATTGGGAAACGTCCTCAAACAAAAAAAAATAGGGCAAAAAAAGAAAATAAGAATAATGCATTTTTTTAACTTTGTTACCTAATGGTTTTCTAGGTCATACCCTGGTGTAGCACTTACAACGGTAGGATTGCGGGACTTTGGTAAAAAGCATTTATTTCAGCAAATGGCAATCAAGATATGATATGATGGTAACTTGATAATAATCTGAAATACTTTCCAAAATATATATACACTGATCAGCCTCAAAAACGCGAAACACGTGATTGTAAGCGCTGTTCATAATTCTACTGGTGTGACTAAATTTTACGTTAATTTCTGCTGAAATAAAACAATTTAATGAAGGATAATGTTGATTTTAAGTGAATATTGTCAATTATAAATTTTTAGTTAACAATATTAATCCAGTGCATATTAGTATTATATTATATAGTCTTTACTTAGTCCGTATTACATTTTTGAATACATAGTATCCAATTTCTACAAAAAAATTAAGTAATAATACTATATGTTTCTATATTTAACTAGCTGTGGAAGACATTTTAGTAGTTTCAGTAATAATACATTCAGCAACGTTATATGCAATATCACAAGGATCAGTTCCACCTAATTCTTGGCATTTCGAAATTATTTCGTCACTTCACTTTCGCTTAAATTTTTAGGTGCTTGGGTTTTCATCATATCTAACATCATTTCACCGGTTTCATCCATATCTCCCATTGAAACAAACAGACATTTTAAAAAGCATTTTAAATTCGGATCGTTAACAAATTTTCCTTCGACAAACACTTTTTGTACAAGCGAAGGATTAACTTTAGTGGAATCTATGCAATCGTTCACATATTTGCTCATATCCTACAAATAAAAAGAAAATATAATATACGTGTACAAGTAGTGTTAATAGCAGCACGTACATCTTGAGATTGTTGTAAAGAAGAACATATTAAAGCGATAAAAACAAAAACACATATGAATTTCATAGTAGATTTTTTGTACTAAAATATCTGATCTAGTACATATGTATATATCTATTTAAGTTTAATTATAGTTACATAAATACGTATTAATTATTACAATTCTTTTCTTGCATTTATTATGTTTCCATTCAGTAATTCAGTAAATTAAATGGGAAAAATTACGTTCAAGTTGAACTAATTGCATCAATTTTTATAATTGAGGATATTTTAAAAATATTTGCTGACGAATTACAAAAGTTACCCGATATCGCTTACAAACTATTTAAAGTAGGTAGTTAATTTCTGAGCCTTCTTTAGATCGTAAACGAAGTGAATTTGTACTCTAGATGATATGTTTTGATTACGAAAATATGCACCAGTTAGATTTTCAAACATTATATCTACAAACTACTGATAAATTTGCTGACTATATTTGTGTAATGTTTTCGATAAACATTGTTATACATAATTGAAGATACACATAAATATTGTTTGCATGACTATCTGTCACCGCGATTTCTCATTCTCATTTCTCTAGAGCTAGAAAGTAATGCGTTTAAGTCGCACAGACCTTTAGACCACGGCCACATTATGCGTTTTGGTCGTATACGACTGGTTGCATGCGACCAGGCAAAATATCAAATTCTTGCGTTTGCCGCAAGTGGGGTGACAAACTGGACGCAGTCGCACGATGTCTTCGTTCAATGAAAAAGCTCTGCTGGGAATTGCAGTTTGGTCATATTTAAAAAAAGAAAAGAAGAAACGTACATTTGCTGTTCATCCCTTAAATGCAGTTCGTTTAAAACAAGGGCAGTTTCATACTTTAAACATTGCTAAGGAATGATGAGGAAAAGTTTGTTGCTTACTTCAGAATGAGTGTTTCATCTTTTTGAAGAACTTTTGTTGTGTATTCAACATAAAATAGCAAAGCAAAACACTACTTTTAAATTATCTATCTCAGCACAGGAGCGGTTAGCTGTCACATTAAGGTGAGATTATATAAAACTACGTTACAAGATATTATTTTTAACTTTATTTTATAAAATTCTACATTTGAGTTAAATTTGAAATATCATCGTCTGCAATAACACTATAAACCTCAGAAGTTTCCGACCCTGATTGTGACGGGGGAGCAAATATTGAAATTGTGCTGTGGACGAAATGGAGTGTGGTTGTAATTTTGGGATTGATATTGCGACAATTGGCTTGTTTGTTGCTGAGGAATGGTAAATTGAGGAGCTGTATGTTGGCACTTGTGAAAAAATTAGGTTGTTGAAAACTAGGAAGTGGACAGGGCACTTGAGGATTACAGGTCATCGCTTGCTGCATTACTTGTGTTATAGCCATGCGGATCCATAATTTTTTCTATTGAAAGTTTCTGCATTATCGGTAAAAAGATAACAAGAAGTTCTTGTCTCCCTCGACCTCATCGTCCAGTGGTTTCGACTCAGACAAATGTCTCAAAACGGCAACTTCAAAGGTGACTGTTTAGTTTTATTTCTTGTCGTAGATGTGACGGCACGTGGAGCTGTGACAGCCTCTTGACTTGCATCATTTGTTACTTGTTCCATATCTGCATTGTTATTATTTAAAGTTGGCGGCGCAGTTTCATGAAGATTAGTTGTTGATCTAGTAATTAAAAATGTTATTTAGAACATCATTTTGGTTTAATATAATTTACTAATTTATTTTTAACACAAGTGTGGCACTGATACAGAAGAAACAAAAAGTATATATTTTTCGCAACAATTAACGCCGTTTTCTACCATAAACACATTGTGTAAATTACTTACTCTCCATCGTCGGTTATTCCAACTAAAAAACAACAGCTGGTCAAAATAACAATATTTCCTTTTCTTGACCTTTCGCTACCACTGGGCAACTTTTGATTTCGAAGCTCTCTTTAAAAGCGTCACGAAGAGATCGCCATTTTTGAAGTTCTTTAACTAAAAAAATAATTTAGTATTTTAAATTATTATATAGGAATATATTTCAGGTTCCTTGCCACTGGAAACACATTTAGATCACTATCGTTCGAGTACCGCATAGGAAGATCAACGATTAGTAAGATTGTGAAAGAAACTTGTAAAGCCATTTGGGAAAATCTGAAGGAAAAAGTGATGCCGAAACCTACAACTGCGGATTGGGAAAGAATCGCTGAACAATTCTGGAAGAGAGCAAATTTTCCTAACTGCGTTGGTTCATTGGATGGCAAACACATTCGTGTAGCTAGGCCAGAAGGAAGTGGATCACAATTTTACAATTATAAACACTTTTTTCTATCGTATTATTGGCTCTAGTAGATGCTAATTACTGTTTCACTATAATTGATGTAGGCCATTACGGAAAATCATCGGATTCGAACATTTTTCGACAATCTGAATTATATCAACAGCTAACTACCGGGAAACTTAATCTTCCACATAATAAAAGTCTACCTAATTTTGAAAACACAACCGAAATTCCTCACGTAATAGTTGCCGATGAAGCTTTTAGTATGAGCGAACACGTTATGAGACCCTTCGCTAGGAAAAACCTTGACATAAAGAAAAGAGTTTACAACTACAGACTTTGTAGGGCGCGCCGTTATGTTGAGTGCGTTTTGGAATCTCGCAAATAAATGGAGAGTATTCCATACTACCATTAAATTAGACCCCAGTTTGTTGAAGAAATTGTTTTAGCTGCTTGTGTTTTTGCACAATTTCGTTCGAGTGAGAGATGGTGTACAGTTTGACGAAACTCTAACATGTTCTATGGAAGACATACCAGTCATTGGTACTGGTGGATCATGTATCTCATCTAAAAACATCCGTGATGTTTTTGCAGATTATTTCACTTCACCAGCTGGATGTGTTGCCATGGCAATATGATAAGATTTAGATACTTCATAATCAGTGACATGTGTTAATTTGTGACAAAAATTTAGTTTTTAATAAATTACATTTTCTGTTGAACTTGAATTATTTCAAAAGGTATTAACTTATATGACTGTACACTTCTTACCTTGTTTGATTTTTTCTTCGTTATTTAACTGATCGAAGTTTTCTACAACAGCTCTAGCAACTTCAATCCATGATTTGGATTTTAGATCCCTATCACTAAATTGTTTCAACCTATTATCCCACAAAGCAGGCCGAGTACTTATTTCATTTATAAAAATGTCAACGTCCATTATGAAAATTACAGTGCACTATTCGACATAAACAATTGTATACTAGGAGAAACCTGTTGCGACTTGTCGCAAGTATTTGTCCGTCAGCATAAATAACACGGATTGCGTTTTTTAACGCACGAACGCTGCAACCAAGAAACGCAACCAATTGCGTTCAGAAAACCGTCGCATGTTGTTGGTCGCATTGTATGGCCACCTTCGTTTGATTACAATAATTAACACAATTTTTTGATCGCATGCGTACAGTCGTATACGACCAAAACGCATAATGTGGCCGTGGTCTTAGGTGTACCAGAATATTTTTCAATCCCAAGAGTAAGAATGATAGCCTTTTGTAATTATATTGTTATGGGAATAAATGTTTTCGAAACAATAAAATTTTGTCATAGAAACAAGTATTCTATGATTTTTAAATTTGCTTTCTTTAGAGGAATGTTTATCTGAGAAAATATTTTGTGTCGAATAAAATTGCAATTTAAAATTCAATGAAATTTTTGTTTGTTTTATTTTCTCATTGTCAAAATTTAGCCTTCTATGTAATGGTGTTAAGGTTCTATCTTCTTGATCTTTTCCATCTTATTCAATCATCTCTTTTGTCAGCAACTAGATCATTAATTTATTGTTTTCTGTTGAGTTGAATTAAAACACTCTTTCATTGTCTGTTTTACGTTAATGTCGTCTTGAATTCGTGATAACCACAGAAGAATATCTAAAATAATGTGCGACTTTTTCTTTTGAAATGTTTTCACTCGCATTTTAAGAATTTAGTAGAAATTAAAGCGCGCTGTTTTAAGTTTAACAGTTAGTAATAAAAAGGCATTAAACGGAAAATCATTACAGCTTTTAAATAATGACTTAACGCAAATTATAAGAAGAGCCGACATTTTACTTTAATGCTATCTACGTTTTAATTGCCAATTAGCTATGTGTTTTGCTTAATTAAACATTTTTTTCATTCACATAAATTGTATACGCAAATGCTCTATTAAAAATAATAGTACATACCATAATTTTTAATTGGTTTGCACCAATATTTCAAGAAAAATGCTAATTGCTTTTCCAATATTACTGTTTTCCTTGTAATCGTTTGTTTTTATTTCGTAATATTTTGCGTTGGATTTTATTTTTCATTTAGGAATTAATTGCACGCGCACATCTGCTTACACAAAACTGGTCATTGAAAAAATTATAATGTAAAAGAAGAAAGTAAAAGTAACACTATAGAACACAAGCGGAAATTTATAGATTATAATAAATAAATAAATCCCGATGCGTTAAATTCTATCCTGTATTGAAATTGTATTAAATGTACAGTGACGTTATCGTAAACAAACTTTTTGACAACTACAACAAATTCACATCACTAAAACGGGTAACTTAATTTTCTAATTTTCTACATCCTCCCGGGCAGCAGTTTCCTCTAATGGAAAAAAAGCTGTATCGGTTTTCTTAAAATAGTTTTGTTTGTTTTTCAAATTTACAGTGAATCTAGTTATACAGGGTGTTTCATTAATCAGTACAGAAAATGAAACTGGAGATTCCTTGCAAAATTTAAAGGAGGGTTTAACATAAAAAAAATTTCCTTAAAGCCCACCCTGAAGAGTTAGACAATCTGTAGCAATGCTAGGTAGCGTTAACGGAAATTTGTTCAAAAGAATAAGAGCCTGTATTCAAGAAAATGGTGCCCATTTTGGGAACACTCCTCTGAAATAATATTGCTAATTTAAATTAAAAATGATAGTTAATAATAATATTGTTATTTATGTCAAACTTGCATACGCAACTTATTCATTAAAAATTTGCAAGTTCGCTTAATTTATTTTTTTGGTGAAAAGTATTGAGTTTACGTGAAATTTTTAATGACAAAAAGTTTTAATTGAATTGTTCCTCCAAAATCTGAATTTTAAAATTGAAAAAAAATTAGTTAAAAAGTTCTGGTCAAAAACTCTAAGGGTAGTAAGACTCACCCCCTTGCAGAGAACAAGGGTGAATAAAATTATGAAATTATGGAGGCTTCTTAGTAGTAGTATTTGAATGTTTAGATTACTTTTTTTATTTCAAGTCATTTCAGAAAAAAAAATCGATTAATGTGAATTTTTTACACATCTTTAGGGGCTGTAACTCTTCAGGGAGGCTTTAAGGAAATTTTTTTTATGTTAAACCCCCCTTTAAATTTTGCAAGGAATAGTGTCGACATCTTCTTTTTCGTTTTCTCGTTGAGCTAATGTTAACAAAGTTTCTACCTCAATCTGTGTTTGTTTTTGGGCCAACTATTACAAGCTTCCTTCAACCAACCAAGGCCATGTTTCCAAATTAAAGAATTCAAAATCATTTTGGCGTTAACACCTCTTGTTAACATACACCTACGGCAAGTTTTTGAATTTCAATACCACGGTTACATACGTATGGTTTCCATATCATAGCCTTTCCTCTTATCTGATGGAGAGTAATCTTAGAATCGGTCCAAAGAGTGCAATACTTTATCTGTACATTGATATTTGACAATATAAAACGCTGTAATCAAGCAGCACACACTGCTACCGTTAATTCTATTCTAAGTAAAGTCAGACTTGTCTCCATTCTCTTTGATAGGTGCTACTCTATTTTTAGCCATAAGAAATTTTCAATTTACTTTACCATAAATATTTACCACTCTGACATAATTATGCTACTGCCCCGAATGCAATTAAGCTTGCATCACAAAATATATGCAACGAAATGTCATATTTCTTATCCTTTAAGAACACATCTGGTCAATGAAAATTTTCTCAAACTTGATATTTCAGAGCACCATTTTACGAAGTCATTAGCCAAAGTATTCGGTAAAGGAAAATCCCAGTTTAATTTTGCTCTCCAAATTTCTTGTAGTAATATTTTGCTTCTTATCACAAACGGACTTAAAAATCCTAATGGATCAAAGATCTTTGACGTTGTTTGTAACACGCTTCTTTTAGTTATTGGGTTATTATTTAGATAGTCCAAGACAGACGTGAAATCTATTGCTAATTCGTCATCATCAGTATACCATAAAATTCCCAAAACCTTTTGAATAATGGAATTGCTCTGTAAATCCGATCCCATTTTATTCCTCAGAGAAACATCGTTAGTATTCCACTTACGTAGATTCATCTTGCTTTCAATAGAATTGTGTTTAATTCATAATAAATATGTTCAGCAACATCAATGTTATCTACAGCAACTACTAAATCATCAACATAAAACGATGAAGTTAAAATATCAGCGGTGTTTTTAAATTCTTCAGATTGTGACTGAAAATGTTTCTTGAGCGTAACTGCCAAAAGGAAAGGACTACAGGTTACACCAAACTTACTCGTTTCATGCGGAATACGGTAATATTTGGTAAATTGCATGGATCAGTAATTGTTTCTTCATACCATAAAAAACTGAGAGCATCTTGATCACGATCTGTAACTTCGATTTGTAAAAACGCCTTCTCTATATCTGCAACTAATGCTATTTTTCCAATTCTGAAGTTCAACAACACTGTGAAGAGATGAGGTACTAAATTTTCACCTAGTAAGAGTACATCATTTAATGAATGTAAACCAGGGGCTTGAGCAGACGCATCACATACGACCCTCAATTTTGTGGTATTCTTATCTTCTCTATACACAGCTGGGTGTGGCATAAAATATTGACGGATTGAGCTAGGTATTTTTCAGACAACTCGCACGTCCATTATGTAAATATTCGCGTATCGCAGTCTCATATTCGTTCAACTTATTATTAATTGAAAGTTTTCGCGTTAAACTTTGTAATCTATTGAAAGCGCCGTTGTAGTATGAATCAAGATAGACATTTAAGTCCTTCCACGTGTAAACCAACACAATACCGATTGTTTTGGAAATAAATATTGTCTCTAAAAACTCATCCGTTTGAGATTCACAATATCGTTAATTTCATTTATTCCGATAGCTTCAAGAGACCAAAAGCTTTTTAAATCCCTATCAAATACTATTTCGCATTGCCACTATCAATTTAGTAATTTTTCGTAAATTGTTAATCACTAACTTCCAGTAACAGTCTACACCGATTAATAGAGAAATACCTGAATAACACTTAAATGAGTTCTGACTAAATCAGCCAATGGAAAATTGATACTAAATTCGTAAATACGAGGATCTTGTAATGAAATCGAACATAAAGAATCGAAAATTGTAATCAGCTCTTCGTTATAATTTTCTTTCAACGTTACAGTAACTTTTCTACATAATCGAGCTGGAACTTCTCAGATTTGCCAAATGGCATAACTGAAATTTTATGAGTACCAATTACAGGTAAACTCAAATTTCGCGATAAACATTCTTTAATAAATGTCATTTGACTACCTCCATCTAGAATCATCCGTACAACATTTGAGGTAACGCCACTGGTATTAACTATTTGGGCACAAGCTGTTTGTAAATAAACGTTACGTAAGTTACAATTGAACAATAAATTAGTTGTTTAAAAATTCGCTTGATTGGACGTATTCGAAATAGAACTAAAGGGTATAGATTCATCTAGTTTTTTATAGTTCGGATCACACATCAAAGTTGCGTGCTTTGATTTACATTTTGAACAATATATTTTCGTTCGGCAAAACTTAGAATTATGATCAGGTTTGGTACACCTAAAACATCGTCTTATAGATCTCAACATTTCTTTCTTCTGATCTAATGTTACATTGCTGTTACAATTTACTGTAGAATGACTTGAAAATTTGCAAAATAATAGTATATTGTTACACGAGTTTTACAAGACGTATTTTGTCGCACGCATGGGTTTGAAGCGTGCGACGAGCGCTTCAAAGAAATAAGTGCGACAAATTGTCTTGTAAAACAAGTATAACATAATATTTTTTTCTATTTTGCTTCAATTAATATTTACTACTCCTATCTGGACAAAAAAATTACTGTGCATAGAAATTTAATTTTTACGGTTGGCAATACTAACTGAAATTTTTTCAAAGTTTAAAGTTAGGCGGCTAAAATTTATGTATTGAATTGGTTAAAATTAATTATAAATAACTATTTAAATTAAAATTATGGATGCAAATAACTTTTCGTGTACCCCGCCAAAACTAAAAGAAGTAGCGATAAGTGCGATTGACCACTTACTACCGGAAAAATCTAAAACTAAATATATCAAAGAATATAAAGGTTTTTCTAAATGGTGTGAGGAAAATAAAGTCGGTTCAATAACCGAAAACGTATTGTTGGCCTATTTCGAGATCATGGGCAGATCAAAAAAGGCATCGACAATGTGGTCGAGTTATTCGATGCTGAAGACATGTCTTTCCATTTACAAAAACATTGACATTTAAAAAAACTTAAAATTAATAGCATTTTTAAAAGGCAGAATCAAAACTATCATCCCAAAAAATCATGCATTCTTGAGTCTGAAGAAATTAACCGATTCATTAATGAAGCTGATGACAATATTTTCTTGGCCATGAAGGTATATTTCAGTTTATAAAATTTTGTTTGTTAATACAGATTCATATAATTTTAGGTCATATTAATTATGTACTATTGT
The DNA here is from genome assembly GCA_030710515.1 of Abscondita cerata. Lineage (NCBI taxonomy): Eukaryota > Metazoa > Arthropoda > Insecta > Coleoptera > Lampyridae > Abscondita > Abscondita cerata. Next base: position 216,217 of record JALBCR010002259.1, read on the forward strand.
GGGGCTTGCAGAAGGGATGAATTAACCCACATGTCAATCAACGATGTACAATTAAAAGTAGACATAATCGTAGTAACTGTACCTAAAACAAACACAAATGTGACCAGAGTATTTCTAATCACAGAAGTACCTTAGATTAATATCATTAAAAATACATTAAACTGCGACCTTCCCATGCTTCAATAACAGATTTTTTTAAATTATCGTTCCGGTAAATGCACGACATCTCCCATAGGGATCAATAAAATAGGAGAAATTCCTAAGAATATCGCAACATTTTTAAAACTGCCTAATCCAGAAAAATATTCAGGACACTGCTTTCGCCGTTCATCGGCATCAGATATAGAAAACCAAGGTGGAGACTTACTCACAATAAAGAAGCATGAAGGCTGGAAGTCTTCAGTTGTAGCTGAGGGATATGTGGATGCTTCTTTAAAGAAGAAAATTGACATTGCCAACATGTTTTCAACACGAAACGAATCTGAATCTTCTACGTCCACTGCGTGTACATCCATACACACGGATCAATATGGTAGTGTGGTGCTTTCTCCAGAATCAAATTCTAAAACAGTAACAAAATTGAAGTGGAAAGAGTCGATGAAGCAGGTGTTAGCAAACAACAAAAATATTATTGTGTCCGATCAATCACTTCCACCGATTTATATTTCGGCTAGTGAAACTTCAACGGTGACTGTCAAAATATAGTCACTGCCATATAAGTGAAAAATAAACAGGATGCGTGCAAAAATATAGAATATATCATAAAAAAGTCACAAATTTATGGATAAGTGCATTCATTGTTGTTCGGATAAATTAGGTTAAGATCTTGATTTTTTTTAACTTTTGTTCTTTGCTTGTTACTAAGGCGTGTTAAGTTTTTCTGTTGTTGTTCTTTGTTAAGTTTACCTGTTTTTGTTTGTTGTCAAGTTTATAACTACCACCAGCCTAAAAATATAATTTTCGTGGATATTGTTCATTCATTAAAATATATCATACTCACTCTAAAATGATTCCGGCATAATTTTCCTTGAAGAAAGAATTAAAGTAAATAATTAATTCCTTAAAAACTTGCATGTGTTTCACAAATGACATAAAATAAACGCTAGTGTAAATTTGGTGTAACTACTTTTTTACAAAACAGTGTCACAAAATCGTCATTGTATACTGAAATAGAAAAACACTGTTCTGTAGCCCTATGTAAACAAAACCAGCAGCTGTACAAGTTGTATCATTCCTTTTCTGAAATTTTCTCTCATTATTACTATTTTCACCTTCCAATAATCTAGCCAGTTCTACAGGACTCTAGTTCTAATTTTATAAAGCTTAGAAGTTAAGAAATCTGCCATTCGTAAGAGACTTCTTTACTGTTTATTCTGCTTGCAACAATCGACTCCTTATCATTATAATCACTATTTGCCTGTCTTTTGTAAAACTCTGTTTTTATTGAAAATGGCAACACTTTTAGAACAATCGATTTCACCATGATCCCATAGTTTTGTGATGATATACCAAGACTCTCTAGAGATCGAGTAATTTTAGAAGTAACATTGTACAGTTTTCAATGAAACAACATCTGTTCATATTTTTCACTGGCGTTATAGCTAATAATTGCTGTATGCAACCATCTATAATTCTATCGTTATTTCTATACTGTTCTATTAAGAGTTTAATGGCATCGTTATAACTTGAACGGCTGGACGTTAATCCTTGAATTGTTACTGCTGCAGTTCCGTAAGAACACATTTTAAATAAGTAAACTTGTAAAATCATCAAGCTCATCATTTGTGTGAACAGCAAGGTTATACTCTTCCCAAAAGGCAGACCACATGTGATAATCACCATTAAACTTAATTAACTCTAACTTAGATAATCTCACCGTCCTTTTCTACTCTGCTTCGATGTTGCCTTGAATGGCTGCAAATGCCTCGCCTGTACTCCTTACCGACATTGAATTCATTATTTCAGTAGACGCAGACCGCACATTCCCATCGCATCGGTTTACCGCAAATTTCAATTTGGCAATAGCTCTTGAAGCTTTATCTTCGTATTCCACAATTTTTTCGCACTCTGACTCAAGCTGCTCAGCAGGTATGTCGTTATATTCCTTATTTATCACATTTAACGATTCATTTGCAGACTGAATTCGCGAGATTAAAACAACAGGTTCTTTTACATCAAATATTTCAGTTTTTAATAAATCGTTCGCTTGATTAACAAGTTTAGTTAAGGCTGTTATCTCAGGGAGCTATAAAGTTTATGTAAATTTATCTCGCTTATTTTTAGAAATGTTTTCCTGATTTTGCACAAACATATACAAGGATGTATTGATATCTAGTTAGCCTAGACCAATTCCTTGCATAAACAAAATATTGCGTTACCATAGCAACGAACAATAACTTATTAGAAGTGTCAGTGTAAAGTTTGACGTCAAAAAAGTAAACCAGAGTCACGCAATAAATTAAATGAAAAAAGATGTCCACCGAAATTGTGAAAATCGAAAAATTGGAGTATCGAGCCATCATCAAGTACCTGTATTTAAAAGGGTTAAGAGGTAAGCAGATTTACGAAGATATGCTTAATACCCTTGGTGATCAATGTCCTTCGTATGCGACCGTCAAAATTGGAATGCAAGCTTCAAAAGAGGTAAATTTTCCATTGAAGATGATGACCGATCGGGAAGGCCAGTTTCTGTGTCAGTCCCCGAAAATATCGATGCAGTTCATGACATGATTTTATCAGACCGTCGAATTGGGCTAAAACGGATATCTGAAGCACTGAATATTTCATACGAACGCGTTCATCATATGGTTCACGTCAATTTGGACATGAGAAAAATTGCTGCAAAATGGATCCCCAAATGTTTGAATGTTGACCAAAAGCGTGCAAGGGTAGAAGCATCGCGTTCGATCTGTGCTCGATTTGAAAACGATGTAGACTTCTTAAACCGAATTGTTACTATGGATGAGACTTGGGTACATTTCTACGATCCAGAAACAAAGCAACAATCGATGGAATGGCGACACTCTGGTTCTCCAAGACCTAAGAAGTTTCGTGTCCAAAAATCTGCTGGAAAAGTTCTTGCTTCAGTTTTTTGGGATTGCCATGGAGTAATCATGATTGATTTTTTGGATAAGGGTAGAACAATAACTGGAGATTACTATTCGACATTACTGACCACTCTACGGGAAAATATTAAAGAGAAAAGACGCGGAAAGCTATCCAAAGGTGTTTTGTTTTTGCAGGACAACGCCCCTACACACAAATCTCATGTTGCCATGCAAAAATTCGTGATTTAGGGTTTGAATTACTAGAACACCCCCTTATTCACCCGATTTGGCTCCGTCCGACTATCACCTCTTTCCTCAACTGAAAAAAAGTTTAAAAGGTCGTACATTTTCTTCCAACAAGGAGGTAATAGAAGCTGTGGAGGTCTGGTTTGCAGAGCAAGAAGAACATTTTTTTGAAAGGTCTAGAGACGTTGCAGGTTCGCTGTAATAAATGTATCCAATTAAGAGGAGAATATGTTGAGTAATAAAATATTTTGACATTGAAATTTTGTTTGGTTCTATAGTAGGCTAAGAATTTTTCAATATATCCTCGTAGCTAACTTTATTATTTATGTCATGCAAGAGCTATTATTTTTATTTTTGTCTTCGTTGTATTTAATTTAATTAAAACGTAAAATAATAGAAAAATGGATTCCTTATAAACCCAAATTTCGACACCTGCACGACATAGATATTAATTTTCTGACAACCGTACTTTTTTTTTTTAATTTTTACTTAAAAATCAATGAGAAAAATTAACATTAAGTAAACGATAAATACTAAAAACTCTTGGAGATTTGTGAAATAAATGTACTCGCGGGCGAATTTTTCTGAGCGCAACAGGACAGACTTGGAAGCTGATTAATATTAATAGATAAATAATATATTGTTGAATTGTTGAAGTCAATTTTTTTGTACATGACGTGCGTTATTAATCGTTAGTTAATTAATTGACTTAGAGTACATACAATTTCTTACTCTTTGTCCACCGTTAAATGGTTACTATTCACTGTACAATCACACGTTAGATTATACAACCAGGTTCCCCGGTTTCGGAACCAAAATATAATAAATAAATAAATCCCGATACGTTAAATTCTATCCTGTATTGAATTGTACAGTGACGTTATCGTAAACAAACTTTTTGACAACTACAACAAAGTCACATCAATAAAACGGGTAACTTAATTTTCTACATAGATTTTATTGTTTGAATCACTTTTGCACTAATTCTATAAATTGATAAACACTGTACGTTTTTTCTACCACAACTGTTTTATTTAAATCTGAATACCTGCATTTTAAGAGCTATGCTCTCATCTTCAGCAGAAGACTAATACTAAGTAATTAAGTTTAAACTAAGCATTCACATATGAATAACCGCTTGCATTATCGTTACGCACTATCGCTTAAACTAAATACATTGATGTTTAGGGTTTGGACCCATGTCTTATCTCTGTTTTGTAGATAATTAAACTTTCTATTGTATTTTATTTCATGATTAACTAATTCTAAGCTATTAAAATCTATACTAAGTTTATTATTTATCATACAGTGGGCAACACTAGATTTTTCGGGTATGTTGTACTTAAAATGAGCAATGTGCTCTTTGAATCTAGTGACAATTGTTCTTCTTGTTTGTCCAAAATATGCTAAATACAATCATTAGAATTAATTCTATACAAGGTGCATCACCACCAAGGCGACGGAGATTTATAGCAAAACAGTAATAGTTTTTACAAGTTTTGTCATTTTAGTAGTTTGCTGGTTGGTAAATTTCACGTTTTAAAATTATTTTGAAATATACAGTATGTACCAAAAAAGTGTGGCACATCAAAGTTATATTTTTTCTAATGGGACACTCTTTATCTTATTGTGTTTCTTGATTTCCCGTAAAAAATAAGATATACTTTCGTAAAGGTTCCCTATACATAAACACAGAGTGTTCTGAGTTATGTTGATTTTTCTTAAAATATGCAGTATTAAAAAAATAATATCTTCTAATCCAACAAATCATGAAAGATTTATTCTTACGTCCAAATAGTTTGATATTAGATTAATGTATTCCATGATCAAATATTAAACATCTCTTTACAGAATATTCAGAATTTTCAGGTTAATAATTAGATCATTCAATATGTAATATAAGCTTTATTTTAAATTAAACACTTTTTGTATTTTATTATTTCATAATGCTATCAAAAAGTCTTCTTTCGTATGGTATGAAAGCCGATTTTACAACTCGACTTTAAAACGGATTTTAAAAATGTATTTTATTAGTGTTTTATTTTATACGTTTGAATTCTCTTCTAGTTTCGACTCGTTTGATCCGATTATCATTATGTCATCAACAAACACTGCTTCTGATATTTTCATTTCTTGTAGATTCGTATAGCCTATTCTAAATTTGTTTACATTACTTATACAAATATTTGTAATGTTATCTATATAGACTATAAACAGAAATCAGTTCAAACCTCCGCTTGTCTCAATCCCTCATTTTTTTAAAAGGCTTCCGATCTTCTGTTTCTGCTAATAACTATATTAACTGTGTTGCTATAAAGATTCTGGATTGCTCTGATTAGTTGCCGATTGCCGATTTACTCCTTTTTCCTTAAACTGTCCCTAACTCTACTTCTAGGTACCTTGTCAAACGCTTTAATTACATCAATGAAAGCTAAAATTGCATTACGGCCTTGTTTTAATGTTTTGTCAATAATCTACCTGACTGTAAATATGTGATCGTGCACACTCCTACCCTTCCGAAAGGCACTCTGTCCTTCGTTTAAATTTACCACAACTTCTTTGCTAAGACAATTATCCAAAATTTTCTCAAATATTGTTAATGCACTACATAACAAAGAAATTCCTCTGTAACTGTTGCACTTCTTGGTGTCTCCTTTTTTAAATATTGGCGTAATTAAGGCTTTCCAATCCTTTGGTATGCGTTCTCCTCTCCACACTCTATTATATACATACAGTGCTTTTCATTTAAGATTGGCCATAGGATTTTACATGTTAATATTTGAATCCCATGCTAACACTTTTTTAGGACATCTGGTATAAGCCATTTATGTTAATTATAATTAAGTAGTAAAATGTCTATTCGAAAATATTCTTATACCAATTTGTAAGTTTTTAATTTAACAAAAAAAAATATCGTGTCGGGGAGACGAGTCTAAGAAATTTTTGTAATTTTTAAAAAATATATATTTGTCTTGTTTGTTAAGTAGTTTTTCCAAGCTCTTTCTTTTCATTTGATCTGTATTTTTATTTACGTTGTCCACCATACTGTTTGATATTTTGCTTGTTCCGCAAACGTTGATGGCATTTCCTATAAGCGTTTCTTTCAGTATTGTTCATATTTGTTCTACTGTCTTTTTTTCTAACTTTACACTCTGATCTAGCTTTTCTGCTACTAATTGCACATATTATTTTCCTACTTCTTCTTCGTTCAATTTATACAATTTATTTTTACAAATTCTTAGTACATATCCTTTTATATCTTCGTTCATTCTATCCTTTATTTTTGCAACTGCTAAAAGTGGTCGCTATTTATCTCAGGACCTCTCTTTACTCTGCAATCTTGTATATGTTTTGTTTTGTTTTTTCACAATTATGTTATATATTATTGACTTCTCAGATCTACTTGTTACTTCTCTGGTATAGATATGTATACTTTTATGTTTCTTCCATTACAGTCTGATAATATTAAATTTAAATTAAGAATAGATGGCAAGAGTTCATTTAAGCGTCCGACACAAAAACTAAACTAAGTTATTGTACTTTAATGTATCGCCTTAATAAGGCGGACTAGCTTCGTGAATTATGTGTATACCAAACGTTTAAATTAGTACAAGGGCCCTAGAGTTCACAAATGCTAAACCCAATCCTTATACAAAGATGTATGTTTTTTTTTGTGAACGTTTCAAGTTGTTTTACGTTTATTAATTGTTATTATTTGACTATCACGTATACCCATTTATACATATATGTAAAAAATGTGTTTAAAAGCTGTTATTATTGTTATTAAATAACGTTCCATACATGCATAAAAGACATATTTTAAAGTTAACGGCGATATTACCGTACAATTAATAAAGACAAATACTTAAAGTTAAACTTATCTGACGTATATCGGTGACAGCTTTACAAAGACGGTTACATGTTATCACCATATAAGACTGGACTGGTAATCTGTTTGATATCGGACAGCCTCTCTAGAGCGGTGACCCAGGTTACCGGTGAAGAAGAAAGCAGCAGGTCAAATATACCATATATCCCAATCAAATTTCAAGTTAATTAACGAGACCTACAAAATATGTTATAGGAACTTACAAGAACATACTTACGATTAATTGTAATTTTATAACGAACGTAAAGGTTCTATTTACGCCAGCGTAGGAATATTAACAAGTATGTTTGATTGTCAACAGCATCGTAAACAACAGAAAATCCAGAAAGTAGTTTGAAAAGAAACTACACTATTTAAAATTACCGTCACATAAGTTTTGCAATCCGCTAAAATGAATACAATTTAAAAGAAAAGCAGTCGTGATGATTTGATAACGATACACTTGTGAGATTAATGAACAATACATAACCTTAGTTAAATATAATATATCCAAGTTCTTGCCAACGGAATAAAATGTAATTATCAGTAGCGTACTGTTTTATTGGGTTGACAAAACTTCATCACATTTGCGTTAATTAAAACTCATAGCTTTTAGCGTTGTAACGTTTTCTTTTACAATACAAAAATTCTATATTTAAATTTACCGGGCAACAATTTAAAACAAAGTAATTTTAACTTAATTTTATGAAAAATATAAACAATAATGACGTACATACAAAAATATTGCAATCACTTGACCTTATTTAAGATTATTTTCAGTTATACAAAACAATTGATAACAAAAATCTTTTAAATTATATTTTCTGCAACTTCTATTTAAGGTTTTTTGTTGCTATTAAAACACTTGCTTGGGTGGAGGTAACAAAATTAGGTACGTTAGACATACATTTGACCGATAGTAATTTGTAAGTTTACGACCAAAAATTGTAGTGCAAAAAATAATCAATTGTATAGGACTTTTGTTTGAATTATGTACTTATTATTTATTGAATTTAAAACAAATTAAAAATCGTAAGCTTTAAAAATTGCGATTATTTATTCTACGTAATATTTGTTTTAACAAATTTTTAATTGTTTTCATATTTGCGTGTAACTTCAAATGTTTACGAGTAAAAATGCTTAACGTAAAAATTTGCAAACGTACAAATGTTCCGCTTACAAAATATGTCTTATAAGTTTATGTCATTTAAGTGGCGTGGGTGCTCGTAATCAACTCAATAAATGATTCAAAAAATACATTGACCAAGCACTATTAAATGAGTTAGTTCAAATCTATTTTTTTTCATTTTTTGCAGATTTTGGTAACTAATTTAATAAATGTTAAATATTTTACTTGGCTTTATCGACACACGTGTGTTTCAAGCATTAAAGCTATCAGCTTAGATAGCGCTATGCACTTTAAACGTACACATGTAGTTACAATTAACTGTTGGCATTTTTCTTAGTTTGTACTATTCATACGTGTCAATGTTTTACACGAGATGTCGTAACACACACATTTTACTTAAGTTAAATATTTTAATTAATATACATACAGGGTGGCCCATTAGAGCGAAGAAGGTAGATATCTCGGAAAATATTGTAGTTAGAAAAAAACTTTCGCAATGAAAGTTGTGGAAATCAATGAGCTCATCTACCTAAAATTTATCGCAGAATTGCTTATGTTTGAAATTAAACATTAAAACAAATTCTCTAATATTCTACAAGAAATAATTAAAGTAGTCAAAGAAAAAGAAAGGCAATATATACAGTGTGGTCAATTAGTGCGAGAAAGGTGGATATCTCGGAAAATATTGAGATTAGAAGAAAAACTTTTGCAATAAAAGTTGTGCAAATCGATGAGTTGCAAATCTTAAACTTATTTTCGTTTATACCGGGTGTTCCATATAAGTGCGATATACCAAGGTTATGTTTTTTTTAATGGAACTACCCAGTTTTTATTACAAATTTGGATTCCTTGAGAAATTCTAATGTAACTTTATGCATTATACATAATGTTTAAAATGGAGGGTTTTCGCATTATTTCAGTTTTCCCGGAAAAATTGACGTTTCAAAAAAATTAAATAACTCAGTTATCCTGGAATTTATCTAACTGCGATTTTATAGCTTTAATATGCATTACATGTGCTAACTAAAGCTAGTTGTTCACCTTTCTAACCTTGCTAAGTTTTGAGTAATCAATCAATTAAATTGAACTCCCTAAGTTCATGGATAACTTGATTTTTTCAAATGGCAACAATAAATTTTTTATGTGGAATTTTATAAACATCCTAATGATAAGGCTGTAGGTGTCTAACTCTTACGGATTTTGGCGGATTTTGGAGTAAGAGTTAGATATCTACAATTTTATCATTACAAAGCTTATAAGATTCTACGTTCAACGGCACATAAAAAATTAGGTGGTGCCATTTGAAAAAATCAAGTTATCTATAAATATAAATTAAAAACTGCTTCAGCTATACTACATGTTTGATAGTTTCTATTGATTTTCGAAGGAGAATTTACGGAGTTTTGACGTTTCGCCCACCGTTGTGTGGGCTTTATCAAGGCTGGTTAAGAAACGAGTCGGTAGTCAAATTACTAATAAAATTCATCAATAGATTATAGGTCAATTTAAAAACTTATTAAAATTTAACATTTTTATAAATAACACACAACACTTCAAGTTTTAATTGTTTTGTTTTTTAAAGTTTTTAAATTGACATATTATCTATTTTATTAGTAAATTGACTACCAACTCGTTTCTGTAACCAGCCTTGATAAAGCCCACATAACGGTGGGCGAAACGTCGGCGATTATAACTTACTGAATTGAGTATTTTTCCCACCTCCACCTAGATGTGTTCTTATAGAGTATATATAATATTTATATAAAAAAAAGTAATCTAAGTGAATTATTATTTGTTGCAGTTCTAAAACTGCAACATTTTAAACAACTTTTTTTATAAACAATTAAAACGTAATTATTTTAACGTTGAAAAATTTTAAAAAAATGTGTCCGACAGTAGGTTTACTAAAGACGCCCTTTAATTAATTTAAAAACGACGCTTCTCCATTGTGCCTTGGAAGATGTGTGTAATAAAAAGTATTTATTTTCGGATTTTGATTAAACTAATGCACATTTACATGGAACTCCTTTCATGTTATTTTTAGGATCCTTTCAGTTTCGCTATATTAAAAGAAAACGAATATGGCTCCGTAAATTGTATTTTTCCCATAAAATTAATAGGATTGTACTTACACGCAAACTTGCCACTAACATCGACATAAAAATGTAAGAACTTTTGCTTTTAACAACGTAAAATGAAAATCTACTGGAATAAAAGGAATTTCTTGTATACGCCGAGGTAAATGAAATTGATCAAAGTGATTTTCATTCGGATATAAATTTCATCAAATGATAATGATCTTTCATTACCATCGTCGTCAAATCTACATGAACACAATAATAAAAAATAAAGTATGATAATTGTATTGTTTTAAAAGTGGTGTTATTCCTACACTTAAAATTGTTAAAAAAGTATTTTCCTAAAAGTTGAAGTAGTGCAGATTAAAATAAAAGAAAATGGACCGTTACTATTACAAACTACAAAAGCAGAAACATACGCTGCTGTAACAAGATTATTGTTCCACGCCACTCTAATTACTCTTCAATTAAATGTAATTAACTAATAGGTGTAAAATATAAAGCGTGAAAAATTAAACATAATTATATGTTTTTGTTTTATCTCGGTTTCCTCTGTATAAATGATGAAAAAGTCTTTACCGACCGCTTTTAATAACATGAAACTGCTCGTATGCATATTTTTATTACTCTTCGCAAATGTGTCGTATTCCCAATTTGCATTGGTAAGTACTTTTTAATTTGGTTTCGTACGAATTTTCGTTTTTTGCTAGTTGCTTCAGAAAGCTCACGTTGTTTTACCCGAATGTTTTACGTCCACCGGAGTCGATAAGGAAACTATTAAAAAATACGCGGAAGGAAATTCTGATATAAACGATTCGAATTTTAAATGTTTCGTTAAATGCGTATTTGAAAAATTGAAATTTATGACCGAAGATGGAGAAATTCTCAAGGATAATATAATTTCGGATACTTTGAAGAGTAATCTGAACAAGTGCGACGATATTCAAGATGACGATCCTTGCGAAGTTGCTTTTCAATTAATGAATTGCTTCACTGTAGAAGATTCTAGTTGATATTAATGTTGTTATAACGTTAAAATAAATATTTTACTCCGTTAATTTTGAATTATTAGTTAAGGTAAATATGCTGTATTAGTACCATTCATGCAATAACCTTCACAGTAGGTATGTAATAATTTTGCACAAATTTTATTACATTTATAATGTTCTGTATTCAATTATCGTTATTTATATGTAAATTCTCATTTACGTAACTTTATATACAAATGCTGTTACGTGTTTATTTGCGACTTACAGAATAATTTACCTAACATTAATATTTCAATTGACGGGGTTCATATATCTACAAATTCGTAGTGATTGTATCTATTGAAACCCAATTGTTTGATATTTTTATGGGGAATAATAAAGCCACATTTACCGTGTGCTATCGCACGTTTAATCTACCTTACAACACAAATAATGCACCTTTAATGTAACATGCTAAACATGTAGCAGAATCTAAGTTAATACTAGAATCGTTAGGTACGTTAAACACTAGGTGGCAGCAGATACTGTAGTTTACAAATTAATTTGGATCATCAGGGAATCAAATAGTGACAATCTCCGTAGTGCAATCATATACCAGACAATCTTGGTTCTACACTTGTCGACGTAACTTTTCTTATTATTAAATATTGTATATATTTTTGTTAAACAGGGCGTAGTTATATTTCAAGTATCATTCTAGCGGCAGTATTTTATAACAAACTGCAATAAAATTAGAACTCCTGTGGTAACGAAAAAGAAGAAAATCCTTCCTAGAAATCAAGGTATGTATTATAATTATGAAAACCTGGTATATAATCATTACCTGCAGAAGCTTCGCCAAAAATTCCAAAATTTCTTTTACGACCATGCTCCTCGGGTATTAGGATAGGGTTTCTTCCTTACTAGACATTTGCCATTTTGAAAAAACGATCTTAATAAACACCGATGGCATGGAAATAAACTAGCAATCGCAGCTAGGTTCTTCACAAAATAAATGGCGTCACCGCAACGAAAATCAGAAATTAACCTATTGATTAAAGAGAAAATTCTCAAATCGATTACCAATCGAAGTTGAATTGGAGCGAAAAATTTTAGAAATCAACCATGCGGCATATTTTCACCGTAGAATGAAAGGTTGCTTATACGACTGGATTACTATTTTAATATCCTTTCTGCTTTTCAGCAAAAAGTACATGCCTAACGTTACACGTCATATCACACATCTAAAGAGGGCATCCAAATTGATTGTCGTTTTTAACGGGAATTGTTTATCAAATATCGTTCTCATTAGCCTGTCTGAATTTTGGTTTCCGCATTGATACACGTGCCGAAAGAACATTACTTTAGGTAGGTAAAGTATTTCTTTGGTTGAATTTGTTTAATTCCTTGTTGGTTAATGAATTGCAACTGTATCGAACTAATCTAAAAAATAATACACCAAAACGTTACATCGAAATATCGCAAAATTCTTCGGAAACCGTGAGTCAAATTCCCTTGTTATGTTCTTAAACGTCATTTTGTTCTTTCTTTGTAGAAGTTCCACTTGAATTTTCTATCTCTAATTAATATCTGGGGAAAAATTACTAAACAATCTGGCTGGATGAATGTCTTCTCTTCCTTCATGTTGATTGCTACTGAAATCATGTACTTCTCGTTTGACTTATGAAGTTGTTGCATTCTTATCAAACTACACAAAGAATTCGTGACAACCGTTCTACTTAAACAACCTTTACCTCCGACCTGCGACATGCACGTAATCAGCTAACAATCAACACACTTCTTAAACCAGCACTAATCTACAGCAGTGGACATCCTTAGACACTTAGACTTAATTTAACAAGGTATAAGTACCTAGATAATAATATGTGCATGCTTTTAAAGCAGTTTAAATTTGCACATGTTTTCGACCAAATATTATAATTACTATAACCATTAAAGACGCGCTTTTGTGTCAATTTTCTTATGCTCGCTAAACCTAGTAAATTAGGTAAATTTCACATAGTCGCGTATTATTCTTCAACTAGATTAAACACCGGTCTACAGACCGGTGGACGACTTGATTGAGAATCCGTATACCATATAGAAAGTATGACACCATTAATTAATACAAATTGCAAATTTTCCCTGAAGGGGTAAAATTTACTTAAAAAATTATTGAAAAATTTTGTTATGCATGTTTGAATCCGTCATGGTCAGTCCGTCATTTTAAGGTATTACTCGATGGGTAGTCGTATTTAAAAAACAGGCGCCCCCCCCAGGCCCCACTCACATGAGTGGGAATAAGTGATTTTTTAGTAGACGTCGTTTGGCCCGGGAGCATGCCCAAGAAATTTAGCTATTACAACTTAAGGTCAGGCACATCCCCACGGTCTGTATAGAAGGAGAACACCAAGAGAATCAACTCAATTATTTTTTGAAAAAATATTTTTTGAAACATTTTTTTTATGCATATTTGAAACCCTTGGTCAGCTTGTCATTTTAAGGTATCACTCGATGAGTGGTCGTGTTTAAAAACAAGCGCCCCTTCCCCCAGGCTCCACCCACATGAGCAGAAAAAGTGTTTTTTTATTAGAAGTTGTTTGGCCCGGAGGCATGTTCAAGAAATCTAGCTATCACAACTTAAGTCAGGCACACCCCCACGGTGTGTATAGAAGGAGAACACCAGGAGAATTAACTCAATTATTAATATAGATTAAATGTGGTCATGTAATTACGATTAGGGAAAATCTGAATATTTCTCTTTTGCTCTCGTTCATTTTTCTTAAAAACGATTAACAAGCGTTCTTGTTTTAGTTTTAGTTCTAATGTCGATAGTACGGTTCCTTACGCTTTTAAGGGACGACTTCTATAGTTTATTTGCTAAAAATGTAACATAAGAGATTAAGTCGTAAAATAAAATCCACTTAGAAGGCGACCGATAGTTGTATTCAATATGCATCTGAAATTCAAAGTAAAAACCAGTTCTAAAGTTGGTTAAAACAAACCTTATGGAAATTTGACAACAATAGAACAATAAGTTTCAACTACCTAAGGGTCAGCGGTTCTCAATATTTTTTAGTATTTTATTTGTTACAAACAAAATTTGATTTATTAAAAGTCATAGTGCATGCATCAATAAATAGATAAATTTTACCGTAAGTAAAGGATAATACAAAAAATACACAATAAGATTTCAAAGCATACTTTTAATACTTTAATTGTGCCCAACTTCAAACTCATCTACACGACCTGCTAAAAGGCAACGACCGGTTCCGCTGGACGCCCGAAGCCGACCGTTTGTTCCAGCAGCTGCAAGCAACAATCACCAAACGGCTAGCTCTATCGCGTCCTGATTTTCGTCACCCCTTCATATTACAAACCAATGCTAGCGCTACGGGAATCGGGGCCGTATTATACCAAAATATTGACGGCGTCACTAAGATCGTGAGCTACGCGAGAGCGAAGCTACAACCTCACTAGACGTGTTACTACGTGAACGAACAAGAGTGCTTAGCCGTCCTGTGGGCTGCTAAGAGGTACCGGCCGTACCTGGAGGACAAACCTTTCCTCTTTCGGACAGATAGTCGAGCCCTCACGTGGCTAGACAGAACCAAAGACATCAACAGTAAGTTAACAAGGTGGGCGCTGTTTCTACAGGAATTCAATTACTAGATAGAGCACTGTTCCGGCCGAGAAGCCGTTTCAGTCGACCTCATGGGTCCGTACGTGCTCAACACTAAAGGTCAGCGATGGATATTAGTCGTGACAGACCTGTTCAGTCGATGGGTAGGAGCGTTCCCCATGAAAGCGAACACCACGCCGTTTGTCATAGACCTCCTAGACAACAAAGTCTACTCTAGGTTTGGCCCACAAGCGAACCCGGTAGAACGGAGAAACCCGGAAGTGAATAAAGAACTCCGCATACAATTAAGAGAAAAAGATCCTCGTCTGTGGTCCGCAGTCCTCCCAACAGTACTCTTCCAGCTGCGGACACGAAGAAACGCCGTGACTGGTCTGACGCCCGAAGAGGCATTGTTAAGCTACAAACTTCGTCTCCCAGGCGACTGGAAGATAAACCTACCCGAACAACGAATAGAAAATCGAGTTCCGCTGGTACACTGAAACCTACACCAATACCGGTCCCGATACGCCAATTATGGGCCCACCGTTATCAGGTACCGCGTCGGAGACCAGGTACTAGAAAGAGACCATCTTGTGTCAAAAGGGCGCTTTGAAGTCACGTGGGACGGCCCACCGGCAGACCAATCACTGGCGACTCAAACCGATGGCAACGAAAACGTTTAAAAGAAACCCCAACACGCTGTAGAGGGAGTCGATCTCTACGCCGAAAGCTTCTCAAGCGTAAAAAAAACCACCAGCTTTTGTTTACCGCACCGGTCCGCCGCTACACGGGAAGTGTACCCCGCCGCTCCGCAGCTTAGTGAGTTGACCCGCGTTAAGTGTTGTGTTTGAGTGAACCGCGTACGACACCGCGCTGTGCCATTACGCCGTCGCCGCCGCAAAGTGTTGTTATTAGGTTCGAGTGTATTGACCTTGCGTAAGTGCACCCCCAACAAACCTAAGCCCGAACTATAAATTTTGAATTCGTAGTAATAACGTAAATATACCGTGTATACGCAACATAGAATTTTAGGCAAAATATAGAACGGATCTACTTGTGCTATAGTTTTCACCGTCGCGATACGACGTGCGTTGTAAGTGTCAGTTGAAGTAAGAAAGAAAGAGCGGTTTGTGTGTGTGACGATTGTCATGTCTACCACAACTGTTTCTATTCATATTCTAAATTTCAGATCATAAATTTAAATCTCTGCAAATGCACACATGAGATCTATGCACACAATCGCCAAACCTTTGTAAAATGAATTTAAATTGATTTTTTTTTAAAGTCGTATAAAATCCTTTTTTGTAATTTTTTGGTGGTCCTGAAAAGGACCGTTTTGGTTTTTGGGTAGGTATGCAGAAGTGAAAGCTACATTTTATTTGAGCCAGCAACTGCTTATATTAAATGCTCGAACTGCTGTCCATTCACTGCTAAACAATGCCCTAATCGATTATAAAAATTAAACATTAAAGCAAACTTCTACAATTCGGTCCTTTAATGACTCGACAGTGATGTGTGGTCGATCTGAATACACTTTAGAGGCAATGTTTGACCATAAGAAAAAGTTATTAGGAGAGAAATCTGATAATCTCGGCGGCCAAGCAATTTTACCACCTCTTCCAATTCAAGTTCTGGGCAACGCATCATTTAAGAGGTCTTTTACCAGATTAGCACTATGAGCTGGACACCCATCGTGCTGATACCAAACAACAGTATCCTCTTCAGCAACTTCGTGCAATGCTGGTAGCACATGCTCAATTAATAGGTCACGGTACTTAACAGCAGTAAGTGTACCCTCAATAAAAAAATGACCTATTACGGTATTGGAAAATATCCCAGCCCAAACATTTACTGATTGGGAATATTGGGTGTGAGCTGGTATAAACAGATGAGGGTTTTATTATTAGATTTGTCCATTAAAATTTCACAAAGTTCTTGCCTTTTTTCAGCATCCGTTCTGAAAAGCTCTTGATCTTGAGAATAATGGTAGGACTTCTACTTGTGTTTCTTTAGTATATTATGTACACGACTTTTACTTAGACCGCAGTCAACACTTAGTAATTGAACACTTATGATCGGATTGTGCTGAACTGCTGCTAGTACATCAATCTCGTCGTTGTTGTTGTTAGGCCTGTCAAGCTGCACCAGATTTGGCCGGTTGTGAACACTGCCAGTATTTTCCAAGATTTGAAATACTCGCATGACTGTACTAGCACTTGGAATCGGTCATTCTTGAAAAAGTGCAGCAAATAATGCTGAACAGTTTCTATAGCTTTCACCACTGCATACTCATTTAACAATTTGAACACACGGTATATTAGTAGCTGTTGTGTTGTTCTTTATTCTGAATTAAACTAGATAGTTATTGTTTCCCTCCTAAACTGTTGTCATTTATTTCTTTTTTTTTATTGTTTTTGTGCCATGCCTAGGCGAGTGTAACATTTTTGTTAAATAAATGACAACAGTTCAGGAGGGAAACAATAACTACATAGTTTTATTCACAATAAAGAACAACACAACAGCTATTAATTTGTATCTACGCTATCACTACGAGTTCAAAACTTTTAGTTTGGGCTTAGGTTTGTTGGGATGTACTTACGCAAGGTCAATTCACTAAAATCTAATAACGACACTTTGCGGCGGCGACGGCGTAATGGCACAGCACGGTGTCGTACGCGGTTCATTCGAACACAACAATTAAACGCGGGTCAACCCACTAAGCTGCGGAGCGGCGGGGCACACTTCCCGTCTAGCGGCGGACCGGTGTGGTCAACAAAGGCTAGTGGTGGTTTTCTCTTTAGAAGCGTTCGGCGTGGGAATCGGGACTCGATTCCCTCTGCAGCGTGTTGGGGTTTTTTTTAAGCATGTTTGTGGCCCTGGCTTCTAACTGGTGGGGGTGGAGGTGCCGGAGTTGCCCGTGATTGGTCTGACGGTGGGCCCATGGTAACAGTCTATGAGTTTTGTGAGCAGTACGTGCGCTTTGGATGGGAGAAGCTCTCGTAAATGTTTGGTAGTTAGTCTACGACCAGCTCCTTTACCCTAAACATGTATGCGTAACGCATAGAAAATTTTAACCAATGAAGTGAATTAAGTTGGTTTTTTAACTCAGTCTCGCTCTGTGGGCGGGTTTTCCAAAATTTTTATTCAGAAGTCTACAAATTATCGATTTAAGCTGAGATTTCTAGTGACACTCAGCTAGCTTCGCTTGCGATTTTAATGAAGAATTTCCACTTCAATTTAGCATAAATTTGGTTTATGTTTTTCAGTTACGACAAAACCTTTGTAGTAATTAGTAATGACACGTCTATACGGAAGATTTAGTAATAAAAAGAATTAATGACGTTTGGCAAATGGTTTAAAAATAATTGATAACGACATTCCCTTAGGGGTTTTACCTTTTGGAGACGTCGTTTACACATGCCCTACCTGTTTTTCGTGTTGGCGTTTAATACCATCGCCGTTGTCATAGCGGGGACACCCGCTGGTCTTCCGTTAACTGCCACCATTAGTTGAATTCACCAGGTATTTACATTTAACTAATTGAATTTGCACGTATTTAAATTTCATTACGTTGCCTAATCTAATTAAATCCGTTTTTATTCTGATTTCAATGTGACGTACATTTACGAAAGATCTTTGCATGTGTAATATTTGTTTTTTTTTAACGTGAAGTGCTTTGACGTTTAATCGAATCATATTTGTGTTTGTTCGCGATTAAAAAGAGAAAGCTGACAGTGTACGTAAACCTTAAATGTGATTTAGGTTGAAATATTTACCGGCACGTGGAGCACTATTGACCACCAATTTCAAAAAGAGGCGTAAGAAGGAAATGTGACTTTGACATAAGTACATTTCTAATGGAAGTCGATTTTTGCAGCCTATATTCGGAAAGCGAACTAGATATAGATAGCAGCATAAAAAATAGCGATGGCTGTCGAATGTGAGACAGCTGATTTACTTCTTTGTGTTTAGTATTTACTTAAAATGCCATTAATATTATTATCCGATATTATTAATTACATTGAAGTTGGATTAAGACCATTACAAGTAGTTATTTATTTATTTAATCATATTGTACATTTTAAATATTGTTTTGTGATGTAAGTGTTATGTATGGTGCCCCAGAAGATCAGTATAAACATGTACAGTGTGGTGACAAAACCGTGTGCAATTGTGGATTGGTTCAAGTAGTAAGTACAGTAAAAACGGAAGAAAATGTGCCAATTTTTTTTTTCAAGGTATAACCACATGAAACTTAAACAGGATCATTGGTTAAGTCCTTGTGCATGTGAAATGACTAATTACGACATATTTGGGGGGTCAGACATCTTTTATCCCAAAAAATGTCAATAATTTGTCAAAATGTTATATTCATGGTTTTTTACACATACCACGCGATAACTTCGAAACTAATCAACTTAAACCATGTTTTTTTTATAGGATTGAGAATTAAGATGCGGTTATGACTGTACTAATTTATGTCCCCGGTTTGCATATTTTTCCTTGGAGAATTGAATGAACTCGAAATTTTGCTTTTATTGCTGCATTATTTTCGGTAAACGAGAAAGTTTTTGACTTCTAGGAATTTTGCCGTAGTATCTGAGAATCAATTAAAGAAAACATATTAAGAAAGTTTTTAAAACAAAAATCAAACTTTTATGATATAAAGTTTTTGAGTTATCGCTATTTGAAATTAATAACTCAGGGGCGGGTGGCGCCGCGCGATGTGCATCAAAATATCGCAGGATACCGCGCTCTTGATGTGTTTTAAAGGCCCGCGCGAGTGATCTTCTGACCAATATAACATATTCAAAGATAATTTTATAAGTATGAAAAAAATAATTTAATGTTCTAGCAGAGTATATTCATCTGATTTCATATGATTCAATGAATATTTTGCATCAGGAACACACATTTTCACAGTAATTTCATTACATTTATATTTTTAATATGAAGTTAAAACAAGAATTGCGGACATAATAGATTCATATTATCGTTTAGTACCTTTTTAAATGTTGTTCAAACGCATCATTTGTAGAAGGCAATTCTAAGGCCGATCGATTTGACTCTTTCGTTAAATGCACTCTGAGTTCATTGAGAGTTTTAATGCTTGCATTTTTATTCTTATATAATACAGTAAATATAATTGGCATAAATTACTTGCTTCATCTTCAGGTAAAAATGGCAGATTTTTGAGGCCTTTCAAATTATCGACGTTTTTTTATAAAATTTCGAATGCTGTTTTTTTACATATTTTGAATAATGCACAAGTGGTATCACATCCAGTTAAACAATGAATACTTAATAGTTTCTTACAAACTTCTTCTCCCAAATTAGTAACAAAATTGTTTATAGATAAAAAGTGTTTGTTCTTACTCTGCCCAAATTGCAGAAAAACATTACATTTGGCCATTTCTGGTGTTCTAGAGCAATAATAAATTAGCAAAAGTAAAACATCTGTGTCAACGGATTTCACAAGAATAGTGTTGTCAAAATTCTTTTCTGTCAAAACGCGAAGGATTATTTTTGTGTCAGCTTCTTCTTGGTTGCTACTTAAATAATCAATTTTTGTTGGTACTTCACTCTTATTGAGCAGGTAACAATGCTCTGGATTTTCAAACCCTCCTGCTATGATGATGGTTTCGTCTTCGTTAAGCAAATTTGCTGATTCCTTTGTAAAATAGTTGGTAAGAAATAGTAACAATGATTCTTTGTTTGACGGGGATCAAATAAATTCCCTGAATTTTGCACTTTTCTAGGACCATCAACTTTGAACTCTGCACTGAAGTTTCCACGTTTGAGTCTTTTGACATTTTTCAGAGAATCAGTTCAATACGTATCAAAAACAACAGTAATTGGTTTTCAATTATATTTTCTACCATCTCTTAAAATTTTGTTTATAAAAACATTCCCAAGTTCATTAAATGTAACCAATGTTGTGGGTTGTAATTCTTGAACTGCAACTATGCCGTCAATAATGTAGGAGTCAACATTGGGACATGCGACCATAGGAGTGGTAAACGATTCAATTTTTTTAGCTAAATCAGATTTTGTTGATTTCCGCATTGTTCGTCTTCATGAAATAATGATAATGGAACGATGTAAGTTCATAAGATAATATATTTTCAAGATCCATATCTTTGAATTTACAGCACAAATTATCCTACGAAAAATACATTCTGAACCAATAATTATTTTTTGAAGCAGATTTTGTTTTTTCAGTAGTAAATTTAAAATGTTGTACTTTTTTTCTCTTAAGGAGATCCCAGAAGCTTTTTTGGTCAAAATGCTTGAATAAATTTGTGACACTTTCATTTGCTTTTTCGTAAAAATTTTCCAGACCCCTTGCGGTATCTTCATTTGCTATTTTTCCAGTGTAAATGTTTATTAATGGGAAGTGCACATTATCCAAATCAAAAGGATTACACCAATCGTTTTCTAAACTTGTAACAATTTTTAAAATTGCTTCTTCGTTTTTTAATGCCGTTTTCTTCCCTTCATTATAAATTTTGTTATTTTCATACAAATTGGCACCTACAAAGAAAAATAAAAATGAGATTAAGTACAAAATTTTCATTCCAACAAAAAGTATTTTCCTAAAGCATGTCTGGTCGTAATCCAACGTAAGAGGGCACCAGGCTTTTGTAAAAATCCAATTATTGTTGACGTACTTTTACAGTCTTTGTTGATAGACTACTCTTAAGCCATATCTGACGCCACAAAATTGAAAATTTTGTCATCTGTTTTACAACAAAATTACCAACATTCAATTACTCATTCATATAAAGCACATCACTTTTCAGGTTTTCCATATCTGATAAATATACAGGAACCCATTTTAAATACAAGTTTCTGCCAGCAGCTCATAAGTAAGGCAAGGTTTCATTAATTGATTTGTTCTTTGTTGAGGAGGGGTGCCCCTCCTCGGCGAAGAACAAATCAATTACTGAAATCTATAGGAGAAAATATTTACCTTTCATCGTAAGGTTTCATGTACTGCACATAAATGCGATTGAAAATCGCCATTTCGTTCAGATCTTAACAGACGCCAAAGTGCTTGAATTTGATGAGCCAGTAATTACAAAATCTGAAATAATTGGCTCCAAAGTGTTAATTATTTCTAAGAAATTTTCGAAATGCTATTTGTTTAATTTATTGGTTTGAAATTTTTTTATCAAACTCTGAACGTCTTCTTTTCATGCAGATGATATCACATGGGTATTCGGATTTTCCTCTTCATACCACTTACATAAAGATTTAAACAGTCGAAAAAGAGCATCGGAAACTAAAGTTAGGTCTTGAATAACCCTGAAGTATTGCTTTTCCTCTAACATCATTTTACAGGTATTTTTGGCGTAAATGTCTGTTTCTGTTAAAATGGTAAAAAGACCTCCATCTCCAAAAATATATCCAATGCTAGTAATAAACGCCATGTTAAGATGTTACCGGTATCAAATTCTATTGATCTCGCAGTATTATTTTCTTCAGAAGCACTCGTTTCCGAGCTAGCAGATCTATTATTTACATTAGACAATCCATCCAAGACCTTCCCTTAATTTTGGTAAGCCCTAATATTCCTATCTGCAATATAGCCACAATTACAAACTTTGTCGTACTTCGCATCATATGCAAATAGATCCTCATAACCAGAAACTTTAGAAATCATGTTGATATCATTTTTTTTTGCAGCAGCAGCTAATATTTTTGTGTAGGTGGATCTTCCTGTGCCTGTAAGAAAAGTTAACCAAAGTAAATAACCTCCTCATATTATATTCATTATAACATTCTTTGTAAGTGACATATTGTGACTAAAAAATGCGAGGCGCTCACATGTTCGTTCAAATAGGTATTCTTAAAAACCCTGTTTTTATAATAAACATTAATATCTTCTGATAAATGAAATATAATATTGTTACAATAATATTACATTCAAATATCATTTGAAAAACCCAAAAAATACGTCCCTCACACTTCGTTCAAGGCATTTCTACATTTTATATTAATTAAAATATTAGATAAATGAAGTACAAAAAAATACCTGTATGTACAGATGTCAATTGTTGATTTCTGCCCTTTTTGTCGCTTTTATTACATATCAGGCACATTGTTCGAATATTGAAGCCCCTGTTGTGGATTCTGTTTTGTGATGAACAAGCTTCGTTGCCTTCAGTTTCGATAGTTTATGATGCATGCTGAAAATTTTGTAAGCTGGTATAGGATTTTTTACAATTTAGATGATATTTAACAGGTTTTTTCTTCGTTGAAATATCATCCTTCTGGCCCAATATTTTCGTTGAACAACTGTCTTGCACTAGATTGCAAGATTTTGAACTACAAGTTTGTCACTATCACTTACAGTTTTACCACAAATTAAACATTCCATAACCAAATCAAACTATTTGAATATCACATTGATTGAAGACAATTTCAAGAGCTCAAAGTGAGTAGGTGATTGCACAAATTAATCTACAGGAAAATCATAAGAATGCAGGCAAAACAATGTGGTAGTGTTCTGAGTAACTTCCTTAATATGTTTTCTTTAATTGATTTGCAGATACTATGGCAAAATTCCTATAAATAAAAAAGTTTCCCGCTTATCAAAAATCATGCAGCAATAAAAGCAAAATTCCGAGTTCACTCCATCCTCCAAGGAAAAATACGCAAACCGGGAGACATAAATTAGTACCATGACCACCTCTTAATTCTCAATCCACTGAAAAAAAACATGTTTATAAGTTGATTAGTTTCGAAGTTATAGCGTGGTATGTGTAAAAAAACATAAATATAACATTTTGACAAATTATTGACATTTTTCGGGATAAAAGATGTCTGACTCTCCCAAATATGTCGTAATGAGTCAATTCACATGCACAAGGATCTAACCAATGATCATGTATAGGTTTCATGTGGTTATACCTTGAAGAAAAAAAATCGAGAAGGAAGCGACTTTTTCCCTTGATTTTACTCCACTAAAGAAGGAGAAGCCTTTCTTAATGTAAGATATATTTTATTGTGTGGTCTAAATCAAAATTATAAAGATGTGTTAGCCATTTGTTTGCAATCGTCAAAAATAAACGCCGCACCACGTAAAATAAAAATTCAAATAGATTTAAGTAAGTACTTACATTGGAAATACACAGGTGTGGAAAAAATAACATTTTATTACAAGTGAATTCCAAAAATTATTGCAAATTGCTTATGTTAAGATGGTAATGGGGGGTAAATGAAAACACATTATTGCAGTCTTTATACACAGTGGTCCAACGAAAAGTTTAATTCAAACCAAGATTGGGATAAAAAAATTAAACCAAAATTAAATAACAATTTAAAAGGAAATACTTTTACTGAATATGGTAAAATTGAAGAAAGAAATGCGTACCTATCATTTAAAATGCTGCAAAAGGTTGAAAAACTGGGTTTAATAATAAATCCAAGTTTTCCATGGGTAGGTTGTAGTCCTGATCGAGTAATAGTAGAAGATGAAATCGTTTCTGAATTTCTGGAAATAAAATATCCAATTTCAGGAGCGAGTAAAACAATAACGCATATTTTAGACACAAACTTACCTTTATATATTACTCAAATGACGAGCCTAGCCTAAAAAAAGCATACATACTATGGTCAGGTGCAGTTAGGAATGCTTATTTAAATGTGTCATTAAACATTTGTTATAATACATATTAAACGTGATCTTAAAAATTTATAGATCACTTAATGAAAAATTGTTATTTATGTAGCAAGGGCGTAAAGTAGCTGTTTTAGGCCCAGAGGAATGTACACAATTAGAACGAGGGCCTAAAACAGTTTTACGACCAAGCTGCATACATAATTTTTTACATGTTTCATTATTTTCGTATACAAAAAGTAAAAACATTTACAAATTGCGATAATCTACTGTATTATTACCATCATAGATGCCTTACATAATTTTTCATTTGTTACTTACAGTGACTGTCATATTGTAAAATTGCAAGCATCAAATTATTATTTAACAAAAACATGGAAGATTTTTCGATATCTTGTACGCTACCAGAAGTGGGCGCTAGTCGTGAAGTATTTAAACCATCAACACCTTGGTCGATTTATTCAATGTTGAAAGCCGCTATCTCAATTAATGAAAATCTAGAAATAAGCAATTTCAAAAAAGTTACTGTATTCCTAAAAGAAATTGGGACGGATACAAACCTAAAAAATTAAAAAATTTTAAAAAGGGACAAACTTTTAAAATTTATTATAGAATCTCCAAACAATAGGTTTTTAATGATGAAAGTAAGTAAATTGTTTTGATTAATAATATTGTATCTAACATAATATAAAAAATTAGGTGGCTTTAATCATTGGAATTGCTGGGACTTGCCGCAGAGACGAATTGTCGCAGCTATCCATTGACGACATTGACAATTTAAGGTCTGTTTTAATGATTGTGAAGGTCTAGTCTAGTCTATGTTTTGGAAATAAACGACCTTATTTGAATTGTATTCCACATGTTGTTAATCTAAAATACAAGCAGAGTATTAATAATAAATTACACACTTATTTTATGCTTAGCCGAAACAAAGATTTCGAAATGTGTTTAGCCTTATAAAACTGTTTTGTCATACAGGAGTAGGATTACGATGGAAATAATAAAACGGAATGCAAAATCATAGAGAACAAGCGATAACAGGACTAAAATAAGCAAACGGAAAATAAAGGAAAGGAAAAGTAGAAGAAAAATGATTAAGGTTAGGTTAAGGAGATTACACTAATACAGTTTTAAGAAGGGATGGCTGCATTCATGCAGTGAAATAGAAGCACTGTGAAGTGTGAAGTGCGAATTGCACATAAACGTTTACAGAATACAGTTTTTAACAAGCGTATCAATCATTACAATATTGTTAAAGTTGATTACAGAATAGTCAATACAATATATACCAATAATGGCGATTTGGTTGCATCCAGCAATAACATTAGATTAATTTTAACGATTTAAAACCAAAAGTCCACGGGCGCAAAAGTAACACTTTCAAGCCCGCGAGCAAAATGTTCTACTTTACGCCTAAAAATAGGATTAAAAAAGTCAATTTTACGCTTGATCGTGTAAAAATTAAATTTTGTTTATTTTATGTATTATTTACCACAACTGTTACACGTGAATATAATCTTAAATAAAGAATGTATTAATTCAGATATTTATTTATTTATTCGTATGTATTATAAGCAATCAAATAAATTTATTTTTGACAAAATTGGACTGTCCAAGTTAGTTAAACCCACGTCAACTATAAGTGTATTTTCTACTTGAGGAAGCAAAGACCACGGTATAGTATTTTTAAGAACTCTAAAGCTTTTTATTCTTTGGATGGATCTCTCCACATGAACACGACCTCTAGCTATTTTAGCTGTTCTTTCAGCTTCCTTCTTTAATATTTGCTAATTTTTTTTTTTAATATTGAGGTCAAATTAGACACTCTTTTTCTATTAAAAAAACCTTTATCTACCATAATTGCATCGAACGGTTCTAATTTTGAAATTAAATTTTCACAATTAAAATTGCCTTATCAGAAGTGCGACAACCATAAGCATCACTTAAATAAGTTGTCAAGACTGATGGTGTTACTCCGATTAAAAATTTGCAAGTATGTTTACCTTTATAATAGGAATAGGTTCAGATCCTACAATTTAGACACTTGCTTGCCTGAATTGGTATGTCAGTGCAGTCTAAGACTATTTTTGTATTGTTAAAAGTAGAAAAGCAAATTGGCATGTTATGTCTAATTTCATCTCTATCTAGAAATCTAATTGCTGCTTTTAATATCAGACTTAGTAACTGAATTGTTTTATGAAGATATGTTTGTGCAGATTGTCGACTAACATTAAAAAGTATTGCTAATGCCCTAAATGACAAATTTAATTTAACCCGCATTAGAGTCAACAATATTTTGTTTGTAATGGAACATTTTGTTGTAGACTAATCAAATTTGTTTACATTATTTACTAATACACATAGCAAACTCATATTAGCTGTTCCAGTAAATACTTTTAAATTAAAATTTGAATTAATGATGTTTGATACATCAAATTTTCCAATATCTTCACAAACATTTTTTACTTGAACTGTTTTCTCTTTAGTATCTTTTGAAATATTTTCAATTTTGTTTTGAATTAAATTATTTTTTTCTATTTCTACAGCTTCGACTAAATCAATTATTCTAAAAGTTAAAAGGTAATATAGTATTTAACACAGGTGACAATTTTATTTATCATTCACAATGGGAACTTCATTCATTTTATTAGTACTAGTTGTTTCTACTATTGCTTTTCTTCGTTGTAACTTTCTTGATCCGTTGAATTGTAATTCTACGTTACCAAGTTTGTCGTGACTGCCAACAGGTAATTTTAAAGACGGAACAACATATTTTTTCAATCTAAATTTTTGAAAATTATGCTCTACAAACTCAAAGTCTAATAATTTTAGTGAATTATGGAAATTCAATTTTCTTACTCTTATTAAAAAAGTAATCTTCACTCTTAAAATGATCACTACATAAGCGCATATATTTTGAATTTGGTTTCCCAATCTTTAAAATTCTTTTCCATTCTCCACACAATCTTTTATTAGCTGGAAAAATATGAAAAGAACGGTTTTCAGAGTAATATATTGTGCATTGAGGTACACTACAGAACGTTTTTTGTTGCTATCTATAATTAATTTCGAATAATAATGTAAAAAAACAACGTTAAAAGTGTAAGAAACCGACAATTGTTTAGTATAGTTTTGCCGCCGAGATAACGATCATCTTACGGCATAAATTTTCATTGTCATTAGAAGCGTCGTGTGCGCGCCACACTTAGCATTACCCACATACAACCGTTGCTCACTCTTCTGTTAGCGATAACGTTTCCTTTATAAGTGTGAATACAATGCCAAGAAGCCACTCTTATTCCCATTCTAATACCGATTCCGAAACCGATCCAAATAAACACCCTAAGCCTATACTGCGCTGTCTGCCGTACTCAGTCTTCTCACTTCTATAACGGAAAAAATTTGTCTCGCTCAACCATAAGTCCAGTTATTTTCACTAACCATATTTTCAAATCTCACTTTAACTGCTAATTGAATTTAGTACAGGTTGTGGCAACACAGTACTAACAACTTAAGAATTACCTAAAAAAACCACCGTTATTAATCCGTATAGCCATCACATACTTACCACCGAATCCTATGCAGTGTGGCCGATTTATTCGGTAGCAATTGACCCGTTATTAATCCGTTCTATTTGTAGCTAACACCTCCGTATCACCGAACTTCTATAGTGTAGCCGATTTATTCGGTAGCAACTAGAAGCGAGTGTGCCGATAGAATCTGGCTTATTTGAATTACAACCGTAGCGAAATCACCACCAGAATAGAGGGTAGAACTTCTCGTACGTAAACAGCTCGCATACAAGACCTCAGCGTACTTGGATGATCATTGTTTATCCGGTGTACCTTAAGGCGGCTAAGGAGAGAACATGAAATTTTCTACTTGCGCCTGACGGAAAAATATATATGCAACAAACAATTCAACATAAATTGCAAAGATCTAAGTTTGAAAGAACAGGACGGCAAACAATACCTATAAGCTTTTGTTTACTAAGGATTTGGAATTTGCATAATTACGTTAATCTTTTAAGACAAAAACAAGTACCTGTTATTGAATTTCACGTTTAAAATTTGTAAAATTCATACAAATTTTTGTGAACTGAAATGATAACATGTTATTTAAAAAATTAACTAATAATAGTTAATTGCATTTTTATCGCGCAACATTGTTTTGATTATACCTATTATTATACCTATTTATACCTATTATTAATTATATTTAAATTAGCAACTCATAATGCAATGTTGACTTTTTGTTTACATTGGATCTTAATTAATAGTGTAATTTATTTCACATTATTATCACCTGAAAGTAAAAACACTTACACATATAAAAGGACAAATTTGTTTGTGTTCAATTTAGTTTGCATTAGTTTCGCAGCTAGTGATATTGGTGCAAAATAGTGCTTATTTTATTTCTCAAAATGACTAAATTGAAACTCGCATTATGAAGAAATTATCAGAAAAGTAAGTACCTGGTTCACCTACATTTTATGTATATTTTATTTACTCGTAACATATACTACTTTATTCGTAACTTTAGTAGTTATAATGAAATGTGTTACAGGAGGTGGA
The DNA here is from genome assembly GCA_030710515.1 of Abscondita cerata. Lineage (NCBI taxonomy): Eukaryota > Metazoa > Arthropoda > Insecta > Coleoptera > Lampyridae > Abscondita > Abscondita cerata. Next base: position 245,374 of record JALBCR010002259.1, read on the forward strand.
AAACTTTGGCTCAGATGGAAGCGGTGAATAAAAATGATACTGCCGATGAAACATGTCCTCAAAGTTCTTGTAGCTCTATGTCATGCGTTGATGATTCTATGCAGTGTAGTATTTATTCTTCAAGTGACGGAGATTCAGTTGACCAAATAAATCCTGAAACTGGCTGCGATGAGAATAACAGCAATATGGTCTCATCTGAAACGGGAACACAACTGGTTGTTGACGATGAAAGTTGCTATCAATCTTTGGATACAAGAAGTGAATGCTGTGACCATCCATCTCCACAAGGAGTGATGAAAGTGATACAAGTGATTTAGATGAACTTCCTTGTGAAACCGACAACGCATCAAAGGAAATATTTACAGTAACTGGTAGACGAATTGTAAATATATCACACATTTTTGAGCAGTTGAAAAAAATGAGACATGAAGGTAAATATTTTCTTATTTTTCGATTCTATGCGATATATAACATATATTTGATTTTAGGTTTTGATTGTTCATTTTTCAATATGGATTTGGTTTCCGAGAAAATTGAAGGACTGCAAAGCATTTTTACTTTTAAATGTGCAGTTTGTAATATTTTACAAACTGTAAAATCGGAAATATCCAATGAATCGATAAATTCTAATTTATCAGCGGTTCTGGGTGCTGTTTCTAGCGGTATCGGGTATAGTCAATTGTCAGAATTTCTTGCTGCAATGGAGATTCCCAATATGTCAAATAAAACATATTCAAAATACCATGATAAGGTAGCGTCTGCAATTGACTTAGAAACCGAACGTTTAATGAAACAAGCAGGCGAAGAGGAAGCTAGATTGGCAAATTTATCTGGTGATGTTAGTACAAATGGAATTCCGATTATATCCGTGATAGTTGATGGAGCATGGAGTAAGCTTTCGTATAGGACGAATTATAGTGCTCTATCAGGAGTGGTAAGTTTTTGTCAACTTATTATTGTTATCAATATTAATTTTATTTGAATTTTTAGGCATGTATTATAGGTGCAAAAACAAAAAAACCGAAATAAATATTGCTACGTGTGTGAACGTTCCAATAATGGTAATAAATACCATGATTGTTATAAAATTGGGACAGTAGTTCCTCTGCAATGGAAACAGACATTATTGCAACAGGTTTTATGCAATCTATAAACATGCATAATTTAATATATGGAAAAGTAATTGGAGACGGAGACAGCAGCGTGTACAGAAAGTTAGTCGAATTAGCACCATATGGGCCGACGTTTGTTATAGAAAAGATTGAGTGTCGGAATCATCTTTTAAGGAACTATATAAATAAGCTTGGGGATCTTTCCAAAGATTCGAAGTTTCCTATTGATCTTAGAAGGAAAGTAACCAGTTCTGACACATTAGGTCGATTCAGATATGCTGTAACAAAAGCTATTGAATATCGACAACACGGAAATGAATCATTTTCAATGAAAGCAGATCTTTTAAAAAGCGATATTCGTAATGGACCAAACCATATATTTGGCGAACATGCAACGTGTGATGAATACTTTTGTAAGAAAAACGAAGAACAGGAAAACCTAGTAACGAGACTAAAAGAAAGCGGTGTATATGATGTAATTCAAACATTAAATCAACGCCTCGCAAATAACGCGATAAGCTTATTACATGACGTGGACACAAATGCAGCTGAAACCTATAATTCGATAGTAGCTAAGTTTGTTGGTGGTAAACGAATTAATTATTCGTTAAAGGTTCATATGAAACACGCTGTAAAGCTGCTGCCATTTCATATAATACTGATGGTGATTTTTTGCGAATTATCTCGCAGTCGTTACGATGCGTTCCTGAGAGCACTTCTGCTTCCTACATGGACAAACTCCAAGCGAGGAAATTAAAAGCAAGAGAAGCCCGCCGAAAGAGTAAGTATCAAATGGTGCCATGTTTGTGTAGTATAAGAATTTATGTTACAGGCAAATGTATTAAGAAAAAAATATTTTCAAAAACGGATTCAAACTACGGTCCTATCGCTACTAATTTTGTTGCTGATTTAGATCTGTGCGTGTACCAAGAAAAAGTAAAAACATTTTTACAAAATTTAGAAACTGCCGATAAGCAAAAAATATGGGAAGAAACGTTACAGCAATCTAAATCTAATTTATGGCAAACTGAAAGGAAAAAGCGTATTACTGCGTCATCATTTGGAAAAATTTGCAAATTGCGAAAAACAACTTCAACCAGTAAAACTGTATGTTCATTATTATATTCTAATTTTTCAGGTTCGGTCGCAACTAAATTTGGATTAGAAAACGAAGAGATAGCAATTTCATTATTTGAGAAGAAAATTGGAAAATCAGTACAACGAAGTGGTTTAATAATAGATAATGAGTTTCCTTATTTAGCGTGCTCTCCGGATGGCTTAGTTGACGATTACGCCTTAGTAGAGATTAAAAGTTCTCAAAAAGTGGAAGTTTGACACCCCTTGAAGCAGTTATTCATCGGAAAATTGATTACTGCACCTTTAAAATGGAAAATTATATTTAAAACGTACACACAACCACTATTATCAAGTTCAAGGTCTGTTGCACATTACTAACAGAAAATTATGTTATTTTATAGTTTATACTCAGGGTGGCATCCATATTGAAGAAATTAATAGGTAAGAACATCTTATCGCTACAATATGTACCTAACTTATTATTTTATTTTTTAGAGATGACTTATTCTGGAATAACGCAATGAAGAATAAATTGTGTGAATTTTTTACTTATAGTTTGTTACCTGAATTAGTAGATCCTCGAAGGTATAGACAGCAAGAGATCCGAAATGTTTTCTTAAAATAATTTCAAAATTTGTATTTGAGGTATTTGTCAATTTTATAAACTGTATCTAATTATTTAAAAATTGTTTGTGATATTATGTAATATTAAAAGTCCTTTTCCTTTCTTATTGAATCCAATAAAGTCAAAACAGTACTTAAAATTTTGTTTTTATTACCACAGTTCAAACACCATTCAGATAATCGGATTAAGTCGCGTTGAAGTGCTGTCAAAATGCCTACGGCAAAACTGCTATTTAAGTTGCCTATATCTAAATAGACGCGTTTAAAAAAGTAGAAATTTGTTAGAATAATAATTAATTTCTGCAAAAATTACGGGAACAGATATCTTTCCAAAACGGTGTGCTATTGCTCATTAAGTTATACTCAACTATGCAATTAGACGTACGGATCGATTTTTCTGAAATTTTAAAATTACTCTTTGTATCACGATTAAATGAAAAATTATAATATTCAAATAACATTTTTTCTAAATTTTATTTTGAAAAAGTAAATCCGTACGTCAATTTTCATTGTATCTATAAATCAGATCATGAATCGAGCGTTCGCTTAAGTTAATCACAGTAGTCATAATTTATGCAGAAAATATTTGAAATTGGTTTAATATTTTGATTGTATGGTGTGTTGCCTATCCCCTGCCCTTAGCCGCCTTAAGAGGGACTTCTGTCACTATAAAGCCGAAATTGTAAACTCCGTTGCTTATCCCTTAGGAAGCGAGCTCCGTTAGAAGGTGTTCTAATTAATCGTGGTTGTGAAGAACCGCCGCCGACACCTAATTTAACTTATCTGTTTCAGTATTCTACTACCACAAACCACAGAAACAACTCCAAACTAACAGCACCAGAATAAGCACCGAATCCACCCGTCCGAGAGGCACGTGCAAACAGCGGACTACCGAATGTAAATGAACCCGCCAACGTATTAAATCGAACCCTGGGCATTATTCTCTATTTGAAGCTAACCCGCGATTGATTTATAAATTTTGTAAGCCTTTTTCTCCTCCACTTACAATTCAAAATTGTAACGTTGAACCTAAAAGGTGGGCGTTTACACCACAAAACAATGATGAACCCATTAACGAAAAACAGCTGTCTCACACTCGACGGTTCAAAATTCTACTACTAGGTGCGCTCAAGTCGCTTTGTCGTCTCAATTGCATCGACATGCTCATATAATACGATACATAACGTTTAAACGTTTGGGTTGCCTAACCAAAAGGGCGAGAAAATTCATACACAAGAATTAGTCACTCAAATATAAGAATTATTTAGCCAGAAGCAATAGTGAATAGAAATTATCGTCGCAAGTAACGTGCACCTTTGTTTTGAAATCGCCAGGATAGACGGAAAGGTACAAAGATGGAGTTATCACTATTACGGGCGCGTGAAAAAATAACAAAAACTAGCTCGTGGCTGCGCGATGGCATTGGACATATGCGGGTTTTTTTGACAACGAATAAAGCAGAAACTGAAATATAACTTTAAACTACTGTCAAATTTGACATTACTTTTACATAAGAATGTCGGTCATTGTGACCTCTCTGACAATACCTACATATACTCAATCTTAATGCGTATTACTTAAATTTCTTTTTGTTGGAAAGGTTTATTCAGCATATTAAAATATTAAATTTATGCTACCTTCCACTTTTCGCGGGATAATTTGGTGTCGACCTTTAGTGCTTTCTTTCTAGCATGCTTTCATATTTTGCTATAAAACGAATATAACGTAACACTTCTTGATATGTACATATATTTAACAGATTATTACACACCTACATGAAATACCTACGTCAAGTTTGATAGTTTTCAAACTGATTCATCTAGTTTTTTGAAACCAATAATGATTACAAATTTACTATTTATGTTAAACTGTATCGAATTCTTGCTTCAGCCTCTTTACTCATGCAAAAGCAAAAAGTATGCCGTAATTTAATGCTTCTGATTTTAATTATTACAAAAGTGTGCAAATTAAAAGTAACTTTATTAAAAATTCTTTAACTGTTACACCATGAATACGTCACATAATTTTTACTTTGGTTTAAGTAGGTTTTTCCAGCAGCACGTAATGAAGTCGTATGCTAATCCGCATCCATCAAGATTTTTTATACGTCTACAGGCGTTGACTATTTCAGCCCTAATTTCAGTTGTAGTTTTTAATATTTCAGTTTTTATTATATAATCGTAATCAATTGCATTTGTTTCAGCATCCATTACATTCATTTTAACCATACAACATTTAAAAAAACACCTTACGTTTGGGTCATTTGGAAAATTTAATTTTTTTATTTCATCGACCTGTTCGGGTGTAATTTGAACAATAAGAACATAATAATCTTCATGATTTTTGGTAAAGTTTGAGTTATAAAAAGGTGCATTCAAATAACCATAGCATTCATACAGGGTGGCCCACGAGGGTTTGGCCAGTATATATCTCGAAAACTATTTGGAGTACGATATTGAAATTTGGCAGTTATAAAGCGTTGGTAGTATTACGCATTTTAAGCAAGCAGCAACGTTGTTACAACGTCACATTTCGGATCACGTGGTATCATTTTTAGAATTTTTAATGGGACATTCTGTATATTTTTAACTGCTGTTAAAGGTCCCTCCTATGCTAATTCAGTCATACCTTTATTTTTATTTTTTTTTTGTAGGTAAGTACTTAGAAACGAAAAACAAATTTTTATGTAGGTTTTTTATTTGAAAAACTAAGAGAGCTTAGTAACAAAAAACGTATCCTAGCAACAACCATTGTAGTTGTCAAAAGCGGTCAGTGTTAGTAAACAATCGTTTACTGTATTATTGTTGTTAAAAGTTTAATGACTTAAAACTTATCATGCCTTTATGTTTCACTTACGACGAGTATGTTGATATGCTGATCATTTATGGAGAATGTGGAAGAAACCGCCGACGTGCTAGAGATTTATACAGAAATCGTTTCCCCGAGCGAACAACTCCAGGTAAAAATACTTTTGCTTATGTAGAACAAAAGTTAAGACATGGTTCTTTTCCAACCGGAAAACATCAAAATCCTCGGCGTAAGCCTATTGTAACAGATGATAATGTTATTAACATTCTTGCTTATATCCAAGCAATCCCCACATTTCAACTCGATGTCTTCATCAAGAATTAGGGATAAGTAAATCAACTATCCAGAGAGTCTTAAAGCAATACAAATATCATCCTTTCAAAGTACATTTAACGCAAGGTCTGACTCCTGCAGATCCAGAAAGGAGACTTAATTTTATTGCTGAAATGTTAGTGAAAATCGAAGAAAACTCTTTGTTTTTAAATAAAATATTGTGAAGTGACGAAAGCCGTTTTCACAATAACGATATAGTTAATAGACATAACTGTCACTACTTGTCGGCTGAAAATCCCAGGTGGGTGCGAGAAACGCATTTTCAAACTATTTGGGGGATAAATGTTTGGTGCGGTTTGTTTAATTGCCGCTTGATTAGGCCGTATTTTTATGACGGGACTCTGGCAGACGAAAGGTATTTAGATTTTCTCCAGAATATTCTTCCCGATTTGCTTGAGGACATTCCACTAAATGAGAGAGCGATTATGTGGTGGCAACAGGATGGTACATCTCCTTATTTTGCTCAGCGAGTAACGTCACGTCTGGATGTGTATTTTCAAGAAAGATGGATTGGGGTAAATGGTAAAATACTTTGGCAGGCTCGTTCACCAGATATAACCCCGTTAGATTTTTTTCTTTGGGGATATTTAGAAGGATTAGTGTATGATACAGGTCCTACCAATGTAGATAATTTTAAAAACAGAATCAGAGCAGCTTGCCAATCTGTTACACCAGAAATGATTCAAGCAGCATGCACAAGAAATTTACTTAGAAGATTTGAATGCTGCACTACTGAAAATGGAAATCAATTTGAGATTCAACTATAGTAAAAGTGTTATTCTGTTCCAAATATTTTATGTTTCTAAGCTATCTTTGTTTTTCAAATAAAAAAACCTACATAAAAATTTGTTTATTGTTTCTAAGTACTTACCTACCAAAAAAAAAAAGTAAAAATAAAGATATAGCTGAATTAGCATAGAATATACCTTTACAGCAGTGAAAAAATATACAGGGTGTCCCATTAAAAATTCTAAAATGATACCACATGATCCGAAATGTGATGTTGTAACAACGTTGCTGTTTGCTTAAAATGCGTAATACTACCAACGGTTTATAACTGCCAAATTTCAATATCGTACTCCAAATAGTTTTCGAGATATATACTGGCCAAAACTTCGTGGGCCACCCTGTATTCCAGAAACTTTTATAACAAAAATGTAATGTAGGTAATTTATTAAAAATAAATTTGCGAAATGTATAGATTTTTAGCGTTACCTAAGTTGCAAAAAAACAAAATACTAGTTTTTTTTTGCGATATGAATAGATAATGTTTCATCTATTTTAATTCAAGGTTCAACACTTAAAGTAATATCAGCCAGCACCTGCAAAAAATATTATGTATATTTGTTATTTTGATACAATTAAAAAACGGGATTATGTTAAAAAAATAGAGACCATTTATTCTAAGAAGTACACAATGTGCAGAAACGAATTTTTGTCGGCGAGTCTATTATAAGCATTTTAAGGAGGTTAAGTAGTCTTTATTTATAATGTAGATTTCTTTGGTTTATTTCACCACACCCCTGCTCAGAAGCTCGTATGTGAGCGCAGGTCAGATATTAATGAATCATTAAAAATTTAAATTTGTATATTATTGTTTTTGAATAAGAATATTAATAACTAAATGAGTAAAATTTGCGCAAACATTTTTACACTGACTAAAAAAGTAGGAAGACGTCAACTTCATTTGTAACTTACCCTACTTTAGTATTCGAACTTTAGGAGTATTTTAGATTACTCTTCAGAGAAAAGTTAAGGGTAGTGTGCATTAGTGTATGGTGATGTAAGTGAAGTATAAATTTCTGCTAAAATTTATTAATACATCCTACTAGGTGTAAGTCATAAAGTATTCTAAAATATTGTCGTTTTTCAGTAGGGGTTAACCATGGATTATGCTAATCACGTTAATTATTTAGTGAATGCACTAATTGCACCTACAATTTATGTTAGGAGAGACCCCATTGATATTTACTTATATGGTGAAGTTAGAGAACGATTTGGCTTTATTAAAGATTCTATGTTGTTTCTTCTTGAAATGTTAGCTCCTTATCGTGAACATTACGATCAGATATTCAGTACAAGTAATTATCAGTTTTTTGTTGATGACGTAATAAATGTTTATAAAACAACAACTGGCAGGGCGTTTAACACTGTAATCAATGGTTTGCTGGCTTTGGCCATGCCAATTATTCGAGAGCAATGTCATGCTAAAAAGCGAACATTTTATAGATTAAGTGGTTTCCCAGGTGTTATAGGAGCCATTGATTGTTCTCATTTCAAAATACTATTCCATCCAGATAACCACAATGAACTTTAAAAATAGAAAAGGTTTTTTTTTCTTTTAATGTGAAGGAAAGAAATTAAATTCTATGGTTTACATAACTTTAGTATTGATTTAGGTGATATTTATAAAGTGGATGAGACCAAAGCAGAAAATAAACCGTTTAGTATGACAGTAACTGAAGAACGTGTAAATCTAGTTAGAAAAGCTTTAATTTTAAATTACATCTCTCATTTACTTTATTGTTAGTATGTATACACTGTGTCCAAGATAAGAATGATCAGCATCGGAATCTTGAAAACTGTAGAAGATACAAGGTCGCGCAAATTGCAAAAAGTTGGAAATTTTAAACTATTTCTTACAAAATAAGGTTTTAAACAATTATCTGTAATACATTTAATATTTTTAAAAATAAGCGCAAAAAATACAAAAATAAAAATCCAAAAAATTGATTTTTTTGCAAAATCTCGAAAACGAAAAATATGATTAAACTTTTGCAAACACTGTCTAAATATACTCTAAATTGCCCAACTTTTTTGCAATTTACGCAGCCTTGTATCTTTTACCGTTTTTTAGATCTCCATGTTGCACACTATCATATTGGACACAGTGTATATTATGATGATTACACTTCAGCTAATATAAAAAAATCTAATTAAACAATGAGACTAAAATTATTTAGTTAAATAAAATATGCACACCAAAATTTGGAAAACTTCAAAATTATTATTTTGCTTTATCCTCAGGGTCTTGAGTTCATTTAAACAAAATTGTGGTTTAATCAATTAACAAATTTAATCTAATCAAAAAAAAAAAAACATTTAACAAATAAATTACATATATTAATATTAATGACATTATGTTTCGCGTACGAAAATAAAAAAATTAATTAAACCTAATACAAATACATTATTCTTTATTACATTGGAAATTAAACATAAACTTATTTAACTAACCTTTCAAAATGTGTGTTCATGTTTTGGCCGGATTGTAGAAATTTTTTGTATCATGTTTTTTTTCATTAAATTCGTTGTTTTAGTTGTTTCGTTGGCGAGATTTTTAATTCTCAAACTTTATTTCGTTCACTTTAACATCTATATTTTAATCAATAAAACTGTATCATTATTATTGTTAGATGCCTTTTAATTTCCACCAACTTTAATTTAGTTCACAATTTTATCTCAAGGTGTAATTTTATTCGTTGAATCTTTTAATTTCCGCTTTCGAAATAATTATTTATAAATTGATGTTGACTTCTCAATGAGTAGAGAGTGCGATCTTTTAATTCGATATTGAATCGTTCGGATCTTATTTACGACTAACTATGGAATTTTTCTCTGAACTTGAATTAATGTTTTTATCGTTGAACTTTGATTCGTTTTCACTAATACCTGCACTGACAATTTAATCTTTCACACGTCTACTTTGTAAACGTTGCGTGTATCGTTACTCAAGAAATATCTTTTACTTTTCACATATTTAATACTTTAATCGTTTATAAAAAATCAACATCCGCTCCATTGAAATTTGAATTGCAGCTTGAATTACTTTGATTTTACATTCGATTTAAATAGAACATTTACAATAAGTTTAAAAATCAATATTTTAATAAAAATATTTAAAATAACTTTTTAGCGCAATATATATCTCCCCTATAAATTAAATAAATTATCCACCACTGACAAATTGTTTAAGTACCCGTCTCCAGTTGTGTTGTCAACCACTTGCTTATGTTGTTCCATTTGAATAACTGGAAGTGAGAACATTGTCATTTACCCATGCTAGGGCACTGCCGTTTTCCTTATTTTCTTGCATGGATGTGCCTTGCCTAAAACAAAAACAGGTACTGTTAGAAATGGTTTTTCTAGCAATGAAGGAATAGCACAGGCTAGCAAACAATCGGCTTGGTAACATTATTAATGATATAGATAATACCGTTCTGTTTACTTTTGTTTAATGTGATGCTGTTGTTTTTTTTTATGAGAACATCTCTTCAAAACTTTTCTTTGTTTTCTGAATTGACTTATTACATGTGCTTCATTATCTTCATCTTATATTTTGATACGCTTCCAAAACAATGAGAAATCATGTCAAGAATGCTTTTTGTTGAAGTGCCCATTACGTAGTTTTTATTTTCGACGGCAGTTTTAATTCTTTTCCTTTTGTCTCTATACAATGTCTTTCCAGCCTCGGTATTGAAATCAGCATATATATATATATATATATATATATATATACAGTGACCGGCAAAGAGTTTGCAACAAATGAGAAAAATTTTTGTAATTGAGATATCCGAAAATTTCTTTTGGCAAATGAATTCAACATATTGAATGACAAAAAAGGAACTTTGACAAGTGTCATGTGACCACTGTCATGGCAGTAAATTTAAAAAATACTTCTTAAATATATAAAAAAAGTAAAGTTAGATGAAAAGATATTGAATAATGCCTAAGAAAAAAGTTGTTCAAAATTAAATTATACGTATATGTGCAAATTTTGAAAAGAAAATAACGACTTTTCAAAAATATCAGTTTTTCGGCATTTTTACGGAAATATTGAGAAAACAAAATTTTTGCGTTTGATTTGCATAAAACACAATAAAACCAACAAATAAACTTCACAATCCAGTAATTTTTATTTACTAGTCTACCAATAGACGGTAAAGAACAAAAAACATTGTTTTTTTAGGATGGACTTTGATGCAGTGGCCTACAGAAAACAATAGGTTGAAATTACAAATTTAGAATTATTTTAAAATAGTCTTAAAATGATCAATTCTTCCATTCTAAACCCAATTTACACAATTTTTTACAACATTGCCTGGATAATAAGCTCATACAAAAACATGCAAAAAATTTCCGGAAAACTGATATTTTTGAAGTCGTTATTTTCTTTTAAAAATTTACACATACCTTACTTTTTACATATTTAAGGGATATTTTTTTAATTTGCCGCCATGACAGTGGTCACATGACATTTTGTCATTCGATATGCTGAATTTATTTGCCAAAGAAATTTTTGGATATCTCAATTACAAACATTTTTCCCATTTGTTTCAAACTCTTTGCCGGTCACTGTACAACATCCTAAACACGTTTCTTTCCTTTTATAATAACGTTGATGTGTTTTTTAGATTCTATCTCACTAACATAACGTTTCATCATTTCAATAAACACTGCCTTAACAGCATCTGGGAAATGTTTTGCTCTATTTGTTTTCTCCTTTAGAGTCATATTTTACTATCAATTTACAAATATTCAAACACAGTGGAAAGTACAGCAACAACAAACCAGTTTTTAACACAAGAAATAGTGCAATCAAAAGTACAGTGAGCATACCATTATTTTGCAACAATAAACAACGTAGGACTACCCAACTAACATAGTGTTCTCAGAAACTACAGAAGTTTCAACTAAAAAAGTATCCAGTACATGAGCTCTCTAAACAATTCTTAAGTAGTAAAATACTTTTTCAGTAAAATACTTTCTGAGTTATAACTAAAAAAGTTTTGCTTACTAATCTAGTATATTTTACTGATTTGATTTTTAATACAAAAAGTTGACATAGGCATTTACTATGTTCCTTTTTAAAAATTTTTTTTTCAAAAAATATTGTACGTAACATGTAACGAAATATGATTTTTGTAACTCAATTGATTATTAAACTGTAATATCTTACAATGTTTTGTTTTAAAATCTCTTGCTACTATTAATTTTAAGGAAATTGTAAATTGCGAAAAAACGGTAACACTTAGGCATATGACGCCATTACACCATTCAAAAGAACACTTCTTTGATAACGTTGTGAATTTATAAAATAGTGGGTGTTCTATTTAAAATGAGGCTTTTATTACATGTTAACCTGTAAATTTTGAATACTCTGTAATGAGATGTTTAATATTCATCACGGAATACATTCAGCCAATATCCAACTATGTAGACGTAAGCGTAGATTTATTATGATTTGTTGGATTAGAAGGTAATGAATTTTTTTTAAAACTTCATATTTTAAGAAAAGTGAACGTAACTCAGAAGACTGTATTTAGGTATAGCGAACTTTTTTTTTCCCTTAGGCCGTCTACCACTGTGGTTCCGGATGCACCGCAGCCTAAAAGGCTTATTGTACTTTCTTTGGTTGTTAATCGACGTATCCAAATTCAAGACCCTGCACTAATAGCTGCAGGTCGTTGGGTGGATACGTATTTTACTCTTTTGGTAACATTTTGTTGCGCCCAAAAATAAACTGTATTCTGTTGTCCAGTCGACAGTTAGTGTTGCCAGTGAATCTTTTGATTTTCCACAGGTATTCTTGGACGGCCATGTGATCCGTTAGTAGCCCTGCCGTGATCTTTAACTGTGCCTGGCTTAACATTAGTAGTTTAGCCGTTTGTTTCACGTAAGGTTCTATAATCATACACTTACTATGTATCAGGCCTGGTCTTGATGTCCAAATGCCTTATGTTCTTTGCGAGTCCATTTGCTGACTGCTAGGCGACTCGACCTTTTTGGTATGCCCAAGGCTGGTTCTAGCCCAACGAAAAAGTTGTGGCTCCCTACCTGGCTAGTTTGTTAGCTTTGATGTTTCCTACAATGCTCAAATGGCCAGGCGTCCAGGCAAGAGTTACCTTGTTTTGGCTGCCAAGGTATTGCGTGTGTTAAAACATTTAAAAACCAGTCTAGATGAGGTCTTTTGGCATAAAAGAGCTTTCAGTATTACTTGACTGTCAGACATAATATAGATAGGCCTACGGTGGTAGTTTTTCTCTATATTAGTTTTTGCACATTCGATGATGGCAAGAACTTCTACCTGTAAGACAGTCGCTAGGCTGCCCAGGAGGAGGACATAACCTAGATCCTCTCTTTCAGTATACATTCCTAATCCGGCCCCCGTTTCTGATTTAAAACTATCCGTATACCAGATTATACCGTCTTTTGGAATTTTCTCTTTGTACAGTCGTCCCGATGTAGAATGACTATTTGAAATAGTGCGTTGTCAATGCGCTTGGTCACTAATGGTCAGATCCCATTTGAAATAAGGATCCTCCAATGTCTACTAAGCGTCTTATATAAGGGGAGTCAGCTTTGATGTTGACTGAAGATAACTGAAGTCTGTATGCCGCCAGCTTTGCTTTCTCTTTAATATATAAGTGCAAGGGGGTAAGGATTAGCATTGCTTCAAGTGCTACAGTAGGCGTAGTTTTCAGAGTCCCTGTTATGCTTAGACAGGCAAGTCTTTGAACTTTGCTTAGTCTGTATGATCTTTGGCCACCGTACACTGGCCGCGTAGGTGATGGCGGGCCTGACCACCCTTGTGTACAACCAGTGTATCATCTCTGGTTTTGGCCCCTATTGTCTGTCATACATGCGTCTGATTACCGCTAAGGTAATCTTCGATTTTCTTTTGCTATATTTTGGTTACAGGTAAGCTTGGAGTCAAAGATTACCCCCAAGTATTTTACCTCTCCAGATATAGCTAGTTCACTCCCATTTAAGAAAAGAGGTCCTAATCCCTCTAATTTCTTTTTGCGTGTAAACGACACTATGGTGGTCTTTTGGAGAGATACTTTTAGTCCTTCCTTCACACAAAATCCGTTGAGCACGTTCAGTGCACGTTGCATTCGTTCTCTAATCGTGACTGAAAACTTGCTTTTCACTAGAATGACAAGGTCGTCTGAATACCCCAGAGGGAGCTAGCCTTCTGTTCTAGGCTTAGTTAGGAATTCATCTATGACTAGGTTCTACAACAGAGGAGAAAGTACTCCTCCCTGAGGGCAACCTTCTGCCACCCTAGTTGTTAACGTGTGCTCGAAAAACGTTGTTAAAGTGAACCTTTAAAAAAATATCTCTAAAATCAAAAAATGCAATAATATACATAGTGTTCCATAACAAAAAACACACCACACTTTTTTGAGACATATTGTATATTTCAAAATAATTTTGATATGTAATATTTATCAACGTGCATGTTACTAAAATGACAAAATTTGTAAAACTTACTGTTTCGCTATAAACTTTCGTCTCGTTCGTCGTGATTCACCCTGTATAGTATTTTACTAACGAATAGAGAGTTTAAACTGATAAGTCTAAGATGAGTCAGTTACCTCCTCGAACCTGTAGAAACCAGTTACTTGACGTGTTTGGTATAATATTTTATTTGTTACTAAAAAAACCAAGTAAATAAAATTTGAATAAAATTAAAAATGGTCAAATTCTGTTTCTTTCCGAATGATTTCTTGAAACTCAGAAACCTTAAAAGTACAATTACTATGACAACTCGCTAAAAATGAACGTGCCAGAAGAAATCGAAAAGGAAGCCATAAATGTAGCTTTTAGTTTTCGGCCAGCGAAGTCTTTAGCAAGTTATGAACGAAAATATGAAGAAAAACAATAACGTAACTGATGTAAAGGAAGACGTTTTTTTGGAGTACCTTCACGTACTATCAAACAAATTTAGCCTTAATAGTTCGTGGTCCAAATTATCCAAGCCTGGATATAAAAAAAAATGCTAAAATTTAAAGGTTTGTTTTCCTATTACAGACATTAGCAAAAAAGTGTGTTTCGGTGATTTTTGTGGGATCCACGAGAAGGTTTTTGTTTCTCGTTTTCTTTCGAGTGTCGATATATGGCTGCACCTTCTTATTGGTACGCCATTGCATTTCCGCAAAGATTCAAAGCGTCACTTGCTTTACCGAACACGTGGTTGTTAAACCGTTGCTCCGTTTTTGGCGTGTTCAGGTAATTAATCCGTAATTATCTTTTACATCCGTAGTAATATTTAAATTATTTTAGGTTGTATCGCTTATTCTAACAGTGCTTTTGAAATATTGATTGGACTCGTCAAATATATTTTCTTTTTTTTTGGCAACCAAAGTTTTATTCGACTCACGTGAGGCAGCTTTCCCTTTTGTTTTAGACAAATGTTTGGGTTGTACACTAAATACACGTATTTCGAGTCAGAAAATAAGTTAAAATTATCTTATGGTAGTTTCGAAATTTTTAAGCAAACTTTTTCTACACGAATCTTTATACTTTTATTTCGAGGAGCAACGAGACCTCTATTCTTTGTTTCGGCTAGTTTGAAGGACAAGCCATTCCGTAGGCACGACCGTCTTAGCGTCAACAATCTTTATTTTCGGTGGAGAAGAATCTCTATAACACGTTCCTTTGAAAATAAATAAATCTTCGAACATCTACTTCCTTATAAAAGGAATACCAACTCTTCGTTGCGACTTTTCGCGTATGTTGTGTTCGGACATAGAAAGCTTAGCGCCAGTATTTCTAATGACTCGTACGTGTGTGGCGCCAGCGCAACTACGGTTTAAAGCGTAGAATACCGCAATAACGCCTGTGATAACTTCATTAATTAAAAATATAACCATATTTCGTTAAACTTGTTATTTTTATAATAATTAGATATTACCTTCACCTGTCTCTTTTTCTCTAGTTCGCGCCTACAGTAGTTTCATAATTAAATTGAATCAGTGGCGCCATAGTAATATTATTTATAATTATTAATTATGTACGACAATTTTCGTGTATAAAGTTTATTTTCTAAACTCACTACGCTCTACAACAAATTGATTATTCGGGCATATACAAAATTGTCTTTCTGGAATTTTATTTACTAATTAACGTTCAACTAAGTCTATTAGTAAAATTTGCTCATTACCTATTTTGTATTTGTGATATTTTAAAATTTGACATTTCTAAATTTCAAAATTTGTCAAAAGAAAAAGTGAGCGTTACGTGCCGAAGAAGGCAAAGGTTTTAACAAAAGAGTAAGTTAGAAACATGTTTTTGATGACTATTGGTTGGTACTATACAGCGTGGGCCAACGCCGACGAAACAGAGCCAATTGCAGCCACATCATAATTAAAAAAAAAACTCGGCCCGTCAATTTTATTTTTGATAAGGACATCTTTTCTATTTTTTCAATTGCATTATTAAATTGTTGCTGCAATCCGCGAAATCATATGAGGGCCCGCTAAGAGTTTTTGTACGGTTGTTCTAGCAAAACGGCTAAAGAAAACTAGCAACATGCGGGGTTTTTTCAAAAGCATTTTTTGTGGTCTATCTGATTTTGCCCAAAAAAACTGTAGGCTGCTATTTAAAAAGTTTGACGTGACGTCATTTTCGTTAAAACCAGAGGCAATACTGGAATGCCGACAGGCTGAAAAGATGTCCCCCAGAAATAAAATTGACGGGTCTGAGTTTTTTTTTTTTAACTATTGATGTGGCTGCAATTGGCTCCGTTTTGTCGGCGTTGGCCCAACCAGTATAGAAAGTATGTCGAGAAATATATTACGGAATACATAGAATTTAAAACAAAGAGATTTACGATTACGGATGATGGCTGAAATTTTCAATGTTCTGTTTTGTACGGGTGTCCCATTTTCGTTGTATTTATATATCGGTTACTATTACCGCTAGACAGATGAGGTATTCGCGACCGTGTTCTACTTTTTTGAGGTAAATTTGAGGGGCAAAACAGATTTTGACTAAAATTGAAAATTTTTGAATTTTTATGAGCGTTGTAGCGGTCAGAGTTTTTATATTTTTTCTTATAGATTTTTTTAGGTAGAATGGAATGATGAAATTTGTTTTTTGATATGATGAATAGTTTTTGAGATAAAGACCAAACTTACATTTTTTTAAATAAAAACCATAGTTGGTATTACGCTGGGACATAAAATCATAGGCGGCTGTGAAACTAAAAATTGCAAACAGATGATGAATACGTAACATAATACAATGAAAAATAGTAAAATAAAGAAAACAGTTAATAAATAATTAAACATAAACACATTCAATTAAATAATAGAAACCCAAGAGAACAATTTTATAGAAACAGTAGAAATATATTCAGTATTGACAAAAATTTTAGTCAAATTGCTGTCCATTGTGTCGCAAACATGACGCACACCTGGCGGAAAGCGCTTCTACCGAATTAAACAAGTATATAGGCTTAAGGCGTAATTGCTCAAAGGCCTCTCTAGGGTCTTTTAATAGCTTCTCCAGTGTTTCATGTCTTGGTGCATAAATAATATTTTGTAACCCCACAGAAAATAATCCAAAATGGACAGATCTAGGGACCTAGGCCAGTCAATTAGTCCGCGAGTATCCAGCTATTGGTTTTCATTCTGATAATTTCTAATTAAATCAGAATTATGGCAAGATGTTCCATCTTATTGAAAATGTATGTCTTTCAATCTTGCAAGCGCAATATTGTATAACGTTGAGGAAAACACATATTTAAAATGTCTAAATATCTTTGACTGTTACCATTAAAAATTTCATAAACAAATTTTTCTCTCAAAGGAAAACATGATACGTTAAAACCATATATTCCTTGGCGTTGAAGCTTTAGGATAACATATTGGTTTTCGTCTGACCAAAAACGAATGTTATTCTAATCATTACCCGTCAGACCAAATGACAAATCTTCCAAAATTATTATTATTGTGGATTTTCAGAGTCAACCGGGATATAAATGGTGTATAATTTTGGTTTTATATGTGGTATATTTCTGTTTCTTTAGAATATTTTGTACTCGTGTTTTTGACACCCCAACTTCTGCCTCTATTTTATTAATGCTAAAACAGTTGTGACATCATTTTTGCGATTTTCTTTTTTTTAGGTCTTTGTGAGATTTTTCGAATGATCCGTAAGATAATAAATTGTTTTTAAGTCTACTATAAGTAGTTTTATTAAGTTGTCTCCTCTCAGGAAACTTTAAATTCAAAAGAAATATATAAAAACTCTAACTAATAAATAATAATATATTGCATACCTGTCCAAATATACTTTTTACGTTTTTAAATTTGGGGTTAGCCATTCTTGAAGTACTAAATTTTACTTTATTTTGCGTTTGACAGCTGTATAATTATTTATTTGCAGATTTTACTCTCCATGGCCGCCCTGCCTAAAACATTTCATCCTTGCACATAACACTTTTGAATAATTAAAAAAAATGGCTATAACTTCTTTATTTATCAAAATATGTATATTAAGTTATATATTTTTGGAAAGCGCAAACAAATACCTTTTTAATGGTGTCACAGCCAACTATGATTTATATTTTAAAAAACAAGTTTGTTATACAGGTTGATTGTAAATTCAGGGCCACTTGATTTACGCTTTTATTATCCATGATAGACAAAAAGTGTATTAAGAAAAGTTTTACAGGTATACAAGATGAGTGTTTTCCAAACGTTGCTTAAAATGGCTGACTTTCGGTTTAAGGGAAATGATATCAACTTTATTTTTTAAATAAATCATGTAGTATTTTTTGGTTAAAATGATTATTTGATACATTCTCTTTAAAAAACCATGTCAAAAGTGTAGCGCTAAAGTTACTAATAAATTAGTTATTTAATATTTGAAATCTAAAGAATGGTACAATTAATCTTAGGAGGCTGTGAAAATCAATGTGCACTACGGTCAGAATACGATTGTTAATAGTCTTTAAAAAACTTTAAACAAGTATATCGTTTAAAGTCACTAATTACAAAATCAAAATATAACAGCAGTCGATCATCAAATTAATATTTTGCAACTTATGAAAACAGAAAACAGTAATATAAATTACAGGTTATAAATATCTCTAACCAAACAACAAAAGAAAAAATAACTAGTAATGTTCAAAGTGGCCCCCATTTTGTTGTATACGTATTCTGACCGTTGTGCATATTAGTTTTCGCAGTCTTCTAAGATTAATTGTACCAATTGATTTTGAATAATAAATAACTAATTTATTAGTAATTTTAGCTCTATACTTGTGTTATAGTTTTTCAAAGAAAATTTATCAAAGAATCACTTTAGCCTAAAAATACTAATCATTCATTTAAAAAAATAAAGTTGATGTCGTTTTTGTTTAAACCAGAAGTCAGCCATTTTTTGCAAAGTTTGGAAAATATTTATCTTGTACACTTGTAAAACTTTTTGTCTATCATAGATAATAAAGAGTAAATCAAGTGGCCCTGAATTTACAATCAACCTGTATATCTCAAAACTATCATTTATATAAAATAACATCATTCCATTCTACGTAATAAAATCTGTAAAAAGTAGTGTTTTCAAGAATCAGAAAATTGAAACCCTGCCAGCTACAGCACTCTTCAAAAATTAAACAATATTTAATTTTAGGACATATATCCAAAACTAAAAAAGTTAATCAAAATTTGTTTTGCCCTTCAAACTTACCTCGAGAAAGTAAAACAGGGTCTCAAATACCTCATGTCTCTAGCTTTAGCAGTAACCGAGATACCTTATAAATACATCGAAAATAGGACATCCTGTACAGAAAAAGTGCAGCTCTTCGTCCTCGTCAAACAGACCAATTATCTTTTCAACTTACCGTAATGGTAAATGTTAAAAACGCTACTATTTTTTCCAAATATCAAACTCCTCTACTAACATTTAAAATTTAGTAACAAATTTTGTTTACGTATTATATGAATTTAAAAATATACAAATTCAAAACTATTCTATTATTAATATTGCTTAACAATTACACTACCTATATTGGAATATTATTTTTACTTAGATTTAGGTGTATTTTTCAAGCAGCATACATTGAAATCGTAAGCTAATTCGCATCCATCGGAATTATTTATGTTCTTACAGGCGTTAACCATTTCAGTTCTCGTTTCCATTGTAGTTCCTGGCATATCCGTCTTTATTATTTGATCATAATCAATTACATTTGTATCCGCATTCATTATATTCATTTTAATCATGACACATTTGAAAAAACACTTTACATTTTGTGCGTTTGCAATAATCTCCTTTTTCATGTCTTCTGCTTGTTCAGGTGTAACGCTGTGTTCTTTTCCGCATTCCGAAAAAATCTGTATATACTGATCTGGACCCTAAAATGTTACTTAACTAAATATAAAATTAATAAATATTATTTACATTTTGTTGAGTAGATAAAGCAACAAAAACGCACAACAAAAATATAATAATCTTCATCATTTTTAGTAAAATTTCAAATGTAACAATGTACATGAAATCTGCGCGACCTTTATATAGCAGTAACAAAAATTATTTCTAGGTAATCTATTAAATATAAATTTGGAAAATTGTAATAATAGAACTATTTATTACAGTTTTAAAGTTACGTATGTTGCAAAAAAAAAACTTAACATTTTTTTCTTTGTAATCAGATACACAATGTATAATCTATTTCAAATTTCAAGGTTTCACTGTTTCAAATGAGTTCAATACTAGGACAGACAATATGTGTTTTTTGTAATTTTTGGTCAAGAAATGATCGAAAAATCTGATTCTATTTAAAAATAATACTAAATAAGAGAAATATTTAATTAATACTGAATTGATCATTAAAAGAGTATTTTCCTGTAAGAACAAACGATAGATTAAAAAAAACGTCAACATATTAAGAACTTCGTTGTAAAGAAACAAATTAATTACTTTATTGTTGCAAAATATACAGACCTCAATTGAATTGCACTTCTAAATGTCATTAAAAAACTGTTGTTGAAGACATTACATCTATGTAAAATGGTTATTAGTTAGTTTGTTCCTATATCTTTAAAATAGTTTTTGGAAAGTCTAACATACTGTAGAAGATTTGCATAAGAAAATAAATGTTAGCAGTATAGCATATGGTAAATACGTGCGTCAAGAACGAGCCAAATCAGTTATCAAGATCTGTCGATAAAGTTGAATCATAAATAGTTAAAATAAACCTAGTGATAAAAAGTAGTTAGCAAGTAATGGAAAATAGCACTAACGAAAGGAAACCCAATACAGCTCATCACATCTGAAACCCAACACTATGATTTATCTTGATACCTTGGATACACACAATTAAGCCCGGTTGCATAAATCGGAATTAGTAGTTAACAAGCCGTTAACAATTTGTTATCCAATCAGTGAACAGTTACCTAATAACGGATTTCTAGCGTTTATGCAACCGGGCATTACTAGTTAATGTCTTGGAGTTAGTCCTGACGGTAAGTGTCTATAGATCCAGTTATCATTATGTTTAATTTATTTTGATTTTTTTTTAATTGTAGATCAAATTTTACTTTAAAAGCAGCTGCAACAAACAAATAGACTTTCTATAAGACAACATGCAAAGAAACCTATTCTGTATATTGTTTCCTGTTTTCTTATTTAGTATATATCATTAAACATGTAATACAAAGCATATGGACGTTGTCATAAACAGCTGTCCTTAAACAAATTAATTATTTCAAATTATATTGTCCAAAAATATATGCTTTAAAAGTTATTTTAAAGTAGAAATAAGCCGATACTTTTTATTCTATTTGTTTACACTGCTATTATTATGAATTTTGAACGACATTAGAAAGAAGCTAATGTAAACAATACGATAAATTAAATAAGCCGCTTGGTTGACATGGCTGGTTTGTTTAAATACCAATTGTTTTTTGCCATTTTTTTTTCAATTATATATGCAATCCGTGACTACTAATAATCGGCCTACTTAATTTAATTTCTTGTAGTAAAAAATAATTACACACATAATACTAAAGATTTATAAAACGGTTGGATAGGAAACCATCATAAATATACAGAGTGTTCTTTGTAAAATAAGCAATCTATAGGTAACTGATTTTAATAAGGCTTGTTGGGTTCCGAGTTTAGAACCTACTGTAGGGTTATAAATTAATTTGCAAGCCTTGGTTGTTTGCTGGTTACAATTTCAACTCAGTAATAATAAAAATATGATTATTTCTCAAAAACCTTGTTTTTGGATAAAATTTAAAGGTATGAAAAATTTGAATAAGGGATTATTTTAGGTATAGAATGTAATACACAAATCTACCTAAAATTTATCGCAGAATTGCTTATATTTGAAATTAAACATTAAAACAAATTCTTTAATATTCTACAAGAAATAGTTAAAGTTGTCAAAGAAAAAAGAAAGGCAAGATATACAGGGTGGTCAATTAGTACGAGAAAGGTAGATATCTCGGAAAATATTGAGGTTAGAAAAAAACTTTCGCAATAAAAGTTGTGCAAATCAATGAGCTGCAAGTGTTAAATTTATTTTCATTTATACCTGGTGTTCCATATAAGTGCGATATTCCAAAGCTATGTTTTTTTAAATCAAACTACCCATTTTTTATTACAAATTTAGATTTCTTGGGAAATTCTAATGTTACTTTATGCATTATACATAGTGTCTAAAATGGAGGGTTTTAGCATTATTTCACTTTTCGAAAAAATTAAATAACTCAGTTATCCTGGAATTTATCCAACTTTGATTTCGTAGCTTTAATATGTATTACATGTGATAACTAAAGCTAGTTGTTCATCTTTTCAACCTTGCTAAGTTTTGAGTAATGAATTATTTAAATTGAACTCCCTAAATTCATAGATAATTTGATTTTTTCAAATGGCCCCACTTTATTTACGTTGAACGAAATTTCATAAGCATCCTAATGATAAGGTTGTAGATTTTTGAGTAAGAGTTAGATATCTACAATTTTATTATTAGAAGTCTTATAAAAAATTATGTGGTGCCATTTAAAAAAATCAAGTTATCCATGAATTTAGCGAGTTCAATTTAAATAACTCATTAGTCAAAACCAAGCGAGGTTGAAAAGGTGAACAACTAACTGTAGTTAGCACATGTAATGCATATTAAAGCTGAGCAATCGCAGTTGGATAAATTCCAGGATAACTGAGTTATTTAATTTTTTTGGAAAGTCAATTTTTCCGGAAAAAGTGAAATAATGCAAAAACCCTCTATTTTAGACACTATGTATAATGCATAAAGTTACATTAGAATTTCCCAAGGAATCCAAATTTGTAATAAAAAATTGGTAGTTTAATTTAAAAAAACATAACTTTGGCATGTCGCACTTTTATGAAACACCCAGTCTAAACGAAAATAATTTT
Source organism: Abscondita cerata (assembly GCA_030710515.1). Lineage (NCBI taxonomy): Eukaryota > Metazoa > Arthropoda > Insecta > Coleoptera > Lampyridae > Abscondita > Abscondita cerata. The sequence goes on from JALBCR010002259.1 coordinate 268,506, forward strand.
AAAATTTGCAGCTCATTGATTTGCACAACTTTCATTCCAAAAGATTTTTTCTAACCCCAATATTTTCCGAGATGCCAGTATGTGAATACGCCAGAACTTCAAGCTTGACATTATATAACGCTTGTATGTGTCAAACTAAGTTAAATACATGGTGATTGATTAGTGCGATAAAGTTCAGGACTTTTACTAGCGTCACCTAGCGGTGGACAGTTTTTCGTGTATACGCAAAATAATACATACTTTGCTTTTTTTCCCATATTATATGCTCTCTTCCAAACTACATAACGTAAATCGTAACAATAAAAACAAATATATTCATAATTTAAATTAAACAACAAGTGATGTTAAGCAATTTTACAATACAAATTATTAAATTCAAAAAACACAATTTACGTTTTAAGGATTCAACTTAATAAATAAAATACAATACACACTAAACTCGGAACACTAATAGACGTATAGAACGTATTTACATCCCAGCCCTCTAATTTCGTAACTTATTGATACTTCAAACTGGAACTATTCTAAAATAAAGTGTCGTAATTATTTATTAATTATTTACCAGCGTTCGAAGAATTATTTGTTTTGATTTTGTTTTCATGTTAATTATGATTTACGGCAAAACAATACCTACAATTCGAAAATATTCTTTATTCAAGTTGATTTATTAATTTCTGCACTGCGTGCTGCTTCAACCAATAAACTCTCGAATCACAATTTTATTGTTTAATCCTTATTTCATTCTTCCTTACGTCACTTAAATTATTGTTAGACGATAAGTTTTTGTCACTATTCACAACAAAATTTATAAACCAAAAGCGTAACATTGTTCATACCTTCGGCGTCACGAAAAGCGTTATTGTAACTGCCGTCATCCATACTTTTAAACTTAATTTACATTATATTTGTTTTTACAAATATGCCGTTACAACATTTATCTTAAACACTTAATACATCTACCTCTAGTTAACGTCTCCCCGAGACGAATTGAGAGAGATTCTTAAATTTAAAATCTGATTGTTACCTCCCTTTTAATTTCTCCAACACAAAGAAAAATGTAATGCTTTAAAATCAAAGGGCTAATCACAAATTAACTTCTATCACATAAGACTAGTTGAGTCAATGTCAACGGAAGGCGTGGCTTTGTGAGAAACTTACACTCAATTAACAAATTACATTTCAATAATTTATTACTGGTTGAATAAGGAGATTGTAGAACCTAAATAGTTAAAATTCAAAGATAACTCTGATCATTAAAAACAATTCTATAAAGTCGAACAAAGGATCTATTGAATTAACCACAACCACTTTAAGATAAGTTTCAATGTTAAACTCAGACAGAATGTATTGAGAAAAGAACTTCCACAAAATTTTGTGGAAAATGATAAGACCGAATTAAAAATAATATCTTTAACCTGGACAGGATTTCTAAACAAAAATTATAATAAGCAAAACAAATAATGTACGCACTGAAAATAAAATTTAAAAAAAAAAAATAAACGTTATTTATAGAAACAAAAAATCTAAACGGTAAAACACTTGTAAAATAAATCCATTCCAAAACTAAGGTAACATTATTAGTAATACATAATTATATGGATAACCCTTAGTTTATAATTAATTTAAATTTGTTAATCTAATGTTTGAACCATTGTAACAAGATAATAATTTTTATATAAATAAAATATTACAATTACAATGGTATGTGTCAAACCTCACAATATACATCGACCTAAACATATTTCTCTTTTTGAGCGAAATTATGAAGCATTACTTTGGTAAACACCAAATCAAAATTTAAATGTTTAGGTGAGATAGTCAAAAGATCTGAAAGTAAATATTGCAATATTTATTGCGATACGTTTTTTTGCTGCATTTTTATTTTGTGTCAGGAAAATACAAAAATGCAATAAAAATAACTTGTTACTGTGCCAGTGAACGTCTTTTCTAAAGCAAATTCTAGATTTTTTCCAAGATGTTGATATTTCGGGTAGCTAGTTTAACATACTTCCAAACATTTAACGTTCAGTATACCTACTTGGAAAATAAACTAGATGTTCTGTTACTTTTGCAAAAAAATCTTATAATTAGTACTTGCCAAAAGGAAAAGAGAAATACGTCAAAATAGATTGTAAAGTCTAACGATAAATGGAATGAGATATTAAACAACAAAAAAAGAGAAAGCAACAGCAAAAAACCTAACAAAAATAATAGAATTAAAAGAATTAAAAAAAAATTGGGTACTAATTGAATATATATACACATTAGTAGCAATCACTATAGAAGAGAAGAAAAACCAGAAGAACAAAGAAAATAATCAAGTGGTACAGTTTGAATCAATAAAATATTATAAATTCAGAGACAGGGAAATAGCAAATAAATACGAAGAAACTATAAGCAAGAATTGGAAATGTATGAAAAACGAATAAAAGAAAGCAGTGTTGAAAACATATACTTTACGAACATAGTAGGCAATAAGCACATTGGAAGAAACATGCGGGAAAACATATAGGACATAGAAAAACTTTAAGAACAGAGAAGATACTAAATACAAGAATACAAAAAATGCGGAGAAATTATAAAAGAAAAAATAAATATAATGGAAAGATGAAAAGAACATTTTGAGGAATTACTAAATAATTTCACCAAGGAAAAAATTATAAACACAGACATAATAACAAATAAATTTACATACCTGACATTTGACTGACAGAAAATAGAATAAATATGTTTTGTCTTTTATTAATCTTCTCTATTACATCAAACGAATTTAATGTACAAATTTTGTTGGGGAAACAATATATTTCTTTGATTTACTTGGTATATGCATTCTATATTATTCTATTCTGTAAAATGCAGAGAATTATTTTTTTTTCTTTTGGGCAACGCGCGCAGCTTTTGAATTAAACCCTCGAAAGATGGGATTGTTAGATTTTTACGCTGAAAGTTATGCATCTACTATTTGTGTATTCATTATCTTCATTAAAAAGCCCAAAGGTAATTTTGGTAAGCATATTTTGTTTGTAATTTGTTAATTAATAGTGTTTATTTTTATTTAGGGTTTTTTCTTGTTCGCCAATGTGCACTATCGTTTGCTATTCTCTTTCTCGCTAACGTGTAACGAATTAATTCACGTATATCTTTTTATCCATTTATCCACGATTTAAATTGCTTAAGACTTTAAAATTAAAACATGTATGTGCGTACTTCTTTTTTAATTAGTTGTAATTTAAAATTTAAATCATGTTTAACGTACCTATCGGTAAGGAACTGATCCAAATCAAACCAAATAATATTTAAAATATTTAATTGTTTTCATATTGATACACGTATTTACTGTTTAAAATTTATTTACGATTTTCTTATATAAACCCTTAACTTCATTTTCATTATGTAATAAATTTTGTTCTATATTTGTTTGTGTTTTCAAAATATTATCTCTATCGTTTGGCTTTTTTACATTCTGGCCAAAGAAATTAAAATGTATTGACATCCCTTTAATAACATCAATCTGAAGATGAGTGCCCACCAAATCTAAGTTAAGAATTTGACCGCTTGTTTTGTATTTCATCTAGGTAAGTCTCATTTTATATAAAATTGGAGACCTAAACGTAACAATAGAACAAAGGTAATGGCAATAGATTATTTATAAACAGGAGTAAAGTACCTATATAAACAAAAACAATAGACAAGTACTAACGTACGGCAGTGAGTTGTATAGGTACATACAAATTAACAAAAAAGTAAGAATACGTAGATATAAGAAAAGAACTGGATGTAGAAAGTATATTAACATACTTTTGCTCTTGGGACGATGTAAAGTTTAGCACATTCAGGTGAATCTAAAACAGTTCGGGAACTTAATCCAACCATAATTCCTGTAAATAATTACGTAGGTATAAGTAGGTAAATTTAAATTGAGGGATAAAAAACAATTAGCAAGTACTGGAATAAATAGGAAAATCGAGAAATTCAAATTGAACGATTAAGTGTAAACAATGCGAAAAAGTTTGTACGCGAATATTTTTGCGACGCAAGAATTATTAAAGGAAAAATATGAGGGGAACAAATCTTAGCTCCTGAATAATGAAAAATTCATAATTAATTCAGTTTTTAAATGCATCGAAGAATACATCGCAGGCGTTGGAAAATTATAATAGCAGACACGGCTACAAATTTAAACGATAGATTCCTTAAACAATGTTCCTGTTTTATTCAACATCCCTATGCAAACCCTGCGGATAGGTATATCAAAGAGTTAGTAAAATACGACCTATGAATTTATAGATCCAAATACAAACAATGTGAGGTGGAGATTTCACATCTCAATGCTGTTTGATTTCCCACATGAAAATAAAGAGAGAGAAGTATAAAAGAATGTAGTGGAGAAATGAGTATTTTAAGTGAAGAAGAAAGAATAGAAGAAAGAAAGCTAGTGTAAAAAACAATAGAAATTTGACAAATTTGGTTGGAAGGAGAGATTTGACGGAATTATGTTTAGTTATACTTAGTAGAAAAGGTAGTTAATTTTGCAGAACGATTTATGTTATGTTGCATTTAGAAAATAATATTAATCAAGTACTATAGGAAATTGAGACAAAAAAATCAACGATAAATGGAATGGTAAGAAAAGGTACAGCTAGAACCTTAGAAAATGAAAATAATATTTTGATAACTTGGGACTGGACAAAAGAAGTCAGATCAAGTATTAGCGTGCAAAAGCAAAATTTGTGTTATGAATATAGAACATGAACCCAGATATGAATGTGTGTAATTGTATTTAATTAACCCTTAAATGCATGATTTTTTATTTCGATCTAATTTTTATCAAAAATGGTACTACTTGACTAGTAGAATATGAGAAAATTAATGAAAAATTCAAAATTAAACAAAAACTATATCTATTGTAAAATAACTATATGTTGCCAAATGGCTACAAGATGCATTTATTATGTTATTCTGCGTATATAATTATTTCACATGATAATTCTTGAAACAGTTATTATTTGAATTTAAACAGAGTCCAACTCCACATTTTTCACATTTGGTCCTGGTGAATCCTTTGCAATCAGGGTATTTGCATCTCATTTTAGTAGGTACAGGAATAGGCCAATGTCCTAGATGATCTTGGCGAATATCTTGTGGTGGCGCATGTTGAGCTGGTCCTTTCTTCTTCTTTGCTTGAATTTCTCGCTCGACATTTGAAGTAGAAGGTCTCCCTCGTTTTGGTATTCCTATCGATGTGGTATTTATTTTTATCAAACAATGAGCCACTTCCGCTCTGAATCTAGCCTGGTCCAAAATCTTCTTCACATTAGTTCCATTTTTTCATGAACTCGTTTATAAATCAACCAAGCGTTCACCACTGCTAGATCTATCAAGTGGTAAAAAGTCTTACATACCACTTCCTACTTTTCATCTTGATTTTGTAGCGACCCATCAAACTGTCTAACAGATCTACGCCTCCCATGTGTCGGTTATATTGCTGAACTACATGTGGACAATTGACGTCAATGGTTTCTTTTTGTTTTCGATCGAATCTTTTCACCAATGCTTGGGGATGGGTTCCCGCAAATGATGAAAGAAGAGTCACATATTTGTTGTCTTTCCATACAAGTGAAGATATATCAATCCCGTCGACTGTTGCTACAAACTCTTTACATATGCCACGTTGTTCATTCTTCAAAAGTGCTTCTGTAGGAAGCTTACAATTCGGCAACCTATTCCTTCGGATTGTACCCAAAGTGTGTATCCCTTGTTTAGCTAGATGAACCATCAGTGGCACTGAAGTGTTATAGTTATCGTGATAAACTCTATAGTTTTGATTTCTTGGTATAATACGTGACAATCTAAGAACAATGTTTGAAGTAGCACCACTATAGATTTCAAAGTTATATGCAAAACCGGAAATACCCGAAAGAACAAACAATTTGAACCCCCATTTATGTGGTTTCATCGGCATATACTGTTTCATGTAATGCCTGATTTTAGTTGAGCACATTTGCTCATCAATAGATAAATGTTGCTCCAACGACACCGAATTGAATTTCTTCTTGAGATGATCCACAAATGGTCTAAGTTTGAATATTCTATCATGTCCAGCTTCGTTTCGTGGTATAAACTTAGTATTATCATTCAAGTGAAGAAATTGTCGCAGTTTTTCAAATCTATTTAATGGCATAGCATTTTTTATTAGCGGGAATTCAAGTTCGTCAGTCCAATACGATCTAGTATTTGGCATATGTACCAGTGACATGTATAGATGAATTCCAATATATTGTCTCATATCTGTTATACTGAAATTCAGCGGCTTATCTGGTTGACTTTGTATACAATAAAGATTCGTTTGAACGACCATCGTATTTATCAATGAATCGGAAAAAAGTATTTGAAATACTGGTATGGAGTATCTAAAGATAGGAGTTCTTCATTTATTTCTGAATTACCCAGGAAAGGCATCTGGCCTTCATTCAATTGCAGATGTTTCTTTTTCCAAACTATGTTTTGAATTTTTGCTTGTTTTTGGATCCTTCATTTTTGTGCTGTATATTTTCTATATTAGGTTCAGATAATTTGCACACGGTTTCGGAATGTATTTCTTCATTTGATGCCTCAAGGCTGCATCATTATTCATCACTTCTGTATCTTCGTCAGGTTGGTATGTAGGGTCTTCCAAACTGTCATCGTCAAATAAATCGTCAACTTCATCTTTGCTCTCCAGACCAGTAAAATTTTCCCAGAAAGTTTCTAACTCTTTTTCGGTCATGGGTCTTCTATCATCTTTATCCATTCTTGAAATTGAAGAAAAAACTATATTTGATATCGATAGTAAAAATATTGAAAGATATTGTAAAATTATGTATAAGAATAAGAACACTATCCTGAATGCACACTGTAGCCAAATGACTACAAGGAAAACTTGACGAAATTTTGTGTTACTCATAACATTACCTGTAATATTATAACGGATAATCGTAATCCTTACCTGGATTTGTGTGGGTAGTAATTTTACTTTCAAAATATCCAACAAATAAAGGATGTATATGGGATGAAACACTCACGATCCACACTGCACGAAAATGTTGAAAAAAGTAAGGTTCAAAATCACAGATGTTTACATTTCGCACAGCGGTTAGAAATACAAGCAGTTGGTATGTTGCCGCATGGCTACATTAAGTTATTTCTTTATATTTCTATCACGTATAAATTTGAGGTGGAAATATTAGTGTGTTGCCAAATGGCAACGCGATGCATTTAAGGGTTAACATTTATACAGGTAGAAAAGGGTAGGTTGTAGTACGTAGAAGATATTAGGTAGGGGAACGAATTCGTACACAAAAATTGTAAAACATGGATACAAAAAGTACTAGAAAAAAGAAGGAAGGCAAGGAAGAAAATAGAGCAAAAGAATTAGCACAAGGATTTAGAACAAAGGAAAAACGTTATTTTCATCATGGTTTGGTCCTCTTTTCTTGACAGCACAGTGAATTGGAATGCTAATTCGCATTTATCAATATTATTTGTTTTTACAGGCTTTAACAATTTCAGTCCTCATTTCTTTAGTAGTTTTTGAAGTTTCAATCTGTATTACTTGATCGTAATCAATTTCATTTGTATTTAAATTTATTGTATTCATTTTCACCAAGCAACATCTGAAGAAACACTTTACAGTTTGTGCACTAGCAACATTTTTTATCAATTCTTCTATTTGTTCGGGTGTAATATTATGGACTCTGAAGCTTTCAGTGAATATTTGGTTTTGCTTTTCCACATTCTAAAATTTTATTAATTAACTAAATAGAAAATATTATATAAACACTTTACCGTTTTATCTTGAACAGATAATGCAATAAAAAATATAATAATCGTCATGATTTTTAGTAAATTTTCCTATTTAACTAGATACTTATAAGTTACCGTGATCTTTATATAGCAGTAATATAATAGTTATTTGCACTCGTAAAAACAGTTTATTTGGCCAAGTGGTACACACGATTTTTTGGGCCGACAAATGGTCAAATTTGTTGAAATTTAAATTTACTATATGCCGAAACATTTTTGGTTGGTAACGCCATTTGGCGTTTTTATTTTAAAGTAAGACGTCAAAGAGTACTGCAACGTACTATTTACGTATTTCAGCATGAGGATTGTACTGATTCAATGTCATGAGTATAATGTGATATTGCTAACATTTAATAACTTTTTTGCCGGCCGAGGTCAAGAAAAGGAGTGTTTCTGACCGCTTTTCAGTGATGCAAAATTAGTTATTATGGACAGAGGACCAAAAAAAATTATAATTAGTCTATTAAAAATATATTAAATTTAAAAAAAATGCGATAATAAAGTTATTGTACAAGTATTGCAAAAAATTAAATAAAAAGCAACTTTTTTTGTACATATACTATATTAAAAAAATTTTTTGTATATTCTGTTTCAAATTCAAGGTTCAATATATTTAAAATGAGGTCGTTTCCTGAAATTGTAATGAAAGCTCGGAAATAAGAGACTTGGAGTTTTGAAGAATTCACAATAAAATGTTTTAGTATCGCAAAATCATTTGTTTACTTTGTTCTTTTTTCTTCAGTTGTTGAGATATTAAAGAAAGCTTTTCTTTTTATCAGAGTGAATAATGTAGATAAACCCAATGAATACTTTTTTTAGTAAACACCAAATTTTTTGGACATGAAGGTTTTAATAGCGTTTAACCATTTGAGATCAATCCTACGCAATTTTGTACATATTTTATTTGTAATTTTTTTTGTTGTAGATTTCGCCACCATGTCTATCGACATTGATCATCACAACAGCAAGAGATTGAACTTGGATAGAGCTACGAATTTTATGAAGCAGTACCGAGATCCCGAATCCAAAGAGTTGAAAAAACTTTCTGCAAATCAATTTATGGAAGTATGGAGTCATTACGACAAAGATGGTAAATATGATTTTAATTTTTTTAAGTTTATGGTTAACCTTGTTTTGCATTTAAAAATTAATTTTCAAAAGTTTTGCGTAAAGTAATACATCACATGAAATTAAAGTTTACGTAAATCTACGAATTACTAAAAAATACCAATAAAATAAATATTAATGTGTAATATTTTTACCCAAAGCGTATGAATTAAGATTTAAACTGCAGCTACATTCAGATCTATCATTTGACGTTTCTATTTTACAATCAAACCTTACTAAAATGTTTCATTATTCATTTCACCGTGGTAGTCAATTGGTTTCGTCTAAAAATACAATTTACCTTTCAGAAGTGTTTATGTTTTCTAAATACTTTCTTAAAAAGAATGCTCTCATTGAAGAAATGTGTATTTTTTTCCGTTAGAGCTCTTAGATTATCTTCTAGTTTAAATTTAAGACTTTCTAGTATTATTTGTAAATATGACATACAACAAAATTTTCCATAACATCTCTGTCATTTAGTTCGTTTAGGATTGTTTTTGAGATTAGGTACATGTTTTTTTCTTTATACATATTTTACAAACAATCACGAATTCTCATTTTATAAGTTTCTGCCAAATCCTTAGTTAAATGTTTTTTGCGAGGTGGTTTTTTTCCAGGAAACAAGAGAACTCTATTTCTTCGATATTGTGCCTGAATGGTAGAAACTGTTCCTTCTGATATTGGAGGGTTTCAGAAACCCTAGCTTTAATGTTATTAAAAGACTCTAACTTTTAGAAAAACATGGTTCAAACAAAAGCTATAGACAATAAAATTAATATTGGTGGAGATATTGTTACAATAATTGGTGTCACGTGATTGTTATATCTCAATAATTACTTATCGGATCAAAAAATAATTTAAACAAAAGTTGTATATAATTAAACTATAAACAACTTTTATTTGAAACAAAAATGTGTAAAATGAATATTTTTTAAATATTTAAAAATTCGAAAATCAGTGTAGGTTAACGTCTCTTTTGGCTACATAGATTATGCCTAAAATCTAATCAGACCTTTGAAATTATAAATAAAATCTTGTATAAATTTTCATAAAAATCGGACGGTTGGTTTTCTTGGAATCTTGCTTACATACGGACGGACTGTACTTTAATTCGTCAGAAAAAGTTAAAAAAAAGGAGTGTTAAAATTTTTGGTTTGAAAACCGTCGCATAACTCTCCATCTTATTTTATAAGATGTGGAGTGAAAAGCAAACGATTAGGAAAAAAAATTTTTTTTTGAAGACACAATTTCACAAATCTATGCAATTATGTTTAAAATAAATGTCAAGTTAACTATTACTTACCAATACAAAATATATTGGCGTGGTGCAGTCCCAAAATATTAAAAAAATTTGAAACAATAATTGCACTAGTTTGTGAACTAAAATTTAATACTTACCAATCAAAGAAAAAAAATTATAATAGTGTAGTCTTGAAAAAATTAATTATTATTAAAATATTTAAAAAACGTAAAAGAAAAATTATTATGACCAACAAAACGGTAAACAATAAGCGTAGAAGGTGCAAGTTCCGACAAATTAAGAAATTCACAAACGTATTTCGTTAATTCATTACTTACGTATGACAAGTAGCTTAGCATCTTTACTACGCATAACAAAAGATAAATTGTTAAGACGTTTGTCGTTGTATGTTGACATTCATCTGCAAAGATCTAAAGTAAACTGTACATAGGTAAACAATTTTTTTTATTAATAAAATTATTATGGATATTATCATTATAACAATTTTTATAAAATAAGTTCAATTATAAATTATTGATTAATTAAGCTTTAAGCAATCCAATATTAGTGTTTTATTATTTATTGACCATAGGTTCAACTCAAAAATTATATGTGAACCATCTCCGAAATGATATAAACATTATTTGACAAACGTTAAATATGACAATTGGTTTATATGGTAATTTAGAAAAATATTTAAATTGTTTGTAACAAAAGTTTTTAAAAAATATAAACTAGGTGCGTAAAATCTGGAGTTAAAAAATTTAAATAAAAATATTAAGGAGATAAAGATTCTGTTTGGTATTTTAACGTAAGATTGTCAAAATTTGTTTGATCACTTTTTATTAAATTTAGATTTATTTTTTAATGTATATTATTTCAAATTTATCTAAAATTTGTGAATTATACAGTATCCGCCAAAAGAAACAGTACCGAAAATTTTATTTTTAAAATAAATATGAACGAAAATAATGCTCAACCAAAAAAACTTTTTCTTCCGTTGTTAGAACCATTTTTAAATCAAATTTAACTGCAGCGTACTATTAATATATCAACTAATGACAATTAAGTCAAATATGACAAATCCATATTACATGAACAACTCCACAGCACTTTCTGTTTCGGTACTGTTAACTTTGGCGGATACCGTATTTATTTGTGTTTAAAGAATGTATGAATGAATGATTTAAACGTTTATGTTTTTTTTTGGATAATGTGTTTAGCAAAGTTGACTTAATTGCATCTGTATAATAAGAATATTTTTATGGTTGTTTAAGATATCTTAGAAGTTCTTTTAATCGAATCGTCAAATTTCTTTTAGTTTTTCCAGTACATATTTTGTTGCAAAAGCATAGTAGTTGATATATTAAATACTAAAACTGATAGAGTGCCACTACTCTCTCAGCTGCATCTTTAAAAATTGTCCACGACCTCTCACCGACATTAGCTATCGGGTAACTGCTTCGAAATTTTCTTAAAATCAATTCGTCTACGATAACAAACTGTAACAGGACTTGAAAGATCGTGTTTCTCCGTTTTGAACAATTTAATTACGTGCAAAGAGCGAAAAGTGTATGTCGCACCGAAATCCAGTACTTAGGACTTGTAATTACTAGTGACGACATAACGATGAGTAATAGTAAAGCAGAACAAAATATGCCAGCACCGCGTACTGTCAAATACGTCAAAACTTTCTTATAAACATACAATTGGTATCGAAAATTCACTGAACATTTTTTGGAGATCGCCAAACCACTAAGCGACTATACCAAAAAAAATGGTGGCTAGATATGGGGAAGCAAATCATACTCTTAACGAGCGCCAAACTATAGCATTACGCAACGTGAAACGATGGTTCTAATTTGGGCGGTGACAAAGTTTTCTGGGTACATCAAAGCATCACAGGTAAACTGCTATAGAAATCATCAACCGCTAGTCTAGATTACGTCTCTAAAGCCATTTTCTGGGCGTGATAGGCTTTACAATTGCAGCAATTTAATTTAAAAGTATCGTGCAAATGTGATTCCAGACACTTTTTCTAGATTACCGTGTGTTGTAGAATCGGAAAACACCTGGGGAATTTGTACTGTCATCATTAAAAAATAAAAAATCTAAGACTAAAAGTCTATGGTTAATTTGTTTAAAACAAAAAGCAAAATGCTAATAACTTCTAGGTGTCAATAGATACTATTTTTAATTTACTTTTTTTACAATAATAGCGGTCTACGAAAATGATGAAAAGTGTGGTATGTTAGTTTTTTTTATACAGTCTAATAAAAATCCCCAAAAAACATTGGAGTTTTATTTACAAAGGTAACATATTTTAAGCGCTATGGCTAGGTTAATATCTTGATCGTATTAGATATCCATAGAGAAAGCAGCCTTTCCAAGACATATTTGCCCGTCTTACATTAAATATAGTAGAACACGGATCATTTATCCAGCCCCGTCTAAAAACATACACCAAACAAGATACAAAGAGAAAATAAATAAACCTATTGACGACGCTTTCATCTTCTTACCAGCAAATAAAGTAAGCAACTGGTGTAGTCAAGTCTAATGCTCAAAAATTTTTGAAAAACCATCACCCATAAAAATTTTACATAGTTCAACATTTACAATCCTGCGATGCCGAGATTTACGACAAATCGACACTGATAAATCTTTTGGCAGATTCGTTAGCTAGTCGGATGAATGTTATTTTTTAAGTGCGGAAATTTTTAATCGCCATAATACAAGAAACTAGTTTTGAGAGGGCACAAAAGAACGCTTTGGAATTGGGGTATTGTGTTTCATTTTTGGAAGACGCATATTCTGTACATTTTTTGAAGAAGGTCTCACAACGCGTCGACACCTACTGATGGAAAATGTTCCATTGCCATTTTATAATACCGTATATTTTCGGAAAATGATGCCTCAAGTCATAACTCTGCACTTATAAGAGCATTTTTAGACGATAATTTTTCTCAATTCTGTCCATACATTAAGATTTTAGACTTTTTTGTGGGATTTCATAAAAAACAGATATATAAAACGGTATCGGTTTGCAGCAAAAGTTGCTTTTTCTAATTTTTTTTTTTTACTCTCATTTTTAATAAGGTAGGCAAATATTGTTTGGTTTTGCGTAAAATTCAATAATTTTATTCTAAATAAATAAGCCAAATTGCTATTTTAGCAATAGTTTACTAATGGCTGTTTGAATACAATTTTAGAAAATCTTGAATTTTGAACTCGTTTTTCAAAAAACATGTATATATTTTTAGAAAGTACACATTATTTCTAATAAAAACAAAAATAATATATAGAGTGTTCCATTTAAAAAATTAAGTAGGGTCCGATAACTTTTGACCTGACACCGTATTCTTATTTTGAAATGGCACTTTTTGCCTTTTTGATAAGTAATCAAATAGATGGGGATACGAGAAGTGCCTGAAAATGCAACAGTTTCTAAAACGCACTGTATCTTCAAAACCAAAAGGACTATGAAAATTTTGCTGGCATTATCTTTCATTTCACAAGAAAGTAGCACACTGTCGCAAAACCGCAATCCTCTTCCTTAAAAATAAGGGGAGCAAAAGTGCCGAAAATGGAACACCCCGTACATCCATTGTTTATCCACGTATGTATCAATATACAACGACAAACGTCTTAACAATGTATCTTTTGTTATGCGTAGTAAATAAAGATAGATGCTAAGCTACTTGTCGTACCTAAGTAATGAAATAACGAAATACGTTGGTGAATGTTTTACGAAACAAAATTCCTCAATTTGTCGAAACTTGCATCTTATACGCTTATTGTTTACCGTTTTGTTGGTAATAATAATTTTTCTTTTACGTTTTTATTCAATATTTTAATAATAAATAATTTTTTTCAAGATTACACTACTATAATTTTTTTCTTTAATTGATAAGTATTAAATTTTAGTTTACAAACTAGAGATTTAGTGCAATTATTGTTTCAATTTTTTCAATATTTTAGTCTTTATCTATCTTTTTTCTGCTATATGTCGTTGATCTTCTAAATTTAAATTGCTAGTTTTATTGATCGCTTAAACTGTGACATACAACACACGGAGTTCCGCAAGGGACAGTTTTAGGACATTTTCTTTTTTTGATTTCGAATGTTGGTCTTTTATATATGCCTAAGTATTACGACTTCAACTGTACAAAAATACATTAGCGGGTGTAACAGTTTAAAATTTTTATTTGAATCATATTCGTTGCATTAGCTTCTATATCTCTAAAACTAAATATATTAATTTCCTCGTCACTTATAAAATCCGGTTATATGACTTCCAGTTTTGGATGAATAATAATTGTAATTGCTAGAAATTAATAACTACATTTAATAGTAAGTATGTTATGTGTAATTTTGACAAAAATTAAAGTGGAAAATCAGTATATTTCTTCAATTTAACGTCTAGATTGATCAGCCATAAACAATAAAAATTGCCACCATACCTTAATGACATAGTAGGTTAAGATACTACAGCAAAAACATCAGCAAAAACTATACTTTTGTTGCAGCAATTAATATTTAACACATATATAAAGAAACATAAACTAAATAACTTCAATACGTATCCTAACGGTTTCATACTCGTTTTAAAAAAACTTTACTATTGTTAATAAAATTAAACTTTACCACACCTTAACTGACATAAGACACAAGCTATTACACTACAATTTAAAAACTACCAACCGTCAAGATTCCATTTTATACAAAGAAATGCCAAGGGAAATTAAAAAAGATATATGTCTAGTTAATTTGTTTATATAGAAATTCTTAACTTTGAAAGCAAACAAATTTGTACAATATGTTTTAAAATTGGTAAGTTATTGCTTGAGGTCTCCTAACACTTTAATTTTTATGTTACTATTAATTTTATTAGAACACTACTAATTTGATCCGGTTATATTTGATTCTTTTACTATAAGGGTTCTCCGATCTCTTCTAAGTTTGTTATCAAGTTACTTAAAAGGTAGAAACCAAACAAGCAAAATTTCAACTTTTTGAAAAAGTTTGAGATACCTATACCTATACCTAGCGATTATTCTAAATCGGTTACTCAGTACCTACATTACTTTATAATTGTATTAAAAATCCTGTGTAATACAGCACGGAAATAATTGATCAAAATCTTGAATATAACATGATGTAATGTCTGGACATTTGGAAATTTATTTTGTTGTTAATTTAAATTTCCTTTAATGCTTTTAATTTAAACATCAAAAATATTATTGATTTATGTTTTAATAGTAACAGAAAGATTCCTGATACGTCACTTTTAGTTTGACTAATAATACTTTGCATGGAGTTTTTAGAAAAAGAATAATAACTAATTTTAGCAACTTTAAAATATTAACCAACCTTTGTGTAAATAAAGCAAGTGAGTATCAAAAGCATATTTATTTATTACCAACTCTCCTTTACATATTAATTTAATAAAATATAAAGGACCTATACAATATAATATATTTTTGTTGGAATTAAGGGAAGTTATTTGCATTTAAAAGACAAGTTTTGCTTTGTGAATACCTTTGCATAAAATTAAAAGGTAACATTAAACACGTAAGTACTCCCAAATATTCGTAACCGTACTACATCTCAGTAAAAAGCTAAATTAATCAAACTGACGGGTTTCAAATTTATTATTTATTATCTACACACATTTCTAATTCAATATCAAACATAAATTGACGATTTTTATTTCAGGTAATGGATATATCGAAGGTTCTGAATTAGATGGTTTTCTACGAGAGTTTGTTTCTAGTGCTAATATGACCGATATAGCACCAGAGGTAATGTATAATTTTATTTAAGTGTAAATTGAATTGCTAAATGTAGAATTAAAACTATTGACACTAACTTTATAGAAATATTTTTAGTTTTTATTGGACTATGGCGGGCTAAATATATCCTTGAAACTTCTTCTTCTTAAAAAAATTTTGTTACATTTTTTTCACTTTCACCAAGAGACTAATAACCATGTAAAAAATTAGTAGCAAACCTACAACAAAATTATTAATCAGTTTAATCAAAAGAATACAATCAAAGTTGATTCTTCTAAAAAAACAATTGTACCAGGTTTTATATACGTAAGAATTTAAATTTTAACAGCTCCTTAACAATTAATTCAACTTAAACAAGATGTAATAACAACAATACAGTGTATGAATTCAATAACTATAATAAGAGAAACAAATTGTTTTAGGCTTTCTCAGTCTGTAGGTGAACTAGTGTTGTCTAGATTCGGGTTTAAAGGTCGTCGTTGCTTGAAATTTCTTCGTAACGTTTTGCTAACATAAGTGGTCAGTATCTTCAGACGTCTGTCCATTTCCGATATTGAATTTAGACTGATGATTTCTACTTTGCAGCTTGTATTTATGCTGGTTCTCAGGGAGCGAAGTTTGATTGCGCCGGTCAAAACCGGATTTTCGTAAGGTGACCTTCTTGAGAATCGGATTCCAGATCTGGTTGAGTCTCAAGGTTTCTTTTATTTCTGTTGAAGTTTTCTAGATGTTTGTGGATCTCAATGGTTTCCCTAACTAATCGGTTGTGATAACCGTTACGTTACACTCACCAACCAACTTATTAAGTCATCTTCTCTACCGGAAAGTACTTATAAACCAATTTTGAGAGCAGAAGTTGTTCGTCTAATAATTTATGGGCTATCGTATTTACAAGTCAGATGTTCCTCTTAGGCCAGCAGTGATGGCTATTCGATCACCAACATACTATTTTATCAAGTACTTAGCATCGATGCTCCAACCGCATATATGAAAGACCAACAGCTACTTTAACACTCAACAGACTTTGTTTGCAAAATTTAGAACATCAATTGTAAGCTTTGTCTCGGTTTTGCTGTGTGTCTCAATGTCGTGGATAAAACATTCCCAAATGCCATCAGCAAACTTTTCGTAATCGATCTCACCGGAAGTTACTTTGTTTGAAATAGAGAGTTTTTTGAAAAAGTAGATGGAGTGGTAATAAAAGTCCACTGATTGCCAATTTTTTCATGGAGAATTTTGAATGGGATACTATCGAAACCGAAGAATACAAGTCACCAATATGGTTCGGGTACGTAGATGATGCCTTTGTCGTTTGGAAACACAGTATTGCAAAGTTTAACCAGTTTCTTTGACACCTGAAGAGTCAACACCTTAGTATCCAGTTCTTTATAGAGATAAAATATGAACAGCTTGATTAGATGAAAACAACAAACTAGGATAGTCAGTGTACAGAAATCCTACACAACGGACTGATATTTGCATGCTTTATGGAACGACTACCCAGGCCAAAAGTTTAAAATTATCAGAAGCCTGATGGAACAAACTCAAAGCAAAAATTTTAAGGCGAATCTTGGACACCTTAAAGCTATCTTTGAGTACACTAAGACACTAAACCTAAAAGATAGAGAGCATCAGAATCCAAGAAAGTTTAGGAAGAAGTTTCAAACATTTAATGTAAGTTTAATTGAACTTTATCAGAATTTCCTCATGTAACATCCTTTCTAATTCTCAAGAAATTGGGTTAACATTTACAGAAAATGTTGATGATCTCGTATTTCCTTTTTGTGTTCCCTGTAGTTTCCACTCTTAAGCAAAAAACTCTAAAATAAAATCAAATATCGACGGATAATTGGGAAATTGTTCAATCGTGGACTATAATTTTTATTAAAATGCACGAATGCTTTCCACTGAAGAAAATTAAGATTTTCAAATATTTTTGAAACTATTTGAAATTTACAAGTTTGCTTGTTCTCATTGAAAGTCTATACCTAATAGTTTAATTTTAAATGCAATAATAAAAAATATAATCGACTCTCAAATGATAAGTATTCAAAATAGAGACCATCTGTTGTTTGGCAGTAAGTCAAGCAGTAAATTTCTGAAGAAAAATTGTCGCATTCTCTTCGAATTCTATTTTTCATTTCATCAATATAGCGTTTTTAAGAGACTTAATGAAATTATTCTAAAGTCCAAAAAAAACTAACAACAGCCATATGATGTAGTGGCGCACCATCTGTAACTTTTATCAAATTTTCTTATGCTTATAATAACCGAAAGTTATAACGTAAGAGAAGATCATTTTAAAGCAATTAACGATATCTGTTTGTTTGGTAAACTAATGTCGTCTAGATTCGAGTTTAAAGACCGTCGTTGCTTGGTATTTCTTCGTAACGTATTGCTCACACAAGTGGTCAATTTTTTTTGTTGGTAGTAGACTGATGGTTTTACTTTGCACCATAGAGATAGAAGATGAACAATAACTGTCTGTCTTAGATGAGCTGGTGAGAAAACAAAGAAACAAATTAGGCCACACAGTGTACAAAAAACCTACACACGAACAGGTATGTGCATTCCTTATCAAATCACTACTCAGGCAAAAAATTTGGAATCAACAAAATCTAGGCGGGACGAACTCGAAAGATTTGTGAACCATAGAATCTTTAGGCGGAACTTGACCTTGGAAATTGTTTTTGAGACTAATGGAAGCACCAGGAATGAGATCAAAAGATCAATAAAGCCCAAAAAGTCAAGGCCACAGAAATCCGAAAATTGACCCATGGTCGCCCACGCACAACTTCTATAAATATCAAAGGTGATAGACCGCATAGGAAAAATTATAAAAAGATTGAATCTTCAAACCATCCAAAAGGATTTAGCAGACAATCGGGTCAACAAAGGACGAACGAGACCGTCTCTCAGCAGCCCAAGTTTACCGTATACTTTAATCGTGTAGTAAGAATCGATGGAAACGAGGCTCAAAGAAACATCAACTTCAACAGAAGAGAAGAATCCCTGATGCTCAACCCGATCTGGAGTTTGATTCTCAAAAACCCTCATACAAATCTGCATTTGACTACCGCGATGCCAACCCCGCTTCTCAAAACTTTTAGACCCGAATTTAGGATGGCACTAGGTCTTTATTCAAAGTAAATATTGATTTGTTTTAAGCGATAACATTTTTAATGGTAATAAATCATTATTACATATATCTATCAATGTTATAAGATAACCTCTGCATTTAATGTATTTTATTTTAATTTCGCGTTTCCGTTTTTTAAATTTTTTTGGGAACTTTCAGATAAACACGCGATTAACAGATTTAATTTTTATGATTTTTACGAGCAGAATAAAAAAATCATAAAATTTAGTTTGTTAAAGAGAATGAGTTCAAATATAAAGATGCGCCAAACATTTCTATAAAAAATTTATTAAATAAGCACAGGTCAAGTTTGTACTTTATTATCCGATTCGAAACACTATCAAAGTACGTAATCAAAATGAGCTGCTACAAATTTTATAATGAGAAATGCCAAGACCAAATTAAAAATATCATCAGTGACCTCAAATAAATTCCTAAAAAAATTTAATAAGCAAAACAAATACAATTCACGACCTAATAAAATAACATTTAAAAAAATACGCTTTATATTAAATTGTAAACGTTATTTTTAGAATGAAAAAATATTTTACAGCAAAACCATAGAAATATAAGCCTATCCCAAAACAAAGGTAACATTGGGTGCGACAAATATCACGACCTTGGTACTTTTTACCCAATTTACAATAGAAACAGTGTTTCACAATTTATTGTATATTTTGCTTATAGTTTATGGTTGTACATTGGAATTTATGATTAAATAAATTACTATAAAACCTCTATTCTTTCAATAAGAGATAAATTTATAGTAATAAATAAATTGACAAACTACGATAAATCTGATCTGACAAGCTTCGAAATGTTCAACAATATAAATAGATTTGTGTTTAAAAAATATTCTGTCACTGATTTTTTGCACCTATGTGAAATAGAAACAAATTGAAAGGTGTTGTATTCATATGAATTCCCATCCCTAAACCTTTAATTTTAAATTTTGTGTTTAAATATGAATTAATTAAAATTATTCAAATTTTTATGTTATCATTTAAACATCGTTTGATAGGGTCAAATAAATTCGAAGAATTTCACTTATTCAGCAGGGTTGTCGGCACAAATTCGGTTGATTAAATTTTCACAATCTGCTTGTAATTGATCACTATGACTGCAACTAACAAACTGCAACTATTTTCAAAATTTTTTACATTTTTTTAAGAAGAAGAAAAATTACGAAAATTAGTGTAGTTGAACGAATGTTCTGCCAATGTTTTTTTTTCTTGAAGGAATTTTAAATATATTTCTTTCAGGCGGTGTCCGACGAAATGTTGCTGGAATTAAAAGCATGTTTTATGGAAGCTTACGATGACAATCAAGATGGCAAAATTGACATACGAGAGGTTAACTTTGTAGTTTGTACATAATCCATTTAAACAACAAGTTTCTTTCCAGCTGGCTCAATTACTACCTATGGAAGAAAACTTTTTATTGCTGTTTCGATTTGATAATCCGTTGGAATCCAGTGTTGAGTTTATGAAAGTAAGAATCTAAATATGCAGATTCAATTAAATTATTTACGTGTTTTATAGATTTGGCGTGAATACGACACCGATGGAAGTGGATATATAGAAGCTGATGAACTCAAGGTAATGGTCGACTTGAGTCAATATAAATACTTACTCAATTTTCAGAATTTTCTAAGAGACTTACTTAAAGAAGCAAAGAAAATTAACGACGTTTCAGAAGACAAATTAATTGAATACACTGATACCATGGTAATATAGTATTGTTTCAAAATAAATGTCACGTATTATTTTTCTTGCAGTTGCAAGTCTTTGATTCAAACAAAGACGGGCGGCTTCAGCTTTCAGAAATGGCAAAGTATGAGGATATGTTGATAAACCTAAATAATTTTTTTCTTTTTTTTGCATTTTTCAGATTACTTCCGGTAAAAGAGAACTTCTTGTGCAGGCAGGTCTTCAAGGTGAGTGAGGTACAGATCAATTTTATTTTTATAAACTGTGTCATAAACACGAGACTGTCTGTAACAACACCAACGTGATGGGCTGATCTACGTTGTATGTTTAGACACAGTTTCGTCAATTTTTTTTTAAAACAAATTTTAGTATGTATTGTAGTTAAATGATATTTTTCTATTAGAAGATACAGTACGCTTAGAGTAAATTACTTGGCCCATTTACGATATAACATGCATGTTGTTCTAAAGTTTGGCTATTATTCTAAAAATTATTTGATTGTTTTTTTTTTCATATTCTGTTCTACTAAAATGACTAATTGTGTAGTTACGTAACACTAAAAGTTTTCTGAAAATATTTTGAACTCAATATTTGGATGGTGGATTTCAAAAAGTACATCGCCTAAATAAGATCTTGCTTTGATAAAAACTCCCAGTAGAATGAATAACTATATTTAAGAAAAAAGTTTATATTTTTTGTGTTTGGATGATAGTCAAATCATACAGTACAAGAATTTCAATATTATAATACAAAGCTTTCACACATGAGGTTTCCTTCAAAAATTTTTAAAATACTCAAATTTTATTAGATGTATTTTTTTGTAAATCTCTATTTGTCACCGCCTTGGACAGTACAAATTTTGGCACTATTGCAGTAAACTACAAAATAGAAAATTATATTCAATACTAGAAGAAATTAATGTTTGATTTATTTGAAGTAATATGGTGTCTTGGTGACAAGAAAAAATAGAAAACTATAAGTGACATTAAATTTACTGTAACATACATGCAAAAGTGATCTCCTCGGAGCACCTAGGGCTCGGTTTTTCTCGGTGAGTTTAACATCTTAGGTTTTGTGTTTTTTTTAGAATTTTTGTATCTCGCATTCTAATTATTGCACAATCATAAACTTGGTGTCTTTGGATTTGTTTTGAGTTATATTTTCAACAATGTTATATGACAAAAATCTGTGCGTTTAACGAAAAAAAAGTTATTGCTCTTCAAAGTCGGCAAAACGACTTAAAAAAAAAGTTTTTCCTCCTTTTCGGCTCCTATCTTATTTTCCAGTGCACCTGACGCTTTTTTTGAAAGAGAACTTTATTGAATATAAAGTAATTTCTAGCATTTACGAAAATTTATCCCGGTACAACCATTTCTCGCCCGTCAACCGATGCGCAAAGTTGCTATGTTTCGTTCGGGATTTCGAAATACGCTGAATAGCGCTCTTGCTCCGTCCTACATTTCGTCGTAATACGACTTGTCTTCTGTTCATTTTTTATGCATTATACGTTGTTTAAATATGTGTTTAATAAAAATTTTGTTGGGGTGAATTTTTATTTAAAAAATGAACATTTCTATGGGTTTAATGATGACTTTATTCTTTCCAAATGTTATTTAATTACGCTATTGCTATTTGTTACTAATTTATTGGTACAGTAAGAAATTCCTATTTTTAAACGCAAAACTGTGTTTATATTGAAACAATTAATATTTCGACGGGTTTTTTTTTTTTTTTTTTTTTTTTTTTTTTTTTACCTTTATGAAGACATCTTTTTTCTGCTTTTTTCAAACTCAATTCCGCACTACCCTTTGAGGTTTAGTAGGATACCACCTACCCATGTAATTGTAAAAATTTAAAGTATCTTGTATTCATATTTTATACCGAAAATGAATTGTTATTATATAGTTAATTAACATTTTAAACGCAAAGAAACGTGTTTTTTCTCAACTTTTTTTCTTCAGTGAAAAGTAATAAACCAATGTTTATAGTTGTAGAAGATAAGATTACAAATAAAATAAACACAAATTTGACTCGATCAGGCAATAACTTTCCGAGAAAAATCGGAAAAACTAAAATATTTGGGTTTTTCTTTTAAAATTTGTAGATCCGTCATTTTTTGAGATGTACGATAGATCTTTCAGGAAATAAGAGGTAATGATACTTTTATGCACAATTGAGATTTACATTTTTTAAAGCAACATATTCAATCGAGACTGAATGCTTGTGTGGTCGTCCGATTGTTAGAAATAAAAAAAATATGTTAAGTTGAAATAAAAAGGAACAAAACGTATATTCTCATTTTTTAATAAAGTGATATTTAATATGCAAAAAATTCATCCAAAGATGACTGATATATATGACTAAGAAGGACACGAAATTGTGAGTCCGAATCTTCTTGGATGTCATTTTTAATGTAAACAAACATTTATATTTTGTTAAAAAAAATAGTATGGCATTTGAAAGGTTGTATCCAACGTTAAGATTTTTGATTGTTGGTTTTCGAGGGTATATAAATGCGAAGACGGCCGTAAAATACACGAATGACATAGTAAAATACACAGTTGGTGGCTAAGTCCACCGACCGAACCTCTCTCTGGCTCCGCGATACAACTTAATCGGAAAACGCGTTTGCAGATTTTGATTCGCGATTAAATAGCGGGTTGAAAATTAATTTCCGTAATTATTTGATATTAATACAAAGCAACAATCTTTAGTGAATAGAATTACAACCACTTATAAAATTAGTTCCATTTACTCTCTATTTGTTATAAAATACTATTCAATTAATTAATTTTTGAGAGATTATGAGAATTAATTGAAAGCGTTCTCCTTCATTTGTCTAATACATTCATAGCTTAAATAAATCATTTCGATTTAGTCATTAACCGTTTCAATTCGAAAAAGGTTCGTTTTTTAAAAACTCCGATTTGGTTTGCAACCTTTGAATTCTGAACTTTGAATTTACCTGCTTTTCTTTATTTGCCGATGTTGAAAAGAATTCATTGGTCACGATAAAAAAAGTGAATATTCAGTTTGATTTGATTAAAACCTTAAGAAACAAATAATTGAACAGCATAGCTTCTCAACTTAGAATTTTTACCCTTTGTGAAAAAAAATACTTCAAATTTCGTGTGAGGTGTTTTTTTTATAAAATTGAAGAACGCTCTAACGGCATCTTCTAATTAATCGATAGTTTGTAGTGTCCTTTTAAAAACGGTATTTTTAGCCATGCCCCAAATAGATGCGTCTGGAGTTGTGAGGTCTGAAGAATGTAAAAATGTCCCTGAAGAAATTGACGAACTGCAGCACCCCGGTGCTGCTAAAAATTGGTCTCGTAATGCTAAATTACTTGCATGACAGAATTAACGTAGATCGGGAATAAAACGTGTTAAAATTTGTATGTATCTCTGTTGATTTAATGTGACTTGCCTATCATTCTCTTCGATGAAGTGTGTCCCGAAACTTTACACTAGACACTGTAATGGAGAATGTTTGCACGATATTCCTCTGTACTGTGATCATCCCAAGAATGTAATTGTTGATGCACCTTAATCACATACAAAAATGCACCCAGCTCCTTCAGGATTCTTTGTAAGAAGGCTCAGCTAAAACCAATTTGCAACGCTGTTCTTGCCTGACTGATTTTAACGAATTTTCTAAGATTTGCTCAAAAACACGTTCATGGTTATTGTTTTTGTTAACTGTCCTGAAGCGGCCCGATTTTCCTTTTCGTTGGCACAATACATTACATGTATTTCTGAACTATTTAAATATATCATTCCTATTTCATCAACCATCAACAAAGTATTTTCCCATAGACAACTGGTTTGCAAGGACCTACTACACAATTTATTTTTGTAGTTAAATATTCCCACGTATTTTTGAAATATCAGGTTCCTGGGGAATCGAAACTGTATTTATTTGTACGGAAAAATCGTGTTGTTCTAAAAAAATTGTATATTGTTATGGGGTGGTTTTAGCGCAGCTCCGTCTTACAATAGTTGAGCTGAAATATTTTACTCTGTTCTACTATCTTCCTATCAACAATGACAATCAAACAAAGTTTTTAATAGGCGTAGGGCGAATTACCACTGCAGATCCGGTGTCCAGCAACTCCTTCCGATTCTCTCTCGCTCTAGATCCAGAAATTCCGGACGAGCCCTAGTGTAGAGTGTTTCTGTTTGTTGTGTTATATTTTTTATTGTACCGTTCGGTAGGTAATTTCAATTTTTTTAGTTTATAGTTTAATGTTGATTGTTCAGTGGTTAATACAATGTAATTTTGTTGTGAAGTAGAAAACGGTAATATTTTATTCTTTACTTTTTAACCATGAAACCTGTAAGAAACGTTTGTCGTCTAAGCAACCTGGTGCAAACGGAAAGCATAAGTTAATAGCTTTCAACGTGCCAACAACCAAAACACTTGCAGTCTAATATAGAGGATGCTGGTCTTTTTCCTAGTTTTAGTGTCCTTTATCGTTTTCTTGGTGCCTTCCATGGTTTCTTTTATGCTCATTAACATACATAGTGCGATATCCTTATTGTTCAATGATTTTTTGAACATTTGCACTAGTTTGTGGAAATCCGATACAATATATTTACCATTTTAGTAAACACACTGCTGTTCTAGAGTGTTTTTGAAGGTATTTGTAGAATTTTTATTTAGAGTTTGAAGTAGTGTTTTATTTCATAACTTCTATTGAGTTCTGTTTTGGCAGCTCTTCAAAGTTTTGCAAACTATATTTCCTCCTTAATTATTAATATTTGTTTAACAAATGCCATAATAGAACTTGAGTTATTTGCAGGGGTCTTTAGTTCTTCTTTACAAGGCTCTTGTAATATCTTTATTGTGGATGTCTCAGTTATTGGTATAAACAGAAAACTCGCATAACAATTCCTTTTAATTATTTTGAAGATGAGGCTTGGTTCGTTATTTTTGTGATGACTTGTGTCTTTATTCTTTCTGTATAAAATTATCCAAGTCGTAAAGTGCTATTCCGTTTTTTTCTTACTGATAGCATTTTCTTAGTAATTAGGTTCAATTTATTGGAGAACTAACCAACAATAGTTTTTGGACTAAATATCAATGCTTGATTCGCATCTGATATATTGGTTTTACTTACGACTTCAGTTTTGAGATTTTTAGTACTTATTCATTAAGCCATCTCTTTGACCTTACACTGTTGTGCTTTTTGGAGAGATATTTTTTCTCTCAGATATTTTAGACCAAAGCGATGGAACTCTAAAGATAGTAAACTGAAAATACGGGATCTTCTAAAAAGTGACTAGACAAATTAGCTCTAAAGTCTTCATAGTTACCGAACCATTATCAAAGACAGTTGGATAATATCCTTCATATTATAATTGCAAACAAACGTATCAAGAATCACTTCACGGCTGTTTCGTTTCAGATTGGAACTGTTTAGGAGTAAGAAAACTCTAGCGTAAGTTCAGAACTGTACAATATGTGCGGGTGTCGATTGAACTTACCTAAGAGTCACAATAGGACGAAACAGCTGTAAAGTGGTTCTCAGTGTTTGTTTCCAATTGTACAATTTCTTGTAAATTTATTGTAGGCATTTTGTAAACTACAGTATTTGTCAAAATAAACAGTGCCGAAATTTATAATACCGTGGTATTGTGTGAGCCTTATGAATTTGTCTTGTTTGACTTATTTGTCATTAGTTGTCAACAATTAAACGGCGCGGACAATCGTGCAAGATAAGTTTATTGTAGACGAGTGTTGAGCCTAATTTACGAAGATTTCTTGAAAAATGTATGGTTTTCCAAGGCAAGTCACATTCATCTGAACGGTTTTATTAATCGACAAAGATGTTGTTGTAGAAAAACCAGTGAGTTCAACAGAATGGAACAACGAGCTATACAGCTAGACGTTCTTAGGCCTTACTTCATGTACATTTTGAAAACAGAATAATTTCTCGGGGTGTAGCCTGGCGATTATCAATAACAATACGTAATCCAAATACTAACAATATAGCGTAGGTATTATTAATTTTTAATTATAAACCAAAAACACTTCAATCAGTTTGAATGAACTTGAACTTATTTCAATGTATAGTGGAATTCCATGTTCAATATGAATTTTTACTAAAACTTGTGCACAAATTTAATAATCCAACAAAAGAAATCAATTTTAAACAAAAACAATCTACATAATATGTACACAAATATAATGCAATAAATGCAAGGAAAATCAATTGATTATTGTTTCAATAAAAACAAAAACCTAATTCTTAACTTAAAATTCAGATCAACTCTGTCTTTCATAAACCTTACGAACTAATCTATTTACGTTAACAATTTAGATTGGACAATCACAGCAAATTTTATTCGTATTTAACG
Source organism: Abscondita cerata (assembly GCA_030710515.1). Classification (NCBI taxonomy): domain Eukaryota; kingdom Metazoa; phylum Arthropoda; class Insecta; order Coleoptera; family Lampyridae; genus Abscondita; species Abscondita cerata. The sequence continues at coordinate 295,700 of JALBCR010002259.1, forward strand.
ATGCTTTGTTTTACAACGAAGCCAATTCAAGTTACGATTCATTAAAAGTTAATCCAAAACTACGATAAGCGCTTTTTTTTATATCAAGTCAATCAAAGACAAAACAACGGTGAAGAATACGATCTTATTCGAAACTTACACAATCAACAATATAAGAAATTCATACCTCTATACGGGTTTCGATTTGATAAGATTTCCTTTCAACTATATCAATGAGAATGTTAGTTAATTAATTTAACTAAACTAAAAAAATTGATATTTTCTGTATCAATGTAATTAGCAATATTTGTTGTAAAATAAGTAACTGTGTAAACTTTAAAATTGAATAAACCTGCATTTTTTATGACAACAATAACACAACTACTACTATAATTATAATTAATATTTTGGTATCATCTCTCGACTCCAGATTTGAATTCTTCCAAAACAATAACGGTATCAAACAATTTGTAGCGGTAAGGACAACTTTCATTTCTGCTACTCAATCTCTGGATTGGAATGCATTTAGTTCAAACAAGATTTTCCATTACGATAATTTATCGATGTGTCGAATTCCTGACGCCATTTTCTTTACTTATTAAAAGGTCATGAACTATACTATGTACGACCAACGATGTGTGTGTTATCGATCTATTACGATTTTCGATAATATTAAAGCTATGACTTTTATGACAAGAACAATGAACAATGAAAGATAACCAAATGCGCTTGATAATTAGCGCCAAAACTTTCGGTAATGCCGAATTTCCATAGGCGTATCAATAAATTTTCATTATATGAGTTTGAGCGACTATTTCGATTTAACATAGATATTGCAGTGGAAGAAACTTTGAGCACTCTTCTTATCCACCTGATCTGACACCACCTAATGCATACATTTGGGAATACTGAAGGAGTCGGTATTTCGGGCAAAAGTTTTGCCAGCATTGGAGAAGTACGACAAAACATAATCACTTATTTTCAGTAACTGCAACAACCACTATGTTCGATAATCTGTAAAATTGTTACAAAGCTTGTTTGCGTCGCAATGGTGCACATTCTGAAATATGAGTTATATTCATTAACAAATAAATGGAATTTTTATTTTCGGTATTGTTTATTTTGTCGAATACAGTATACCGTGTTTCCCACGGAAAAGTTGACGTAGGCGTTTTCTATTTTAAATTTAAAATTAATGCATATCATTTTTATGGCACAATTTGAGCACAATATAGCAACGTATTTTTTTAGATAGATAAATGAAAACAAATTTATGTGGTAATGTAAGTGTTTAAAGTGTAGTTTAATAAAAAACAGTAAATTTTATAATGATTTATGCCAAAAAATTCGGATTCAATCCCGATTGTCGGAAATTTTTTTATCAATAAAATATTGTTTATGTTATTATTAATACAATTTTCAGAAAATGAGTTTAACCTTTTTCAAAATGTTAATTACATAATTGTATTATAATGATAATAAAATTAATAAAAAAAATTATTACAATCGGATTTGAACCCTACTTACAAAGTGCAAAGAATTACTAATCAACAAATTAACTAATTTGTTTACGAGTGCTGCTTAATGAATGAAAGTCCATTCGATTAGTAAATAAAATTTTACAAAAAATAACTTATTTTACTGACTTTTTGGTAAACTACGCTTTGAATATTCAATGTTCAAATCAGAAAAAAAGATATACGTTAATATTTAATTTAACATAGTTTAACAACTTTTCCGTGGTATACACGGTATATTTGACAACTTGGCTCATTAGCACATCTAGAATCGATTTATAGTCCAAGAAACTAGCATTCTAAAGAATAAATTTGATCTGTGAATCCCTGTATACGCAATGAAATCTTTTTTTTGTTATAAACAGAAAAGAAAATAAACCTATTAACATATTCTTATATCTCAGCGTAATACCAAACTTTAGAAAATCTCATTATAAATAGAGTATTTTAAGCTCTTTCTACCTATCGCTCACAGTATTTTTCTAAGCACACATTAGTTCTTAACCAATTTAAATAAATCAATCAATAACTAAACAGCTGTATAATTAAAATTAATCGATACAGCGGCATAAATTAGAATGATAAACAAATTTTTGTCATAAATAAATGTTGCACGGCTTTTCTCCTTTGTCTTTGTGGCTAATACGTAGGAAGGAATAGAAGTAAGTAATTTTCTAACATAACTTATTCTCAAAAGATATTCATACAGCTCGTCAATCTGTATAAATAGTATATGTTAAGATTGTATAAAATTTTTATATATTCATTGTCAAATAATATTTTGAATATCTTTTGATTGTGTGTGATTTTGAAAACAATTATCTGATGCGCATCTAGCATGTTCCATTCTTCATTTGCACTTACTTGCATCCGCAAATAATTTCTTCAAGTTAGTCGTAATAAAAATGTTGATTCCATGTAACGCTTTAGGGTGCTACAAAACTTACCAAAGACGACATTGAACGGGTATTTGCGTTATACGACAGGGTAATGTATCTCATTCCATTTTCGAATTGTTTTATATATTCACTTTTGTATTATTTAGGACAACAACGGGACAATTGAAAACGAAGAATTAAGAGGATTTTTAAAAGATCTTCTGGAGTTAGTAAAAAAAGCAAGTATTGATCGTATGTAATTCGGAACCAATCGAATCCGACATATAATATTTTTAGGATTACGATGCTCAAGATCTTTTAGATTTTGAAGAAACTATTTTGCGAGGCGTAGACTACAATCAAGACGGAAAAATCAACAAAAAAGAGCTGACGATGATTTTGTTGGCGATTGCAAAACACAATCAGGAAGAAGAATCTTCCGCATAAGCGATGTATTTAAGAATGAAATTGAATCGTATTAAAAGTTGCCAATTACCAAAAATTAACATTGTAGCACAATGTATCAAGCGATGTTTAGGATTAGTTAAATTTAGACTAAATAGATACTGTGACACCAAATTCCCACTAATATTGTGATTGTTACTACCAATATTTCCTATTCTTGTAACTACTAATCGCTAATCATAATCAACGATTTAAATAATGTGGTCTAAGTCAATTGCTAAATGAAATTTGTGCTTTTGGTAAATGTTTCAAAATTAATGTTGCTCATGCACTTCAAATCTTTATCGCACCGTCGTATATATATTTTTTAAATTATTTTTAGATTATCAAGAAATCTGTGGTGCTCTAACGAATTAGAATAGAGTAATTAGAATTGATTAACTTGGATTAAGTTGATTCGGTAACGTCTACTAAGAACTCATAGTTAAAAAAATATCAAATCAAGTTTTGTAGACGTTCCTTAGATGTAAATTCTCTTTACCTGTAGAAACAAATTTCAATCCTTACAATTCGTCCATTTTGCATATCTTAATCCCCTAAATGTGAACTATTTTCTTGTAAATATTAAAATCTAAATGGATATTTTACAACGATAATTTTTGTAAAATTTTTAGCAATAATTAGTTTTTCTATGGCTATCTTTTATAATATTTCAAAAAAAAATTATTTACAATTTTAGGATGTTTTGAAGAAATATAAAGTGTTTAATCGAAATCTTATAACGTTTTTATTAATACAAATAGATTTAAGTAGCTTGTTAGCGTTGTTTACTTTTTTGAGAAAATATTTGTATAATTAAATTAAGCCTTAAGTATTATTACGAGTAAGTCGCAAAATAGATACTTTATTGTTAATCGCTGCCAAATGTTTATAATTTGTTGTATGAATGTTTAAAATATTCTGTAGTCTACGGCTAAAAACTGTTACCGATTATGATGCACTGTTCTACATATTGTAAATGATTAATAAATGTTGTTTAAAGATTTTACTTTAATAATATCGTTATTTGTGTTTATACATAAGGTTTAGATTGTAGCCACTGCTTTACTCACTCACATACTTAACCCGCCATCGGTATGGTGGTGTATCATATACCATATGCTAGCGACAGATTTGCTAACGTTTGAGTATATTCCTGTAGAAACGTATTCTTTGCAAATATTGTTACATCTTAGTCTCAGTTTAATCAATGGTTTAACGATTGTCGGTGTTATAAGAGCTTGTTTACTGAAGTGCGTAGTGTACCCCACGGTACCGATCGTGTAACAAAAGGGTTTCGCTTTATACCTCAATAAAAACCCAATAAAAGGACAAAAGCAATAATATTTGGTTAAACATTCGAAGATTTCTTATTTCAATTTATGTAAAGATATAAACATAAAAATATTTGATTTAATCTTAACTTTAGTAAAGTGACTCCAAAAACATTAAAAACAATTTTTTAAATGTTTTTTTGCTTATTAAGTACGGAAATCCACCGCCAAATCTACTTAGACCTTTTAGAATAACATTTGACTACATTTTCTCTGTTGGAAGAAATGAATCTATTAGAACTTGTCAGTGAAACCTTCTGCTTAGTTCATTTACACTCATACGCTACTGTACCACTGGTGTTACTTTCAACCACTGTGAGTTAATAGCAAAATGAATAGTAAAATTATAGAAATTTTTGTTCTACTGAACCTTTATCTATTGAAAAATACGAGAAAAATTACTTCTTATTATAAGATAATTACTTAACTTCTAATTTTACTCTTCTTATCACCTGAACAAAGGTCTCAAAAGGTTTGAGACTTCAATGGTTGTATTAATTGCATGTGTCATTCTTCGTCGTACTCTTTCCCGTCAAAGTACACTCGCTCAACTTGCAAGAAAAAGAAATTGTGTCACTCGCTTATACATTTCTCTAGAGTAAGTACTATAGCACTTCTTCATCGTTACCTTTGACGCTAGATAATCCATTGTCGCTGGCATGTAGCTGACAAACTAACAAAGAAATAGTGTTTCTATCTACTGTTGAAATAATGGTTCAGTATCATCAAGGAAGATGTCGCTGTTTAGGTACATACTTGATTTAAGATTATAATAATAATTATTATTATTATTATCTGCGGGTTTTCACATAAGTTTCTTATTCTTATGAGTGTCTTAGGTTGAGTTCGCCGAGTGCACACCGTGCACCTAGGGCTAACTTGACATTTGATCTCTTCTACACTGTATGTTCACTGCACCTTCCTGATAATGTGAGCAGTTTTCAGGAGGACGGTCTTCTGCAAGCTCAACAGATGATGGCTTTCCGGGATGTCTTTAATGGCTACACACATGTTCCGGGAGATGAGTCCTGTAGCTAGCTTCTGTCACAATTGGGATGACTCGGATCTTCATACTCTACATTCTTTCTATCTCTATTTGTAGATCCTTATATTTAAGTTTATTGGCTTTGATTAGTCGATCTGTTTGAATTTGAGTATCGCAGATCATGGTAATCTCTTCCGTGTTTACTACAGGGTCCGGCTTATGTTCGTACCATTTATCAGTTACAGGGACTCCATACTTCTTACATATGTTCTAGTACAGACGAGCCGCAACTGCGTTGTGTCGTTCCAAGTACTCCTTCTTAGCGAGAATTGAGCAGCCTGTCACCACATGATGAATAGTCTCGAGCTCCGTTCGACACAGTCTACAATTTGGGTTTGTGCCGGTTTTGAGAATCTTGACTTTCAGATAGTTGGTTGCGACCGATTGTTCTTAGATCGCAGTAATCAACGACTCTATCTGCATTTTCAGTTCTCCGAATCTAAGCCAACCCTAGGGCACCGCTTCACTGATATTATCTTTCTCAGCTTCCTTTAGTATTTGCCCATGCATTTTCTTTGATTTCCATCTATTTATGGTATCAGCTTTCTTTCTCTCTTTTATTTCACTTTTAATTGTTTTTACTTAGTTTGTTTCAGTTATTACAGTGTTGCTCTCTCCTTCTAATATGGTTTTATTTGCCTTCCTCATATTTCGTCTGTGTACCATTTCCAGATACTTATCTCCTTGTTTCAGTCCCAGATATCTCTTCAGACCCTGAATCTTAACATCATACGTGTCTTCCATATTGGTTAAGCCTCTGCCACCTTCCTATCTCGACACAAACAATCTATCCACATTAGATCTTGGATTAAGTGCACCATACATGTTCAACAATTTTTTTGTTTTTCTGTCCATGTTTCTCATTTCCGCCAGGGTCCACTTTATTATGCCAAAGCTATACTGCACTACCGGCACTGCTAGTGTTGTGATGGCCGAAAGCTTGTTCTTTGCACTCAATTCAGTTTTCAAGATCTCTCGTGTTCTTCGAAGGTATTCTTGGGTAAGCTTCTTTTTCATAACTTTATGACCAATAGCTTCGTTTTCTTCAACTCCCATATATTTGTAAAGTTGTATTATTATTATTATTATTATTATTATTATTATTATTATTATTATTATCATTATTAGTATTATTATTACAGCTGATCTGGCACGCAAGCTTCAGCTATCTTCTGATTCGGTGTCAGTGGTAATAGTACAAATATTACCAAATTCGTTAAAACTAACATCAAATGTGCTTTAATTTGACTTCAAAATATCACTTAATGTCAAATTGCTATTGGATACCAAATTAGGTTACATGGCTACGAATTGAGTTGCGTTACCTTCTCATAAAGAAAATTTGCCTAAAACAAATTGTCTTTATTTCACCATGGTGTGCTGAAACCGGAATCTACAACCACAAAGTTAAGTGTTGTTTTTGATGGTAGTGCAAAGACTGATTCCGTACTTTTTCTAGATGATTGTTAACTTACGGCTCTTGTCGTTCTATACTGTTGTACTTCTACCAATACCGTGTAGCACTTACTGGTAATTGCAAAAAAATGTACATGTAAGTCTGGTGGACACCTGAGCATAGAAAATAAAGAAGTAATTCCCTTGATGACATAGAAGTGTTGTATGTAGCAGTTAAACACTGTAACGTAATGTTTGACACGTTCTTTGTAACTTTCGACCAAGTGTTATGGCCCTACAGAATTAAACTTCATATTCTGAAGAGTTTTACAGAATATTAAACGATTTCTGCGTATACGACTTTATTTTGGATGCCAATGCTGTTTCAGAAGCAAAAAACTTGATTGCTCAAATATTATCATTATCAAATATTATCAATTATTTTTTCGAAAAAATTTTTTTTGACGACCCAACTGTATTTTGAAAACCTTTTCAATCGGATAGTGCAATAAACTTTAAGGAAACTAATTCTTAAGCTTTACTTTAGGCATTTAATGATATTACTATACTGTTCAATTTCAGTATACAATTTCTTCTTCTACTGCGTCTATTAATGACAAAAAACGCGAGTTACTATCCCGTTATGTCTAGTTGCTTTTTTTATCATAATGCAAAAAGTTTCGAAAATTGCAAATAATTTAGAACAATACTATTCCTACGTCTTGTATAGTAAACGGGTAAACTTTGCTCGGAGTCTGGTGAAAACTCAAACTATTAAAATTCGATACCTTCTTTCTACTGAAGTTGTTTTTATTGAATTAAATGATCTAGTACTTTAGCTTAAGGTGCTTGCATCTATGTGCTTGAATCTTGTTGTAAAAGTACGACTTCTTTGTTTGAAAGGTCCATGCCGATTCATAACCTTTGTAGCTAACAGAATTGTGACAATTCAAGAATTGATCCATAGCGAAAATTGGTTTCATTGCATGCAAATGCGAGTCTTGCTCTTATCTCTAACATTGATAGTGATTTCACCAATGAGCTATTTCGTAAATTTTCTTTCTTGTCTAAGTTACAAGGACTGCGATTTCTAATCCAAATTCTGACCGTGGAAACATATTGTTGAGAATTGTCCATTAACAAAGTTTAAAGAAACATTCATAATTTAACGGATCAAGCTGCATTATGGCATACTAATTTAAAAGACATCTGAAGTTAAGTAATATTTTGCATGCTCTGTATTGACTATCTGTTTTTCAATTATTTTGTTTGCTATTTCTTTATCCTACTATTTTTCGTCACGTTTATAAAGTATTTTATTAAAAAGTTAGGTCCTTTCCGAAATAAAGACGACTCAAGAATGTTTCTGTTGGCGAGCTTAATAAATCATTCAAACATTAATAAGATTTGCCAGAAAGCTTCGTTTACCAAATAAATTAAGACACGCCGATAAAAAAAGCCTGAAAAATTTACAATTGCAGTCACTGAGTGTGTTTCCAGAGAAGTCGGAGTTATAATTCGTCGCTCTAATTTAAATTTCATAAAGTTTACCCTTTGTTGTTGCCAAAGGGACACACATTTACTAAGCCTGTAATATCACTTCATCACTGGAAGTATTTGCACTGCGACACCGATGACTTTTATCTGTGGTAAGGAATCATTTCTGGTTCATTTTTGAGTATGTGGAAGAAAATAACCAGAAACTGTTTTAGGGCTAACCTTAGGGTTGTCAATAACACGATGGGAGATGTACCATAATTTTGTGTCAACATGCACCGTTCCTGTTTATTGTACACCGCGCTAGATTTTGCAGATCATGTTACTATACGCGATCGCAACCTCAAAGCCCCAAATAATTAAAGGCTTTCATTGTACTTTTCATTTGTATGAACTCCAAGGCAAATCACAGAGATCTGATTACCACTTTCACATCACAGGCTTTCATTCACGTCTTCAAAAAATTAATTGTACGACCTAGCAAACCTATGTCAATGTTCAGTGACAATGCCAATAATTTTGTTATGCCGTTAAAACAAAGAAGTACAGTTTAAATTACACACTACTTCTCATTATAAAGCATTAGTTGGTGTTTCATGTATCAAGCTTCACCTCACTTTGGTGGAATTTGGGAATTCAATATTATATCAAAGAAATTGGACTTTTCTAATGTCTTACGAGACGCTAATTAGACATATAAGGAATCAGTACAGATAGAGTTTGTTTTGAAATTGCGGCCGTTGAATACACTATCAAGTGATTTGAATGACGCATGTCCTCTGACTCCTTACTACTTCTGTTAGGCCAACCGCATTGCTAGTAACCAGAAGGCGTCGCAGAAAATCACCTAATTGTACTCCAACGTCGACAACAATTACCCCAACATTTTTGGCGCCAATCCCCAATCTGCGCCTAACAATTGTCCGTTAGCACGAACCGTCTGTGTACATCCCGAAAATGAATATAAAGTGCGAGTACTGACAGTTCGTATTGCCTCTGATAGTGTCTTAAAAAAGAGGTAAACAAGTTGTGTGCGCTGTTTAATCAAATTATTTCATTAATCCTACTAACGGTTAGGACATAATAAGATGTTTTTGTTCTTATTGCAACTTACCATAATTACAACTATTTTTATTGAAACAAATTCTAGGGATCCCAATTCAAAACAAATACAAGAATTAGATCTTGAAGTAAAGAAAAGAGTATGATGGAGTACGTGAATACTACAAGGATATAGATGTGAAAAATTCTCAAAAGTATAAAATTGTGACAATATTAAAAAATTAGAAGGAAATTTTATTTAAATTAGGTAAAAATTTTCGATTCATCTGACTACTCTCAATCCCTATATCCCTATTAATCATAACTCAAAACTTGTGCATCTTGTCACAACTACCAAGTAGTGCATACCACAACACCTGCATTTATAGCAGTTTGGCAACTTTGCTTTTCACCCATAACTTAGTTTGTTTATAACACCTCTTGGTCACAACGCTCAAATCACATGAAAACATGTAATTTTTTTAAAAAAGAAAATTGTAATAACTGTAACCTACCAACCAACACCGTTTACCTTCGATTACACATGGTCTTCAATTTATATGCTGATATTAAAATTATGCATTTATACTTGTTTTTGCTTGTTTTTTTCTTATCTTCTCCGATTTCTAGTTTTAAATTGTGTTTGTAGAGATGCGGGCACCTTGTAGCCGGCAACCCACATTACAGTGTATGACAATATTCGTTCTTCTTCACTAAAATTTGGTCAAGTGCGGACGTGTTTTCACTGAGGTCCTCGAAGTAATATCTTTTGTCTTTTTGAATAAATATGTTAAATGTTCTATTTTATCTCGTTTGTATGACGATTATACATTACTTGAGATTTTCTTTTAAAAGAAAACGTCTTATATAAATTTTTTTCGCATTATTTTAGATATATGGATAGAATCTTCCACCGGAAGGATTTCTATCGGAGGGATCGAATAGTGTTGTATCTATTCGTTATTATGGTACTACCTATTAAACTACTTCCAAAAGTTGACCTAGTTTTTATGGCGAATACTTTTGACCTTTGATCTATAATAATAATATAATAACTAAAATATTCGGAAAGGCCACTTCATATGTTACTGGTTAACCAGGGAAGTGTACGAATACTAGTTTAGAGCAACCGTTGTCTACGAAACAAACAGCTAAGTCTTTGTTTAGGGTAAACCCGTTGAAGGGGTATTAATAACATTATTGTGCATATGCGATATAATAATCATATTTAAATTTAATTTTTCGTGTGAACATTACTTAACTTAAATGCATTGTTCCGTGTTGTAAGTCGGGAATCCTCGATAGGCATTTTTTTGTTTATATTAATGTAGTTGCTAGTTTACATTATTGCGACTGCATGATACGCGTATTACGCTTTCACCATTTGCATAATATTATTATAGGTCTTTGGTTAACTCTAAACCAGTCGTCTAACGTTGGATGGAACTAATTGTTGCTTTGTTATAATACTGTGTATATTTCTTGAATTTTAACCAAAGGTTTGTTTTATTCAATACCATCTCATATTGGTTTTAGTGTGTGTAAAATAATGATAATTATATGTTCTTGTTTTTACACGTTTGTTTATTCTTTTTTGGGTTTCTACTGCCTAAGTGTAATTACTAAGATTCTATAGGTAGCACCCTGTTGGAAACCTTTAATAACATATGTAAAAAATCATACCCGCAACCCATTTTGTGATTTTGGAGCTACGGATACCAACTGTAATAGTTATTTGTCCAACAAGTGAGAAAAGCGATTCTTTTTCCTACTCGAACTCGAGTTAGAGTGAAAGTAGAAAAAGGCTTTCCTCATGTGTTAGACACAACATTTTTCCACAACATTCCCCAAAACAACAACCTAATGAAAGAAGTACTATTTATTATAAACGTAACTTATTGTTACAAAATTAAGTAAAAGGAAAAGTTGATAATAAGTGGGTCCCAATAGTCTCGCTACAGTATTCTGTGGTATCGGTGTGGTCTCAATCTGTCATAGCGCAGCCGCGTAATTCTAAAGAATAAATGATAAGTAGAAATTTTTAAAAGTCGAAATATAAGATATCAAATTAAACAAACTTGATTGAATACTAAATTAAATTGTTTGACTAAGTACTAGGCGCATATAGTTCTAATGACACATTCTTACATTTTTTTAAAAAGACATTTTTGTAACACGACATTATTTTCTTAGCTAGTAAGGAAAAATCAATTTTTATCACTATTTGTAGAGAAGAAACATCAGTTTTCTAAGTATGTCGTGGAAAAAAAATTTATTTTCAATAAAGAACAATAATTATCAAATTTACTTTTTATTAGAAGTGTAGACGTTGTTTTGACAGATTTTCAGGTTAGATAAATAAATAACAGTTTCAAATCAACACGAGCAATTAATCAGCTTTTGCAACTACATTCAGTCAATTAGGGTATACGAGGATATATTGAAAAATTCTTAGCCTACTATAGAACCAAACAAAATTTCAATGTCAAAATATTTTATTACTCAACATATTCTCCTCTTAATTGGATACATTTATTACAGCAAACCTGCAACGTCTCTAGACCTTTCAAAAAAAATGTTTCTTTTTGCTCTGCAAACCAGACCTCCACAGCTTCTATTACCTCCTTGTTGGAAGAAAATGTACGACCTTTTAAACTTTTTTTCAGTTGAGGAAAGAGGTGATAGTCGGACGGAGCCAAATCGGGTGAATAAGGGGGGTAAGTAATCTAGTAATTCAAACCCTAAATCACGAATTTTTGCATGGCAACATGAGATTTGTGTGCAGGGCGTTGTCCTGCAAAAACAAAACACCTTTGGATAGCTTTCCGCGTCTTTTTCTTTAATTTTTTCCCGTAGAGTGGTCAGTAATGTCGAATAGTAATCTCCAGTTATTGTTCTACCCTTATCCAAAAAATCAATCATGATTACTCCATGGCAATCCCAAAAACTGAAGCAAGAACTTTTCCAGCAGATTTTTGGACACGAAACTTCTTAGGTCTTGGAGAACCAGAGTGTCGCCATTCCATCGATTGTTGCTTTGTTTCTGGATCGTAGAAATGTACCCAAGTCTCATCCATAGTAACAATTCGGTTTAAGAAGTCTACATCGTTTTCAAATCGAGCACAGATCGAACGCGATGCTTCTACCCTTGCACGCTTTTGGTCAACATTCAAACATTTGGGGATCCATTTTGCAGCAATTTTTCTCATGTCCAAATTGACGTGAACCATATGATGAACGCGTTCGTATGAAATATTCAGTGCTTCAGATATCCGTTTTAGCCCAATTCGACGGTCTGATAAAATCATGTCATGAACTGCATCGATATTTTCGGGGACTGACACAGAAACTGGCCTTCCCGATCGGTCATCATCTTCAATGGAAAATTTACCTCTTTTGAAGCTTGCATTCCAATTTTGACGGTTGCATACGAAGGACATTGATCACCAAGGGTATTAAGCATATCTTCGTAAATCTGCTTACCTCTTAACCCTTTTAAATACAGGTACTTGATGATGGCTCGATACTCCAATTTTTCGATTTTCACAATTTCGGTGGACATCTTTTTCATTTAATTTATTGCGTGACTCTGGTTTACTTTTTTGACGTCAAACTTTACACTAACACTTCTAATAAGTTATTGTTTGTTGCTATGGTAACGCAATATTTTGTTTATGCAAGGAACTGGTCTAGGCTAACTAGATATCAATACATTCTCGTATACAGGGTGATTTATACCACGAGGCGAAAAATAAAAATATGTGTTCACAGTTTGATTCTAAGCAAAAAAAACGAAATAATTTTTTTCCAATCGGCCTTTGTTTTCACAAGGGTCGTGGAAAAAATTATTTTTGATAGTCATGAAAACAGCTATATTTTTTGAATTGCCAAACTGACAGTTAAATCTTAAATTAAATTTTGATAAAACTTATAGATACTACATACTCGTCGTGGAAAAAGTATAGTGTATTACTTGAGAATAAAATCATAATTTTCTCCTCGTGTAATACAATATACTAAATACAATATTGCATAAAAAGTATAAAAATTTAGAGACAGAGAAATCATTTATTTGGTTTTTGACGGTTTCTAATAAGTTCAATAGGTCAAACAATCACCTTTAATGTACAAAGACATTGATTAATTGATTATATAAAAACTTACTTCTGTTAAGCACCAAAACTTGATTTAAACGTAATATGTACTTACATTGTGGTAATCAGTTATTCAAATTAAATATTCAGTTTGTAATAATCTTTTGGTGGGTAAGGAAGTGAACAAGGTAGGAATATTAAGTATTCTAATTTAAAACCACTGAATTTGATATATTTTTCTAAAATATATTTTTGTTATACCGGGAAATCAAAAATTATCTTGGTCAAGGGTGATTGTGGAATGTAATAATTGAAATAATTATGTCACTATCATACTGACATCATCAATAACCTACAAATTTCATACCTATTTATTTCAGCAGAATGACAGATTCTGACACTACAAAACATATTCAAAAATTTAAAATAAGACAAACGTTTTACATTCTACAACCACCCTTGACCAAGCTAATTTTTGATATCTCGTTAGATGCGCTATTTTTCTTTTAGTTCTTCGTTTTTTTATCTATGTAGTTATATTTTGTACAGTAAATTAAAAATAATTCTTTATACCTCTGCTAGTGGGGCTTAGTAGTAAATTTTAAAAAACAGCAACAAAAACTCAAAATAAATATAAATCTTAGGAACCACTTGAGTGTACTGTTGTACACTAATAGCCAAATTATAAATAATTGAGTTTTTTAGGTTATTATGTGTTGAAATTCTTATAGTTGCGCCTGAATTACTGATGTTACTGTGTGCTGAATTGAGGAATTGTATATTTAAAAGTATCGGAGATAAAAACTTCAAAATAAACAGAATTCCTACAGTCCAATTTAATTTACTGCTGTAAGGCAATTTCTAAAAAATACGTAATTACATAGTATTCAGATCACTAGATGTAGGTAATTTTTAGTTGTGCTTGAGTTACTGATGATACTGCGTATTGGTTTGGTACACTTGAGGCCATTTAGGAGTAGGAATATGTGACGAAAACTTTGAATTCGTAGTGTCCACTTAATTTACATTGGTAAGCTAAAACCCAAAAAAAAATATAAATTTTGTTTAGATTGCTATGTGTTGGTAATCTTATGGATGTGCCTATGTTACTAGCAATACTGTGCGTTGATTTAATATACTTGAAGCCATTAAAAAAATAGTAACTAGAAAACTTTAAAATAAATAAAATTTTTCACGACCACTTGAGTTTACTGCAGTAAGCCAAACACCAGAAAATCTATAAAACTTTTATTTGCATTATGTGTTGGTAACGTTGTGATTGTGTCTGAGTATTGATAATACAAACTGTTAAATTAGTGTAGGTACTTGAGAACATTCCCAAATGGTATTGTGGTGTTATGGGTTGTATAATACCTTTTGTCTCGGAGGAAGAAAGAACGTCGATGTCCGAGTATATGTACAATTTATTACATTACATTACGTGAGTTAATATTTACACAATTGGTGCGAACTGCTGACATATATACAAGCGCGTACTACGTTTACGTTGTGATACACGAGCCGTGTGTGCTTACTCTATTGTCGTACAATATTACACTGAACTACTTGTCTTAATGCGCGACCATTCCTTGCACTGGTTGACTGTTTTTCAGTACTTCACTACTTAATTGTTACTTGATTCTTAACCTACTATTTATATCTGTGCTAAGTAGGTTACTTGCAAAGTCGACAAGGCGGCTTGAGATTCCTGTTTGGTAGCGTTTTGTTTTCGTATTCTGACTGTGTTATACCCATAGTATATTGAAAATTGCTGGGGTTAAATCGTTACAAGGAAATGTTTTAAACGCACGAATTTATTTGTCCTTAATTCTTTTTATAAAATGATGGATGTACAATGTACAATTAAATGAAAAATAACTAATTAAATAAAAATTTAATTATAGATTTACACAAACATATTAATTCGTTTAGAAAAAAACCTACCAAAAACTACACAAAAAACTTTAATACCGCTGCTTAGCTATTGATTAAAATTGTTTCTACGATTTTTAATGAGATAGGCTCAGGAGTTAATACTGTTTCATTCATTTGTTCAAAAACAAATTTAATTAATTGAAGTTAACAAGAGCTCAAACCCATTTCTTAATTTTTACCTTATATCAATGCAAACTGTTAGAGAAAATATGACAAAAATTGTTACCTTAGTTTTGGGATAGACTTATTTTACTAAGTAAAGGATTTTCTTGTATTCTATAAATAACGTTTATAATTTAAGTTTTTTTTTTAAATGTTATTTCCATAGCGTACATTATTTGTTATGCTTATTAAGAAATATTTTTAAAATCTAATCGAACTTAACGATATTCATTTTATTATGGTCTTAGCATTTCCACAAAATGTCGTAAAGTTCATTTCTGAATAGGTGTTTGCTTGGGTTTCACGTTCCTAAAATTGTTGTGCATTTTCAATAGATTTTTTGTTCGACTTTGTAGAATTGTTTTTATAATCAGCTTTATCTCTGAATGCGTGCTTTTTAACTAATAAATTATTGAAAATTCAATCTGTAAATAGCGTGCTTATTTTGAGGTTTTCAAAAACTCACACCAATTGTTAATATTTAGTTTCGTTGAGTAAATTTCGGCGAGTAATTTTTGATTAAATGAAAGAGAATGGATTTTATATTGATAAATGTTTTATTTAATGTCTGCAATTATGTATAGAATACAATATCAGATAAATGTCCGTCTCTGTTAGCCTCACAAATGCAAGCCCTTTTGAGCACATTTTTTATTACATTCTCACACATTTCAAGCGGTATTTCATTAATTTCATCATTAATGCAAATCCTTGTGCTAAAATTGTGGCCAAAGTTGTTCTTTAAAGACCAAGCTCCTGAGCACAGCGTCGAATTGAGGTTGATGGATTGTTTTAAACACTTTCTTGAGCAGCAGTAATGTTTTCAGCCGATCTTGCAGTACGTTGTGGTCTATGTTTGGGCCTATTAGCTACAGTCCCTTTTTCTTCGAAATCATTCACTATACGATAAATAGTGCATCTTGTTGGCACGTTGTTTTTCCCAAAAATTTCACGTAACTTTCTCAATGTTTTAACGATTAAAACACGTTGGTTTACCAAATATTTTTCCATAATAAATTTAGCACGTCTCTACTTCACGACTGCCAAATATGAACTGTCAAGACTAATGTTTACCAAAATAGCGGCAAAACAAAGTAGTATACCTTCCCGGCGGACACCCGGTATATCATTTTTTATGTTAGTAAGTTAATTAAATCGTTAAAATGTGGTTTGTTCAAAAATTTTAATTTATCCTGAAGCGTACTATTTTTCCCTTTTCTCGTAGACGCTTTATTTTGAGAAAGAGAGTGGCGATCTTAAAACAACCGATAGTGACACCCCGGATGAATTTTTACCCTTTATCATAAAGTAAATGAGAGACAAATTATTTTTAAGCACTAACTGTAACGTCTGAGTATACTCAGTAGAAACTTTCGTTGCCTCTTCAAAACTGTGAATTTTAATGACGTAATAAATTCTATTAAAAAAGCTTCTGTGTATTTTAAAATTTTGTGTTTCAATTAAATAAAAAAAACTTTATGCTTGTAATGATTTAATATTATACGACACATAGTGACAAAGCCCGATAAGCATACCTGCTTACACATACATTATTAGAGGAACATCAAATATATTTATTGCACTCCACAGCAGCAGAGATAGTGCATCTCGAAAATGTATCTAACAGATATAGACATATACTCAAATTCGAGAAAAAAATACGTTGCGTCACAACACATTGTAATTTAACTAATTTTTTTCAAAATTTTGATTTGCATAATTTGAACAGCCAATAAGGTATAACAATTTTAATGGGTTAAATTGTGGCCACATTTTTCGCACATTTTAGTTGACTCGTCTTGCATTCGAACTGATGTGTGATGATCGACCGACTTTGAACGACTATGTCTTACAGGAATATCGTTCACTGACAACCAATCTTCTTTTGATTTATCTACAAAATTTATATTTAAAACTAGTCAAAAAATATTGTTGCAAGTTACTGTTATCGTTTTTGATGTCTTCGGACTCGTTTGAATCTTCCAACAGCGGTACCGATGTAGGACCGGAAATTGTACGTTTATCTTGGGTTTTTTCTACGCCATGGAAAAGATCCAAACGTGAATCTAAAGACAATTGCTTGCCGCTCATTAAAATACCTCGTATCCTTCTGCGCATTGCTACGAACCACTTAAGTATAATTCAATCAAGCTGAACGTTACTCACCAGGACTGTTTTGTGCTTTTCGCGCAATCTGGCAAAAGTTGCGTAACATTCCGACAAAACCTCTTTTTCGTCATAAACTGCAACAAAACTACCGTTGACAATTTTTGGAGACATTGGAGAATTGGCCAAAAGCAGACTGGTACCAAAATTTTCATTTAGTTGTCTGGTTTCTAAAAATTTTTGTATTCGGTTAAAAAAAAGGAAACACGTGCGATTAGTACCCGCAAGTCTCACTTTCACTTTTTGATTCTTTGTTTCTTCTTCGATATCTTTGAAAATTTTATTGGTGACCGTTTTTATTTCTATCCAATCTTTTTCGATATCATCAATTGTGGTGTATTGTGACGTAACCGTAAATCTGATGACGTACTTATCTTTGAGACCAGCTGGAACGCAATGTATATTTCCTCTCGAGTTTAATCTTTTTAACAGTTTCTCTGTTAAATGATTTTCTCCGACCAAACGAAACACGACCAAACCTAAATGTCTTTTTGCCGGTACTTCAAATCTTCGATCGGTCGCTATTAAAGTTTCCATTTTTTCAGCCAAATGTACCCCCTAAATATGATTTTTATTCGTTGTGAAATTAAATTGAATCTTACCTGACGTATGTGCTTTTGTAATCCTGTTATTCCAAAGTTACGTATTACGAACCATAATTTCAATGCTCTAAAACGTTTGCTTAAGCCGATTTGCCAATGCTAAAAAATGTTCTTTTTGTATAATTCAAACAAAACACATTTTTTGTAAAAGAAACCTTACCATGTAATCAATTGCGTGTCCTAGAATAAATATTATTCGTTTTTTTAGATAATTTTACCTATCAATACCTTACCTGAATTCTCATGTTGTAAGTAAAGAGGTTCCACATTAAACGTTCTATGCAAAGCTTCTGAATTTTTACCCTGAAATTTTATTCACAATCATTTGAATTTAAAAACCGGACGTTAAAATTTACCACATGGCGGTACAATCAAAATGAACCATTAACCATTTAGAAGGGTTAAATACTAGGGAATCTGCTTTTTCGACTCCCTTTAACCAAACCCGATATTCCGGGCATACAAATCCAGATCCGGCATAAGCTGCGTCTATATGCAACCATAATCCTTCTGCCGCACAAACTGTTCCGATTTCTTGTAAATTATCAAAAGCACAAGCACCGGTTGTACCTAAAGTTGCGCAAACCTATAGAAAAATAAAGGCACTGTATTAAAACCATTTAAAATCGTAATTTATTTTTGCCAAAATAGATTTACATAAGAATGTCCACTCAGTCTGATTCTATTTGCAGCGTATATATGAGGCCTGGAAGAAATTTTAAATAAAATTCAAAAGAGAGGAATAGTAATAAGGGGTGAGGTAGGTTGTAATTGATACGAAGGAAGAGGAAGGAAATGAAAGAAAGAAACAAGAAAATGAGATAGCGAACAAATAACAAGTCAAAGAGTTTTTGAGCAAGAAATAAAAAGAAGAAGATCGATTTTTGGCAAGCTGGTAAAAAGTGTAAACCTGTATGGTACAAGTATGTGTTGCTGGAAAAAATGGAGTCAACTAGAGATGGCGCAATAAAAATATTAGAAATAGAGCTTAGGTTTAAGCACGGAGACACTGAGACACCGTCAGTTTATTGTTCACGGCCTTATTTTTTTATTTTAACGTAAAAGTACTATCTTATACATTTGTAAATAGCATGTCAAACCACATTATATAAGCTACAAATCAAAATTGTATTAACGTATGCCAAAGTTACGACAGTCAACTTTTTTTTCTAATGACACCCTGTATATTTTTTGATGAATTCTTATAAAGCAATTTTTTCTATTTTGGTTTTAATAATTTTTAATTACGAATTAATTCGTAAAATTAGTAATTGCTTATACAATTTTTCCATGTTACAGATTAGCTAATTTTTTATTCAATAATTTTATTTTGTACTAAGTACACAAAATAGAAATTATCAGAAGTACGTAACGGCAGTTGCTGAATAATTTATTATATGCAAAACGCGTGATGCAATGTCTAGATGCATTCTGACAGACTTATAACTTGATACAATAATTTATATGCGTTGGGTAGGTCATGACTATGTGACAAAGTTGAAAATATTGTTTCCTAATTTGCCAGCAAATTCTCAAAACTTTGTTTTTGTAAATAGAGTGGCGTCGAAATTTTTAGAATCGCTCGTTAAAAAGTTAATATTATATAAATTAAAGTTTTAAAAGGCTTTGGAAAAACGAAATGTGAAAATACTTTCTGTCGTTATGTAATTTGTACTGTTAGAATAACTTGTTCAATTTGCATCATAGAACAATATCTACATAATGTTGTTTTTGATTTATGGTGCAAATGACCTTTAATAGATTGGAACCTTGCGAAGCCTTGCCTGAATGAGAAATGTTCACATGTTGAGCAGTTCTGTTAGATACAAAAATAGCCCTGGTTTTTTGTATTATACGTCTACAATTTTTGTCGACAATGGACGTTTTTGGAAAAGAATTTAGAATAAGAGCATCAAAAAAGTGCTAATAATGTAAATACATCTAAAGATAGAAATGAGGAATGATCTTAAGATTTAATTCTATATTGATTTTGCCGTCAGAAATGATACAATACGTCTCTGAACATGCCAAACTTCGCGAGGTTCAAACTTATTAAAGGACATCCTCATAATCAAAAACAGCATTATGGAGATATGTTTCAAAGATATATTAATTGAAACAATAACAAATGCCACACATTACACAATGATAGTGAGTACTTTGGAGTTTCGTTTTTTCTGAAAGCTTTCTACAACTTAGTAAATAGTAATAAAATTGTGGACACATTAAACACTTGTAATAATTTAAATTGGTTGCACTCAATTTTGGTAATATTTACTTTTCTGTCTCTAATATATCCGACTATCCTCTACCAATTTTTGTATCTATCTGCATTTGTGATTGTTTTTCTTGTCTACAAAAATTCAATAAAAATTATCCCACGGCATCCCAAAAAACGAATTCATAACCTTGCTTCTAGATGGAACTGCTTTTCCCTTCTTCATGGTCAATTTTCCACCGCCAGTCTATTGTTTTGATTGTTTCTTCGCAACAGATGTGAAAAGATAAACCATTTTTTGATCCATCGTTAGAAATAGGTTTTATTGTTGGGCAACTTTACTGAACTCTGGATTAAAACAACATCAAGTCTCTGTTTTTGTTCCATTGTAATTTTGTGCAAAGTAGTTTGGTTAAAATGCGATACCGTTTTGTAAATTTTCTTCACTTCATTTGATTGACCACTATAATGTTTGTCACTGTTGTATATAAAGGATTAACCTCCGCCACAATAAAATCTAGCTCCCCGCTACTATTTGTTGGACTAAGGCCTTTTAAATGAAAATATTGTATCACATAGT
The DNA here is from genome assembly GCA_030710515.1 of Abscondita cerata. NCBI lineage: Eukaryota > Metazoa > Arthropoda > Insecta > Coleoptera > Lampyridae > Abscondita > Abscondita cerata. Next base: position 316,587 of record JALBCR010002259.1, read on the forward strand.
GATGACCAATTTTTTCCATGTTTACCGAAAATACTGAACAACGTAAAGTCGCATAATAACAACCAAACAACAGTGTCTAGCTTGACAAAGAAGTTTATTACTTGAATTTTTAAAAGTTTATTTTTTCAATTAACATTAAAATCATTAAGCACTATTTATAACATAAGACGGAAATCTGAAAAAAACATATAAAAAAATAATTCGTAGATCGTGGTTTTCAATTTTGGTGTAAGTTTTTTACAATGTAAAAAAAATAACAAAGCAAGAAAACATAGGTAGTCAGATGTCAGCTGTGAATTCTTCAAGATCACGTGAAAAGGTCACGCAAAAATTAATGCAAACATGCCACCATACAAGAAAGTAGCCAAAGATAATTCCAGATTCATGGATAGCACTTACATACACGTGTTTACCTAGATTGAAGCTAGATTCATGTAGGGCAGGTCAAACGTGAGTTGAATAAAATCATTGAAAACATCTGCATTCTAGGTGTGCATTAATATGCTAATATTCACATTCACAACCTAAACATCTCTTTGTGCCTAAAGCTCACCATCAGCTAAATTTGAATTTGAAAAAAACTTAACCTGGTGTCAGTATCGACACATACTAAATAATAAAAGAAACCAAAGGTCGTTAAGTGTTTGTTTTGAATTTTTCAACATCTCGTTAGTAGCTTTTTCTACTTCTGTTACTTCTATCTGACTATATATTTGGTTTCAGTTTTCAAGAAGCGGCGACAAGAAAAATAAGAAAAGTTTTCAAAAATAATTCTTTCAAATGCGTATGCACTAACGGAGGTGAACAAAAATTATGCCTAATTATGATCCATAAGTATAACCCTACAAGATTTCAACCCAAAAACAAGAAAATACAGTAAGTATAATACAAGTAATAAAAGTTGAATGTTTTTTTGGAAGCAAATACATAAAAGTGTAGAGTACGTATTTCAAAAATATTTACAAACGAACGTAGATCTCACCGGTGCATATCACATTTTTTTAGAACATAAAAAATCAAACAATTATTTGAGACCACGTAATCGACGCTGCCTTACAAGCGACTCACTTGACGCCGGTTCATAGTATATGTACGATTGTAATTTAAAAAAATTGATAACGGTAATCTCTCAACTAACACCGTTACTATTGTGGGTGATGTAAGCACATTCTGAAATTGCTGGGAGATTTTAAATGTTTATTCACCTTTAATCAAGGGTACAGTTTCAGACGTTTTACCGCCTCGCACAACTCTACAAAATAATGAACATTTAGCTAAGTGTATGCAAACATATGCAGATTGTATGGAGAATTTGCGAACCAAAATTTTTGAAAACTCTAGCTTTTTTACTTTTGTTTGTCCGTTCGTCCTCGAAAACTAGTCGTACGATTTTGATCCAGAAGAAACAGCATTTTAAGGAAGAGTATCCTTCTTTTTTAAAAGTACAAATGCTTGTTCAGTTAAAATTGTTTTCACAAATGAAAAAACAAATTGAAAAGAGACAATTGTGTTTTGTTTTTATAATTAAAAACACAAACTTTTGACAAAAGTTTGAAAAAAACGCCCTGGGTTTACGGCAGATGATGAGGTTAAGGCGATCCATGACAAAAAGACGGTAAATGAGTAAGTATATGAAAATAATATCAAAAACAAATAAAGAAACGAATAAAAGTGCTAAAAAAACGTACAAGCAGAAGAAAATTTTGGACCACAATTAAATCAATTTCGACAGACAATAGACATGGAGGTAGGAAGAGAGACAGATATTGATCAAAATGAAATAATGAGAGAGGTGCAAGAGTGTATATAACTTCGCAGTTGTTTTTTTAATTTTAAGACGCACAGCCGGACTAGTCGTAACACCAGTATTATACTGAAGTGACGGTCTTTGCGTATTTGGTTCAATAGATCAAGATACAAAGCTGTATGTTTATTATGCTGTAGTGGCACAGTCAATTTTAAGCTAAAGCTTTCTACTATAGTAATTCTTTTTAAATCACAAGCATTTCTGGGGCTATTCTTGTAAATCTAATAAGTTTTAAAATTATTAAGACCTACATTAAAAACAAAAATTCCAGGAACTCTATTATGAAGTCGAAAAATGTCGAATTATTTTAAATAAAATACGAGTTAAGTGTTGAATATTTAGTATATAACCATTAAATAAACAGTAATCTATAATATAATAAGGAAATTCATTGTTTTTGGTAAACATGTGTATCGAAGCGGTCACCTATCTAAGTACTGAGCGCGCGCGACGTTGCTTAACCGTGCTCGGACGGTTTTGTAAATTATTGAACGCTTTTAGTACTATATTATTGGTACTAGAAGATTTGGCATAACAAATTGTTTTACATAAGCCCAAACAAAAAAATTAAAACCAGTTAAATCTAGTAAAGACGTCGGCCAACATCCTCCTTCTTCTCAAAAATTTGATGTTTCATGTTGCCCAGCGATTGATCCTGTTGATGCCAGCTTCTCACTAGGTAGAAGACATTATTATTAAATTTTTTTTAATTATAGCAAGGATTTCAAAAAATGTAATCAAATATAGGGTGTCCTATATAAAATCACGAAGTTGATCGCGATTTTCAGTAAATTTATTTAAATATGTATGTTTAGTTAAAACCATCACGCCCTAAAAACCTTTATGTGATGGTTTCATTATTCTATTTTAATTAGTTTACCAGATACGTCTAATTGGTCACCATCGGACACACCTTGTATATCTAGTTATAAATTAACTAAAACAATTAATTCTTAATTCAATTGATCCATGTTTTTATTATTATTGTTATTATTATTATTGAAAAAATATGTTTGCTGAAGTAACTAATAAAACATTTTCAAACAACCTTTAATCTCTAATTGGTTGCTGACTATAAATTTATATGAATAAAACGTACCTACATCGTATTATAAAATTAGAATTAAAATTTTAAATCGTATAAATAATTTTCCGTCGACCGTGCGTTTATGGCTTACATTAATATAAACAAAATTGATTGTTAATAACCCCTATTAATGAACGATTTTCTATTAATGAACCGTTTTAGTATAGGCAATAAATGCAGTAAAACCGTAAATCAAGTTGCTGTTCTACAAATATCTGTTATTGTAAAACTATTATAAAATTTATTTGGATTTTTCTAAACTTCTTTAGTCTCACATAAAAGTGTTGCAAAACCGTTGGCAGTATTGAACACGTTAGGTTATCTTCCATATGTAAAGATTATGATGAATTCACAACACGTGCTTTTGGAAAGGTGCGTTTGCAATAACATCTTCACGCTAACATGAATTTTAAAAGACACCTTCTCTATTTTATTTAAATTACTAAGTACGTCCGACGGAAAAATCGCCTTTATTAATACACTTGTTTGTTAAATAAGTATTCTTTACGTATGTTAACTCTAAAAAAATATAGTTCCAATTGAAATTGAAAAGTATGAAACATTGTTTAATTGACCAAATTATTTACATTCATAATAAATAATATAAAGATTTTTGCGCTGTCAACAATGCTGAAATTGTACAAGTATTAATTGCTTCCTAAGGGATTTCACTGTGGATGATTGCTATCGTCTTAAGAAGATTGCTCCAATTAGTCATTTGTGGGAAACAAACTCGAAGATATTTCTAATCTTTTATTGCGAGTATTTTTATATAAACGAGCTGTACGTATTTAAGATTTTATTGAATTTGTTAAATAAAAAAATATGTTTGTTATTCTTACCCAAAATGGAATTAGCCCCTTCTCACGATCTTTCTTAACAGCTTGCAATAGCTGCGGACCTCTCATTGATAAATGTTCGTCGCTCTCTATATACCTCATTTTTACCAAACCGATTAATGCAGCTTTTTCTATACTTGAATGTGCTTGATCTGAACAATATCCAACCATCCGAGCATTTATTTCTGCATCTTCTAAATCTGGATAAATCTCTTGATATTTTTTAATTGCTTGAGTTCTACCAGCTAATAAACATATCAACGTGGATTCGCTACAAGTTGTCTAAAATCAATTATTAGCAAATTCGGAGCTACATTCACTGCTAACTTGAATAACACCTCCGCCTTTAGACTCGCTCTTGGTGTGCAGAAAATCATCTGGTAGCCCAATCATTTTACCTAACCAATTCATAACAATCATCTCTAGTTCGGTACAAGCTGGACTCGAAGCCTTTTCGTTTACAAAAGAAAAAGATATACGTAAATGAGATATAGTCGGAACTTACCCAAGTAAAACCTAAGCAGTTTATGGCATCTGCCAGCATGTCGCCCAACAAAGATGGATAACTAACTAGCGCTGGAAAATATGCGTGCATGTGAGGACTTTGCCAATGTGTCACGCTAGGCATTATAATTCTTTCAACATCCGGAAATATTTTTAACCACGATTCTCCTTCGATTGGTGCATTTTCGGGAACTTGAGATCTTAAAAATCCGGGTACTCTATCGGGAAATACTCTACGAGTACGAATGTTCTTTAAATAATCGGCGATGTAATCAACCATTTGTTTGCCTGTAAAAAATTATTGATAAAATAATTGAGTGAAGAGCATGGTGGTTGGTAAAACAACCCGTTACTAAGTTTCTTACAAATTCAAATTTGTGTATTTGTACTTTTTGATTTGTAATTATTTTTTTTCTGTAATTGGGTGTATAACCTGTTGGAAATATACATATTATTATTATAACTGAGCTGGATAGGTTTTAGAATTTTATTTGACATTTGGAATTTTTTTTAATAATGTAGTCAGTTGATACACGCCACCACGTGTTATTTTTCTGTACTTTTTTATTTACTGTAAAAATAATTAAATTGATTAAATTCCACGGCCTAACCAGCCTAATTTTTTATGGAAATACTCGTCCGTCAAGGTCACATATAATACCTCTTTTGTTGTTCAACTGAATCTAGCCATTGTCTTTGTAATATTTAGGTTACTTAAACGTTTCTTATCAAGAAATAAACAAATACATTTGCAGTGTTAAAAAATCTATATAAAGTTTGCTGTGAAAAAATTTAGTTCCAGTAAAGTCAGATTATCAACCAATAAAATGGTTTATGTTATTAGGTTCACCAAGTGACCGGATGACTCTGTGGGCGTTGACTTAATACCTACAACTAAAATTCGTACAAGGAAAACATAATCTTTTTGTTGACAGGTTATCTCGATCACAATACACCGAGGCGACAAACATTTGTTAACCAAAAAAAACAGTTTAAAGATATAGGTCTACGTCAGAATATAACGTATTTTGAGTCGCGCAAGGCGGACACTACTGATGGTGCTGACAAAACACTTGCTAGGTATTATATGCCGTCACTAAGGTACGATGGAACTTAATCATGCCCGAAGATGTTTGGCAAAGGTTTAAATAAAGCTGCATGATTTTACAGACTCTCGTATTTGTTGAAAAGTTTGAGACCTTCACTAACGATTTGTTTGTCCGTTTTCGGGTTGGTCAAAAAAAAGAATCTTGAATACTTAAACTCACTGGAATAAAATAGGTGAAGATATTTATTCTCAAACTTAGTATCTTCCAGGTTTATGTCAGAATACTTATCAAAGAACCGATATGAAAATCCTCGCCATATGATTAGTAAAAATAGATTTAGTTTTATCACTATCATCATTTGTATAAAAACCCAACTAAAAATTATTGATGGTGTCATATTAATCCTTCTAGGTGGAGGTCAATAAAAACTATATAATGTCAACCTTCGTCTTTATTTGATTATTGTGCCAATACATCAATGTATTCATCGTTAGTTATCAAATTAACTAATCTAACCATGAAATTTTTCTTTAATTTTTTTTTCGAAGGTGGAATTTGCAACTTATTTTTTAAATATTTATTATTTATTTATTAGTTTTTAACAAATTACTTTAACCCAAAAATGACCAGAAAAATTAACGATATAGATTAAGATCTTTCGGGTTTGAACAAAACTGATGATAATTTTTAATTTCTGAATTATTTTTTTTGTGAATAGTGGAATAGTAAGCGTTAAAAGTAGATAAGAAGGAAAAAGAAGGAAAAAAGGCAAGATGTAGAACAGTACAAAATATTGACAAAAAACTAGAAAAGAATGTAAAAAAAGGAAGAAAGAAGGAAAAAGGAATACAGAAAGGAATTACCAAAAAGAATACAGAAAATATCACATGGGGGGCAAGTATGGGATTTTTAAATACAATAAGCAAAAAAAAGAAAAGGTGAAGGATCAGGTATAGATGAAAAGAAATAGATAGAATATTGTATACGCAGTTTTATACAAGAAGGAAAATCAGACAAATACATAAAATTGTAAACAACAAAGAAAAAATAAGAAACTGGGAAGATTATAAGAAAAAGTAGAAAAGCAATAAGAAAAGTTAAAAAAAAAGGCGAGATGAAATTCAAGGAGAATAGTGGAAGTATACAGGGGAAAACTGAGGAAAATATTTAGAAGTGTAATTAAACAGTGGTGGGAGACGACAACATGTCCTTTATATGTTTAAAAGAGAGGAGAAAAGAAAGTAGAGGTATAAGCATAACAAATGCAGGATATAAAATATATGCAGAAATTTTAAGAAAACGCGGCTAATTCGCGGACTGGGTTTAGAAGCAGAAGAAGAGTAGTTGTAGATAGTCAAGAAGAAAATAGAAAAGAATGAAGGAAAATGTACGCAATGTTTATTGATATAAAATGAGTGTTTAAAAATGCGGATAGACCAATGTTCTGGGAGATAAGAAAGAAAATAATATACACGTATATTTTGTGGATTCTAATAGAGAAATACAAAAAAAGCACTGAAGTGAATGGGAATTTAAGTGAGGCATTATTAACAATGAAATGGCTTAGGTTCGTTGCGCTCAACTTTATTTTTAATTTATATTAGAGATTTAGAAAAGAAAATGGTAAAACATCAAAAAAGAGGAATGATTGGTAGGTAATATAAAAAGTTTGGCTATTACTATGAATAATAAGAATGAAAGTAAAATAAGAGGTGATCAAGGGATATTTACAGAAAAAAACACGGCAAATATAAATAAACCAAAAATAATGGATTTCCAAAAAAGAAAAAGAAAAGAACTTGATGGTGGAAAAAAAAGGAGATGGGTGTGGATATTTGGAATACAGAATAAGATATGAAAATAAACATGAAGGGCATATAAAGAAATTAGCACAGAAGGAAAATTTATTGTTGGGAATGATATGGAGAAAAGAAGGTGTATCTTTAAAAAATTGTGATAAGTGTCACGATGAATTAAACAGGGTGTAGATGAGGTACTGGAAATAGACACTGACACGCCAAGCTACATAATAGAAGAAAATGTAAATTAGAAAAGATAAGAATACAGGCAGAAAAGACAGCAATGAAATACAAAAAGAAATAAAAAGAAGAAAACAAAATGCAATTTTATATGAGTTCTGGAGAGATTAACAAAAAAAAGTAAAACTAGGACAAGAAACCAGGAAGTTATATTACGAATGAGAGGGGTATGCGAGTGAGGAAGAAATATTGAAGACAAAATAGTTAGAAAGAATAAGCATAATCAGATTCAAGGAAGAAGATCAAAGACAACAAAAGGCAAATACAATGAGTTATTTGAAAAACTGATAACTGAAGAAGTCCGAAATATTTAATGAATAGAAGAAGTCTAAAAGATACAACAGTAATAGCAAGATTCAGAAGTGGAAATGAAGAAAATGAAAACTAACGCGAAGATGAAAAAAGAAAATCGAGAATATGTGAAAATTGATGGAAAAATTTCAAAAGCATAAAGGAGGAGTGTGATAAATTAAAAATGGAAGAAAAGGAGAGGAGAGTGTCATTAAGAGAATGGGGAGAAGGAATAGCTTGAATAAAGAAAGTGTTTAAAAGAAAGAGGGAAAGTTAATTTAATTTTGTTAAACAATGTTTGTTAGTTATGATGTTAAAAATCTATTGTTCTACTTTTGTATTGTGATTGAAACCGATAAACAACATTAATTCAAGAAATATTATTGTAAATAAAAAGGCTTAAAACTTAAGATACTTTTTAATTTTTCCCAACAAATTATAGTTAGTCGAATATAAATCGGTCAAAAAGTTTATCTTTAGATCTAACCTTTTCGGTACGTAAACACGATACCTCAAAAACTACTGGTATAATTTCAGTAGATCTTAGTACTTCAAGTTTCTTTAAATAAAACTTTAACTAGATGATAATTTGGGCATATTAGGTTGAAAAATACAACAATTTAAAGGGGAGCATTTTTAGTTTATGTTACCATTTTTTGCGCCCTTTTTTTTAAATTAGCATTCACACCACTTGGTTAACAAAAAATAAAAGTTTATTTTTATTTTATTTATTATCGTTAAAATTAAATCTTGAAACACCCATGTAAGTTTTAGCAAAAGTAATTCGAATGAGTGGTCTGGGAGAATGTAACAATGGTTTTAAAAAATGGTCATATTGTTATCTATTATAAAACATGTAATTTAAAATAAAAAGTTTACGACCGTAGAATATTACATTTTGACGTCCAACGTGGGGCAGGCCGATTTAAAATAAACATTTATATAACAACATAATAGAAGATGGTAAAAAACAATAATTAGTTGTAAAATAAAAGAAACAGAAATGTAGGAAAATAGGATTTGGTTGAAATCATAAAAATAATAAGAGGAGTTTGTTTAAATGAGAATGTAAACAGAAGATTTGACAAAGTTAATAAATAATTTAAGTCAAGCAATAAGAAGAAGTAATGGAATAACGATTTAATGATAATGAAGAAGAAGTAAACAATTAATCGACATGAAGAACCGTAACATAAACAAAATAAATGGAGGAAAGTACAAGAGATAATAAAGTATTAAAAATTGAATTTAGAAAACAAACAAAAAAAATTAAAAGTTAAACAATTTTTTTAAAGATACACCTTCTTTTCTCCATATCATTCCCAACAATAAATTTCCCTTCTGTGCTAATTTCTTTATATGCCCTCCACGTTTATTTTCATATCTTATTCTGTATCCCAAATATCCACACTCATCTACACTTTCGATCTCCTTTTTTTTCCACCATCAAGTTTTTTTTTTTTTTTTTTTTTGGAAATCCATTATTTTTGGTTTATTTATATTTGCCGTGTTTTTTTCTGTAAATTTCCCTTGATCACCTCTTATTTTACTTTCATTCTTATCATTCATAGTAATAGCCAAACTTTTATATTAACTACCAATCATTCCTATTTTTGATGTTTTACCATTTTCTTTTCTAAATCTCTAATATAAATTAAAAATAAAGTTGAGCGCAACGAACCTGAGCCATTTCATTGTTAATAATGCCTCACTTAAGTTCCCATTCACTTTTTGTATTTCTCTATTAGAATCCACAAAATATACGTGTATATTATTTTCTTTCTTATCTCCCAGAACATTTGTCTATCCGCATTTTTAAACACTTATTTTAAAATAAAAAGTTTACGACCGTGGAATATTACATTTTGACGTCCAACGTGGGGCAGGCCGATTTAAAATAAACATTTATATGACAACAGAATAGAACATGGTGAAAAAACAATAATTAGTTGTAAAATAAGAGAAACAGAAATGTAGGAAAATAGAATTTGGTTGAAATCATAATGATAATAATAATAAAAATGATAAGAGGAATTTGTTTAAATGAGAATGTAAACAGAAGATTCGACAAAGTTAATAAAAATTTAAGTCAAGCAATAAAAAGAAGTAATGGAATAACAATTTAATGATAATAAAGAAGAAGTAAACAATTAATCGACATGAAGAACCGTAACATAAACAAAATAAATGGAGAAAAGTACAAAAGATAATAAAGTATTCAAAATTGAATTTAGAAAACAAACCACAAAAAAAATTAAAAAGTTAAATAATATTTAAAAAAACGTTACGGTAAAATTTTGAAACAAACTCAGAATTAATTATCAAGAAGAGAATGGAAAAAATATGTAAAAGTGAAATAAAAAGTAAATAAGAAAGTAAGGAAGAAAACATTTGAACTGAATTATAAAAAAACTGTAGAAAGCCGTATTTCAGAAAAAATCAAGTAACACAAAGAAAATTAGAAATGATGTTGAAGTTAAACAAAAAGATTTAGAAAAATGGTTTGACTAAGTGAGAAATTAAGAAACAACAAAGTAAAAAAAAAACGGAAAAACCACCAAGGAATTTTAATATAAGTCTGTAAAATGGTTCAGATAACTAAATAAAATTCAGATAGTCGAATTGTGGGCAAGTTATTTTAAATTAAATTCGAATGAGTGGTCAGTAAGAACGTAGACATGGTTTTAAAAATAAATATTGAAATAATTAATAATAAATATAAATATAAAAGTCATATTATTTTTATAAAACGTGTAAAAACTTAATTTAAAATGAAGCAATATTTTAATTAAACTTATTTTTCAATTGATATTGAAATTCCAACATTTTTTTTACTTTTACTTAATTTTAATTAGTAACAAATACGTAAAGAAATGTGAAACGAGAAGTGCTTTAATCATATTTCATTTTTTAAATATTTTTGTAAAGCAACTTTATATTTACCGATTAAATAAACACATACCTACAGTCTATTTTATTTTCTCCTTCTAAACTAGTGATTATATTTAAAAATTATATAGTCCAACTAAAACGAGCTACCCCGAATTTACTATTTTCTCTTGAGCAAAATTCAAAAACAGGACCAATTTTGTTTTCAGGGGACATGTTTTAATGTCAACTTTGACTTTGAAACGTCAACACTTTCTCTCCGACATGACTACCTAAGGTATTTCAAAATTTGACTAACAATTTTTCAAAAACATTTTTTATTAATAAATAACTCATTTTTTCAAAAATTAAATAACGAATTAAATTAAATGTTTGAAATGTCTTCCATCAAGCTTCTATAACTCTTCCTACATTATTATTATTATTCTTTCACTTCCAAAGTCGTTCAAAATGTGAGAAGAGCTGTAGGAGCTTGGTTGTACTATTGTTATTAACATTTAATTTAATTGGTTATTTAATTTAGGAAAAAATTAGTTTTATTGACTATTAAAAAATTGTCACTCAAATTGTGAAATAACTTGGAGAGTCATAAAGACTTATAAAATGAGGGATATCTCGATCCCTTTTGCATTTTAAATTTTCTGTGATGGAAACTGTCGGAGGCAGGATGTTAACGTTCCAAGATCAAATTTGACAAAATATTTCCTAAAAACAAAAATTGTCTTGTTTTTGGATTTTATTCAAACAAAATAGTAAAGGTGTGGCTTATTATTGTAGTTTGTATTGTAAAACTATACTATAATACTATTTTCAGCAATCAGCAATACAAACAAACTTAATTTTTTCCATACCAACTACAATACAATTAATTATCTTTTTGTACCGCTTTATAAAATTTTGGCTAACGTAAGAAGACCGCAAAAATTATATTACAGTTAATAATACTTATTGATATAATTGAACTAACCAATACTAATAAGATTTACTTTATTACTTTGTATATATTATACTTTTGTACAATTGTTTACATTTTCATTACTTGTTAACTACATCAATTTACAGTAACAATTTGGAAGCTATAAATTTACAACGAGAAATATTAACACCCTATCTAATATAGATTTCAATATAAGAACGAAAGCGCTCAATTCTGTAAATCCAATTCAGTTTATTGTTGCATTAAACTGGATGTATTTACTTATGCAGACACAGAAAAGGATTTTACTTGACATTTATAGCTTATAATAAAATCTACACATAGTTTATGCACACAACTTACCCCGTATCCTATACTCTTCCACATCCATATCTAGAACAATAATACAACTTCCAAATAAACTAATATTAAACAAATTCAATGATAAAGTTGTAACTTTAACTTAGTAACCTTTCATAAAAGTGGATTAAAATAAGCAAGTAGCTTTTCGTTTTACATTTAACATTACTAGGGTTTCAGCTACGCTTTTTGGTTGTTACGGAAACTTTCCCATTTGACACAATTAAACCTATTTAATTGGATTTAGGAATTTAAATTTATAAAATTTATAATTTTATTTAAGCAACAAAATCTAAGAAACTTTAAACAATGGAGATGCGGGCGAGTAACTTGAAGAGTAGATTAATTTTCAACAATTACTAAAACACTTACAACTTACTTGTATTTTAGAAAGATTCAAATCGCACCCAACAACACTGAAAACTGAAGCCAAATGCATTCAACAAGTGACAGTGTGCCTTTTATACATAGGGTTTCCCTCCACCTACGTAATGGAAAACATTATTGACAACGAAGATTCTCCTTTCGTTTAAACAATCTACCAAAATCGATTTAAAATTTAGGTGGATATCTAGTTGTCGCAAATTAAAAACTTAAGTCGTCAAAGTCAAAGTCAAAATGGCTTTTGCGCGATTACTATTAAAATCCCGAAAAATTAATAAACTCGTAACCATATTAGATGGAGAAAAACAAAAATCTGCTCAATCGAGTAAAGGAAAGAAGTGAATTATACGGTGAGGCAAAAATGGCGACATTTTTGGTTAGATCAACGTATTCGTACAAAAAGTTCGTCAAAAGAATTTTGGGTTTCGGAAAGGTTCTTACTTATCCAGACTACGTATAAAATTGGACACGACGGAACTTGCGAAAATTTTACGATTAAAAGCATCGGAGGATTTATTGGAGGATTTTTATTGACTTACATATTTTTTATGTTTTTCGTTTTGCAATTGAATTTTAAATTATCTACTGCTACTATCATGTGTTCAATATTTGGAAGCATTTTAACGATAGGCTTAGCTTTTAGCTTTAAAGTTCGGTAAGTGGCTTTAATAATTTTTAAATATTTTAAATTTTTTTAATTTTGAAATTATTTTTTCTTGTGTATGTTTTTTAACATCAAGTATTCTAAAATATTTTACCATAAGGTGGAGAGTTCCACAATAGTTTTAAAGTAGAATATTTTAGTACCTTTTTTAAACCCATCTCCAAAAAATTTTATTTAGTTTTGTTGGAAAGAATCGCATAGTAGAAAAGACACGATTATTTAAAACTATTCACTAATTAGATAAAATTTGGAATTCATTTTTCATGATAATAATAAATTTTGAAAAATACTGTTTATACACATTTTACTCAAAAACTTTGTTTTTATTCATATTACTCATAGTTTCTTCTTTAAATGGTGCTATTTTTTGAGCGCGGACTGAATGATGCTAATGGGTCGTCAAAGTTGGTATTATATGGGTTGTTATTACAATTTTTTTCTTTAAAAAAAATTAGTCGCTTTCATTTGTAAACGATGTTGGCTTCAAAAAAAGCACCATTCGACTTTAATTACTAAGATCTTCCGGGTGAAGCAGTGTTTGTCCTTCCCTCCTTCATTCTCCGCTTAACGTTTCGCTAACTATACTGATCGCTTCTTCAAAAATTAGTCTAAAAACTGATGTTGTCTTCTGCAGCGTCTTGATGATGTTCCTTCAATCTACAATTTTTATAAAGATAACTATTTTAGTGACATCAGCTTGAAAGCTTACATTCCTACATTAAATTTTAATTAGTTTACACAAAAGGATTTAGACCAACCGATGTTGGAGCCGGTTACTTCTCTTGGACCAAGAAATATACCAAGATGTGGTATAATTTTGATAAAACTTGGTACCTATTCAGTATAGGAAAATGACACTTAAGAAATATATATACTTAAAACAGCATTTTTTTTAGGCTAAAATGCATTTAATTTTTGTTTTTTGCTTTTCATGTTTTTCTATTTTCTACTATTTTTCCCAACTTATAACCTGAAAAGCCGTTAAATTCCGCTACACCTCCTCCCACCACGTTTTTTTTTGGTTTTCCGTTCTTTTTTTTTCTGGTTTGCTTGTCATTATGTTATGTGTAAGTTTGTTTTTTAATTTTCGTTTTTCCGTGACCCATCCATCTCAGCCTGCTTTGCTGTATTAATAACTTTATATTGGCTTCTGGGTAGATTTCTTCCAATTTTTTATTTATTTTCCGTCTCCAAGTATTATTATCCTTGATGCCTCCATAGACCTTTTTGGTATTTTTTTCCAATTTTCTCCAGTACTATTGTCATCACTCATGTCTTACTTCCATAGATCGCGACTGGCCTTATCGCTGTTTTATCACATACTATTTTATTGTGTATTTTATTTTGTTTTGTGCTAATTGTTTTGTTTTGATTTTTACTTGTTGTGTTCGGCTCGTATGTATGTACCCCATGTTATTCTTCAATTTGAATCTGTATTGTCTTTCCCTGTTAGTTAGTTCCGCATCTTCTCTTTAATGTTTGTTTCCAAGTATCATATATGTAGATTTTATATCGTTTATATCTAATCTTACTCTTTTTGCCTCTGCTTCTAGTTTTTGCGTTCTTTTTTGAAGTTCTCTCTTTAAGGGCGGCATTAGAATCACGTCATCTGCATATGCTAAACATTGGTAGGACTTTTCCAGTATGGTGTAGTCCATTTTCATGTTACTTTTTCTGAGGATAAAATAAATTAAATAATTCAGATGATAGAGGGTCTACCTGTCTTTGCTTTAAAAAATTTCGGATAGTTGTTTATCTGCTTTCACTCTATTTTTTGTTGTTCTCAATGTTATTTATTTCTTCATTTACATTTTTAAATATTGTATTTCTTTCATGACCTGGATTGTTTCCATGCGTGTTTAAAATCTAGAAATAGGGTATGTAATAATAATAATATAATATACAATAAGCAGTTTTGACAAAAGCAAAGCTTTCAAACCGTAACCTATCCCGAAAAGAAACTTGAAGATGGATGACAACATTGTCATCCTCAAAATGGACAAAGGAAATGCGACAGTGCTGTTGTTTTCTTCTTTTTGAAACCCAGCAGTGGTATACATTAGGTATCTCCAAATCTCTCGTCTGTATAAACTATCAAAAATTTGTAAGCACTACAGTTCGAGGACATTGTACTGAAGAAGGGAATAAGTGGAAAATAATCGAGTAAACCGAAAAAACCTCATAAACTTGTTGTTCTTGCTAAATGCAAAATAAGTTTTTGATATACCGACCTCTCCAAATCTTTTCCATAATCGCGGAAAAGATTAGATTTTTTGATCGGCTATAACTTGCAATACCGTGCTCATGCAAGCGATCCAAAGTAATTGCTTTGCAGGCGATTTTGCGCGTTACATTTTTAGTCCTTTCGACTAAACTTGAAAAATCGATATTTTTGAAAACAATTGTTTTCGCCTAGATTGATGGAAATTCACGAATGCGGAAGTCTCTGAAAGATGCTGATTCTGTTAGGTTTTTGACGTCATACATTTTTAGTCTTATCCTGCAAATTAATTAGACTGACATTTTTTGAGTTATATCTTCGAGAAGACAAACATTTTTGAAATTTTTTATATCTGCTTCATTTTTTCAATGTAGCGTATTTTTCAAACAAAACCGTATTGTAGTTCACACGGCGACTATTTTGAGTTTTTGCAAATAAAATATTTTTAGTCATGATCCCCGACCTTGAAAAATTGACATTTTTTGAGAAGAAGTCCACTTTTTCTTCGATATCTCGAAAAGTATCAATTTTTCGAGGTTTGTTATCCGAACAAAAAATGTGGTGCGCGCGAAACTCTCGGCAAAGCTTTGTTTTCGAAAAAGGCGCGGAAAACGTAACTTTTAAGAAAAAATCTCAAATAATATCAATCTGAGCAATCCTCGGGGTAAGGCCAAAATTATTGCAAACTCGTACTTACAAATTAGATAAATTTTTGTTCAAAATTTTTAAGAAATCTAATAGAAAAAATTTGCCACGCATTTGTAATTTTAAATGACGAATCATTAAAAATCGGAAAGCACATCTTGATGAATTTTTTGATAGGTTTGAGGATACGTTATTATTTCAGAGTTTGTTTTAACAACTCTGATATGATTTGGATAAGTTGATGTATTTATTGTTCGCCTTTGTTTATTAAATCATAACATCCTATTAGTAAAACCTGTTTCATCTAACCCAAGTAAATAGATCTTTTCCTAATGTACATACCAATTGGGACTTTCAAGCACGGATCCTACTCTACACTCTGATATTTAATACAAGAAAAGGACTACAATAATTTTAGATTGACTAACTTAAATTTTTTAGTTTGTTTTTAAAAATAACATCCTAGTGGTAGAAATAGACATCTAAAAAGAATTTTCAACAATTACTCTGGTTTTTTTTTATAAATTTTTGTTTCCTAAATTTATACAAACAGTTATAAGGTACGTTCGACGACAAACTCAAATGCTATTATTATGCTATATCCACTTGAATTAATCTGTGTTACTTTTTTGATATTATCATCATCATATATATAAAATTGTTAAATGTTTGTCCTTCTGTTTGTCTGTCTGTCTGTTTGTTACGCTACTCCTCCGGAACGGCTGGACCGATTTTGACAAACAATACCTCAAAATTCTTAGAAAATTCCCACTTAGAGCGTAGGCTATGTTTGAAGTCGGTCCCACCGAGTACCGGCCCCACCAGGTGGGGCCGTCACAAACTACAAGCAAAGATAGGCATGCAATATATCGTTCGAAAGGGTACGACAAATGGAGTCTATCCATGTATGACATGACCACACAGGCTTGAATGCGACTCAAATGAGATGCTATTTTTCAATTTTTTTTTAATTTAAGCGTTCTAGAGCCCATTTTAGAAAATGGGCATCTGACTAGTCATCTAATAAAGAGCGACCTCGGCTTATACGGGCCTTGATCTTGGTTGCCATTCAATAATTTGCAATGTCCATGGATTGTTAGTTCTTCATGGTATGTGGCTCGCCCCATTCATTGTGGTTTGGCTATTCGTCCTTATTCAGTCTAAAACCATTCTAAAAACATACACTCCTTTCCAATGGTTCCCGGAAGGTCACGGTCGTTCTCGAATTTACGCGAATCCTCCTCAACGTTAACTAACCACGCTCCCCATTCCTAACCCGATCTCACCCGAACGCACGGCGCATTTGCACTAACCCCATCACATTCAAAGTTTAAATCCCCACCACAAATTTAAATTTCCCACCAAAATGGTCCAAAAGCGGCATCACTATCTACTTTTATTATTATAATTAAAATATGAATATTTTTCTTGATTAACCAACTTTTGTAATTCTAAAAAATATTGATTAATTTTATTTAATGTTTATAAGACTGGCTCTATAAGATATTTAATTTAGTAACCTTATTACCAAACCTATTTTTAATGAGCTGTCGTATTTTGATATTCACAATTCTTTTAAAAACAATAGATTCGTAATAAACTAAAATAAATATGAGTGCAAGTAAAGATAATTAATTAAATTGTTTTGAAACGAATATCAATTAAATTTATATGAAAACTAATGAGATTCAAGCGGTAATTAATTTTCAGTTGCGTCGTTCTATTACTTCTACCGCAGTTCTTTTCAAAACGAGGACGTCAAGCTCTGATGGCATATGCATTTATACTTGCAATAACGGGCCCCGCAAAAAATACTTTACATAATATGGGCATCTTAAGTGAATCTTTAGCTTGTGGTCAAGTATGTGTTTATTATTATTATTATTAATAAACGATTTTGTTAAATCTGTTAATTTCAGGAGCAGCTAAAGAGTGCAGTGCGGCAAATACTGGAAGCGATTAAAAAACCTTTGTACGCAATTCGGGACGCTATAAAGACAGTAGTAAAGACGGTCAAAGTTGTTGTTAAAAAAATTAAAGAGATTATGCTGACAATAAAAAGGATTATTGTTGGAATAGGTATGTGATTATTCTACAATTTTTGACTTTTTTTGTTAGTAGTGATTTTCAATTACAAAGTATTGTATAAGTCTTCAAATATTGTTACTCTTCGCAAAGAATCAAACTAAACTCACTGATATCCGAGGCATTTACATAATGTTAAAACTACTTAATATCTCAACAAACTTATCAGAGTCGGCGAGTTAGTAGGTCGAAAAACAAGTTGCTGCAGAATAATTTTGACGCAATACAAATTGACCGCGGGGTTAGTTGGATGCATGGTCAATTGGTCGCCGCTTATGATTTTTAAGATACCATAAGTATGCAATAGGTATTTTTGTTGGTGTTTTATTCATTTAGGAACCAGGACGTTATGATAATGGTCCAGACTTTACTTTAAAAGTAAAAATTATCTCCTCTTAGCTTTTATTCAACAAATGACCTTGACAAAGCACTTGGTGCGCTCAAACAAAAGTTAGCAGTGGAACTTCAACTCTTCTGCAGTGGATTTAGGACACTTAACTGTAGAAGGTAAGAACTGACACTGATAGGACGCTGCAAGTAGACGATACAGGTCAAATTACCTATAAACGGTCCCGTATTGTAGTTTTCCATTGACACGCTAAAAACAATGCAGCGTGGACGAAATGTACATGAAACAGTTCATTGCAGGTCATGAACCACTTAAAAATTCAATCAGATAATCTCATCCAAAGAATTGTTGCAGACCTATATATTTATAAGTGTACAGGGTTTTCCAAGGATAATGGAAATAAATTTGAACACAGGTTCAGGACCTCAAAATAAGACAAATAAACCCTATGGAGGTATGTTCGGAAACGCTTCGTTGAAGAGTTACAATGGTTCAAAGATGGCGACTTAATAATGCTTTTATTCTAATTTTTCACACTAGGATAAAAATATTTTCTACCTGTAGAGAAACTGCTAAAACTTAATTTTTCACTCATCCTCCATAGCTACTGAAGGGTGAAATCAACAATTTTATAACATTTTTTACCATAACTCTTTACATGATTCGAATTTTAACATTGAAAAACATGCAGTGGAAAGGTGGTTTCATCTGAAAGCTTTTTAATATTGTTAGTTTTATCATGAAGTATGTATATAAAAAATAAAATAACTAATATATATACTAATCATTACTCAGAATTCAATTTGTTCAAAATGACTGCTTTTGAGTGGGAGACCAGCGTTAGATCTTTTAATTTGGATCGAATAGCCAAACCACATTGTCCTGGTTGTTAATTGTAAACAGGCTTGAGTTATATTTTGTTCAACTCATGAAAGCTATTAACTGGTATTTCGTAGACTTGTTAT
Organism: Abscondita cerata; assembly: GCA_030710515.1. Classification (NCBI taxonomy): domain Eukaryota; kingdom Metazoa; phylum Arthropoda; class Insecta; order Coleoptera; family Lampyridae; genus Abscondita; species Abscondita cerata. The sequence continues at coordinate 335,681 of JALBCR010002259.1, forward strand.
TTGATGTAACCCCAGATAAAAAACCCATCAGTGCTAGGTCTGGTGACCTCGGAGGCCAAGCGACAGGTCCTCCACGACTGATTGATCTTCTAGGATAATGGGTGTCCAGCCTCTGTCGACAACTTCTGCCATATTGGGCAGGGCAATCATCCAGTTGGAACCAAGTGTTTAATATAATATTCAGTGAGACATTTTCCAGAAGTCATAAATTCTGTTCATAGAAATTAAAGAAATTCGTTTGCATTTAGTTGCTGTGGCAAAGAAAACTAGAATGAAACCATCCATAAAGTCGCCATCTTTGAAAAATAGGAACTCTTCAATGAAAAGTTTCCGGATATACTTCCATAGGAACATTTTGTCTTATTTTGAGGCTCTGAACTTGTGCCTAAATTTTTCTAATTAATCCTACAACACCCTGTATGTTTAGTTACCAATTCTGTAAGTGTTTGTGTATGTTAATTTCCTAACAATGTAAAACGTTTTTTTTTTTGTAAATAATCTTTGCAACGAATTTTTTGTCCATTGAGTAAGTCTTGCCGTAAAATGGATACGCGGCAAATTAGACTCGCTATAAATTTTCTTGGCAACAAAATGGCCGCGGCAAATAGGTTCGCTGAAGTTGGCCGCAGCAAGTTGTCCTAGACCCTTAGTAAATGCGTAGTAATATTTACCTTTTAAAAGCTAAAGACAAGAAAAATAAAAAACAAACAATGTGGAATATGTGAAAGCTGTAAAGGGAAACTAGAAAAATTATCAAGAACATATGCAACAACAGAAATAAAAACAAAAAAATTAGAGAATTTACTTGAAAAGTATATGAATTTGGAAAAAGAAGCGGAAAAAACCCATACAATTTATCTCTAGAATTGAAAGAAGATGAAAAATTAAGAAGGTTACAAAACTGAAACACGACCGATGACTGCAGTGTCATGGAGAGTTGGACGATAAAAAAATTAATAAAAAGTAGGAAGTAAACTAAGAAACACAAATTTATGTATAATATGAATTAACCTAAATGGAAACAAAATTACGAAATTGACTGTAAGACATGACAAAAAGAGAAAAAATCAGCAAGATAAGATACCAGAAGATCTAGATTGGCAATCTTTAGTGAAAATAGGAGCAAATAACAGGAAAAGTCGTTAGAAATGCAAACTAAACTAGGTCTGTCAACAAATACTTTAGAAAAATAAATGTAGAACAAACTCGAGTGATGTAGACAAAGGTTTTCCAACAGAGTAATGAAAAAGATAACAGCCACCTAGATAAACTGGGAGAAGAAAACGCAAAAAAAAACAAATTGACCATCTCTTGGTTGAAAAAAGGACATGCCCAAACAAGACCTTATAGAGAAAAAAATACAGATCGTATTCTGATTAGGGCAATGATGAAATAAATTAGGTTCACTCTGGTGAACAAGGCAATATAGCCTAATATAGCGTAGGATTTCCAGATGCAACCCTCTAACAATTGTGTAGAAAGTGTACATAAAGAATATGCACACGAAAACTTAAACGTCAGCAATTCCATAACACAAACTACAATGTGCTGAGAAACACATTATTACAGCAGCCTTGTCCGACATTTTCAACCACATATATCAATTATATAAATTGGTAAAAGAAGAATTATAAAAATATAATGTGGAGAGGTGAAGGATAATGGTATCTAGGGATTAAAGTGTAAGTGCAATAAACTAACTTAAGGTAGGTGGGCCTTGTAACCTAAATGGGAGCGAAAGAAGTAGTTAAGAAACTCGACAAAATAAAACTATGTAAAAGAAATACAAATTAAAATTTTAACACAATTGCACTAGAAAATATTAGTACGTATATAGTAGATAGTCAATAAATATAATTAGAACACTTCCCCAATAATTGCTTAGATCAATTCATATTTGCAGCTATTTCCTTGCCATTATCGAATTAAAATTGATTTATTATTTTCAAAAATCACGTACTTTAGACACATAAGTTTTATGGGACAGTTTTGTATAATGAATAGTTCTCCCAACAGCCGTTGGAAACGCTGGGGTAATACTGTTAGTAGGTAACTTAAAATTCTTTGTTACCGATTCGCGCGTAATTTTTAAATTTTGACATTTATGATCGGTTGTACCCTCAGACTAGATATAATTATCTAAACGAGTAACGCTATATACGCTTTATCCCAAAAAAGAGCACTAAAGAACGACACTAAAATATCACGTGACGACTGGAAATTTGTAAGTGGAAGTGGAAAATATACAAAATGTGTCATGTATTTTATAGTCAACGGTGATATATATTGACATATATTTTAAGTTAACAGTGACAGACCGTAGCATGAGTTTAACTTTTTCGTATGGCTGATTCACGTAGTTTTTGTTATTTTTCCACGCGTCACGTGACAGTGTACTTATACTTCTCTTCCTATCATGGCGACTTCAAAACAAAGGTGCACGTTACTTGTCTATACGTACTTATATTTAGTCTGAGATTGCAGCAAAGCGACTTGAACTTAAGATATGCTTAAAACAAGTGTTGTTGTGGTTTTATCTTTAAGTTTAAGTCTAAGAGATAGAAGTTGTGCGCAGTAATACTGCAAATGTGTGAGTATTGTCAGAGACGTAACGACATTATTTACGTCAAATGTAATGTCAAATTTGACAGCAGTCTGAGGTTATATTTCAGTTTCTGCTTTATTCGTTGTCAGTTGTCAAATCTGACGTTCAACGTTCAAACCAAAAATATCCCCACAAAGTAACCAAAAACCCACATGTGCAAAGCCGTCGCGCAGTGACATCACGAGCTAGACAAGGATCTCTGTCTTTGAAAAGGTCTGTTAGCAGTGTTTTCTCCATATTTATGAAGATTCTGTATGTGTAAATGTCGATTGGTGTCAGTCCAAGTTTATTTTATTGTGATTTTGGCATTGAAAATATGAAAAGTTACTGATCTTTGAAAATGATGGGATATAATTTACATCAAAAATACAAGTAAGAAGTTAAAAAAAGACGTCACAATTGTAATAGAAAATGGTGTTTGTATTTTTGTTGTGATTACGGTACTAATAAGATTTGTGTAATTATATTTTCAATTATAAAATGTAATACAAACTTACAATTTCTTTTTAAAAGTTCAGGTGAGAAAATAGATTTTAACAAATTCCATAAATGATGTAGTTAGCCCTACAGCCGCATGTGGTGCTACAATTTGTGTTTCATTTTTAATATGGGAGTTTCATATCTAAAGTTTTTTTTTTGTGAATTGTGAAGTTTTGGTAATAGTAATACTTTAAAAATGATGTCTATTCTGAAAGTTTGGTAGCATTTTCTTGAAGTACCAAGGTCTTTCAAACCAGGTTCCAAAGGTTAGTTAGGTTACAAAATACCATTCTTTTTTAGTCCAGCGCTGTCCTTGATCTAGACTGTTTCACTCACACAGGACGAACCTACTTTGATTTCCAAGAAACATGTATACACTTCTGTGAGATATAAATATCGCGTAGATTGTTTACTGAGATTATAATGTTTTCCAAATATATGGTTTTTAGTGTCATTTATTATTATCTTTAACTTGTGTAACAAGGACATGAGTTGCGTATTTGACGTCAAGAATAAAATAACAATCTTTGACAAGGTATTTAGATCCGTATCATATCATGGATGACTGTATCTTGAAGGTATTTTGGCATAATTTTAGTAGGGTTGGTTCTAGTTACCGTTGTGTTACTTATGGAATGTTGTACTTAACAAATTATAAATGATTTATAGTTGATTCATTTAATCAAAACAAAATTAATCAACTCTAGTCCACTAGCACCTGTACATTTGACCCATTGGCCCCTAACTTTATTATGTTATCAAAATTTTTGTTTTGCGTTGCGTTCTAGTATTCTTTTTGAGTCGTCATAGTTTCAAGAAAAATTCCAACATGATTTTTTATTTTATCGTTTTAAGTTCAAAACTTGTATTTTAGTAGGCAGTGTCTTGTATTATAGCACTTTATTTTTTTGTACCTCTTGTTCCATATATGATCTACTCGGTTTCTCTGTTTTTTTGCAATAACAGCAGTGTATTCAAACCTAGTTTTTACTTTGTATGACAGTTTTTTATTAAAACGTTATTGTCAATCTCTGGCTTTTTCTACACACGACGTCGTTAATTTTTTTGTGTATTTTTTTTACTTCTACTGTCAGATTATGGCATATTAATGGTTTTTGTTTTTTTTTAGTCATTTAATTTCCTTTTGTCCGGGCTTTTAAGTATGATTTAGTTATATTGACCTGGTACGTACTTGCTTTCCACTCTTCTAGTACCGATATTGTCAATCTCCAATTTGGGCATAGAACAAATTTTTAATGTTCAAAGTCATCACCATGTAGACCTGTCTGCGTTTGACGTTGAACTTCCTTTTCTAAAACCAAAGTATTTTCTGATGGTCAGCTTTTTACTCCTATTTTGCAATTGTGGTGGAATTGTGTGCACTATCTTATCCTAAATTTTGAACAATTGGTACATTCTGAGCCATATCGTTTTGTATTACAAATTGGGTAAAAAAACTTGCTGCATTTTTTCTTTGTCTTCTTTGTCTTTTGTACCTGCCACCTCTATTTGGTTCATTGCATCTGATTAATTCGTATCCATATTTTTTCTTCTATCGGTAAATTTGACATTACGAGGAGAAAGTTTTTGCATTATTTAATTTGCATCACCTGTGTCTAACAACTTGCTATCAAACTTTCAATTTTTTTTAATTTAGACTTTAAAGTAATAAACCAGTCAAATTAGATAAAAAATAGCCCCGACCCGGACATTTGAAATAACAAGAAAAAATGTTGAGGTTGATGTCCTAACTAAAATTTCAAAAATCCCAAAAAATACCGCTTGGGCAAAATCCGACATCTTGGAAAAACCGCCGCTACCTTGGTTTTGTATTGTTTCAAACATAGCGGTCAAACTATTACTTTTTACTTAAAAATTAAAATGTTTATTTAATTAATTCTCTAAATGTATACTGGCATTCGTCATTGTTCTCCAAATGCTCATACAGCTTCCAAGTTTACTTTGAAATTCATCGCGCCCACCACGAAGACCGGTAGATCCTAACGCCGTAGGCGGACGCGAACCTAGCCGAAAAAATCTTGACTAGCAATGACGGTGATAGCGGGCTTCTGCCGCTACCAAGTCAATCTCCGTGTCCAATCTTTGCGAAACTTTCTGACTCCATGAATCGGCTCTCTTACAAGCTATTGCACGTATATTCTCTATGAAAGGTAGGGTAGTTACAACGCTGTATGGTACTTGTCTGAATGTCGCATATCAACATTTCTAGTCTTACCGAGATTTAAGGGGATAACTGTTTACTTACCTTCTAATCACATCACATCTATACAAATAGACACCACTTTTTTACTAAATTATAGAAAAGGGTTAATTCCAATACTGCTATCAAAAAGAAATTTCATTTATTGTTGGTTTCTTGTTTAGCGTTTTTGAATGTCAGACATTAAAATTTTTAATTTTTGAATTGAAAGACTAATTTTATGGTTTAATAGCTCACTCTTTCTTTATCAAATCTTGCTTTGGTTTGCTTCATTTTTTTTTGTAGTACGAGCCTTAGAATGAGCTTCAGGGTACTAAGAAACAACAGCAATTTTGTCAATAAAATTGATAAACCAAACAACGATTGATTGAGATAGGATAAGACTGTTAAATTGCAAAAATTAAACCTTTCTATTCTATTTTTTTGGTTCAACAGTCAAGAAAGTCAGAAATATTTTAATTATTTATTAAACTCTACTCTGCATACTTTACGCTTCTTCTTTTTATTTTTTATACGTGTGCAGTTTAATGTTTATCTTAAACTCCCATTCTAACAGCTTTCCTAATCTATTAACATAAAAATAATCTCTTTTCCTTCTGGAACTTGCCATGATTTGAAAGATTCGTTGATGTTACTTAGTTCTATGGAATTCTTAAATCCTACCATTTCTTGTTTTATTTTTTCTGTATTTTGTTTTTGCCTAACAACTTTGCGTTTATATTGGGGTCCTAGATATGTTTGATACAGAGATCTACTCTGTATCTGTAACTTAGCGTTACAAAAGATAGAACAAAGTTAAAATGACATAGTTGACATAGCAAACCTTTTTTAAAAGTGGTGGAAAGGATAGAAGGATGGGAACTGGCTTTATAGTGAGTGAGGCGAGGAAAGATATGGTAATCACTTTCAAACCAATAACGGATAGAATGTGCGTATAGAGAATTTATTTATTTATTTTTTATTTATTCGTATGGTAGTATAGAGAATAAAAGGACGTAATAGGAAAATAAGTATTCTTAATGTTCATGCTCCAACGGAAGAAAAAGAAATAGAAGTCTAAGAACAATTTCATGAATTATTGGACAACGAATATGAGAAACTACCAAAATATGACATTAAAGTACAACAAGTACAATTGGCAATTTCAGTTTGCACAAAGAGAGTAACGATAATCGAAGACTACTTATTCATCTAGCAATGAAAAAAGATATGAAAATAAAGAGTACACACTATCAACATAAAGACATTTATTACGCAACATGAATGAGTCCAGATGGCACAACTACAAATCAAATAGATCATGTTTTAATTGAAAGTAGAAGCAAAAATATCATCAAAGATGTTAAAACATATAGAAAAGCGGATTTGAATTCAGACCATTTTATGCTGGGTGTGAAAATGTCAACCATGGTACCAAATAAAACTAATACAAACATATATGTAAATGGGTTAAAAAGTAGAGCGCAAATACAACTCAAAACTGGAGACCAAAGAGGAAAGTATCGGGAAGCAATGAAGAAGATATTAGAAAAGGCGGAAGTAGAACAAAGTGTAGAAAAAGTATGAAAGGTAGAGAAGAGAGTTCAAAAAATTATAAGAAAAAAAGAGAGAACACCAACTAAAGGAGTTAGATGAGATTGAAGAAAAGTATAATAATAAAGAAATAAGAAACTTTTATCAAGAAGTAAAAAGACTAAAGCAAGAATCCGAAACAAACACCATTTTTTGTAAAACCAAAGAGAATACACTACTGGGATCAAAAGAAGAAGTAAGAAAAAGATGAACGGAGTACTTTCACGATCTACTAAACAAAACAAAACGCCAAGAGAAAGAGAGAGAACACTTAGTTGTAGAAGATGAAGAAAGTGAGGACGAAGTGGAAGTACCAATAGAAAAGGAGATAAGAGAAGTGATATCGAAACTAAAAAACAACACAAGTGCAGGAGAAGATGGGATACAGGTGGAAATATTAAAGTATGGAGAAGAAAAATTATAGAAATTGGTCATCGGTATGATGCAGAAGATATGGAAGAAAGAAAGGATGCCTAGATCCTAGAAAGTAGCACAGATCTGTCCGATTCACAAAAAATGAAATAAAACGGTGTGTGAAAATTATAGAGAGATTACGCTGTTGTTACAAAATACTCGCCACATCCATAAAGAATAAACTTGGAGGATATGCAGATATGGGGAGTATCAATGTGGCTTTAGTCGAAATAGACCGGTAACCGACCAATTATTTGTTCTGAGAGAAATCCAAGGAATTAGTCACGAATTTAGATTAAAAACGCACCTGATATTCCTAGATTTTAAACAAGCATATGACAGTGTAGAAAGAGAAGAAAATTGGTAAGATTGGTGAAAATAACTCTGGATGATACCACAAATAAAGTAAAAATTGTAGGCAAGCTCACTGATAGTTTTGGTGTAGAGGTAGGACTACAGCAAGGAGACCCGTTGTCACTAGTACTATTTAAAATTGCGTTGGAAAGTACAATACGAAGAGCAGGTTTAAACAGTTTTGGTAGAATATTCAGACGTAGAAATCAATGCCTGACTTTTGCTGATGATTTGACTATCGCGACACGCACAAAAACGGAGCTACAGGAAACCACGCAAAAGTTATTAAGTAGAGACGAAGAGAATTTAACTGGAAGTAAACGAAAATAAGACAAAATACATGACATGGAATGATAGAAAGATTGAACAGAAGAAATCCATAAGTATCACAATCAAGAACAAAATCGTACAGTTCGAAGAAGTATGCACTTTTACGTACCTGAGAACGTTAATAACAAGGAAACTAGGGTGTGAGGAAGAGATTAAGGCACGAATGGCTGTTAGAACAAAGTTCATTTGCATTGAAATTAATTCTAAATAGCAAGGTGTTTGCTAAAAACAGTGAAAACAAGAATACACAGAACAATAATAAGACCATCGGTTATGTATGGAGCTTAGATGTGGACGATGAGAAAACGCAAACAGCTAATGCTAGAGGTGTGGGAGAGAAAGGTACTGAGGAGAATATGTGGTGGAAAATATGTGAATGGACAATGGAAAATAAGATCAAATCGAGAATTAGCCGCGCTATATAGACAACCCAGCATAGTATGGATGTATCAAGGCACAGAGGCTGAAATGGTTGGAACACCTAGAGAGGATGAACGAAGCCAGAACGCCAAAGGACATTTGGAATCTGAAGTTTGGAGGCACAAAAAGAAGAGGTTATTTAATCATTCAGATATGTTTGAGCTACTTCGAAGTGGGTGGGTTGGAAGAACAATCTCAAAGGTGCACACTACAGTTCCAAGTCATAAGAAATCAGGGTAGGTAACTGAACCATTAACTGTTTGAGCATGTTTACATAAGCAGTCCATATAATGTCTTGACATCTTAAAGTTCCAGATTTATAAATTTTGTTCTAAATATCTTATGGAAAGGCTTATCAAAAGGCATTTGGATAATGCCAACTCAGCATTTCTATTGATTCATAATAGTATATTATGATACGAGTTTTATAAGAAGAATTTTGGCGCACGCGCGGGTTTAGGGTACGACGAGCGCAGCGAGGAGTGCCTAAAAGAGTAAGTGCGACAAAATGCCTTATAAACGAGTATCATACAATATTTTTTCTATTTTGCGCCTCTTTTACAAAATAAATAAAATATATTTTTGAAATAAAAATTCATGTCGATATTTTTTAATTTTGAGGTTGGCAATACAAACTGTCAGATTATGGAACTTTGAATATAAATTTATACAGTATTTAAAATTCCACCAGAAATTAACAATATTGCGTTTAAACACCTAAGCATTTCTTATAATTGGGTTGCCATAAGTTCATTCAAGTGAAATAAAAGCATCCCACCCTGTGAACAGCCCAATTGGGATTAACATCATGGGAAGAGTTTCAAAGGATATCGCCAAATACTTGTAATTGCCCAACCCTGAACTTTTCACTGGGCACTGTTTTTGGAGAACCAGTGCCACACACTTGGCAGATCGGGGGGGGGGGGGGTGATTTACTAACAATTAAGCGTCACGGGGGATGGAAATCCTCTACGGTTGCAGAAAGTTATATTGACACGTCTTTGAAAAACAAACTTCAAGTTTCTCAAATGCTTTCATCAGAGCCCACCAATAGTAACCTGCCTGGATGTTCCTCCTCTGCTTCCACCGATTGTCACACCACTCCTACTAATAATTCTCAACAAAATATCGTAACAAGTCATAATTTTTACCTGGTCTCGGATTTAACATTATTCCGCATTCTCAAATGCTTTCATCGGAGCCCACCAATATTAACTTGCCCGGATGTTCCTCAGCTTCCAGCGACTGTCACACAGCTCCTAATATAAATAATTCTCAGCACAATATCGTATCGACTCATAATCTTTTACCTGGTGCCGGTGTTAATATTAATCATCAGCAAAACTCCAATGTAACTATTAATATTTATAATAATTGTACATTATCGTCACATAATTAAAGTAAATTGTTTTGTTTGTTTACTTGTATTTATTAATAAATAATCGACCAAGAAAAAATCAAGGTTAGGTAAACTGTACGTAGATTTCTGACATTCAGTGTTAGTGTTACCAACATTAAAAATATAAGTACACCAGCGCTATAAACGCACTCGAACTTCTATTAACGCACCGCTTTGAGTGCGGTTATGGCTTTGTAAACGACGCGAAATAGAAAAAATAGCTTTTAAAGTTACTTTTGAAGGACTATCATTTTAGCGGATGATTCAGTTTGGTGTTCACGGCCTTTTATTTTCTTTTTTATTTTAAGGAAAACTACTGTAAAGTATATTTGTTTGTGAAAAGCATGTTAAACCACATTGGATATGTCATAATTAATTTGACATTTGCCAACTTTTCTTTTTTTTTCAAATGACGCTCTGTATATTTTCCTTTAAGGCGTTTATCAAGCAACCATAAGTTTCCTTTCTTTAATATTATTAATTGGTGTCAATAATTTAAACATCAAAGTGTTGTAAGGAAAAAATTGATTTTGAATTAATGTTTTACGTATTCCGATGATCAAAATGTCGAAAATTATGTGATTAATTTTGCAATAAATTTTCAACAAGTTACTAACCGGCCATATTGATAAGATTAAATATGAACCAACCAAGTATAGTGGAATTTTTCTTAATTACTTGTAATCGTAAAAATTTATTTTAGTAATTAATTTAAACAAACACTGGTGGTAAGGAAATCTTTCTATAAACAAAAACCATTGATCTGGCTATATCTCTTTTTCATTTCAATTTCTTATTTAAGAGGAATACGGAGTAGCTCCCGCTAAATCATGCACTATAAGTAGAATTAATGCGTCGAATGGTCTCGTAGTACTTATAAAATTGACTCAAATTTTCAAGTTATCGGCAATGTTTTGATTGAAATTGAAAAATATAAGAAGGGATTTTGTCGTGGTTGTAGTAGAATTTTGGTTTTGTATTTATTTCTATTAAAATTGTGGTGTTATATGCTATAAAATGTACAAATTCAAACACAAAAAAACAAAAAGTAAGCAATTTGAAAAAAAGTAATACTACAATGACAACGTCCTAAGTTTTGTTTTTTATAAAACATTAAGTTTTACTTCAAACATTTAAAATTTAAAGCTGTTTTAAGGGTACTTATAGTGCATGTTTAGCGATGGCGCACTGCTAGTACGTATTCTTCTTAATATACAGAAAAATCAACGTACCAATCAATAAATTAATCAATTATATTAATAATAAATATGTTGAAAATTTTTTTTAAATACTAGCAATAATTGTAAATGATTTTCAGTGCGCGTAATAAAGGCTGCATTTCAATTCCTTGCCAAAATATTAAACGTGTGCAACAAAGAATTAGGCACCCCTTTCCAAAGATGCATGAGAGCTTTTGAAGACGCAATTCTTGATTGCAACGCAAAATTGGGGCCGTTTTTTAATTGGCTTTGCTCAATAACGTACTTAATTCAAACCGTTTGCTACGTAGTGAAGATATTTGATTTCATTTGCATGATCATCGATTTTATAAGTGATTCTATTGTCGGAGTTATTTTTAAAAGTAAGATGGTAAAGTTTTTAAATAATTTTTTTTTGAAATTCTCGTTTGCAGAAATAAAAATATTTATCAGGCACGTAAAAACTATGTTCTACGTCAGAATAAAATTTTCACATTCGTTTCATTTTGAAACCAACCAAACGAAGTCCGTGAACGAAGTTGCCGAAGGTATCGTGACCGAAGTTCGTCAACGAACAGAAAAACTTTTGGCTTTTTTTGATTTTATGTCGTGCGCTACTAGTATGTTTTTCTTGGTACTTGTCGTGAGGTAAGTTACATTATTGATAGTAAACACCTACTTTCTTTTTTTTTAGAGTTTTGCATTATAGGTACAAATTTCTGACTAGCGACCGATTTGATAACAGATATATTACGAGAAACTTTAGAAACATTGATCTACGAAGAGCTCAATTAGAAAAAGAGACGGTATTGCCTTTAAATCATAGAGAACGAGCATTATATATTAACGTATGTATTTAGAAAAGATTTCTACAAATTATTTATTTTAAAAAAATAATTTTATTTCCTTTTTCTAAGAATGATTTGAGGTTAAGCGGACAAACAACCAATTCCAGTTTATTGGCGACGTTTCGCATTCTTATGTTCAGGGTGCTTCTTCGGGTCAGTGCAAGATCAGATTGTTATTATTGCATAAGTTAGTTTTAATGATTTTAAGAAAAACGTCTTACGCACAACTTTATATCTAAGTAGCAGTGACCCGAAGAAGCACCCTTAACATAATAGTGCAAAACGTCGTCAAGAAACTAGAACTGGTTTGTTTGTCCGCTTAACCTAAAATCTTATTGTACTTTTCTGGCAAAAGGAAATAAAATTACAAACAAGAGTAAAAAACCGATCCATATTGAAAAAATAGTGTTTGGCATCTCACTTAATAGAAATTTATAATTTTTTGAAAATTTTTGCGTTTCTGAGCATGATCTTTACAGTTCCCGTAAAATTAACAAATTGTTCTAATACAAGTGTATGATCAAATAAGCATTGATAAATCCCTAACATAGAGAACAAAACGTCAGCAATTTCAACGGTTTAAGTTGTTTTCCACCTCCACCAAGAAGATACAATTTTTTGAAGAAAGATCACCTTTGCGATTTGTTTCAGTTTACCAAGAGCGATTATTTTAATTAAGTCTTATTTAGGTTTTACGCTTTTTAACATGAATACTAAAAGTTCTAATTCCAAAATCTTTTTTAATTTTTAAGGTTCTAAGAACTATCTAAATCAAAAATTTGTCTATGACATAGTATAATGTCTTTTGTTTTTTTTTTTTTTTTTTTTTTTTTTTTTTTAATTTTTTTTTTTTTTTTTTTTTTTAAATATTTTTTCTTCTTCTTCTCTTTTTCTGCTGCTGTAAAAGGCGTATAGCATGTGTAAATCTCAACCCAACTCTTCCTTGTTTTTCTTATGCTTCTTTAATTTTTTATTTCTGTTTAGCTCTTCTTATCCTTTATCTGAACTTCTTTGGTGTCTTCCATTTCCTTCTTCTGATTAGTTTTTTACTTCCAGAAATCTTCTTCGTGGTGTCTCTCTGCTCATTTTTCACAGATGCGGATGATGAATTCTAATTCAAATTCCATGTACGTTATTCCAATTTTGCTGATGTTTCGACTGGTTTGAGCCTAGTTTAAAAATTCTAAATCTTTTAGACGCCTTGATAAAGACTGGGATCAAACCAGTCAAAATGTCAGCAAAATTAAAATAACGTACATGAAATTTTAATTATACCTCATCCTCCTCATCTCTTTCTAGAAGGCCTAGGCCAAGACAACTGGGAAACTACAAATTCAGAAAAAAAAACATCTATACTGTTTTTTCTCGATTGCTTCCAAGTTGTTGTAAAACTTCTTGCTTACCCTTTATGTTGTTCCATTGTTACGATCTTCCTCAAATGTGTCATTTTATTGTCTATATTTTCGTTTCTTCTTTTTTCTCCAGAATTTAGTGTTTCGCAGTGTACGTAATGGTTGATAAAGTTATAATGTTGTTTTCTCTTTCAATCTCTTTATAAACCAAGAGGAAAACCAGGATGCAGTTTGCATGTACTAAATAAATCGATCTTAAGACATAATATTCCTGAGAAAGGAGTTAAGTGGAAAACAGTCACGTAAAAAACCACATAGATTTGCAGGGAGGTTCTTGCTGAATATAAATCAGTTTTTGAGATTCCTACCCTCCTATAATTCCAAAAAGAATTATTGATCAGTTAGAACTCGCCATACCCTGCTCGTTCAAATGCTCCAAATTGACGCTTTTGCGTGTAATTTTGTGGGCTACAATTTTAGTCCTTTTGACCAAACTCAAAAATCAATATTTTTGGTGATATAAACTCAAAAATCGATGTTTTAGAAACAACTAAATTTGTTTTTAGATTGGCGGAAATTTAAGAGTTCTGGAGTCTCTGAAAAACAACCATTTTCTTAAGATCTTTTGACGCCGAAATTTTTGGTCCTATTTTGCAAATTAATTGGGCGCTTTTTTGCTAGCTATATTTTTAGTCTTATCCTGCGAATTACTGAGATTGGTACGTATCAAGATATGGCGACGTAGAAAGAAAGTTTTTAGAAAATTATTTTTCACGGTCATTTTCACGTATAGAAGCGTCCGAATGCAACACTACTGTACTCAAATAGAGCGTTTTCTTACGGACAACAATTTTGGCCGACAAATTTGAAAAATCGATACCTTTTGAGGTCCAAAAACTGCTCCTTTTTTAAGTCCGCCGTTGAAAATTAAAAACTGTTTTAAATATGCCAAATATGTACCTAAAGTTTTTTCCACACTGTTTCTTTTACGAAACATAGTCAAATACTGATTTCGAGACACCAAAATAAACCTTTCCTATGCAAAGTACAGAAGATACAATCTAAAGAACAATATATTCTTATTCTAATCTTTTCTTGTTTAAAACTTAGAGCAATTTTTCCTTCGATATCTCAAAAAACTCTAGTTGGTGATGAAAAACAAAAATGTCGGGCACGCAAAAAGAATTTGAAATAGTCGCCGCCTAACTTTTCTCGGCGTTTTATTCACAAAAAAACCGCGATACACGCGACTTTAACAAACTAAAAGCAATTTTTGGCCCATCTCAAAAATATCACATTCTTAGCAATTTGTGGGACATGAATAAAATTGTTGCCCGCCAATAACCACGCAATATGAGTGCGCTAGCTTGCCACTTGTTTTGTTTTGCGTTTTGTGCATGAATGAGTCGCAAAAGAGAATTTCAAATATTTCCCGTTTGCGATGCCATAACTCGAAAAAGTCGCTCCAATTAATTCCAAAAATGTCGGGCGTCAAGAACTGAACAGAATGTGTGTTTTTCAGAGACTTTAGGAGTAGTGGAATCCCACCAATCTAAGCAAATATATTTGTTTTTAAAAACACATTCTTGGGCTTAAATCTAGAAAAACATCGAGTTTTTTCGAGTTTTTTTGAGAGGACTAAAATTGTAGCCCAAAAAATCTCACTCAAAATATTACTTTAGATAATAAACTATTACTTTGGATATGTATATTCGGCAAAACCTTCCTACAGGTCTAGGTGGTTTTTTTCGTATGCGTGATTGTTTCCCATTTAACCCCTTTTTCAGGCTACTATGTTTTAAGATTGAGTTATTAAGTGCACAGTACAGATGAGTTGCTTTATTTGCCCTATTACTTAATTTTGCGTGCATTTTGCCATTGTTGGTTATAATTGACCCGAGGTATTCGAAGGTTGTCATTTTTTCTATCCTTGAGTTTTTGCAGACAATCTCTCCGTTTTTGTCAATGTTTGCTTTTCATTTATTATCATTATTTTTGCATTAATTTACATTTTCATTTTTATGTTTCCACCTCTATAACCCATTTGTGTAACAGTCTTTGGATTTTTCCCCTCCTGTTAAAACTATGTTTTCAGCATAACAACTTACTTATTCAAATGGTTTAAGTTTTTATGTTCTACCACTTTACTTAATATTGTTTCGGTTTTCATGAACTTTAGTATTCCAACCATTATAATCACTAATAGCAAAGGGGTTAGGTTGTCCCTCTGCTTTATCCCTCTCCTTATGTCAAATTCTTTGATTTTTGTCCTGCTATATGTATGTACCATATATTTCACTTTATTAATCGTGCTTCTTATTAAATAAATGGGCTGTCTTGGTACCGCCAACTCCACCAAAGCTTCCTAGAGTGCTTGCTTGTTCGCCGCTGCTTTATACAGGTTCTATATAATTCCCTTGCTTCTTTTCTTACCCCAAGTATTAGAGTTCTGAATATGAATACGTTTTTGTCCGTTTTCTTGCCTGGTTAAAATGGGGTTTGTTTTTCTTCCAGTTTGTGTTGTAGGTAATCCTTTAGCCTTTTCTGTACTATTCCTGTGTACATTTTGTGTGTAACTTGGCATATAGCTCTATCTCCTTTTGATGTCTCGCCTTTTTTCAGAGATTTGTTCCTAATTCGATGCTTTCCGAAATACTTACCGTAAAAACTTTATTTGTTCATCTTCTCCGCTTGCTTTCCCGTTTTATGTGATGAATTGCTTGTATCGTTTTATATTTAGAAATCTCTTGAAGTTTTTGTAATTTCATTATACTTTTTCCTTTGATTTTTTTTATCCTCTACTACTAACTACTCTTTTTCATGTTTTTAGAATTTTTTCGTTTTTGGGGTTTGTTGTTATTAGTGAATATTGTTTTTTTGTTTGTTTTTTTCTTAACTTCTTCTTTATCGATGTCTAGTATTTCTAAAAATTCGAATCGCCTGCAAGAGGTTGTACAATAGCAAACAAACACTGAGAATCACCCGACAGCTGTTTCGTCCTTTTGGGACTCATCGGGAGTGAGAGAACTCGAGTGTAAGTTCACTATTGTACAAACGCGCGCTGTCGACTATATGCCCTACTGAAGGGATCACAATATTTAAACGATAAGCTTTTTCGACATCTAGTGTCGACTCGTGAACTTCCGATGAGTCCCAAAAGGACGAAACAGCTGTCGGGTGATTCTCAGTGTTTGTTTGCTATTGTACAACCTCTTGCGTACTTTACTGCAAGCGATTCGAAATTTTTATACTTGCCAACTGTTAGGTTGGCTATAATTATTGAAGAATCGACTATGTAACTGCTTTACATACCTGTCGGCAAAGTTGCTAACATTTACGTACGTGAACGCTTTCACGAGTCGACACTAGATCTCGAAAAGCTTATCGTTTATATATGTTAAAATGTCTCAAGGTGGCGCCGCCCTGGTGGGTGTCCGTCCGTCCGTCGGCACGGTTCTCGACTCGAGTGTGTTTCGTTTCATTAATGTAAAGCACAGCTCATATTCTTATCGCATTGTCAATTTATTGTAACCCTGTAACCCTTGTACGTCTGCGTAGCATGCTGGCCTATCTAGTACTGTTTTAAGAACCGTTTTATTTGAATGTGTCAAAATAAGTCTAAAAAATGAGTTTCATTAAAAAATAAGTTTTGATCAAATAATGTAGGTTTTGATGGATAGAATACTAAACCTTTTCTTGTGTCTATGAATATACAGTTCTTTTATTGTAAATTTTGTTCGTGAAAAAGCCAGAACTACAGTCTTGCCTCTCTGCATAAAGCTTGTCAGATAGTTTGATAATAATTTTTAAGTGATGGTGTTTATCTAAAGTATCGTTGGAAATAGGCTTCTTTATATCGGTCTAAAAGCCAGATTATATTTTGTGGATATTTATTGTTATTAAACCATGCACCTTTTTTTGAGAATTACATGCAATCGATTCGTATCTTGTCCATTGTCATTTTCAAATCAAAATAATAGAATTAATTTATCTAGAATTTCAAATTTAAAAAAAACTTTCAATTACCACGAAAATATTTTTAAATAAAACATAACTGTTGAAAGTTTACTAGTGCCTCATTCATATTCTAAACTATATTTGTGAGTTTTGAGGTTCTGAATCAGTTTCACCAACTTTTTGGAAATGTTCAAGATCTTTATAAAACTACGAAGTGAATGAGGCCACCCGATCCAATTTGTACATAATGATAGCATTGATTATAATAATAGTGAGTAAAAAGCCACAACTTATCAGGAACTTTCAAACTATTTATAAAAAGACACAAGACTTTTAAATGTAACTTTTCGTGAAATGAAACGCCAATTTTCACACCCTATCTATGCGTCAGCATTTAATTTTATAGTAAAATTTATAGTCATTAGTGCTGTACTAATTAAAAATGGAGTCGTACTACATTGAAAACTGTTAATATTCCGCATACTCAATAATTATTGTATAAGGTTTGACCTTTAAGTTTAACGATAAGTTAATTAAATTTTTCGAAATTTTTATACTTGCCAACTGTTATGTTGGCTATAATTATTGAAGGATCGACTATGTAACTGCTTTACATACCTCTCGGCAAAAGTTGCTTTTAAGTTTAACTTTTGCTATAAAAATTTAGGTAAGATCAATTCGATTGGTAAAAATCGAAAAGCATAAGCTCACAAAAGCAGCCATAGCGATAGGCATAGTAACGTTAAAACTGTCGACCCACATGATTGCCGACTATGCACTATACTGGATGTTGATGACAATAAGATACCACGCAAGGTTTCAATCAAAGATTCAAGGTTGTTGCCATAACACAATTTAAAACTTTCTCATGCAAGTTTTTATAGCTCCAAATGTGGCAAGTTTGCGCATTGAAGGAAATGGATTCATAGCAAATCTTCTTAGAAGCGTCGTATCGGCGTTTCAACCACTGGGTTTAAACATAGAAATTGATACTATACCTTGCCTCCCAGATCCAATCCCACCTGATTACGATCGTTACATCCAAATAAGTACGCTATTTATTGGCCATAGCATAAATTGTTAAAATTTTACAGTATCGCTTTTACTATTGTGTTGGATTTTAACCATACTCGAGCCTTATGGACTTAGACTAAGACATTCGGTAATGTCTTATTATCATCCAATTAGAGCACGGCAAAGGTCCATTTGGTTGTACAATCATATTATAAGGTCTAGAGGATCTTTCTTAAAATTTGCTCGAAGACAATTACGGCGAAAAATTATGGGTTCGAACGGTATCACCAAAATTACCTTCAAGGAATTTTTGCGTGCTAATATTAAGTATGAAAAATTTAATTCCATTTACTTATTCTATTATTTATAATTTTTAGATCGCGTTGGTTGCGAATTTGTTTGGGTCCAGATAAACAAGAAGCTTGTATGCTGTGTGGAGAAGTTTTTCGAGAAACTGATCCAATTAAACCCATACGTTGTTCACGGCCAGGATGTCCCGGAATTTACTGCTTGCAATGCTTTACAGACTTACAAAATTTATGTACAATCTGTCTAGAACCAATTCAATACGGAGATATGTCTGATATTAGCGAAGAAAAGTAGCTTGGCATTTTTATTTAACATTTTCTACTAATGTTTATTTTTAGAGATTCTTCAGAAGGTGAAGAAAAAGAAAAGAAGAAACAACGCAAATGCAGGATATCTAAGTGTTTGAAAAAAAAAGATGCCGACGATGACAGTGAAAACGGCAATGTTACATTTAACGAAGAAGACTATCTGTTGCCTCCAACCAATCCATCAGACTCAGACTACGAATCTGAGTTTGATACCGACAACTCGTACACTTACCAACAAACTAAAGTTTCACTGATAATCAACCGAATTTGTACGGTACTAAATTTCGCGATGTAGAAAAGCAAGGAATTCCAGAATACGCGTCTTGGGATGAATCTAGAGAATTTGACAAAGAGGAAACAGCGTTGGCACGGGAAAAATATCTGTCAATTGGTTCGTTAAGTACGTCTTCGGATGATTTCGAAATTATTTTGCCAACTCTTAAAAAACCACAGAAGGATAAGAAATCGACAACAGATTCAAACACTTCGGCTGAAAAAACACTCGAACGTGTTAATAGTGAAAATGTTCTCAGCGCCTTTGACGCTCGTGTAAAATACAATGTTGTTAAAGAATCGGAAAAATCTACAAACACATCAAACCAAACTACCAAAAGTACACCTAGTGTTTCAAGTTCAATTTTAAGTACTTCGTCGAGTATAGATTATTTGTACTTCAACGAGAACAACAACGATAACAGCCAAAGCACTATGGACACAAGTCAAGAAGGTG
This sequence comes from Abscondita cerata, assembly GCA_030710515.1. NCBI lineage: Eukaryota > Metazoa > Arthropoda > Insecta > Coleoptera > Lampyridae > Abscondita > Abscondita cerata. Next base: position 355,193 of record JALBCR010002259.1, read on the forward strand.
TTAAAAAAAGAACGGAATTCAAAAGTTTAGCACGAAAAAAAAGATTAGAAGAAATTATGAATATCAGTCGCTACAAACACGACTTACCTTCAGATAATTCAACTTTTGAAAGCAGCGACATTACATTACTATCAAAAGCAGTGACAGTTCACCTTCTTCTATCACTACTTACTTCAACAACGACAAGCGTTACCAACAGAAAGTAAAGAGTTACTACAAACAAATTAATAAAAACATTACAAATAACTCTTTAACTCAATCCCAACCAAAGCGTAACAATGTAGTAGACTTCGTCAAAAATTTATTTAAAAAGGTAAGTAAACTTATGATTGAAATCAAGGAATCTTGTATCAGTTTTGTTTTGTTTTCTTTTGTTAAACGTCACATTATATAAATTTTCGTAACTAAATTTGTTCTAGAGTAAGAAGAAAAATGATAGTTATCCCTTAAAGGAACTTAAGAATTCGGAAGAAACCCGTGGATTGGTATCGCCAAAACCGTTAAGCAAAATATCATCAAACTCCGAAAACCAACTTCAATCTAGTTCGTTATTCAGTGATAACGATTTATGTAATAGTAGTGCACAGCCTTCTACAAGAAGTACAGAATCATCTCTCATGGGAAGTGCTGAAAGCTTCGCCCAAAAAACTTCTGGCAAAAACAAACGCGTAGAAACGCCAACCGTTCCTAAAAAACCCGAAAGTTTTTCATCTTCAGATTCAGAAATTACTGATTTGGACGTATATTTTAGAACAGCATTGCCTTCTGACAGTGAAAGTTTATTAACACCAAAGGTCCAGAATTACTTACCAGATTTGCAACTAACCAAGTACATTACATTTTCGCCTCCAGAATTGATCGAACAAACGCCGAGATTTTCGAGAGAACCTCCTGAAAGAGATTTTTGTGATCCGTTCGTTATGTCGGAAAACAGTGTTAGTAATGAATTATCGACAAGGTTCGTAGATAACCCAAAATTTTCTGATTTTGATAAACAAGCTGTAATGAACAAAACTCGTTGTTGTTCTTGTCCGGTTAGAATAGAAAAATATTATAACCCGGATGTTCTAAACAAAGCATACAGTGATCCGCGTTCTTGCGATCGTAATTATAATCACAAAATGAGATCTTGCATTAACAAAAGTAAATTAATTGACGCCGAAACGTCTCTTAAATGTACAAGAGCCGCGTCCAGCAGTATAGAGAGAAAAAGATCTCCTGAACACGTAGAGTGCGAAGATGAATATAAATGTTCATACAAACCCCAGCCACCGCCACTGCCCCTAACTTTTAAACCTCCAGAAGACGAAGTTGTACACGTTAAACCTGAAAAACCTAAACGTTATTGTTGCGAGGAGTGTCGATGTATGTGCCAAAAAAAGAATTGCGTAGAATTAAAACAAACAAATTTAAATGATGACAATAACAGTTGTTTAGACTTTTCTGAGACGTGCGAGTGTCCGAATTTAGTGTATCAACATACCGAAGAATATTTAGATCTTGTGAATGAACTCGGTGAAACGCTTTGCCTTAGAAACAAGAACAGAGTGGAAACAACTATACGAGAGTTTGAATTTTTAAGTAAGCAGAATAAAGCTTTGGAAAAACCACTTTTTGATGACGAAGGGGATGATGATCCCAATTATGATAACAGAAATCATTGCTGTTGTTGCAATTGCTGTTGTAGACGCCCATGGACTTGTCAACCTTCTAGCAGCACAAAAATCGATCCGGAGCATGAAGTTATGGGTAGACGATATCGTCAAAAATTTTCAAAACCACCGTCACCGCACATGGATTATCCGAAATATCAGCCGTCACATTGGCAAAAGGATCATCGAACAGGAAGATGGTACAAATCGTACGACGATTCTGAATTTGATGATGACCCTTACAGACCATGCGGTCGTAGTAGATACAGTTCTCTTTCACCTCCGTCATCGCCACATCAAAAAATCTGCAACTGTGATAAATGCGTATGTTACAATCCGAAATGCAATTTGCCGCATGATGAAGATTGCAGAAATTTTCCCACGGTTTGTAGATGCAATTGTGAATATTCTTGTAATATGTGGTACTAATGTGTTAAATACGTTTATGTTTAAAATTTTTTATATTGTTTCAAATTTAGTTCTAAATGTGTGAAAAATAGATATTATATTCTGGATATTTTCGTCATTAGATTAAATAAATAAAGCTTACAATTCGATCGATGGTACAATTAAAATATAAGTTTATAAATTCAATTAAAAGAAATCTTATTGTCATTTTTTTAAAATTGAAATATCACTTTCAGACTAAGATTCAAACTTTTCCATTCGCCAAATGTATCTTACTTTTTTAATTCTAAACTCAACGTCGTTGATAGGTAAGTTTATTTATCCTATTCCCTCAAATAAGACAATTCTGGTCAGGATATCTGTATTTTCTTCTTTTGTGCTAATTTCATAATGCTCATTCTCAACAACTGAAATACATGAAAGAAACAACAACAAAAAATTAAGCATATTTACCCCCAGATTAAAAGAATATAGAAGAGAAACAAAATTACAAAAACGCTAGGATGAATACGACAGAGCAACTAAAACATATACAGGGTGTTTCAGAATAAGATGCTGATCCTTAAGGGTGTCAATCCTTACGCGATTTTAAGAAGAAAAGTTCAAATAAACATATGTCCTAAACCTCTTAACTTTTTGATCTACAAGGTGTTCAAGTTTTAAGAAAAAAAAACGTTTTTTTATCATAACTTTAATATCTTTATATATATTTAATAAAATTTGGCATATGCCTTCTAAGCTACAACAGCAATTTTTGATTTAGAAATTTTTAATTTTTTTATTCAGTGGTTATTTAATGTTAGTTCTTTTATTTTAATGTTAAAATTATTATGTATTAAATAATCAATAATTATTTGCCAAATCTTTTTTACGCAAGTTATGATAAAAAAAACGTTTTTTTCTTAAAACTTGAACACCTTGTAGATCAAAAATTAAGAGGTTTAGGACATATGTTTATTTGAACTTTTCTTCTTAAAAGGATTGACACCCTTAAGGATCAGCATCTTATTCTGAAACACCTTGTATATCAAAAACATTAAAAATGGACAGAGAGGAGCTGGGGAAAAATAGACATGGAGTTTTTAATACCTATCTAAAAAGAATGGGAAGAAAAGATGCAAACTAATGCAAAAATAAAGACGACTCAATTTACACAATCTTCAAGTTTGAAGTGTTATACAATAATCGAGAAGAAGCTAACAGTGTATGCAAACAAAGATTACAGAAAATTGTAGTTGAACTGCTTCTCGAAAGGAAGACAATTGGAATATGATAACAAAAATGATGAAAAGCATTATGATAAATAAAATAAAAGAAGAGAAAAAAAAGAAATCGACAAAAAGTACAAAAGAAGAAAAAATTAAAAGAATAAAGGCCCGAAGATTAAAAAAGCCAGGAAACACGAAGGCAAGGCAACATATCCTAAACAGGCCAAGTCGAAGTCCTTCCTATCTGAAGAAATGCCAAATAAAAAGTATGCGATATGTTACTCACTGTGCACTATTTATACTTTACTATGGAATTTAAATGTTTTTTTCTTACATGTATCGACAAAATAGATCATTCGGTTTGAGTTGTGCGAGGCCATATACGCGACCTAGATATAAGTTGAGTTGTTTGAACGTTGCTTAAATTAATCAAAATATATGTCGCCACAAAAGCTCCCGGGCCAGTAATAAAAAATTCAACACTATGTAGTCGATTGTAGGATGGCAGTAGATGTGAGTGGATAATTATGTGCCCTCCTGGTTATGTTCGATCGAGATGTCCACAGTGTTCCAAACGGATTTGCCGTTGATGAAATATCACCTCGACCTAGGCTAATATTATTTTTTAATATGTACGATGTTTATGACTTTGCCATTCTTGACACCGGATCTAAACAAAGGGTTGCTAGTCAATATCTGTACAACGTAATGGTCAGAAACAGCAAACAATTTCAACGCAATTGAGTTATGGTAAAGCTTACTAATGGAAGCAATGCGCTATGAGACGTACTATTGGCAACTGTGAATAAGAAAATCGTTTTATAAGAACGTACAAAGTTTATTGTGTTACCCAAACTCTGAAGTAACTTCAACCTTGCTGAGCAGTTAACGATGCAGAATGATGTAGAGGCATTTTATGTATGTAAACTAGTTATCGTAGTCTTTATTGTCAATATTTTATATATGTCAAAGTTGCGTAAAAATATTACAGCAGCATACTTCGTAAACCCGGCGTTGGATTGAATTGGCACAGGATGGCTTGGATTTGAAGCTGGATGACTCTCCCATGAATGATTGAATACAGTTGAAACTGCTCTTAGCGGTACTGAATAAGTCGAATGTTGATTCAGATGTTGAACTTGATCAGATCGCAACTGGTCAACATGTCTTTTAAGTATGTAACCATAGTCGAGTTCTAATAGGTTGTAACCCTGTACCAAATTTCCCCAATGCTGACGAGTAATTGCGAGACTTATTTGCCTTAGGCTAATTTTTTTGCTGCTGTGTGATTGTTGAATCATTGATTCTTGGAAAGCATTAGATGAATCAAGTCTATTTTCATTGTAACGTTTCTACCAAAAAGAATTTCTGATAGCGTTTTTCCACATTCTAATGGTGTAGATCTACATTTTAGTAGAAGTGCTTGTAGCATCTGTTGTAGATTCCCCTTTTCTTGGAGCATGTTACGGTTTCATTTTCTGAATATAAAACGTGTGTCAAGAGCAATATTAAAACGTGTGTCGCGAGTAATATGTTACGAGGAAAGTCGTATTTGGCGCGCATTTTGCTAATTTTCTATTGGTTGAAAAAACTCCAGTTCGTTTCCTAGATGAACAGCGGACATTTTCTTCTTCCACACGGGTGATTTAGCGTGCATCTTAAATTGAAATTTACACAAATCCTTTATGTGTGTTACCTAACTTCCCAAACTGTCGATATCGTCGCTAGCAGGAAACTCTTATTCTCGGAACTGCATCTAACAGATTAAAGCTAAGTTTTATTATTTAAGTAACTTATTCATTGTTAATGCGTATGAAGCTCGTGTACATATCACATGTAACGGCTTGATGTTTAGTTCTTAAGTAAATCTTTATTCGGTGTACTCTTCATACCAAACGTTTTAAGCAATATGTGCTCGGCCGCTTTACTTAGAGCGGTCGACGCGGAAACAAAAGGCCTTTTGGGTTTGGGGGAGATACTAACCCCTTTAATCTTAGTTTAAGTAAGTGTCGTTGCATGTTCGACCAGACAAATCGCCATGTGTACGCAGAGTTTTCTTATTAGCCATTCTTCAATTGGAACGTTAACATTAATTTTGGTGTAACTAAAGCTTACCTGAAATCCGGCACATTAATTGCGAACCTTACTTATTATTTAGCGAGGCTACTGCTAACGTACGTGAATATATGCGACAGTCTCTCTATTTATGTCACATTCACTTATTACTATAAGATTTGTTTGTTGTTTTATTGAATTGTCTGTCATTCTCTTTTGTTTGTGTTTGATCTAGCGTATTAGGCTTTAAGTAAAACCTGTTGATCTTCTGTTGGTCGGTTTTATTTTTTTCCTTTACCCAGCAGGTGGCGTCTTGTTAGACAGAAGTTTAATTTCTTAGACTCTTTAAGGACACCCCCCCCCCACTCTACGATGAAGCCGGAAGCTGCTGCTCTAACTATTATAAATACTTTATTCTACACGAACCTAGTGCGCTACATTGATTCGTATTTCCTTTGGTCGTTTCTTTTTTTAGGTTATTCCTCTAGAGCCGTCGTTAGTTGTAAACTACAACCGTTACAAGCATATATTTTAATCTTCTTTCAAAGTTTGGTAATAGCGTTCTGCTTGCCTATTTGTGACTGAATGGCCAGTGGCACTAAATTTTTGACTAATTCCATTGCGTTTACAAAAGTAATTGAACTCTGCAAATTTAAATATTGTAGCGTTGTTACTTAGAAATATTTCTGGTAGTCCTTGAGGACTAAATATTTCTCGCAGGAAGTCAATAATCCTATCTGTAGTTGGTGCATTTTGCGTCATAATAATTTCAGGCCACTTACTAAACGCATCTATTACAAGTAAAGAATCATGATTCAAAAATGACCCTGCGTAATCCATGTGTTCACGTTGTCAAGGATATTCTGCTGGTTCCCATTTGTGTAGCGTAACTTTCGCGGGAAATTTGACAACATTCGCTACAAGTTCTGACTGTATTTTTTATGTCACAATCTATTCCCTCCCAGTAACAGTAATATTGTTAATGATTTCATTCGTACCCTTCCAATGTTACCATTTACCAAATCTTCTGCAAGCTGCTTTAAATGAACATCTTTATTTGTTTCTTAGCGAATTTCGTCCGCAGTTATTCCTTCAGATGAAGCATTCACATTTCCTTCATTAATGCAGTGATCGTCATCAACAGGATCGTTTTATTATTTGAGGAATTGCATTTGTCGAAAAATAATCAGCATTGACGTGTTCTTGTGCTTTCCTATACTTAATGTCAAAATCAAAGTCAGTACATATTGTGCATATCGAATTATTCTCGATGAAACAAGTGAAGGTAGTTTATCTGAATGAAAAATTAATTATAGTGGTTTAAAGTAAATTTACGATCATATTAGTATTGAAAAACTGGTTTCAAACTCCAATATTTGGCAGTAACTTCCTTATATAATTGACTCTAATTATTATCAGTAGATTTTAAGGAACTTGACACACAATGTTGTCGAAATACACTTCTGTACCTTTATTTAAGGTCTCAAGTTATCTGATCTATTATCTTATGAGACTCATTTGGGATTGTTTTCATTACAAAAAAAAAGTCTTTTAACTAGGTAGGCTCCTTTGTGTGTAGGTGTGGCTTGAATTCTTGCATTCTTGCATTTTCTTCTATTTTTGGAATAGGATAACCATGATGGACTAGGTGTTGGTTTACTGTGATTTTGTAATTCGCACACAAACGAATGGTACCATCACTTTATATTTAATTTTTATTTATGTTTTTGATTGTATATTAATATTAGTTCTATATTGTATTTGTTTTCTTATTCATAAAATGGGTCAAGTAAAAAAGCCAAATGTGGTTTTTGCTTTAGAAAGATGTAGTAAATTCAATTCTAATTTGTCGAATTTTTGCAGTAATGTTGTAATGCATACTATAGTTGGTGTTGCCAGAAATTAACGGAAAAAACTCCCTTGATTAGTGGGAGCTTCTTCTGACTAGTCTAGAAATGCGTAGATGGCTTTCATATCATATAAAAAAACAAAATCAATTACTACGGAAGGCATCACACAATACAGAAGAATTTAATTTATTTTAATTACTGTATAAAATGATAGAAAACACCGACAAACAAGTGACCACAAAGAAATTGAAGCTCCCACAAATCACGGAAGCGAAACGTTGACTAAAACTAGGAAGTGGTAGTTTTTTGCATCTTTAAATCCTTCCTTCTTCAAAAAGGATCCAGAAGTTTTTTTCCCGTAATTTCTGGCAACACCAACTATTGAGTACCCAGAAGGTTATTAAGAATACCAATTTGTAATGCATACTTTAGAAATATGTACCTTTTTTTTGCATGATGAAGAAATTAATTTCGCTCAAGGAATTTTCCATTGTTTGTTTTAGAACACCGAAAACACATATTTGAAAGACTTAAAGCTTGTAGATATGCTTGGGATCGGGGATAAAAGTTGTGATGATGATTTCGATCGAAGATTACTCTGGTTCTGGATTGTGGTTTGTTCATTTGCTTTGGTGAATTGGTTCTGATAGTATGGACTGGAACCATCGAGCTATTCATTTCTTTGTTTTAAATTTTCAATGCTAAGACCTGATCGTATACTGAAGTGTAAGTCATGTCACTATTCTGTAAAAGGTTTTCTCCAATATCTGAGTCTGCTAACACGAATGAACTGTACTGTGAGATGCTGATTATGTATTTAGAGCGTACAGTCTTTATCTCCACATTTAGACTTATATCAATGTTTTAGAACCGCATCATAGTTGGATATAGATTCACCTATTCTTTAATGTCTTAATAAAAATTCATGTTGTTCTGCGTGTGTTGGTGTGAGAAACTTCTTCAATACTCCGATAAGTTCAGTGTATGTCTGTGGGTTTGAAAAATCTGGGGCACCAACACTAGTCAATAACGAATACAGTTTATCTCCCAAGCAGTTCAACGAAACGAGTATTTCCGTTTCTTCAGTTTTTACGTCAGAACTTGTGAGGCCCTTTAATTTTCTAATATTTCAATGTAATAGTCGAAGGATTCCATGTTTTCATCAAAAGGTACGAAATTAAAGCTTGCGTTTTCAAATTTTTTCTAGGGATCAGCTTGTTTAGTTGTTTGCTCTGCCATGGGTGCATTAATTTGCGATTATTCTTGCGGTTTCACCTTGTCACCACTTTTATAGTAGTTTTCGTAGTTTTTATTGTCAATATTTTATATATTACATTTGTTAGGACACAACAAGGCACATGTAACTGTGCTTCTATTTCAGATTATGAATTAACATTTATAAATACCCGTTAATGTGTCCTCCCGAGAATATGTTTCGTAAAGTAGTAGGTATCACTGACTACACTGAACATAGAGTTGAAACAGTGAGTCATGCTTCTATATCATCACCACCGTATCGACTAGCAGGCGTTCTTTTGTGCACGAATCTCAAGACTGTTCCAGGTCACTTCACGGTGCCTCACTTCCAAATACGTTCTGTCTCAGAAATAAGTGAGATCTTCTACCTTCCCTTTTCAATGGTTCTACTAAGTGGACGCCAAGCAAAGAAAGAAGGTTTATGTTGAGATAGGATTCAGTTGGTGGCGGGAATACAGATTATTCGTTACTCAGATGATAAAAGAAAACACCTTAAATTACAATTTTGACTTATAAGGTTAAAATTGTTTTAAAATAGGATTAAAGAAGAGTATAAGCTATTTTAGATATTGTCAATTTACGGTACCTTTAAAACAGCTTTGTTAGGCTAAAACCCATTTATGAATAACGTTTCTTGGCGTTTGCTGTAAAATAGGCTTGAAAAAGTTGTTAATAACAGTTTATTTTCATGTATCTCTTGACTAAAATAACTATCAGATATATTTTGCTGATTTCTACATTCTGCGAAATGATTCGTACACTGTAACTCGACACATTAACAAGCATCAGCAACATTATTTTTTATCTCTCTTAAAAATATTTGCAACCGTACACTTAAATTAAATATAGACTGTTATAGTTTAGTATCAGTTCACTTTGATGATTATGGCTTACCGCTTTGATGATGTTCAGTTTTTCATATTTACTTTTTCTAATAACATTATCGTAGTACAATAAATATTTCAAAATGTAATTTTTCAGTATTTAAAAAATAATACAATGCAACCATAAAAACTGTTTAAAAACAGATCGTAAAAGTAACGAGTGTATGGAGTAGCTTAACCGCGCGAGTCATGGGGAAAAAAGATGATCTCAGAAATTTTTGAGCAAATATTAACTGGAAAGTTTTTTAAATTTTTTACTATTGACTAACGCATTCCCTTTAAGTATTTCCACCAAAAATATTGTTTAAGATGCTGTAAAAATACTGTAAAGATAATGTTTTTATTTACACTTCTGGGTACCTTCACATATACTTTAATTTTTTTTACTGTTATTACTTCTAATCAGTTTCTTCGATAGTGTGTTTTTATTGGATATAAATAACCACGACAACGTTTTATTTAATAAACGTATGGATAACATTCAATCTTTCTTAATCGTTAATAGTTAAACGCAACAAAGTTGCCTGCGTCAATAAATACGGTTACGACACTTGTATTATTCGTTTTTTCTAACATACGACTTCAGTGCGAGAAAATGAGATACTTATGACATAATAATAATCTTTGGCAAATATATGATAAAATCTGAATCACGACAAAATATTATTTTATTTAGTAATTACACTGGAAATTAATTGACGTAACTACCTACTATTTTTTTCTGTTTTACTTAGATGAAAAGTTTGAGAATGTTTTCGGAAAAATGAAAATTTTGGAAACTTTGTAAACCAAAACGAAATATTAATAAAGTTAAATTGATTGTTGTCAACTGTAATATCGTCATGGCACATTGACCTAAGCTTGTTAAACATTTAAATAATATGGATAAGTTGCAATTTTATTAAATTGAATGAAACCAGTGAAAACAAAATTTAAAAAAATGATTAATTTAAAATTAATTTCTTATACAGTAGCAATGTCTACTAAATATTTTGGTATAGTATTTAGAAATTTCTTATCCTAATGCAAATTTGTATTATCTATTTGTTCGTACCTATAGTTTTTTTTTAAGTTAGATCTAAAAAGGATTTAATCGAAAAAAAATTTTTTGAATTTGTTTTCAATATCCATGGGGTCATAGTAATCAATTAGTGTTCAGCTTTAGAAACAAGCAACATTGTGATCTAAAATTATGATAGCAAATAAACTTAGGAAATATTTTTTTTCGTAAAGCAAACAAGGGGATTTAATCTCGCTAAAGTATTTCCCAACAATTAACCTCATCAACATTATTTTAATTCCAAAGAATATGTTTATAATCAAGCATTACTCAACGATTCGATTTTTTTTAAACTACAAATTCTATTCAAAGTTAATTTCTGGGCCATATTTTAGAAAGAGGACAAAGAAAGAAAGCATCCGATTTGAGAAAGTTACTTACTAATATAGCATAATTTGTTATACAGTTGTCAAAATAAGTTGAAACAGGTTTTAACATTGATAACACCTCAATTCTTTATTTGGTGTATTGCAATTCCTATACAACTCAAAATTAAGTGTGACTATTTCTTCTTCAGTTATTCCATAATGTGTGTGATAGTAACAGTTTACTAGCTAAAAAAAAGAAACAAAAAAATAATCTAATTTGTATTATTTATTGCATATAAATATTGACCTTCCATATTTACATATGTTGTAAAAGATGCTTAGCTTATCATCGGGCATATAAATGAATTGATCTCTGGGTTGTTACTCAAATCTGTAGAAACATCCGACGCAACGTTTCTAAATACTTTCAAGATGGATGTGTGCAAGTACGAACAAGAATTCAAAGGCAACATCGAAGATGTAGATGAAGTTAAATTATACAAAGAATTAAAAGGAGTTTTACCTGTAATTTCTTCGTTAGACGACTTAGTTCAGCAACTTCGATTGGTGTTTGAGAGCAATTCTGTCAATATCGAGCTTGTTCATTATTTAATGTCATCTTATAAATCAAATCCGGTTGATTGGAAAAAATACGCAAAATTTGATCGTTATAGGTAAGTGAATGAATGAATAGTTTTTTGTTTATTTTTTATTCGGAAATAAAATCAATCATCCTATTAATTATTTCGCAAGTAAACGTTTCGCAAATAGCAGAATTTTATTGAAAATTTTGTAATAATGTACAAGTTGCTATCAATATTTTTTTTAATAGAGATATTTTTAATAAAAATAACACCATGTTGTCATTGTAACCAATTTCAAATTTATTGCTAATCTTATGATTATGTGGTTGCTGGGATTCTAATACGAAGCTTCCATATTGATTTTTTTAACGCAATCATTTAATACGTTAATTTTTGAATTTTTATGCAATTGTACAAAATTATAATTTTTAATTCTTGTTTCCAATACTTTTCTTTTTTAACAAAAAGTGTAGATAATCAAAAAAAATTAAAAATACTATTCTATCCCTTCCAGTTGGCCAACTTTATTTATGCAAAAATTGTAAATGCCAATTTTTCTAAAAGAAATTTTAAAATGGAGGGTTTAGGATTTTTAATAATGCATTTACCAATATAAACGCTTATATTTGCGTATTAACCCATAGATTTTTTAATTTCCATAAAAAGTCTACAAGACTAATTTGGGGGGCGCAAAAAATATGGCTTACCTAAATGTGTTATCTATTTTGAGGTCGTATAATTCTGCTCTCGAGTTTGCTTAGGACTGCAGCATTTAGCAAATTCGAAAACCAAAATTGCTAATTTGTCAGTTTATCATGTAATTAATATTAAAACAGTAACTAAATTCTATTTTATGTAGCTTAAAGTAAGACCCACATTATCAGTCAAATTAGCCCATAGAATATACCGAGATACAAGCTTTCAAACTCGGCTATAGATAAAACAAAACTAAAATTATTGATTTTGAGAGATATGCGGTAATTTGAAATCGTTTATTTAGTTAAAAAGAGATTTTGAATTTGAATATAAATCTTTATATATAAAAACGAATTGTGGTTTGTTCGAATGTTTAAAACTTAAAAATCACTGGGGTAAATTGGATACTTTAAAAAATAGAAAGAAATAAAAGCATTTGTCATATTCCAATACTGATTGGAATATTGGAATATGACAAATGCTTTTATTTTTGTCTATTTTTTAATTTATTAAGTCCAATACTTTGAGATATGGATCTCCACTTCGTTCATAAAATTAATTGGATACTTCCTACTGCTGGTTTGTTATCGTAATTGCTAGCGAATGTTTAAAAAAAGTGGAAACATTCTCAACCGGCGACATTTTATTATTTAAAAAAATTTCGGGTGGAATCGTGAATGCTTAAAATTCATGTAAACAAAAAATTATTTTTTGGTCAAAATTGAATTTAATTTCTTGACTGACGTAATCTAACTACTTTTAAATTCAATGACCTGCGATTTTTAGAAACACTACTATAATAAAATTAAGAAATAATTATTTATAAAAAATATTTTCTTATCAATTAATTTAGTATCACGTAATAATACTCGTAAATAATTTTATAAATTCTAGATTAACACAAATATGTTTACACGATAAGTTGGGGGTTAGATTCTTATAACTTTTATTTGTATATTAAATATTGTTTAATTTGAATTATCTCATACTAATCGCTAAAAAGTCAAAGTTGCTATAAATTTTGTGTCGAAACTGCAGATTTTTTTAGTGGATAAATTAGGAAAAGTTAGTGATATCAAAGTACATATTTGATTAAACTTGGCACATTTACACTTTTAGAAGAACATGCTTTATATTTTTATATTTTTAAAAATATACTTTCATTTTAAATAATTATACGGTTTCCCAAAAAATTTTGAAACTAAAAAAATCGAATAATTCATAATTAAAATCCGGAGAATTTTTGTTGGTCTCGAATTTTCAAATAATTTATATTCTAAGTGATAATTTTTGGGACTTTAAACTCTTCGGAGCATAATCAACTCATTTATTTTTTATTGAACTTTTAATCATTTAAATCAAGTCTTACTTTACAAAAAAATATGCCTGTTTAAGGCATGATGATGGCACATATTTCCGATAATTTTTTATTAAATATTCTAAAGGAAAATGTTTTTAATCTGCATTCGTCATTGCATCATTATTTTGAAAGTAAGCTTTACCTATTATTGTCTAGGTATACACGCAACTTAGTCGATAAAGGAAATGGAAAATACAATTTAATGATTATATGTTGGGGCGAAGGACACGGTTCGGCGATACACGATCACGCCAACTCACACTGTTTTATGAAAATGTTAAGAGGTTCCTTAGAAGAAGTTCGTTTCGCATGGCCTGAAGAAGAAGGAGCTCCTCTTACAGAAATTGGAAGAACGTCTCTACTGACCAACGATGTTTGTTACATAAACGGTCAGTTCTATTCCTTCCTAATTCTTCAAAAAATAACTGATTTTTTTTTAGACTCTATGGGGTTACATCGAATGGAAAATCCATCTCACGTAGAAGGTGCAATCAGTTTACACTTGTATTGTCCCCCGTACGACAAGTGTACAGTTTTTAATCAAAATACAGGGCAAACTACAACGTGTACCGTTACATTTTGGTCATTATACGGAAAAAGAAAAAATAAGGTATGTTTGTACTAGTAAACTATGTAACACATCGTCTTACATTTTGTTTTAGATCGGAGAAAATATACCTGAAGATAATTGAAAAAGCAAACATGAGTTTAACAAATTCCGTCCTTTTTTAATGTGTATACGAACAAGTGTGTTGTGGTGTTGTGTACAAATTCAGTTAACTTAATTTATATAATTTATAATTATCCTTAATCTAAGCTAATGACTACTTATACGTATAAATTTAAACATAACTGGGATTACATTATCGAACATTAAATATGATATTTTTACCTTAATAGTAATAATACTAAAATTACTCACACAACATTGGTTTCCCAAAGTCTTTTTGGTCGAAACTAAGTCTTTAAATCGTTTTTCTGAAAAAGTGCAAATGTAGTAAAATAATTTCCGGTTAGTTCTAATTGAGTAAACTTCAGTACGTGGTAAAAAAAAGGTGTTCCAGACCATATTATCATATTAAAGATGATTCAGTTGAAATGAATCACAATATACTTTTTCAGTTTTTGAATTACCATAAAAAATCAATTATATTTTTAAACATTTCGAGTTCTCTCACTCCTGAAGAGTCCCAAAAGGACGAAACAACTGAATTTACAGCAGGCAATTTGAGATTGTTATTTTGCCAACAATAACCGAAAAATCGACTTATGCTTATAAATCTGCCAACAAAATTGCATCAGTGAAGATTACTTTTCGGACGTATTACGATAGCACTTATTAGTTACAATTCTTTAATTAGTTAAATTCACGTTTGTTTTTGACGAAAAATAATAAATTGTACGTTTTGAAGGCGGCTGTTGAAGATTCTCATAATAGTAACCGTGACGTGACTGCACTAAGAATTACAACTTTGAGATTCTCAACCCAGGTCTAATTTATGTACGTGGGCTCGACCAAGATAATATTTATCTTATGCGTATTATTTTGAGATTAGTCGTCAGTCCAAAGAAATAGGTTTTGTTCTCTTTAGGCCGTCTACCACTGTGGTTCCGAATGCACCGCAGCCTAAAAGGCTTATTGTGCTTTCTTTGGTTGTTAATCGACGTGTCCAAAATTCAATTCCCTGCACTAATAGGTGCAGGTGGTTGGGTGGATACGTATTTAAACCCCTTTGGTAGCATTTTGTTGCGCCCAAAAATAAGCTGTCTTCTATTGTGCAGGGCCTTACAATGCACAATAAGTGCAGTTCTGTTTTGGAAGCTCTTTCACATAGTCGACAGTTAGTGTCGCCAGTGAATCTTCCGATTTTCCGCAGGTATTCTTTGACGGTCATGTGACCTGTTAGGAGCCTTGCCGTGATCTTTAACTGTTCCTCTTCTTAACATTAGTAGTTTAGCGGTTTGTTTTACGTAAGGTTCTATAATCAACTTACTATGTATCAGGTCTGGTCTTGATGTCCAGTATGCCTTATGTTCTTTGCGAGTCCATTTGCGGACTGCTAGGCGACTCGACTTTTTTGATATGCTTAAGGCTGGTTCTGGCCCAACGTAAGACGTTGTGGCTTCCTGCTTGGCTAGCTTGTCAGCTTTGATGTTCATTACAAAGCCCGAATGGCCAGGCGTCCAGACAAGAGTTACCTTGTTTTAGCCTGCCAAGGTATTGAGTGTGTTAAAACAATAATGGTTAGAATAAGAAATAAGAAATAGACTGATGATTGACAGCGTTAAGAAAATAGTAGAAAAATCACAGTTCAGGTAGTGGGGACATCTGAAAAGATTAAATGATAAACGACAAGTCAGAAAAGTATGGGAAGTAAGAGCAACTGGAAAGAGAAGAAAAGGAAGACCAATTAAGACATGGGATGGAGAGGTCAATGAATTACTAAAAGCAAAGGAAATAACATGTAATTAGGGCTGAGACTATTGCGAAGGAAAGGGACAGATGGAGAACACTAATACAAGAGTGATGAAGGAATATTAATAATTTAATTAATTTATAAGAGTAGAATTTTATTTGATATTATATTATGTATAGTATTTAGTATTATATGTGTAAAATGTATTAGTCCTCTACACCTAATGGTAGAAGAGGAATGGATTATATGTATATATATAAACCATTCAAAAACAAGTCTAGATGAGGTCTTTTAACTTAAAAGAGCTATTGCTTGACTGTCAGACATAATATAGATACGCCTACGGTGGTAGTTCTTCTCTATATTAGTTGTTGCACATTTGATGATGGCAGAAACTTCTACCTGAAAGACAGTCGCTAGGCTGTCTAGGGGGAGGCCATAACCTAGATCCTCTCTTTTATTATTTATTTCTAATCCGGCCCCCGCCTCTGATTTAGAACCATCCGTATACCAGATTATACTGTCTTTTGGAATTTTCTCTTTGTAGTCTATCCAGTCATTCCAATGTAAAATGACCACTTGAAAGAGTGCGTTGTCAATGTGCTTGGTCACCATATGGTCAGACCCCATTTGAAGTAGGGATCCTCCAACGTCTGCTAAACGTCTTATATGAGGGGAATCAGCTTTGATATTGACTATTTTCAGAACCCCTGTTATGCTTAGACAGGCAAGTATTTGAACCTTGCTTTAGTTTCAGGATTGTGGTCTCTTGGCCACCATACACTAGCCACGTAGGTGATGGGAGGCCTGACCACCCTTGTGTACAACCGGTGTACCATCTCTGGTCTGAGCCCCCATTATCTATCATACATCCGTCAGATTACCGCTAAGGTAATCTCCAATTTCCGTATGACTTTTGCTATATGTTGGTTCCAGGTAAGCTTGAAGTCAAAGAAAACCCCCAAGTATTTTACCTCCCCAGATATAGCTAGTTCACCCCCATTTAAGAAAAAAGTCCTTATTCCTCTAATTTCTTTGCGTGTAAACGACACTATGGTGGTCTTTTAGGGAGATACTTTCAGCCCTTCTCTCACACACCATCTGTTTACCACGTTTAGTGGACGTTGCATTCGTTCTCTGATCGTGACTGAAAACTTGCCTTCCACTAGAATGACAAGATCGTTTGCATACCTCAGAGGGAGGTGGCCTGTTGTTCTAAGCTTAGTTAGTAATCCATCTATGACTAGGTTCCATAACAGAGGGCCGCGGTTATAGAGTCAAAAAATGTATTATCAAAACCCCTTCTATATCTAAGAAGACTGCCAACATAATCTGTTTATTTTCCAAAGTATTCTCCGCCCTACTAATTAGGGTACTAAAAGCTGTCTCTGTAAATTTTCCTAGAAGATATGTATGCTGGTCTCGGGATAGAGGGCTGGTCACCAGAATCCCTTCCCTAATATGCCTATCCATAATCTTCTCCATTGTCTTTAGTACGAATGACATTAGACTAATGGGTCTATAAGCCTTTGCTGGGAGTAGTCTGCTCTGCCAATCTTTGGAATAAAAACCACTATGTGAGCCGCCACATCCTCGGCAAATAGTGTAAGAATAAGCGAGTTCTAAATGCCTTGCACAATTTACGCCACAAAAGGTCAGTTCCCTTCTGTAGCATAATGGGTATAATTCCATCCGGATCCGATGACTGATAGGGCTGAAAAGAGTTTATCGCCCATTTGATCGTTTCAAAAGTTACCACTTTTTTGGCCGTTTGCCAGTCTGTTTTTGACGCTCTGTTGCCAGTTTTGTCCGGCCCCTGTCTGGCTTAGTCAAGTGGTTTACTTTTGTAGGATTTTCCTTCTAGGAAATGAGTCCAGAAAAGTTCACTTAAAGTTTCCTTCTCGTTTGTTGTGAATTCGCCGTCTTCGTGTCGAATAGTTTGACGGGCACCTTGGGAGTTTTTAGATAAGATCTTATAGATCCTGACACTGTCTAGGACCGTTTTAATGTTCTCACAATGCTTTCTCCACAAGGATTTCCGAGCCCTCCTAAGTGCCTTCTTGTACTCAGTTAAAGAGGCCCTATAGGCCTCTCACATCCCTGACGTTTTTGCCTTATTAAAAAGTTTTCTAACCTGCTTTCTCTGACCCTCCAAGGCACTGTTCCACCACAAAACTTTCCTGGTAGTGTGTCTTACAGTCAAAGGACAGCTCTTATTGTAGGTTGCTAACATAGCATCTGCAATTTGCTCTGCCATATTTTCCAGTCCGTCCGTCTAAGGTTACAATAAGTCTCAGTTTTATAATGTAACTCTATGATTTCAAACCCAATGTGTCTATAATGAGCAGCTCTCTTCATCAGACACATGCCATTTCCTAACGAGATTACTAGTGAATCTATTGTTATATCTAATACTTCCTTTCTATTACTAGTCCTAAGGGTTGGTTTATTACCAATATTCAATATGTCTAATCTAGTTGCCATAAGAAATTGTGCTAATAACTCACCTCTTAAATTGGTATTTGAGCTTCCCCAGATGGTGTGGTGGGCATTGGAGTCACATCCGATGATGAGCTGCATTTCTTATTTCTTGCAGCTTTACACCAGTTTCACTTCGAGTCAATTTAACTGCCACTATGTCCTGTGAACAAAAGTTAGTTAGTGGCAGTGTTTTTACATGTCTTTTGACAAGTTTTGCTATAAATTAGCTCTCCGTCAATACCACCTAGACCCATGATTTTACCCCTGCATACCCAGGGTTCTTAAATGAGAACAATGTCAGATGCCTTCATTGCTTTACAGAGGGCAGTGAAACCCGCCTCACTGTGCTGCAGGTTCACTGGAATGACTCTCACCATCCTTACCTATTTTTCTGAAGGTTAGCGTTCGAAGTTCGAAATGCACCTTTATTCGCCTTTCCTTCAGAGTATGGCAGTTTTTATCGTTTACGGAGGAGGCCAGTAATACTCCATCCTTCTCCTCTTTCCGACTAAGGAGGCGCCAATCTCCCACTTGAAGTCCAGGACTTTGGATTTCAATTCGGGTCTTAAAAACCACAATTGGCGTTTCTGGTACCCATACCATTACCTTGGGCTTCTTGGAAAGTTTCTTTAATTCAACTACAGTCAAATCTGCAATTTCCCATATACTTCCAAAGTGCTTCACAGTCTCCACGAGGTATATCTTAGAGTGGTCGTTCGCGCAGTTAATCCTTAGAACCCCTACCGAGAACCAAGCACCTTCAAACTGTGGAGTATTTGCACTTCCCGAAGGAGTGGCGTCTACAGCAACCGTCAGCTTCTCCTGAATCAGGTCTCATTGAACCTAATTCAGTTGGACATCAGGATGGCGTCTGTCTTTAAAGCACCGGTAAAGGACACAATCTGACTCTGCGGTCTCCTGGTCTTCTTTGGTGTTCTTTTTTGAGAGTTGGGCGTTGAGGAGTTTCAGAGAGGATTAGTCACGCAACTTTCATTATTATTCGATAAAAACCTCGCATTCAATGAGAATTGAAAACCATCATCACAATTGGCTGCTCAATGTTTGGGGTGGCATATTGGAAGAACACATACTTCGTCCTTATTGGTTCGAAGGGATTCAAACGGCAAATGATTGTTTATGGTTCGTTCGTGACGACTTAGTTAAACTGTTGAAACTAACAACTCGACAACAGATGGTTTTCCGACACTATGGAGCTCCTACTCGTGCCATTCAAAAATAACTTGACCTCACTTCCATGCAAACGTGGTTTACACCATGGTATCAACTGCATCCTAGGAGGGGACGATGTCCTGGCCTTTGAGACAAATTTGCAATTTTGTCTTCAACGGTACAGTTATCATTTCGAACATTTTATTTATTCGCACATTTATTCTTATTTAATCTTCGTTCTAACAATTTTGCTACAATCCTTGATAAACTTTATGGTTACCAGATTTTTTGTTTTACTATGACTGACTTGAATTGGTTGAAATGTGTTTTTGTAATAGTGGATAACTTGAAATTTCGGCATCCAAAAATGTAATTTTAGCGAAATGTCATTTGAAGGTTTAGAAAAATAACAATTATCTTTTTCTAAGAAACTTTTGAAAAAGACTACATGAAGATGCAAGAGGTCTATTCATAAATTTACGCCACTCGACACAAAAATATTTTGCAAAAATTATCATGATGATTGATTAATTAATGAGTCTACTAATTTATCATTTTTAAACAAAGTTTCTATCATGAACGTTTTTCAGTACATTTTTTTAAATTTTTGCACAAGCAAAACAGTCAACTAAATGAGACTGTGAGTGAACTGTCCTGGAGGTTCTGGCACTTTACGCAATGTTGTGACTTTTGCGTTATATTTCTTCTACATTTGCGTATCTTTATGTTGCACAATAAAAAAAATTGTAATTAATTTTCATCGAAAGGATATGTTTTGTTCATTTATCGTACGTGAGAATTCGATAATTTTTAGCAGCTGCAGTTGTTTGTCTTTAATTCGAATTGAGATAAGAATTTTGCTGTATCAATGGGATCGTTGTAGTCGGAGTCATAAATTTGCGTCGCCTGGGTACAGTTTTTGTGTTAAGTTTTCAGTTAGAAAGATGCAACGAGAGGTAAATAAATAAATAAAGGTTTTGTGTCGTGAAGTTTGTGGCAATGGTTATTGTTTAATCGCTTCACAAGTGCGGATTATAATAGTGCTTCAGACTGAAATATTCAGTTTTCCTTGTTTTTGAGGATATTCAAGTAACCAATCCCATGTCGTATAATACGAATTTGAAGAAACTTTTTGAAAAGAACTTAACCTTCCGACGTACCAATTTTGTGCGTTTGTTAAAAAGATTTTACTTCACGTCATACCAATTTTTGGGGAAGTTTACCGGGAAGAATTGCCCGTCGACCTTAACGTTTTCAACTATTGGAACCTTTTGAGAAGACATCCCCGTAACGCCGTTTTAAAGCCCTCGAGCTGGATTCATGGTTCTCCGGGCGAAATCATTATAGTAGGGCACTTGGTGCATAAATAACTATTAAACTGTTGTTGTAATATTTACGTTAGGTGCCTTGATCGCTTTCATTATTTGTTACAATTAAAAAAAGTCCTAATTTTATCAAAATCAAGTGTGATAAAAAGGTATAGTAATTGTATCATTAAAATAGAAAACAATACTTTATAAGCGTATTTAATTTAAATTGGAGATTTAGAAAAGGAAATAAAAAAATATCAAAGAGGTGGAGTAGTGATCGGCAAATAAAAGTTTGGCTATTAGCGTATGTAGATGAAATGAATGAAAATAAAATGAAATATATGTAATCGTTTGTTTATCGCTAACACACGGTCACACGTGTATGTTAAAATTTTAAATCAACGTCCTTTACTAACATCAGGTGTTATTCCGTACTTCATCTACACTAATTGTTCAAAATCCACAGTTTTAATTGGAGTGAGTTTACTTAACGTCTTAACACTTCGCACGCTCAATACCGGAAAATACTCAGGAAAAGATTGGTAGAAGAAATTAGAAAAAGAATGGAACGATAAACCACGTATACATATTAAAGCAGATGGTAAATAGACAGATAAGAAAAAAGCGGCATTTGACAAGCTGAAGGAAGAACTACTTTGGAAATACATGAGAAGAAAAGGAATAAACAAGAACATAGTGTGGGAGGAATAGAAGAAGGTTATGAGGAAACTTTCTGCAGCACAAAACTAAGAGGAGAGTTAAGAAATGAATTCAGACCATTAAGAGGGTTATGACCGGCATGTCCAATGAGTCCCTGTTTGTTTGTGCTGAACATAGGGGATATGGAGGAGAAATTGGAAAAATAGTAGATAAAATTGTGGTGGGAAAGAGGAAAGTTCGGGTACTTACGTACACGAATAACATAGTAGCGGTGGCGAAAAAGAAGAAAAATAAAGGGAATGATAAAAGTGATATGGAAATATTTAATGGAGAAAAAGTTGGAGATAAATTTGGAGAAGAAGAAGATTATAGAGTTTAAGAAAAAAAAAGGAAGATAAGGAAAAGTAAAATTGTAGCAAGAAGAAGGAGAATTAGAGAAAGTAAACAAATACCAGATGTTCGCAAAGTGAAGGCATTTTTTTAACACGAGGTTTTCACTTAAGTCGACTTTGCAAATGTCTTTAGAAACGAAGATTGTTTTTTTGGTTTTATAAATTTTTGAGTCTAATTCTGTCTATCTTTACTTATATAAGATCAGCGATTTCAAAAAAACTATGGATAAATCAAATTTTCAATCAATTTCACTTTTATTGTTGTTTTTATTGTTATTTTAATCATTTTAATAAGTGGAGTTGCGTTTAAAAATTGTGATAATTTTAAACTTTTAGTAATTACTAAAAGTACGTAATAAATAAAAACTGGTAAAAAACCAAAAAAAATTATAATTTGAAGTGTAATCTAAAGAATAACGCAAAAGAGAAACTGAAAGAAATTACAATAAATGTTTAAAATTGTTGCCGTTATTTTCAACACAAAGCCGCGCTCGTCGTAACCATGGAGTTATTTTATCTTAGTTACCATCAACATTCTACTAAGGTGTTTTAAACTAAAATCTTAAGAATAATTCGTACAATCACCCATTAAATGGAATGACTCAACTTCGCGAAGGCCCTGTATAGATATTTGGGATGTATGATAAGCCATCACAACAAAGATAAGGAGCATATTAAAGAAATGGAACAGGAAGGAAGTAAGATAGTAAAACAGGTATTAGGGATGGGAGAAATAATATTTGGAAAAGCCCTAGAGAAAAGAAGATGGCTATTTGCTAGAATAGTCAGAGGAGCAATGACATATCGAGCGGAGATATGGAGATGATAGGAATGGAACGAGTTAGAGAAAATTCAACAGAAATAATTAAAGTAGACACTGGAGTTGGAGAGAGAGAGACACCTGAATATATAGTGAAAGAAGAGGTAAAAGTGGAAAAGTTAAGGATTCAGGAGGGAGAATAGTAATGAGTGATGATGAGAGGATGAAACGCAAGAGAGAGAAAAGATATTGTATAAATGATAGAAGAAAACAGAAATGCAAAAGGAAACTATGGAGACAAGAAAAGGAAAAGAAAATACGAAAGATGAAGATACGCGAGAGAATAAATAAAAAGGATACGGTAAGAAAGAAGAAGTGTGGAAAGGAAGAAGCAGAAAAAATAAAAGAAGGAAACAACAGTGACAAATATTGGGAGACGGAAGGGAAACCCAGTTATCTAACAGGAGAGAGGCAACTAGGAGAAAAGATTCAGAGTAGGAAATAAAGAAAGGAAAAATAAGTATTGGTAGAAGGACAAGGACAGAAAGTGTAGGTTGTGTGGAAAAAGGTGGAAAAATTTAGAACATATAGAAAGAAGTGTCGTGAATTGAGGGAGAGAGAGAGAAGGACGCTATCGGAAGAAGGTGGAGAAGGGATTGAATAAATCGAAAAACAAAAAGGAAGATTATACGATTGGAATGAAGGTAGAATAAGTTGTATAAAAAAAATTAATGCAAATAGGTAGTATTGTGTTATTGTTCTTTTAATTAAAGATCTTTAATAAGTTGTTTAAGTAAGTATTAAATAATTAGGTATTGTAAAAAAACAAATAACAATTTGATTTCATTTGAAAAAAAAGAAAATTGATGGTGGGGAGAAAACGAGATCGGAAGTGTGGATGAGTGTAGATATTTGAGATACAAAATAAGGTATAACAATAAACATGAAGCTCGTATAAATAAATTAGCGCAGAGGGAAAATAGGATTGTAGGGGAAGTATTGGGATTAGAAAAAAAATGTTTGGAAATAATACGGAAAAAAGAAGTTAGATTTTTTAAAAGTTGGTGTTATGATCTACAGGACGGAGTTATGGGGATGAAAGGAATTAAATGAATTAGAGAAGGTTTAGAGTGAGGTACTCAGAAATAGACCATGGGACTATGAAAAGGAACACCAAGTTAGATGGTAGAAGAACAATGTAAATTAAAAAGATAAGAATACATGAGGAAAGTGGGCAATGAAGAAAAAAAATTTAATTGTATATTAGTGCTGGAAAGAGGTAACAAATAAGCAACAAGACAGGAAGTTATATTATTAAAGAGGATTGTATACAAGTGAGGAGATAGACATGTTAACAGAGGAAAGAAAAAATGAATTATATAAAATAACTCAAGAAATACCAAAACATTTAATGGATAACTGCTTGTAAGTTTACAATAATTTGCACAAGTGATAAAAACTAAACAAGTTCTTCTCTAAGAGTCGTTTTGGATGTAATGATCTTTATCAAAATTTAATTAAATCCCTGGTATTACGATAAAACTGTATAAATACGTGTAATCAAAATCGTAGAATAATAGTTTGTGAGATATTGTGTTTACAACCTTACTAATGGAAATTTTTCGAAGCAGTTTTTGTTTTGTTATAATATTTTAAAAACTTTCCTTCTTCATTCATTCTTTTTTTTTTGATAAAAATTGTTTTTTATTTAATTATATACCTACATACAATTATTGTGTACAATTATAGAAATGCGGTAATCGCTTGACCTTTATTTGTACGATTATGATATAGGACTTTATTTATAGGTATTTAACAATATCAGTAATTATAAATTTTTTAGGTTATGTTCTTTCTAATAAATGTAATTATACAGAAGTTTTGTTTAAACCATTTTTCTGGTCCGGTACGCGAGATATGGTAATAACGTATCTTTAAAATAGCAACATTGAATAGATATAAAAATGTATGAACCAAAAGTTGTTTTAAATTAGAAAAATTTTAAAAGTCAACCATATATATATATATATATATATATATATTAGCAAATTGTAAAGCAGTTACATAGTCGATTCTTCAATAATTATAGCCAACCTAACAGTTGGCAAGTATAAAATTTCGAATCGCCTGCAGTAAAGTACGCAAGAGGTTGTACAATAGCAAACAAACACTGAGAATCACCCGACAGCTGTTTCGTCCTTTTGGGACTCATCGGGAGTGAGAGAACTCGAGTGTAAGTTCACTGTGTACAAACGCGCGCTGTCGACTATATGCCCTACTGGAGGGATCACAATATTTAAACGATAAGGTTTTCGACATCTAGTGTCGACTCGTGAAAGCGTTCACGTACGTAAATGTTAGCAAATTTGCCGACAGGTATGTAAAGCAGTTACATAGTCGATTCTTCAATAATTATAGCCAACCTAACAGTTGGCAAGTATAAAATTTCGGCCTGCAGTAAAGTACGCAAGAGGTTGTATAATAGCAAACAAACACTGAGAATCACCCGACAGCTGTTTCGTCCTTTTGGGACTCATCGGGAGTGAGAGAACTCGAGTGTAAGTTCACTATTGTACAAATGCGTGCTGTCGACTATATGCCCTACTGGAGGGATCACAATATTTAAACGATAAGTTTTTCGACATCTAGTATGAAAATGTTAATTCAAATATACATTTTGTAAGGACTAAATATTATGAATAGAGAGTTTAATGATTTTTTTAACTTACAATAATTAGTAAGTTAGATTTATTTAAAAATAAGTAATAATCAGTCAACCCAAATAACCATGTTTAGTTTTTGATTTAATTTAAAAGTTATTGCTTGTAGACGTTTTTTAAATCAAAATTATTTCTAATTTTATTTTGTAAACATTTCCTAAACAAAATTTTGATTCGATAATTAATCGAGCTATAGTGTTTAATTAGCGATACCTTCAAATATATTCTTTAAAGAAAAAATTTTCTAAAAGCGTGCTTAGTGTAATGATTCATTCTACAGTCCTTCTATAGGATAACCCCTGCTGAGACTACCTGCTGTTAGAATTGTAAATGATACCCTTAAGCCCGCTTCACAATGTGCAAACTTTTGATTACAGAAATTGTGGTGTCCAAGTTTTAAATTTCATGAGTTTACAACCTCTTATTAATTTTAGGAAAAAAAGTCATCAAATATCAAATTTTTCAGTCGTATACGAGGTTTGTCAAAAATATGAATTTTACTCAAGAATAAAGTAATTTTAAATTTAACAATATCGGAAAATGTTATCAAAAAAGTTGATCAGAAATAAAAACTACGTTTAAATATGCAATTACATCCATTTACATTAAAAATTAAGGTTATTTTATTTTTTAATAATATTTCTATTTTGAATGAACATTTATCTCTTGTGATTACGAAACACATATAACCTTTTTTGGTATGTTGTGCAGCTTGATAATTTGACTAAAATATTATAATATACTTTTATAATGCTGTGAGTCATTTTATTTCTACAGGGTGTTGAACTTTTTATTTTTCAAAAATGTTCAATAAATAACATATTTTTGACAAACGTCGTATAAGACTGAAAAAATTTGATATTTGATGACTGTATTTTAGATTTTAAAACATGCAGAACTTTTTATGAAGAATATCTTTTTTTCCTAAAATTAATAATAAAAAAGTTTTTCATATGATTAAAACTTAGGGGACATATTGTATATATTCCATACGCCTGATGAACGTTCAGTCTAACCAATACTAATACTAATGTAGAACGTAGAAAATTACCAATTTCAACGAATGTAGTAATGCGGACATTGTCCATGAAATGCCCAAGACCGATTCAAATTTAAATTATGTTTTCTACAATTTTTACTTGTACGTGTTTATAAGCCTGAAATTCTGTGTATTAAAAGTCATAGCGATTGTAGTGCCGTAAAATCGTAGCGTAAAAAAATACACTTTTGTAGGTTGCTGTAAGCTACAGATTCACGTAAGTATTACGGTTTTTCGTAAATCCTTAAAGACAAAATTCGCCTAACCTTAAAAAATTACAGAGCTAGGGAATTGCATATAATACCATCTGTAAAATTTTCCACTACGATCAGGATCTACCGATTTTACAATATTACAATTTGTAAGTAGAGAATTGGAATATAAATCTATTTTTGCTTAAATTTTTCAGATGGCCTTAGCATGTGAATTAAAAGTTATAACTATCTCGATTTTACTTTATCTTAAACTAGAACTTCTTATTTAAGCTTATCAACAAAGGGACATGACCTAACAATTTATATTAATTGAGTGACACATCGAATACGGTTTAGTAAATTAAACCAGTTACTTTCGCACTGTGTTCTGTTCCGATCTACATTTTTGTGGTAATGTTTTTTTTATTTTATTCTTATAATAATTCATGTTTTTTTTGTAAGCCAAGACATTTGCGCATGGTTACTTAGGCTTGTTTTATCATCTTTTTGCGTAAAAAGCTATAGTAGACAAAGTTAGTTCACTAAAGAATTTCTTTTCTAGCTAATTTGTTGAAATCCGTTGAGAATTTTGAAGTTATGTTCAAATGTTTTAAAATAGTCTATTACCACAGATTAATGATGTGGTGGGGTTAAGACAGATGCGAAACTCTGTGTCGGTCTGTTTGATGTTTCGGGGTCGTTATTTCATGACCTCCAAACAAGACGCCATATTTTTGTTGGTGTTATTTTGTGGGAATTTTAAAATTGCCTATACACTGAATGTATGAACAAGTAAACTTCATGCTTGTTGATATCGGATTTTTATTGCTTTAACACTAACAATAAATAATTGGAAAATTGAAGTTGAATAAAACCGTTTGTGAAAACAAAAAAACCTATATTTTTAATTTTAATAAAAACATTTCTATTCCAAACTAATTTACGTCTACCAGTAAAATTTAAGAAAGCTCATAAAATACACAACTTTTAATTTACCTTTCAGGTTCTTTGGGCAGACCAAAAACACAAACAACTTTTGTTTAGTGTTTGATTTGCAAGGGGAACCATACACCAAGTTCCACCACGACCCTTACCAGACATTTTTACACCACAATCACAAAACACGTAGGACGTTTTCAAACAGCAAACACTAATAAATACTACTAAACACTAATAAGTCATAAATACGAGACGAAATAGATAATAATTAATAAATTGAGTACACCAACACAAATAAGGTTTAAAAGTAAACATGGGTGTAGTACCGCACTGCACTAATAAACACTTCTAAATACTCATTATGTCCTAAACACGATAAAATTAGACAATAATAAATAAATATTGGAAGCGTATAAATCGTTTGTTGTTTACAACACCAACAATAAAATGGAGAATTAACGCATGCGCAAAGAATCTCTACAACTCGAGTTTCGCATCTGTCTTAACCCCACCACATCATTAATCTGTGCTATTACTATACACCGTATCCCGCGTAAGGCTGCCATTAGACCTTTATGGAAATTAAATCAATTTGAATTTTTGCAAATTTGTAAATTTACATAAAAAAACTATGGCTCTTTCAAATAAAAATATAATGGTCATTGTACAAGTTCCGGTTAACCCGATTTCTGACTTGCCCAACTTACTGCTCCATTTAAGTATTTACACAACTCTCCTAACCTAGAA
Source organism: Abscondita cerata (assembly GCA_030710515.1). Classification (NCBI taxonomy): domain Eukaryota; kingdom Metazoa; phylum Arthropoda; class Insecta; order Coleoptera; family Lampyridae; genus Abscondita; species Abscondita cerata. The sequence continues at coordinate 383,344 of JALBCR010002259.1, forward strand.
CGTTTATAATTGTCTTCCGTTTGCTTCGTACAGCAACCCATAATTCACTGTCGATTTCAAATATCGGAAGATTATTTTCACTGCTTTCTAATGTGCCATTTTAGGATTAGCCAGAAATTCCGACACTACATTTACAGCGTAGGTTATATCTGGTCTTGAGGCAACTGAAAAGTACATTAAACTATCCACAGCTTTACGAAAGGGAACGTGTAGCTCAATTTCAATATCGTCACCTTTCTCTAAGTAACCACTACAAGGCAATTCGACAGGATTATAATCAGACATGTTAAATTTGTCTAAGATTCTCTTTATATATGCACTTTGTTTCACACAAACACCATCATTTGCTTTTGTGATTTCTAATCCTAAAAATCAATTTAAGTTACTTGTAATTATTTTGAACTCGCTTTTAAGTTTCTTAAGAAAGTTATCAATTGCGTTCTTGCAGTTTCCGGCAATGAGCTCATCGTCAACATAAATTGCAAACAAATAATTCATAATAAACAAACATGGATCAGCACCACTTTCTTTAAATCTTTGAATGTGTAGCATAAAATCCACTAATTTCTTATTTCAGCAACGGGGAGATTGTATAAGCCCATAAATATGTACTTTTATTTAACCTGCAGACACGTCCCGTTGTATCTTCAAAATCAGTAGGTTGAGCCATATAAATTTCCTTCTCAAGTTCACCATAATGGAACGCAGTCTTTAAATCAAATTGAACAAGATATAAATTCTCTGCAGCTGCGACACTTAAAAGTATCTGCATAGTATCGAATCTTGCAACTGGACTGTACGTTTCCAGAAAATCAACTCCACCCTTCTGTGAGTATCATTTAGCAACCAGCCGAACTTTGTATTGCTCACTTGTTCCATCGGGGCGAATTTTAGTTCTCAATACCCAACAATTTCCAATTGGCTTCTTTCCATTAAGCAGATCAACAAAATCCCAAGCACAGTTATCTTTTAATTTTGCAGCTTGCCACTCACTAGGAATCATTCTTATTTGTCTCTAAACTATAGAAATTAGAATGTTCTGCATATGATAGGTAGTCTTGTAGGTATTGAGGTATCTTGCACCTACGTTTTGAAACAGTCTGATCATTACTATAACGGCTTCCTCTTGAAATGAATCCTCTTCCACAGAGTCACTTTTTTTAATTAACACAAGCACTATCTCAGTCTTTGTTGTAGTTTTTTTGTGAACTGTAGTATTTTCAATTTTGTTTTCTTAGGAAACTTCTAACATAATCTTCTTTTTTCAACTGTTTCAGCTTTAAACACAACATCAAGATTCAAGATTATCTTGTTCTTTTCCTTCAAGTAAATTTGGTAGCCATCTTTCTTGCCTTCATAGCCAACAAACGGTCCTTGTGATGCTCTTTTTGTCAAATTTCTTTCTCTTCTGTTTTGGGACATGGACAAAGCATTCTGTATGAAATACTTTCAAATGACCTCCGACATTCATTTCTTTGTTGAGCCATAGTTCCAAAGGGGTTTTGTTTTCAACCCGTGTTGGTCCTGTCCTATTAAAGGTATAGACAGCTGCGTTGACGGCCTCGGCCTACAATTTGATAGGAAAGTCCTTCGGTGGATCATACTTTGAGCACATTCAACAATTGACCTGTTCTCTCTCCCTCTCAGCAGATCTATTCTGCTCTGGAGAATACGGCATCATTTTTCGAAACGACCGTACGCTAAAGTTATCAAACCCTTTCCTTCTATCACATTTACACACCCATCTTTGTTGACTTCAAATTCATACCCGTTGTCTTTTGCTGCTCCAATTGAAAATAAATTCCGGCTTATTTTGGGAACGTACCAGACATCTCTTAGGTGATTTTGTTTTCACATACCATTCACACGCAGTTCAGTGTTTATAATTTCAGAACCATAGGCATAGATTATATCATTGTTCCCAACAACAATTTGCTTTGGAGTGTCGAATGTCTCATATGTGAAAAACATGTCCTTACTGTTGGTCATGTGCGCCGAAGTGTCACTGTCGGCCAGCCACATTTCCAATTGGTTCATTTGAGAACTACCATTTTCATTTGCTATAAAAGCTTCACCAGTCAGTTGTGCAGATTTCTGTGCTTGTATTTTACAGTTTTTAGCAAAATGACCAACACGATGGCATTTAATACACTTCAATTTTCTGCCTTCTGCTTTTGGTTTTTCACCATTTACCACCTCCTTTGCTAACAGAGCCTTTGTGTTTTCTGGTCTTCCGGGGAGTCTCATTTGAGTCAACCGAAGCCGTTTAGTTAACTTATTGATTGTGCGTTCTTCTACAAGCACAGACTCCCAGACACTTTTAAATTCGAAATACACACTTGGAAGAGTAGACATGACGGGGCTCATCAATAGTAAATCTGGTAATTCGGTTTTCGCTAATCTAATCGCTTCAGCTCTTCATTCAGTTCGATAAAATTTTTCTGCAACTTTGCAATGTGAGTTGCTATATCTTCGGTTGAATTTTTTTGGCAGGTAGTGAACAACTGCTCTAAAAACCTATCAACCCTTTGACCAGAGCTTTGCTCGTATACGGATACTAATTTATCCCAGACTGCTTTTGCTAATTTACAAGTAGTCACTAAATCAGCATTACTATCGTTCATACTACTTATTAGTGTCAACTGTGCTAAAGCATCTGCCTTGATAAAGGCCTTCATTTCAGCTTCGTACCTTTTTCGTTGCGCGTATGTAACGGTATCGCCACGAGGCTCTTCCGGTTCACTTCGATTTCCGGTCACTGTATCTAGAACATGAGAATGTTTCAGCAACAATTTCATCTGTTTCTGCCGTTTGCTCCAGTTTTCAGGACCTTCTGATTTGTCCACTTGGCTTTTGAAATCCATTTCAGTCACTGAATTTTCCGTCGAACTTTTGATGCAAACCACGTTTCCGGAAAAAATACGTTTTCTTTGCAATTCAATACATGCGCACAGTCACAAAATGCCTAGGCTCATAACTTGATAAGTTGAACTAAATGTAACACAAAAGGAATACTTTTATTTTGTAATACAAGGTAGAAGTAATTACAGGTAAACATATACGTTGCCTACACTACAGTTGTGAACTACAGACTACTTTTTGTTGACCGCATCCGTCGAGTCGCATTCGAATAACTAACTTCGTACTACTACCAACTTAATAATATTACTACAAACTATTTTCACTCAACAAAAATAATTGGAAGCTAATGATAGGAAGAATTTTATTATTTTAAAATATTGTTGTTTAGTTCATTTCCCAGCATACTAATATCAAAAATCTAAAATAAAATTAAAATAATAGCATGTAAACGTTTAATACTTTAATTTCAATTTGCTTTAAACTGATAAGAGATAGCTATAGGAAATGCTAATGCAGATAGATGCAGAATAATAAAAAAAGAAAAATTACATAAAAATATACAGGGTGTTCTATTTAAAATAAATAAGTTTTTCAAGTTTAAAATATATCATTTTACAAATAATTTTGAAACACCCTGTACAACAAACGATTTAAATGTGCATGTCTATTAAAAGTAGTTTAATACCTCATCCTAAAATTTCAAGTATCTGATTAAACTAGTACTTGAGATAGGCGACTTTAAAAAATTGTCTACAGGCGACTAAAAATTTAGAAAAAAATTGAATAACGCAAAAATGTTAGACTTAAAGTAGGCAAATATGGTATTATCGTTTACAGAATTTTCTGCTGAATCTAATTTAATATATAGGGTGTTTCGTTTAAAATAACAAAGTAAGTGTCAATTTCCGATATAACAGCAAGTCGTAAAATAACCATCATATTTTTATTTGACAGAACATAGTTTTTTATGTAAGTCCACAAATTTGTAAAAAATTAAATTGATTTAATCTCCCTAAAGGTCTAATGGCCGCCTTACTTGGAACACGGTGTATAAGATCGGAAAGTACATCAGAACGAATTGAGAAAAAAAGAGTCGAGATTTTCTATTTTTCGAAATTCGTTCTGTCACTTTCCGGTCGAATGTCGCATACTATTTCTTGCACTACCGTTTGCTTGAGACTTTTTGTAAAATTAATTGAAAACTACTGAAAAAAATGATCACGAATTTGAACTCACCTAGTTATCCTTGGCTTGTATATCTACAGTAATTCCATAAAAAAAACTTTTTGTTACAAAAATCAATAATTTTTTCATTTGAGTTCGTCCTCCTACGGTTATTGTTAAAAGAATTAGGATGTACAGTGACAATTGTGTGAACAGCAGTAAAATTGAGGAAACAGTTAAGAAAGGGTGCGATGCTATAATGCCAGCAAAAACAGAGAACGATTTAAGCGAGTATATGAAAATTTTATAAAGTGGATCAGTGGAAATATTTGGTTCAAATATTTTATGCTAAAAACCATAATCAACTTGAACAACAATATTAATATTTCTTCGTTCACTTCATTAATCACTTTCTTGAAACAGAAAAACGTTGAATTCATCTAAAAAATCTATTTACCAATAAAGGTAACTAATAAATTCTTGTCAACACCAATATCTAAATCACATATCTATCTTTTTTAGGTGGTAATATAGTGGGAATTGAGAGGCACTTTGCTGTGAGAAAATAATGAACCTTACAACTAAGAACACCGTCGATGAGGTTCTGTCAGTGTTATAAATGTACCGACGTCAAAGACAAATAGTGTTCAAACTTTCACCTTAAAAGATAAAGCAAATGAGCATGCCTAATTTCTCACAATTTTTTTAAATATTTCAATCTAAGACCAAAAACTGCTTCATCGTTAAAAAGGGACAGATATACTGGACATTAAAAGACATGGTGGGTGGAAATCCATAGCGATAGCAAAAGGCTATCTAGAGAACAATTTACAAAAGAAAATCGCTTATGCCAACCAAATTTTACACTACGATCAAGCAGGAGAAATAACTGACATACAGATTCCTTGGATGACTAAAGATAACAACTCAACACAATCAAAGTCTATTGCTATTCATGAAACTGCTGTAGAAATACAATCGGGTAGCAGTAAAAGTGTTGCACTCATGTTGTTACATTTGGCAATTTAGTTTCTGGGTCTATAAGCGGTAAAACCTGCTCGAAAAATTCGTCGTCAGATTTTTCTTTCGAAAATTCACTTAAACAGTTTGACTCACTGTTCTCGTAAATCACTCGACTATCTTACCTAATCATTTACTGGTATTCGTGATTTTTGTGTGCTTTAGGAAAAGGTCTGATACTCTCCGGAGTGACTACTTTTTCATTAACATCATGTGAGCTTGTTGAAAGTGTGTGGTAGAAGCAATTTGACTTACAGTACATGTGCTTTGTTCTTGAAAAAGTAAATTAGAAGTGAAATGTGTGTCTAACAACATCTCGTGTAATCAGGGACACGTATGAATAGAAACAAACTAAGTAATGCCGACATTACTTAATAAATTAGAAGCTTTTTCAAGGTTAAACAATGCAGGCGCAAAATCATCTCTTGTATAAACTTTTCTGCTGTATGGAACAATGCCGCTTTTTTTGAAAACCCGAACAATATTGTCCTTGATAAATGCTTTCCCATATGACTGTCAAGTTAATTCAGCAATAGATACTCTTTTTCCAGGGTTTGCAACATGCCAGTCATTGAAGGCAATTTTTAAACAGGTTTTAAAAACACTTTATAGACAAAAATCCAACGGTTGCAAACAATTTGTGCAATGTTGAGAGAGAGTAACAAAAATTGTACCGTTGTCTCTGCAAAAAAGTATAGTCTCCAAACTTGTATGGCTTGTATTATCCAAAAATATTAAAATTGGATCAGATTTAAAGTAAATTTTGGATATGTTTTATTACACCTAGAAACAAGGTCGCTGTTATCCATCTAGATCGTAATTTGTTTGCTAAACCAAGACTATTATTAAGCGCACCTTTCAGAAATAATATTTTGCTCTTGGAAATACATATACAGGAGGTATTACTAATCCTATTGATAATAGCACAGAAAGTTATCAGTTCACCCCTTACTGCCGTTACAGTCGTTACCCCCGTCTCATCAACGTTAAAGATTCTTCCTAGTAAACTTTTAAATTTTTCGTAGTTTGTAGGTTATCAAAAAATCTCTTACATTAGTTTCGTTGAAATTACTTGATCTAGCCATACTAGTGTTCTCAGGTCCCCTTAAACTTAGATTAGGAAATCTTGTCATCTCTGGTCGTGGAAACTTGTTTCGTACTTGTATTTTAATTGATACTTCTACTGAAACAAATTATTTGAAGCGGGAAGATCTTGATAATCTGCCGTTGTAAGGTGGGCTGCACCTTCCGAAACGTTTTGTGCGTATCTAGTCGATAAATTATGTTCTGCCATTTCTTGATCCGCATATTTTGTTAATTTCCGTTTCTTTACCTTCCTAATTCTATTGGCCAAGGTCGATTTCTTTAGTTCAAAACTGAATGCAGCATTTCTGATAGATAACTTCCACTCTAACACATCCTTGACAGCTGACTTAATGTCACTTTTGAAATGTTGTTTCTATCTGTTTTTTATTTGTGGATGCGCACCATTTTAGACCGAATGCTAAAACAAACAAACAAATTACTTTTTAATTTCGCTGGAATAATTTTTTACGATAATATGTAGGGCACATTTGGACTCTGTCCCAAATGCCAACGTCACTACGTTAACATACAGAAAATTCTCTCAAAGAAGTGGAGTTAGGGTTAAATAATTAAAACTTTTCCAAATGGTTAAAGAATTTTATTGATACACTTAATTATAAAAGAGATATTCACATGCCGACTTATGTTGAATAATTTACGTCAACACCCAAAAAACACATTTAGAAGGCTGCCATGTCACGATTTCGCCAAAACAAAATTGCGTTATTTTTAGAACTAAAATTTAAAAGTCCCTGTGTCCCATGTGTCAATGTATCCCCCTTACCCCTGCATAGATAAAATTAGTGAGGTAACCCAAAAAATATTTGAACGCCGTTCACGAGTTCATTTTCAGAGATACTTTAACGTGCATGCATGCGAAATTTTGAAACTCTCCCCCTTTATTACTTAAAAATTATTTTCAGAATACTACTTTTATTATGGACATTTTTTTACCGCAAGTCAATATAATGAGTGATTTCTGAGATACAACCGCTTATCTCGCTTATTTACCCAACCTTTCTTTTACATTATTATATTATTTTTATTATTACTAATTTTTTGTGCAGGTAATGGTTGTACTTACATTAATTTCAATACTTGCCGCCTTTTTATACGCCACACTCTATTTATACTTTAAAAACTGTTTTCAATACTGGGATAAAAGAAATGTAGCGTACGAACAACCTAAGTTTATATTAGGGAGTCTCATGGACATGTTTATGGGAGACGTAAGCTTAGGAAAATACATAGCAAAACTTTACAACAAATATGACACCCCATATTTTGGGTTTTTTGTTATAAACAACCCCATACTAGTGATCAAAGAACCAGAACTGATTAAAAGAATTCTGGTTAAAGATTTCGACTCAATGGGTGATAAAATGCTTTTTAACGACGACAGCTACGATCCAGTATTCTGCAACACCTTAATGGGGATGAATTTTACTAAATGGAGAAACGTGCGGCCAAAAGTAACATCAATATTTACTTCCGGAAAAATGAAGATGATGTTGAACTTAATTAAGAACTGCGGAAATCATATGGAAAACTATTTGAGCGAAATGAAAGGAAAAACAGTTGCAGTTAATGACGTCGTTGATAATTTTACTGCTAATGTAGTTTCGTCTTGCATTTTTGGCATTGAATGCAATTGCTTCGAAGCCTGTAACTGGGCATATAAACATCACGGATCTCATATATTACCAAGATCAGGATTAGGCGCAATCAAAGTGTATTCTTATCACTTTATGCATTTTTTAATTAAGATATTTAAATTTCCATTTTTAACAGCCGAATCTGTAAATTTTTTTTGCGATATTTTTAATAAAGTCATAGAGCAGAGAAGAAAATCTGGAGATAAACGGAATGATTTAATAGATAAATTGCTAGACGTAGAGAAAACTGAAGAAAATGAAGCGTTTAAATTTGGTAAATTTAGTGAGAGTGTTACTTTGTCATCTGGAAAAATGTTTTTAGATGGTAAAATCATGTTGGGGCAAGCAATGGGTTTCTTCATAGCCGGTTACGACACCACTACAGTAATAATCTCGTTAACTCTTTACGAGGTCACAGTTAACACAGAAATTCAATCTCGTTTAAGAAAAGAAATAAAGGAAGTTATAGAACGTTTTGGAGATTTAACTTACGAGTCTTTGGATAGTTTGACATACACCAACATGGTGATATCTGGTGAGTATTTATTATTGAATTAATTAATTTTCTAATTTAATTTATATAGTTTTAAATAAGTTCTATTCGATGTTTGTTAGGTATGACGTCATACCGTTTTCACTGAGTGTAATGGAAACTGTCATTTGATTGTACTTTTCTAATATTAGTTCATATTTAAATTTATAGAGTAAAGAAAACAAAACACTTATTATAAAACAAATTCATAAATTAATTATTGTCATGCTGGCAATTTAAAATTGACTTATATGTGTTTATACACAATGAAATAGAATTTTTTCATGTAAGAATTAAGTGTTCTACGGCAGAAGTCGTTGTTAAAACAAAAACGTCTTCGTTTTTTCTTCTTTTAGTTGTATTATTATTTTCAAGAACAGCGTTTAATTTCCATCGGTGAAGAAACATAATTAAAAGTTTTACTTTTTTACTTGATATGGCAATAGAGATATTAGAATAATATTCAATTAAAGAGTTTTTCTATTTTGGATCGCTTACAGACCTATAAAAGCACCCAAATAAGTTATTTTATAGAAAATTGGCTTTTATAGAAATAAAACAATTTTTATTTCGAACGGTGGTAACACTGATTTGATATTAAACGTCAAAGCTGTTGTTACGTTCGGCGTGTGTTAATTTAAATTGTAATTAATGTTCAGTCAATTTATTTATTTACTTATTTTTATTTCCAAGCATTTTTTTTAAATTAAACGTATGATAAATGTTCTAGCATAAACCAAAATTTAATAAAAATATTGCCACCCTAGCAATTATACTTCAAAATTCCCTAAATTTAAAAGCTCGCAAAATTTTATTTTAAAATCAATTTGAAAAGTTCAAAATAGAAAAAATAGTATAAACAATTCGTTTTAGAAGGCAATAGCAACTCGTACTTTCAAAGACTGGCCGCTTCGCGGCTCGTTTTCTAAACTGTGCACGTTTTCTGAAACTAGTTTATTAATATACTATTTTGGATATCGTAAAATAAACGCTAAAATTTTTTGAATTTCTTCTGCGCATGCGTAATGACGAGTGCGCATGCGTAGCGCAGCGCTGAACGTTTTATGATATCCAAAGACCCCTTTTATTAAACAAATAAATTAAATTTTGTGAATATTCTAATAAATCCATTGCCAGTTTAAGAAAAAAAATTTAAAACTTATGCCTCTTTACCGATAGAAATTAAACGCTGTTCTTTTTAAATGATAGTACAACTATACTCAGTATACTATTGGCTCGGAGCAATAAATCTGTCAGAATTATCGAATCTCCCGTATTGCAGCGGCGTAGGTACCTGATACGTTTGGAAAATCATATTTTTAGTAGGTAAATATATTATAATAGTAAAATCTACCTTGATATGAATTATTATGTGGTTTCTTTTATTGTTTCAATCCTAAAAACTAAAATCGGTCCCCGCAAATTAATTGTAATTGTAATAAATGTACTGACGATATCTGCATTACTATTTTATATAATATTTATGTCATATATAATTTATATGTTATTTATTTTATTTGTATAGTAGATCACATTACAAATTTTACTTCTTACGTATTATATACCATTATTTTTGTATCTTGGTATAATACCCACATCTACGGCTATGATTCTCGTTTCGTCAGTACCTGGGCTGATGGCAACGTGTTTACACAGATTAAACTATTGTTCTCAGACCCTAGATGGGTCGATATGCTGCAAGAACGGCACAATGATCATATTTTGGTTAGAATTTATTGGTTTTACTTAACCGTAGAAGTACCGCTTTCACAAGAAAATAAAGAATTATTTCAAGCAATTATGATTTATTACTCCGCGCCAATAGTATACAGACTTTAATAAAAATCGGATTGGGATTTGAACCCTCGTGCGGTTTGAAATATTATTAAACATTTTTTCAAATATTTTTATTTCAAATTGCCCATGTTAAACAGAATGCTTCAGATTATCCGGGACACACGGTATAAGGTAGAAAGGCTGTAATTGAATCGTTTATTGTTAAAACAGGTTAAGTGACATTTTCGGACATTTTCGTTTTTTGACGGAAATCAACTTTTAACATGTAGACGCATCGTTTAGTGCAGAAAGAATCCAAGTTCACATAGCCTATATACTAATATCCGCTGTACCATCCAAGTCATTTATTGCAGAAACAATCCAAGTACAGCATTTGTTTCTGCAGTAAACTGGAACATATTGAGTGCATTATTTACATAACCTAAAAATACGTTGACGTTTAATAAGTTAGTGTAACCGAAGTGAGTAAGATTTGTAGAATATTTAAGTATAAAAGAATGGACGTAATACAGGAGCCACCGATTAAAAGAAAAAGGGGTGTTGTAAACCCATCAAAATATCAACGAAATCGAATAAAATCTTCCAGGTCCCAAGGGAAAGAGTACGTAAACTACAAAGGTCATGTTGTTCATGCCAAAGCGATTGGAAATTCTTGTAAGTATATTCTTTTTTATTACGTACCTACTCTTTGCTGATATTAAACTATGTATTTCGTTTTAGTTGTCTATTAAAATTCTTTGAAAAAGTTAATGAAGAAAATAGGAATAACGTTTTTAAAACATTTTACGAAATCGCAAACTAAAAATGAACAGGATATCTATGTACAAGGTCAGATTGAAGTATGTAGTGTTCGAAGATGAACAACTAATGCTCAAGAAAGCGAAGAGAGGGCTCGTTCATATTACCATTTTGCTAAGATAAATGGCAAAAATGTAAAAGTTTGTCTAAAAGCTTTTTTGAGTATCCATGCAGTTTCAAAACAACGCGTACAGAGAATAAAACTATTGTTATGTAATAATGAAACTCCACAGGACAAAAGAGGAAAGAATGTTAAATCAAATCTGATGGGTGAACAATACATAGAAGAAATAAGGGAACATATTTCTTGTTTTCCGATTAAAACATCCCATTATTCTAATAAAGATTACAAATATCTAGATGCTCGACTTAACGTTAAAATTATGTAGTGGGTCACCCGATAAGACTGTTCTCATCTCGGGAACCGTTCGTCGTATGACTTTGGTGTAAAAAAAATTAGGTAAATCGGCCATGAAGAATCGCAGGAAAATATTTTCAAGTTTTAAAATGACCACCAGAGGGCGTAACTGCCATCTTAAATTTTTAAATTGCATTTTCTATAAATTTCGCATAATAAAAATTTTTTTCACATTTGTAAAGAGAACCAGTTTATCTATCATTTTTGTAAAAACAAAAGTTCAGTTATTTCAAAACAAAGATGGCGGGAGGGTGTTCAATTGTTTTGCAATAACCTGCTTTTAACTTCTTAGCGGTTTGACCAATTTTAACAAATTTGGTATCGTTGAAAAGAGCATTCCTTAAGCAATAACCAAATGTTTTTCATTTCAATACCATAAATAATATATAGTTTCGTATTTCTATTCTTACGAGTTTGTCGTTTTTAGAAAAGTATCAGTATCTTCTAAGCATATTTTCTTTATACAGGGTAGTTTAGAAAAAGTCTACTATACTAAAATCCAAAATCCTGTACGTCCTAAGCTAAACCTAAGTATATAATTTGAATCAGTATTAAATTGCGGGGTAGAATGGAGGGTTTGGTGGAATGGAAGGTTTCACCATGGTGTGCCAGGGCCCAATATAGTGGAAAATTATATTTTTTCTATATTTTTATCTGGGGCCAATACCACTAGAGCTCAGGTTTGGGAGATTTGTTTTTGAGTAGCTACTTTTATTGGCAATTTAACAGATTAAGTGAAATTACCTATATGAAAGTAAGTACAAGAAAGAAAAACGTAAAAATAACCGGCTCAAAAATCTTAGCTCGACTGGTATTTGTTAAAATAAATAATTCCAAGAATTAAGTATCTTATAAAAGAAACGCAGAAAACCTTAATATTTATAAATAAGAAAGTACAAAACTATACCTTTTTTCTTCCAGAACAAAATTTGCAATTTCACTTAATATTTTAGCTTTGCAAATATACCACATTATTGTTGTATTTTAATTGTCAAATACATAGTTGACAGATATAATTTTCAAACTGACGCGATGTTTTATACATAGATGGATTCACCATGGTAACGTAATTCATCCGATTTTTTCATCCACTTGCAATTCTGTTCCTTTCTATTTGTTTGATAGCAAACTACAATTTTGTTTAAAAAAATGGAATTTTTACATTATGAATGCAATTGTCGATGAAATATCAGAATATGGTCGCAAGATAGTCAACATTAAGCACAGAATAACTAAGAACCGATTAATGATGTCCTATGTAGACCTCAAACCTAAAGAGAGAATTAAATAAATTTATGAAGTACATCTTACTATATCTAGGCAAAGTAATATTATTCATTGGTACCTGGTGCCAACTATACCGTGTTAAATTCAATATTAATTGATATAATTTTTCTGGCACAATTTGGAGAACAATATAGCAACATATTTTATTAGAGAGATAAATGAGAACAAATTGTATGTGGTAATGTAAGTGTTTAGAAAGCGTATTATAACACTAAAAAAATCCATTTGGTTAAGAAACAAAATTTCACAATAAATAACTTATTTCACTGATTTTTTAGTAAATTACGGCTTGAATATTCATTATTATCACATTAATTTGTTTTAGTTTATCTATTCAACGTAATATATTGTTATATTGTGTTTGAATTGTGCGAGAAAAGAAATATACATTAATTTTTAATTTAACATAGTAAATGTCCCGTGGGCACGGTATTGTCACAAGTTGCTTAAAACTTAAAACCTCATCTGATAAATGTGCACTCTGTGATCGTAACCATACAGCGATCTCCAAAGACAAGATACATAAGAGTCTCCTCAATGCAAAAAGGAAAGCATTGGTCAAATTACCCATACTCCAAAGCATCAACATCATTTCTAACATATGACCACCCATTTCTATTGTGCAAATAGATGGTAGCAAAACACTAACAATCAAACCCCAAACTTGGGGAATCCAAATGAACTCATTCTTAATGGAATTTAAAATGATGTTACGAAACTCATAAACCAAAACAGCATGATAGTAAGCATTTACTTTTACATATTTTTCAAGTATGTTGAGCCTTTTATAGGAGATAGGGATTTTTAGACAAATCTACCATAAGTATGTCACCGTCTTTGTACAAGGCATCTAACAATTTACTGGTTTAGAACCGAAAAGTTTTTTGTGGGTTCAGTTAACAATCAACATTGATAAATAAATAAGTTAAACAATTACACGTCAGTTAGTTAATAAACTTTTTGTTAAAAATTAAATAAACGGCAAACGGTTTGCTAGGAGGAACAAACGTTAAATTCACTCAGGCTCCACATATTTTAGAAAATATCTAAAAATAAATAAAGAATATTAAGAATGCTTTCCACAGTAATAAATCAATTTACTAATTAATGTTAAATCTACTAGCGTTGCGGAGTGGAATGCTATCAGTCACTATTACTTATATTAGAAACTCATTTTACCAAGCGCACATTACCGCATTCTCTATACACAACACTAATCATGATGAAAGGTAGATATTTCCTTCTATAAGATTTCAGTAATTGATTTGTTCTTAGTTGAGGAGGGGCACCAAAAAACCACTATGTCGTTTTTGAAGGCAACGTTTCGTGCAGCAGAATTGTATTTCTTCAGGCCTTAACGGTAAGTTATATACATACACATCATATCCTTAATATATTAATCTAATTATAGGTGATTGACTTGACTACTTACTTAAAACAGAAAAATGGTCCGCCACTTAAATAAGTGTAAAAAGCACATAGATATTAAACACAAAATAAATTAACAATTAAATGTAAATAAATATCTCTAATAAAACACACACTCTATACGTAGAAACGAACAAACATGAATGACTAGATAACAATATGATAATAGAAAATTCCTCCTTCTTATATAGATAATTTAGTTGAATTCTTCTCCGCCAGAGCTGGTTTTCACACCATGACCCAAACTAAAAAAAATCAAATGGAATGATATGACTTTTTCTTTATGATAAAGTATCAAATAACATCTAAATAGGCCAGTGTAAAACCATTTTCAAAATCTTGTTTCCTAACCTCAAATATTGGGAAAATGAGAATAATGGATGTATGAAGATCGAGGACCGCTTGCGGTAATTTTCTAAGCTTGTATTACATTATACTTTTTCGTCTAGAAACTTTGACAAGTTTGTAAACTTGATGAACTTGACAAAACTTTGATAATGTAATACGGAAACTCCGTCCAAGTTTTGAAACTAGAAGCGGACCAAGTTTTCATCAAAGTTTACTTACTAGACTTGCGCGCTGGATCGAATTTAAGAGCTACCAACACTTACTCATAAACTAGTTACTTATGTGTTTTGATGTTTGTTTATTTCTACTATGTGCTTCTACGGTTATAGCGTTAAAACACGGGTTTTTTAATTTTATTTAGGAGGTCTTACAACGCACGTTACAATTACAGTCAAAATATTGTTTATTTTTCTTAAATTGGTAATTACTTGTTAACACTTCTATAGAGTTTGCGCAATAAAATTATAAAATCACACGAACAAAGTTGGAAGGATTTCTAGTTTAGTATCCCGTCTAGTTTACAAACTTGTCAAAGTTTTCTAGACGAAAAAGTATAATGTAATACAAGCTTAAAACTATTAAAAATTTAGCACAAAATAAATAAGATAGTTCAAGAGACAATTGTGAGTTTAAATAAAATTCATTTAGGTATTATTTAAAAAATATATATCATTAGGAACATTCATAGTTGCTCCAAAAGACTAAACGTATTTTGAGTCATATCATTCTATTTGATTTTTGATTTTTAATTTGGGTCATGGTGTCAAAACTATTATTGCTCTTATTGCTTAAGGAATGCTCTTTTTCAACGATACCAAATTTGTTAAAATCGGTCAAACCGTTAAGTTAAAGCAGGTTATTGCAAAAACAATTGAAACCCTCCGCCATCTTTGTTTTTGAAATAACTGAACTTTTTTTTACGAAAATGATACATAAACTGGTTCTCTTTACAAATGTGAAAAAAAATTTTTTGTTTATTATGCAAATTGATAGAAAATGCAATTTAAAATTTAAGATGGAGTTACGCCCTCTGGTGGTTATTTTAAAACTTGAAAATATTTTCCTGCGATTCTTCATGGCCGATTTATCTAATATTTTTTTTACACAAAGTCATACGACAAACGGTTCCCGAGATATAGCCGAAGAACAGTCTTATTGGGTCACCCGGTACAGTCTTTTTAAAGAAAAAACCCAAATTCACCTGTGAAGTACAGCTATTATATTAAATTTTAAACAAAATTTTTGAACTACATTTTGAAGACCTCATCTGTAATACTTGTAAAGATTTACCTCTTAAAATAAAAAACCCGAAGTTAAACGCTGAAGCCAAAAGAGTTGCAGTTGCTGAGAAAATTGTGTAGAGCGTAGAGCAAAAAATTCTACAGTACTCTTAAGACGACAACGGAAGAATGGCAAAAGCGTGAAGATTTAGCAGCATTTGCTTTGATTTTATGCAAACCTACAGTTGCCGGAATTCCCTACCCAATATAAATTTTATCTGTACAGTTAACCGTTAGTTTGTTTTGTATAACAGATTTAAAACCCAGAAGTCCGTCTTCTATATTTATCACGAGGGGCAAGCAGCTAAAGGCTCAAATGAAGTTTACTCTTTCATTTTAGATTATATTAAAAATGTTGTTCCTAAAGAAGCACTGAGTTGCGTATGTTTTGTGATAATTGCCCCGGGCAAAACAAGAATCACTCAGTTGTTAGAATGTGTATGCTCTTAAAGCAACTGGTAGATTTCAAAAAATTGCGCAATATTATCTAATACGAGGCCATTCATTTTTCCAATGCGACCGCGCATTTGGCATAATAAAAAGAAAATTACGAAGGTTTGATAAAGTGTATAATATACATCAATATACTGAAATTATAGTTCTTGCTAGCGCTAAAAATATTTTTACCGTTAAAAAAATAGAAACAAACTTTAAAACTTGGTGGCCCAAATATTATAAGCTCAACTGCATATCAAATGAAACAAAGATGTAGAAAGATAGAAATTCCAAAGTTCAGTTCACAGTTTCCAAGTTTCACCATTTAGTTTATGAAGAAGATAATGTGGTCAAAGCTCTGAATACATTAATGGTTTTTGTGGAAAACTTTTACAGATTTACTACAGCCTCGAACATCCACATCATGTCTTAAACTTCTTACAGAAAAGGCATACAAAGGTCCATTACCTATAGGAACTGTGAAACTTGACAACATAAAAACGCAATTACGGTGGGTTGACAAAGAACATAAGGAATGTTATCATAATATTCTACGAAACCATCCACCAAAAGATGAAAAAGTCAAAAAGAACAAAAAATAAAAATGTGCATTTTGTCAAAGTCATTTTTAAAGTCTCAATACAAAAATTTGTATACTTCATTTTTATCAAAGGTCTTGAATGTAGTTGAAGTATCAAAAAGGCCAACATATTTTTTATCAGTTTAGAAAATAAAACGTTTTTTTCATTTCCTGAAAAGTTTGTAAAATATCAGTTAACCTGTTTTAACAATAAACGATTCAATTGTTTCAGAAGTGGTATAAGCAATCTCTTTTAAACGTTGAGGACAAAGATGGGAGTGACGTTTATTAACTTTTTTGTATAACTTGTTGCTATAACTATTTGCAATGAAAGTGTTAAATAGATGACGCAGCTCCAAATTCAGATGTCGGATTGACTTGTCAGTAGGGGCGGGTGTGCGATACACCGAATGACATAATTAACCGTTAGGTTTCCAAATGACAAGTCCAAGAATGGAAAATAATGATTTTCTTCAATTTCCATAGTGAACTTGATCTCAGTATATTGTTTAATGCGGTGGTCAAAAAATGTATCAACTGAAAGACGACCATGGAACCATATAATGAATGTATTACCAACATACCTAAACCATACTTTCGGTTTCAACGACGAAGTTTTCAAGACAATGGATTCGAAGGCTTCCATAAACATGTTGGCGACGACGAAAAATAAAGAAGATACCATAGCAACACCCGAAACCTGTTTGTAAAAGTTATTTTAGATAGATATTTGGCTAATTTGTAAGTAGGGGATTGAATTGTATTAACAATGAACCAAAGAGGTACACCTTGTTTGAGAATATTAGGTAGATCGTATAGGCGAGGAGATTTGGAAACGGAAGGGACAAGCCGTCGCTAGGTCTCGAGAGATAGATCAGATGATTTTGTAATCATTTCCCAGTTTCTCACAATTTCTGCTCAAGGTGTATCTCCAAAACTGGTCGCTCTATTAGTACACGTATTTCAGAACATGGGTGTTTTTATAAATCGGCCTTTATTGCCAAATCTTTTTTCTTTTTTAGGTAGAGTATAAAAATTGTCAAGCTTCCCAACTTCAATCGCGACCACAATTTTGAACTTTCATCTTTGTGGATTTCTTTTATTAACTCCTCCCCCTCTGTTACATCGAACCAATCAACACCGAGGTTAAGGACCCGTAACGTTTCTCTTCTATATTATACGGAGGTATTTTCTCAAACTTTTTCAGTCCCTGATGAAACCCTTTACGACGGCCAAACGTTGTCAATTCGTCATTGTCTAATCCCGGAAAACATTTTTGTTTTAACTTCATTTTTTCAAAATAAATATACTCGTAGATAATTCTACTCTATCCTAACTCGAATAGATTACAACACTGGGATTGTAAACTTCATTCTAGTTATAGTAATAGCATACATTACATGCTCGATAAATAAATACTACCTATTACATTTCAGAGACACTAAGAAAATACCCAGTAGTTAACTTTATACAAAGAAAATGCGTAAAGGAATACGTGATACCCGAAACAAACCTAAAAATTGAAGTGGGCACCAACATCGTCATTCCAAATCATGGATTGCATTACGACGAAAAGTATTTTGCAAATCCAGAAAAATTTGATCCCGAAAGATTCAACGAAGAAAATAAAAAAAATATCAATCCTTATGTTTACATGCCTTTTAGTTTAGGACCCAGAGGTTGTGTAGGTAAGTGGTAACCTTCTGAACTCTATGTATTACACTTTCTTGATTTTAGGAAAAAGGTTTGCTATGATGACTGTTAAGGTAGGTTTGATATACTTTCTACGAAATTTCAAGTTTGAGAAGAGTTTGAATATGAAAAAAGAATTGACTTTCAAAACTTCCCAAATTGGACATACGGATGATGTTATTGAAGTTTTTTGTGAACCAGCCTGAAAAACCTTAATTTAATATTGGTTTATAATTCACTTGGTCATTGTAGCAATATCATTTTTGTGGTTAAATTTATTCGTAGGTGAAAAACTATCAATACTATGTTTAATACTATTGTATTTTAATTTTAACAATGTTTGGTGAAACATAGTACGTACTTTTATTACTTAAACCACACAATAATAAGTCACATTGCACAGGGCGTTTATAGTTTGCTATTTTCTAATGTACTAAATTTTCCAATGCAATTAGTCTTATATAAAAACCTACCAACATCTATAGTAAATGTCTGGTTTCATAATACGATTTGGGTTACTCAGCTAGTGCACTGTAGCACTGTGTAACCACATCATACGAGTTAGTATCATATACGAGTCGGTTACTACAAATACTTTTTTTGTTTTTACTCACTTTATTTAACATAAATCAACTGAGTAATTTTATTTATATTTACAACATTAATTTTCTACATAAATTTGTAAGACTAACCTGTAGCATTTGATAAAATTATATTTAGTTCCGCACATTGCTTCCGTCAGACGCATGAACTGCTTTTCTTCCCTCGGTGTTAATAACATGTCCTCCATTCTTTCCATCCATTTTCTTTATTGTTTATAACAGTTTTATCACAACGCAGGCAAATAACAACGCAAGCTGCAACAACGCGGCGATTCTCATTCCAATTTATTCACTTTTCGGAGATTTACTCTATGTTACTTTTACCACGTTTATTAGGAAATGCATAACGTCTTTAATTTTTAATCGTTAATTTCACTCGACCAACTTTAATTATTACATGTGCACATTATTTGTCTACATTTTTGTATTTCAATGTTTAATCACTTTTCGTTTTGTTTCCACACATTAATCTTTTGACGTTTGCTCATTCTCTTTAATTTTATTTGTTGTTCACACTTCTACATTTTAACATTGAATTCTCGCGCATTTTACTTTAACGTCTTAACAGTTATATATTTTAACTTAGAATTCCGCTCTTTTGATTTAACGTCTTTACACTTCCACATCTTAACATCAAATGTCTTTACGTCTCAACAATAATTTTCCCCTCTGTCTTCATGTTTTTATTTTGTCTTTCAAAAAATGTTTACACACGAAATCACTGGTTTGTTTTCCAGATATCGCTGTTATCTTACTTTGTGGTGCCTGTATGTCGGTAATAATACACCCAATACGTGATATTTTTTCAATTCAACTGGACGTTTCACATAAACTGTTCTTTTATTTAGTCTGCAGATAATTTTATTTTAACGCTTACAACTAACAAACAAATTATATTCACTACTTAATTTAATTAAATAAATAAGGCTTTGTCTGGAAAAATAAAAATAATTCATTTTCTTAATTGAAATTAGATTGGTTCTAGAAATTTATATTTTAATTTTATTACGTTATCAATGATTAATTTGAATAAACGTTTACTATAAATTTTATTAATAAATTTAGGTTTCTAAATTCTTTTATTTTAAATAAAACTTTTCCAGTGCAATATATAATGTTCTTGTGGTAAATTTTATGTTGGCAAAACTATTAGACAAGTATACGTTTAAAAAACATCTACGTTACATTAATAATCCTAAGAAATATTTTCTTAATTATAATTCCATTAAATCAACTTTGCTGAACATGTTTTACTTAATAGACGCTCTTTTCTAATAGTTTTTAATACGCCCATTATTAATAAAAAAAATTTTAAATACACTTGAAATTATTTATATCAAATCTTCAAATAGAAATTATTTATTGAATGATCAAACAAATTTTGATGAATTATTTCTTAAATATTAGTTTGTCAAAATTTAACACCTACCTACAAAAGTCTTTGTTTATGTTAACAATTGTTGGTTAATGTCATATAATTTGTCATTCTGTATTATAAATAGATTCTGATGATGACTTGCAAATAATCAAGTCGAAACTATAGCCAATTTATCAAATAAAATATTTTTAGTATTGGTTTCACCAAAGTTATAATTTATTATTAAAAACACCAATACATAAATGGATCCATGACTAAATAATTTGACTATAATATGAGTTTACGTAACAAATGATAGCATTTTTTTCTTTTTTCGTTTCTATTTCTGTAATTAAGATAGTTGTAAAGGTATAAAGAGCCTCAGAAGCTCCCATTGTAATAAACTGAATGAACTGTCTTGACTTGGTTTACTTCTATAGCTTTCAAATTTCTGTTTTGATTGAAGCTCAAATGGGTGCATTAGAAGCATCATGCATATATCAAGAAAGCATGTAGTGCAACATCTAAAAAAAAGAATAATTGGAATATTTATCCAAAAATATATCAGACATCTATACTTATGTTGCTCAATACGGTACATATTGCAGTGATTGTAATGTATAAATGTAAAACTATGTGTATTGTTTAGTATTCAGATACATTTGTATGTTGTATGCCAAATCAATTTTGTGTGCGTGCTAAAACGAAGTGAAAGTGGGGAATAGATGGTTTTGAGTAGTGAACAATGATGGGTGCGTAGTTAAAATGGTGCATAAAACAATGGATATGAAAATTTTCTCATTAATCTTTTAAAAACGTGTTTGTGTATAAAAAAAAAACTTATAAACCCAGCTATATTTACATAGGTAATATGACACTTAATCACTCAACAGTTAAACATAGAACAGTTAAACACAGACATACAAACACAACGACATTTAATCACCCCGACATTTCAACACGCTGAGGTTTAAACACGTCGACACTTAATCACATAGAAATATAATCACGGGGACAGATAAACATTCGACAATTTATTCATATACACTCATAAATTTAAAATTAACCACAATTCTAAAAAATTTGACTGTGAAGGCTACTTTACAATTAACAGCAGGTAGTCTCAGCAGGGTTACTATAGAAGGATTAGAAACATACACTAAGACTTTTGAAAAAGGTAATTTACGGCTTACATTTCATCATATCGTAGAAAAAATTTCAGAACATTGACAAATATAAAATTTTGTTACAAATTTATCAAATTTTAATAAATAATAATAGTTGTATTTAAAAAATAAAATTTTAAGATCAAATAATAAAATGGGACAATAAATTATATCCTGATCAGAATGCGTTTTAAAATTTATATTAATCAAATAAATATTGCAAAATTGTAATTGATGAATGGTTTATCGTTTAATTAATAATTATTACTCCTCGCCTTACACTAAGATGGGCAGTAATGCGACAGTTTGTAAATTAATAATTTTAACGCCCTATTTTAAAAACATTTTATTGAAAGTATTAGTTTTATTGCCAAAAGATCATTTTTTACATACTTTATTTTAGGTGAATTTTACAGTATAATTGTTTTTCAGAATCTTTCAAAAATTTCATAATAACACACAGTTTTGTATAAAATATTTATTTTGTTATTAATTTATTTGCAAACATTAATTTGTTTACATTTCGTCTACAACATACTTAACTTTCCATCAGAAAACCTCTTGCAATTTTTTGCTAAATAGCATCCTCGAGTTGTTGAAAATTTAGTCTACTCAGTTTTCACTAAGTGTGGTAATGAGTATGTGATCAAATTTCACATGATTATCTGTTGCCGTGATAATATGTTTATGTGATTAAATGTTGGCGAGATTAAAAGTATGTATGATTCAATATCGGCATATTGAAATGTCGATGTGATTAAATGTCGATGTGATTAAATGTCAATGTGATTAAATGTTGGTGTGATTAAATATCGTTGTGTTTATATGTTCGTGTTTAAATGTCCTATGTTTAAGTGTCGCCCAATTAAATGTCCGGACACCTTTATATATCACGCCAGCGCAACATAAAAATCCAACGATATTGTTGAAATCCAGCGCATTGTAGTGTATAAAATCAATCAGTATTCGATAATTAAGAAAGTGCATCGTGAAGTTATAATAGAGAAGTAATGAAGTTATGAATAAATTGGAAAATCTGGAAAGAAAAAGTTACCAAACAGAAAATTGTATACATGGAGGTCATTTATGGACAACAAAGAAAGAATTGTTAGAAATCAAATATATTATATAATCATTAATAACATATTTAGAAATGCCATTACATCTACGAAAACATATCCCGGTGCTGACATCGGGTCAGATCACAATCCTGTAGTAGCAACATTAAATATTAAATAAAAAGAAATTAAAATCTAGAGGTAACAGACAAATCATAAATGTAAAAGCATTAAAAAACGAAGGCATATACAAAAACACAAAGAATAAATTAATCATAATCTTGGAAGTATTGAACAACAAAACAAAAACATTGAAAATATAAATGAAAGTAGAAAAATATAGAGGCTGTTTTATTAAAAGTTGACAAAGAGACCTTAGTTCCAGCTAAAGTCAAGAAAAAACTTGGATGACAGAAGAAATTCTTGATTTGATAGAGGAAAGGCGAAACAAAAAAAAGTAAAAAAAAACTAAGGTATAAAGAACAGCTAAAGTAAAAGTAGAAAATAAAGAAACGGAAAAGATTAAGATTTGCCGTGGTGTCCGACAAGGATGTATTCTCTCTCCGATTTTATATAATATATATATATATAGTGAAGCCATATGTCAGGAAGCTTTAGAAGAACAAAAGTTGGAGTAAATATAAACGGTGGAATTATAAACAATATAGGCTATGCTGGCGATAATTTGGAACACCTGCAGGGTTTAGTTGAAAACATAAACTTTCACAGTAAAACTATGGCCGAAGACTAAATTTTAATAAAACAAAGTTAATGATTATAACAAAGAAGCTAAATGTTGATTTAACAATTTCTAATACGCGAATTGAAAGGGTTCGATTGCTATAAATATCTAGGAGCTTGGATAACAGAAACTACCGATCAAACTAAAGAAATTAAAACTAGAATTAAAATAGCAAGACAAATTTTTGTAAAATTTAAAAGATTTCTATGCTGTTGAAATATTAACTTAAGATCTTTGAATGAGTATATTATAATATTTTTTTTTTTCTTTGATCATGGACACTGAAACAGACAAATATTAAAACCTTCAAGCTTTTGAAATGTAATGCTACAGTAGGATATGGAGAATAGCATGGACAGAAAGAGTAACTAACACAGAAGTATTAAGAAGTAAATGGATAAGAAATGTGAAATAATAAACACAATTAAAAAAAAAATAGAGTATTTAGGCTACATCCTGAGAGGCGAAAAATACTTGCTACTGAGACTTATAATACAAGGAAAAATAAAAGGTGCAAAAAGTGTAGGTCGAAGAAGGACATCCTGGTTACGTAATTTAAGAGAGGGGTATGGCTGTAGCACTAATGGACTATTTAAAACTGCTGTCAACAAAATACAGATTGCCTTGATGATTTTTAACCTCCGATAGGAGACAGTACTTAAAGAAGAAATGAAACGTCAAGGTTATAACAACCCAGGGTCAAAAGATCATTGTTTCAAAGTCGTTGAAGGTTGCAAGTGCACGTCACCCATAAATATTAGTCAGGTTAGTGTTTAAGATTATAATATAATCATTGATTATAATAATAAAAATTTATGCACAAAAAATAGATTGTTAACTTTATATTTTAGTTGTGTTAAAGCGTTTACGTTGCGTTAAATTAGAAATTATTTAAACTTGATAAAGAATTATACATTTGATATTATTTTTTTATTATATTTTTGTTTAAAGACACAAGCCACGCATTTTATTAATGAATTCAATTCAAGATTCTGGGATTAATTATAGAACAAAAATAATAGTATCATGTTCAATATGGAATTTATTTTATTAAAATTAAATTGCATTCACCGCAATACGTTATTATGTTTTCCATTTATGTTACCTAAAAATTGCGTTTTGTAAGAGCGTTCCTAATTATTCACCATTCTATTTGTTTAGGATGACGCTATATAGAATTCTTACTTCTTAGTGCATAATGTTAGTTTCGTGTGTTGGTAAAAATATTTTAAATATTCTGTGTTTCTAAAATTTACTCTAATTGTTATCAGTATTTATTTATGATTATGTTGTTAAGTTTGAATATGTTTGATATTTAAATTATAGTCCGTGACATAATGTGTCGGGATACTTGTATGTCAGATTTTTGGATCTTAGGTGTAGAATACTATGAAACTTGTAGATCCGCGACATGAGGCTCAAAAAGTTCACCGTTAGATTTGGGCCCATACAATATTGGATGCAATATTTTTTTTCAAATTGTTCATCAGCTTTTTTACAGACAGGTTTCTAAGGTATGGTTTAGTTACCAAAATCAAAAAGCTGACGTTTTTATCCAGACCCAAATGTTCAGGCCCATACAATTCTCATTGCAATGTGCATTGGCAACTGTATCGTCAGCTTTTTTGGAAATTGTTTTTTCTCGATGACATATTATCGAATTTCAAAAAGTTGACGTTTTGGTTGAAGCGGTGAAAAGTTAATAGGAATATAAATCCGGAAAATGTCATAATTCGATTCTTTTTTTAATACTCTGCCCCTCAAGTCTCAATTCGATTTAAAAAAAAAAGAGAAATTGTTGAGATTATTGGTACACATCGTATACCAACGTCAAATTCAGAATTTATTTTCCGGAAAACCGGAAAATTATTATTTTATAGAGGCTAGAAACCTGTATGAGAATCAAAATGGAAATAGGTAAAATGTTTTAATTATTCAAAAAGTACTTTTCTCAAGACATCTCGCCTTTTCCAGAACTCTCGATAAATATTTTTTTCTGAATTCTTGAGAAATTGAGATTATTGCTTGCTAGTTGCGACTGTTAAATCGAATTTTTATAATTAAAAAATTACTACTTTAGAATTTTCCAGACGATTTTCCGTCAATCTTCTAAACTCTGCGCCTAAACGTTTACAAAATAAAAATTTTTACTCTGAATTCTCCAAGTTAAAATAAAAACGATTTCTTGATGAATCCCAAATTCTATCATTCTCAACTTCGAAAAAAAAAAAACTTTTACTCCCGAATACTCAGAAAACTTGGTGAAAAACCGATTTTTAATATCAATTTTCCGATTTTCCGAATCATTCTGATTTGGTTGGTTACTTGTGTACAACCCCAATTTTTTTTAAATCGAATTAGAATTATAAATTTTCGGAATTATTTTCCTTTAACTTTCCAAAACTCAGCTTTTGAATTTCAACCAAAACAAGTACAAAAGCTTTTGAAATTGCACATTGCAATGAGAATTGTATGGGCCTGAACGTTTGGGTTTGGATAAAAACGTCAGCTTTTTGGCATTGGTAACTAAACCATACCTTAGAAACCTGTCTGCAAAAAACTGACGTACAATTTGAAAAAATATACTGCATGTAATATTGTATGGGCCCAAATCTAACGGTAAACTTTTGTCGCGGATCTGCACGTTTCATAACATTCTACACCTAAGATCTAAAAGCTGACATACAAGTTTCCCGACACATTATGTTACGGACCCACAGACTATTAAATTAGCGGTGTTAGATGTCAAGGATTGTTTTTTTATTAGTAGTTATTATTATTAGATCGATGCCTTTGCCTGGAAAAAAAGTGGTAAATTAAAATAAATTCGGAAAAGTTGGTTTCTATAGTTTTATCTTATTAATAAAATACGAAATTTGTGTGAATATAAAAACTTTGATTTCTGATTCTTTGGGCAGTTTCAACTTAAAACTGATTAAACCCTTAATCAAAATGTACTTTCCAAAAGTGAAACAAATTTTATTTGCGCAGGTGATTATAAAGACTGCGCGCAAAGGTCTTTCATCCCGCCAAACTTAAATTCTGCAAATATATCAATTAATTCATTCAGATTTTTCAAAAAGTTGATAGGGGTTTGTGCATTATAAGAAAGTTTATCTTTATGAATATAAAATATATTTATTTGTTGTGGTTTTATTATAGATTTTAACAAAAAACACGTTTCCTGTGCGAGCGGTATTAATCGCTAATCCAATCAGACAGAAAATGTTTTCATCCATTTCTTGTTCCTGTAATTTCACCAAATTTTTTTTGATTTTTCATAACACGTTTTCTCTTACCGTTTTGAAGTTATCGTGGTTGTGTCGATCTGCGCACGCGCTGCTATGACTTGAGGACATTGTAAAAGAAGCAAAAGTTTTTGCGCATGCAGATGGTACTAACATTCCATATTATTATATAGTTAAGTGCTCAGTACCCACAGACCGGTGGTCAGTTTCTATTTCGTTTACTTAAAATTAATTGTGTCAAAATTTTTCCGATACAGTGTTTTCACCATCCATTTGGTATAAGAAAACAAGTTAATTCCTAAATGTTAATCATGTTTTTTTATAAGAACTGAATTTACATACCACTAAATAACAAGTTTATTGACTCTATTTAAGCAGTATTAATTAAATTTTTTATTTTATAGATAGATAGATAGATAATGGTTTCTAGTTCGAAAGCTATATTTTAAGCTATTTCTTAAGATTTAATTCAAAAATTGTGGTACGATCCACACTGACGCAAATATTTGAAGTTTTTGGTAATGCAATTGGTTAATAGCATATTCCGAAAAAAACCGTGGGCTCAAATTCAAGTTGTGTTCGTGAGGATAAATATTTATTTAAAAATAAAGTTAAGCAAACTTAGAAAAACTCCTCATTTTTGCATACAATATTAGTTAACCAAAGAGAAAATAACTAGTCATAAATTCCGATGAGTACTTAATCATCATTTGAAACTTTTAGAAGTTTGATATAGCTAGATATCTTAGTAAAGATATTCAACCACGGATTTCCGACACAGACTCCATCATAATTTAAAATACACCTATACACGCACCTATATCAATCATTCTACCGCAAACTAGCATGTATTCAAACAAGACATTTGAAACCCTCGGTGTTTTAAAGATGCCTTGAAAACTACAAATTTAAAAGGTCAAAACAGTGAAAAAAAGGTCAATATTCTCGAGAACGATTGAAAACAAGTTTTGTAGTTAAAGACACTCTGAATTGGTTAGTTTGACGATTTCTTTGATATAATAGGTACCAGCTCATAAAAAAAGAATTTTTGTAAATTATCTTCAAATTTGCGAAATACTTTGGTTTTAAAGTCCTCGCCCTCGGCTCGTACTATTAAACCTTATAAATTATAGACATAGGACTCCGTTTAGATCAAATCAATCATTTGATGTAATGTTTTTATCAAACGTTTACATTTTTTTTTTGTTGTTGGGCCACATATGCTGTTTATTTTTGACGTGGAGCATGTTAATTAATGTACACTTTTCAATACATACCTGTCGCTCAATAGAATATTTTCCAAACGTCCTATTCTTTAATACATCTCTGCACCAAATTAATATTCGGTTAATTCGTTTCTAAAGTTTGACAATTTAAACAAAAATTAATTGAAAATTAAAAAATAGTTGATAGACGTTTGGTAATAATTGGTATTTCTGCGAAGTCAATATTATGGATCATAGAAATTTGTAGGTACCGAACCACCTAATTAACGCAAGACGTAAAGAAAGAAGAACCTTTGACAATAAGTTTTTGAATGAGGAAAAAAGCCAAAGCAACAAGGTAATAATAAATTTCCTTTTTCTTGTATTACGGTGATAAAAAATGATGCTCGTACTCTTTAGTAGAACTTGAATCGATTAAAATTTGTAACCGGAATAATATTATAGCAAATACGTCAGATGTTGGCTTCGTTGGTCGTGTGAAATGCATTTTTTCGTGGTGATATATAACCAAGACAACCAACTTATTACGATTCTTTTTTGTGCGTGTATTTTTATAGAAGTTCTTGACCTGATAATATCCTGGTCCGATTTTTTTACAAAAATTTGCATACATTACATATAATAAATCAAAAAATTTACATAGTGTTTACCAAACAATAATATTGAAAGTTTTGAAAATAATTTAAATTTCACGGATTTATTAGCTACAAGTTTATTTTTATAATCATTAGCACCAAATTACTATAAGCGAAATGTTTATTACTCTATCAAAACTATAAAATACTGGATACGTTATATGGTTGCCCATTACCATTGATAAAACTGAAACGTAAAGAGCTATCTTATATATAAAATATAACTAACACAATATCAATAAACTATGTATGAATTTCTCAACAAATATTGTTGATTCAATTGTTTGTGCGCGTATATGGAGTACCAGAAACAATTTCTTCGATCACAGATATAACTATCATAATATAATACATTTCGTGTAGCCAACGTCGAACTATATACATAAGCTTGAATTTGTTTAAGTAACAAACTCTTAACACGCCACGAATACTAAACTAGTTGAGTACTTATTATTTCTCGAGAGATCTTCCAAACTACAATTAGAAAAAAAATCTAAGAATACTAGTTAACTGTGACCTAACAGTAACCCGTATAATAGGACGTTGTAAAGGGGTTTCAAATCCAAAAGAGGACGAAAAATGCGCTACACCTCTTTTTCAACATAAACGTCGTAATAATTAATGTACTATCACAAATATTTTTTTTAAATTATAACTAGTGACTTGAGTAATTTAAAGAACACTTTACGAAATCCCGCAAAAACGGAATCGAACAAAGCAAAAATGGCACTTTCCAACACCTTTATTATGTTATGGACGAATGAAACCTAAATTATTATTTACGTTATATGACTATTTAACAATAGGTTTTAGTACAAAAATATAGCTACCGCTGTCTTGCATTATTTCTAAGCTGAACATGGTTTCTTCTTTGATATGTTTAATAACATCGTTGCTCAGTTGGACGTGTATCGATTGCGGACCGTTCATGTAAACATCTCTTACCTTTTCTTGGGGAACTCCCGTCAAAACGGATAATTTCTGTATTAACTCTAAACTGTTATAGGACGAAAGAAAAACCGCGTTGAAAACGGAGGTATTTTCTCGGCCGACGTAAATGGTTAATTTGGGAGTGATTGCTCTTAAAGAAAAGTAGTAATTAGCGAAAGTTCAGAGCAGAAACAAAAGTTACTTACTTGGAATGTAACGCGTTGTAAAGCCTAATGCCATCTGCTTGTCCACAAATTTGAATTAGATCTTCGCGTGACATTCGCAACATGTCCGCCCCACAAAAATTCACAAAAGTTGGTGAATACTTATCGAAGCGGTTAACATTCAACCAATGGGAAGTGAACTGCGGATTGGAACCCGGAAGTAACTGCTCCGATATGTACACCTAAACGTACACAAATGAACGGATTTAACCCCATTTGTTTATAATAATTGACTTACATTTGTGCTAGCCGGAAAACTATTTTCGTTCGAATGCGTGGGAGAAAGTTCTTGTTGACTGTATTTTACCACATTTCCGTCTTCGTTATGGTTTTGATTGACCCTGCTTTGAACGTTCACCGGTACGCTGTAATTAGAAATCTAAATTAAGTATCTGAGAATAATGTTAAACAAACAAGATCGATACATGCGTTTCTTTGATTCAAGCTAATTTACAATAATTCAAATCTTATTTATGAAAAAACCTACATGGGTATTGCACGCATATGATGTTTAACTTTAGACCCATTTCTTTTCATAGTTGTTCTCAAATTTGGCGAATTCAATCGTTGCAAATTCAATTTAAGTCGATTCGTCCTTAAATTCGAATGAATTCTCAGTCTTAACCTTCTTCCGATATACGTAAACCTTTGTGAATTACTGTCTAAGGTGTGAAAAAATTGCGCTTGTACGACGCAACAATATCCCGTAATCGTCATTGTATGTATTAACAAATACATTTTGATCGATAAAATCGATAAAGGTCTTTAATTGCTTGCAGTTTGCGGCTCCAAGAACGCGCCAAACACTCCTGTCACCTAATATAAAAGTATGGCAAAATCCATAAAAAGCGTTTCGAAAAATCGACGCGGTTTTGTACCAAAGTCCAAAAATTGAATATTTGTTTTCTAACCATTCCTGATAACACTATGATGCACTTTGGGGTGATGAGTGTTTTTATCAACGCGCAGTCTATATCATGATTTGTGCGTATCATACTCTGTTAGAACAATCTGCTGCACTTCCGATAATAATTTAATTAAAAAAATCATTGTCGTAAAGTAAGCGCGTACCAACTTCCGCCCGTAACGTTCGATGTTCACGACTCACGAATGATCTTCGTAAAATAACCGTTCCCTTTCATTTATGACAAGGTAACTTACAATCACCGTAAATTCAAGTCTGGTATTAGATTACTGTAGTAACCAGTTAAGACCAGTTAAGCCAGGAATGAGCGGTTTAATTCGGTAGTGGAGAACAGTTTTGATAGAATAAATACGCGAGTTTTGTTCAAAGAAACTAGTTGATGCCACTAAAGGTTCCTTTAATACATTCTCGTTCAAACCGGTTCGCGGATTGTGTAAATATAGAAAATGAATTAATATTATGTTTCTATTTATAAACTATTTATAGATTCGTATTAAGAAATCGTACCTTACCGATATCTTGCAAGTTTCGAAAATCCAAACCAAAACAAATACAATTTAAAAACAAACTAATCTGTCCTCATTAATTTACCTAACAAACACATGATACACAAAAGCACATGATATGATGAATACTATTAGGAAATTAGAATCAATTAACTTATACCGAGTATATTTTTTTCTCAAATTTTTGGGTTCACTTTTTTATGGCTTTATTTACGACCCCCTCTTTTGAAATTACTAATATTTTTTAAACAAACCGGTAAACTCCAGAATTGTTATCAGCAAACTATTGCAAGTATGGAAAAATACAACAGGATTGTTATGATCTTATAGTACAAAGTCCTACGTTTATATAAGAAATGAATTTTCGAATTTTCGAGATGACTGTGATTTTCATCTCCATCACAAAAAATATCGCAGTTAATTGGCACGACGGATTAAATTTAATTGCGGCTACTTTTTTCGTGGTTCATGAATTTTAAAAACAACAGTGTACTGAAGCAAAACAAAATCTTCGGTTTGTTGTAGAAATAACTTGTCAAATCTACTTATGCCCAGAAAAAAGTCGATCGGCAACATTTTAAATTCCTGCCAAGTGTTTTTGTCTTTTTTTTGTATTAGAATTTTACTCGAAACTGGATTCGGTTATCAATAGTTTAAATAAATACCATTTTTGGAGGAGCGGAAATATTTTTTTGATTGTAACATATTTGTGTGAAACTTGAAGTGGCAGAATGTATGGATAAAAATAACCTACGGATGTGGTAGAACAGGAAGAAGCTTAGGTGCAGTTTTCAATATATCAAAGAAAACCAAAAAAGAATTAAACGTTTAAAAGAAAAATCTTGCATACCTATAGTCTTGTAAAGAGAATGCGACGGGTGAAAAACGGCTTCGCGGCCTTAAGGTATACTTTTATCTTGGCCTTAAAATCTATACCACACGTACACGTGCAGCAAAAAACTGATGTTTTTTAAGCATTACTTAACATTTCATTAACTACTGATTTTGATTGATAGGACACGAAAAGATGTTGCATTTACAGGTAAAAAAAAAGGTTTTAGACAATGTTTTATCCACAATCACACTCAAAAAATGATTAGACATATTGCTCTGACACCTCAAAAAGCACTGTATCTGGAAATGATGAATGGTTGCTATTTATTTTCAATGGTTTCATTGTTCATTATTCTACTAGTGGATAAAGTAGTACTTTAGGTGAATCATAAGTGAAGATTCAAGTTCAATTATAAACGTTTTAAATTGTTAGAAAATTTTTAGTGTTAAGCGCGTTTTGCATCTATCATTGTTCAAATCAAACGTCAAATTCTTGCTTCAGTTAAATTTATTTGATCAAATAACGGCGGTGTTTCACATTTGTCTGCCGGGTTTTTTATTTCGTCATTGCTTTTCAATAATCACATTATGGTGTTTCACACTATCCAATTTATTTGACGGAAACAAGTCAAAACCCAAAATCTGAAGAATGTTTGATAGATGTGAAACTGCCTGAAAAATTACTGATTTCGTCGGCTGTAAAACAAGTTTTAAATACGTCGGTAGATTCTAAACAATTGTAAACGCTACAAGTACGACAGTTTTAAGATACACAAGCAAACAAAGGTATGTACATATGATAAGAAAGCACTTGATTAGTATATAGATACGTGAATTGAAGCATGATGAAACTTTCTTTTTAAAATCTATCAGAAATTTTGACTGGAAAACTCTATCTTGTTAATCTTTTTAATCGTTTGAAATGATTTCTACCATCAAAATAAATCACCGTTGATCCATAGATCAATGATTCTGAAATACAATTATAGTTTTTTGACCACACACTCATGTTCCAAATACGAATGAGACACAAATATCTGTAAAAATGAAAATTGACTTTAAGGCAATAATGAGATGAAACAAAAACTATCAAACGACCATATGCAATTATTTGCAGAACCTACAATCATTCAAAGCATACAAACTTTTGCAAAAGACCTGAACATTGTTGGCCAAAATAGAGATCGCTAAAAATGAAATTGTAGAACACTCTACAATAATCGAAAATATGAGAAAAAAGTTTAATATTTAAAAAATATTTTGAATCATTATTCTAAATTTTCATTAGATTGTATCGTTAATTTGCTCAAAAGTTTTTTAACTTTTTATTTATTCTGTTTTCTGACTGTATGTTGTAATTCTATTATGTAAATGAAGATCGGGTGGTTTCTAGGCAGATTGTATATTTTAGAACACGCGTGATTCAAAAATTTTCATTACACTTTGCCATGAACGATAAAGCAAGATATAACAGGTGTATCTTAGCTTAGCTTGTACATTTGTCAATTCTGACAGATTTAATTTCAACACATCCAGCTTTATGCATTTATAGTAGACGTACGTGAATTTTTTCATCGTCCACTTTGATGAACATTTTTTTGAATCATGGGTTACCATTAGAGAGTATATATTTTTACTTTTCAAAAACAAAATCGTGAAAAAACTTTCACTAAAAAATTAAACATCTAGGATAATGTGGTTAATTCGCAGTAAAAATTTCATAATCTGTTCCAAATATTTAGCGCCGATTAATCTGACTGACTATACCTGATTACCTTAACACTGTCATATTTTACTCTAAAAACTTTATTCTAAAAGCGATTGGAATTCGCGTGAACGAATAATCGGTTGTTCTTTTTCTTTTCTCACACTTCCTTTTCAATCGTTGATTTTTGCTAGTTGCACTTACGGCACAATCCACTATCCACTATCTTTCATTTTCTAGTATAATCTGCCACTTACAAACAATGACTTTGCAATGAGGTTCCTTTCTCTCCTTATGCATCCTCAATTCTCATCTATATAGTAATTCTGTTCCTAAGGATAACTACATGACAGGAATACAAACTCTATTTTTCTAATATTTGTTGATTCCCAAAGTCTCGTGCGTTATCTTTTTTGAACAATCGAATAAATTTTTGCTCAGATGTTTGGAGGGTGGTGCCTCTTATATTCGTATGGCAATTGGGAAAAATAAAATTTTGTCATCATTGCTTTTTTTGCTGATTTACAGCCCAACTTAAAAGACAACGATTTTTTTTAAATTACTTAAAAAAGTTTTTCTACAATATTTTTGTATCGCATCTCGCATTGATTTTCCACTATTTATAGACAAATGAAAAACAACAGAAAACAAAAATGGTCACATTTTTTCTTTAATATGGCACATCTTTTTGAACGAGGACAAATATTACTCCGGAAATCAGGTAGAAATGTAAAAACCACAATAGCTTTAGGTTGTGATGCTTCCACAACAGATGGAACTCCACATTTAAAAAAAATTGTTAACACAATCGCAACAAGAGCCAAAATCGAGAAAATTAAGAATGATAAAGAAATTAATAAGAATTTTGAAGATGAATTGAGGTGTAACAACAAACCATATGAGCATGAAAAGAAAAGATATTTGCGTTATAAACAAACAATTAACTTTTTTTAAACCTATTTTGTATAGTTTATATTCTTAAAGATATTGTTAAAACATAAATGTCACGTGATTGTCGGGTCTTATAAATGAGTAGAAAGTAGAAAGGATATTTTTGTAAATATTCCAAAAACAAGAAAATATGTAAGTAAAGTACCTACTCTTTTGGCTGGACTGATTGTGTCCAAAATCTAACCAAATCACAAGTGTCAATCAAGTCGTACGTGACCCGTTTGGTGGAATATAGCGTATTAAAACTTAAAATGCCCTTCAAAACTTTATTTTGCAAATTTCTTCAAGTATTTTCCAAAAATATGTGAGCTTTCCTATACTTCATATTAAAATGTTAATACCAAGCTTTTCCCAAATATTTTTTAACAAAAACAAAAGCGTTGTTACTCATTGAGTTCACGGCAAACATTGTAGAAATTGAAAGTTTTTCTAAAGTTAATGTTGTTAATTTGAATGTTTCTCACAATAAATCCTTTTGATAAAATACATGTCTTATAAACTACAAGTATGCTAATGACTCGTTATCTCATGTAGTTATTTGAACAAGTTAATATGTACTCCATTTTCAAGATTATAGTGAAAAATACAACAATATGCAAAAATGTTTTAGGAAACTAATTTGTGAGAAACGTTGGTTTACGAATTCTTCGAAAAACGTTTTGCCTTCAAGCGAAGGTTTGGAACTAACAAAAAATCCAACTTTCCAGTGGAAATCTGAAGGGCTCCTTAGGCACTAAAGCTAAAAGTTTATGAGTGTATATACATTTGGAACTATAAAACGCACTTCACATCCTGAAGATCAAGTAACCTCAACGAGTACGATCTTCCAAAGCTTCAATGACAGCTTGAAGAGGTCTTGGCAGCAACGAATCAGATTACGTCTTGGTCCAAATATTCCCATTTTTTTAGAGACATGGCCGTAAGTCAACAAGAGTTTTCGGAACGTTTTCGCTATGGTTATCGTATATATCCAAATATTCGGTAATAATCCTTACCATTCCTCACAAGTGAGCGACAATTTTGTTTCATAAAAATAAAGTCTCGGTCGCTGAACAGTACATAGGTACAACATGGTCGTAAAATCTGCGACTTACCTAAGTTGTTTCACATCTTTCCACGATGACTTAGTAGTCTCTAAGTGGGCGTTTGTTGTAAAGCGACTTTTGTTGTGAAGCTACCCTTACCTCTTTTCTTTAATGATGACTCGCAATAAACTCTTGGAGTAGAGGATATATTACAGTGGCTTGTGGCACCCTTAATTCTAGACAAATTTGGATCTCCAAACCGTTAATCTTTCAACTCAAACTAATGTTTGAATGAAATCAAATGTCTTTAATGCAATGTAAAATAGAAAATTAGATCAAATTAAAAAAAAGAGAATATTCGATTCCATAAAATCAAAAATTGACAGAAATACCTTTGAAATAGTCCATTTTATAAGTAATAAAAATATATCTGCTAGATCACTTCTAATAAAAAAGGTTGAGGTTAATATAAACATTATTGGTATGAACATAAAATGGAAACTTCATTATATTTAAAATAAATAGAAATCGAAAAAAAGTAACCTCAAGTACGCAAAAAAACTAGTTTTTTGAAGCAGTCAGGACTAAACTTACAGAATTGCACTTATTAATTGTGTTAGTATTTATTTTTTGGTAAGTTTTGCCTCGTATCGTCAACATAACAAACAATAATTAAAAATTAAAAACAAATTTTGTAAAGAAACTTTTCTTTGTAAAAACATCCCAGACACCTATTCGGTAAACAAGTACAAGTACCTGTTGCCATTAGCCCCTTCGCGGCCATATTGCAAACGTTGCATCATAGCATGTCCAGAACAAAACTATGATGCTGATGACAGAATTTGTAAAATCATAACTCAAACGTGTGCACCACGTATATCGTTTTCATTACGACGTATAAATAGTTCTTCTTCTGCTTCTTTCTCTTTCTTTAGGTACAGCCTGTTTAACTTCGACTTTTATGGAGGTGTTTTTACAGACGAGGGTTGCCAGCTTTAGGCCCATCTTTTTGGTGGTCTTCCCACATCTCTCTTTCCTTGCGGCTTTTTGTCCCTGGCTATTTTCGGGAATCTGGTATCCTGCATTCTCTCTACATGCTGGTTCCATTGTTTTCGTCTGTCTTTAATAAACTTGGTAATAATATCTTGTTTATCACACTGTCGTCTTGTTTCCTGGTTGGGTACTCTATCTCTTACTGTATGACCGGCGATTGATCTTAAAGTAGACATTTCTGTTGTTCTTGCTAGCTGTTTTGTTTTAGACGTGTCAGCTCTAGTTTAGGATGTATATGTTATTACTGGTCGTATTACGCTCTTATATATTTTCATTTTGTTTTCAATTTTCTATATTTGTTCTTCCAAAATTATCTCTTACGTATAAATAGTTGACTTTGCAAAAAAAATGTGTAGGGATTTTAGCCACGCCCTATTTTAATTTTATTAGAGCATATTTATCAGTAGTGAAATAATTTCTTCGTAAAGGAGGGGAACCAAAACCATTAAGTCGTTCATTAAAACTACGTTGTTGAAAGTATCTAGATTGTAGTTGTTGTTGTGATGCCAATATCTTGTTGTCGAACAATTTTGGACAAAGATGCCATTATATGAAGAATTGCATAATCTTTGAGGAACTATTTCACTTTCCGCATATATATCAGGTTACTCGGAGCGGTCAAAACTTGTGCATTCTTGCTTTTTATGCGTCAGTAGTGTTATAATCAACCAGGAATAATGTATAATGCAAGTGATTCCGATTTTGAGATAAATAGCAATTATTCCGACTCCGAGAATGAATGTTCAGAATCTAAGGGTAACAAAGATGAACTTGATCCCATATACTTTGGTGATTGACAACTTTTTGCCCATCTACGAGAAAATACCAAAATTATTGTCGATCTATGTGACATTAGTGCTGCAGATAAATGCCTAACAATCTACAAAGGAAAGCTGCACTTCAAACAGTATATAAAATCGGAACGTGCAAGATTTGGGAAAAAAGCTCTTTTGTCTTTGCCCCAGTAATCCCTATCTGAGAGGATAGACCTCAGATTTCTCCCTTTACGTCAGGAAGAATATTTATAGTGTTTCGCATATTCCGGGCACAGAGTCTTTGAGTATACCAGACAGGATTGTGGTTCACCTTTTTCAGAACATTCTAAGACAAGGTAGAATCATTTTGAACAATTGGTGCGTGTCAAAAAAATTTGCTCAATTGTTATTCCAAAATAAGGCGTATGTTACCGGAACAATTAGGACTAATAGGGTAATTCCATAAGAGCTAGTTGCGATGGATTTGCAGAGACAAAAGAGACGTATACATTTTGACGACAAAGTTACCTGCTTCCTTTGTGGAAAAAACAAGATTTAGTAAAGGAATACAATCTACTCCTTCTAAAAACCGAGACACATCGAGCACTACAATCAAAGTCTGGGTTCAGTGGATGCCATTGATTAAGACATTGAACCGTACAACGCCGCACGCAAAACTCTTTCGTGGTTCAAAAAACTTGGAATACACACAATTCAAAGAATGGTGTTAAATTCTAAAGTTTTATATACTGTGTGCAACAAACAGAAAATTCCTGTTGTTGACTACACTTTGTTACTATAGTAGTGGATGATATTTAATCTACCTGTTCACTCAACTACAGAAAAGTAAACTTACTACAACTAAAAAGGATATGCCTCCCAAAACGTAAACAGAAAAGGAGACAACGTTTGGTATGTTATATCAAAATCAAAATTAATCAAAATATACCGTAAATTTCTGCTCCGTATGCAATATTCCATTTTGTTAAGAAGAACATTTTATTCAACATCATTTTTGTTCTTAATTTGTTTTATAAATAGAATTAATATTACAAATATATTTTCCATTTATTATTCTTGTTACATTTCCGAATTATCAATTCCTACGAATAGCAATAAATTTGCTACGTTTGTGCCCGAATGCTTCTGCGCGCCGGCCGCCTGAAATCTGGTTTTGAGCGGA
The DNA here is from genome assembly GCA_030710515.1 of Abscondita cerata. Lineage (NCBI taxonomy): Eukaryota > Metazoa > Arthropoda > Insecta > Coleoptera > Lampyridae > Abscondita > Abscondita cerata. The sequence goes on from JALBCR010002259.1 coordinate 421,851, forward strand.
CGCGGCGGATAATGAGGGGTTAAGAGCAAAAAGCAATCGTTACTACTATCACTTGTAACAATTCAACGATGAGATTATTGTGAATGACATAAACTGTTAATTGAAAGAGTTTCTTGTTTATTCTTAAAAATTAAATACTATGTACAGGTCCGTAATCCAAATTACTGTTGATTAAAGTAAAAAAAAAGACTAAAATGCAATTAAACAAAATAAACTGTTATACGTTGAATTTGAAATAAAATGAGCTTTCAGAATTTGATATCAGAACATTCGGACAATATTAAAAAAAATAAAGTTGATGATAATTCCGCAAAGACGAAACGTCGGATTGAAAATCTAACAATTCCATGTTGAAGAGCATTAAAATTGCTGCAAGGAAATTGTACCGGTTTTGGTTTCAGTTCAATATTAACGCCAAAAAGAATACATAAAATTTAAAAATCCATTTTTTAAATAAGAAAAAGTTTTGGAGATTTCTAAACGTCATTCTTTTGGTCTTCGATTACGCAACTTTTCTCCCATTTAACAGAATCTGTATCCCTTAAGATTCCCAAAATCTCCATAGTAGCCCTCCTTATCACGGACACGTTGTTTACCATAGGGTTTTCAATAGGGATGACGCATTTTGTTTTTAACATTGCTCAAATAGGAATGAAGTTGGATTCGCAATTCACAATTTGAAATGTCAGTATATATGTTATTTAACCATGAAAAGATACACGGTTCAACAACATGCCATACAACTTATGACACTATCGATTCATTGAAGACCAAGTTCAATGAGTAAATTATCTCAGAAATGGTACTCGTGAATAACCGCCTCGTTCGTGAGATTTCACCCCTTTAGACTGTTTTCATGGGGTTACACATTAAATCCCTAGTTTATGCCAACCAGCCAACAATGTTAGAAAAGCTGCAGGCCAACATCGAACGCAAAACTTCTGGTATTGTATTTCGGTCTCCACTCATAAAAAATTGAGTCCAGCATATTCCATCGTGCCCGCGCTACTGCGACAGACATTTGAATGATATCGTATTCCATAGATAATGACATCGATTGTACTTTCATTTCAAATAAAAATCATTTCCATAACTAACCCACAAGTCTTTAAATTGAAAAAATAAAATCACCATTGGCCCTTCACTTACTATTAGACAGTATAAGTTCCAACCTAACGTTAAAGATCCGTTCCGTTTGTTGTTTAATTACTGAATTGACCACACAGTCTCACAAAGAAAAACTGAAAAATTGAGGTTGTTGTCCTTTTGTGCATATAACTTAGCACTCATTGAAGAATAGGAGAAGGAACGACGGGGAGATGGAAAACTTGCTTATTGGCATTGGATGCGTGCCAAAATAGTAACCGTAGGTTAAGACTTAAAAATAGAAAAACGTGAAACAATCGTAAAGTTCTACAAGACCAAATAAGATTCTAAAGTTAGACTTCAAGTCATCGCCATGATAAAACCCTTATGATAAGCACCGGTTTGCAACTACTGTTACCCTTTCAACACAGAACATCCTGAAAGACGTTTTTGTTTCAATAATGACTCCGACCGTGCAAACCTCAATTATTCGATGGTTTAAGTGTGTTTTCCGTAGTTTATTACTTGTATTTAATCTTATTTTTCTATGCGCTTTTTAATTCACGCGAACTTGACTACTTGACAAATTCTTATCAAATGAATAAAAAGTGACCAGTAATAATAGCACTTACATACACATCATACACAGTGTAGGATACCACAACCACAAAATCACTGGATAAGTTACAGTTTCTTAACTTATCGGATCAATTTACCAACCGTTGACTTTCCGGTCGGTGTCCACATTTACCTATACTATGATTCTTCCTCGAGAAGAGGATGAAGTTCAATAGACCACGGGTCATTACTTACGTTTCTCCTTCTTTTTATTTTGTTATTCATGCGTGGTCATGTTTTTCACGAGGAAATATGCACATCGTTTACAATTACGCATTACATAAAATTTTGTAACAAAACATCACTAATAAAACAATAACCTTATATTTCGTGTTGCTGGCTTTTTATGGGAACTCTAAATATCTAATTCATTCTTTCTTCCAAATTCACATTATTCATTTCATCAAAAAAGTCCTCCTAGCGTCCCATACATAATCTAAGTCAAGGAGACCCTTATAGTTTGGTCATCAAGAAACCTATGTAGCATTAGTCGACGCGTGATCATGAAAAAGTTGTAACAGTCGTGACTCTGGATAAGTTAGTGAGCTTCGCCTACTTTTGCCAAACGCGCCTTTAAATATAAGGGTTGCAGGTCGTCATGTGAGTTTTTGGATTTCCGTTCCTATTAAGCCTGCTTACGAATATTGACGTGCATGAGTTCTTTTAAAATTTCTTAACCGGGCAGAGATATTGCTCTTGCAATTTATTCTCTTCACGATATTCAGTTTCGACGTCGCGCCGGCGCCGTGTCAATCCTCCATCAATACTGTTTTTATGAAATCATTCATTTTTGGTGTCAACTTGTCAAGCTTCCAATGCACCAATCTTACTTTTTCGTCAAAAGAAATGTTTTCTTTAAATTTGTAAATTTTCGGTGACATCAATATTTACGGAAGTAAGGGGCGGATGGGATTATTTGGAGACACCCGGGTTTAGAAATATTGAATGCAAAAACCATTCCGACTTTTATGCCCCCATCTAATGCTTTTAATTTTTTGTTAAGTATTGCTTAAAATTCATTTTTACTAACAGTAAACAGTATCGTCTTTTGAGGTCCGACCTAATACAAAAGTCTACGCACGCCGGTGTTCTCGCATGGAGTGAAGATTCGCAATTCAGGTTTTAAAAGGTCAGTCTATATGTTATTTAACCATGGAAAGATACACGATTCAACAACGTGCCATGCAAATTACGACACTATGGAACTATTGAAGACCAACTTCACAGAGCAAGTTATCTCAGCAATAAGCGCCTAGTTCGTGAGATTTCACCCCTTTGGACTTTTTCATGAAGTTAGCAATGTTACAAGAGTTGCAGGCTAACATCAAACGCAATTTCTAGTATTTCGGTCTCGACTCATGAAAAATTGGGTCCACCGTATCACCGTGCCAGCCCTTCCGCGACAGACATTTGAATGATGTGGTATAAATAATGGCATCGATTGTACTTTCATTTCAAATCAAAATGATAATCCACAAGTCTTTTAATTAAAAAAAATAAAATGCGTCGCTCTATGAAAAATCCTACAGTTTTAAATTTTTAATTCTTTCAACCAAACTTAGCGGTTTTGTTTATTCTGGTTTTGGTGATTTCATATAAAAGCTAGCAAAGCAACGTCTCTATTAAAATTTCAAAACCTTTCTGATTGCTAAGCCTTTAAGCCTTTAAGAAAATTTCAAAAATGTTTACATTTTGAAAGAAAAACGTGCACTTCCTATCGCGAGATTCATGGAAACGCTAAAAAAACTGTGCTTTAAAGATAGAAGTTAAAAAGCTTCAATTCTTGTTACAAACAAGTCCATTGGCACGGGAAAGAGATAAAGGTATTAAAAGTGCAAAAGAAAACTTAACAACGCGCATACTATTTTCCGTACTGCTCTCTTTCAATACCATTAATAACGTCTACCTGAAGAAAAGTAAACGTCAAAAACTGCACAAAAAACAAATATCAATAAATGATGACAGCTTAGTTGTTGAAACACATGTTTCGTTTAGCTTTTTCTGCAATCTTTTATGTCTTCTTTTCTTCAATTAACAAATTGCTTATTATTAATTGTGTCTGCTATTTTCAATGTTGTCATCAATCGGTGTGTGAGATTGTGAATTCAACGTTCTTCATTCAAAATTACTTAGAATGATGACAAATATACTTAATTGAAGCGTGAATGTAAAATTAAAATTCAATGTATACAAAGTTATAGAGATGTAAGTACTATAGAAAATATAAACTCTTCTTGGAGTTAATTGAAATGAACTTCTAACGTGATTAATAAATTACTTGTTCGGAGAAGAGAGAAGTCAATAGATGTATCAAGAGTTAACAATTTTCAGTGAAAATCTTCATGCCCTACCTTTCTGGTGAGTAAGGCCTATTCGCTGTAGGAGATTCGGTATGAGGACTCGAAACTACCGCGTCCAGAGGAATCTATAAATAATCTTAATTAGCAATTGTGTTAATAAAATGGTGTTTTCCTATCATTGAATATAAAAAAACTAAATTCAAATACTTAAATTAGTTCTACGAAGAATATAATTTTGATTTCTTAGCTTTTAATTATTTTGTAGAAAAACATTTCTTCAATAGTAACTTACGTCATTCAGTACCGTGCATTCGTAACTAGGTTGGTACTTTTCCTGTTCAGATACAGGACGCTTCAAGATTTTTCGCGGTCTTGTTTGTGCTTTCTGTCGGCGCCTTTAAGTTTGAAAACTTTAATTTGACACACTCCAGCGTGTAGTCGTTTTGAAGTTTCAAAGGAATCGGTCGCTTGATACGTTTCGACTTGTATACGAAAAGGCACTCCTTTTTCGCCGCCGTGTTTTTTGGGAGTAAATTCGGTGCTGATACAATTCACCTATAAAAATTCAATTGGTCGTAATTTGCGGAATTTTGCTAAATAAACACGTGGTGTTTGTAATTAAAGACAATTATTTTTATGGTTTTTTTATGAAGCTATTTAAATGCTCACTTTAATATAAACGCCAACTTCTTTAGTTGGATCCCAACTAAAAGCGATAACATTTAAGGTATTCGAAGGTTGAACTACGTCACAGAGGCCGTAAGACAAAGGCACATCGACTTCTAAAATTCTATCTCCAGGTCTCGATTGCTGCCACAAAGTCATTTGTTCCCTTTCCATGTACTGCAATCGACGTTCGTGAAAACAAATACGGACGATAGTCTAAAAGATTTGGATTAGTTCCAAATTTTGAGTTGAATACTACTACTTTTAAAAGTTTTCCCGATAGTTGGATAAGTCGCCCAATTTCTTCAATTTAATTTCGTAACTTTGCCCTTGATTTAAATACGTCAAAGTGTCTTCGTTGACTTTTGTTGCGATGCTTGTTGCCGCAGCAAGTACGTATTGAAAGCGGCAATCTTCCGTAAAGGTATTGCTACTAGACGATACATTGTAGTTATCTTGAGGTAACGTTGGAGATGATGTAACTATGTTATTACCTAAATAAACAATTGTCATGTTACTCCTTTGATATAAGAACTGTTTACCTTCCATGGTGCTTTGCAAAGACGAATACGCAGATGCTCCAAGTAAATGGTGTAAAGTATTGTTAAAGATATTGTGATTATTGTTATTATTGCCATCGTTAAGATTTGCGTTGGTGTTGGAATGCGAAGATGTAACGGGGACGCAAGATGAGTGAGGTAAATTTTAGCTTCCGTCGAAGTTGGAGAAGGCGCTTCTTGTTTAAATACTGGAAGACTGGGAAGAGACAAGATTGCTTCGCTACAAATATGTTTTGTTGTTACGCCATAGCTCATACGCAAAAACAAATTTACCTCATGTTATAAGAGTTATTGCTTAAATCCCTCCTAAACCACCAAACGAACCTTCCAAATCTGCATTCAAATCGGAAATATCGTCTACCTGCCATGACGGCATTCGGGAACTACCTACAATATCAACATATTTATTCAGATACATTTCATTGAAAAATATTGAATAGTCTAAAATGGATAGATAAAAGACGTTACGATTTGATGACCTTTAACACTGCATCGATCAAAGAAGTTTCAGAGAGTAAAATTCAAAAAACGACATTACTGTATACGAAACACGTGTAGTTAATATGATTGCGTGGTAATGAAAATTCGGCGAATTTCTCCAAAACACATCGGTAAATATTTTGAACTGATAAAAAAACAATCATGTTGCTTACTATTTTCTATATGCGAGTTGTTTTTTAATTTTTGGATCTAAATTCATTCTTGGTCCCAACGTAATATTTAATAGCACATCGTTTTAATAGATTAGATGCATTAACTTGCAGGAGTTAATTGGAAACTGCGTCACGAAACACTTACGTCAACAATATTAAACGATTTTTTTTTCAATTAGATATTATATACATACGACTGCCCTCATTTAACCTTTGAAATTTATCGAATAAACGTTAACGTATTTTCAGTTGAAACAATGCAAACGACTGACAGACTTTCAAATAATATAAGAAATAATATTGCAATATCTACTATGTATTCCACGTTTAAGTATAATTTGGTGTTTGTGAGTAGTTTGCGTATGAGTACAACAAGCATGAGTTGTTGACTTTGATAAGATTATGCGGTAGTTAAATTAAAATTAAGTAAGTATTAAGAACATACATTTAATTAAGCAGTCCATTCTTTGAAGATATCCAAAAAAGTTCATTAAAATTATTTTCAAAATGTTTTGAACGAATTTGAAGCTACAGCTTCATGTCGGTATAAGTATTTAATTTTAAACTCGAGTAAATACTACATCAAAATACTGTCCTTTATTCTACACTTGATAAAAACAAGACACGCGATAAGCGGTTGATAAGTCTGTCTCAAAACATACGTCAAAGATCGGACTTTCGTTTAGTGGAGAGACTCATCAATGAGAAACGTAGAGATGCTAAAATTTTGAGTTCCTAAAAATACACCGTCGCTGCTTCTTACATCCAAATCGTAAATATGTATGAACATGATTTAAAAACGTGCACAAAATCAACATTCAAAAATCGTCTTAACTTTGCACTATGAAAAGGGTCAGGTTATCTCAGATAATACGTTAAAATCGTCAGTAATTGCTCAACATTTTGTGGAATACACACTACATAAAAATAAAATTTTGTAAACACATCTCATACGTACCAAAGTTTCGAGCAAACTGGAAATTGGTTAAAATTATAGATGTGAGAAAAAATCGTATAATTACTATATTGTGTGCAAAATGCATAACAAATACAACCGGTACTTAATACTGAATAACCTTTACGTACCTGTTCGTTTTATAATATAATAGTTTAATGAGCTTATTATAATAGTTACTACAAAATTCTAGGGGGTAAAGAACAATTATGCTTGTTGGCACTTGATTCTCAATAAATTAAATTAATTTTCTCGAGGAATTTCCACAATGTTATCAAACAATAAATAGAAAGATAACTCAACATTGATAAGAACTGAAATTATAGCGTTTTTCGATTTTTAATCTTACTTAAACATGTGATTTCTTTAAATTAATTGATAAAAATTTGATCAAATTATAGTACTTGAAAAATTTCGCAATCGACTAGTAGATTAAAATGAAAAACAATATTTTGCACAAATGTGGACAAACTTTTATTGATGGAAATTTTTGAAACTTCTGACCTTGCCAAGTGCTATTTGCTTTCATAAAAGAATAAGATTAGATAACAATGATTTTACATTGTGTGACAATAATAGTTTTTTGAATTACCTACCACTTTCGGCAAATGTGCGTTTTGAACTTGCCGATTTTTCTGCGTTCTCCAATGAAGTGGTTTCTCTCAAAATTTTGTAACCATTGACGGATTTAATTTTGAGAGATTCGTTAGAAGTGACGGACAACTTTCGTTTTAAAGACTGTTTAGCGGTGTTATTGGTTCTGTCGAGTTTCAGGTCGTTTGTCCAACCGAAATATTCATCGTTACTGTCCATGCTAGTATCATTAATGATATTCCACAAGTCTTGGGTATGAACTACACGATCGATCGCGAAAATTTGTAACGTTTGATTATTTGGGCACAGTTGAAACTCCATAATTTCAAGAAATATATGGATGAGACGATTGTGATAAGAAATACATTTGTGTATTTGTTTTTAAGTCCAAAATTAATATGTTTTAATGTCAAGTTGTTCCCTAATCGGAAAGTCGATTCGGAACTAATACGTTAGTTCGGGGCCTAGCAAAACACGATTTGTTTAAAACATAACGAAAAACGAATTGTATAATTTCTTGATTCCTGTAGTTTCTTGGAGACGACGGCTTTGCACAAAAGCGTTATGAATGTTGAGCATTTTAATTTGTAAATAATGACATTCAATATCCATTTAGCACAATAGTTTTAGTTAGGGCGAACAAATAATATGTGTTTTAACGCAACACAAGGCCACGTTTGCACAACCAACTCTCAAATTAGAATTAATTGTTAAGCCGTTTAAGGCAAACTCGTAAATTAATATAAACTGCATTTAAATTTGGGCAAAATCTCACTTTCACGAATAAACAATCCCGAGGAACTGGCTATATAATAAGAATATAATTCCGCTATAATCTATCTAATCAGATTTTGAAAATAAATTCGCGCGCACGCGGTTTTCACAGTAGCAACCGTTCAACGAAACAACTTTATGATGTTTAAATTAACTTTAATTTACAATGTTCCATTATAAGAACGTCTTGAATCGAAGCTAAACATAATAATTGCGGCGAAATGGTTATGGAATTGTTTATTGCGACCTCGTGAATTTTTAAATTAATATCAATTAATAAAGTCTACAAATTTAGTAGAGTATTGTCGGTCATTGTGTGTAGTTTGTGTCAAAAGATTCCGTCTTCTTCTTCTTCTTCAACTGTCCCTGTTTAATCCTAAAAAAAACATTTTGGTTAATAACGCAAGAAATAAAATCATATACTGTTTAAAAAATGTACATTACAATAATATAAAAGCAAACACATTTCTATACTTATTGTCTTAATTAGCACCAATAAACGCTGACGTTCAACGAATAACGTAACTAGTCTTACTTTTGCACAAAAGAAATATCAATATAATATTTTCCGCTCTATGCATGTCAACATCACAACGTCGAATGTTGAAAATTGATACAAAATGTAAATGTTTATTAGAAACTAGTGGTAACAAATCTTATCAGTATATTTTTTCCATGAGAATTACTAACTTTAATAACTATCAGAAAGATATAATAAAAAAATTAATTCTACCTATTATACGCAAACACTACCTGTGCTTGTATGACTTTAAAGAAAATATTTTCCCCAATAACGATTAAAGTCAGAATTTGAAACCTAAATTTAAGGTACACAAACTATGTCTGAATCTGAAGGAATCAAAACATAATTAAAAATACGTACAGTATAAGTACGAATTATAATTACATAATATATTATGTTATCAAAATGACGTTAGTAACAGAAAGTCGAAAGAAAATATCAGTTAATTTTATTAACGTATAAAACATGCCTTGGCATTGTGAGACTAAACTTTTATAACATTCCAAAAATAGTAAAATCTATGTAGGTTTAGGGCACTTTTGACTCGACGCATTATGCCCAAAAACTAAGAGGTTTGCCGGTTTTATACATGACACCTACATACCAAGTTTAAGTTTCATAAAAATCTGCCTATGACCTCTTTAGATGTCGTGTTTACATACGGAAGGACAATCAAAATATATAGGTTCATTAAGTTACCCTCCCTCCCCAACAATAAATAATAAAAATTTCATTACGTGCAAAGTTAAGTGCTAATTAGATGTTAATTAAGTGCTACCATTTCAAATTTAGTGTTCGTGCCTTTCGGCATAAATCATTTTAAAACTAACTGAAACTGCGTAAAAACTTAGGTGCTTCTAGAGGTATGGTATATTAAAGAACTCGTAAGAGAACTTGGAACTTGTAAGAGAAAAGAGAAGCGAAACTCCACTTATCCGCGTGATCAAAAATTTAATACTATATATAGTAACCATTGCTTGGTGGTTTACTGTCAACCTTACTTTAAACTGTATAACTTATATGTCAAAAAGGGCTATTTTGAAAATTCTGTGTAAAGTATAGTATTGTGAATGTTTGTATTTATACTGGTGCAAGTATAGTAAGTATTATTCTGTAAAAAATGAAATGTAAGTTGTGTAACCTACAAGAAATTATTCAAATTATTTAAAATTACCGCTTAAAACAGCCAAAACTATGGCGTCAAGGTAACTCAGTTAACCTCAGAACATTAAAAAGCCGCGAGGATTTCGCTTCTGAGCGTAGACACAAGCATGTAAATAAAGTAAATTTAATTAAACATTAATTGGTTTTAAATAAAAGGGTCAATTTTGATAAAGCTAAAGGTACCTCTCCAGGTCAACGTCAAACAGTTAAACAAGCACAATAGAAACTAAATATGTATCAACACAATACACGTTCATTGTATATAATTATTCATCCGATTTCATTTATCCTGGTGGAAAGACGAACAAACGCCATTAATGTAATGTAGATACAATAGTATATTGTATTACACGAGGAGAAAATCACAGTTTTTATGCGAGTGTGTTAGCTGCGCGAGGGTGGTAGCCCGAGCGCTGATAATCACGAGCAATAAAACATGATTTTAACCTCAAGTAATACACTATACTTTTCCACGACCAGAATGTAGTATCTGAGTTTTATCAAAATTTAATTTAAGATTTAACTGTTAGTTTGGCAATTAAAAAATATAGCTGTTTTCATGATTACCAAACATTTTTTATTCTCAATAATTATGAAGTTTAATTTTCAATTTGAAGTGTAGACATCGTTATGACAGATTTTCAGGTTAGATAAGTCAATGTCAGTTTCAAATCAAAACGAGCAACCAATCAGCTTTTGCAACTACATTCAGTCAATTGGGGTATATATACCGTTACTAGTAACGAAATGATTTTCTGCAGATGACAAATTTTCTCTAGTGGTTTATGACTACGAAATGTAAAGTTTTCATAGTGGTTCGATTCAGAATATAACAATACATAATTTCCAATTAAAAACACATAGAATACGTTATATTGTAAAGCAATAACAGACAGTACAAAGAAAATTTTATACAGTTCAACAATACATAGCAAAGGAAATGCCATTGTTGGCACTGTAACAGTTATAGTCAAGATGCTAAAATTTTTCGTTTGCAAAGTCAAAAATGATTACCTAGGTATTTTAAATATTTGTATGAACTTTTTTTTTGATACCCAAATTTTTTTGTTTCAATTTTCCACAAATGCATATAATTGTATTACTAACTAACTGGCCAAATCTTCTTTTGATCTTGCCTTAATTGGATATTCTCCTGAACTTACGTATGCTGATCAGATGCCTTTTATGGTTGAATTTCTGAAGTTCGAAATTAGCGACCTCAAGAACCCCTGTGTTTTCAAAAATCGTAAAATAATTTGAAATTAATTTTAAAGCCAAACAGTAGTACTATGCGATTTAATTGTTGAAAAATGAAACAAAAAACTTGGTTCTCAAAAGAAATTCTCAAAATAGTTAAAATAGCAATTTTTACCTTTTAGCTAAAATTTTAAAAACCTGACGCGCTGGAGCAATTTCTAAATCAGACTAAATTTCAGCGCAAACAAATTCACACATTCTAGAAACTGTACCAAGAAGGACTGTGTTATTGATAAACGTATCAAAATGAAATATGACACCATACTCGTGAAAACACTTAATTTTTTATCACGTGTTCTCTCTTGGCAGGCTTATACAGCCAAGTCATTTCTTTACATGACCCGGACGAGCACTTAATTCGAGGTTTAGAAATCTTGAAGCTGCAGTAAAAGACGAGTTGTTTGACACCATACCTAGTTTTTTAACATATATTTCGGTTACGATTTGATTACGTGTTAAGTTATTTTTGCAAATAATATATCTAATTAATTTAATTAAATAATTTGGTTTATTCGATCTTGGAGCACCTAATTCGCACCTAATTCTTACATAATTAGTTTTAAAAAGTATGTATTTATAATAAGTTGTTTTAATATGGGGGGTGTAACTTAATATTAAGCTCCCTCTCATTAAATTTAAAATTTACGCCGAAAAGCAAGGGCATTAAATTTCAAATTACAGCACTTAATTAGCACTTAATTTTGCACGTAATAAAATTTGTATGTTCGTGGTTGGGAGGGGGACTAAGTATTTTCGGTTTGGTAACCAATAGGGAGTTTTTTCAATACTATTTTTGTATTCATAATAAGAAAATGTTATGTACAATACAAAACGACTTTGTGGTTACAAATTAAGCGCAACAAAAAATCAATTAAGCAAGTTTAAATTAAGGGCAATTATTTTCGAAGTAGTTTGCGCGGTTTGCAAGATGAAAATAACTATTGTCTAATACATGCTAAATGTAATTTTTTTCTTTAAACTAAACATTTTTAAATACCACAGACAAAATTAATTCCGTAATGTGAAACTCGAAACAATTTCAAGCTATTTTTAAAATTACTACGGGTCAATTTAGTTGTGTAATAAGTTAAATCAATCTATTTTATTTGATAATTTTGCATGTATTATTTGCTTTATTTGAACTTGCATATACAACCCCACCAAAGTTATTGTAACCCCGGAAAATATTCTAAGTAATTTTTGGAATTGCCAATAACCAATCGCATGGTATTTTACACTAAATGTACATTACAATAGTACTTTGACACATTTATGGAACCCTCTTTACTTAAGTATATTTATGTGCAGAAAAACCCTGCGATTCTACACTCAATTTGCAGTACAAATTCACAAAACATTCATAAAAGCAGGGAAAATAATTTCAAAAAATTTATTGCTGATAGAATCGCAACAACAGATTGATCTATTAACATTAAATGCACGTAAAAGGATACGGACAACTATTGAAACCATAATCAACGTGATTTAGTTTTGCTTTCATATTTAGACGGGACAGTAAGCATTGAAAAATCAATGGCGTCATAAATACTAGCTGTTTAAAATCGTTCGGACATTGATGAACGTTCTGTACCTGTACGTGTATTATATTTTTATAATCCTAAGTAGAAAGAAATAGTTTTACACTCATTAGAGTCCCTAAAATTAACCACGTTGAGTTTGAAGACTAGTAGCATCCAATGCTACTAGTAAAAATCGATGATAAAAGACGAAGAAATAATTTTTAGTCTTTGTTTTTAAAATTGTGATTGTTGTCCATATATACGTATAACTCCGCACTTGTCCTTTTGTACACACTTATTGGTGAGACGAAGGGAGTGACGGGGAGATAGAGTGAAGACTTCAAAAATAGGAAATCTTGAAAAAAAGCGGAAAGTTCAAGATAAACCACTAAAAGCCAAATCAGATTCTAAACTGATAGAAGTTAGACTTTCAAGTCATCGCCATGATGAAAACGTTATGATAACTAGTAGTTTGCAACTTACGATTACCCTTTCGACACTGAACATCCTGCAAGAAGGCCGCAAAACCTCAATTCTTCGATTATATAAGTGTGATTTTCCGTAGTTTATTGCTTGTATTTAATTTTATTTATATTAATTCATACGAACTTGACGAATCATTTATACCATAACTTTCTGGGCTATTGAACCGTGGTTTATAGGAACTTCTTCCTAAAGAATAGGAAACAGTTCTAATAGACTGCGACTCATTACCTACGGTTCTTCTTCTCTCCATTTTGTTATTCATACTTGGCCAACGTCCATCGTTAACAATTGCGCAATAAAACAATAAAAAATTACTATTGCACGATATATCTTCCGTGTATTGCTGACTTTTATCAAATTCGTTTTCTCTCTTCCATTCATTATTCATTTTCATCTAAGAAAATTCTCCCTAGCTTCAGATACATAGTGCAAGTCCATGACACCCTTGCCTTTTTTAAGTGAATAATTCGGTTATCTTTTGTAGCATTAATCGACCCGTGATTGTGAAACAAGATTAAAGAAAAGTAAGACCTTTTAAAACTCTCTTAATCCCTCTGGCAATTCTATTCCCTATCCAATATTTCCAATTAACGCGTGAAACTTCCAATATATCAAGCTTACTTAAAAGTAATTCACCTCTCATACAATATTTTAACTACATCAGAACTAATGTTTGCAATTGGAAACAGTTACTACCACAGATGAACGCATGCGATTTCGTCTTTTCTTTGTTTTGAGCGTTCATATTGATAGGTTGCACGGCATCGTTTTCAACAAAAATCGTTTAATAATGAAAGTGTCGTTAAACTTATATAGTACTTTTACACACAATTTTATATTTTTGTAAGTAATCGCAAAAAAAACACAACTTATAAAATTTCAAAAAAATTTTAAGAAAAAATAGTTTAAATAAAAGTTGTAGATAACATAACTTCCAACAGTTTTCACGATAGGCTTTTATATAAATAAATAGTTATTCGTAAATCATCAAGGCTGTAAATTAATTTTTTCAGCCGTTTTGAGTGTTGAAGGCCTTGTACAGGATATCCAAGAAAGGTCAAAAAATATTTACAGTTGTAATTCACACTAAGTTTTTATGTGCTCATTCACTTTCTGTCAAGTTAAATGATTAAATTAATAAGTATTAATTAAATCAAAGTTGTATTGGTAACCCGCTTATTAAAAGTATGTCAATGTAAAACTGTTACTGTTCGAAAATTTTCCGCGATTCCACCTGATTTCACGAAATGGCATATGAGTAACTAAAAGTTTTTTTTTGCAGCCGCAAATAAGTAAGTTACCTCAAAAATGTTCATTAAAGTTACTTATGTAATAATTGTAAAAAAACAATAATATACCTCTCTTAAATTGCGTACCAAAAAATGGTATATACAATTTTTGAAGTTACTCTTTTCTCGCTTTTTGCTTCAGTACTATAAAATCATTTAAATACAATTTACGCATAATAAGATTAGAAAATTTTATTTAAATTGTATATAAAAATAATTTTTAATTCAACTTCAAAACTGGGAACTGGCTATACTCCAATTAAAACTTCGATATTATAAAATTATTTAAGCCAAAGTTTTGTGAATTAAATTAACAACAAACAAAGGTTTTGTGCATAACTCGTTCCAATACTAATAAACGAGTAAAAGAGTAACGAAAGTGCTTTTAAAAAAAATATTTCAAATAAAAGTTATGGTCAATAAAATTTGCAATAACTTATTGTATGAATGATATTTTTGGAGATTAAAATAATTACTGTCACGTGATTGTCATATCTCAGTAATTACTTATCGAATCAAAAAATAGTTTTAAATAAAAGTTGTGTGTAATTAAATTGCAAACTTTTATTTCAAAAAAGTTGTGTAAAATAAATATTTTTGTAAATATTCCAAGAATTGAAAATCTATGTAGGTTTATTTTATTGAAATAGGTAACATAGGTAATAGCATAAAGTTGATACCTATGTTTTAATAAAAAAAAATTTTTTAACTATACCTATCCAGGTAATGATTATCACAATTGCATAATTGAGGTTACGTGGCCGGAAATGAAAGGAAAAAAATAAAGATGAATTTTGATAGTTCTTTATAGCTACCAAATTTCATACTTGTCATCTAAACAGTTTTCGATATGTTGGACTGCCAAAACGCTGTGGGACGCTCTGTATAATGAAATCTTCAGTATTATTGAAATTTATTTTAATAATACTAAAATCAGGAACAAAACAGATATAAAATATATAAAAATTCTTTTGAAGTTATTTTAGAAAAACTAAAATTTGCCTCTCTAAAGTACACTTTTGGCTAACCGGTAATATGCAAAATATAACAAAAATCCAAAAATTTGAGTGTTTAGATACGGCGGTGGTTCAATATTTCAAACTTAAATAAAACTACCTGTACATTAGTGCATTTTAAAATGTATTTTGCTGAATTCTACAAAAAAAAGTATTAACACACGATATGTTCACTAAACTGTCCTCTTTGACGTGTTATATGTACTTTTTGTTTTTTTGTTTTATTTGTAATTAAACCAGAATAGTTTTTTATTCAAGCATAAGTTGATAATAATAATAATAATGTACCATATGAATAAATAAATAAACTACGTGACTGTAAACCCTCATTCGTTCAGCCCCGTTAAATATCGCATCTAAGTTAGCATTTTTTAGATGGTAAGAAATTACGTCCGTAAAACGAACCGTCAGGAATGGTCTACCGAATCCATGAATGAAGCTGTTAATGCTGTTGTTACTGGTCAAATGGGCTATAAAAGGGTCGCAGAGCAATATGCTGTTCCCCAAACAACACTGGAAAGGTATGTTAAGAAAAAAGAAATAATCAAGAAGATTTTACTGTTGATAAATCATTGGAAAAATTTCATTGCGTTTTTTCAAAAGTACAAAAGCTAGAACTGGTTGGATATTTAAAATCTATAGAAGCAAGACTGTTTGGTTTAACCTTGATTGATTTTTGACGTTTGGCTTATCAATTAGCTATTCAAAATCAGTGTAAGCATAATTTTAGTACGAAATGGCTGGAAAAGATTAGATGCAAGGTTTTCTGAAATGTCATCCGACTTTGAAAACCAGAGGCGACTTCAGGAGCTCGGGCGATGGGTTTCAATAAAGTGGCTGTCTCACAATTTATCGGACTTTATTAGAAACTTTAGACAAATATAAGCTAGGTGGCGATCGCATCTTCAACTGTGATGAAACTGGCTTGACTGTATATCCTAAGGGCCATACCAAAATTTTAGTCTTAAAAGGAAAACTTCCGCTGAGCGAGGAGAAACCGTAACCGCTGAAATTTGCTTCTCTGCTGCTGGAGCATATATGCCACCAATGCTAATTTTTCCGAGAAAGCGAAAACAACAGGCTTTTAAGTTAGGTTTACCGCCTAGTTCAGTTGTTGAAGTCAGTGACTCAGGATGAGTAACAACCGAGTTGTTTTTAAGATGGTTTGAGCGATTTGTTGAATTTTCTAAAGCAACAAAGGAAAAACCAGTGCTCCTGTTATTAGATGGCCATGCAACTCATACTAAAAACCTTAACCTCATTATGCACGCACGTGAAAATAGTGTAATATTATGATGTTTTCCACCGCACACTAGCCATAAGCTTCAACCATTAGATGTTTCCTTTATGAAACCATTTAGTTACTATACTAAGTCAGAACATGGCTTCGATCTAATCTAGGGAAAGTGGTCACTATATTTCCAATTTCAACCCTTTTTGGTAGTGGATTTCTTAACGCAGCAACTATGAGAACCGCGGTAAACGGCTTTCGCAAAACTGGAATTTTTCCTCCCGATAAAAATATTTTTGCTGAAGATTTCTTACCTGCAGTTACCACTGATTTACAAAGAAACCTAAATAAAATTTAATTTTGAAACCACTTTCTCTTACTAGATAGAAAGCAGTTAAAGAAAGACACGTTATTCTTTTCCAACTCGATCAGTAAGTGACATTTTAAATCCTATACCAGGTTGCTTTTTTTGGGAAACTTCAAGTCTTTCTTCCGATAAAAGGCTAAGTTGTTCTCCAAACCAGACCAGGCACCCCAAAAGAAAATATCATTTCCAAATCAGTTTCTTCTCCTAGGCAGAAAATAGTAAAAAGGAAAGAAAGTTATTCTTCTCCAGCTGTATTAGTTAGTAATATTTTAAATCCTGTACTAGGTTGCTCTTCATGGGAAACGCCAAATAAACCGTTTCCTTCCGCTAGCAGCAACAAGGAAGAACTTGAAAAAGCAGCTGATAAAAAAATTCAGAAAACAACGGTAGTAAGCGTTAGTGCTGATAGTAAAATACGCAAGATTGTATCAAAGAACCAAAAACAGTCTAAAAAGTTAGCCAAAAATAAAGAAGATTCTGAGTCGTCATCTGATGAAACCAATGATGTAGCATGTCTTTACTGCTGTGAATTTTGGTCCAGATCAGTGGAAGGTTCGATTCATTGTTCAGCATGTTTACAGTCGGCACACAATGTTTGTGCTTGTGTGGATAGTGATGACGACGAATTTGAGCTTGTTTGTGAAAACTGCCAGTAACTTTTTATCAATTTTGTATTTTTTAAAATAAAAATCGATATTCGAATTTAGTATAATTTGGTTTTTGTCACTACCTTTCTATGACAATACTATATAAGAAAATCTGATTAAATTTAAGAATACATTTTTTCTGCCATGCCTATTGTTTACCTAAATTGTTTTGGGATATAAATACTATAAATATATACAGGGTTCCCCATATTAGACTATACAATTTAAAAAGTCGAATAAAACTTTCTAATCAAACTAAATTAACTTTTTAATCGACTAATATGTAGCTTATTCTGTGGGATTTATGACTAAAGTAAATAACAATTCAAGTTTAAAGATCATGTCTTCCAAATGCCCTCCTTTGACTTCAATGCATTTTTGAATTCTAAGTTCAAAATGTATCATCACTCGGCGAAGCAACTCTTCATTTATTCCTGCAATTTCATTTCGAATCTGCTTCTTCAGCTCCAGAATTGTTGCGGGAATTGTTATTTACTTTAGTCATAAATCCCACACAGTTAAACGATTAAAAAGTTAATTTACTTTGATTATGAAGTTTTTATTCGACTTTTAAATTGTGTAGTCTAATATGGGGAACCCAGTATATCAAACAATTCGCTAAAAACAAATAGTAGATTATTTTACTAGGAGTAAAACAATATAACTGTTGAGCTTAAAAGTTTTCTACCGAGACCGCAAATTAAGCAAAACAATTATATTTTTAACTCCAAGTGAAATATATTAATTTTCTTCAAGAATTTATTGCCAGTTTTCATGTGTTTTTTCAAATTTTCGAGATTCTCGAGTGTTATAATGATGTTTTATTTTCGACTAATCAAGTTGGTACTTTACTGTTACATTCATAATATGACATAACCAAGGTACCAACCTCTAAATAGTTGTGAAACAAAAGAACTGTTACTTTTAATGTTTAGGCAGTAAAAAGCCTTCTTAGCGTCTGCCAGTAGTGTAGTGTGACCTACTCTGTACATAATAATACAATAACAAGGTTTCACCAATATGTATATGGAAAAAAAATTGTAGTGGAAAGCGACCACAAACCTTTAGTGGCCATCCACAATAAACCACTAATTAAAACACCACTAAGACTACAACGAATGTTAATTAAATTACGATATTACTATCAAATTTAAATCAGGTAAGTAGCTACTTGTGGCTGATTGTTTGTCAGATGAACCCCTAATCTTATCTGAGATTCCACATAAACCCTGAGAAACGATAGGCACGGACGTTTATCAGTATAAAGGGAAAAACTATTTGATTGTGATTGATTATTTTTTGAAATTTATCGAAACTGCATACTTAGAGAAACTTGACAGCTTACACACTAATATTGAATCACTAAAATCCATATTCGCAAGTTGGTACTTTACTGTTACATTCATAATATGACATAACCGAGGTACCAACCTCTAAATAGTTGTGAAACAAAAGAACTGTTACTTTTAATGTTTAGGCAGTAAAAAGCCTTCTTAGCGTCTGCCAGTAGTGTAGTGTGACCTACTCTGTACATAATAATACAATAACAAGGTTTCACCAATATGTATATGGAAAAAAAATTGTAGTGGAAAGCGACCACAAACCTTTAGTGGCCATCCACAATAAACCACTAATTAAAACACCACTAAGACTACAACGAATGTTAATTAAATTACAAAATTACGATATTACTATCAAATTTAAATCAGGTAAGTAGCTACTTGTGGCTGATTGTTTGTCAGATGAACCCCTAATCTTATCTGAGATTCCACATAAACCCTGAGAAACGATAGGCACGGACGTTTATCAGTATAAAGGGAAAAACTATTTGATTGTGATTGATTATTTTTTGAAATTTATCGAAACTGCATACCTAGAGAAACTTGACAGCTTACACACTATTGAATCACTAAAATCCATATTTGCAAGGCATGGTATTCCAAAAATTATACGTTCAGACAACGGAACAAATTACAGTTCCGACGCGTTTAGAAACTTTGTAGAATCTTGGAATATCAAACATATCACATTTAGCCCTAATCACGCTAGATCCAATGGCATGGTAGAAAGATGTATTATAACCTTTAAAAGCATGATTCGAAAAACTGACAATAAAGATATTTATTTGAGCTTACTGAAGTACCGAACAACTCCGATAAATTCTGATATACCGTCCCCCGCAAAATTATTGTTCAATAGGGATGTATCAAGTTTGTTACCTAAATTCAATATTCCGGATTCAAAAAGTAATAATGATTCGACATTAAGCGGTTTGAAAACGAGATAATTACAACAAAAATTCCATTTTGACAAAAGACAAAACCACTGAAAGAATTTAAGGAAGGAGATAAAGTAAGAGTATTACAACCGGATAAAACATGGTTACCGGGTAGTGTAATACAAAAACTTAATAAACCAGGAACATATAAAGTAAATACACAAAATGGCTCAACAGTGGAGCGGAACAGAAAATATTTAATAAAAGATTCTGTTAGAAAGCAAAAACCCAAAATTGAATTTAGTAAATGTGAAACAACAGTCCGACCAAAAAGATTAACTAAAAACCCATTAAAATTAAGAGATTACGATTGTAACTAGTTAGTTTAGGAAAGTAAGTTAGTGGTAGTTATAAATGATAATAAAAAATGTGCTTAGAGATCTAAGAAGGGAGATGTAGTGTGACCTACTCTGTACATAATAATTTGTAAGTGAACGTGAGAGGCGTGCGCAGAACGGGAATATACGTTTTGGTGGAGAACACAAGATGGTTGTACAAGTTTGTATTAACGTTTATACTACGCGTAAATAAAATATAAAGACTAGTTGTAGTATAATTATTTAATTAAATAATAAACAAAGAACGAACAACACGACAAGTAGTTTAATAATATGCCTTGATGAAAAAATAAATTTTTTAGTTCACCTATTTGGCCAGAATAGGGCTGTTTGTGTTACGTACCCCGTTTTGCCCCGCCTTGCCCTTTGTTAAGTCGTGTTAGACTGTTTTTTAAATTAGTTTTTGACATTTTAAATTTGTCATGTTCAAAAAATCGCAGTAGGCATATGCGACTGAGCTGGTTGTTGTATAAACATTTAAAACATGCGTGATCAATCAATGTTAGTTGTTGTGACTAAGCTTGAAAGTACAAATTTTTAAACAGACCCCTGCATTTTGAAATTCGGGCAAGAAAAGTATGACAAATAAGTAAAAACGAT
This sequence comes from Abscondita cerata, assembly GCA_030710515.1. Taxonomy (NCBI): domain Eukaryota; kingdom Metazoa; phylum Arthropoda; class Insecta; order Coleoptera; family Lampyridae; genus Abscondita; species Abscondita cerata. Next base: position 442,773 of record JALBCR010002259.1, read on the forward strand.
TTCTCTAAAAGTGATAACAAATAAAATCAAACTAAATGGGTTATCCATCTAAAAAAATAATTTTAGTATTTTTTTAATATTGTAACACCTTGTATATAAACTGCAATATATTTGAAATGTGCAGCAATAATTGAAAAAAAAAGAAACATTCAATAACTCAATAAAAAAGTTGTGAAGCTTTTTCGAAACGTTGGGATAACGATCAAAAGCGCAATAGGGCGTTTGATTTAAATTAACATAGGTTTAGTCGACCATTAGATTTCATATCTACTTGGTTTACCATATACGACTAATGGGTAAACTTTCGTGCATGACCCTTTACCTCAGACTAAGTAATAACAACAAGAAGCTACACTTCTGTTAATAAATATAGATAAATAATAATAAATAAATTTGTGAAGATATTTTTGTATTTAGGTAGTTTCAGACTTCAAAAATTAAAAATCAAACATTTCTATATACATTTTGAAGGAAGCCCATGTACTAAGTAGATCTTTTACGACGGTGTTGGTTGGTAGATGTGATCGGGGTGAACGATGTTGGTTGGCAGGTTACATTTATTACAACTAAACTATAGTTTCGTTTCGTTTTAATCAATTTTAGTTATTTTCATGTGATCGGGGGTCATTTCATTTGATCGGGGGTCAACGGCGTTGGTTGCGAAGTCACTATTTCCATCTTTAAAAACAATACGCATTTTTTTCTTCGAAAATATGCTCTCTGAAACGTCTATTTTACGTTGGTAATTTTAGGTTTTCAAAATTCTTGTACCCGTTTTATTCATTTTTCTCATATCTTTCATGAAATTAATTGTTTCTCTATTTACCCTTCCGATCCTATGATGGAAATGACATATATAGGATACCATTTCGAAACCTGTCAGATTATGAAACAGTACCAACAAATACGTACAGCCGGCATAAAGCGACAGGTGGTCACAACCGAAATTAGGCCAGGGGGACATTTGGAGGCCGGACCATAACAGTATTTATAGCATCATTCCGATAATGTAGCTTCCGGCAGGTGCCTAACGGCCATCTATCGGCCGCAACGATTTTGTTTGTTGGGTAAATTCGAAAGTAATGCTCAAGAGCCAAAAATAAAATCATGAACTTGCTTGCTGGCAGTGGTGAGAAACATATTTGAAATAATTGATATTTATTAATAACTATTAGATTGGTTCCAAAAGAAATACATTTCTAGTAATTTTCAGATTTTTGTGTTAAAAATTTTTTACGGGTCGAACAAATGGCATGGCGGGGCGCCACCACTGATCTAAACTTTCAAGTACTGTATTGCGGATAACAGAAGGGGAGTAAGAGCGCCCGTCCAGATTATGCGTGAGACTAGAAAAATCACATTTAAACTTCTCCTCATGTTGCAGGAAAAGGAACAACCACAGCAATCTCGTATTATTTTATTGGTGAGATTACAATTGAAGAACATTAGTCAAAACGTGCGTAAGTACTTACGGCAATTCTGAAAAAATGTTCTTCAAATTCAGCAAGATGGTCAACTCTCGTTGAAAAGTTTTAATTAATGAATACAAAGTAAAAATAAAAAGTTACGTACCAGGTACAGTACGTTCAGGTTTTGCACAAGACTGAAATAAATACGTTCATAATTTAAATTTTAATTAAACACTTTTTCTCTTAATCCAGTCAAGATTGAAAACAAGACTAAATTCCTTTTGAACTTTTTATAGAATCATTCTAAGGTCACCAAACAAAATCAGAGAACGATAACTAACGAGTTAGACAACTAAAAGAAACCTAATTGGAGTACCTAGTCAATTTTCTGCCGAAATTATACAACGTATGATGAAGGGTTTTTCCAAAGAAAAAAAAACAATATCTAAATATATTAAAAGTAGCAAACACGTTTTTAAGAATAATTGCCTTACCCAGTGTATCACAAAACTAATTATTATTCTTAAACTGTTAATTGCTTTAACAACGCGCAATTGAATGAAATTTCCGAGACGTTTACGAACACCACACAAAGACGAACATAATCTACATTTAAACAATGTCGTCAGAACACATTATTTATTAAAATTACGTATTTATGTTATGCAGGTAATTTACTCAAATTTCCGATAATTATGATTAAATCGGAGATCGCCACATAATTACAGGTTTTAAACGCGTCTAAATTATTCATATTTAATTATAGCGGTAAGCGTTTTTCGTTTCCATTTTAACTAGTATTTGTATACTGATGTAATATTGAAAGATTGACATGCATTTTCTTACATACACCTTTAATTTACTTACCGACCAAAATTAAAAGAAAACAATCACAGTCCCGATTATCGAAAACATTCACCGACTGTGTAACGGTCTAACTATTTTTGATAAACAAGATCTAGTAGGTACCACCTAATCACATTTTTGAAATGTTACGGAAAATACCAAGTTATAACGAGAAAACAATCAGACAACTCATTCTTTCGGAATGAACAAAAACAGTTATTTTTATTTATTAATTTAGACAATTGTATTTGTACGCAATAAATTTTCACACTCGTCTTCTAGCAAACCCCCGAATACTTCGTAGTGATGGTTGAGATTCTTAACTGTATGAATTTGGCATAAAGTGTGAAGCCCGCCTTTATGATTTTTGCACCAAAAAATACTCGTTTGGCTCGACTGTGAACCAAAGCCATAGAACACATGACACAAGGTTCTCGGGTAACGTAAACGATATAACCCGTACATAAATATGGTCCTTCCGCGGGATTGTCAATTTCTGACTTGGTTTTGTAAAATGACGCCCCAAATTTAATTTGAGGATATTTTTCGCGCAAATTCGGTAGTAATTCCGAATATATTCCGTTTAGATTAAGATTTGTACGTAAAGACATTTTCGTTGATGGAGTCTTCCAAGCTCCTCCGTTTTGGGTTAAGGCCACGTTATCAACGGCTACCATAATTGCGTGTTGACAAGGATTATTCTTTCGACTGTCGTGTCCAACGGCCACGATCGAATCTATTTTAGGATCAACCACTACCACCCCAACACCGCTCCTCATTAAATTTCCAACTTCCAAAGCTACCCTCATATACGTAACATGATTTTCGATTTCGTTCGCATCAAAAAGTTCGTTGTTGCATAATCGTTCTAAGTATTTATTACTGTGAAAATTACAAGGCCAAAGCTGATGAACAACTTCGTATTGCTTACGTGTTTTTGGAGGTACTTTCGCTACGTACACTTTTTTCGGATTATTTTCAAAAACCGAAATGTCGAATCCTCTTTCTTTGAGGACCGAATAGATTCGTTCGGGATCTAGGTCGGATTCGCAAAGGTGCAATAAAACTTCAGCCTTTTTATCCTCTTTAAATGATTCAATTCTGGAATAGGAAACGTGGCGTTCAGTTCCAACACTATCTTGGAAGTGTGTTTTAAATCTATTATTGTGTCCACGTAAACTTCGGTGAGGGAGTTGGTTCCGTATAATCTGGATGTAGTATCGGATAAAAACGATCTACTTCTTCGAGCTTTTGTCGTTTACGAGGGTTCGTCATTATTCGTCGTCCTTTAGTTGTTTTCGCACTCCGACCGTTGGACACCTAGTACAAGTTCCATAGTGAGATTCTTGATTAATTCAACAAATTTTGGGTTTCCGCTTTGACTTTTAAACTTTCCGTAATTGCCAATTAAATAACCAATATTAGGCGAAAATAAATAAATAATTTAAAATTTGTAGAAATCGCGAAAATTAATTAAGTAACTAATTTGCAACGCTAATTATGCTAATGTTGTTATATTAATTCCAAAATGAAATGTATGTTTTAAAAGTCAATACCTGATGTGAATTAAAGTCGCGTAAAATAATAAAATGCTCACTTCAGTAAACCGAACCAAACTGAAACCCTACCGAATTAATCATATTATAAAGAAAAAACCAAAGATGTTTTCAAAGTTATTATGAAGAGAAAAGTTCATCAACCGACCCAAGTCTGAGTTTGAGCTCATCCCTAAATGTGATCAGTTCCAAAGTTTTTTTTTTAGATGCTATCTACGCCACTGATTAATCAAACAAAATAATTTACACTTCTGAATAAACTACTTTCATTTTACACACTAAGAAAATTATTTCTAGTTTAAACTGGAATTACAAAACTTATATTATGTCTTTAAGACAAGTAGACAGCGCAAAATAACAATTAAAAAAAATATGTATATTTGCATACGAACATTTCCACTAGCAAATTTTAAGACAGCTGCAAACAGGTTTTACAACAATTTTATATACCTATCTTTCAACCACTAATAAAATTTAGGATTGGCGAATCAAATGAAGAAATGATTTTTTTTGCGAGTGCCAAATAAGTTTTAATAGAAACAGTGACGTTCGTAATAGAATTTATGATAGATTTCAGCGTTCGCACAATAAAATGGATTTTGCAAATGCGTGAACATTAATAACTAATTCAAATAATGGCGCTTTAAATAATACCAAAACTAATTTCTTTTTCGTATCGATTGGTATCATAAAAATAACTATAAATGTCTTACCCAAGCCAACTTGTCTAAAGTTGAATTGTTTGTCAAATTTTTAAATTAATTCACTATTTTGTTCCTCTTCTTAAAAAAAATTTAAGGCAATACAGGTGAGAACGAGGAACAGTATTTATTGTCACACACATGCGTATGTAATGTACCAAAATGTGCGGATAGTAAGAAAAACGCCCGCTCCGCCATCTTGGTGTAAATCGTTGCGTTAGAACTAGCGGTAAAAAGAATTTTGAACTCGCGCGCAACAAATGTGATATCGTTACCATGTACTGATAACCCAGAAATAGCATAGCAAACAAAAAATTCATTCCACTCACTAAGAACCGTTACACACGCAGCAATAGTTTAAAAAAAAACAATTACTAGGGTGCTTAGAGGTCACCATAAACAAATGTCATCAACGTGAAGTTGCGTTATACCAATGGTTATACATACTTTTACTGCAAACCAAATTATGAACCTGTTTACGTGCGTCATCAATGAAATAAATTGCGAAATTATTCGGCAAATGATATGCGTAGCCAGAGTGCAAAGAACTCGATTCCCAAAGAATATCCATTTCGCGTGCACTTCTCACTTTCCAAACTAATTTCATATTAATGTACATATTATTACTAATTTATTATATCAGTCACATTTACATAATTCGCATAGTTGTAGTAAAAAGATGGTCATAAAATATTTATATTACATTAAAAATGTAAAATCTGTAAAAGCAAGATACTTAGAATGGACATTACAACGACACATTCAAAATATCTTGTAAGGCGTCGTCGTCTTAAGTTTATATCAATAATAAATTTAAGAAAATATATTCGAATAAATAAATCACGCATCACAATATAAAAAATTCTATCCTAAAAATAAATATTAGTTTAAAATTAAATTGAACCAACACATACAACCAAAAAAATCATAATCGTATATAAATAAAACTTAACTATCATCTGAAAATACTGAATTAATCGTTTTACACTTTGAATTACTTTGCAGTAACGCAAAATATAAAATCACATATACAGGGTGTGACTACTATATACACTTACGCCATTGTTATTAAAAGTATTTAACGACTAATATTAACAGTGTCATTAATTACTTCAATAATAAACGAGATTCAATTCCTTTTAAACCGAAAAACATGTTAATAATACAATATGGCAAGAATACTTAGATAAAAATGTAGAAAATTCTTCGGTATTCTATACAATAAATTTAGCGAACCATCCGTAAATTCTAAAAAAATCAGACTTATTGTAGGATTAAAAATAATTATTTAGAAAATAAATCTTAAGTAGCTTTAAATACATTTTCCGAGTTAATAAAATAGCTGCCTTTTTTTTCTTTACGATCACAATATGGACTAGAACAAAAGCTATCATTAACATTACGCGTTTTTTCGACATTGCTTTAGAAAAAAAAAGTCGTACTTAAGACTTACATTCTGAATTTTATGATGAGCTGCCCAATTCGAAATATACTGTGTCAAATCCAATTTAATTGGCACGTCGCTTATGTAAAAATTGAGTATGGAATTTTTCTTATCACTAATAACGTAAAGATTACCTTTTGAATCACGATAAAATAATTTGTACCAAAATCTACGTCGCTCTCGTATAGTCTTCGTCACAAAGCACTCTACTACATCGAGATTCGTAAATAATTTTTTTTTGCAGAGATCGACTCAGTAGAACAACGGATTAGTTTTTAAATCACAGAAAATTAAATAAACATTCTTAAAATCAACACTCGAATTCGTTCGCCGTTATTGCATTAAGAGTGAGCATTAGGCCTTCTAAGTTCGCCATTTCTTGATTCAATTCTTCCGTAGAATGGGATGGTTGCAGCGGCTGGACTTCTTCGATCGTGTGTGGGGGTGGATTTGAGGCACTGATACGCGACGGAGGTGTCCCCATTGTCGTATTTAAGGGTACTTTTTTGTACGGAGAGGATGTAGGTCGTACTGTTACTTGTGGTTGAGTGGTTACTGGAATTTATTTAATAAAATGAAACGTGTCCTTGTTAACGTATAAAGAAGTTACCGATGTGTTTGGGTTGTGGTGTACCGGGAGCCGATATAGGAGGGGGTGCGGGCACGCTGAAACTTTTTAGAGGATGACCTTGCGCTTGTATGCGTTTCCCTCCTTGAGATTCTGCCAAAACGCTCATACCGGGAGCGTACGCACTGGAAGGGGGAAGATGTACCGCTGCGGGTGGTTGATGGCTAAAAACGTAGGTTAATCGGATTTTAGGAAGAGTAAAGTACTAACCTAACGTAAGTGTTATTGGTTGTGCTTGTTTCGTAACCGCTATGACCCAGATGAGAAACGTACGGATTCTCTGCTGGAGGATTTCCAGTCATACCGATAGGATCTAGCGTTACGTGCGCTCTAGATATAGAATATTGAGTTCGTGGATACGGTGGTCTATTAGTTGGAGTCATATCTGAACTCGTCTGACTTAAACTGGCCGAGTTAATTGGCGTCGTCGCAGCTATTGCTACAAATAAATAATAACGCACATGAGAAACAGTCGTTGTTAGAAGTGTTGAAGATAACTTTTAAAAATCAGCAAAGCGTTACTTACTTTCTTTTGAAGGATCCATACGTAATGAGATAGGCTTAGGTTTCGATATTCTTACATTTGTATCGTCGGGAGAAACACCTATGCATTACAAAAGCGCAAGTGCAATAAAAATAATGTAAAAGTGCTTTCAAATAAAATGGACATAATTTCGTGAGCCAGTTTCGCTGCCGACCGTTTCGCCACCAAAACAAAAATAAAAAATTACTATCATAACGGTAACCTCGCAACTACATGGGAGATTTTGGTGTGGCGAATCGCCGGAGACGAAACGTCTCATTTCGCGATTCCTATATAATGCGGTTTAATTAAATTAAAAAGTGCAGAAATTCAACATTTATAAATAAACAAAACCTTTCTTACCCATATAATTTGGGACGTAAGTACGTTTATCTAAAGAATTCGAATGATGACTTTCGTGCGAATCATACTCGTTAGCTCCAACACTTCTGGGAAGCGTCATAGCACCGCTACTACTAGCACCATCATTCGCCGAATGACTCTTTCCAACGCTTTCAATTCCATTTGATCGTGATGGATCCACAAATCTGGAGGTTTAATTTGTTGACTTCCTTTCTGATAAGCTTTCTTCGCAGTTTGAGGAGAAGTTCCTGGGTCGCGTCTTCTACAGCACAATACTATAATGACAGTCGTAATTGTTAGAACGGCTATTATACATCCCGCTATAATTATATAAAGCAGAGTTGTGCCGGAAAATCCGTTTCTACCATCTGTAACACAATAAAAGAAATAATAAAGTAAAGATCAATAACAAATGCAAGGTGTAGGTTAGAAACAGTTAGTGAAACTTTTAGAAAGACAACCAGACATGTAAGAGAACCAGAAAAATTATAGTCAAATAAAAAACTAAATTACCCGCAAATTGTCTTGTTTGAGAAACTGCATTACCAGTATCTAATAAACAAAAGAGACAATATGAAATAATTCAAATAATGCGATTAATAAAAATAAAAGTTTGTTGGAAAATTTTATCTTGAAAGTACTTCATATAACCAGCGAAATGTACATAAATTGAGCAGTGGCGGTTGGTCAGATGAGACAGGCATACTTGAAATCATCTTATGTACGTATGTAGAAAGTCACATTATACACGTTCATAAGTTTATATCAAATCAAGAGCATATAACAGGTCTTTGATCAAATCAAACTTTATTCACTATATATACATATGCTTTTACAGTGGATTCAGTTATTCTTATACATTCTTACATCAAAAATGAACAACTTTGCTTTTCTTCTTATTATCTTCTTCCTTTATTTCTTCACGCTCTTATCTCATATGCTCAATGTTTTCCCATCCTTCCCCACATAATTTACATTTTCTTTTTCAACCACCTGCCAACATTTACTTTCATTTCTTCATTTTCCACTCTAAACCTTGCTGTCATTTTTTATATTTTTGCTTCATCCCTCTTAAATTATAGGCATATCTGCTGTTATTATTTCATCCTCCATCATCCCTCTCTTCTCCTCTCAACCTCTTCTTTTGCATATTCTCCACTTTCCTAGTACAGCCTCTTATCTCCCTATCCTCCATTAATTTATTTTTCTCTCCTTCATTTGCTTGCTTGTAGTTTCTTACATTCCTCCCTGTCTCTCTTTCTTCGTACCTAGTTGTCATCTTCCCTGTGAATATTCTAATTTTTCCAATTTCATCTCCTCTTCTACTGCTGGTGTCTCCTTTTCCATTCTCAGACTCCATTTCCAATATTTTATTTGTAATTTTTCTAATTGTTTCCACTCTCTCCAACCCCATATCTCCGCTCCAAATATAACATGTCACTTTCTACGAGTTTTTCCCATAGCCATTTCCTTTTCACCATATCCTTTCAAATACTCTCTCCCTAAACCCCACACTTGTCCTACTATTCTATTACTTTTTTGTCAAACTTTGTGTTTGTCCTTCATCACTATTTTTATATTTCAACATATATCCCAGATATTTTATCGTGTTACCGTCTCTATCTCCTCATCTCCCCGCCGCCATTTCTTTTCCTACTTCTACCTCATTTTTTGAAAAATTACAAATTTTATGTTTTTTCGTGTTTAATCTCAACTCTTTCTCTTCAATGTATCGTTCTATCGTCTGTAACATACTTCGCTCAAATTTTCTACTATTTTTACTGTGCACTTTGTCTCCTTATACATCTCTTCTATTTTTTATCATGTGCTCCCTATCCCTTTTTCTTTAATCCTTTCCACAGCTTGTTTATATTTACGTTGTCGAATGCTACCTTGATGTCTATGAACCTTACCTCCTTTTGTACATATTCTTCTTTTTTAAAACCTTCTCTTTCACTAAATCTTTTTCTGCCATCCCTTTTCCCATTCCTTTCTGAATTATTCTCGCACATACTTTATAACCAATACATCCCACACTCACCCCCTGTAATTCCCCATCTTTCTTCGTCTCCTCCTTTGTATATTGGACTTAATATTGCTTCTCTTCAGTCAATTAGAAATACTTTTCCTCTCCATACCTTATTTATTATCTTATTATTGTTCCCCTGTATTCCATCACATCCCGCCGCTTTTCTTATTTTTTATTTTATTTATTTTGAAAATTGTGTCTTTCTTCTATCCCTTTCCCGTTCACTATAACGTAATCAATTAGTATTCCATTTGTAAAAATGTATTTTCGTTTCCCCTTCTTCTATATTTCCGTTTAATTTGTTCATACTCTTTCCTCGCACATTTCTATGATTTTTTCCTTCTCCGTTTATCATCATATCCATTAAAACCTTATTCTTTTTTTTACCATCTACCATCATTCGCCCTTCCTCCTATTATAGAGTTAAAATCACCTCATATTATTATCTTCTCATTTTCTGTCTCTTCTATTATTTCCTCAATGTATTTTTATTTCACTTATACCTTTCCCGCATACTGTCACTATTATGTGCCTCTCTCCTTTCCTGTTATTACGTCCTGTTTTACGATTTCTTCTATTTTCTAATTTCCTTTTTATCTTCCCCCACCTTTTTCTACCCCCGTCAAAATAACTCCTTTCGCTCTTCCTTTTTTCTCTGTTCTTTCAGCAAATTGTACTTCCATTCGTGGCTGTCTGGTAACATCTCCCTCCATTCTTCCCAGTTTTTTTTTCAAGTATGTTTCTAACAGTCCTACCATGTTAAAGCTCTTTATATTCCTCCAAAAATGACCTCCTTTGTTTTTTATCACCACAATATTCCAAAACACCGATACGTTGTAAAAAGAAATATATTTAAATAATTTATCTAATATAAACTAATTTATAATTCAATAAAATTAATGACCTTGAATCAAATTACTTGAAGCTTTTCTTGAGGAATCGTTCAGCTTAATTGTTTTCGTTGTATCTCCTGTTTGAATTGTCAAACAAACCGCCACTGATTTTTTTGTGAAAAATTAAAATGAATACAAAAACTGTTTTACACTTACTTGCACCAGTACGAAATGTCACTATAGATGAAAACGGTCCATTGCCTCTGTTATTTCGTGCTTGTATTTTAAAAAAGTAGGTGGTTGACGCTTGTAGGTTGTTAACAATAAAGTTGTGTTTGTCACCCTTGACGACTTGAGGTATCCACTCGCTCGGTGAAAGATGCATTAGTGGTATAAAGAATTATGTACCCTGAAACCCCAATAGAGAAAAAAATTAACATTAAATTGTATGTAAACAAACCATTTACAGCACTGTTTTGCATTTTCGGAGCTTGCCATCTTAATTCTGCTTCGTAAGCGTTATCATCAACAGGTAGGACGCGGAGATCTCGAGGTGCTGTGTTCGGTGCTGTTGACCAAGTAGTATTTTGGACTACCATACTCCATGGACTTTCTCTACGCCCTATGACAAATAATTTTTAAAAAATAATGCTTTCAATTAAACCTTTTTCCAACCTTTGACCAATTTCACCGTAAACTCGTATAAATTATTCGCTTTCAAATCGGTAAATTCTGCGTAGAGACGCGTTACATTCAAATAACGATTCTTTGTAACTTTCACGTCGGTGCATTTAACAATATAATAGCGATTATCCCGTACATCCTGCAATCGAAGTAAATTTTTTAGAAACTAGACATTCGAAGCGGGGTGATCTCACCTGTGTCTTACCCAAAGTTGTATCGGTCCAGTACAGAACAACCGAATTTGGGCTAGAAATATGAGCTTTCAGTCCCATCGGAGGTGTCAAAGGACTTACGGGTTCGGGTGGCAATTCTTCTCTAGTTCGCACATACGAATATACCGGTTCACCGGCTCCTACACGTTATGAGCGTATAAACTAATAACGTACTCGGAATTTGGTTCTGAAAACCATACGAACCGATTTTATACGTGAAAATTAAAACCTTCTTTAACTTACCGACACCGGTTATTATATAACTACGTTGTTTTTCATCTAAAGCTTCCGTGTGATTGTCGGGAACTCCTTTTCCCAACCAATTACGTAGTTTCGAATTTTATTGTTTGATCTTGCGGTGGATTCCACAATACGTAAATTTTATCAGAAGATGGACGTACTGAAATATTAAAGTGAATTTTTGATAACTGCTATTCTACCTCTGATTATAGATTATGTACACTGACTAAATAAAAAACAAGAGAAATTTGAGTTAAAATTAAGTTTTTCAGTTATTTCGTGCGGGTACGTACAAACAAGAACGAAAAAAGTTAACAACAATTTTGAATTAAAAGAGAAATATAAATAGGGGTTGATCCGTAACTCAGTGGGAGGGGGTGGTTTGCAAGATGATTTTCCTTCAGGAAATGATAAGGTCAAAATAAATGGTTGCAAAATCATATTCGTCAAAGTCGAGAGGGCGCCAAACAACGTCACGACGTTAAACAGTTTCCAGCCCTTGTTCACCGAACTTCTAATTGACTTACATTAAACAAGTACTATCACAAATTTGTAATAATTAACACAACACGCAACAAAAACAAATTCAAATATAAATAAAAATTAACAAAATTTATAGCATTTAAAACATTATAAAACAAAAAATATCAGATCAACAAAGTATATACGTGGTTGTTACTAGTAAAAAGAAATCTAATTGATCAAGCGATCGGTAATATTCATTAATAAATCAACTTATCTAAATAAATTATGACTACGTTACGCTCGTACAATTTAAAACGAAACAGATCAGAAGTAATAAAATCTGACCTTGCGCGTCTTGTATTCATGAATTAAAACTACACGCAAAAAGTTTAATCAATTAATTTTAAAATAAGTTAATAATATAAACATAAATACATAAACATTTCCCCGACAGTTTATGATTTTACATCGAGAGTTTCAAAACCCTGTTTGATTTAGGTATTTTCATATATGTATTTACTTAAATAAAAACATAAATACCTAGAGATCAAGGCTTGGTGAACCTGGGCTTTAGCAGATTGAACCAGAGGTTGTTGGAAATGCAGAACGGGAGACGTTAAAACAAAGTCGAAGAGTCGTATTAAAATAATTATTTTTAATAGACGCCAAAAACTGAGTACAAACTTAAATTCCCAGTAAAAAGATTACATATTTCGGTATGAAGAAATTCTATTATCCGCACACTATTGAAACGAGAAATAGCACCCTTAATAAATTTCAAACTTATTTCCTGTTACCAGACGTGCATTATACACGCCACTAAATTCAGGAGAGCTACACATCGGCGTCGGCAAAAGGCCTTTCTTATGACGACTATTGCACGTACCGCCACTAGAACTTTTTGACGATGATAACTTAGAACTACATCCCGGAAAGTATAATGATACAGCAGAAATTTTGTCTCTAAGCCAAGCCAACAAACTGCCTGCATCTTGCAACGCTGTAAGATAAGAAAATCAAACGAAAAAAATACAACACTACATTCTAACTTTCTGTTTCGTTTTACAACGATAGTTTAGATGTATCGAGAATAACACAAAAAATTACTACTCTGCCCTAGCTCTAATGGAAGTATTTTAATCATTGTTATTACATACTACTAATTAATACCTTTTAATGGACTGGGTCGCTCTGGAACTTTGGTTTCATCCAAATCGTTTTCGTAAGTCTCCACTTCGTGCCATTCTGTCGGTGGACCGGTACCATTAACATTAATAGCCCATAATTTCACTTGATAAATGGAACCCTCTCCAAATTATTCAAAGGAAATATTCTCAAATTACCCGGAGTACTAATAGTATCTCCTTTTTATTTTGTTTCCGATATCTTAATTTGTAACCCGTTATAACTCCATTTTGGCCTTCAGGAGGAGGCGGTTCCCAGCGCACAATTATACTCTACCAACAGTTTTATAAACATTCTAAACAGTTTATTAAAGAACGAATAATTACCGTACTGCTAGCTGGTTCTAAGGTTACATTGTACGGTGGTTGTGTCGGAGCAGCGCTAAAAGTTTTTACCAACTTTTCGTCGGTCGCCGTTCCCGGGCCGTTTTTATTCACAGCCACAACCCAAATATAGTATTCGGTAAATACATACAAACCAAGTAAATCCGTTTCTAATTCATTTGTTTCTATGTGATGTTCGGTGGAAGAGCTGGTCTAAAAACACATTTGGTTAGAAAAAGAAAATACAATACGTTGCACCTACTTCCATGTAATAAACGTAATATCCATGTAATTCTCCGTTCGGATTTTGAGGTGGTTTCCAACTAACGTGAATCGACTTTGAACTGGTTGCATACGCATTGATATCAATTGGCGCACTCGGCACGTGTTCCTCCGATTGTGTAATAACCCTTAAACTTTTGACGTTATTCCTGGTCCATATTCGTTGTGAGCGAGAACTCGAAAAATAAACTCGACCAGGTTGAAGACCACCGATATTAATATCCTCTAAATGAGCGTGCGTCGTATTTTGTACTCGTTCCCTACGACCAAAGTATTACTTTAAGGATTAAGAAACAATTTCTGAATACCTTTCGCTAGCCTCTTGCCTATAATACACCGAATACGTTACTATATCGCCATTGGTTATTGTAGGAGGTTGCCAGTTTAACGTGACGAATCTTGCTTTAACTATAGAAGCTTTAACATCCTGAGGCGGCCCTGGTATATCTTCTGATGCGCCATCGTGTTCGGCTATAAAAGGTTTGGAAGTGGGATAGGATTCAGTATAAGCAGAAAGAATGTCACCCAGATTACTATTACTATTGTTATTATCTACGGGATCGCTACTTTAACGAAGTAAAGATACTATGAGGGTCGTAAGATCCTTTGTTGTTTAATGATTGCTTAGAAGGAGCGCGGTGCCCGAATTCAACCTCACCTAATTTAGCGTTAGTATCGGGTTTAAGATTTGAAAACAAAGTGCGCGATTGCGATTTGTCTATAGGTTTTGACGGTTCATCTTGGGAGGACGTGCAACAGTATTAGAAACCTTCTTCCTACGAATTGGTTTCGTAGTGGTTTTTAGTTTTTGTTTCAAATCTACTAATAACATTACAACGTGCACATAAATAAAAAGTTAATAGATTAAAAGCGTGGTAAAAAAGGATCAGGTAAAGAAGGATAAAGAAAAAAATGTAAAAACTGAATTAAAAACATCAAAAATAAAATTAGCATTTACAAAATCCTCAAGTTTTCGCTTCGCATTCATTAACATTGAATTAAATTACATTACGCGCGTAATTAAAGATTCGAGAAATTTTATTAAACAGCAGATAATTTAATTTAGTTGAATTTTGCTCGAGATTTTTGTAATTTAATTAATTAATCAATATACTTCGTTAAGTATTGGCAAATTAAATTAACGCGTAAAATAAATTAAGGAATTGCGCAACTTACCTAAATTCAGTACTTTTAAGCTAGCTGATGCCTGGATGTTTCCTGCGGGATTAGATGCCACACATTGGAATAATCCACTATCGCCGGTTAATAAACCCAAAATTTTTAGATTGTTTCTACAAAAAATTTTGTTTTATAATATTTTTGCATTGTAAAAATCGTACCCATTAACGAGTTGATAATATTCGTTGTAATTAATGATTTCTCCATTTCGTAGCCACATTACTTTAGGCGTTGGTTTTCCGTATACGCTGCATTCAAACTCAATATCTTTATGAATCATATCTATTTTACTTTTGGTCGTTTAAGAAACCTTGGAGGCACCTAATGAAAATAAAGTTTAAAACTTATCAGACTCACAAAACAAGCAAAAATTACTTGAACTTCAATAGTAGCGTGAGCATCTAAACTGTCCTCACGATTTTCCGCTCTACATTGATATGTACCAGCGTCTGACTCTTGAATATTTTTAATCTGAAGAGAGGTAGTTCCACCGACTGAACCAAATCGACTATCCAAGTCTCTGCAAACACAACAGTATTAATGTTCTTTAATTCGCATTGAAACAGATCCTCACGCCATATCAATGCTGTATCCATCTTTAAGCCACTTAATTGAAGGTGTCGGATTTCCATTAGCGGCACAATCGAGAGTAACTGTTTGTCCTTCAACTACAATTTCGTCGCGAGGAAACGCGATAAATTTTGGTGCCTCAACTATAGATTGTTCGTGATTTTGAGATATGATCAGCTTTGCTTTGTTGCTTAGCCTATACGAATTTAAACCGGACGCGTTGCACCTTTAAAAAAATAGTGGATGTTGTGTTTGTTTCCTACAAATAGTGTTCAGATACCTGTAAGAACCCTCGTCAGAGTCTTGAACTTCGTCAATTTCGAGGGCACCGGACGGTAATATTGTCATTCGTAACTCGTCCACTTGCAGTGGTCTTTCATCTTTCAACCATCGAATTCTAGGCGGCGGCAAAGATTGTACGTGACAAGCAAAATGAGCTTTTTGTCCAATATATACTTTAAGATCTTTAGGTTCTACTTGGAAGCCCGATAGACCTTCAAACCAAAATATGAAACTAAATACCATAAGCAAAGTTATGTAAATTGCGATAAAGAGACTCTTATAAAGTTTCAACAGAATCAAACTCATTCTAAATTCATTTATGCGTAGCTTTAAACTTTTTATTAAAATTTAAAAATGGAAAAAGGGCGAACAAATGACACGTTATTTATGAAGAAAATCGTGCCCGCAATCTTTTTATTTTTAAATACTGATACTCTAAGTGGAAAAGTACACTTCAAAAAGATTTTATTAAGTACATGTAAATTGGATCGCACTTGTGCAGAAACATGTTTCTTCTGTTTTATGTAAATTAAACAATTAGCGTTAAACTTCATTAACTTACTAGCTAAACTAAGATGTGCCACTCTACTGTTTATTGCTTCTAAATTTGGTAGAGAGGCTCGGCATTGATAATTTCCAGTTAAACCTTGTTCTTCGATAACGCTACTTATGTATAGCGAACCATTTGTTAATTGAGATCTATACAAATTGAATAAAAGTTGTATGAACGAGCTTGTTTGGTATAGAGTAAATTACCTGTAAGTATCACCTACGAATGGAACCGGTTGCAAATCTTGATCTAACCATTGTATTGTTTGAACACTTGGAGGATATTCAGAAGCTGCCCGAACGACGCAATCGAGTACTGCAGATTTTCCCGCTTCTACGACGGTATCACTCGGTTCCACGAGAAATTCCAACGTTTGTGCTGAAAACAAAAAAAATTACACTAAGAGAAGTTTATAATCAATGCTAAGAGGAATTTGTATAGAGTAGATGAAGGAGCCATTAACGATAAATTAAATGTCGAGCTGTTTTTTAGTAAGAAAGTAAAAGTAAAAAATAAAGAAAGGACAGAATTGGAAAATTTCACTTCTATAATAGTATATTATTAAAGTAGTTGTATAAGCAGTCTATTGTTGAACAAGAGGAGCTGTGGAACGAGATTAACAATATGCCACTTATAAAAACGTATTTAATATAATACTTTTTTCGTTGCATTAGTATTTATTGAATAAATGTGAAAAAAATTGTGGCTAAAATACAGTGGACTTAACTAAAATATTAATCAACTCATTTGAGTTAAATAATAATATTATTATACAATTACCATTACTTATTCGTCAACAAATAACCAATAACTTCACACTGAAAAGAATAAAATAAACCATTTCTTAAGTCAGATAAATGTAGCGCTATTTTTATCTTTTTTTTTTTGAAACTGTATTTCATTCAAATAAACACGAAATATTCTTGCAATTGCAATAAATAAAAGAAATTAATTTAAAATTCCACGGAAATTATTAGCTCATTAAATAATTATTTAAAGGGCGAAAGACTTCCTTCGTTTTTTTAACCCAATCCCAAATCTACTTTAAATTCCACATACTAATAACAGGAAATAACTTGAGGAAAACGATTACTTATGATTTTTAGTTTATCCTCAACCGTGTTAAGCCTTCTATAGGATTACCAGGATGGATTTCAGGCAAACACCATAGTTGTAGTTCAGTCAACGTTTTGAATGGTAAGCCCAGGCTTTTCAAGACATCTAACAATTATTGATTTAGAATATGAACATTGTTTTTCCTGGTACCAGTTAAACATAAAAATTTTGAAAACTTAATACTATAATTTAAACAAAATTCTGTTTAATTGGGCCCGGAAAAAAATGTCCAGGTTCTGAACCAATAATTATTACATGCCTTGAAAAGCCTGGGCTTACCAGTCGTAACGTCGGCTGAACAACAATGGTGTTTGCCTGATATCTCCCCGGTACTCCTATATAAGGCTCAATGCAGTTGAAGAAAAACTAAAAATCATAAAGGAGTTCTTAATCAAATAAGAAAACAATAACATTCACTTTAAGAAGTGAAGTTAGGACATTACACCATATAGAAGTAACAATTTGTTTTTATATTTATGTTTATTTCTGAATAAATGAAAAACAGATCATCATTTTTTAAAGATACTCTAACAAAGGACAATATTGATCAACTACGTACAAGGTGCAACTAGTGCCACAATCTCGTGCTAACGAAGCATGTCCGAATAGTAATCTATCAAAAATTTTCCGACAGATTACAAAATGTGTATTATTCGATCATTAATGCGTAGGCTAAAATAACGACAGCCTTGACGTTCAATTTTCGAAGAACACATAATAAGAGCAATTCATTTCATTTTCCTTAAGTTCAGTTATCAGTATTCCTATGTCCACAAAGTTAGCGAAACAACTTAATAAAATGACAATGTATTCCGATCCATAATTTGCCGCATCTTGGCGTTAATTAGTTGCGAAAAAAAATTTTATGTTTTGTTGAAAAAAAGTTTTGTTGTTGCGCTAACTTAATATCAACTTAAGGAGGCAACTTCTTTAATAATGACGATATTAAAAAACTAAAAAGTGGAGAATTTGCCGTTGTTTTACCGTAAATTAGTTGTGCAAATAAAGAATTTGGCGTTCCACTTTTTGTTATTAACGATATTGCAGATCTGAAAAGTTGTAACATTGTAAGGTTTCACTAAATTAAATAAAAAACAAAACCATGTTATTATTCCCAGTCGATCAATAAGAAAAGGGGCAAATTACGAATTGGAATACGTTGTCATTTCATTGAGCTGTTTTGTTTACTTGATGAACATAGTATTCCATGCCATAGATGATTAAGAAAATTACTTTCTTATCATATCACAGTGTCTAATATCAAAGTCGCCAAAATGTCGTGCACTAGCAACACGCAGATGACTTTTCCAAAAAACTGTCAAACTAAGGGTTCAACAGTAACATGTTTCACCAATACTGAACACAAGTTGGCCAAACTAAAAGTTACGAAGCAATTTCGAGAAAACCAGATGGATTAAACAAAAATCGCAGAACACGCCGAGTTTAATAGGAGGAGGAACCCAATTTGGTCAAATTAAAATACGATAATAATCATCCCTTCAAAAATCTTAATAGAGAATACGGGATCTGGTATTATTTGTTTGGAAGCTTACGTCAGTATTTGTATCGTGATATGTTTCAATTGGATAATACAAAGTGCTTTATTATTTGAAAATGGATATGCAACAAGTGAAGTAGAAAGACTAAGACAATGGGAGAGGAGAGTTGAGATGAGCATAATACAAAGAGACAAAGACATAGGAAAGCAAGAAAGGAGGGAAAAATTAGAAATTCAAGGTATAATAGGAATTATGAGAAGATAATGGAAGAAGAAAGACCAGAATATATCACAGGAGGGAGAAAGGAAAAGTGAAAATGATAGCCACATTTAGATGTGGTAACGAGGAGAGAGAAAGCAGATACTGGATAGAAGACGAAGAAAGGAAGTGTAGATGTGGGGAAGGGTGGGAAAATATAGATCATCTATTAAGAGAATGTAACGAGCTAAGAGAGGAGGACAAGAGTAGGGAACAAATACTAAGTGGAAAACAAGAGGGAGTAGATTGGATGTTGGAGGTATGGAAAAGAAGAAAACAGTGTACAATAAATGTAAAAAGTAAAATGTAAAGCCTTTGCAAAATGTAAACTTATAGCAAATAAAACTTTATTATTATTATAATACAAAGTGCTCTAACAAACTAGTGTCCTTGGTAATAAAATTAGTCATTACAAGTATTACAAGTGTTTATATTGACTTTTTTTGTACTGATGAGATCTATAAGTGGGTCAAATATCGGAACGTATTTTTAAACACCCTGTAGTTGAAAAGCACGCTTTGTTAAATTAAGCTTGTTGGGTTAGGCGTTTTATAAATATTTTAGATTAACTTATCGACCCTCGATATATTATTGACCGAGATTCTCGAGTTCAATTTTGTCACCACAACATGATTTCTTTGAGGTAAATGAATACTCGGAACGAAATAATAATTAGTTGCATTTTGTTGATATTACAATAAATTATGTATTTTATGGATTCAGCCGCTCCCTGCCTCAGGATGCTGTAGCAGTTAGTTGTGAATGTATACTGGTGCAGTGAGATTGGATAAAAAGGCCGGTGTAGATTATTAAAAAAATGAATAACTTATTATTGATTTCTTACAACATTCTCTCTAGGAGTTGTCATGATGAAAAGCTGCGTGTAAACTTCTCTGAATTCGTGGAGATATATTTTCAGCAGAATATCTGTTAACAGCAGCATTAAAAAGTACATTCGTCTGAGAAACAAATACGACTAATTTGGATTTTTGATTAGACGCTGTGTAATTTCTTCACAAACTGTCGTCTTCTGTTCCCATCATGTTCAATGGATGCACTAGAAAATAACCCAAAGTTGCCACCTCCACAGCTTCACCTGTTGCAGTTATGGTTACGATTAGCCACCAACGCTCGAACTTGGAAATTACTTTTCTCAAATGGGCTCTGCTGACATTTTTATCGGAATGATCAATAATGATAAGCTGAGCTGTTCCTTCATAGTAATTGTTTTAATGTACAATTGTACCCTTTCCACTCGTTCGGCAATTGTAAAATAATTTTGTGTAATTTATTTGAAAATTATCAACTATTTTAACACTGTCACAAAGACAGAAAGGATTAACAACTTAACGAAACTAGTACATGTCGGTTGACATTTGAATTGTGTATCATCAAAAGATAGAAAACGTCATCTTCGTGAAGTAAGAAACAAGTTTCTAAAAATTTGGGAACTTTATGACTACATTCCAAGAGAATCATGGAAAAATTTAAAAACCGATCCATTTTGTAGAGGAAAAAATCCGCATTTAAGAAAGAAATGTGCACCGCGAAGCAATTGAAAAATCGAATTATACATTTCTGTAACGGCAAACAATTGTTAAATGTTATAAGTAGTGGAAGCAATTATATGAATGCTTACCTGCTACGCTTCTACCATTTCTACGTCGGGACAAAACGAAATATCGCGCGCCCACGTTTATTTTAAGACGAGTTCTCTACACAAAGCGAGAATGAATATTGCGTTTATGGAAAAAATAGTTCAAACAAAAGTTATAGGCAATAAAACTCCCAACAACTTTTCTCTCATATTTTTTTGTATAGATATTGGTGAAGAGATTGTTACTACAATTAGAGTAACGCGGTTGTTATTTCTCAGTAATTACTTATCGGAATGTGTAAAATGAATATTTTTTAAATATTTCAAAAATTCGTGTGTAGTTTAACGGCACTCTTGGCTCGATAGATTATGTCCCAAATCTAATCAGAACTGCGTATTGTAGATAAGCCCAATGTGCAAAGTTTCATAAGAATCAGACAGAAGACCGGTCATCGGGCAGAAAATTGTTTTTAATTCGTCTAAATTTTCAGTTTGGAAACCGTCGCGTACTTCCAATATTATTTATAAGATCTGATGTAATTACCAATAAATTAAATGTTAAAAGTTTTTTTAGTAAGAAATTACTTCTAAACTTAATCATCTTGTGAACGACATAAAATAAGACGTTCCTTATATAAACTTTTCCTCGTATTCCTTTATAACCCCAAATTGTACTGTGCCGTGATGTGCTTCTTAACCGAAATTCTCAAACATATAAAAACAAAATTATTAAACTTTAATGTTAATTTCGGTCAAGAACTTTTACAGATTAATGTAAAATAGGCGCCACAAACGAGATAAAATTTATTACTACAGTTTTTAAAGTATCAACACCTCATCACGTTATGTGCAAAATATTGACCTCGCATTAAACCATAGATAATTATGTCCTATATTTACATTACCTTTTAGTTGAAAACATAATTACAAAAACAAATTAAATATTAACGATTTCCAAACGAATACTTGGCAGTGCATGAAAATCTCTTAACAAACATAATCTTGAGAAAGTAAACAATCTTTTTTTTTACGTGTTTACTAATTTAAATGTAGTTGTAGTAATTTGTAAATTTTTTAAGTACTTATTGAATTTAACTAAATAAAGAAGTTTGCATTTCATTATGCGAAGTGCGAAACCACTTTCGCTTAGATCGAAAATTTTTGTTGGAACGAATTATCGTTGGAAACTCTATAAGAGAAATCCGATATATTGCTCCTATTAGTACAATATGTCGTTAAAATGGGCCTTTGTCGATTATATAATGGAGCTTAACATCTGCCGTACAAGTCGAAGATGTGATGTTCCTTTCAAACCACCCTTATACATGAAACTACACGAGACCTGTCCCTTAATTCAATTAAAATAAAAGTTGGTCGACTTAATTAAATTATTAATAAGTTATAAAACAATTTATTTTTAGTACCAGATAAAGAAAGCTTTGCTTTGGTATTATATAACATAGTGCTTGTTTAACGTATCATTTAATACATTACTTTAAACAGGGCTATAAATTTCAGCTTTTAAAATATCATCATTCGTGTGTTTAGAAAAGAACTTCTTTACAATGGTTAGTTTACCGAACAAAAGTTAGTTTACTTTAAAGTTCTTTTAGCTATGAACTAGAACGAGTCGTAAATACATCTTGTCGAATGATTTAAATCTAGACTAATTGGAGTTGAACTTTAAATGTTGATGTAAAATGTCACAGACTATTGGATTTTAAGAAGAATTATTTGATGGCATTTCTTTACGCCAAGATATATTAGTCAGTTAAGGTACAGCGAGAAGTATTTTAATCAATTAATTTATGGGCGCAATAAAAAGGGATGTGCTATTTTTGCTTCACGAAATCCCTAGCGTAACAGTAGGGAATAAACGCTTTCGGTTCCCGTCAATTATAAATAATTTTATTGTTATTCTCAAGTTTATGGTGTTGCTACGAACGAAAGCGTTAAAGAAATTAAGAAAACAATAAAACTGTGGATCGCGTAAAATGTATTTCAAATGAAAACGTTTGAAAGACGCGACACGTGTTGCATTGACCCTAAAATTTAAAGACCTTTAACGGATTATAAATTGAAAGTAATGAGCGTATTTAAACTGATTTCTTCTGTAGTCAATCTTGAGGAATAAAGCGGTCAACCATCTCATTGATTTTCTTGACGTTTGATATTGTGTTGCGATTTGAAAAGTGAACTGTAAAATAAACAAGTAGTTTGACTTCTGAATTCGAATTTGTCTTCGTTTTTTATTACTCTTTAGAATATTCATTGGTCGTAAATATCTTGTAATAAAATCAAATTTTCCTTTCCATATTCGGATTTATCTTTAAAATGTATTCCTTATTGCTTCCTTAATAGTGGGTTAAAGCAACTCGAAAATGTCACTTAAAATAACGTTAAAACGTGCAAATAACACACAAACAATAGCAACAACACAATAAATCGTGAAAATAAAAGCGATTATGTATTTTTGGCACGCGGTCTACATTGCGTTATGCCAAAACACATAAAATTTTAGGAGCTGTCTGATGGAACTATAAATTTTAGTTTAGATATTGATTTTAACATTATATATTCGCAGATAGTATAAAAAATAATTCAAAATACCTGACTGACATCGTATCAGTCTAGATACGAATTAATGTTATAGATAAAAAATTAGAAAAGATTAAAAAGTTCTTACAAAAATAAGATAAGAAGTAAAGTACTTACTTCATAGAAAATATTTCCTTATGTAATAGAACCTCGATTGTGTGGATTAATAAGGCAAAAATACAATAAAAGGGTATACCCGTTTAGTACCGCGAAATTTACTAAAAATTGTCCAGTTAGAACGACACGCGACTTTAAATAAATGATTAAATAACTCACGCCCCTTTTCAATGCACATTTGGGAAGTTAGTATATTGTCATCCATTGATGAGTTTTCATTTCTACATTCTTCTTAATAAATTTAAATATTAAATGTGCATATTACTAAGTCGAAATAAATAATTATTACGCATTCATTACATATTTAAATTGCAAGACTGTTCGAAAATATTAACAAATTGAAAATGGAAATATTCTTAAGAGATAAGAAGAATAAATTTAGTATTGAAATTTATAACTGCAACAACTTTTTTCAAAAACCGATAATAAAAAAGTTTTCCATATGGTTGCAACTGAAATAGAAACACTGTATATAAATAAAACAAAATTAAGAAAAACTTTAATTTTGCCTTCTCTTCTCATTCTTTCCATCTCCATATCTCCGCCACATACAATATTAAGTTCTTTATTAAGGTTTCGAACAGCCATGTTCGCTTTTTTACATCCCTTCCGAATCCTCTCTCCTAGTACCCCCCGCTTTTACCAATATTTTATCTCCCTTTTCTGCTGATTCCCTTATCTATAAACCATCTACTGTGTCTATTTCAACCTTTCCCCATACCCACTTTCCTTTTTCTCCTCTCCTTTTTTAAATATCATTATTTTCGATTTCTTCACATTCGCCTTCAATCCATTTCTATCTAAATATTTTTGCATCGCTCCGATTACTCATCTCATTTCGTTGTCATTTTTAGCTGGTACAACCAAATCGTTAGCATATGCCAGCACCCATTTTCCTCCCCATTACAACTACTCCTCTTTGATGTTTTTTAGTTCATATTCCACAT
Source organism: Abscondita cerata (assembly GCA_030710515.1). NCBI lineage: Eukaryota > Metazoa > Arthropoda > Insecta > Coleoptera > Lampyridae > Abscondita > Abscondita cerata. Next base: position 467,209 of record JALBCR010002259.1, read on the forward strand.
TTTCTATAAACAGGGTGATGCCAAAAAAAACGCATCAAGCAACAACCTGGTTATTTATGGTACTATAACTATAACTTCATCTTTCACGGTTAATCCTGTACGATAGTCAATTTTTTTTTAATGGATTCGTGTAATTTTGAACACCCAGTATAAAAGCACTTTCATCACTAAATATGATCACATAATACTAAATAAACATTCGTTTAAGTTCAACTAGAAAAATAATAAATTAACAAAATTAATTAATTTCAATTTAATGCAAACAAAAGAAAGAAAAAGTTATAAACTTTTATTACTCGATAGTATTTTAAAACCCTTTAACATATTTTTTTATTTTTTCAAATAGTACCACAAATAACGAAGTTTTTACTTGAGGTGTTTAGACATGGCCCTGTATAGGTATAAACTTAGATTTTTGGACACCTGTGCCTCAGCCCATTCTTCGTCCAGAATGCTTCACTAACTCTCCAATTCTTTTTACATTTAGTCTCTTGGTAAAATTCTTATATTGCTTCTACTAATTTTTCATTTTTATCTTTCTAAGTTCCTCCCATACCGCTTGTCTATTTATAACCCCAAGTTTCTAGCACCAATACTTCCTGAGATATCACATACATGTAGGGCTTTATTAGGGGCCAAAAATACCCATGTGGACATACCGATAAATTCACAGATTTTTTATCAAAAATAGAAGAAATTATGGGGAATCTAACCATGATATTTTCAGTCCTAGTATCCACAACAAAAAATGTTTAACTTGCTCGTTTTTTTAGTAACTTGTGCACCGTGCACATTTTTTTTTTTTGACTGCTAAAGATTTGTACGATTGGGCGGCGCACATAGGGGTATGTTTGCATTAAAGTTGAACAAAATGAAAAAAATAAGTTACGAAATTTGATCTATATCTGGCGTCAAACCATACTGTAACAATTAATTTCATGTCAACAATATATCATAGTAGGCTTTGCTTTGAAACAAACGAGCATCAACCTGTCAAAGTGAATCGTTAAATTACGGATTTTGATGATTTTTGGCAAAGTTTTAAGCTTGGTTCCGGAAGTTTCCAAAAAATAATTTTTGCATTAGAAGTGAGACCAAACATTATTTAATACAGAACACTAAAGAAATATTGCTAATTTTTGCTATTTGTAAAATACAAGCAAAATTAAATTACCCCCGTAATGCTTCATAATTCATACCGTCCAGTCAGGCCCACAGAGGTCCCGACACTAGTTATTTTTTAAATTTAGGGTGTTTTTATAACGATATAAACGCCATATTGGAATATTTTCTTAAATGCAAGTGGGGGGCGTGTGGTACCTCAAATGAAAGCTCTTAATGAGTACTACTCAATTTCCAAGTATTGGTATCGCTAATGATAACAGCTTAGCCGTTAAAACACGTGTCCGAGTAAAGTTTTTGGTGCAGTTTTTGGTGTTTTTCTGTTGGTTAAGTTTCACCCACTTAGTACTGCCAAAAACAAAATGGCGTCCCCTTAAAAATTAAGGGTTTTGTCCACAATTTAAATAATTTCACTCGCAGTAGTTAACTGACAGGTCTAATAAAATGGAACATCTTGCATATTAACATATTTTACAGATCATCATCTGGCAGGATAGAAAAAAGAATAAGTCGTCGTGAATTGTATGACATTTTAAAGAGCAGCAATAATCGAAATTTAAATAGGAAGAAGGAATACCTTGTTAGACGCTTGCAAGAAATCACAAACTGTCCAGAAAGTTCTTTAAGAATTTTAAAACATCGCATATCACATTTTTTCCAAGATTACAAATCCCTTTGGTCTAAATGCAAAAGAAGAGAAGATCTCTTTCTAAAAAATAAGAAGTGGCTCTCAGTTGAAGTTAGTTTTCCTGCAACAATCAAACATTCAAAACCTGGCCCTGGTCGAAGTGAAAAACAATTTAATAATTTGTCCGAAAGATCCAAAAGGCGAAAGACTGCAGAAGTTAGAAAATTATTTTCCGTTGATGAACTTTCCTTTTCCACCTCTATGAGTTTAAGAGCAACTCGGAACCTAAGTGCAGCAAAAGTTGTGAGGGAAGTCACTTCAAATCCCAACTCAGCAGAGAGATACATAAATTTGAATAAGAATAAACAGCCAGAGATTTCAAAGATGTCATCAACTGAAGCACTTGCGATGTTAGTGGAAGCTGGGTTGACAAAAATCAATACGAATTATTCGAAAAACTGCAAGGACTTATATCCGTGTTATTCGGTTCTTCAAAAGAAAAAATACCTGTTACCCGGATAAGACATTATATTCTATTACGGATGTAAGCGTTGAAGTGCCCCTTCAAGCTTTGCTAGATTTGACAGCTGATCGCCTATGCAGTTCAATTCAGGAAGCTTTTAAAAATTTGCCACCTGACGAATATATTAATCTGTATTTAGTGTCAAAATGGGGCTGTGATGGTTCAGCACAAAAACGATATCATTAGAATTTGAATTTGATTTCCACAGTGACGGACAGTTATTCTTAAGTTCATTCGTACCAATCCAAGCAGAAACATCAAATAATAAGAAAATCATTTGGCAGAATCCAAGACCTGCTTCTCCAAGATTTTGCAGGCCTATCAGGTTTAGGTTTATCAAAGAAAAGTTCAAGAAACCAAAGCAGAATTTGATCATATTAACACACAAATTGAATCCCTTCTTCCATCTCAAGTTTATGTGAGAGACAGAAAGTTTTGGTTAGACATATTCTAGCATTCACAATGGTAGACGGAAAGGTCTGTAATTCCCTTACCGACATAACTTCAACCCAAAAATGCTATTTGTGTGGTGATACAAGCAAAGACTTCAATAATTTAGAACGGATGAAAAGTGAAAAAGAAAACTTTAAATTTGGTATCTCAGTCTTACATACAAGAATCAGGTTCTTTGAAAGTCTCTTGCACCTGGCTTATAAAATACCAGTAGGAAAATGGCAAACTAGAGATAAAAATGAAAAGGAGTTAGTACAGAAAAACAAGAGAAGAATTCAAAATCAATTTAGAACAGAGTGTGGAATGATAGTTGATGTCCCCAAACAAGATTTTGGAAATACCAATAATGGTAATTTAGCAAGAAGATTTTTGAGGATCCAGAATGTTCCAGCAGAATAACAGGCATTGATATAGCACTTATAAAGAGATATAAGGTTATCTTGGAAACTATTAGCAGTGGCCACAAGATTAATGTAACATTATTTAAAGAGTATTCGTTAGAAACAGCTAAAGTTTATATTAAAGTATATGGATGGTACCTTATGCCACCCACAATACATAAAGTGCTGATTCATGGATCGGAAATAATTGCTAATGCATTGTTGCCGATAGGACAACTCTCCGAAGAGGGTGCTGAAAGTCGCAATAAGAACATTTTAAGAAATTTCGTGAAGGGTTATCCCGAAAAAGCAACAAATGTAAATGTTTTTAATAGACTGATTTTAACATCAGATCCTGTATTAACTGCTCTGTCTACTCTTCCCGCAATAAATAGAAAAACTTTTCAGAAGATACAATCAAACTGCTACTTCCTGGAGAAGAATATGATGTGCAAGAAATTGTAGAAGTTGTAGACGATACTGATCCTTACTTTACATGTGATGATTAATTTTAGTTTTGTGTGTTTTTGATAGTAGGTAAGCGTAAAAATTACAAAATATAGTTAATGTTAAAATGAATTTAAATATTAATAATTAATTGAGTTAAATTACAATGACTTAATATACATTATTTACCCAAAAAAATTGTTACACCCTGTATATTCATAATAAACATGTTCAGGGAATAGGTATTCGGTGGTATATATTACATTTTTAGCAAAAATACAAAATATTTGCAAATCGAATTTTGTCCGGATAGGTCCAAATACCCCTATGTGTGGCGTCCAACATTGCAGTTAAACAGTCCAAAGAACAAGAAGGAATCACTGCTTCTCTCCTGTAAACACCTACAAGCTCAGAGTTAGCCGACTGTCAAATGGCTAACTCTGGGAGATCAATGGTAGCTGGGAATCGTCCTGGAAATTTCAGACGAATATGATGATGTCAAAATAAAATTCATGACCCCTGTAGGTCCAAGGAAGTCATTTCATTGGCCTGAAAGAAAGAACGAGTGCTTTGTCCCCCCGCAGCATATTCTACACGTAGTGGAAACACCAAGCACATCCTCTACCGGCCGGACTTACAAACTCCATGATACGACAATTACAGCCATTGTTTAAAATGCGGAATTCATAACTTCCAAGAAGTGACTTGATAATTTGTTCTTTTAAGTTTTTAAGTTTTTTTAAAGTGGTCGACTTTTTTATTTTTAAAGTGAATATAATAATGAATGGTGAATGTGTCGTCGTTCTTATTATTATTTTTAAAGTTTATAAACCGAACGACTTTTTTTAAGATAATTCAGTAATTTTTACAGTGAAGAGAACAAAAAATTAATTAAAAAAACTTCTGTGCAATCAATTCCTTGGTGCAATATTGTAGTGTGACACATTGCCTATAATTTCTTCTAATAATACAATTTTACGGTTAAACAAAAACAATAGTGTACTAATTTTATCCTACATGAAAACATACCTCAATTAAATGACAAGCGCTATTCTACCCGGCGATTAATTAGGCCAGGCGTTTCATAGTTTAGTATAAATATTGCTCATGCATACTACTACAATTCATTTTTAGTTCAATAAAATATGATCAGAAGATTTAATGTCATTTTACACTGTAATGGCGCGGCACACAATTTACTCAAAAAACGAGTAAATTAAACATTTTTATTGTGGAAACTAGGTCTGACACCAATTTGAAAATGTCATTATAAGATTCTCCATATTTTCTTCTATTTTTGATAAAAATTCCGTGAATTTATCTGTATGTCCACATGGTTATTTTTGGCCCCCATGAAGCCCTATATGTATGTCATATCTCTGGAAGTATTGGTGCTAGAAAGTTGGACTTGGAATTTTTGAATTCCTAGTACAAAACTTAGTTGGGTTTGATTATTTCTAAAACTTTAAAAGTTATTTACGGAAATGCCAAAAAATGCATGTGCAGCCTAAATTTTGATAAAAACAATAAATAAATTTTATTTCAAAAACTAATCAGTTTTAAGAGTTCCAATTTTGGGAAAGTATCTACAACGGTACCAAATTAGAGAATTTTCTGAGATGGTCATATGGAACCCCTTGTCGAGTTGACATGGAATGATCCTTAAATAGAGAATTACAATACCTTTCATATGAGGTGATTTTCGAGATGGGGGCTGCCGGAGCACCCTGTTCATTTATCAGGGCAAATTTTACCGTTGATGAACATCCCTTGTAAACATGAATTGGCATTCTTGACCATATTGTAGTATTTTCTGCCTTTTTTATTTTTGAAAATAGGGCTGTCGGGAGCCCCTGACCAAAATAAAATGCACATTTTTAAGTGTAAGATAGCTCCAAAAACGGTCTGTTTTGTATTCAGTGGGCCAATCCCTGTATATTATTGCTAAACTGTAGATTACTTGATCTACAGTTCAACGATCAAACCCTCAGTTTGTAAACGTAGTTTCTAAATTAAACCATCAGGTTATACTAAATACAAAATTAAACTCGCACTATAGAAGTGGGCCTTAATACGAAAACACGCCAGTTTTCAACATTGTGTCCATTTTCGGCATTGTGTGAAGCAGGTGATTTCAGCGTTATATCCAGTTTCGACGATATGTCCAATAATTCGTTTCTGACGTTGTGTCCAAGTTTCGGCGTTGTGTCCATTCGATGTTGTAACGCCCATGCTTCAAATTCGCTCGAACCCATTGAAAAAGGTATAGCACGCTCATGTACTTAAAACATTTTGCACACGGCGCAAACGCAATCGCTTTTTCTTTGTGAATGTCATTTTGCAAACATGCACGCTGTTTCTTGTGAAGCCTTTCTTATTTATAATAAAGGCTTCTAGTCTTCATCCTAGTAATTGGATTTTCGATTACTGAATGGTAATATTCAATAATGCATTTGATCGATAAAATGATGAGTCAACGTTTTATCGTATTGAAAAACAAAAATGGTTGTCGAAAATTGCAGCTCGCATTTTAAACCAAAATTTGTAATGAAGGTGTCCACATGGAAATCTTGGTATTGTTGTCGTCGTCGAAAATAGTAAATGAAGGAAGTTTTGACCTTCAAAATTGGATGCATTAAAATCGTTGTTTGTATTGGAATTTATTGGAAGTCGTTTCATTGGGAATCATCAGTCGCATAACCATTGTTTTCGTATCGTATTGGTGACGAAGAAACCCATTAATCGACAAACTTTGAAAGGTATGACACTTGAAATTGCCTCGTTGAGTATATCGCAATAATCAATTGAGCAGTTATTAGTCAATCATATCGCATTTGTTATATTGAATTGCAAACCTTTGAGATCGTTATGCGTAGTTGTTTTAAATCTAAAAGCATAAATTTGCATCGTAGGTTAAAGCGGAAGCTTAAACTGTCATTGTAGTTTAAATCAACACTCGCATTGTCGTAAGATAAATACACGTGTGAAGACTGATTTAATATCGATTTTCGAATTAGTTGTTAAGATTTTGAATTTGCAAGCAGTATCTGCTAACTGCTAATTGATATTTTTTTTACTTGATAAGATTGTTTAGTTTTAAATATTGTACATATGTTATATGAATTTATTAAATAGTTTGTATTTATGTAAATTGTTTGTGTTATTGATAGAAAATCTTGTATTTTGTATCGATAATAAGCTGTCCCAAGGTGTTATTCCGAACACCCCTTTACATTGACAAAAGTTCAACTTAAAAATAAAATCGTTTGGTTTATTGCTATTGAAACATGTGTAACCATCAAAATTTGTTTGTTTGATTCGTCGGTTATATATTTGGCGGTTACAAATTTGGCGCCCGAGCAGAAGGACTAACATCCTAGGTAACAGCATTAGTTGTAATTTGCATGTTGAATTGAATTTATTTTGTTGATATTTATTGATAAGTAGTCACAATGGCTAAACCACAAACACTACTAAAAACTTTGCAAAGCGAACGAGAAGATTTGTTTGCTAATATTCAAGCAATTTACGATCAATCTCAATCGTTAACAATTGATTCATTGTCTGATTTCAACAGTCAGTATAATCGATTAATTAAATTGGAAGATAAATTTGAATCGGTTACCCAACGTATTAGGAAACTAACGCTCTTATTGAAGACACTTCTTTGCATTTAAATACCTTGCAAGCTAGTAACGCTGCTTTTAATTTGATTGATAAAATTCGAAATAAATATTCGAAATTGATTGCATCTTCTGCAAACATAACTGTTTCAGAAAATACTAATTCGTTTGTACAATCGTCGACGTCATCTGCGTCACTACCTCGTATTGAATTGCCTAAATTTAGTGGTCAGCTAAATGAATGGCCAAACTTTATATCGTTATTCAACTCGTTAGTGAACTCCAATCCAAATTTATCGGAAACCTCGAAATTCCATTATTTGCGCACTTCTTTGAAAGATGAAGCACTTTCGGTAATTTCAAACTTGTCATTAGTACCACAAAACTACGAGTTAGCTTTAGACAATTTGAAAAATCGTTATCAGAATAAACGTAGACTAGCCTCTATGTATGTTGATCGAATATTGGAATTCAAACAAATTCCAAATGGTTCATACCAAAACTTGAATTCATTTTTGTCAGTACATGATGGTAACATAAAAGCCTTAGACGTACTTGGTATTTCGGATGTTGGAGACTTTCTCAAACTCCAACTAGCATTGCGCAACTTAGATCATGGTTCTCGTAGAGCTTTTGAGGAACAATGTTCTTCTCAAGAAATTCCTTCGTATTCGGATTTGATGCTCTTTATCAGTGAAAGGAGTAGAAAATTATCTCTCATGGTCACATCTAAGCCAAATCGAGATAATAAATTGACATTGCAAACTCCAACCAAAGTTTGTTCAATTTCGAAAACCCCTAACCAAAATATTTCGAAACCTAAAGCAAGGGAAATTATCAAAAATACTCCCGAAAAATGTAGAAATGATACAACTCCATCGTCGTCAAAACAAAATTGTACATCTATTGAAGTTTCAAAACCCGTAATTATTTCGGAAGAAACAGTTAGACAACCTCTTCTGTGTTACAATTGTCGAGGTCAACATTTGTATAAAAATTGTGATAAGCCACTAAACTTACATTGTCATGTATGTGGAAAACCAGGATTTTCTAAACTGAAATGCCCTGATTGTAATCCAAAAAACTAGTAAGGAGGTTTAGTATTGGAACCGGCCAAACTTCCAAGTTAGGTTCTCAAAACCAAATTGTAAATAGTAGGTTAGTGAATAGTTGTAGGAATTTGGAAATTGTTGATCGTTGTAAATTGAATATTCCAAAGACGGAAATTTTTAGATTGAAGCCAGTAGCAAAACAATGGTTTCTTTCTGTAGTATTGGCGGATCATAGTGAATCCAAAACATTCTTTGCAATTTTTGATAGTGGATCTAGTCTATCTTATGTAGGAAAAGATACGGCTACCACACTTTGTTCGTTGGGATATAAACCCACTAAGGTTGTTCCATTTTTGGCTGAGTCAGCAAACTCGGAAACTTCGACCGTTTCGGAAGTTTTCGTAATTTCTTTGTATCTTGGAAAACGAAAATTTACTTTTCAGTTTTTCCATTTGCCTTCGTTGTCGGTATCGTTATTGTTTGGTTTGGATAATATTTCCAGTTGTAGAATTTGTACCAATTCGCATTTGGATACTTGGTGGTTTGAGGATGAACCTCAAACCAATTCGAATTTTGTTAAATGTGCCGGATGGTCACAAACAACCCAGCTATGGCATTTTTCCTTTCAACTCGTCAGAAAAGGAAATTTTGGATAAAATAATTAAAGAAGGTGTAGAAAAGGTAGAATCATCTAAAATTTTTACTCCGAAATTAGTACACAATATTGAAATTGTTGAAGATAGTCCTCCTGTTAAGCAGAAAGCCTATCAATACTCGCCAAAAGTTTTAGAATCGATGCATCGTGAATTAGATAAATTGTTAGAGAAAGAATTCGTTGAACCTTGTAGTAGTCCTTGGTGTTCTCCAGTCGTTATGGTACGCAAGGGTGACAGCTACAGATTTTGTATCGATTTTCGAAGAATTAATGCCATTACACGCAAAGATTCTTATCCTCTTCCTAACATAACTAATTTGTTAGATAGTCTTCGTCAGGCAAAATATTTGTCTAAAATTGATCTTAAACAGGCTTTTCATCAAGTCCCGTTAGCAAATGAAATTAGTAAAGATTTAACTGCTTTCATTGTACCATTTCGTGGTTTATTTCGTTATAAGGTTATGCCTTTTGGTCTTACGAATGCACCAGCAACTTTTCAGAGGTTGGCTGATGATGTTTTTGGTCCTGAATTACATCCGTATGTATTTGTATTTTTGGACGACATTTTGATTTGTACACCCGATTTTGACACTCATTGTCAAATGCTTAGAGAAGTTTTTAACAGACTGTATTCTGCAGGTCTAAAAATAAATTTGGAAAAATGTGAATTTGGTTGTAAAGAAGTTAAATACTTAGGTTATCGTGTAAACGAACATGGTCTTACGGTTGATCCCGACAAGGTCAGTTCTGTTGTTTCGTTCCCAGCTCCAAAGGACGTAAAACAACTTCGTACATTTTAGGTATGGCAGGATGGTATAGGAGATTTATTGGAAATTTTTCGACATTGATGTCTCCTCTTTCTCAGTTATTGAAGAAAAAATCAATCTGGAATTGGGGTGTGGAACAAAATTCCGCTTTTGAAAAATTGAAAACTATTCTCTCGTCGGCTCCTATATTAGCCAGACCAAACTTTAGTTTGCCGTTTACGTTACAATGTGACGCGAGTAACACTGGTGTAGGCGCAGTGTTAACTCAAATTCAAAATGGTGATGAACGTGTTATCGCGTACTCATCTCGCTCCTTGTCGAAAGCAGAACAAAACTATTCCGTTACCGAAAAGGAATGTTTAGCTGTGTTATTTGGAATAGAACGCAATCGTCATTATTTGGAAGGTTATAAATTTACGGTGATTTCTGATCACGCAAGTTTAAAATGGTTGCTTAACTTGAAAAATCCTACTGGTCGTCTAGCTCGATGGTCATTACGATTACAAGTTTTCGATTTTGAAATTTTGTATAGAAAAGGCTCACTAAATTGTGTAGCTGATGCCTTATCTCGTAGACATGAAAATATAAGTTTAGTAAAAGTGGTTGACGATGTTGAAGATGCTTGGTATAATAGAAAGTTTCATAAAGTCAATACATCACCAGATTTGCACCCTGATTGGAAAATTGAATCGAATCGTTTGTACTATTTTAGAAAATGCTTTTTGAAAGGTGAATTGGAAGATCCTAGCGAGGACTGGAAATTGGTAGTTCCCTACTCAAATAGACTTGAATTGTTAAAAGTTGTCATGATGATATTAAGTCAGGTCATCTTGGAGTCGATAAGACACATTGGAGATTAGGTAGACTTTATTTCTGGCCTAGTATGTACTTAGATGTACAGCGCTATGTCAAACATTGTGAAATTTGTCAGAGAGTTAAACACTCTAATCAATCTTCTTCGGGAAAAATGTTTCCACGTTATTTAGTTAAGCCGTTCGATATTATATCAACAGACTTAATGGGTCCATTTCCACGTAGTAGTAAAGGAATGTGTATCTATTAGTGTTTCAAGATATTTTCACTAGATGGATTGAAATTGTTCCCATTCGTAAAGCAACATCGTCGGTAATCGTAGAAAAATTTCGTACTTGTATATTAAATCGATTTGGTTGTCCTAGAGTCTTATTGTCTGATAATGCTAAAAATCTTGTAAGTTCATTAGTGAAAAATTTGGCACGTGATTGTAATATTGAGTTACAAAACACACCATATTATCATTCGCAAGCAAACCCTACAGAGCGTAGTAATCGTAATATCAAACAGTTAATAGTTAGTTATCTGGGAGATAAACATCAACATTGGGACAAGAATCTAAGTGAGATTCAATTTGCTTTAAACTCGTCAGTTCAGGAGTCGACCAAGTTTTCTCCTGCATTTTTGAATTTCGGTAGAGAGCTTAGGACAGGAAATGAAACTCTCCTTCCTAAACCAAATTTTGTTGATATGAATAGTGATTCGTCTGATTCACTTAACAATTGGGCTAATAGAGTGTCCAAATTGAAAGATATATTTGTGACTGCTGAGCAAAATATGTTCAAGGCTAGTCAAAAACAGAGTCTTCGTTATAATCTTCGTAGAAGACAATCTCATTTTAAGATTGGTGATAAAGTTCTTCGTAAATCTTTTCACTTGTCGTCAGCTTCGGACAAGGTAGCTTCTAAGCTATTTCCTTATTGGGAAGGTCCATTTGTTATTGTTGATGTTAGTCAAACTGGAGTTAGTACTTTGAATACTCTAGATGGAAAAACGCAGGTGTATGGCATCCATCAAAGTTAAAATCGTACTACAATTCCGCAGAACCCTAGTTATATATGAATAGCTTTAGTTCAGTTGTTTTTTGTTTCGTTCTTCGTTAGTTGTATTGATATTAGTTAGTAGGATTATGTAATTCTAAGGCTAGGTGACTTGCTAGTTGTTTACGTGGAGTGATTGTGGGATAACGGGATATCTTGATCGCGTGATGGATACATGGGAAATTCTAAAACAAATTATAGAGTAGATAGTTTTTCTTTAGAATTAGTAACTGCAGAAAAATATTCAACCAAAAATCGTTATTTTCTTTAAAATTAACAAGCAAAATAGAAAAAGAACAGCTACTTTGTGAAAATTCGGATAACTTTTTAGAAATCATTTATAAGAAACAACGCCTGCTGCTGACATGTTTGTGGAAGAATTTCTCCTGTTTCGGAATAAATTTATTTAATTTCATAACGAAAATTACAGATTAAATTGTATCTCGTAAAATGGGGTAAAATTTGGCGATATTCTATAGTTTTCGTTAACTAGTATACATTACACACCCAGGTAGAGTAGAAACTGTAGTTACCTAATAAATACTAACTATGATTTGTAGGACGTGTTTTCAAATTATTACTCAAATCAATGTGGCAAAAGCATTATCATCGACCGATCTATTCTCGAGAGAAAATGTGACTCTGATACTACAGTAGTAATTGAATTACTACTATACACGTGATGCAAATAAATAATTTTCAGAAAGAAAACAAAAATTTGCGATACATATTCACTATCGCAATCTTAAATGTTTAATACATTTTCGCCTTATCCTACATATACTACCTATACATCAAATAAAAAACCCGCACAAATAACACCATTTATAACTGACAATAAAATCAAAATATTTTCACCGCTCCCCATTAAAAAAAAAATTAAACGTTGCCTCGTATAATTGGACCCAATTATATTTTACGATTAAACTGTGCTTATTGGCCGTTCACGTACAAATGTTTTAAATTAAATTTAATACGTAATAATTCTCTATTGTCCGCATAAATCGTTGTTATTTAAAGTCTGAGCCCCTTGTTTCATTTAAATGTAAATTGCTTTTAACTTTGAATTCAAATCCTAAAATGTTTTGCCTAATTTGAATATCTCGAAATGATATAGGTTTCAAGTAAAATTAAGTAATTTTCTTATACGACGAGCAAGGTTCGCGAAACCCAAAAGATATTGGAATTACGTGAGAAACCTGTACTGCATTGCTAAAAATAAAATATACAGAACACGTTGAAAAATATCAATAACATTAAATAAACAATTTAATGTCAAAACGGGCAGAAATCTAATAAAATGTAAAGTCCTACACAGAGTAAAATAAAATAAATTATGTCGATGACTTCCTAGGTGAGAAACAAAAATCAAACGACGTACCCAAAGTAAATAAAAATTTTCGAATAACAATACTACATTCAAAATGATTGAAGTTATTTCAACAGCGACATTCCTAAAATTCTCCAGCGAATAATAAATCGAGAATAATTCGAAATATTCCTTAGCTTTTAAACCAACGGTGGATTTTTAAGCAAACATCTTATATACATATGAAACTTTATCTATCAAAAATTTAAGTAAAGCCTTTAATTTCGAAAAGTGTATCTTTCAGCAATAAGATCCTATGACATTTGCGAGGTTTCCGCCTGAATAACGACCCCAACGTCACTTACAGTTTTCCCAATATCAAAACTTTGTAAATGTCACAGAACAAAAGTAAAATTTTAATGCACATTATTAATAAATTGATTCAAACGAATTGCAATTATATAAAACGTAGTTCACCGATAGTAGTAAATGAGATCAAATTTTCGGTTGCAAAGTTTAGCGTGCATTAAGCAAACTACTTTATTGATTTCAAACAATAAATTCATGTAGTTGAAAGTCTGCCAACTTTGTCCAAAAACTGATAACGAATTATTCTACAGAATTGCAACAAGTAAAAAAAATGAAATTTCCAAGATGAAAAAAGAGGAAGTTTTATTAATTTCTGTTTCTATCGATGACAAGTCGGTACTTATTATAACAATAGGAGTGTAAAAAACAATAGACACGGAAAGCTTTTGTCTTTACTTTTAGCGAGGAAAACAAAAAGACTTAAAGCTATTGGTTTATCAACGTTGTCGTCTGAATGAATAGTTCATTAAACCGTACAGTCTCAAACTATAACTCGACGAAGAATGCTTACATGATCATACAGAAAGTTTCACGATTGTGACAAGCACTCATACAATTGCAAATCTACGTTCTGCAATTTCGTTCCAGACGGTTTCTTCAAAACGCTTGTTAACAAAGTAAGTGTTAAAAAGCAGATCGGTATGAAGTTAACATTATAAATTAACTTATCACCGAATTTTCCATTCGGGAGTAGCACCAAATATAGAGAGGACAAATACTGGCATTCATTAAATGAAAAAATACAAGACTGTTAATATGTAGTCGTTTAATGAAATGAATACTAAAATACAATATGTAAACTCGGGCTAATAAATTTTAAGCATGTAACTGAAATTGTTGTAAAGTCATGATAGACATAACAACTGCATTATTGCAACAGCAACTTTACTTTCCACCTAATTCGATCGATTATGTTTCAAAAGTTCTTTATAATAAAATTTTCTTACGCTATTCATTTAACTGTTTATACAATGTGTCCAAGATAAGGATTCTCACTATGGGGATCTTGGAAATGATAATATATATACAACTCCGGTTAAATGAAAAAAAAAGTTATGTAATTAGGCGACCAATAAAATGACATAAAAAATTGATAGTGTGTTTTTTGTTTTTTAAATATTTGAAAAATTGAATTTTTGAAATTTCTATTTTTTTCTAGCGTTGTTATAAATGCTAGAGCAAAAATACAAAAAACTTCGTCATGGCAACTTGTTACGGACTTGAACATGGCATAGTCAGTTTTTCAATCGGGCGCCTCGTATCTCTATTATCATTTCCGAGATTCCCATAGTGGAAATCCTTATCTTGGACACAGTATAACTACTGTAAGTATCTAACAATATTTAAGATTAAGAAAACACGATTATAACCTCCGTCATTGTGCAAGACAGGTTAATTCTTAATTGTATGTATAGTTATACTATTTATCTTATTAATGATTGCTGGTCTCCGACTTCAGTTACGAAGTTTAGTGCTTGTATATAATAACTACGATTATATACACATTGTATAATAATCGTCTGATAAACCACATTAGACAAACATAATGTAAAGTTATAAATATTAGTTTTAAATTAATCTACATTATTTAATTTATAGTTTTAATTAAATTATCTTGTGATAATATAAAATGTCAACTAACGATGACAACTTGTCTATGACGAAAATCTTTTAAATTACCCTTTGAAAAAATGTAGTAATTTATTAATAAAAAAACGATCACATCATAGAATTAGAAGTAACAAAAAATGATAAAAAAAAAGCTTTCATCGAGCGAGGAATTTAAAGGAAGTGTTCCCAGGATGCATGCAGCATTTCCCCTCTGATAGCGATGCTAATTCTTTGAACAAAATACACTCTCCAGAGGTTGAATTGATTCTTTTGATTGATTTCCGATGAAATCCACAAACTCATGCGTGTCCTGACGCCAAGGTCCTTCCTAGCGATTCCACGGAAAATGTGATGAACACATAGTTCTCGAGCAAGGAACGGTTTTTCCATTTCTTTCGATTCGATGCGAATCTAACTCCAACGGAAGAGGATAAATGTAAATATGAGGATGCCAAAGCGTGCTGCAAGTCGCATCCATTAGAGCTTTACCGTTACCCAGGGCACCAAAGTTAGTCCATCTGTTCTTTTTCCATCACCCCCACAAATTCCAGTAGGTTCCAGAATAGATGAAATCTCAATAGATGACAAAGCTCTTTGATTAAATCGTTTAAAGCAGAATGTCTAGTCCAGAGTTCGATTCCTCTTTATTGGGCAGACTAGCCTGTGATTGCGGTATTCAACTACATCTGCTCCACAAATACAAGTGTGGGAGTGCATAGTGTGCTTAAGACGAATAGCCATTGAAATCCTGAATACATTATTTTCCAAAAAAAAAGTTCCCAGTGGTCTTGAAGGGAATGCTGATAGCCAAGCACTGGACTCCTTTGTGGATGCAGCCTTATAACAAGCTTCATCCTCTAGAATTTCAAAATTAGGACTAGATAGTAGACGGTTGATTCCCAATTCGTTCCCAATTCTTTTGATTAGAGTTGATGATAGAAGAAGAATCGTATTGTTTAGACCATAATGAATTAGCTTCATGAAACATGGCGATTTCAGAAATATCCACGATACTGGGGTACATGGCACGGATAAGTCCTGAAACGCTATTCAAGGAAGCAAAAAGCTGGGAGAGATAAATCCTTAGCTTGACGGGTTCCGAGACCACCAAATCGGTAGGAAGGGATGCAATGGTCCATTTTTGCTCCTTAATACTAAGGTTAATTATTTTCTCCAACGATGATTTCACCGCAGTAGTCCCAGGAATTATAGATGTTCGCGGATGGGCAGAAGATATATTAGCTTCGGATGAACAGGTAATGTTTCACTAGTGAAAAGTTATGTGATTACTTAATGAACTTACTCGATAACACCTTAGTTCCAACTCATCCAATTTTCTTTGACAAAGCTAGAGGTGAAGCTTGATTCACGTTAAAGGAAATCCCAGAAGGTACATGTTGAGCGCGTCCACAATACATGTCCAGGATACTATCGAAAACTGGTCGACTAAATTCTTGTCCACTTTTCACATAGAAACAACTCACATTTGGAAGGTTAGACTTTCAGTCCCATTTTCTTCTCATATCAACTTGAAATATTCTAAGACCACATCAGGTTTTCTCCCAAAGTACCATCATCGAGGTAAAAGATTTTCATCTCCGACTTTTAGCAGCCTGATTATAGGATGAATTGTAAGGTTAAACATTAAAGATCCACAAGGATCACTAAACTTCTATAAGACATCATTGAAGGTGCTGAATGTCATTGATGAAGAAGCCGGAAAATTTTAGGGGTTCTTAGTCTTTATTGAATCTGCACTAGTTTCATCATCTTCCCAAGGATATTTAGATTCTTCATTGCCGCGCATTTTTAATGCAATATCTCAAATTCTTGCCAAACGAATAAAACAGTAGCTACATACACGTGTTTTGCCGTATTTGAGGCTCATCAGTAGTAGCTACAGTATTTCAACGCATCGTGCGCCTGCTTATTAATCAAAACAGTAAAGTAGTCGGACATTCATAATACAGGAATATCAATGGCTATTGTTTTATTCGGTTGGCTAGAATTTGAAATATTATTGTTAAAATGCGCTTAGTTTTTTGCAATGCTAAAAAGTTCACAGCCGGGATCTTACATACTACAGATCTCTACAAATATTATATTTTTTGTAGTTTGTTTCTTAGTGCTACTGCGAGTATCTTTTAGACTGAATCTAAAGGTACGTTTATATCTGACATGTATTGCATGATATTTATGTCAGGCAGTGATATATGTAAATGTCACCGAATGACATAAATATCTCGCAATGTTTAAATATTATACTCCCGATTTCTGTCTCACATTAATATCTCTATAATAGCTCTTTGTGAAGGGCGATTATTCGTACTTCCATCCGCTCTGTTGTAATCACTTCCTGTGGCCATATTATGGTAATTATACTATGAAATTCGGTGGTCTTTCTATTTTGTATCAGTTAATTCCGTATTCTGTTTTCCCCATTTTTAGCTTCCTTATTATGTCTCAACATTTTACACATTCTTTCCCCTTCCTTGTAGTCTTGCTTCAATTTTTGCTCCGTACTTCTTTTGATCTTCTCATGTCCTCTTACCATCGTAACGTTTTTACCAATTCAGTATGTTTCGTTTGAATCATCACAGTTGTTTATAATATAAGGTACGTATTCAAGAAAATTTGATAATGGCAGTAAGCTTTCATTTGTATATAAAATGAAACCTGTGCTTGAAAAGCCCTCTGGACACAGTGACCGGTTAAAGATTTTATCAAACAGGTACTTCTACTTGTAGGGATTACATCAGATAATAATTAGTGTGTTCAGACATTTTAAGCCAATTTCACTATATATTGTCCTCAAACTTCTCCATCGAATTTACAGCAGTACGAAGCTATCTGATCTACGTTGAAACGAATGTTTTCCCATATAACAATTGTAAATTTGTTAGACTTTTTTTTTTAAACTAACAAACGCTAATTTTTAACGGTTTTCTCGTTCTTGTAGGCATTGTTTACTTTTTGTAATTGTCGTTTCTCTTTATAACTTGATTGATAAACAATACCGAAATTTTAAATTTCTTTCGTAATATAATTAAGGTAGGTACTCAGTGAAGTAAGAACAATCGCTTCAAGAATTTCACAATCGATAACCTCTCAGAATAATCTAATAAAAATTTAACACTTTGCCTGAAGTTATCATGAATTCTTGCATCACGAAAAATTGAAAAACAAGATACACGAGTAGGGCACGATGTCAGTATAATTAATAGAAAGCAATCTTTTAGTTTTTTTTCAAAATGCTTTGAATTAGTATAAATAAACAGATTATGTAGTTTGTTGAGACTGTAAGCAAACATGTGGATGATTATAAATAACTTCTGAGAGTAAAATAAAGCGCATAGTAAAAGAAATAATATAAAGTTGTTGATTTCGAAATAAATAGTAACGCGAGGAATTTGTACTTTAAACCAAACATATTTTGTTACGTTTGTTCTTCTACAAATTACTAATTTCATTCTTGAAGTAGACAATTCGTAAGTTTATTATTTCGGCTCGCTCCGGTCCTTCGTCGCGCTTTATTACTGCAATTTTATATTTAATTTAAAAACACAAAGAAAGACGCTGTCAGTCACATTTATCCATGAATTCACTATTATGGATAAAATTACTGACATTCATTTCACATTCTGGTCGTTGTTTTATTAAGATTCCTTTAATACTAATTCCAATTACTGCTTGACATTTATGTTTGTCACGTATCACGGTAGACTTCTCGTTAGGACTTATATTTATTTGTTTAAAAAATATACTAGCAAATGTACCAGACATAAATTAGTATTGCATTAAGAACATCGTAGAATTGAATACATTTCTGTAATTGCATTTTCAAGATTTCAATTACAAGAGAATATACTATAACACGGTAGGTAATCAGAAAACTTGTCAAAATCTCCGACATGTTGATTCTGCCATACCAGTTTTTTATGTCTCAAGTAATTACTAAAGTAAATATAAATTTTTGATTTGTAATTTTCAGAAAGTGATTACAACCTCAATCCTAACATACCTATAACAATTTTTAATTGATCTAATTGGAATTTTCTATAATTTCATTTCTAGCTATTACACAAATTCCTTTAACGAAAAAAAAAAAACTAATTTACACTTTCCGTATATGGAACACTTTAGTATGAGACTTCACAGCAGGTCAAACAGGTTTTTTTAAGATGGGGAGTCGTGTAGGTGTAAGATCTTTAAAATCAATCGTTTAGTGTTAATTAAACAAAATAAGCTAAAGTAGATAAGTTTTAGATTTCCCATTAAAATTCGGTTCTTTCCCAATCGCAATGATATGTGCAAACGTTCTGAAAGTATAAGACGCATTCTGTAAAGTTCCAAGTCCTTCACTGTTGAAAATGGAATTAACCTCGCCCCTGCTACTTCATGAACTCGTAAAGTACAACTATATGTCTTAAACTAAACACGTACCTAATGTTTCTTATTACTTTAGTTTACAAAACTTTGCAACTCTGAACTATGTTTTTTTAAATCAGTGGACGAAATAATAAATCCAATTTTTCAAAGAAATTTCAATCAAATAAAATCAAAATATACCGAAATAAATATCAAAAGCACAATCGCAAGGGAATAGAAGGACACAATGAATGTGTAACAAAAACTGTTTTCTTTATTTACTTTTATTCGCGTTGCTTCTCTTTCAGCAACCAAACGAATTATTAATGCATTCAATTTGATTTCTTTTTATCCCTACATGAAGCTTTTTAGCAAACGTAAACGTCACAAAGTTCTACAAACACATTGGTAAAGTAAAAGCTAAAACAGTACTCTAACAAACAATATTTAACGAGTTAAGGAAATCCGTATTTGCTAAGATCATTCGGCCTTTGTTTCAAAGTAAAATCCTCTTATGTCCCGTATTTGCTACGGTTTTACTTGTTGTGACACTTCAGATCGTTTTAAAAATTCATTTTATTTGAAAAACGCACCCAAACCTGTAATGGACTTAAAAAAAAAACATATAATCGTAGATTATACATGAGATTAGTTAAAAATAAATACAAAAAAAAGAGTACGCCCGAACGTTGTTCAATGTAATTAGGGGTTCGCTATATTTTAAAGGCAAAACTTGTCTGAGGGCTAAAAGTAATGACCGGTTTTAGAAAAAAAAATATAAGTAATTATTCGAAACAACCTGCTATTACCGTTGAAGATAATTAATGGGTTATTACCTATTGTAAAACGCTTTAGACCTTTAACGGAGTTACAGAACAGTAGCTAGTAATTTCATAAATGTGTATTAATTCTTTAAGTGGAACGAGAAAACTTCTTTATTACCTTTTTCTTCATTACTAAAAATAACAAAATAAAAAAACATAGCTGTGTTTCTGTTGCATATTTAAAAATATTGCAGTTCGGATAAGGGTGTCCAAATATTAAAAAAATATTATAGTTATGTTTTTTACATAGAATCGATCCAGTTTGATTTTAATTTTGGATTCTATGCTTAATGAGGAATCACTTTATAGAATGGTTTTTACAAAGATTAGAGTTTTTACTTATCTGTCGTACTTTTTGACATGTGTCACCATTTTCCAAAATTTCCAAACGCAGGAGCTGTTAAAAAAATCCGTACCTTCTAAATCCGTGCAGTTATGTCAAAATAATTAGCACTGTTTGATCACCGCATCTTTTAAACGTGTACGCAACAACCTGCCCAGTGGCATGTACGTGTTGCGATTTTTTTATCATCACAAATTAAAAATGTCAAAAACTCCTATTAATTAGTGTACTGTTAAAAGCTTTTTTAACAAGCTTTCAATCAATATAAGGTTTGTATAATGGAATGTAAAAATCCAGGCCGCTACCCTAAAGTACCTACAATTCGATAAACTTTTGTTTTGTAAAATAAAAATGCATAATTAAGTTACAGAAAATGGAAACAAAAAACCGAATTAAGTAGAAAAACTTAAAATATCAACAAATAAAAAAAGGATAGTTAAATAGTAGATTATTTTACTAGGAGTTAAACAATATAATTGTTGAGCTTAAAAGTTTGCTGGCGAGGTGTTAGCCGAGACAGCAAATTAAGCGAAACAATTATATTTTTTAACTCCAAGTGAAATATATTATTTTTCTTCAAGCGTTTATTGCTAGTTTTCATGTGTTATTTTCAAATTTTCGAGATTCTCGAGTCTTATAGTGACTTTATTCTCGACGAATCAAGTTGGTACTTGACTGTTACATTCATAATATGACATAACCGAGGTACCAACCTCTAAATAGTTGTGAAAAAAAAAATAACTGTTTTGCTTTTAATGTCTAGACAGTAAAAAGTTTTTAGCGTCTGCCAGTAGTTCAATAATATGACGTTTATTGTCGCTTGAAGAAAATAGTAGATTATTTTACTAGGAGTTAAACAATATAATTGTTGAGCTTAAAAGTTTGCTGGCGAGGTGTTAGCCGAGACAGCAAATTAAGCGAAACAATTATATTTTTTAACCCAAGTGAAATATATTATTTTTTTCTTCAAGCGTTTATTGCTAGTTTTCATGTGTTATTTTCAAATTTTCGAGATTCTCGAGTCTTATAGTGACTTTTATTCTCGACGAATCAAGTTGGTACTTTACTGTTACATTCATAATATGACATAACCGAGGTACCAACCTCTAAATAGTTGTGGAAACAAAATAACTGTTTTGCTTTTAATGTCTAGACAGTAAAAAAGAATTTTTAGCGTCTGCCAGTAGTTCAATAATATGACGTTTTATTGTCGCTTGAAGAAAAACTATTTTACACGTTTCTTTCTAATAGATGCTCAGAGATTTTCTTCGATACAAACATGCAATCTTTGTCTAAAAGAGAGTCTAACACGACTTAGCATATCTGCGTTTATTAAACGGAATGTATTCTTTGTTTCATGTCCTCCGCTGTTGTTGGTCTAAGTTTATACACCTTTCCTTTACCTTTTTCCCTATCTATCCATCCATTCGCAAACATGTGATATAAAGATTGTCGAATGCTGGATGATAAGTACTGGAGCTCCATTCTACTACAGCCACAAGATCCTTCGCGTATGCAAATGCACATTTCTATCAGAAGTAGAAGATCTTTGAAGACATTCTCGATATCTCATCCCATTCAAAAATACAACCAGAATGCCTTGATAAAGACCGGGCTGATCGGTCGAAACGTTGGCAGTGATAACTAATATGGATTTTTATGTCCTTCTCACTACTTCACATCCTTCATTGAAGCTTCAGCATCTGAGAAAACCAATATTATTGGAATTTAAAAAGGTGTTCAACTTTAAAAAGCAAGAGTCCTGGAATAGAGAAGATAGAATCAGAGTATATCAAAAACGCAGATAAATAAGTATTAGGAAGAATTTAAAATTTGAATACAGAAAATATGGTAAAGGAAACAAATACCGAAAGCATGGTATATATCACTTATCTGCAAAATTCACAAAAACAAAGAAGAATTACAGACCTATAGCTCTATTAAACTACACAAAACTGAAAGCAGAACTAGAAGAATACTAGACCGGCTCCCGAAAGGAATATATCTATTCACACTCGTTTTCCGGCAAGCCTATGACAGAATAAGAAGTAAACACTAAAAGACTTAGGTATTACTGAAGAAACAACAAATTTAATCCAGATTAACTAACGAAAACAACAAACTGTTAACTTTAAAAGGATATCAATCCAATGAATTTGAGAGTAATATCGGACTGAAACAGGGAAACCCATTGTCCACAACCATCAACATTTTTTTTGGAAAACGTCCTGAGGAAGACCTGGATACCAATATAATAAACGGGCCAATCGGGTGCTACTTGATGGTAAGTGCTGCAAATTTAATATAGTGAACAGTGTAGAGTGAGAAGTAATGGAAACCGGAGCGTCAATATAAAAAGAAGGTTAACTAAAAGCTCATAATGCATAGAATCCCTCAACAAGCTACTTAAAAAAATATATACCTACACAGAACTTTTGGAAGCGAGACATGAGTACTGACAAAAGAAAATGAAAACAGTTTGAAGATATGGGAAAGAAAGGTTCTAAGAGGAATATAAGGAGGAATTAAAGAAAAAACGGAAGATGAACAAACGCAAAGCTAAATATTATACACAAGGAACCGAACGTCGGTAAAGTTGGCAGCGAAAGTTTGTGCAAATTGAAAAAAAAAACGACGATAATTTAGTACTAATTTGTACCGAAAAAATTTTTAAAGTGGAGATGTTAACTTGGGCTCAAGCTAGCACCCCCACTATGTCAATATCATATTTCAACAACACAATTAAATACCTTGAATTAAGCACTAATTTGTACCCACGATAGTTTCTCCATAATTTCGACAATTAGTAATAATCAATTTTGTTTAATATAATTTCGTCACGCATTTTAAAAGTTTCACTTAAAAAGATAAAAATTCTCAAATAAGAAACGAACACTGACAATCTTATCTAACAAATTTAGAACTAATTTGTGCTCACGATGATTTATTCATTGTTACTAAATAGACTTTTTTCCACGACATACTTAGAAAACGGACGTTTCTTCTACAAATAGTAAGGAAAATTCGTTTTTCCTCACTAGCGAGAAAAATAATGTCGTGTTACAAAAATGCATCTTTAAAAAAATGTAAGAAAGGCGCCTAGTACTTAGTTAAACAATTTAATTTAGTATTCAATCAGAATACTGTAGCGAGACTATGTAACGAAATTCTGTAACAATAAGTTACGTATAGAATATTACTTCTTTCATTAGGTTGTTTTTTGGGGGAATGTCGTGGAAAAAATGTGGTGTCTAACAATGAGGAAAGCCTTTTTCCGCTCTCACTCTAATGCTTAAATCGCTACGCTCGTGAGGCAACTCGAGCTCGGGTGGGAAAAGAATCGCTTTCCTCACTTGTTGGACAAATAACTATTTATAATTAATCTATTTTTACTCATTTTGGTCGGATGTCCGTATGTGAACAAGATACCAAAAAATCAATATTCCGATTCTTTTACCCACAATGGTTTTTCCATAGTCTCAATAATTAGTTATCGTCGATTTTTGGTAGGCATTTTAACGGTTTCCGCAAAAAAAATCGCAAATAAAAAATATCTTATATATCAAATTAAGATATTCATAATAACAACAAATATACTACAATCTAGTTTTTTTTTAAATTATGGTATTAACGGTTTGAGGAAAAACTCGTTTAACGGAGCGTTTACTAAATGCACAAATCGAAAACGAAGATCATAAACATATTTATCGAATTATGAACTAATTATATACATACAGGGTGTCCCGTAAATAAGTACGTACGTTGGAGGAATGGTAGATCCTCAAGAAAAATTTAAAATACCTAAATACAAGTTTCCTACATACTTATTGTTTGCTAAACTCTCCACAATACTCCACTTTTCAAATTTTTTTTATTGCAATATGCTACTTTTTTACAGATGTATGGCTTTTACATTTTCCGTTAAACTAAAAAATAGTCATTTTAATTGAATGAATGGAAACATCGATGTATTTTTTTATACAATTCCATAACTTTTGATTTGATCTCAGAAACGGTTTTCACGCTTTTATAGATTTTGGTGTGCAAGGGTTCTGTGATACGGCCGGTATTTACATTGTTGTCAAATCTGTTCTTTTTGTAATAATGAACTTTGTAATTTCAAATAAATCCCCTATATATTTTTTTGCTTTTGAAATCCTTAAGAAATATTGATTATTTTTCATGTAATATTCCCTATACCTAAGGCCATATTTTACATTATACCGTGTGTCCCAGGGAGAACGCAACATAGGATTTTTATTAAGGCAAAATATAGAACGGATCTACTTGTGCTATGATATTTTTCACCGTCGCGATACGACGTGCGTTGTAAGTGTCAGTTGAAGTAAGAAGAGAAAGTGACATTTCTCTACCTAAAAAATTTATTATTTTGTTTTTGCGAAAATTCTAATTGTTTAGTCGCTTTGATGTGATCGCTTTCTCAAGTAAGTACAACTAATTCTTTTACATAATTATTTTCGTAAATTAATTTTAGGTTATAAACAAAAAGTACACTATAAAGAATATTAAGCTGATTTAAGATGCAGTTATATCAATATGATTAAAAGTGCCTATGAAAGTATAATTATGTAAACGGATTCAGGTTTCATTTTTATACAGCATGTTAAGAACTTCACGATATAAGATCGAACCAGGAGACGACAGTTTCATAGGCAAGGAATATTATTATTTTAGTACCTACCTAAAAAGTGATTTAACTTGGAATATTATTTGCAGGAGTCGTACAAGCTAAATGTAGGTAAACAAAATGTTGTGATTATTTGAGAATGCCAAATAGTTAACAGCTTTGAATGTTTGAACCTCGGTTTGAACTCACAAAAAGAATAAGGTTTGTATTTTAAATTATTTTCTTTGTTTCATATTCTAAATTTCAGATCATAAATTTAAATCTCTGCAAATGCACACATGAGATCTATGCACACAATCGCCAAACCTTTGTAAAATGAATTTAAATTATGTTTATTAATAAAATTGATTTTCTTTGAAAGTCGTGTAAAATTCTTTTTGTGATTTTTGGTGGTCCTGAAAAGGACCGTTTTGGTTTTGGGTAGGTATGCAGAAGTGAAAGCTACATTTTATTTAAGCCAGCAACTGCTTATATTAAATGCTCGAACTGCTGTCCATTTACTGCTAAACAATGCCCTAATCGATTATAAAAATTGCGTTGCACATTAGAGATTACGTTTGCCGGAACATTAAAGCAAACTTCTACAATTCTGTCCTTTAATGACTCGACAGTGATGTGTGGTCGATCTGAATACACTTTAGAGGCAATGTATGACCATAAGAAAAGTCATTAGGAGACAAATCTGGTGATCTCGGTGGCCAAGCAATTTCACCACCTCTTCCAATCAAGTTCTGGGCAACGCATCATTTAAGAGGCCTTTTACCAGATTAGCACTATGAGCTGGACACCCATCGTGCTGATACCAAACAACAGTATCCTCTTCAGCAACTTCGTGCAATGCTGGTAGCACATGCTCAATTAATAGGTCACGGTACTTAACAGCAGTAAGTGTACCCTCAATAAAAAAAGGACCTATTACGGTATTGGAAAATATCCCAGCCCAAACATTTACTGATTGGGGATATTGGGTGTGAGCTGGTATAAACAGATGAGGGTTTTCTGTGCTCCAAAAACGGTAATTTTGAATGTTTGGTGTTCCATTTAATGTAAAGGTGCATTCATCAGTAAAACACAGATTTCGTCATTATTAGATTTTTCCATTAAAATTTCACAAAATTCTTGTTTTTTTTCAGCATCCGTTCTGAAAAGCTCTTGATGTTGAGAATAATGGTAGGACTTATACTTGTGTTTCTTTAGTATTCTATGTACACGACTTTTACTTAGACCGCAGTCAACACTTAGTTGTCGAACACTTATGATCGGATTATGCTGAACTGCTGCTAGTACATCAATCTCGTCGTTGTTGTTGTTAGGCCTGTCAAGCTGCACCAGCTTTGGCCGCTTGTGAACACTGCCAGTATTTTCAAAGGTTTGAAATACTCGCATGACTGTACTAGCACTTGGAATCGGTCGATCTTGAAAAGTGCAGCAAATAATGCTGAACAGTTTCTATAGCTTTCACCACTGCATACCCATTTAACCATTTGAACTTTTTCAGCAGTTGTATACACACTCATTATTGCAGAAAGTTATAAAAGTAGCGCTAATAATTCAAATTTAAGTTGGTTGCTGCAACTTCAGAGCAATCAAAATGACACATAGCGACGTCGCATTGGTTGAAAATTTCAAAGCACTAGTAGATCCATTCTATATTTTGCCTTAATAAAAGTCCTATGTTGCGTTCTCCGTGGGACACACGGTATATGAACCTTGGGATATTTCCCAACAACTCGTTGTACAGGGTCAGCCAATAAGCGAGGTAAGCGGCTGTATATCAGAAACCATTCATCGTATCGATTATAACCCGTTTTCTGAAAAAAATCTTATATTAACGATAGTTTGAGTAACTTTTGTTTAAAAGTGAGACAAATTCAAATCTTTTTTTGTTCATCTCTGAGAGGAAAGTGGTGAGGATTGCTCGAACATTTTCGGAATTAAATGTCGATAACTCCCAAAAGGCTTAACATATTTTAATAAACTTGGTGTCGGTAAAAAGGGCTTTTCCTAGATTATCAATCGTGATAACAATCAATTTGACCTTAGAAAGGATAAAAACACTTCTGACGCTGAGTTTTATTAATTTGATTCGCTAGTACATTATTAGTCAAATCATACCTAACAAATAGAAAGCAAACAGTGGCTTATTTTCTAAATATCTGCAGTTACACCGTAGAGTACCTTAAGGATCCATTTTAGGAACGTTGATAGCATTTCATTATAATACCTTAAAATAACATACTTTGGTTTAGCACGCATTTGGATTATTGTAATATTATTTGAGCAAATAGTTTAAATTCAAATAGTTTTTTTTTTCTTTGCAACAAAAAGCGGTATTTGCCTTAAGATCGATTACCTTTAATGAAAATTGTAAACCAATTTTTACATTACGGTCACAGTATATTTTTTGAGTGTCAGTGTGTTATGTATGCTAAGAAAATATCGGAATGTTCACAGTTATTTCACCACAAATTGTGACGATATTGATATATCATTTTAAAGGTTGAGTAAGATTCACAATAGGTTTTTTTTTTTTAATTTATCTGTAACTTTATGCGTTAAATTGCCAAAACATGTAAGAAGTTTATCACTTAGAGAATTGAAAAAAGTTCGACGGTCTTATCTTTCGGGAAATGCGTTTTACTTCATCTCTGAATTTCTCAATTGCAGAAAGAAAAATATTTACTTAATTATTGTATAATATAGTAGATGTTGAAAATCGCAATCAATGCGATTGCCAGTTAAATCTGATAATTAGTCAAAAAATTTCATACACCAAAAATTGTTAAAGTGCACGAATTACGATAAAATGTTTTTCAAACATTAGCATAACAAGTTTCTAAACATTTATAGTAATTATGTACAATATTATTTCTAACAAACTCATGAATTACTAATTACTAAAAAATAAACAGGGCTGAAGAATATAGCAATTCATTTCATCTCCCCATCTTGATGAAGTTGAACGACGATAAGAACGACGTCATGTATTATTTCAAATATACACAAGTTTCGTTATCTAAAAAATAAAATACTACCACCAAAAGCATCGATTTTCGCTTAGATTAAAAGCGATGAGGCCTTACGACATTTTCTTTTTTTAATATAGGACCGACATAAATCTCTTAAGGAATTTTCACTTTTAAGCCAGCTTAACCGTCAAAAGTTTTATAAAGATTTTTCAGTTTTAAAGTTCGCAATAGAATACACGTCGTGAACCGAGAGTACACCAATAAAGCTTGCACGCTCGTAAAACGAGGGGATTCTTCGAGAAAAACTATAAACTTGTTTTTTTGATTAAAACGAAATTCATTATGTAATTATCAACACGTATCATGATGAATAATATCCGAAAATATTTAATATTTTCGCATAGCTTTGACATGAACACAAAATGTTATATCGCTACATACATACAAATATGAAATATTCAGCTCCAAAGTGATAAGGGTTTTCAGTAAAATGTTTTAGAATACGAATAAGTTACAACTATTGATCTTTAAAAAAACGTCTCGTAACGTGAAATAATTTACAGTTTTATTCAATATGAAATTCACACCGAAGAGAAAAATTTTAAAGAAATGTAAGAAAAAAATACCAATGACATAAATTGCTACTACGAATTTAAATGAGTAACATAAATTTCTATCAAGTTATTGAACAAACGACCACGAACGAAATTTATTAATTTATGAATATTTCAGGATTAAATAAGAGGTTCGTCGACCATCTCTATAGGATAACTTGCTATGTAAGTAAAGTTTCACTGTTTTCATTCAAACATGTCTATTTAGTCCAGTGACTCTGGCACTTTTTCAGAGACTATTTACCTACTTGCAAAAAATTGTGTAAATCGCTACGGAATAATGAGGTAAGAATGGAAAAGTTTTAGAAAAAAAAGTCAGACTTTTTTATTCAGCGATAAATTTTCTACAAATTAGTATATTTTAAAATTGTAAAATTTTTAATTCATATCAGTTTTATATCTATTGGTGAACTAATAATACGTGAATTAAAGTTGACACGTCTTCCGTTTCAAAATAATTATAGTTTTGTTATAATAATTTTTTTAAAATTAAACTTTGATTCCTTATAGGTTGATACGAAATTATTTTACAAAAATATTATTTCGGAAAATTTAAGAATATATTAGTAATTATTTATGATTTCCATAAAAAAATTATGTTTTGCAATTTTTAGTCACTTTGAGTTTTTGTTATAAACAATTGAAAATATTAGACAAGATTATGGAGAAAATAAAATAGAATAAGTGGGAATCGATTCGTATTAAAAAATGTAAATTTAAAAAAAAATGTCATTTGTTTATTCAGAAGCCGAGATATAAACAATTTACATTGTTATTGTTTCTTCGGTAACTAAAGAATATTGTAATCTAAAAAAATTTGTACATTGTCTTCGATATATATGCAATCAAGCTACAATAACTTCCGCTTAGGATTAGTAGTTAAAAAAAAATAGCAAGAATAGCTCTCAGTGGGTAGCGCAACGTGATTCGGAGCACATCTATCAAGCACCTTATCGTTATTGACTCATTTTCGAGTTGTGAAGTTGCTCTTCTCTCCTAGTGGGTAAAAATTGTTTATTGTTCAGCCTCATTTATACTAAACTAATTTTGGGTTATGCACTTCGAAACACCAAACAACTTTGCATTTAACTTTTCTTTTCTGGTATCACCCTGAAACGAAATATCGTCCGATGTCGCACCAAATAGACACCCTGTATAACGTTCACGTTACCATATGAATATAACGTAAATATTCGATAACGTAAACGTTACATAACGTTTACTTGATACATCACAGGACTGATTAACTACTAATAAATAATGAAAACAGCTGTAACCAATGAAAAACTAGGATAAAGAAAAAAATTATGTAGTTTATTTATTTATTTACTTTTTATTGTGTTGCTATACATAATGTATTTACACTCGTGAAAGCACTATTGTTACATAATTAACTTAATATATCTTCTCTATTACAATTGATGAACTCTGATATTGAGTAAAAGGCCTTTCCTAGGAGATAGTGTCGTAAAGTTTTCTTTAATTGTTTAAGTGTTAAATCTCGTATATGTGATGGTAGTTTTTCATATAAGGTTATAGACAAATTTATATAGCTATTATGTACTTTACTTAGTCTGTAAAAGGATTTGATATGTTCTCATAGTTTCTAGTGAAATGATTATGAATATCAGATCTGTATGTAAAACTTTCTGAATTTTTTTTAGCATATATAATACAGTTAAAAATAAACAGTGACGGGAGAGTCATGATTTTTAACTTAATAAAAATAGGTTTACAATCTTCTTTGTAACCAACAGCACCTAAAACACGTACGGCTTTACGTTGTAAAGAAAACATTCTATTTGAATTGGAACTGTTTGCCCAAATAATGTTGCAGTAGTCTAAGTGTGAAAATAACTATAATAATAATAAGTACTTTGAATAAGTATTTATTTGTCTAACAGAACAAGATGTTCCAGTAACAAGACAAATACAAAGACACATACAAATTTAAACAAAATACTTGAGTTTAAGTCACAATTTTGACTGTATATAGTAAATAGATATGCTCAGACAGAAAGTGTAGTCTAATATAGAGGTAAAGTTAATATTTGGATAGTTAACGTTGTCCAAGGAACGTTGTCGATTAAACATCTATTAAACATATCTATATTGTTTGGCGAATTATTTACTACACTACACATTTTGTACGCATCACATTTGTCCTTACAGTATTCAAGTACAATAGTCTCTTAGTCCTGGTTTTCGAAATACTTCAATTAAAATTAAGTTGAGACCGTTACACATATTGTGGACAATTGTCAATTAACAAAGTTTAAAGGATGGTTTGTAAGCATTCATAATTTATTATATGTCGTTCATGCAATGGCTTTGCTGTTATATTTTATGTTTTTATTCATCTTCTATAATGTTTACACACTTAAACAATATTATTACATATAAATACTAAGATTGGTAAGAGTTGGTTCGTGAATTACCTGATCTTTCAGTTAGAGAAGAGAGTAAAATTTTAATTTGTTAATTAGTTGAAATACACGTCAAAACATGTAAGTTCCTGAAAAAGACATCACCATAGAAGTTCTGATTTGTGAAATAGACGTTTATACATGATGATACAGTATGAGCAAGTGGCTCAGAAGAAGTGAAATTGTGAGGATATTACAAATACCGAAAGTACACAAAATTCAAATTCATTTATTTTACGAAGAAAACTTGAGTAACCTAAACCTACATATTCAAATTAAAAAAAAAGCGGTGACCACAGAATTCCACATCGCCCCGATATTAATAAACTTCAAAGAACGAATGGAAAATATGGATATGTTGTACAAAAAAACATAAAAAAATATGTAAAATAAATATTTTTGTAAATATTAATGGGCCCTTTCAGCTTGTTAGATTATGCCCAAAATCTAATCAGATCTGCACTATTACATATCTATATACTAAAATTCAAAAGTTTGTTTCTTTGTCCCTCTATAGACTCGGCCAATATAGGTATTAGGCCAAAGCCAAGTATAAGGTTAGACTTAGAATGGAGCATAAAGGGCGAATGAAGGGGTCTAGGTGGCGGGGGTCTACCAGAGGGGGCTTTTTTGTCCCTAGTCCCGTCCGATAGGACGGGGGTTTCATCTAGTCTATATACTAAGATTCAAAACTTGTCTGCTTCTTTGTGCCTCTATAGACTAGGCCAATATAGGTGCTAGGCCAAAGCCAAGTATATGGTTGGACTTAGAATAGAACATAGAGGGCGAATGGGGAACCTGGGTGGCGGGTGCCTACCAAGGGGGGGCCTTTTTTATCGTTCCCTGTTCACGTTGCTAGGAACAGATTCGATGCGAAAATCGACCATTTTTCAAATTCGTCTCGCATTAAAACGGCTCAAGATATTTTCGTTTCGAAAAAAGTTTCGAGTTTACGAAAGATGTGTCTTTATTTTTCGATTTAGATTTTTTTGGTACGAGGGCATCTTCGAGGTTAAAAAAAATATTAAAAATAGTCAACAAAATTTCAAACAAATTGAGCAGTAATTTGACCAGTAATTTTCGGACCGATTTTCAAGATTGAAAAAGAATCTTACGCGGATAAAGAAATAAATATTTTGGCCGTTTCAGTTTTTTTGACCTCGCGTGTTTTAAAAGTTATAAGCGAAAAACTTATCCGAAAAAATTTCAATCAAAAACTAAAACGGGCATAATTTCTAAATTATAATCGATAAAGAAAAGGTTTATTTAAGAAAAACGTTCATTTTGTGCTCCTGTCCCATAATGTGTAATAAAACTCTTCTTTTATTTTAAATTTTGTTTCAAGCAATTTTACATTGTCAATACGAAATACTGTAATTTTTACATTTTTATAACTCCGGAACCGTATTACGTAAAAACATAAATAAAAAAACATAAGATTCGTAATTTTGCAAATTTTCGAATGGCTTTCAGTTTTGTTTTGATGATGATGATTTTCAATCAAAAACTAAAAGGGCCATAATTTCTAAAT
This sequence comes from Abscondita cerata, assembly GCA_030710515.1. Lineage (NCBI taxonomy): Eukaryota > Metazoa > Arthropoda > Insecta > Coleoptera > Lampyridae > Abscondita > Abscondita cerata. The sequence goes on from JALBCR010002259.1 coordinate 499,724, forward strand.
TATAATTGATGAAGAAAAAGTTTATTTAAGAAAAACGTTCGTTTTGTGCCCCTGTCGCATAATATTAACTTATATTTTTCTTATCACCTCGGTTCTCTGTTCACGTTGCTAGGGTAGGGGAACAAGCATACTCAGTACTGGGCCAGTGTTAAGTATATCACGGCGTGCTGTTGCATTGGTAGGATAGGCAACGCACTTGAGGGAACGATGTTAACATTGTTATCACATCCTCGGCTGATACGTAACCATGTAATTCGGAGAGAGTAAAAAATACAAAGTTGATAAATAACAGAGAGTTTTTGTTTACACTTTTTGCATTGTGAGTACAGTTCATGATTTTGCTCAAATAAATTGCCCTAATTACTTCGTTCGTGAGGCTCCTAAGGGCCTGGGGTTAGTTCTCTTCTTCTAATATATAAAAATGAATGTGTGTGTGTGTTTGTTTGTTTGTTTGTCCTCGAACTCCTCCTAAACCGTTAATCCAATTGGAATGAAATTTAGCACACTTCTTCAGGTCGATCCAGAATAGATCAGGAACGTTTGATTTTCGCGATTGCCCTCACGGTTTTCCCGGAAATCACGAAAATCCGCGAAATTTGCCACTTTTAACCGTTTTTCGTTGCACAGTGGGTGTGCATGTTTCTGAGGAGGTCGAAATGTATGGAGTGAAGGTAGCCAAAAGATGTACCTTTCCAACAAAACAAAAATTGATTTTTTGAAAACCAGTGATGCTTTTTCGCTTCTCTTCAGGAGGATAACAGATAACTGCTAACAATTCTTTTATTTGGCGTAGCGAAACGCGCCTGGACAGGCAGTTACATATAAAACTCGTGCAAAGCTTTATAAAAATATGTACAAAGGTTTTCCTGACATTTTATTTACCTATAAGATGTGGAGTAAAAATCAGATACGTTGTAGGAAAAAAAGTCACGTGTATTAAGAAAAGGTGCACCGCGGAGCAACTTGTAAAATTGAAGTATCGTCCAACAATAGTTAAATGAATCTAACTGCTAAGCCGTTATACGAACGCTACCTACGAGAGTACGTCGGACCAAAGGGGGTATAGCACACCTAAGTTCCTTAAGTCGAGTTGAAAATTCTCATTTTCACAAAGCGAAAATGAAATTTCGTTGTAGAAAAAAATGGTTCAAAGAAAAGCTATAGACAATAGAATTTCCAACAACTTTTCACCTTCAACTTTTTTTGTATAATTGATCTTAGTGGAGATATTGTTACAATAGTTAATATCACGTGATTGTTATATCTCAGTAATTACTTATCGAATAAAAAGAGTTTAAACAAAAGTTGTGTATAATTGAATTACAAACAACTTTTATTTGAAACAAAAATGTGTAAAATGAATATTTTTCCAAATATTTTAAAAATTCAAAAATCTGTGTAGGTTTACGACCTTTTTGGCTATATAAATTATGCCCAAAATCTAATCAGATCTGCGGAATTATAAATAAGGTGCATGTACAAAGTTTCATAAAAATCGGACGGGTGGTTTTCTTGATATCTTGTTTACATACGGACGGACGACCGGCCGGTTATCTGACATACATTTTTTTTTGCTTCATTATAACGTACTAACTTTAATTCGTCGGAAAAAGTAAAAAAAAGGGTGTTAAACTTTTCGGTTTGGAAATTAATTCTTCAAAAGATGCTCGAATGTGGTAACTCTGCATTGCAACTCTAAACTTTTGTTAATTCCCCTCAAAAGACCGTGTTAAGTAGCTTTCCTTACTTTATTCGCATGTAGAGAATTGAATTCCCTAAGAACCCGATTAGTCATGTTTTATTTTGTAGTTGCTGGTTCTGAGTGTTTCACTTCTATTGCAAATATTTCGAAAACGATCAAAGATAGGTATCAAATATGTTACATAAATTTTACCCACAATTTTCTCTTCTTTCTCGAAGATGTAATGAAGTATAGGGTGTTCCCATATGAATAAATCAGTTTTCGATGATCATATTATTTCTGTACACTCAGTAAAACTAAAAATATGTTTAATCGATAGGTCTTCAGAAAAAAGAATATCCCACATATTTTGGCCACCCTGTATATATTTTTTAAATATTTATTTCTGAAAAAAGTTCAGGACAGATTTTGACGGACTTTTCATGAATTTCCGTAAATTTCTTAAACTAAAGAATTCTTAACAAATTACAGTAGGGGTTTTCTAAATAAATTTAATGTAATTATTCATTAAATATTTATGTTGAGGTAAGTTTCATCAAATTTTCGTGATTACCAAAATCAAAGAAATTTCATAAACGTACACGTACCTAACCACAAATATTCTTTTATACTTAAATTATTATTGAAACCAAACTGATTTGTGATACAATCAATAATTCAGGTATAAGTAAGTCAATTAATAACGGAATCATAAATTATTACTGTTATTGATGGAGTGTGAAATTATCTTTGAACTATTTATGTTTATCACACGGTAGGTACTTTTGTTTATTGTAATCTGAATTAATTGTTCAACTAAACAAATACATTTTCAAATAAATAATTAGCTATTAATATTACTTGATAACAGAATAAAAAAATAAACATAGTACTTGTATTTATAATAAAATAAAGAAAAGCAACATAAATACGGCATAAAAATTATCGGGTGGAATAATTTAATAGCCAATAACTTTTATAAAACCGTTTATGCAACAAATGTTTCTAGGAAAGTATCGTAAATGCGAATTAAAAAACCATAATGTTACCTTGTATCGATGTCAACACAGAAGCTGCAGTTAAGAAAAAAAATAATTTTGTACTTGCATTCGCGCACATATTTTGATTCGTTCATTTTTTTCACAAACACACAAACACGACAATTAGTTGATTATGTTAATTACGCCCATTTTTTGTCTTTTTTTCTTAACTTTTATCGATATTTTTACTCTCTTTCGTAACACACGGACGCCATTATCGTTGACTCTCACATTACTCTCGCTTGTCTGCAAGCAGAGTGGGGAAGTTTAAAAAAAATTCTAACACCATCTATCGACAGTGCGGCTTATTTTGCGCAGGTGGTGTCTCGGCTACATCCGTAATCTAATTGTAAATATAATTAATGTTAAAACACTTATCAGTAGCTTAAAAGGCGATTTTTTCCGTATTTTTCTTAGTTTTAATGGATTCAATAAAGATTTAATGTAGAAACACGTTTTTAATATAACTGTAAACTAATCAAATGTTGGAAACACTTGGGCGCAACAGTAACCACCGTCTTGCCTAAGACATTTGTCATTAAACGAATAATGTTTCTACCTTCCTTAATCTAATTTATTTAAATAGTTTATGAAATCAAGTGAAACGACAATGATTAAAGCCATATTGGTATTTAACAATCACGGGAAGCCTCGGTTATCAAAGTTCTATCATTATTTCGTAAGTAAATTACAGAAATACATTCGCTTATTTAACTGATAATCTCTCTTAAGAATGAAGACATGCAACAACAAATAGTGAAAGAAACCTTTCAATTAGTATCGAAACGAGACGATAATGTGTGTAACTTTTTAGAGGGTGGCAGGTACAACTAGCACGGATTTTCTTTAAGACATACATCTGAACATTTATGTTTTAGTTTAATTGGAGGCAGCGATTACAAATTAATATACAGACATTACGCTACGTTGTACTTTGTATTTTGTGTGGATTCGTCTGAAAGTGAGCTTGGTATTTTAGATTTGATTCAAGTATTTGTGGAAACTTTAGATAAATGTTTTGAAAATGTGTGCGAACTCGATTTAATATTTCACGTAGATAAAGTGCACTATATTTTAAATGAATTAGTGATGGGCGGTATGGTGCTCGAAACAAACATGACTGAAATTTTAACCAGAATAGAGGATCAAAATAAATTAGAAAAACAAGAGGTAACTTGTAAACTTAATCGTAGTCCAGGGAAAATGTCATTTGACTGGGAAATAATCGTGCAAACAGAAAAAAATCACATAGGCTTGTAGCGGGTTGAATATAAATCTTACGTTTTTGTTATCTCGAACCTTCCCATAATCTCAAAAAGGGTTAAATTTCTTTAGGCCTTTTGACTAAAATTGAAAAATCAATATTTTTCGTGATATAAATACCGATTGATGGCGGAATGTTTCCCATACATTCGTTCATACCCCAAAAGGATTGTTATTTCGATGTTGAAACTAGTCTGTAGATGACTTACATACTGGATAGAACAATTATCACTTTGCGATCTGTTGAAACCAGGCCCTCAGCTTCTACACACAGGAAATGACCATGAAAGGCCCCCAAAAACTCAGATTTATGTTCAACAAAGACTTCCCCTACAAGCAATGTAGTTTTTTTGTTTGCGCAATTATTTTCCACTTACCCCCTTTTTTGAGACAATTTTCCTGCACTACCATCTCAAGTATGTTATGTGGAATTTTTTTTAGGCTGGTATTGCTGCAGCGCCTGCAAGAGCAGTATCGGCCGTTAAAAACATGAACATTCCTCAGCAAATTAAGGACATGAAGCTGCCTGATCTTCCGCAAGCTATTAAGGATCTTAAATTCTGACCTCCGACACAGTCTCAATTTCAAAACATTAACGTTCATCAATATTCTGCTTCAGATTGCAAATCTTTGATGGAAGAGCCTTCATTTACAAAATATACATAATAATGCCTTCCCTTATTTTTTATACCTAGTCTATTTGGTATCAAAAAGGTTAAATTAGTTTTCATTAGATTTTCACTCTTGTAACTACTCCTATACCATTATTTTGTTATTACTCTTGCAAATTAAATCGTAATCTAGGTATAAGTGAACAGTTTTTATTTTATAAATATTTTATTAAAGTGCAAATTAGGGAAAATATATATATAAATGCAGGTAAATTTTTGTACAAATAAACTCAATTTTATACAAACTGGTTTTTATTACTTTGCCTTCTCTTTTGCTGAGAAAACTACAGACGTTTTATTGACAGAAATAACCAAACGCTGGCTTTTGAGTTTCCTATGCAGATACAAACTTTTTGAGAAAGTGGAAACTGATAGTCTTTGCCATTTCTTTACTTTTTTATCATTTAATTAAATAGTTGCACTATCTTTACTAAAGAAACACGAATAACATGAACAAATTTATGTGAATGACTCCAAGATCTACGTCAATGAAAGGAGCTGATGCTTAAAGAGAACATTTATAAAGTAACGGTTAAAAATTTTTAAATGAAAACTCAAAAATCCATGAATTTTGCATTATGATTATCACCTTGTTGTTGTAGTATACGGGACCAGCTTTTAAAGGAATTTTTTTTTCAAATGACCTCGTTTTAATATGAAAAATCTATACCGGGTTATTCAGCTAACCCGTTCATTAGAAGTTTATGGACTTCCGTTGAAATATTTGTTTAAAAATTTGGAATAGAGGATTGCTCAAAAGTTCTATTTAATTAAAATATTTCAGCTCTTCTAGCACTTCCAGTTACACCGGAAGTGGCTACCAACTTTCTTATTTTAAATGGAATGATATATTTTTTGTATATTTGGATTCTACGCTAAAATCTGAGTTACTTTCATGTAGCACAACCTATATGAAAAATCAATAGTTTTGAGATATTCTCATTTTTTGAGAAAAATTGGTTTTGTAGTATTGTTTTCAAACGCTTGTCAATGATTGAAAAAGAAAGTTATAGTAACAAAATTTGGGCTATACTTAGGAGGACTGTTAAGTTTTTAAATGATGTAATGTGTAATTTGACATCTTATTATTTACAGGGTGTTCAAAATGTTTGGCTAAATCTGACTAACTTCAACTGCCAAAACGTCAATTTCTTTAAATGGAACACCCTGTAACTTGTTGCTCTATGTGATGGAGAATTAAGTGGTCTTTCAATCTTCATAAGGGTTCCCTATACCTATCTGTTACCATTTTCCTGCTATCGATGTATTTACATTCGACACACAATATTTCTCTATTTTATTAAATAATTTCTGACTAGTGGCCTGTGGAAATTAAAACAATGTGCCTTATTTATCAAACTTGTAAACATCGACGTGACACATTATACACGATATGGAAATACACCAAGAATATTCGAATGAAGACATACTAAATTTATTTTTTATTCATGGAGAATTATTGAAAATTATTGAAAGAACTTGCCGTTTGTTTAACGAGAGATATCCACACTTGCGACCTCTAAATAAAACTACGTTGAATCACCCGTATAATCTGTAATCATTTTCAATACATGTTTATTTGTTAACTCAATTCAACAATTTTATAGCTTAATCCTAAATGATACATAATACCAGAAATACATCATCTCCCCCGGAATGTATAAGGCCCAGATGATTCTATATTTTCGTATGAACTTCCCGAAGTTGCCAATAGGTGGCGATGACCCTCTATTTAAAATTAAAGATTAATTCAAACAAACTAAATAGTATATCCTAGTAATATTTATACAAATAAAATATTAAAACTTTTAAAAATCTATTTTAAATTATTGCTTTGTTCCGTCATGTGGTAACATTTCGCGATATTCAATCAATGACAAAACCGGAAAGCCAACGCATAACGCCATCTATCGGCGACGGAAGAAAACACTAACACCTATAGAGAATCTACTGCTTGTTTCTATAGGACGTTCTACATTCCGGAAGAGATGATGTATTTCTGATAATACCTATTTAAATAACCCCATTGAATCGGCTTTTAACTTCAGAGTTTCCTCGTCCGCTTATTTCCGATCCTATAGACTAACAATTCATTCTAACTAACTAACCAAAGATGACATTTTGGTCTCTGATGATAAGTGGGTTGGGATGGGCGCGATAACCGCGGGAAGCGCAGTTGCGGATTGGCGTAAGCAGTCTGCTAACTTGAGAATTTGAAGATCGCGATAAAGACGGTCGTTGCGGGAAAAACAGGGAGTGTCTGCGATGATGCATAAGATTTTGTTTTGAAGAAGTTGTTGTGAGTTTTTGGGGGACAGAACCGGGTTTTTGTTGCGCATATTAAATAGAGATTTGCCGATTGGCCATTTGCGGTTGTCAATTGCTAGACGATGTCCACTTTCCAAAGCAACTTCTTGTTTAGGGTCAGGCCGATGTATTAAAGTCGTTTTCCTGAGGGACGTCGTCGCCGTTGATGCGCTGTCGGCGGGTGAGTTCGATATCTCTTCGGTTGAAGAAGATCGTCACGCTTTTGGAAGAATTGCGTAGAACGCATATGTTAATCCGTTGATCTTCGAGATGTCGACCGTGAAAACGTTGTACAGCAACAGCGTTGGGTGGAACTCGTGGATCCGATTTTTACTGCAAAGTATCGTTTTTGTGACATTGCGGTGGTTGAAGATATATGTGATATTCTCTAATACGCAATTGACGGGATCTTGTCGATCCTAGTGGGTGGGGTGGCGCCTTCTAATTTGGTTTCTGAGTTTACGGATGCAGTAGACTTCTTCCTCTTGTTGGATACAAGACAGAAGTCGTACTGCTCCATGAACTCCTCGTTCATTGGAGTCTGCACGTTGGTGGTGTCGTCATCGTATGTGCGGTGGCGGAGTTGGTAGCTGCGGAAACTCTTCTATCCCGCGTTCGCTTCCCGACTTCTTCTTCCCCTTTTTTGGCGGTGGAAGCCGGATGCTGGGCAACAGTGTGGGAGGTAAGTTGTTTGGTCAAATCTGCGATCTGCCTACGTAGGTCGCGGTTCTTCTCCATTATCTTGCGCAGGATGTTCGGTTAGTCCATGTTGGCGTTGGTGGTAGAGGCGGCGACGACGATGTTTCTCCAGTTTTTGTTAAGCAGTAGTACAGCAGAGTTGTTACCTGTAGAAAAATAGAAGAAAAAAGAACACTTTTGCTTTAAAATAACAATAGGCAATCGCCGTCAAACAATTTTTAAGTTAAGTAACGAAAATTAAACAAAAAAGATTCTTAAGATTGCTTTTAAAAAAACAGAAAGCCCAATTCGCGCTAAGAGCTCAGAAAACATGAACGTTTGGTACGGAGAGCAGAGGACGATTGGAATTTGTAATCAATTGGACTATCATTTAGGTAGAGTTTGAGGTACGGGACCAAGACAGGAGACCGCAAAGCGGACACGAGACACGACCGCTTTGTATGCTATTATATAAAGATGCTTTTGAGACAGAGACGGGCAACCACTTCAAGAAACGGCGACAATATACGAGCGACCGCTTTTGAACCGGTGTACGTTGCGTGTCGCACATGGTTTTCTACCTTAAAATGTCGGATTTAAAGTTTTCTGTTGAAGAGGACGAGCTTCTTATTACTTTAATAAAATATTTTTTCTTGCAATAATAAATGGTTTTTAATTACCAAATACTTAAAATCTTCTGTGTTTCTTGTCTGGTATATTGAACTCATTTCCCTTCTTTTTTGTATAAATAATACATTAGATTTGAATATATAACGTTTCAACGTCATTTTAGATCTCACAAACAATACACTATATTCGACCGCCTGGTTATCGAGCTGGCCTCTGCAGTGTTCTTCAAAACGGCAATGCGACACTGTCGCGGTCTCCTGTCTAGGTTGCGTACCTCAAATACTGTAAAAATGCGCCTAAATATAGACAACTTAATGTGCACTACACATTTTTTCATCCCCGTTGTTTTTTCATCTGATTATTTAAATAACGTATTGCTCCGTAGTATTATTTTTATTTTCCATAACTTAAATAACAATTTATTTTGCATAAATAGGTGTACTCAAAACTAATGACTACAAGTACTGCTACACATTACAAATCACTTAACACAAAGCAATGTAGATGGTTCACAATTCAATACTCAAAACAATGTCGCACAAGAGCTGTGACCACCGTTTTCCAAGAATTGTGAACATTTTCGCAAGAAGAATGATATGGTTGGATGATTGTTAACTATTTTCTTATTAAATTATAAGGAATACAGTAAAATTAAGTAGCCCTATCAGCAATTACGGCTTTTACACAAAAGTAAATGTTGCTAACCACTAAATTAAAATATAGCTGAATGAACATTTTCAAATTAAAAATTGTGCCAGCAAGTTTTACATAGAACTTGTCAAAAGTATAAAACAATTGTAATAATTCAAAAGGGCTATTAATTACTGTCCTTAACATCCGCATTCACATTTAATACTAGGATTTACTAAGGAGGAAGGCTCTCTCATGAACCTTGCGTTTTGGTTCTTGGTGCAGTAGTAGCAGTTTTTAATTCAAACAATTGATGCAACTGTTCATCGCGAAACTTTTCCAAATCAGTCTCCTTCAGTTCGCATCCTAAAGGTTTTGCCGTCTTAGGTCCCCTCAATCCTAACTGTTCTGCTAATAGCAAGGCATAATTCTGAAAGTGTTTAGATAATGAAACACAAAGTACAGAGTGAGTTGACCAAACTTACACACCATTCATTCATGAACACATCTGCTTCGGCAGGATTACATTTTTTGTGTCGCTTAAACTCGTTACGCACATACTCATTACCTAATACTTTTAATTCATCCGGTAGACCCTTATTCAATTTCAAAATTGTTTTATAAAGTGTTCGAACTTTTTGTGTGTGAGTTAACGACATTTCCTTAAATTAAATTATTACATCTATCCAAATTTGTAGGTTAGAAATTACTACCCTTGAAGATTGCATTTATAGGATGTAAATATACTCAGGGTCAAAGAAAAGTGTATTTGTTGTAAATTGTTGTAATGGCATTTAATAATGAAGATCAATTAAGTGGTCATAAACGAATTGATTTACATTTAGGAATCGACAGTTCCACAACCACAACTGAGGGTATGTTTTTTAGTTTATTTTGGGTAATTCTCATATTTATGTATTTACACAAGTAGAATTGTTTAAGAACAAATAATGTGGAAGTACTTACTTCATGCATATTTTATAATTTATCATAAAGACAAAGCACCTATGAGATATCGACAATATAAGGAGGAATATGTTTTCAGTTATACTAAATTTATAATCAATGGTTATACTCAGTATACACATGATAATTTGAAAGTCATTGTCCTGGAACATTGAAGACAAATTGCATTTGCTCATTAAACTGTGAACTAGTATTTTTATTCTTATTATTATTAAGATTGGGATCTTTTTTGCTCCCTCCTGTTTCACTCAGAAGAGTTTTTTATGAAGATTGGTAAAGTTGTAGTAATTCTTCTTCCTTGATGAAGAATAATATCTCCTAATGTTTCATTCTCTTTGGGGACAAGGCCGGGCACTTCATGATGGTGTGTGTTCCATTGTTTCCACCTCTTCACTACAGCACCTACATGTGTCATCACCCAACAGTTTCATATGTCTCAGAGGTGATATATTTACAATAGATGTGCCTTGTTATTGTGCCACCCAGGTTTTTAGCTCACTTTTCCTTTATGCATGCTTCTAGATTACTCTGTTTATGATTTATTTGGTATTAATTTTTTTATAAAAAAAAGGCATTACAGGGTTGTGGATAAATTTCTCCCCCATTCTTTCTAGTGTTTAGTTGCTATCCTCTCCCGTCAATTTATTAATCCCAATTTGTTACTGTTTTCCACCATTCTTTTTGGACCTTTTTGTTCATCATTTATTCACACGTTCTATTTTGAGTACTTTTTCTTGGTAATTTAAATTTTTATAAAAAAGTTTTCACGCCTTTTAGGGTCAAATTTCACAGGTACTATAATTAAATTGTAAGAAACTCCACACCTATTTCTAAAGTTAGTGCAATTAACAGCTTGTCCGTGTAGTACGCGGATCTTTGATATTGCTTTTAAAAATTATATTTTTTAAAATCAGTTTTGACCATTCCTTTAGGTTTCTCGGTGGCTGCAATTTAAAAATATCTTCAATTATACAGGGTGTCCCACTCCATGAATCCCCTGGTAAATTTGACATTTTAAATGGGAACATACATTTTCATTTTTATTCTGAATCTACGTGAAAAACAATGGTGACTTTATGTATTAGAGTCTTATTCAAAAACGATACTTTTTGAGATATCGATTTTTAAACATTTTATTGGGTCCATATAGATCTTCAGATATTTCACGTTTCTTAGGTTATTAGTTGAAATATCAAATTCAAATTTTAATCACATTTAGGGCGGTAACAACCCTAACTGTCCATGATTTAAAAGTTAACATCGGTTAAAGAGGGTATGAGAAAAAAAATTCAAACTTTGTAATCCAAAATTATGGATAATTTAATAAAATCTAATACAACACCCTGTATATTTTTGACAGATCGATTAGAATTTAATTCTTTACAATTCTGCTATACATGTTTGTCTACCAAAAATCCACTGTTAGTCGTTTTTATCAATAATTATCATCGAAAAATTAAGTAGGCGATGAAATGCGAACGTCAAAAGTTTATTGTTGTCACGGTTGTGATGGTAATTGTACAATCTATCATAATTTTATTGTATCTTTGTATTGTTAGTAATAATCAGTGAGTTTTTGACAGCAGAATTAATTAGTATGACCGAATGGGAGAATGTTTATTGGCAGCTCATAATTATATAGCAGAAATCCGGAACTACAACGATATCCATATTTGTACTGAAGAGGATATGCAATTTGACATCGTTATCGTTACCAGTAGTTGATAATTCTATCTTTGGAGTACGACAAATAGCAGATAACGTTGGATCTGTGAAGACCCTTGTAAATAAGATATTACAAAAAAACAAATTCCATCCTTATCGCGTACAACACCATCTGACAAAAACATATTTTGAATGCTGACACGTTTATTAGGAATTCTTCTCATATTTGACTTTTCCATTTTATTCAAATATTCCTTTCGGCTATTTAAAATAATCTGTTCAGCGATTTTGTTCTAATTTTGATGATCTATTTTATAATTTCGAATTACCAATAAAAATCTTGTGATCAAACGTATTGAGTTTTGGTAGACAGACATTAATAGCAAAGTTGTAGAGAATATAATTCTACATCCATCTGACGGAAAATATACAGGGTGTAGATCGTGAATCTAGAAAAATATTCCATCGTCATACAGTGGCCATAGCGACGAAAAACAATTTAATACATTATATGATTTCAGCTGATCAGACACCAACACCAACAAGGTTCATAAGAAACTGCGAAGAAGTTGGACTATTCCAAGATTTGCAAAATGTAAATCCTTTTGAAGAAACATTTCGACAAGCAACCGAACTAGCCAAAAACGGATCATTACACATACCCGAAGCGTCTTCAGACGACAGCCTGCACACTCCCAATTTATTTCCACACATAGAAGAACTTGCAAATGGGAACGACAACACCGATTGCCACTACACCATCACCAACCAGGAAAAATGTAAAACCCCGCGAATAATCGTCAATAATTCCTCTTCTAATTTAATAACTGCGAGCGGTAATAATGATGATGAAGGTGTCGTAAAATTAAAACTGAAAGAAGCGTTAACAACTCGAAACAAGCCTGATGTATTGAAACGTGTAAAACATAAAACTCCGTTAGAAAATAACGAAAAAAAAGAAAAATTGACTAGAATTAGTAATAAAGAGGATAAAAATAATCTGTTGAAACGGAGTTATTTAGAAATTAAAAGGGAAATAAATCGTAACGCACAAAGTCGAAGTAGGGAACGAAAAAAACATCACTATCGACAACTAGGTGACGAAGTTGTACTTCTTCGTTCAGAAGTTACGCATCTCTCTAAAGAAAATCAAAAACTAAAGGATGAAGTAGCTTGGTTGAAAACGATCCTTCTTTATCACAAAGATTGTCCAGTTTCACAAGACCCTAAAGTGGGTAAGTATTATACACGTATCGTAAATCAAATAGTTAATGGGTTAAATACATTTTTAGCCGAAGAAGTAAGCTTGTTAAAAAAACTCGCACAAGAAACAACTAAACGTCCGATTGAATCACCTTCTCCTGCTAAACAAGTCGTAAGCATTCTTCCACATCCTCAAACATTTATTGCTTTACCTTCTGTGATTCTTCAAGTTCCTACCACACAAACTAGTTCCCCTATTCTCACTTCGTATGCTTCTAGAGTATTACCTAAAGCGGAAGTTACTAAGACAACAAAAGTTGTCACTTCCTCAACGACGAAAAATAGAGCAATTCAAGCAAAAAGCAAAAGTAAAGGGAACGAAAAAAGGTAAACATACGGAAGTAAAGCAATTTGTTAACATATTACATGTTAAGAGCGTGAACACGGAAAGGTGGTATTAAAACCTAATTTTCGTCGTCATTTTATACTTTATTTTATGAAACAATCAAAAGAAAGAAATTTGACTTTTATTAAACACCCACTCAGTGCTTGTTCTTATTCAAGTTTACCTTACATTGGCAGGAAGAATGTGTTGGTTGAATTTAAAGTGTCGGTTAAAAAATTTAGGCGCATGTATTTATTTTATTTTTTGTGTTATTTTTTTATTTTATTTGTGAAAGTTCAATGTTTTTGTATACGTATTGATTACATCCTATATATTTATTAAAATATTATTTCATGTTTCATTTGTGGCGCATCTTTTCAAATGCATTGGGTATCTCTTTCTCTTTGTGGTTGGGCGCCAACGTGAGAAAGGGAGCTGTCGCGCCTATTAAATATTTCATTAAAACTGAATTGCTACGACAATCTTCAAAAGTAGGTGAACTAATTATACAGATACAGACGTTTTCTCCACTACCTATATTGGACACATTTTATTATTTAAAAAAACTACTAGTTGTAACATAGTCTTATATTAATTGTGGTACGGAGGTTTTCATATTGTCGCCCCATAAAAGATGTTTTTTTAGTGCTTGTGACAGTCTTCCACTTAGGTGTTAAAATTGGTGCCAATTATTCTGCTTTCTTCATTTTTTCGGTTCTAACAAAAGTTTAAAATTTTGTTCTTGATTTTATTTCTGCTTCTATTTAGTGCTAGATCGCAAAAAATGATGTGCATTAAATACCTGCTTACTTCTCATTTTTCTTTTACTATCAACTTGCTGTATTGAAAGCATTTTTGATGATAATTTTTGATTACTTCTAACGTTGAGTATCCGTTTCTAAAACCAAATTGGTTTTCTGTTAGGACTTCCTGGGAATTCCTTTTTTGTATTATAAAGCGGACAGAAATATTCTTTTGTAGCGTCGTTGTTGATTGATAGACCCCTTTGTGGAGGCACAGGGTGGATCGGAAGGAGTACGTGTACGCCCACGCCGATTCGTGAATAATTTATTATGTGCAAAGCTAACAATATGGTAGGTATATACATTCTTTAGACGAAGTACGCGCGCCATTGTGCCGAATGCGTTCCGATGAATAGGGAACTTGATGGTGCGAGCTGCACGATGCAATTGGTTGACTCTGGTCGTACTGGTTTTATTTAAATGTGTTAAGTTGAGTAGGTCAATACGACGCGGTTGCAGATATTGCTTGTCAGCGAATTCCTGTAGTATCGCTAAAATTCATTGTATGCATTTGTTTGTTTATATTCCGCATTCTTAGGAAATTGTATTTCTTGATGCGGATATAGGATTGTAGTTAGCCACTTCATTTGGGTCCCTGCTTAGATTACCGATCCACGATAAAGTATGCGCTCTTGCCGGCGCTGCTGCAGATACTATCGTGTTGTGTGTTTTTGTTTTGTTGTTGCTGTTGCGGATGTTGCCGTTGCGAGGTTTGTGCTGTCGTTATTTGAAATGCAGCTCTGTTGCTTACTTGAGATGGCTGCCGTGTTGCTTGTTTCAGAGGCGAATTGGTGCGATGCGTGTGTTGTATTTGACAGCGTTAAGACTTTGAAACTGGGCTTGATAAGCTTCGTGAGGTGACTCAGATGCGTGTTTTGGTACTCGTAAGCGATAGGCAGTACCTAAGACTTAGGGCCGGTAGTTGCATAACGAATGAGTGTTGCATGACGAATGAGTGCGCAAGCGTGTTGTTCTAGCGCGTCCTGTATGTGATAGACGAAGGACGTCAGGATTGTCAGGAACCGGGCACTGCAAGCTTCATGACGTGTAGGCGAGCGCTTGCTCTAGCACAGTTGAACCACAGAATAATAGAAATATTCACTTCATTCACTACAGTCTTAAGTAGCGTTTGCGCTTTCCACACGCGCAGCGAGAAGTAGCCAAGGTGTAGCTAAAGTAAATTAATCGATTTCCGATTGTGCGAAATGCCACTGCTAAGAAATAGTAAGCTTTCTATAAGTGCTCCGCTCAAACATTTTTGCGCGTGGGTACGGCGCGCGTTTTTCGTACGTTTCTGTGGTTGAACATTGAAGACTTGGGCCTGTTGAGTTCCAAGAGACGTATGTGTGTGTTTGATCGTAGATGTCGTTTCAGGACGTAGAGGGGTGTCTTTGATCGGTTGTTCTCTGACGTGCGATTGTGGCGTTTAAAGATGTTGTAGCGTTTGCAGATGTTGCAGCGGTTGTGACGTTTCATCCATCAGCCCAAATCGACGTGCGTTATATCGTGGTGAAAGTAAGAAAGAGCTCTCTCTTTGGTCGGCACTAGTGTTGATGCCGCCGATGTCCATGGTGGGTGTAGTGTTGGCGGGCGTAGTCATGGTGGGCCTAGTGTTGGTCGCCGTAGTGTTAGCGAGCGATGGCGGCCGTTTCGAGTTGTAAGTTTAAAGAGTGGGTTGTTATACCTGTTGTTGTTGCACTGCCTGTAGTTTGTTTGCTGCCCCTTTTAGCTATATTGCTTGTCAGCGAATTCCTGTAGTATCGCTCAAATAAGTCAAATTCTTAGAAAATTGTATTTCCGGATGCCGACACCCCATTGCTTTTCTTGTGCCCTGCTCGCTACATCTCCGATAGGTGCTAGTTCTACTTGATCCGTTGCGAACTGGTAGGTCCCTGATCATATTTCGAGCATTTGTAAAATTGGATTTACTTTTAATTCTTGATTGAATTTATAACATAAATTATAACTATTTCAAGGTGAGTTATTTGAAGAGAAGATTTTCTGGACATATCGCTTCCAACATGTCTACTAACTAATGCTAGTGAGGAATTCTGTATGGGATGGAAAAATGGAAAATGGAAATTCAAACGTGTTCTGCTGTCTCTTCTTCCTCTAGGTAGCTAGGTAGGGTCACGTGCTATCGTTAGCTACCCCGATGTTTGCGAGGTGATGCCACAAGGAACAATGTCTGGTAACTAAGGCTACAAAAGTCTCTTCTGCTAAGCAACAGCAGCAATCGATTTTGGTTTTCCTCGAGATTAAAGGTAGACGCGCACTTATTAGAAGCGGTGCGTCTGGTGTAGAGCAGAGAAACTACTTTATTTTTATTCTCAAATTAAAATCGAATTGGAAAATGCATGTTCGCGGAGCCGCACGGTCGCTCTCAAATGCGTGAATCTAAGCGCAGCGCGTGGAAGTTATTATTGGGATCGACAGAACTATATAACATAATTCGTTACTACACCAAACCAATAATGTTATTGTTACTGAGAACCAAAATAATTTACTAAGTTGTAATGGCGTTGAAGTAAAACGAAGAACAATCTATTAAAAAAGTTTAGGAATACAAAGAATTGTACGATTGCGGATTCTGGGTGCAGCAATAAAGAAAGAAAGGAAAATATTTGGCAAGAGATTGCGAAATATTTCTTTACTCTTCTAAAGAACTTATAACTAGTAGTTCTTCATCGGAACGACTATCATATCTTATTATAGGTACGAGAACATGTTGTATAAGTGTTAATAGATCTTTTGGACTATCTGAGCGCCGAATGCTTCTCCATTCACTCTCTAGTGGTCTCCTATTTCGTCCACTAAGAAGACTGTTCGGTACTCTGTAGCAGAGCTCCGGTGCTACAAGAGGACGTTTAGTGCCAATTATGCCAAGGCGATTTGCTGCTTCTCTACCAGCTGTCTTGTCATGCCGCGGCACCCACGTTAACGTAACATGTTACGCTACACCAAGTTCTCAAATGCCGCATGACACTCTAATATTAGCTTAAAGGATGTAGGTTGCTAGAACCTTAGCATAGATCACTCTACAAACTGAAGACAATTAGGAGAAAATCTAAGACTCAAGATTATTTTTGTTATGCCATTTGTTCATAAACATTAATATTTCTAGAAAATTTAAAATTATAAATAAGATTGGTTTTTATTTCGTATGTTAACAAGAAATGTTAGTTGCCTACCTACTGCATGTATACTAAAGAACATTGTTACGGTTAAATTAAATAAGAAATTAATATTTTTTATACATATTCTTTTTTTTTTATAAACAAAAAAAAAGAATGTTTTTCAGTGGGTTAGCGCTTATTGCGAAGAATCTTCTCTTTACTGAATACGATTTAAATAATAATATGCAAAGATAAAGAATATAATAAAACATTTATAAGTGTTTTAACTAAAACATTAAAAATACTGGACGTGTTATTATCATAAAAGAGAATAATGGTCTATGGCTACAAGAAAACCATTACTTGGAAACGTAGACCAAACAAAAATAAGTATATGTTATGTCAGCAACGAACGTATCCGATTAGATTCGTTAAAAATGGACATGGTAGGAATAGTACCTGAACTCACCTTGCTTTTGCTTTCTATGCGGCCAACACAAAAGTGATTTCAACGATCGGTCGAGACACAAAACGGGTGATACATACGCAAAAAAATGTTGATTTTTAAAAATTGCTTAACTTAGCGTTCGTATAAATGTTTAAAAAAAGTGGACAGGTGAATTTAAATAGTGCACATTAAGACTGATTAGTTTACAGTTTCAAAATTCTGTGATATAGGTACCTACTTTTTTATTAATATCGTCTTCTGAAAATATAGGTATGTATTTAATAAGTTGTTGTAATTTAGAAGTAAGAGCTAAGTTTTTTTTGATAAATACGTGCCCATACGGTTAAGAATAAATCTTGAATGACGGATAGACGATTACGAAATAAAAAACTTTCATCAAGGTGATTGCTGCATACCTAATATATAAAAAGTTTTGTCTTATGTTAGAATTTAGCTTCATCTTGGTCATATGCAAAAAACTGCAAAATCACTATTTGTGCTGGAAGGTCAGACATGTCTGATGATTCCACAAAAGGCTGACTGCACACGCTTATGTAAATTTTGGGTTTTAATTACCTACTTCTAAAGGTGTTTGAGCAAAACCCGTTACGCTCAATCACTTTTTTTTTTAAATTAAACGCATTTGTCATCTTGAACGTAAATCTGTCTGCATTTTTTGCAAATATCTTTGAAACCGCAACGTTCCGTTAGAGATTGATTTTTATACACAACGCGTGGCGAATAAGTCAATAATGCGAATTTGAAAAAAAAATGTCGATTTTCAAGATTTGTTATTAAAAATTTTTTTAAATTATACAGTGGCATATAAATACTTTCTCTTTCTTTCAGAAGTACAATGGGACCTCCGCACCACCCGATCTCTTTCGCATTTTTTATCGTCTCACTGGTAAGAATCTATTGTTTATTTAATCTAATTGTTCGAAAAACGTTTAATTTAGAAACGCTAAAGAAAGGAAACGTAAAGTTCAAATATAGATTTGAACGATAACGTTAGTGTACAAAGCATTATATCCGGTCATGTGTATGTGAATAAATTATAGTGTGTAGGTATTATGTGTGTGCATTTCGACTTATTTTATATTTGTTGCAGATCTTTGCTCACGAAATTACCGAAGGCGCTGTAGTTACATCTCCATCTCCTAGTAAGTAATGATTATGCCCAAAAATTAAATGACAACCATAAAGGAGGAGGAATAGATTGTTTGTAAATCTAACAATGCCATAGGCTTTTTAAATAGTTTACTGCTATAGCATGTTTATGTTGATTATCTAAATTGATCAAAAAGCATTTCACTAAGTGTTGCTTATATAAGAGCTTGAACTTTTATTTTAAAATTTTCCAAACTTTTTAATGGTTTTCAAATAATTTCATTATGTGTTGTTTATACTTATCTTGTATATTAAGGAGTCGTTAGATTAACTAATATGTTTAAACTCCAGTCTGAAAATTTTTTTTGTTTATCACCTTAAGGTGTATGCTTATTATATAGTATTGGAATTACTGTAATTTTGGAAAATTATACGTTGGAAATGTTCTAAATTTACATTTAACTGTTTAAATTCTGGCACGCCTTTCAGCTATAAAAAGGTTTTACCATATATTATTTACGAAAAGTTCAAATGCCTACCTTCGCAACATATGTTGTTTAAATAATTCAATAAAAAAACTAATTAAAAGATACAATAACATTCCAATATTAGGCAAACCTAAACCAGTGGGTAACTGACCTATGCGCCTTAAAAATTATTTTTCGAAAACGATACCTATTCATCTAAAAAGTCCCTTTATTACCATTATTGCAAACTAAACTACAAGTTTCATTTTAATGGAAGTTTGCGTGAGAATAATTAAAAAAGGAATTCATCTTCTGGTAATTAAAAGGAAGGTCGTTGCGGATTCTGAATAAAAATAATTTAAATGTTAAAAAGCGTAAGTCATCAGTAACTTGAGCCTTCGTTGACCTTGTATTTGCTCGATCGCCGTTAATTTTTATGTTTTAAAGAAAAAGTGGATAAACAAGTTTGTAATTATGATTGTATGCTTACACATAACTCGGGTTTTTTTAAAGCAAACGACTCTTTGTTGTTTTTTTTTCAACAAATAAAAACGCGCTTCGAATTATTCTGTTATATAACAACTCGTGATAATCAGTGATAATGAATCTTTTTTTTTAATGTACTACAATCTAAAAATAATTATAGTTAACTGGCGTAAATTTACTTTAGTTAAAGCAAAATGATTTCGTTTAGGTTCTTAGGCACTAATTAGCCACTTCCTTGTCAGTTTTAACAGCCTCATCATACAATTACTCGTATAAAGGCAATTAATCGTAGCGCATACATCTAATCCAAAATAATTTTTAGTTAAGCAACTATTAACTAAAAATTGTACAACAGTAAATAGTATTACAAGATGTACAGTTGCCCGCACTAGAATAGAATAATAATGAATACGACAGATACTAAATTCAAGATTTCTTTGCAGGTACGCAGGAAGTCCTGTCTGACGTACGAGTTGATTGTAACAGCAATGAAATTGTAGTTAGTTTAGACACGAACTCGGGAATATTTACTGGAATGATATATCCTAGGGGATTATCGAAAAACAGCACTTGTATGGGAGAATGGATACAACAAAGTTCTCCAGTGAAATATTCATTGCCGCTCAGAGGGTGCAATACCATGAGCACCGAATTAGTAAGTACATACAAACACATTAGTCATTTTTAAAAAGTAATCACCAAATTCAAGTGACTTGAGGCGACCCTCAAGAAGTCAATATATTCGGTGTCAATACAGTATTGTTAGTATGGTCACTATACATATTGACAAACTTAATTGCCTCACACAATCTTAGTGACCGAAAAAGAATATAAACAACGAAATGTGTGAAAAAGAAAGCAACGCCTAAATAAAGATAGATAACTTTCTCACATATGAGTTTTCAAAATTACTTTTGCATGACAAATGCCATGTACTACATCACTACACTTTAAACTTTAAAGCATTTTGCAGCAAATCTTGAAATACACTGCTCAAAACAATTAGAGGAACACTATAAAATATGAAAATATTTTTTCATTGGCGAAAGGTACAAACATGAAATTAATAAAATACATTATTTGTTGTTATTTATTTATTCATTTATTGCTCATGTCAGTAAAATGAATAACGCTGACAATTAACTTTTCAAATAATTCCGCTATAAGCAATTGAATGTTGTGCTTATTTTTCAAAGTTAAACACTCGTTATATAGAGTTAGTATAGTGTATGACCTCCACTACATTCGATGACAGTTTGGCACCTTCGTGGCATGCTCCCAATAAGATTCTGGATTTCCTCTTGCGGGATATTCTCCCATTCCTCCTTCAGAGTATCTTCAAGTTGCTGCAGAGTTTGTGGAGCTTGATGTCGGTTCCTGACCTTTCTGTCTAGAAGATTCCACAAGTGTTCAATAGGGTTGAGGTCTGGGCTGACCGCTAGCCACTCCATTACCTCAATTTATTCCTCCTCAGGAAATCCCTGGTGACAGCCGCAGAATGTGCTTTGGCATTATCCTGCATAAACAGAAATCCAGGGCCTACTCCAACGGCAGCAGGTACTACATGCAGGTACTGTAAGCGTGGTTTCTTAACTGGCCTTTTTGGACGAATATTCTCTTTCTTTAATCTGTTCCTTATGGTTTGGTCTGAAACCCGGATTCCGAAAGCCATATGAAGGTCTTTTGCAGTTTTTGTACGCTGTCGACGAGCAGAAAGAACAACGTATCTGTCATCCTGGGGGCTTGTTTTAAATTTACGACCCTGGCTACGTCTTCTACAATACTGACCTGTCTCTCTGTGCCTGTTGCGTAACCTGGACACCACGGAAGGAGAAACCCCAAGCTCTCTAGCCACTTGTCGCAGAGATTGACTTTGTCGTAAAAGATACACTTTAAACTCATTGAAATGCCTCATTTTGTCAGAGACTTCAATAAACAAGGCAATAATCAACATTCGTCACTATAGCAACATCAGGAAGCTTACCAATTAGAAGTGGCCAGTGCCTTCCAAAATAAAAAATTTCTCTATATTTGTTATTTGAGGTAATTTCTCTGTATTTAGGCCATGGATCTTTAAAATTTGTATCCAATGATAAATTTAATAATTCAATTTACATATTGTCCAACTTTCAGCATGACAGCTTTAAAAAACAATTACTTATTCAATTTATTACAAGTGTTCCCCTAATTGTTTTGAGCTGACAATCCATCTAACGGAAATCTGTAGGTAGACTACCTACCACTGACCTCAGGTCAATTGTGAAAATATTTTTATTTTTTCAGTTCACCAATATTTTACATATTAACAAAATGTCAATATTTCGACTCAATAATATTGTCAAAATATTGTCTATAAATATTGCCAAATTGTAATTTTTGCCACGCCTTCCACTTGACTTTGAAAGCCCCACTACTGTTATATTGTAAAATTGTAGTTTTTGTGATTTATGAAAATATTTTAGACTATTTATTATATATTATATTTTAATTATTTTTAAATTGAGAAATGAAAATATATTGTCTAGTTAACAAATTTAGCGCATAAACTTCATTTACCAAATATCGGTTGCTGTCTTTACAAAAGATTTTTAACAAAGTCACAAAGTAAGATTGTGATCAATATATTTTGGCAATCGCACTTTAAATAATATTGGCAATGAAATATCGCCGATGTATTTAACACATATTGACAAACTGTAATTCCCTCACAATCAGTGTCGTATTATCCAATAGGAAAATACTGGTTCTTGATTTTGATAACCCCCACTTTGGCAAAATTATTTTTTAAAAATTTATTATTATATTTTGTAGTTGAGATTTATAAATTAGCAAAAATGTTTTAGACGTATTTATAATATAGGTACATACCTACACTTGAAATAATACAAACGAGAATTTAAGGTAGACTACGAAAAGTCAGGTAATCAACTTGTCAACCAAGCCAGATTCTAGACTGAAAGAAGTCTGTGTTTGTTTTCTCGCCTTGATGAAGGCTTTTACGATACGTGACAAAACGTTGGGAACTAAGGTTACCATTTCGATACGGTCCAATTCCGGAAGACGTTTTTTTCTTAACAATGACTGGAAACATCAATTTTAAATTTTTATTGGAATTAATAATGCCCGTATCTTCTAAAAGGGTTTATACAACATTAACACGCTATAAGTATATCCCGCCTCTATGAATTTATTCAAACATTTCTTTTTAGTTAAAATTCTGCCATGATTTTTTGGATCTACCTGTCAAGTTGCAATACCTACTAAAAATTCCTAATTTTTTTGTATTAAGGTGATCTATGACTACCACCTTTACTAGGAAGTTGTAGACAACTCCGGAGGAGCCTTAACTGATTTCGTTTTTTAATGTAATGTTTACATCAGATTTTATTTTATTTATTTTGACATTTTCTGCACAGATATAAAAAATGAAGAATAATTGTCACTTTGTAAGTTGAAGTAGGTAGCATAATTTTCAGAATTAACTGCTCGAACTGTCGAAGGTTCTGCTATACACCGTTGGTAATCGTTACAATAAATTACAGAAACTTCCAAACCGTCTGGTTAGCGTGGAAATGTAAGGCCAAACTTTTCTAATATAGGGAGGTGGTGCTCCTACAAAGGAGCTTATAAGCTGTAGAAGAAACAGTATATTGTAGAATTAAGCGCTTAATGTTTTTTTTAGTAAAACAGGTTCCAGGTTTAGATCAAGCAACGGCAGCGCTAAAAAAACTAAGAATGAACCGTTAATTTGGAAAATTGTTTAAGCTTAAATTAGGGCTTAATTTAATGTTAATTATATACTTTATTTTCTCACTTTTTGGGGTAAATCGCATGACTTGATCTCAAGCTGGAATAGCCACCGTTTTTTCGAAAACAAAATGTGCGTTTAATTGGACAATAGAGTAGTTAGTTAGCATTTAATTAGTCCTTAATTCTTAATTATTAAAATTAATTATTTGTTCTTAGTTGTTACGGTTGCAACTTGATCTTCAGCTGGAACCGCTACACATTTTTCGAAAAAAACACCGACCGCTTAATGAGCATCTAATTAGTCCTTAATTTCTTGTTTTAACAATTTTTCAAAATAACACTTCCTTCTTGATTTTTGAGTGGAGGTTGTAGCTAGAAACTCCAAATGTATCTCCCAACAACATTGTATATTTTATTTGGCAATAGGTTACTTAGTTAGCATCTAATTATAGTGTTTAACTCAAGCGCAATCAGTTTTCGAAAATAATGTTTTCTTCTTAGTTTTGAGTTGAACCCGCCACACGTTTTACTAAGCTTTAATTTGGCAATAGAGCATTTAATTAGCCCTCAATTCTTGTTTAAACAATTTTTTTAATTCACGCTTCCTTCTTGGTTTTTGGGTGTGAAGGTGGCAGCTATAAACCCCCAAATATATCTAAAAAATTGTATATTTTATTTGACAATAGACTACTTAATTAGCATCTAATTAGTCTTCAATTCAAGGGCAATCAGTTTTCCAAAATAATGTTTCTTTCTTAGTTTTACGGCTTATCGGTGGCAGCTTGATCTAGCATCTAATTAGCTTTTAATTATGAAGCGTAATAATTTTTTATATTGTACTTTGGGGTGATCATTAATGCAGTTTTCTTATGTGTATGAATATGAATATTGGGTGGTATGTAACGAAAGTCATTACTCAATACATATTTATGACACTAAACTATGAAAATGAACATGGCGTGCGTTTAACAATTATATTGGAAAAACTTTTCTTGAAAAGTATACACACTGCATGCACGTGCGACTTAAACCAGGTGTTTAATTAAAACTCAACAACAAACAATGACACATTAGTTATTGTCTTCCATCACTAAAACCAAAATTCTTTAAATGCTACATGAAACTTTAACCCACGTCTATAAATACTAAGTATAATGTTGCGCAAGTAACCGATTGCTAAATATTATATAAAATTGTTGCGTTATGAAACTAAAAGAAACTAATAAGTCAATCAGGAACAAATATCATTCGTTTGAACATCGAATACCTACTCGAATTTCATCCTCAACAGTTAAACATTTTCAAATCACTTCAACTATTTCAAACTGTGTTACCTTAACTGTATTTTCCATACCTCCAAAAATGGATTTTACCTTGGCGTGTGGGACGTTATGTTAATTACGTTTCGTGACATCATCCATTAAAATAAATTATGACGAAAATTAAATACACGTTTTGAATCTCTCTTCGCGAACAAATATTATTATTTCTCGTC
The DNA here is from genome assembly GCA_030710515.1 of Abscondita cerata. NCBI lineage: Eukaryota > Metazoa > Arthropoda > Insecta > Coleoptera > Lampyridae > Abscondita > Abscondita cerata. The sequence continues at coordinate 524,518 of JALBCR010002259.1, forward strand.
TTTCTAACGTCAATAAGTACTAAACATTTATTATAACTTTCTCGATTTTTAGTTGAAAGTCAACAACCTATATCATTTAAAAGTGAAATGCGCGCATGTATTGGCTATGTAAAATTTTTACGACGTACGTAATATTTTCTCATAGTTATTTAAGATGCGATAGGTTTTTATAATTAATTTTAGAGGATCGTCGACCGCTGTCGTTAAAAGAAATGCTTTTCCCCGCACAAATTATTTTCCTTAATATGCATCGTACAACGGTATATAATTTTGATAAAACTTGGTATTTCGATGATGATAGGTGAATGTTTCATCCTACTATGTTATTAAAGTGCGCACTTCTTCGGGCTATTCAAACTTATAACTTAAAACAATTTATAACTGGCATTTTTCTATTTCAATGAGTTAAGTGTTTTTAATAAATAGTTATCTTAAAGAATAGTAAGTGGTTTCCCTTCTCAGCGGAGAAGGAAAGGTTATCCAGTTTTGTATAACAACACGGTGTGATTAGATTTTGGTGCTAGTCGTTATTGTTGTCTACTGGATTAGTACCTACCTAAATACTTGGTATTATTATATTTTTTGACATACATATCCTACATTGTATTACCATAAGTTAGAAATTACCAACAAAGAAATTCAAAGTGATCATAAAATTTGGAATACACTTTGACTATTTCAAAATAAAATTGAACATTTTTCTTGTTCCAAACTTTATGATTGTACTGGGTACATCCATTAATTTTCATCAAAAGTGCGGACGCGAGGGTCAGCAATTTTGGCTCAGGATTTCTATGTAAAAGTAGGTCTTAAAATAACCGTAATTTCAGTCCAATTCAAACAGATTTGAAACATTTTATTTCTTGGACTCTATATTGAATTTTGTTAAACTCTATACATTTTTGAAAATATGGCACACTTTATGTACACACTGTAAGGTATCTTTGCTACCTGTATTTGAGATATAAACATTTTAACTTACGCTATTGTAAACTAACTATATGCAATTAAGATGTATTTCTTTTGTCAAAGGCTTTGTACAAAAATCAGCCAACATATCAGAAGTAGGTACATATTTAAGTAAAATAACATTATATAACACTCCCTTATAAAGTGATACCGTATGTGTATATGTTTTGTTCTTTTATGGAATACGCCGGTGTTTTCTATTATCTTTGCGGCTCCCTGATTATTGTTATACGTGCATACATATACATTTAACATTAACAATTTCTTCCAAGAAAGTCTTTATAAACTTAGATTCTTTTCTCGCTTCTGCGATAGTAACATATTGCTTTTTTGCCTCTCATGAAATTGGGCCATTTGCAAAAGCAAATAAATATCCTGTGTAGGACCTACGATTCACCAATCACTTCTCCAACCGCATCGCCTTATTCCGTAATGTTATCATCACTCTCTTTGAAACGAAGTGCAACATCACCTGGCCCTTTTAAGTATCTTAATACCCGTTTAGCAGCAACCCAATGTTTAGTCTTAAAACACGCGTTAAATTTACTAAGGTAACTTACATCGTATTCAATATCTATAGTCTAGTGCACACTGCCAAGTACATTAGCGATCTTATCAAGCTTTGATAAGAAACATTTTCTATTTTATCATTATCACATCTAAGTTTAGTACTCAATACCAACGGAGTGGATACCGGATTGGCATCATTCATTTAAAATTTTTTGATAAGTGACTTAATGAGCTCTTCTATATGGTGGTGGGATAAACAAAAACATCTCCGTTGGTTGCAATTGCCAACGTTTCGCCCACAATCACAACAATCTCAAACTAACAAATTTAATTACAGAGGAAAAAGTGTCTGTACATAATTCAAGCCTCACTCTTGAGAAATCCCTTCACGACCAACCTAGTTTAAGTTTTTGATTCTTATCAATGTCGTATTTAATTTTAAATACCCACTTATTTCTAATCATGTTTGTACCTGCAGGGTCTATCTTCTAGTTCCCACGTATTATTTTTTGCTAACGAGTTTAGTTCTGAGCTGATTGCCTTCTCACACATAGCTGCACCATTAGGCGCCTTATTTTGAAATATATTTAGAATGCTCAGCAATATTTATGGATGAGTTAAACAACCTAACAGAAGTCTTTCTATCCCTCAAGGGATACCTTGTGTTACCACTGGTCCATCTCCTTTTACTCTATCAACCTCTTCTACGCGGTTGTCTGCACAGGTTCCTCAACACTTTCGCTTAGGGTCGATGATCGGAAATCACACTTTGATGGTCACTAGTTTCTTGATGTTTACTACTTCGTGTAGATTTATCTAAAATTACAGTTAGAAATTTAATTTTTATTAATTTTAATAAAATGAGACCTATTTTAATATACCGGTATTTCGAGATTAAAAATTTTTAAAATTAATGCAAATTTGAAATACCTAATAATTACCTACACATGCATCTCTGAAAGTTGTTTCACAAAATTTAGGTAAATACTTGAAATCCATTAATTTGACGTTTTTTATACAATAATACCAGAAATAGGATAAAAGCACCAGTGATTGGCCACTTAAGGGCATTTACAGCTATCGGCAACTTCGGGAAGTTCATATGCAAATATATAACCATCTGGGCCTTATACATTCCGGGGAGATGATGTATTTCTGATAATACGCATGAGTCGACCATTCACTTCGAATATTTTCTCTTCAAAGTTTATAAATTGGTCGACATTTTTTTTTTTAAGATTTTTTATTATTTTCTTAAAAAACCATTAGAATCGAGTCATATTGAAGAATTTGTATTTTCAGTAAAATTCAGTAAATTTTGCAAGGTGGTTTTACATAGACTGCGAGAATCAAATTTAAAAAAATCTGGCGTTTTTAAATTTAAATAAATTCTCTTCAGGCCAATTTTTTAGGAGCTACTCTGATATAAAAAAGTCAAAGTCACTCAAAAGCGAGACATGCAACTTTATTTTTTATTAATTGTTTAGGTTTCTTTCTTTTTTGATATTGAAAATTGCCTTCCATTTTTCAGTCTTATTTTGTAATAGCTAAGTCAGTATCCATTGTCAGTATTCAAATAAAACAGGCCACTTATGTCATGATGATGAATAGCTACGTAGTCATTAGTGAATAATTTCGCTTTAATCCATTTCCTCAGTAGTTTTCTAATCTAGATCTTCGAAATAGGTAGACATGTTTAAATATCTTACAAAAAATGTATTCACAGTAAAGATTTAATTTTTGTTACATAAAAATCTGTACCGTTCTAAATAACAATTCACTTATGAAAAACAAAAAAAATCATTTCTCAAAGCTTATGTGCAATCACTATACTTTTTTTTCGATGCTATAGCCGATGCTATATCCGAGCTTCAGCCCATACTTTAAAGATTAGATTCTAAAAGTATATTATTATATAATTTACAATTCTCGCAACTTATTATATAATATTAATGAAATTATTTTGTTATATTCCCACTGAATATATATATATATATTTAAACGATAAGTTTTTCGACATCTAGTGTCGACTCGTGAAAGCGTTCACGTACGTAAATGTTAGCAACTTATCGTTTAAATATTGTGATCCCTCCAGTAGGGCATATAGTCGACAGCGCGCGTTGGTACGATGGTGAACTTACACTCGAGTTGTCTCACTCCCGATGAGTCCCAAAAGGACGAAACAGCTGTCGGGTGATTCTCAGTGTTTGTTTGCTATTGTACAACCTCTTGCGTACTTTACTGCAGGGGATTCGAAATTTTTATACTTGCCAACTGTTATGTTGGCTATAATTATTGAAGAATCGACTATGTAACTGCTTTACATACCTGTCGGCAAAGTTGCTAATATATATATATATATATAATATATTAAATAATGCTTTATTCTTTCACGTGTAAACATGTTTGTAATAAAAATCTTTGGGGTTTTCAACACGTGTAATAAAAATTAAAAATTACAACGTTTCGCCACGCTAACACGCAGCTTTTTCAAGTAATTAATAAATAACAATTTTTTTTTTTTTTATTAATTGCTTGAAAACTGCGTGTTAGCGTGAAACGTTGTACATTTTAATATTTATTACACGTGGTTAAACCAAAGATTTTTATTACAAATATATATATATATATATATATATATATATATATATATATATATAGGTTTAAGGTGGTTTAAATACTTCACATAATAAGTAGGTTGTTAAATCTATCAACCATAAATTCATCATCAAAAAATTAATATTGTTATAAGCGATTTACGTGTTTAGATTTTCAGAAATTAATAAATAGTGAATGTTTTGATTTTTAATACAATACCTTAGATTTGATCCGATAATTATCGAGATACGGCAATCCCGTGAAATTTATTGTTTTAACATTATCTTCAAGAATATTAATTATACGAAAATTTACAAACGAGAAGTTGTAAATTCTCTGTACCCCAAAGACCACAATATCGGTTTCAAAAAGCAATATTGGTCAACTTGAAACTTTGTAACTTTTTACTGTAAGCCCAATTGATGTAAAACTAGAGAGAAAATCTTCCCAGTAGTCGCTCACAAAATAACAATTTTATACACAGTGTCGTTTAAAAATTAAACCATAAAAAATGTAGTTTCCCATCCGTGTTTTACATAAGTGCGTTTCAATGATGTAGTTTAATTATTTTTATCTTAATGTACCTTACAAGGTCTTCAGCAGACCATATCAAAGTAATATTGTAAAGGTGCTGGCTATTTTGAAGAATTATTTAAATTTAAAAAAAAACAAGTTATTTTATTGAGTTGTACAAATTCCGATCGAAGCCGTAACAAAAACGAATATTGGAGCTACTGTATTACATACAGTTATTTAAATATATCTGTAGCGATGTGAAGTTCTGTTGTAAGCTAAATTTTCATTACAATATATATACACAACCGTACAAGGGATACGGTAATCATTTGACCTTTATGGCTTTATTTTACAATATCTTCAGTGATAAATGAATAAAATATTACTCTTTAGATGTAAAGATCTGTCAGTCATAAATTGTTTATTTTATATTTTATGAATGTTATAGGATGATGGAGGTATCGAATACTTCAATACAATAGTCGTGCAACCACATCTGAAATTAGTTACGAATCAAGGCAGAGGATTTCACGTGCGCTGCAAATATAACACTCGTAATAATATTTCAATAATAAACGATGATCCGAGGGCCGAGTAAGTATTTTATATTTTACGTAACATAATGCATCACTTCAGAACCTTGCAGCCCATTGTCATCGGACGAGTCCGTAGCCTTGGAACCGATGCCGGGTTGTACGATGAAAATATTTTCCGGAGATCCGAGCGAAAAAGAAGTCGCAGAAAGTGTTAAAATAGGCGATCCTTTGACGTTAGTAATCAAAATCGATGCTCAAGACACATACGGCCTACGGATAACCGATTGCCTCGTCCGCGACGGTTTAGGATGGGGCGAACAGCGGCTTATTAACAACGAAGGATGTCCCGTGGACAACGAAATTATGGGAATGTTTCAATATTCCTCCGATAAAACGAAAGCGTCCGTTCACTTTCAGGCACACAAATTTCCTTACACCGCTTCAGTTTACTACCAATGCAATGTTAAATTGTGCTTGAAAACCGATAACGGTTGTGCAACATTAACGGTACGTATAAAAGAAAGAGTGATCAAATTTCGGTTTCTTCAGTGTTTTGGTAAAGTGAAATGTAACAGGAGACTCGCTTAACGAGACCTTCAACGCCAAATGTAAATTTAATGGTTTAAATCTTCGAATTTCATTTTCAATTGAACAACGGAAACAAGTCGTTACTTTTAAGCTTAATTTTCTTGGGTACGAAAATAATAATAATTATTTGCGAGTTTACTACACTTGGAAGTTTAACAAGGCATATAATTTTATACGTTGTAATTACGAGAGACGTTGAACTTGATAAATGAAGTTGGATCTACGCCAAAATGTTGCCGTTATATTTAAAATAAAAGAAACTAATAGGTGAAATGTCGGGTCACAACACAGTTAAGAAGCGCAAAGAGGCTATATATCTTAAAACTATCAAAGGTGGAATTACTTAATGTTTGTGCAAGAACAAAAATCTACCTACGGCTTATAGTTATGTGATCAGTCATCGCGCCAAACCAGTTTTTATAAAAGACTGATTTGGGTGGCGTGTGGGTTAAATGCTAGTTTCTTTTACAACAAAGGTTAACAGAAATTATCCTTTCATTTACTTTTATAAATAAGTATCTCTTTCCAATTCACACATGGATTTGTTTACCTACTAAAAATACTAAGACGTTTAGTTTTATATGTTGAATACTTTTTCAGCCACCCAAATGTGGTGCCAACAGACTGCGTAGGCAAGCTGATTCGAACGAAGGAACTCCAGCAACAATCGAAGTTTATAGCGGACTTTATGTTAATGAAGCTAATGACCTCGCAAAAGCTGGCGTAGAAGAAGATTCTGTTTATAGCGAAAAAGTAAGTATTTACTATCTGTCAACTTTGAAGTGGGTTGACGAGTCTTTTGCAGACTTCAGAAGAGAACATATGCATATCGCAAAAGACTTTTGCTATTGGTATATGTATTGCGGGCATAATTCTGATGCTTGCAGTAATCGCAGCCATTTTATGTATATTAGCTAGTAGACGACACAAAAAGACTACTTCCAACACGGGAAGTTCAATTTATAGCGGACCATACACGAATACAGCATACAGCCATACTAGCTAAACTATACGCAAAATTGATCATTTGCTAATATTAGTTTTAGGTGCCATTTAACGAATTTGCTCATTACAATTTCATAAACTCCTAATAGCTTTAATACTTTTGGGTTGTGGTGTTGGGATCGTACATTTTGATTCGGTTATTTCTCTCTAAAACCTATACAAAATTTGCGCGTTATCATCATCTTTTGGAGAGAAATTATAAGGGGTCGCGTTTTACTTACGTAATAGTAAAATAATGTTTACGTTGGTTTTGGATCACAGGCGCATTTTCTTTTCTGTACATAGTAAAGAAAGAATTCTTTGAATTATAGATAAATGCAGCTCTGGTGCTTAACCGACATTTTTGTTTTAAGTTAAGATAACTGCAATGATTATGGTGCTTTTTTTTAAATTAAATTTATTTGTAAACATATTTAAAATAAACGTTTAATTTATTTCAAGTGTTTGTAATTATTCTAATGAAATATAATGCAAGGAAAGTAGAAAAAAAGTAAAATGTTCAATTTCAATCATTTATTCTCTTCTACTCTTCATGGCCACTTTCTATCCTTTCCGATGAACTCCATTGTAGCACATTTCTTTACCATGTTATTTCTGCAATTATATCCGCATGCCATCTACACCTTCTACACTGTGGGCATATTTTCTTTTATTGTCGGTATGTAACAAAATAGTACATATTTTCGATTATGTGTTTTTCCTTATTAGTCCGGAAAAATTGCCCTGAAAAAGGAGGCATGTGGGAAACCACAATGGCTTGTAAAGGAATCTTGCCAAATATAAATTTGAGTTTGGGGATTCTGACCACCCCCTCACCCCAAATAATCTCGACCATACTTAAAATATTGATATTCCTTGAAATATAAGCTTAAAAATGGGTTTTTCAGAAACAAATGGATAGACCGAAATTCACAAATCCCGTGAATTAATTGGACCGAAATTTTTCGAGTTATATCGTCGCAAAGGAGAAAACCTTGGAAGGATTGTTTCCAATAACTATTGGACTTTCGTAAGAGATAAAAAGGTTTTGGCGGAGTTATATTAACACCGTGCTCCTTATGGAACCGACTTTTCGATTGACTAGAAGATCAGTCTTTATTTAATAAATCAAACATGACCGGACTCATCGATTGTAAAGTCGGTAAATAAAAAGAGCATGGTTGTAGATTGATGACCCATATCCTCCAAGCAAAACTTCTAAAGAAGGGGCCTAAGAATTAATGGGGAAGCCATTACTGATAGTTTACTAAAAATCTACTGTTAAGAATAATATAATTACGTTATAAGAAAACAGTTCTTTTTACTATCTATAACACGTATCTGACATTTTTTTCTAAAACGCAAAGAAACAACGCTCTTAATTAGAGAAGAAATACCTACTTTTTATTCAATGATTTTGCCGACGTTTCGCCCAGATATATGAGAATCTTTTTATCAATGTTGAATTAAATAAAATGTCATTAGAAAACACGCAATTAAGAAAACACAAACAAATCAACAAAAAGAATTACAAAACTATAATAAAATTTATAAATTACACTACTTCTTTTTAGAAATAATATAATTGGTACTATGGGGATTAGCTGTAACTCTAGTGTCTCTAAAATGTCTTTATAAAATTCTACCACGTACTTTTCAGACCAGACTAAGTCGATTTAACAAAACGTAGCCTGGTGAAAATTTGCTTAATTTTGGTGCTATACGGTCATGAAGTTACAATTATGAAATCGTTTATTGGATGTAAATTTTAAAATTTGAAACGTTTACACAGTTTTATAGGCCATAAAATGTCACATTAAAATTCTGTCAAAAATGAATCCATTGGCTGAGAAATTGGGTTTTGTAATAATTAAACATTTGAAATATCTACACCAATGAATAAAAAAAGGTTTATTTATCAAACGTGGATTAAGTGACTAATGGCCGGTTCCACCAGCCAAACTTAAGCTTAAGTAATGCTTAAAAACATAGACACCATTGTTAAAACCATAGCAACGATTGTTTTAAAGCATTGCTTAAGTTTAAGTTACGTTGGTGGAACCGGCCATAATGAGCCACAAGTACTACTACATATACAGGGTGATTCAGCTAACCCGTTCATTAGAAAAGTTTATGGACTTCCCGTTGAAATATTTGTTTAAAAATTTGGAATAGGGGCTTACTTAGGAGGACTGTTAAGTTTTTAAATGATGTGTAATTTGACATCTCATTATTTACAGGGTGTTCAAAATGTTTGGCTAAATCAGACCAACTTCAACTGTCCAAAAGTCTTTTTTTTAAATAGAACACCCTGTAACTTGTTGCTCTATGTGATGGAGAATTAAGTGGTCTTTCAATCTTCATAAGGGTTCCCTATACCTATCTGTTACCATTTCCCTGCTATCTATGTATTTACATTCGACACACAATATTTCTCTATTTTATTAAATAATTTCTGACTAGTGGCCTGTGGAAATTAAAACAATGTGCCTTATTTATCAAACTTGTAAACGTCGACGTGACACATTATACACGATATGGAAATCCACCAAGAATATTCGAATGAAGACATACTAAATTTATTTTTTATTCATGGAGAATGTTACAAAATTATTGAAAGAACTGGCCGTTTGCTTAACGAGAGTTATCTACATTTATGGCCTCTAAATAAAATTACATTGCAAAAAATAGAAGCAAATTAATTTAATTATTAATTTAGCAACTGTTCGATATGCCGTCCGTGGTTTTCTAAGCACAATAAAACTCTTCTGTTAACTTCAGCTATTGTGGATTTTTGAACCATTTGCACACCTACTTCAGCGAAAGCAGTTCGAACCCGATGTAATAAGTCATCTCTGTTATGGACTGGCCTTGAATAGACTTTAGTCTTGACATACCCCATAAAAAATCCAGGGGTGTTAGGTCAGGTGATCTGGGAGGCCATAGAGATGGACCATTGCGTCCAAACCAACGATCTTCGAACATATGGGATAATTCTTGATAAACCTCATGGGTTGAATGGGCTGGAGCACCATCCATTTGGTACCAACATGAATTTAGAAGATTTAGAGGTAAATTTTCCAAAAATTTGAAACCACTCCTCTAAGCATTTCTAAATATTTGATAGAATTTAAATTTTCGTCATACACTTCAAAACAAACACGATTATCCATAATTAAACAAAAACATTAAAACTAAATGTGTCTTGAAAGTTACCTTCGCGCACCATCCGAGGATTTTGTTCTGCCCAATAATGCCAATTTTTCCTATTAATGATTCCTTCTCTACTAAATTTTGACTTATCGGTCCAAAAAAATTTGGGTCTTCCTGCATTTTCAATAAAATGCTTTCACAAAATGCTACACGACGTATTTCGTCACCTAGGCGGTAAGCTTGTAGTTTTATAATAAAAAAAGCATGCATTTTACGTTGTGCCAAAATTCTCTGTATCGACGAGTAGGACAGTCCAAAATCTTCAGACGCAGCTCTGATCGATGCATGTGGATTTGCATTAAAATATGCCAATACATTTATTTCGTTGTCTTCATCACCGGTGACTACCTTGGGGCGTGTTCTGGTACATTGAATTCCAAATTGTTTAAAATTTGCTTTTGTTCTCTTAAACGTAGTTTTATTTAGAAGTCGCAAGTGTGGATATCTGTCGTTAAACAAACGACAAGTTCTTTCAATAATTTTGTAACATTCTCCATGAATAAAATTAAATTTAGTATATCTTCATTCGAATATTCTTGGTGGATTTCCATATCGTGTATAATGTGTCACGTCGACGTTTACAAGTTTGATAAATAAGGCACATTGTCAGAAATTATTCAATAAAATAGAGAAATATTGTGTGTCGAATGTAAATACATCGATAGCAGGAAAATGGTAACAGATAGGTATAGGAAACCCTTATGAAGATTGAAAGACCACTTAATTCTCCATTACATAGAGCAACAAGATACAGGGTGATCCATTTAAAAAAATTGACTTTTGGGCAGTTGAAGTTAGTCTGATTTAGCCAAATCTTTTGAACACCCTGTAAATAATGAGATGTCAAATTACACATCATTTAAAAACTTAACAGTCCTCCTAAGTATAGCCCAAATTTTGTTACTATAACTTTCTTTTCAATCATTGACAAGCGTTTGAAAACAATACTACAAAACCAATTTTTCTCAAAAAAATGAGAATATCTCAAAAACTATTGATTTTTCATATAGGTTGTGCTACATGAAAGTAACTCAGATTTAAGGGTAGAATTCAAATATACAAAAAAAATATATATCATTCCATTTAAAATAAGAAAGTTGGTAGCCACTTCCGGTGTAACCGGAAATGCTAGAAGAGCTGAAATATTTTAATTAAATAGAACTTTTCGAGCAATCCCCTATTCCAATTTTTTAAACAAATATTTCAACGGAAAGTCCATAAACTTCTAACGAACGGGTTAGCTGAATCACCTGGTGTATGTAAAATTCGATAAATCGCACCGTTTTCGCAAGAATCGCGTTTTACTAGTTGATAGTACACTATTGTTAAAAAAAATTTCCTTTTTCAAAATTCTGAAACGGCTCAAACGAATTTGACAAATTTTGGTACACAGTTTTATTGGCCAGACAAATCATATTAAAATAGTGTCAAAATCAATCCATAGGCAGAGAAACATTTTAAATAACTACGCCAATGAATTAAAAAAAATTTATTCATTGTTGGTTTTCAAAAGATGTTCAAAATGTTCACACCATTTTTGCGAATACAAATATTTGTACCCCGAAAGAAATTAAAATTTATTTATTTATTCGTATGGCACATTTTAATATTGTGTTGTGAAGTAAGTATGTTTTGTATGGTGCCCCAGAAGATCAGTAGGTATAAACCCGTATAGTGTGTTGACGAAACCGTTGTGCAATTGTGGATTGGTTGGTCTTGGCAAAGCATTTCCTTTAAGGTTTAGGAAACACCACTAAAACCTAAACATGCCAACCCTTACCGACCTTAGTATTCATATTCATATAATATTAATTGTGTAAACATTATATCAAGTAAATAAGAACATAAAATATACCAGCACAGCTATTGCATGACTACATATAATAGACCGGTCCAAGCGCCAGCCACCACAATGACGAAAAAATAGATCAAAGAAATAGCAAACAAAATAATGGAAACACAGATAATCAGGACAGAGAATACAAAATATTACTTTAGATGTTCTTTAAATTAGTAAGCCATAATGGCTTCGTCCGTTAAATTATGAATGTTTAAACCCTCCTTTAAACTTTGTTAATTGACAATTCTACAATATGTGCAACGGTCTCGGTTCCACATTCACAATTTGTGTTAGAAATCGCACCCCATTTACCTATAAAATTATATCTCTGACATAACTTCCTGATCACCTCTAAGATTATTTGTTGCATCTTGAATACGTTGCCACAATTCATTTTCATTATTTACTGGGTGTCTTGTAAACAATTGATTTCAGATTTTCCGAAAAGAAAATGTTCAAACAATCAACAAACTAACATACACTTTCTCTGCCGTTCTGGCAACCTGACGAGCCACAACACAAGGTGAGAGAAATCTTCAACTTGCGCTAGATTCTCTGTGCACCTGATGTTCGAGGATTGGCGAATCAAAGTCAACGCATCCAAAAGTGCAGAGATTCTCTTCAACCGAAGAAATATCGTCCCCATTCGCCGACTCCGTATCAATGGCGACAAATAGTCGCCATGGGTAGACGAGACTATCTCAGACTGACCCTAGATAAGCAGCCAACAGTCAACCAAACCCATATTAAGCCGATACACTCAATTCAGCATCGATAACATCCTCATTATTTAAAAGATTGTACGCGGCAGAAGTATGGTTCTACGCCGCCAAAACCCTATTCCAGAATAAGATTCTACGAATCACCACAAACGTTCCTTGTTCTTCCAAAACGACCGCCTCCATCTCGGACTCCCAGTTCCCAAAATCAAGAATTTCGCACCCCAATCACAACTGCGCTTCACGAAGTCTTGGCGGCCCATCCCAATCCACTTGTCAAACGGCTATGGGACTACGATGTCGATGACATGCCAAGGCACAAGCGGTCAAAGCATGTCATCTTAAGTAAAGTTAGCATGAAATGTCCAGCCGACGGATCGGAAGTTGAATGCTGATCCAAAAAGTGTTATATGTTAACTTTTATTGTTCAACTAAGAATGGACGCCGGCCGTATCTCAGTAATCATTGGTCTTACAACTTGCAGAAAAAAAATTTATTGCTAAATAGACCAAGACAAATCGCTGGAAATTATTTTCGGGTTAAAAAATGGGCGCTAAGTGGGGCAACTCACGTAGCCAATCAGAAAAAGGGATTTTTCTAAGAAATATTCTCCTTAAGAGATATTTCAAATAACGCCATTCCGATTATTAGAAAATTTGCAATTTCTTTCGTTTGAGGTATTTTGCTCTGTCCCATGAAATATAAAATTGTGCAGGAAAGTCAAACGTTACTTTTTTCAAATCCCAATAAGTCCCGTTTGACGCAACAAAATTAAACGCGTAACATCTCGTTGGAAAGATCTTTCCAACTTTCTTTGAACTTGAGAATAATTTCCAGCAATATCTATTAAGGCATCTGCATCACCCGTCATTTACTTCAGTTTTGTTTACTACATTTCACGTACAAGTTCCTTATACTTGAGTGCGATTTATACGTGTGTATTGGTAACAAACTTAGGCCTCTTGCACACGAACGGTTAATTCGCCGACCGGTTATTTTACCGACCGGTAAAGAAACCGAGATTATTTTACACACGGTATCGGCGATCGGTCGGTTTCTCTTTGTTGCCAGTGTCGTACAGTCGTCCGACATGAAATGTGCAAAGAAGGTCGCTCTTGTGTATTTACTGTACATGCGAAAAAAATACAAAAAATCATCAGCAAGAAAATTATGGATTCATCCACTGGTATCGGAAAGGAGTGCAGTAGGAGCATTCTATACGTTATTTGAAGTGCTAAGAGAACATGAATCAAAATTTTTCAATTATTTTAGGATGTCTGTTGGTACATTTGATTATTTGCTGCAGCGTTTGGAGAAAGATATAGCTCGCCAAGAAACAAATATGAGACAACCGGTACCTCCTGCAGAAATGCTTGCAGTTACAGTTAGGTGAGAAATAATTGAAACCATATTTTTAAAAGTAGATATATTTATATAAGAAACAAAACGATGAAATTCAACAAATCAAATTCTTATTCATTTTGTGAATTTTTGGTGAAAAAAATATAACGAAATTACTTTAGGTTTTTTAAATATTGCAACATTCTTCAAAAGCAGATTTTGAAAAAGCAATTAAAATTGCGAAACGTTAAAAAATGATTTAAATGTGTAACTGACTACTTGCAACGTCGCAAGTTTAACATAATATTTAAAAACCTAAAGTAATTTCGTTATATTTTCACCAAAAATTCCCCAAAAAAATATTCAATAACGAAAAACATTTTACAATTCTTATTCATATTCAGCATTAAGATAGTGAGATGTAGTTGAGTCAGTTGACGTAAATGAATGTGGTGTTGGAGTTTGTCGATACTGGAATGTATGGTAGGTCGGTTCCAACTGCTCGCTGTAGTTACTTCCATATGACTGGATTGGCACAATGGAAGGTGGGCAGTTATGGGAATCGCGAGTATTTGAGTAAATAACACGTTTTTCTTTTTGCTTGAAGCGTCGAAGGAGTTGTAAAACTTCTACACGAAATTGAAGTTTATCTTCTTCGTTCAATGTTAAAACAGACGGCAAAATTGAATCAAAGAACGACTTATCTTCAGTGACTACGGGGGTGCTCTCAGGTTGTTTCAAAATATCTAACAATTTGGTTTCAAAACGTCCCGACGTTTTTTTGGAGGAACTCGCTTTTCTGTAGGTAGCGATTGCAACGTCTCTTGTCTTGAAGTTGATGGAGTAGGATTTGATGGATTTATACTCAAATCTTTGTCAATTTGAGAACTATTTTCATCACTGCTGTTATTTATGTTTTCTTCTTCCATGATTTCTTCATTTTTTCTTGGCTAAGACTGGAAGCTGTTGCATTATGTTCGATTGATTTGGAAAGGAACTCCAATTGATCATAAAATATGTACTTTTTATTTTTGTAACCAGCTCCTGATTTAAGGGTATTTATTTTTATAACATTTTACATAACTATCCCGAATGTTATTCCATTTTGTAGTAGTATTTTAGCTGAAATCAATATTAATAATTAATATTTCTTGCAGATATTTGGCAAGCGGCATGACTTTTACAGACCTTCATTACATATACAGACTAGGAACATCAACAATACGTATAATTGTAAAGGATGTATGCAAAAAATTTGGGAAATCTTACTTGACGAGTGCATTCCCACCTCCATCAGAAAATATCTGGAATGAAAGCGAAGCAGGATTTTCTAAGAACGCTAATTTTCCGAACTGTTTTGGGGCCATAGACGGGAAACATATTAGAATTGTTAAACCGCATCGAAGTGGTTCATTGTTTTACAATTATAAACATTTTTTTCTGTCGTCTTATTAGCAGTTGTGGACACTTCATACTGTTTTCGATATGTTGACGTGGGAGCATACGGTAAAGAATGTGATTCCTCCGTATTTAAAGAATCGACATTTTCCAAGCATTACATTCAGATTCTTTACATATACCCGGTCCAAAATTGTTACCACTAACAGAAAACCCAGCTCTGCCATATGTTTTAGTTGGCGATGAGGCTTTTGGGTTAAGTGATAAACTGCTACGTCCTTTTGGTGGAAACAACTTAACACAACAACAGCGAGTATTTAATTACCGTTTATCACGTGCCAGACGCTATGTTGAATGCGGATTTGGCATTTTTAGTAACAAATGGAGAATTTTTCATCGACCCATCAACGTACATCCCGACTTTACTATTGATATAGTGAAAGCTTGTTGTATTTTACACAATTTAGTAAGGATGAGAGATGGTTTTGTGTTGACGATGCATTAGAAATTGCAAGTTTTGAAGATATACCGAAAGAACAAAATTTACGAGGAACAAGGTCAGGAAAGGAAGTACGAGATTACTTTACACAATATTTTAACAGTAATGAAGGATCTGTGCCATGGCAATTAGCAAAAATATAAATAGTATGTATACCTTTCTCGGCTTTCTCTGCCGGTGTCAATTGTTGATAATTTTCAATAAATATTTTGCCATGTCTTCCCAAGCGTCTTTTGTTTTATTTCTATTTTTAAATTCGTTACTCGACTTATCCCATATCACGGGCCTTTCTTCAATTGCACAAATAAACGTTTCAATGTCAAAATTTTCCATTTTTATAACTGATACACTCCATGCACTATGAGAATTGAAACTGTAATAGAAAAATCTACGACCCTGGGTAACGGCGACGGCAGAATTGCCGTTCGTGTGTAAACTTGCATTGACTTGCATTAAATAAAACAAAACTGTCGGTTAATTCAACGACCGGCTGCCGTGTGTTCGCCGTCCAAGTTTTAATTTGACCGGCGACCGGTCGGTAGGGTAACCGGCACCGGCAGGTGTATTAAATATTATTTAAACATATGAATAATAATTAATCCCGATTTTTTTGCCGACCGGCCAAATAGCCGGTCGGCGGATTAACCGTTCGTGTGCAAGGGGCCTTAGTGAATAAATAATGTTCTATAACCATATAAGCAAATATGTATTTATCATTAGATAAGGACCATTTAACTAGAGGTATTTAATTTAATTTAGTTGTACATTTTTATTGCGCAAAGATGTACTACCATACTTAACTACTAAACAAAACACCATCTTATACAAACGGCTGGTAAACGACTTCAAAACTCTGTTGCTAATGGCAACCCATTGGTTTGTCTATGATGGCAGCTGTTTGTACACCAAACTAAATGACCTTCAAGTCATGACTTCACATGCCTGCAAGTTGTAGGACCAATGGCACAGCCAATGGTTACAGAGATATATGGCCGACGTTCAATCTTAGATGGCCATCCTGTACACAAATAAACATGTATGAAAAAAAATGGCATTGTAATCAAAAACAAAGGAGGCGTTGTGTTCATCGAGCGAAGTATTCAGAACCTCAAGTTCGTTTCAATTGTTATATACATACATACATGATTCAAAAATCAAACCATAATGCCCCCTGAATGTGTATTCTAAACATTTTGCTTCTTAAACCGTTTTAATTGGACGTTTTTGTGAGTTGCATTTTAAAAGGAACAAATAATTGTAAAATACACATTACTACTTTAAATTAAAATGGCTTTTAAATACGTTTAATATACAGGGTGTCCAGAAGCTCTCCTGACAAACGAAGACCGGAGATTCCTCAGATAATTTTAAGACAATTTAACCCAATTCACCTAATCCGAAAATGCTTTCCTAAGGGAGCTAGAGCTCTTTAAAGATGGCTCCTAGTAAAGTAAAAAATGAAAAGATAAACTTCGCGAACTGACAACAATTTGACAATGAAAAACGTAGTTTTACTTTTGTTGGCAGTTCAGAGCCAACTAGTGCAAAAAATATAAATTTAACTTTAATGACAAGAAAAACAAAAAATTTTCAAATCAATTTTTCTAAAAAACGGTGTATCCTAATGACTTAAAGTAAGAGTATCTTTTAGTACTAGAATACCTGAAAATTTAATAATTTATTGTCACAAATGCTTAAAAGTTAAAGACAAAAAAGTTATGTGTTAAAATAACCGTTGACCTACCCAAAACGGACGCCTATGACAGGTAATAGAAATTCGCAATTGATGGAATCGATTCATTTCTGAAGGCTAAACAAGCATACCAGTTTTTGCTTTTCTAAGTAGAAGCGTTCTGGAGGTATTTAAAAAAAAACTATTTACAAGGCGCCATCTTCAAATAGCTCAGCTCCCTCAGGAAGCATTTTCGGACTAGGTGAATTGGGTTAAATTGTCTTAAAATTGTCTGAGGGTTCTTCGGTCTTCGTTTGTCAGGAGAGTTTCTTTCTAAACACCCTGTATAACTATTTACTTGTTTAACTTATTAATCTACTCTTTCACTTTACTCTTGAAATAATCTTTTTCGACTCGTTGTACCAGATTGATGAGTGTTGGAAAGTTTCTAACAGTATTTGCGATGTTGCTGTTTGGTAGTGGTGTAGTCAAAATTGTGAAGAGATGTCCAAATATTAACGCATCCAATTCGGTAGGACTGAAAAACGTTTATTAATGAATAACTTGATAGTACAAAGGTGAAAAAAATTAAGTTAAGCTGTCAGTCGAAACTTCGTCACTATCTACATCGAACCCGTATTAACAACATCCTCATTTGAATCAGAGGGTGCATCACTTTCACTAGAAACTTTAGAAGGTGCCACCTTTACTGGTAATTGTTTTCTTTCCTTTCTTACCTGGATATCAGGTTCCTAAACTAATTCATCAGGATTTTAACAGAATTTTTTTCTCAAATACTTACACCTCTATCTTTAAACACAATTTTTTCTTTTTTAATATGTTTGTGCTTGGGTAAATTTTCGTGTATTAATTTTGTGTGGTTAATTAATACAGGGTATTTTTTAAAAATTGATGCTAATCTTTTGTTACAATAAGTATTAGGATTCATTACAATAGAGTATACATGACCATATAAGAGAGCATCAACTTCTGTAAAACTAGGAAAGGGAATTAAGGATTAGTAGTTATTAATTAAGATCTTTTTACCTTTTCCCGAAGAAGAATTCTTTATCTTCCAAACGATCAGCCAGTGCCTGGCAACAATTCTCAACTTCTTGATAAACTTGTTCAATGTTTTTGTTAAACCAACCCATCATTTTTAATCTTTTCAAAACGGCCGATTTCTTTGACCAAGTTTGAATGTGGTTTAATGGCCAAGGATATACGGAACCATTTCTTGGTTTGGTTACTTCATTGTAAGTTTCTTTGTCGCACCAACATATGTAAAGCTCGGCATTTTCTAACACATTGTGGACCAAAGACATGTAAGCTCGCATATCCGATTTTTGATCACGTTCCAAATTTGAAGTTAAAGTTATCCCCTTAGTGTTTACAAACTGCACGATGGGTTCTAATTCTGAGATGACAAAAGGCCCACATTTTATAAAAGGTACCTTTCCAGACGGAGACATAAATTCGGCATTCGGTTTTGACACAACCTCGAAATCCAGTTTGCACATTCGCAAAAATGCTTGTACGGCTAAGCAGTTTGCGTTGTCTGGTAGAAGAATCTGCTCTACTTCGTAGGGTTGATACAGCTGAACATCGTTGGGCCACGGTTCCAGCGCTGAAATATTGCATAACAGCATTATGACTAGAACTTGTTTTAAATTGTTAAATTTACCTCTAATTCTAACTGTATTTTGTCTATTAAAGGTCCTCCAGACGTCATTTCATTTCAATTTATTGAAAAACTTAAATTTGGAAAGCCCTTTTCTTTCAATAATAATAATAATAAGCATTGGCACCAACATTACGCGTACTTAGACCTTTTTTAATTATATACAGGGTAATGTGAAATAAAAAATATTTCGCTAGTATAATGTCATATTTTGCTTAATATTTTTATTAGTGCCTAAATGTAAATTTGTTCAATCGTTATGAATATTTAATCATACTATTTATTTTATAATATTCAAGTTGATGATGCTATTTAAATTTAAGTTGGCTGCACTTAATTCACCATAAAAGCTTCCTTTTTCCGTTGTTCACAAAACAGAAATGTCTAAGAGAGGTATGTTGTTAAAATTTAATCGTAAAAATATAATCCATCGTCTACAATTCCGATTAATTAACGATGTTTTATTAAATTGCCCATATAAGTTTTTTTAAGCTGCTTACAGAGTTATTCGATATTCTTTGAGGTTAACTACATTAATGATTTTCTTTCAGGACGTGGTGGATCCGCTGGAGCCAAATTCAGAATATCTCTGGGTTTACCAGTAGGTGCAGTTATCAACTGCGCCGATAATACAGGTATGTCGTCAAAAAAAAGAAAATTTTGTCATAATCTTAACTAACAAAAATTGTAGGCGCCAAAAATCTGTTTGTCATAGCTGTACATGGAATTGCTGGACGTTTAAATCGTTTACCTGCTGCTGGTTCAGGTGATATGATTGTCGCAACTGTTAAAAAAGGCAAACCAGAACTTCGTAAGAAAGTCATGCCGGCAGTTGTAATCAGGCAGCGGAAACCCTTTAGGAGGAAGGACGGTGTTTTTATATATTTTGAGGACAATGCCGGAGTTATAGTTAATAATAAGGGCGAAATGAAAGGTTCGGCGATTACAGGACCCGTTGCAAAAGAATGCGCAGATTTGTGGCCGGATTGCATCCAACGCCAGCAGTATCGCTTAAGTTCTGTAAAAGTTAAGTTAATTTGTATAAAAATGATATGAATAAAGTTATTCTATATCGCCGTTATGCGTTATTCTTTAATAAAGTTTATCTACATTGCTATTGTTTGTTATTTAATAGTGATTCAAAAATTGGCACTTGAAGACTTGTAAGGAAGTGGGATTATTTTTGCAAGAGGGGGTAATAAGTGACTATAAACAAAATTTTTGTAGGTAGCTATTTAAACAAAAATTTTCATAATTTTATGGTTTCAGAAAATCTGTAGAATTTACAGGGTAAATAATAGTTGTGCGAAGTCGAACGTATAGTCCGGTATGGTCTAGTGGCTAGGATACCTGGCTCTCACCCAGGAGGCTCGGGTTCGATTCCCGGTACCGGAATCTTTTTTTATAATAAATAATATTTTTCTAAAACCGTCCAGAAATTAGTACTTTCCGATTTATTTTTAGGTCAGAAAATCTCATTTTGTCGGACCGAGCCAGAAAATTATTGTTTTTTTATTTATTTTTATTTACTTTCCGGCCTATCTTTAATGAAAAAAATAATAAAATAGTTAGTCTAAGATAGCGGTCAATTGGTTTCTATAGTAACCGAGTTTTGTATTATTTAAAACTATAAAATAACTTGACATATTTTGACGTTTAGTTGAAAATGTGACATCTTTTCTTTTTTTTTTACTATATAAAAATAAGTCGGGTTTTCTTTCCTGACGCTATAACTCCTGAACGCACGAACCGATTTCCACGGTTTTGCATTCGTTGGAAAGGTCTCGGGCTCCGTGAGGTTTATAGCAAAGAAAATTCAGGAAAAATTTCAACAGAAAAGCGGGAAAATCTTTTTTCACATACAGCGCCATCTCTGATACATACCATGTACTACAAACCAATATTTTAAGTAGATGGCGCCGGTGCGTCGCAATGACAATTAACGGCCAATCGCTTAGTGTTTGCGGGATAAATTTAGAAAATCATTGTTTTTCATTATGCATTTGATTGTGAATTAATGGAAGATGAAATTATACCAGATGATATTGTTAAGGCGGCCACCCAAGCAACGTTTGATTTATTACCGTCGAAGTCCCGGACACGATATGAACAAACATACCAAATTTTTGAAAAGTGGTGCTTGGAAAACAAGGTAATAAGAATTTGTGAGGATGTGTTATTGGCATATTTGTCAGAAAAATCAGAAACGCTGAAATCTTCTTCGTTGTGGAGTTTATATTCGATGCTGAAGGCCATGCTACGTACCAGAAGAAATATCGACATAAGCAAATATTTTAAATTAACAGCGTTTATGAAGAAAAAATCCGTAGGGTATAAAGCAAAGAAGTCTAGAGTACTTAATAAAGAGGATATCGATAAGTTTTTAGTAGAAGCTTCAGACGAACAATATCTAATGACCAAAGTGTTGTTGATTATGGGTTACACTGGTGCATGTCGACAGGAAGAAATCAAATCACTAATATATTAATTGACGACATAGAAGACAAA
This sequence comes from Abscondita cerata, assembly GCA_030710515.1. NCBI lineage: Eukaryota > Metazoa > Arthropoda > Insecta > Coleoptera > Lampyridae > Abscondita > Abscondita cerata. Next base: position 546,090 of record JALBCR010002259.1, read on the forward strand.
CAAACTATGCTTTTGGTTAAAATTTCAAACACCAAAACAAACAAATCAAGATCATTTATTATTAATGGGGATACGCCCAACCAACGTTCCTCATCGACGTCTCATCTTTATTAATTATAATAAAGAAACATGTAATAAACAACCTGTAGGCATACATACTGTAGGTAATGCTCCCTACAAAATAGCTACATTTTTGAGATTACCAAACCCAAAGGAATACACAGGACATTGCTTTAGGCGTAGTTAGGCAACTTTGCTAGCTAACGGAGGTGCTGACATCATAAACTTAAAACGACATAGTGGTTGGAGTTCATCTCAAGTTGCCGAAGGCTACATTGAGGATTCAGTTCAGAATAAGATAGATATAGCTAACAAAATTCAAAAAGTAGGTAGCTCAAACACAGAAATTGTCTCAGAAACTCATTATAATGTAAGCCGTTCAAAAAATCTCACGTCAACGAATAATTTTGAAATACCGTGCTTACAGATAAGTAATGCTAATAATTGTACATTTAATATAACTATTCAAAAATAATGTTTATATTATTTGTAAACCAAAATTAACGATTGTTAAAAAAATTGTTAAAATTAGTTAATAAGGAGTTCTTGTTATAAAAATGTTAACTGAATAATATGAAGTTTATGGTAACAACAATGCCCGTTTTAAAAAATATTGTACGTAATACGTCCCAAAAGTGCTTTATGAGGTGCTACACTAGTGGAAGCCAATTTTGGTAACATCAACGTTCATTCAAATAGAGGAAACCACTTGTTCCAGAATTATAACGGTTTGTTTGTATTATAGTTGAAGGTCGAAATCAATACGGTTTGAAAGTAAAAACTACCACAGGATTATCACAAAAATATGAAACAAGATTAATCTCGATTACGCGTTATTATTCTTTATCAGAAAAACATAAATTAAAATTAGTTATTTAGTTGCATGAAACTGAAGTAGCATGAACAATACTGTTATTGGTAACACCGACACCGTATAGGTGATCGTACGTCGCCGAAATTACCTACTACCACAGAAAAACTATTACTATAATTTGTTTTCTAGTAGGTTACTACAAATTTAATTTATTTGAGGTGGCGATTTAACTAGCAAAGTGTAGATTGTTTATTGGTGAAGTGAATATCCATATCGTCGCATCCAGAATTTGCAATTCGACTAAAAAATTTGCGATTTAGGGCTATGACAATGTCCGAGAATGATAAGCCTCTTTTACGACATAACGCACAGACAAATATTTACATCAGGTTCTATTGAATATTGCCCAAGTATTTCATTGCAGTTTTTCGATTCTACTAAAATCAACAAATACAAAACCGGTAATAAAATAGTATATTAAGTATGGAGAACGGTAAGGGTTTTATACCGATCGAAGACAATTGTTTGGAGGAGGAGCGGAGCGACGACTCAATTATTGTCTGAGATCGGTTATCCTAACGTTCGACATGCTTATAACGTTTTTGCACGATTGATACCATTATAAATTATAAAATTAAACATTTTCGTCATATTGACTAGTTTCATTCATTTTATCAAGATAGATACTTTGGTTGTTAGGTAGTAACTAGGGTGCATAACAACAATGGAGAATTGAGTTTTTATTTAGTTGTCAATAATTTTAAGTACAATTTTGATTATCATAAATTAAAATATGAGCGAAAGTGAATTTGAAGAAATTGAACGGGCTTGGGAAGAAGGGTGTTCCGCAATTATTCCCGAAAAATCTAAAATCCGTTATCAAAATACCTACCAAAGTTTTAAAAAATGGTGCGAAGGCAAGAATTTAAGAATCGATGAAAAGACTCTATTGGCATATTTCGTTCAAAGACATATGCAGTTGAAAGCTCCTGGAAGCCTCTGGGCAGAATATTCAATGATTAAATTCGTTAGTTTCCTTTATTCTTTCAAAAACAAATTAAAATTAAGAGATTTTTAACTCGACGGTAAGTGAATTACTTACCGTCGAGTTGGATTACTACCGCCGAGTTGGATTACTTACCGTCGAGTTGCTAGTAAATGTCACCTACTGACGTAAAATCTGTCACGGTAAACAGTCAAAAATGATCAATCGTGCAAAAAATAATATAAAGATAATACACGTACCTAAATTGAAGTATATCAATTAGAAAACAAAGGTGCTATTCATGAAATAATAATCTAAAACAGGGAGAAAATATTATGGTTTCAACCAATGATTTTACGTGGTAAAACGGAAAGTAGGTTTGATATTCAGAGAAAATCATCTACAAATTACAGGCACAAGTGCTATCTGTTGACAACATTTTTTACTACGATTTACATTACTCTTAAGGGCAATAATAAACGTTCATTAATAACAGTTGCATTTTACTTTTAGAATATTCTCAAAAGACTTACGTCGCCTAGATAGCAATATCTCAAACATGTTACAAGCACCAACAAATTGAGCCACTGGTTTTGTCTCAATTACAATAAGAAATTTGTCACTCACGATGTCGACTATTTGTTTATTTTTTAAACAGTCATGTTAATAAAAGATTGATTTATACTTGGCATAAATTTGAAGGTAAACCATTACGTTATACGCGATTTTAACTAACGTTACGCCTTATGGTAAAATAACATGTAAGTTTGCCCACTTTTATAATATTTGATATTTTAAACTGAAAACTAATTAAGGAATATCGGTAAAGTAGAATTTGGCTAAATATTAATTCTTCTGAACTTTCCTAGAGGTCACGCCAATTTATGTCATGTAAATATTAACAATTTAAAAATTTCATAATTACATAACAATTTTAATTGTTTATAAAGCAGCCGCATTGTGGGGTGGTTATAAACAACTGTTATTTTTATTTTTTTCTCTAAAGACCATGGTGGCATATACGTATCCAATCTTCAAAAATAAAATGCGCTAGAGGTAACCGAAGTATCGCAAGGTTTTTTGGGACCATTACGTTTTTCTCAGTCTACACGTTATTTTATTTTAAAACAGTCTAATTTATCATATGTATGCCGATGATTCTCAAGTATACAGGCTGTTTCACGACGAGCTTACACTATCTATATATTGGGAACTACTAATACGATTTTTATAAAAATTTACATAAATGGATACCAAGCTATGGCAAATTTAGGGAAAATATTTTAACAGACGTGCCATTTCCGGTTATACCGGAAGTAAACAGCAACTTTGTTATTTTAAATAGAACACCCTATATATTATTAACTTTTTGGATTCTACCTTCAATTTTAATGTCACTTTGTGCAGAATATCCTATACCTAAAAGTTATACTTTTCGAGATATTTATTTTTTTTAATAGAAAATTGACAGGTGCAGACCTAAATATTGAAAATTCTGTGTGAACATCCCCAACACCAAATAAAAATTATCTTGTAGGGTTAATTAGTAGGAAAATCGAGGTACTTGGTGATAAGTCGAAAACTGCTTTTTTATTATACAGGGTTCTTAAAAAGTGATGAAAAGTTCAACTTCAGAAATGTCAAATATCTTCATTTTTTTAAATAAAACTACCATATTTTTATTCATTCATGTAATTCTACAAAAAAAACAAGGGGAGTTTATGTTCACTACCCTAGAACCAAACTTAAACGTTTTTGGGATCTTAACATGTATTTAAAAATTTTATTATTTCTGCCGTATTGTTGTTTATTATAAGTAGGCTGTGTTTTTGTATGTATGTAATTTCACATACGTAAATTACAAGAACTTATTACAAGTGCTCAAAATTACGTCCGTGAACCTTCAAGCATTTATGAACCCTTCTTATTACACCTTCGTTTGTTGCACGCCTGATCATTGTTGCAGGGAGAGAATTAAATGCATTGAAAATTCTCTCTTTTTTTTTTGTAGAATTACATGAATGAACAAATATATGGTAATTTCATTTAAAAAATGAAGATATTTGACATTTCTGAAGTTGAACTTTTCATCACTTTTTAAGAACCCTGTATAATAAAATATCAGTTTTCGACTTGTCACCTTACTAATTAACCCTACAAGGTAATTTTTATTTGGTGTTGCGGATGTTCACACAGAATTTTTAATATTTAGGTCTGCACCTGTCAATTTTCCATTAAAAAAAAGAATATCTCGAAAAGTATAACTTCTAAGTATAGAACATTCTACACAAAGAGACATTAAAATCGAACGTAGAATCCGAAAAGTTAATAATATACCGGGCATTCTATTTAAAATAACAAAGTTACTATTTATTTCCGGTATAACCAGAACTGGCACGTCTGTCAAAATATTTTCCATAAATTTGCCATAACTTGTTATCCACTACGCAAATTTTTATACAAATCGTATTAGTAGTTTCCAATATATAGATAGTGTAAGCTCGTCGTGAAACAGCCTGTATAAATTATTTTCTCTTTATGATGTACAATCATCTGTGTCACAATAAATAAAGATTTGTTTAACTTAATATTTACTACTGTCTTAGCATTAAAGCTTTGAAGTCAGTTGCTATGCTATTTGGTAGAGATAGAAACATTGCCTGAAACAGCATTAGCATTAGAGCGGATAATAAGGTGTTACCTATTGTCAACTGGGCAAATAATCTTGGTAATAATCATATTAATTATTTGGACACTGTTATATTTTGGTGACACGCCGCGGTAGCAATTATGAATTTTAAGTAAAACACAATACGTGTAAAAATAATATGTATTTTCAAAGAGAATTTGCATATGAATAAACACCTAGAATTATATGTAATTGTAATTTTACATAATATAAAAATGCTAAAGTTTACCTCTACGCAACGTGACTTGCAGCAGTCGCAAACGGAAAATGAATGTAAATTGTGGTGGCAAAATTTAGAACTAATAATGCCTTACAGTGGAGTAACAAACATAATTCCTTTTACACTAATCTAAACTAATTTATCTTAATATCTAACAGACACGATCCATCTTCGTAACATATTTAAAACGTTGCTGTTCGACCTTTGTGTTTGAATACAAGCCCTAATCCGATATCAATAATTTTGTATCATTTTAACATAAAAAGATTAAGTTCTGATACTTCCCTACATATTAAAAAATATATAAATCTCATCAAAAATAAAATATGGCATTGTGCTTTATAAGAATTGAAAACGCAACCCATCATACAGAAATCTATATTAGTAGTCGTCTATTACATTTTGACTTATCTAAAAATGTAAAAAAGTACAAAATGGTACCATGTATTTAAAATTTATTAACTGAATGTTATTCTCAGCATGGGATTATTTTGGGACACTAGTACCCTTAAATTCTTCTATGTGTTGCTTTTGCAATACCTATTAAAAACTCCTGATTTTATTACTAACACCTTCTTGGTTACATAAGAATTTGTAGAGTCGAACGCACTATCAATTTTGAAACCCAATGCGTCATGGAAATTTTTGATACACTTTTTGCTTTAAATTTTGATTCAGACAATAATTTGTTTTCAGAATTATTTTCAATACATGCTTCGTGAAAATATGTTGCAATTCATTATCTTCGTCGAGTTAGTAAGTAGCATTTTAGTTCAACACCCACGCTGAGTAGAGGTAAAAATGTTGCGTCTTAATTTTTCCTATTTCACTTTTATTCAATGCATTTCTTTAATAATACCTATCTGTCAAATTGCGTCACCAGTTTAGGGGAAGAGGGTAATTATCTATTACAATACTAAATTACTTTTATATACAAACTCTTATACTACAAATAAAGTTCAGTTCAACCCTAATTTTACTTCACTTCACTGATGCAATGTCAATATAATTAAGTCTACTCAGAACCCTTTGTGGTGGCGACGGCGTTTCAGCACAGCGAGAGGCGGCAGACCGTTCACTCTCACAATGTCAATATAACTAAATCTACACACAACACTTCCTGGCGGAGACGGTGTAATGGCACAGCGACAGGTTTCATGTGATTCGCGGCGCAGCTACGGATGGTAGCGATGATGGTTCCAGCTAGTGGTTGTTTTGATTTGAGAAACATTCGGCTGGAAGGCAGAAACTCCACTGTCTTACCAATCCTTTGAGGCTTCTTTTTAACCCGTTATCTACTCTCACCCTTAGTTAGAGAAGAGTGAAACTGCTGGAGTCGCTTGTGGTTAATCCTCTGATGGACTAATGGTAACACCCTAAAAGTTTCGTTTGTGGTACGTAAGTATGTCGCTAGTGAGTAACTGGAAATATTTTTTTAACCCCCGAACTATCTCTGTTTTCTTCAAGCTACCTTACAATTTCTACCAATTTTTTTTTTTAAATTCCGACGCCAACCTAGCCACCCACTCCGCCACGAAGAGATAGAGAATCCCGCTTAACATTTTAGGTAGCCAAAAAGATTTCGGTAAGGCGATGAAGACGTTGCGCGAGAGTAACGTATACGTTTCCAAGAAGAAGACAACGCCTCACGAGATTGCGATTTACACCGACACGGCTGAGAATTTCCAGGTAGCCGCCACGCCACCTCTTTAAAGGTCAACCGACAGGGTTTCTACTTTTACCTTCCCAATGAGAAGCAACCCCAGAAGATTATAATTCAAGGCATGCTGCTGTGCGAAGAAACCGTCAAGAACGTAACAAATCACGTTAAAAGATTATATATCGAGATACTGAAAGTTTCAGATATGATTTCGGGACGAACTAGGAAACCGACACGTCAATTCGTGCAATCAAGAAGAACCAGCAGTCAAAGGCGGTATACGATCTCACTAAGATCGGTGTCAAGTGCCTGGAGTTCCACTTTCCGTACGAGTGCACGAATAAACGCGCAACCCGTACCCACAGGTCACATCGCGTGCACCCCTACCTACAATTAGTGTTCGGGCTAACCACAACTTGTGGTTGACTCAATTGCAAAAATGTGCTCGTGTATGGCGACTCTAAGAAGCACTTAAAATTCCTACTTGTATTAGGTATAAAACAACAGGGTCACATTCCGGCAACTCCAAAACCTGAAAGCCACCGTAATCGTTGTAAATACGGTCGCCAACGGAGATATCATTTACTGAGAGGCCTAGAACTCGCCCTAGAAAGTCATCCTAGACGCAGATCTAGAACGCAATCTTCAACACCCGCGCTTCTACAATTTTCACGCGAGGCATTAAGACTGGCGCAGTAAAAGATAAAATCGTAACGGCCAACTCTTACAAAACTTTGGCGAGCACCTGTAATCTCGTAATAGACGGTCCCTACGACCAAAAACTATTTCACGACGTGATCATGATCTGGGACTTAAGTTCCGACCGCAAACCCGTTTCACTTCAACTCGGAAATAACGCGAACAATGATAATCAACAAATAAAGAAAAAATCACGTCAATCTTTCAAACAAAGACCAAAAAATTCTTCGTAGGGGGAAGTCACTATTATCAAAAATGTTGAACAACTTTAAGAAGTGGTCAATAATTTCACAGATTTCATGAGAAAATTATTCACAAAGCCACCAACTTACAACATCATTTGACCATTTTTAGCTCCTTTACCGTATTAGATAACTAATACACAGACAAAAACCGACTTCGTCGCAGATGGCAGCTCAGTCGCCACCTAACAACAAAAGAGGACTCAATGTCGCTCAGACTAACACACGCAATCTCATCCAAGAAAACCGAAATCCACTTTAGGACAACAAGCTTCGATTTCTAACCTTGCAGGACAATAGCGTTTGGCAGATGGTCATTGGTTCATCCGAAGTCTGAAACATCATATCAAATATTCCAAAAGACAGCATCTGCCACACCTATCCCAACGAAGTGGCAACCAAGATCAAACTTCCGAGACCGCGCAAAGTCTCAAATAACGATGGAATTCCGAATAAAGTCATCAAGTTTCTCCCGAATAAAGGAATCGCGATTACAACCGCAATATTCAACGCGTTTTTGATATTCCGCTACTTCTCCGACCGATGGAAAATTGCCGACGTCATTGCAATACCCAAACCCCGAAAAAAACTACACCCAAACTATATTCAACCCAAAGCGAATAAACAATTAGGTTTCATTTATCGTTTTCATATAATTTTTCTAATCCGAACACTATAAAAATACTTACTCTACAGTTCATTAGTTCGGTCACATTTAGAGTATTATTTCCACCTTATCACCGTATGTAACTAAAATAGAAAAATAATGCAGGTTTCTAAGATTTCAACTTTAATGTCCCACGCAAGTCTCATCGCAAAACTCCTCAAGTTTCTCATTTTCTCACCTTAGCTTTTTTGACATAACAAAGTTTAGAGATAAAGCAAAATGTGTGTCTGACGACATCTCGTGTATGAACATTGACACGTATGATTAGTATAAACTAAGAAAATGCCAACAGTTAAAAGTAAGGACATGTGTGCGTTTACGTGCATATCGCTATCTAAGTAACAGCTTCAATGCCTTAAACGCACGAGTGTCGATAAAGCCAAGTAAAAACTTGGCATTTAAGGCATTGAAGCTGTTACTTAGATAGCGATATGCACGTAAACGCACACATGTCCTTACTTTTAACTGTTGGCATTTTCTTAGTTTAGAGATAAACTGAAAAATGAAATACTAGCATCTGTTGGGTCTTTTTATAAAAATTATTAAGTGCATCTTTTGGTTTCGTTCATACATTTTTTTATTATTCAGTTCAACTTGAATGTTTGTCTTGTTATTTTATTTTTTTCTTTTCGATCAATTGTATTTATTTTTAGTTAGTGTATGTTTTGCTTATTATTTTTTTTACTTAATCTTTTTTTTGTTGTTGTATTAATGTATTTTGAATATTATGTATGTAAGATATGCATTCATCAGTCTTCTCTCGACATCACCGAGAGCACATGGCACCGCAGCCTTCTCACCACTTCAATGACACAAATCGAAAACGTTTTTATCGCAGTAAAAATTGGATACATCAAGTCTACACAATACATTCAACACGTGCTGAATCTCTTAAGCACCTCATACAATCCTCTTTAACCGAAGAAATATCGTTTGCACACGCCGATTTCGCATCAAGGGTAACAACGTCCTCTTGATAGACGAGACTAAATATCTCGGACTGACCCTAGACAAGAAGCTGCTTTAGAAATCGCACATCTCACAAAAATTGACAACAGCCAACTCACTGCTAACCAACCTCTACCCCAGTTACGTCAACAACAACCTCCTCAATTATAAGATGGCCATCCATCCTTCTATGATGTACGCGGCAGAAGTATGGTTCTACAGATTGAAACTCCAAATCTTCCAGAACAAGATTCTCCGTATCATCGCAGACGCTCCCTAATTCTTCCGAACCGATCGTCTTCAACTCTAATTCCCAAAATCAAGAATTTTACACGCTAATCCGAATTGTACTTCATGCAGTCGTTGCAACCCATCCTAATATATTCGATAAGCGGCTCTGAGACTACGATGTTGATGACATGCCAAGACACAAGCATGTCATCTTAGGTCAAATGAAATGTCAGCCAGGAGGGTCAGAGACTCAAAAGTTGAAAGCCGATCCAAAGGGACTTTAGCTTTATTGTACATTTAAGATTAAGTTATAGAATTTTTTTAATTGAAGTAACGATAAACAAGTATGTAAATAAAAATATATTGAGTCAGTTAGTAAGTTTGGCAGTTGTTAGTGCGTGTTACGCACGTAAAGGTAGTGGGATGTAGACGTGCCAGTTATGGTTATATTAAATGAATTATTTTGATACAATCATTTTGTCTTTGCTATTAGTTTCTGGTGAACAAGGCTGGAAGCTATGTTAAACTTGTGCCCTTCTTTGGCGTCCTACCAATTTTTGACGAATTAATCGTTTGTTTTATTAGCTTTTTTGTCACATTTTGTGAAGACACCATGTTTTCACAAAGGCAAATAATCTAGCAACCTACCGCGACCCCTGAGCTAGCGAGCAACACGTTTCAGGATAAACTAGTAAATGGAAGTTCTATAGAATGTAATTTACAATCACTTTTGCTGTAGTTAAAGATATTAAATAAAAATCATGTAATTATCAATTCTCAGTAGTTACTGATTTGGAATAAAAAAATAGTATTTAATCATAACTCGTATCAAATTAAACTAGAAGAGGATGTTCAATTATCGACCATCTTCCTTTTAAGGTACACAAACATTCAGAATAAAAAAAAAAGAAATCGCGTGCATTATCTGCTCCAAATTAAAATGTTAATTTACTCGCTTGCGGTTTACGTTTTAAACAGCGCAACATGTGCATACAACCTTTCTTCACACACTTGTATCATAAATAACAATTAATTATTTTACTTAGTACATGTAATAAAATATCATTGAAACACAACTTTTGTAAAAAAAATCAACTACGGTGCTGACCAGTAAAAAAACTTTTTCTACTATGCCTAAATTAAATACTTGAAACACGCTATTTAGTGCGTAAAGTATCACTTTGTAACAGACGAGCACCAAAAGTTCTTTACAAACACTAGTTCAGTATCAACATATATAAAACAATTGAATAAAAAGTGTGGTTGTAGAAAAAATCAAGTAAGCAAAGTGTGTGTGAAGGATCTACTTTACACACTTGTGGCATAACTAGTATAGATATTATAAAGCTAGTTACTTGAAAATAAACAGTATGTTTATTATAAAAATTATTTCATTAATAAGATTAATCGTATACTCTTATATTTTGTTGTTATTGACATTCACTTTCTTCCTCAATTAGATCTTCATTTATAAATAATTGGTGAATAACACCTTCTTTTTTTACTGCCGATGAAGCTTTAATTGAAATTCGATTTTCATCTATAAAAAATATAATTTCAGTTCCATCTTTTACGAAAACGTGTTCGACTTCAATTTTTCGCCGTTTAACCATACATCCAAAGTCTGTTTTTCTAAAACAATTTTTTTACATAAAATATATGTGAGAATGAAAAACGGTTTACCTAAAATAATTCTATATTTTTGTTCGTTTACAATTACGGCCCAGGATTTCATTGCTTTGCTTTGGTTTTCGGTGAATTTTTCCAGAGGTTTTCCATCGACAATTAAACTGTAACTAAATGCAAAGTACGGTAGAGGATCGACGTGTAATTCGCATCTAGTGTCTTGTTTACCAATTTTAAATTTTTCGTTACCGACAAGTTTGAACATCCATTCTCTTCTTAAAATTTCCTAAAAAATTTTACTTATGAGTGTATAGGGCTGTTGTGTTTTAGGTTTTACTTGACCATCGACACGTAACACTCTTTTGCCGCTTGTTGTACCATGTTCAAATTCTATCGTATGAATTCCATCAGCCAACGGAATACTCCAATATGCAACTAAATCGCTATGGTCTTTTTTAAGATTTTCAGGAACACTCATTTTAACTCCGCAATTATGACGATAGTGTATAAGGAGAGCCGACAGACAACAAGATATCAGTATGTTTGTATTCTACATTGCTTTTGCGATTTTGAGCTTTAAGTAAGTGACCGTAAGAAACATCGATTTCAATTCTAGTTGTTATGTAACATTAAAATCAATATATTTCCCTAGCATGTTTTTGTGATTATTATTATGTATTTATTTATTTAGGAACACATTGAAATTGAATCAATATGAAAAATAAGTGCTACTTGTAATAATAATAATAATAATAATAATAATAATAATAATAATATTTATATTTAGGAAAACCCAATAATACAATTATTTTACAAAAAATAAGTGTTAAACTTATGCGAAAGAACTATAATCATAGTTGACTTAAACCTATAGAAAAGCAATACCTAACAAATGAAAAAAAGATCATATAAAATTGATTAATAATAGTTTTTATAAAACAATGCATCACAATTTTGTAACTCTTTAGATTCATTATCAAAAAAGTTTAGTAAGAATTTGCAGTCTTCATTAACCTTAAGATTAATTAATTAATTAATGAAGGGTTTTCCTAACATTTAAACAGAACTGATTATTATTTCGAAGATTTTTACAAGGGACGTTTAGATTTATTTGTTGCAGAAGAAATAAACAATTTGAAATTCCATTAAGTATCATATAAAAGAATATTTGGTCTAGATATATTCTTCGAAAGTTTGAAAGAATTTGGATGTAATTTTGAAACGGAAGTCGGAATTTATATAAAAAAATCCAAGAAAACGGTGTTGTATTTTTTCTATTTTTAATAAGAGTTGAATGAAAGGGTAACCAAATAACACAGCAGTATTCTAACTGAGAGCGAACGAGTGAAATGTAGGGGAAAGGAGGGTAAGACGGCGAATCGGGTAAGATGACGAATTCATAATTTCGGACGATTGTTATTAGATGGAGCTAGTTGGTTGGTTTCTTTAGCGCAGTGATAAAGTTTCTTACCTGTCTATATAGGAACCGTGAAAATATGACTTGCCTTGATGACAGTATTTCGCCATTTGTGTTCTGTGCTTGTGCTGTTGTAAGATTTGTAACAAACGAAATAAGCTTTATATAATTTTTGTGCAGTGTTTTCGCTTCGCAGTAAGTATTTTCCTTAATGTTAGGTTGTTGTAGATGTATACCTCATAAAGTTTCTTTAAAATATATATTTTTTACTGGTTAAAATTAAACTTAATTAAAAATGGCTGAGGCGGCTAAGATGACGAATTCACTAAGAGGGCAAGATAACGAATTCGTCATCTTACCCGACTTGTTTGAAAATCTTTTAAAGTATTTTTGTTTTATTTATAGGTAACAAAGATGGTTAAAAATTATCAAAGAAAGACAAATAGGCAAAGTTGGCCAAAGGAAACAATGACAGCGGCTGTGCAAGAGGTGAAGGCAGGTGCGGCTGTGAATGCCATTGCAAAGAAATATAACATCCCAGAAGCAACTTTACGCCGCTATGCCAAGAAATATTCTGTGGAGGCTTATCCAACTGGCGCTGGTAGATTCAAATGTACATTTACTAATGAACAGCTAGATAATCTAAGAAAATATGTAGAGGATCTAAGTAAAAGGGCATTTGGGATTACACGCGAACAGTTTGCGAAAATAGTTTTTGACTATGCCGAGACATTAAAGATTCAACATCGCTTCAATAAAGAAAGTAAAAAGGCTGGAAAAGATTTCATACAAAGTTTCATTACACGATTTAACTTTTCTTTGAGGAAGCCAGAAGCAACGTCAGCGGCTAGGTTGGCGGCTTTTAATAGGGTAAATGTCGAGTCATTTTTAAACTTTATGAGGAGATTTTAGCAAAAACAAAATACGCTGAACATCAGATATTTAATGTTGACGAAACTGGCTGCCCTACTGTGCCTACTAAGACTCCTAACATATTAAGCCCAACAGGAACCCGCAGAGTGATTAAAATATCTTCGGCCGAAAAGGGCACAAATGTCACTGTAGCATGCTGTTTTAGCGCCGTAGGCCATTACGTACCCCCATTCTTCATTTTTCCAAGGGTAAGAATGCAACACCATTTCTTGAATGGTGCACCATCAGGATCTTCGGCGGTGTGTAATGAATCAGGGTGGATGAATGCAGATGCTTTTATCGAATGGTTGAATCATTTTATAAAAAATGTAAGACCTTCTAAGGAGAATCCTATTCTTCTTCTAATGGACAATCATTCGTCGCACGTTACTCTACAAGCAGTAAATTTATGTCGTGAAAATTATATTACGGTTTTGGGTTTTCCTCCTCATACGAGTCACCGTATGCAACCACTCGATGTAGCTTTTTATGGACCTTTTAAAACCGCTTATAGTCGGGCATGTAACGACTATCTAGCGCAACATCCAGGACAAGTTATCACAATCAAAGACGTGGCATGATTATTTAATGTGGCTTACGACAAGGTTGCTACAATAAAAATGCTGTACAAGGTTTCAGAGCAACTGGCGTAGTTCCACTGAATTCACAAATATTTAATGATTCTGATTTCGAGCCGTCAATGACCACGGAAAAGTCACTTGAACCTTCAAAGAATGTGGACAATGAAATATTAGGATCATTGCATACGTGTAAAGATCTTCCTACGAGTATGGATGCTGCAGCGTCAGCATCCTCTCATGAGATGAATGCTCTTTCAGCAGATGTTGCAATAGCAGGACCCTCCAATTCGGAACCATGTGTTTATGAGGCAGTAGCTGGACCGTCCAAAACAAAACCATGTGTTTCTCTACCCCTTTACCTATTGCTCCTTACAAAGAAAGGAAGCAGAGGAAAAACTACCATCACTGCTTATCACCGGCACTCCAGTTAAAAATGCACTAGAAGAAAAAGAAATTGACAAAAGAATTAAAGAGGAGACCAAAGAAAAAAATCGAAAGAAGAGAGAACAGAAGCAAAAGAAAAAGTCTGAAAGAGATAAAGAAAATAAAGGATTAAAAAACAGAAACATGTGAGAAAATTAAAGTTTCCTGATGATGATAAAGAATCTTCAGATTGATCTATATCAGTCAATTATATGGAAGAAGATGAAGATAGTTTCTATTTGGAAGAAAAGGAGGACATTTGTTTAATTTGTAGTGACACGGGTAAAATGAAATTTGGTATGCTTGTTCCCTCTGCCGAAAGTGGGTTCATGCAGCCTGTTCTGGGCTAACATCAGCAGAGGCAAAACACAAGACATATATTTGTGATTTTGTCAAACTTAGTAATATATTTTTCTACAAATATTATTTTTCTTTTATTTGTTATTTATCGTCATCTTACCCTCCTACTAAAGTCATCTTACCAGCACATGCGGGTAAGATGGCGAACTTGACATCAAGTTATAAAGTTGGAAAAAAACATTCACATTAATAATATTGACATCACAAAATATTATTTGAAATAGAACTGATCCTGAATCTTCTAAACTATGAATCAAAGTATTAGATCAAAATACCAGAAAGAAAAAAAATAAATAAGCTTACTATCGTCATCTTACCCTCCCTTCCCCTATAACAATTTTATTGTATCCAGATTAAGAATATATATGGAGTATCTAAAAATAAAGCCTAATGCTCTAAGTGCTTTGGATCTAATAGTATCTATATGTGCATTCAATTTTAAATCTTGAGAAATTGTTACTCCTATGTCATTAACAGAATTTACAATTTGTAAAAACTGGTTATTAATTTTGTAGGAAAATTTAATCGGAGTTTTAATATGATGAAATGAAATTATTAAACATTTACTTAAATTTAATTCGATATCATTTGAAGAACACTATATATAAAAACGATTTAAATCATATTGAAGTTCTTTTGATAATTAAAAAATTTTTTTTTTATCATCGGCAAATAGCAGTATATCCGAGTGTTGAAAAACGTTAATATCATTAATAAAGATCAAGAACATCAATGGAGCAAAATGAGAGCATTGCGGAACACCAGAGTAAGCTGATATAGGAAAAGAAACAAATCCTTTGTATTGAACTACAGTAAAACCTCTAAATAACGGTCACTAAAATTTGCTGCAAAACTGACCGGTATATGGAAGTGGCCGTTATTGGGAGGAAAAAAAATTATTTCTATGCGTTGTTTATTAAAATCTTAGTATGGAACATAATACGGTTCGCTATAGGGTACTATATACATTAAAAAATAACTCTAAATGTGCTGATGCAATATTAAATAATTAGACGATATAATAATGGAAGAGTTATATATATTGAATACATAATACATACATTTACATAATATGTACCTATTTTCTAATTGCTCGTTATACCTATCACAACAATTAATTACATACATATACATATCATTAAATTATATTTTTGTGAAATATATTTGTATTGAGGTTTGTTTTACATTTTTAAGTTTAGTTTGTAAAACAGAAGATTCACATTTTGATAAAATTTGAAGTACTTCTACCACTAGCTCACTCTTATCATTAGAAAATAGAAAACTTTGCACATCTCTTAGTTTTTCACACACTTCACCCATATCTTTAATGTTTGACGTAAAAACTTCGGATTTTTTTGCACTACTTTCATTGTTCGAATCACAGCTTTCACTATAGTCTAATTCACTGATTATATCTGGAATACTTAAATTGGGGTTTTCGGTCAAAATATCACAATCAATAGATGCATAATTTTGAAGGCTTACACGTTGATTACCTTCTAGTAATACAGGAAAAAGCTAAGCTAGTGGAATTTCGTCTTCTTCATCGAAATCTTCTTGCAGGACCTTTTCCGAGAATCCTGCTTTCGCAAAACATTTAGCAGTTGTAATAGACAAAACGTTTCTCCAGGCTATTGATATCTAAACTAAAGCGCTGGTTAAATTGATACTTTTTTCCGCATCTTTAAAATACGTTCGGTATTTGTGAATGTTAGCAGCCTTTTGATTAAAAACTTCCTGTAGGCCATCTTAAAGTTTTTGATAATTCCTAGATCCAGTGGCTGGCAATGGAATGTAGTGTGTAACGTACAAATTAAAATAATTTAAACCGAATTTGTAATTCTCGACGAGTGTAAACTAAAGGAGAGAGAGAGAGAAAAAAAATTATTGAACCCGATAGTAAGATTGTATCTGACGGCAATTAGTATCACCCGGCTATCATTAGAGTACGGAGAGGCGTGAGTCGTAGATATGAGCATGGATACTAAAAAAACCGTCTTATTTAATTGTTATCAATAGCCTTTTGGCGCCACTATCTTGTAATCAAAGAAGATATTTACATTACCGCGAGATAGAACGATTAATGTATTCATGGGTTACAATAAAATACTCGCGCTAAAACAAGTCACTAGTTAAGTTTATTTTAGAACAATTACACAATTTGCACAAGTACAAGAAAACACGAATCGTAGCGGGCTGACGTCGCAATACCCGTTTTTCTTTGGGCGCACTAAATTTACGACGCAGTAAGCGCTAGATTAAGTTTGCGTTTAAGCTCATAACTGGTTTCGACGCGCAAGAAAACAAGTGAGACACAGTACCTTTGATAATTCTAGTAGGTGGCTACGGAGGCAAATACAGAACAGGTTGGCAAAGCGGCTCGTACGGTTTCGAGTGTTGGATGACGTCCTCTAATAACCCAACTCGTACACAGAAAAACTAGGTAGACATTTTGTAGTAAAGCCGTCGTGATAGTAAAGAGAACGTTTTGTTTGGCATTGCAAGCTTCAGCAGTGTCCAGGTTAATATCAGCTGACTCCCAGCAAATTGTTTTAAAGGTTATGTTATGTCTTTGACAAAATTTCTTAAGTTACCCATTTGAAGCTTTAAAATACGTCATTTTTAAATTTTCCGCAACTTCCAATCCTTTCTCTTTTATTAATGGTCAAGATATAGGGATATTTTTATTCTTAGCTTTACAAAACCAATTCCAAAAAACTCGGTCAATTTCTAAACCTCTGCATTGAAACCTTCTTCAAATAGCTTTTTTAAATCACATTTGTTTTTTAAAATATCGTTAACTTGTGTTCTACCAACACTAAATTTTTCAGTCAACTTTCTAGCACTGATATTGAACTTTTCACTTTCCACAATTATATCAATTTTCTCTTTAAGAGACAAATGTTTTCTTTTTAGCGACATTGTAATTTTTCTGTACGTTTATATGTAACAGCACTGTTGAACATACTAACTCAAACTATGTACGCAAAATACAATTTTTGGGGTGAGCTCTATTGACGGTCTATTGTAAATCAAACAAATTTTTAAAATCTGTTCTTAAATACCGGTAATTACTTAGGCCTCACACAATGATACAATTATACAGGGTGTCCCACCACTAACGGCACGCAGTTTCACGACCACGTCTTTTTTTATTTTGAATTTATTCAAACGAAATATCATGTAGGTTAATAAGAGCTACAAACTGAAAATATTGTCAAATATTAAGGGTGCTTCAAAAACAAGTGACGCATCAAAGTTATGTTTTTTCTTATAGAACACCTTGTATGTTTGACGACAATTTCGAATTCTATAAAAAAAAGTTTCTTCCAGGATCCCTCTACCTAGCTATTACGGTTCTTCAGATATTTTGATTTTCGAAAAATGTGACGTCTTTTTAAAAAAAAGCTAGATTATCTTGCTTATCTCAAATAAAACACCTTTTATTTTGTTGGCCCATCTCATAGAGAAAATAATTCTCTTTCATATGGTATTAGGGTTCCCTTATCCAAGTGCAGTAGTTTTTGCGCTAATTACACTTTTATGATTATAAACGATGTATTTACATTAAAATCAAATTTTCCAACACAATCTAGTATGTATGGTATGTTACAAGTGTGCTTAAAGATAAACAAATAAATGTGACATTAATTTTAATCATTGCACTTGGGTAACGGAACCCTAGTACCATATGAAAGAGAATTATTCTATCTATGAGATGAGCCAACAAAATACAGGGTGTTCTATTTGAGATAAGCAAGATAATCTAATTTGAATGTATTCATAATGGCACTTGCATTATTGAACACCCTGTGAAGTATTCCAAAATTTTTACTCGAGTGGTTGATGAAGTTATTAGTTGAAAACCAATGAGTTTTTTTCTTTGATTTTATCTTGCAACGGAGAATAATTTTTTTTAAAAAGACCTCACATTCATCAAAAAATCAAAATATCTGAGGAACCGTAATAGCTAAGTTGAGGGATTCTCGAAGAAACTGGCTCTTATTTTTTTCATAGAAATTGAAATCGTCGTCAAATACAGGGTGTTCCATAAGAAAAAACATAACTTTGATGCTCCACTTATTTTGAACCACCCTATATAATTAAAAATATTTTCAGTTTGTAACCCTTATTAAACTACGTGATATTCCGTTCGACTCCAGATGCCGAACGGAGTTTAATAAATCTATGTACATATCCTTTATAGATCTAACGAAAGCATTCGATTGCGTACTGCTAAAAGATGTGCTCCAAATATGCCAAGAAAAGGAAATACCCGAGGATTTAAGAAGAGCAATAAAAAAGCTGAACACGAACAATACGACTAAAGTACGATTACAAGGAAAATATTCCGAAGACGTACACGTTCGTACAAGAATCCGACAAGGAGATAGTCTAAGTCCGCTATTATTTAATCTTATAATGGATAAAATTGTCACAGCAACAAAGAACCTAAATCTAGGGTATAAACTCAACACAGGAGAAATCTCAATTGTATGTTATGCAGACGACGCAATAATTATAGCAGAAAATGAGGACAATCTCCAGCGATTACTGCAAAAATTCAAAAGAGAGGCTGAGAAATATAATCTGACAATATCGGTAGAAAAACAAAAGCATGGTAATAGCAAAAGAACCCCAAAGATGTAAATTAATGGTTAACAATAAAGCAATTGAACAAGTAATGACATTTACACACTTGGGTGTAGAAATATCTAGCTATGGAAATTTAACAAAAGAAATAACTAGCCAAACCATTGAAGCCAATTCAGTAGCAGGATGCCTAAAAGACGTAATATTGAGAAATTAGTTCCTCAACATAGATAACAAAGTGCGCATATACAAATCATGCATAGGACCCATCATGACCTACGCAGCAGAGACAAGAGCAGACACCAGTAAAACGAAACATCTACTACGAAAAACTGAAATGTGAGTGTTACGCACAATAACAGGGAAAACTTTGCAGGACAGAATCAGAAGCAAAACCATTAGAGAAACATGTAAGGTTCAGGACATTGTGAGATGGACTAGACAGCGCAGGCAAGATTAGAACGAACACGTAAGCCGAATGGACAACAACAGAATAGCAAAAATGGCAAGAGACAAGAAAGTCGGAGGAAGAAGACTACCTGGACGACCATTAAAGCGGTGGAAAGAAAGCTGGCAATCCACATCTCAAGAATAAAATGCTGGAAATAACAGGCCTTAAGGCCTAAATTACGAAGAAGAAGAAGAAGAAGAAGATATTCCGTTCAAATAAGGTCGAAATTGAAAAAGACGTGGACGTGAAACTGCGTACCGTTAGTGGTGGGACAACTTAAACGCTAAGCTGTTGTCTACTAATCACCTTACTTAAGAATGGCCGGAAATGGGAGGTAGAATTACATGTATTTTTCCAAGAAAGTTTACAAATAAGTAGCCGTGGCCGTTATCGAGAGGTATGGTCGCTATTAGAAGGGTCATTAATATGGATATTTCCGTATAATTGGTTTTTACTTGGAAAACTTGGCCGGTTTTAGAGGTGGCCGCATTTAAGAGGTGGCAGAAAATAGAGGTTTTACTGTACTTGGAAGCGATTGGAAAGGAAGCTTGTTATCCGAGAGAGTAACGGACCGAGAACATCAATGTTAAATAATTTATTAATTAATACCTTATGATTAACACTATCAAACTCTTTTGCAAAATCAGTGTAAATAACGTCCAACTGAGTGTTCTCATCAAAAGCTTTATAAATAAAATGTTGAAAGCAAACAAGATTCGTGGTAGTAGAACGGTTAGGATAAAAGCCATGTTGTTCTTCTATAATAATGTTTTTGAATAGAGGTAACATAATTAACTTTCAATATTTATAATTAAATTTAATGGAATAATGTTTAAACATGAACAAAATTATTATTAAAATTATATTATTACAGTACCGTAACATTGACATTATTTAGGTTAAGTTTGAGTTAAAGCAATTAAAAGAATTAAAAGAAGGAGAATTAAAAAGAAGAAACAGCAGAGTAGAGAAATGAAGAAACGAACGACATACCTACGAAGAAATTAGAGAATTATTCTAAGAATTGCAATACAAATTAGATTGATAAAAATACGAGATTGGCAAAAATAACCAAAGAAAATATAAAAAGAAACTTATTGATAAAATCAATAAACTGAGTTATGTAACGGCTTACAAACCAAAAATTTTAACACCTCTTTTTTCACTTTTTCTGACAAATTGGAGTTATAACAACGCAAAATAAATTTTATGTCCGACGGCGGGCCGGCTGATATTAATCAGTAAAATGGAAGAAATGTTAGTTAGACAGGAATAATAAAAGAGAAGAAAAGCAATGACATAAGAATGAAAATGGCCTATTGTTAAATTCAAATAAAAAAAAAAACCTTCAAAAGACAGAGCTATTAATAGATAAAAAGAAAAAGTGGTGGATTAATAGAAACAAGAAAGGAGATTTATGACAAAACGATATGTAGAACGCTAAGAACATAAAAGCAAAAAAATAAAAACAGGAAAAGAGAACGATACCTACTACAAAAAAAAAAGAAAAGAATATCATAAGATGAAAGAAGTAGACACTGAACAAAATTAAGTACATAAGTTAAGAAAAACGAAAGTAGAAATTGAATCCTTTGTTAATTATTACTAAAACAAATTGTTTTTGATACTTTTCAAGATAAATTATTAAATATCTAAACATAAACATGACTGAAGTTTGAATAGTATTAAACTATTAAATGTAGAGTTTGAATAATTCAATAAAATTATTCTGTAAATTACATCCTTTTTCTGTTTTATTATTTTATTTTATTGTTCGGGTGATTATCGAAAACAACAACTTGTTGACCATGGAGTACTGCAGAGTACTAATAACCTTCCATAATTTTTATTTGTATTAAATCTTTTAAATCTTTTACGAGGATTCAAAAAATCAAAATCCAATATGGCGCCCATACGAAAACAAAATTTGACTATGGCTGCGCCGAAAAGAGTAGGCCTAGACATTTTTTATTACATTTTTCGAAATGGCCACGTACTCTTACAATTATTCTAAAAATTTGATTAACGTGCCTCTTATAATAAGTGAAATATTAAGGCTTTTCTAAAACACCGATTTTTTGTTTTCACCTTGTATTTAAATACTCAAGTGGCTTTTTAATAAAGTAAACCCAGATTATTTATAGGCATACAAGTACGCAACTTTTGTTCTATTTAACCGACATTGTATATCCAACGGTTTCCGATATCCCCATGTAGTTCATTTTAAACTGGACACACTGTATAATCAACCTTCCACCCAAGTCAAGGTAAAAAATAAACTATAAAAGAACTTACGTTTTTGAAAAAAAAATTTCTGGAAAAACGTAGGCATTACACTGAATTTATACAACAAGATTTGGTTTGTGGCTCAATATCCGACAAGTTAGATGGACTCTAGTTATATGATAGTGAGCATCAGTAGCATAATAGTACCGAGCCTGGCACAGAGTTTGGCGGAATTTTGTGGTGGGGGTCAATATCATCCGAAGGTCAAGGTTGTAGGTTCGCATCTTACCTAAGTAGGTCAAGGTCAATGACACCTCAAGATCATCGACGTTCGGGATTGATTGTGGTCGCTCAAAATCGATCGGGATCAAGGTTACTTGCTAGGTTAACGTCCTTTAATTTGAAACCGGATGTTGGAATCATTAACCTTTATTTAGGTCAACATTAAGACTGTTCTCTCAGGGAGCTATAAAGTTTATGTAAATTTATCTCGCTTATTTTTAGAAATGTTTTCCTGATTTTGCACAAACATATAGCGAACATTATTATTTATAAGTAAAATGTGTGTCTTGCGACATCTCGTGTGAATAGTATAAACTAAGAAAAATGCCAACAGGTGTTCTTTTGTTGCGTGTCTGCTTCTGTACAAGTTATACTTGGCTTTATCGGCAACGTGTGTTACAAGCATTAAAACTATCGCTTAGATAGTGCTTTGCACTTTAACACACACATGCCATTACAGTTATTATTATTTATGTCGTGCAGGAGCTATTTTTTTTTATTTTCGTCTTTGTTGTATTTAATTTAATTAAAACGTAAAATAATATAAAAATGGATTTCCTTATAAGCCCAAATTTCGACTCCTGCGCGACATAGATAATAATTTTCTGACAACCCTACTTTTTTTTTAATTTTTATTTAAAAATCAATGAGAAAAATTAACATTAAGTAAACGATAAATACTGAAAACTCTTGGATAATTGTAAAATGAATGTACTTGCGGGCGAATTTTTCTGAGCGCAACAGGCCAGACTTGGAAGCCGATTAATATTAATAGATAAATAATATATTGTTGAATTGTCGATATCAATTTTTTTTGTACATGACGTGCATTTTAAACAGTTTTAGAAACAGAAAAACAACAAATAGCTATTTATGTAACAAGAAATAAAAATAGTGAACCGCCTACTAGAAATCTGAAATTGTCCCGAGTGATAAAACAGCCTTAAATGTAAATTTTAATTTATAAGCAAAATTTACTGGAATGCTGATATGCATTAAAATTGGAAACGTTATTTGAAATCGGATGTTGGTTAACCTTTATTTAAGTCAACAATAAATGTACTATTATAACGCGTGATTCAAAAAATTTTTCATCAAACTTTGCCATGAACGACCAAGTAAGATATAACAGGTTCATCTTAGCTTAGTTTGTACATTTGTCAATTCTGACAAATTTAATTTCAATTTATGGTTGTGTTGACATTATGGCTTTCACCGACTACCATAATCGCTGCATGTAAGAAATGTATTTTTGAAACGGTGTAAGAATTGAGGGGCAATGGGTTTACTCTACTCGTGCTGCGTTTCAAAAATTCCAAGAAACCTTTCCTGAAGTGATCGTTCACTTTGATCGATTTAATAGACAAGTGCATTATCTTTAGATTATTTTTAAATCATTTGCATTTGTTCCATTAAAAAGGTTCCTTTAAATTTCTTTTCAGATTTGCCGATTAATAACTCAGATGACTTCAATAGTTTAATATACTTTGGTAGGTCCAACACATCCAGTTTTATGCATTTAGAATAGACGTACGTGATTTTTTTCATGGTCTACTTTGATAAAAATTTTTGAATCACGGGGTACTACCACAGAATAACTCATACGTTGTCCTTCTGATGGTCCTTTTAAACAATACCTTCAGTTTAAATACTTATTGAGAATACGAGGGTTGCTATTTATATTTCTGGCCTAATAATGAAAAAACAAATACGTAGGATCGAAATTGGTTTTATTGTTTTTCAAAATATTTTCCATGATGATCAATACACTTTTGCATGCGTTTGAATCAATTTTCAAAGCACTTTTTCCAGTCAGATTGAGGTAACTCCAAAATATGCGTTTTGAATGCATCAACCGCTTCTTCGGGGGTCGAAAATCGTTGTCCACGTAATTTATTTTTGATGTGTGAGAATAAGATAAAGTTATTGGGTTCCAAATCAGGACTGTAAGGCGGATGACCCATCAGTTCAATCTTTCGCTCCGTCAGAAATGTCTTTTTTGAGTCGATGTGTGAGAGCTCGCATTGTCATGATGAAGAATGATTCGCCTGTTCTTCTGCTTTTTTCGAATTTCTCCGATGACTTCTGGCAACAAACAAATGGTCGTGTACCATTCAAAATTGACCGTCTTACGTTGCCCTAACGCCACTGTTGCTACATGACCGTTAATGTCGAAGAAATCGGCAATCATTTGTTTCGATGTGCTTCTTCCTCGAACAACTTTGGTTGGTTTTGCCTCGTCTTGGAAGACCCATACAGTTGATTGCTGTTTTGTTTCCGGCTCATATGCATAGATCCATGATTCGTCACCTGTGTAGATGTTATACACAGCCTTTGATGTACCTTGAAAGTATTTTTCCAACATTTCTAATCACCAATCGACACGAGCCTTTTTTTGAACGTTTGTCAGATTATGCGGGATCTAACGCGAACACATTTTTTTTACGCTCAAATGTTTATGTAATATTTTATTGATGCTAGTCATACTAAAGACGCCTCTATCTCACGGTATGTCACATGACGATCTTTATCAGTTCACGCACAGCATCGATCTTTTCTGACACAACAACGGATTTTAGACGACCTGCACGGGATTCGTCCTGGATCGAACATCGACCACGATTTAATTCGTTATACCAATTTTTACAGTGCTGTAGGATGGCGCTTTATCTCTGTATAAAGAATTAAGTTCATCGAAGCACTCTTGTCTTGACAATCCACGTCTAAAGTTATGAAAAATAATCGCCCGAAAATGTTCACGATTCAATTCCATTTTTTGAAATAGAAGAACTTTTCAATTTACTGTCAACAACACAAATAAAGCTATAATGGTAAATCGTCTGCTAAATTTATGTTTAAAAATATCAAACTTTCGATTAAAATCGTCTGCGGTCGCCAAGCAACACTTACTGTTGCCAATGCCAGAAATATTAATAGCAACCCTCGTACAACCTCCAATAATTAGAATTTATGTACAAAAATTGTAACTTAACTGAGTTTCATTACACTATTAAAATGAAAATGCGTAGTTTGGTAGAACAATACAATTTGCATTTTCAACTAGTTTCAATTTTCATTAGTGTAAGGTCAGCCTTTGTATTTTTAGAGAGAGTGTGTCTACATATTTCTCATTGTATTTAAAATAAGTTGTTTCCTTTGTAATTTAAAAAAATGTTGTTTTTGGTATTGTTGTTTAGTGATGTATACTAAGGCTGCATCAGGTAATTAAGAGTGTTTATGTATGTTTTTTTTAACTCCATAGATATTGCAACTGAATTGATGATTAGCAATTTTATCAAAAATAAGTTATGTGGTGGGTATTGTAAGCGTTAACAATTGGCCTAACATAAGATTAATGTCATTTATCAATTAATTAATAGTACCCGTTCCTCGGTTGATTCTAACTTCTGCTTCTTCTTCAACAATATTTGAAATTGATGGTAAAAAGCATCTAAGAAATCGAAATACTCAATTAACCAGAGTGTCAATTCTGTCTCAGTATTAAAAACTCGACACATAGTCAGATTAAGTAGTTTCTTACTTGGACAAGAACTCCTTTATAATTAGTTTTAACTTGTAGTTTTTTCAAACATCTTGAGTTTCTGAAAGAGTAGTATTATATGCAACTTTAGTTAACCACCATGTATGTTATGCGGTCAAAGTTTTGACTAACATTGTGATGAGATAAGTTTCAGCCCATAATATTGCAAGCTGGATCTCCACGAATGTGTTAGTGCTCCATCAGTATTCGGCATGATTGGAGGTCAGTCGAACCGATGGAAGCATGTTTGATTAAAGTTGCATATTGTACTATACATTCAGAATTATAAAAATACATACCCAACTAAGAAACGATCACATTTAATCATGCCAAATACTGATAAAGCAGTTCATGATAAACACCTTCGAGCAGATTCAACTTGCAATATTATAGACCGAAGTATCAGTACATTTGAACGTCAGTCATAATGTTTGCAGTATAACATGCATGGTGTTAGCCCAAAGTTGCCTACACTATAACTGTTACAAAAGGCTCAACAAGTTTCTTATGAATATTCGTGTAGCGTCATTTCATTTGTTGAGAAAATAGTCTGGAACTACTACTGTCAAGTGAAAGTACATAATCGAATTTCATTAATTTTTTTTACTGTACACATTTGTTGATATTTGTCGCATTTTAATAGTCTTTTGTTTTCACACTGTAACGTCACCTCAATTTTGCTAATGGCTCTTCATATTTGAATAGAACCATTTTGTAATCAGTGATGCTTAAACTTACGAATTAATTGATGCACCATTCATACTTCTTCTCTCGAGACAATCAATTTGAAGTAGAAACAAAAATCTCTGGAAAATCAGTTAGACTTGAGAATTCTATTAAATTAAATAAAAATGATGTAATATCAAGCTGCCCTTGGTAACAAAAACTTGAGAACATTGTTTACTGAGCAAGAGCAAATATTCGAATGTGACTTAATAGCCATTACAGCGAATTTTATCCACTATTTTTCTACTACAGCTTAATTTGAATCACCATAGTATCACGAAGGTTTTTAGGTATTGCATCAGTTGAAGATGTGTCAACGAGAACAATCAACACTTGCTATAAGTTACAGAATTCAATAGCCAGTTCTTGATAACTTTGTTTCTTGTCTCCTATTGCTTTTTCTAAATTATGTGTGAGAATAGTTTTGCCTGGAAAGTTTTTCGAGAATTTTAAAAGTTTGTATTTTTATTGATTTTGATGTGCTCTTTTCGAATTTTTCTTTTGTCACCTCGTACTTTGGCCGCTTGAACCGTTATACTGATAAAATGGCGCTAAAAATAACTTATTGAAGAATATCTCTTTCCATGATAAAAACATACAAAATAAATTAAACTAGAAAAAATTCTATATTTTATGTAATAATGTTGTCTCTTGTAAAATTAATAGCTCAGAGTTTACTTCAACATGCGTTATGGACAAAACTCCTTTCCACACCACTATGTCACAATATAATTACCCACATGCAATCCACTACTGACTATTCTCTAATTAAGTGCATTCTTCTTCGCTTTGCTGTTTTAGATGGACCAGGTGTTGCAAGTTCATCGTCTTCAGTACCGATCGAAACGTCACAGATAGAAGTTTCTTCTATACCATCCTGCAATGGGCCGAATGACCATCAAACGTGGACAAAATTATTTATTGCAAATATATAAATTCTTATATGTGTACATAAAATACAAAGTTAAAAAACTATTACAATAACAAGTACTAACCTTGGTTTAATTGATCCATGATGTTCTAAAGTAATAAAGTCACTATAAAACACCTAGCCGCACTTTAAAGTACAGGCACAAAAGAGCTTACTGAAGTCAACTAATATCAAAATTTGAGTGCGTATAAAACAATGGTTTAAGAGTTTGGAACCGTTATTTATATGTCATTAGAAAGCCCAAACATTCTCTGTGCGTATTACTCATAGTTTACGTCGCTTACAAAAATGTGCCAATTGTGCATTTTGTCCACAAATGCAGGTAGTTTGTCCCACTGTGTATCCGTGTGGAATTATCAGTTTCATTGCGATCATTTTCATTCTCGATTTCATCAAAAATAGCGTAAGTTTCTTCCTCCTTATCGCGATCTTGTAATGGAACTTGCAAATTACGACAGGTACCACTACAAATAATGCAACTTTTTTCTTGCCTTTCACAGGCTCTCTCTGACACCTGTTTTTGCATTTGCAAGAAATAAGTTTTAACAAAGTTTCCGGAGCTGGGGAGTCCAATGTGGTGACAAAAACTAGCCCACCATTGTTGCTTTTCCATCCTAATTACTCTGCATTTAGTTCATTTCCATACCACTGCTGGTGGTGATAAGCTCGGAACGAATGTAGTCGTGCTGCTGCTTCTGTTGGTGATAGTGGCTCAATATTAAATTTATTTTTGAATGCTGATTTTGTAAAGCTTTTTTTTCAACTTTTAACAGTATTGTAACCGTAAATTCAGAGGAAGCACTCCCTAGCTTTAGCAATGATCTCTGGATTTGCTTTAAGGTTTTTGAATACCTGAATAATATTGTTTAAATCTGAATTTTTTTGGAGTACATTAATAAATTTTATTTTTATTTGATTGAAGAGTCACTGAAGACGTGGAAGAATAATATATATATAATCTGCAGCTGTTTTATCCATAATACTTTAAAGAGGCAAAATAGTATAATGCAAAAAATTGGCAGTTTTGCAATTTACATATTCGGAAAAAAATATGTGATAAATAATGGCAGTAACAATTATTATTACTGTTTAAATTGTGTTTTTTGCAACCGGCCAATCAACAAATGAAAATAATTTATAAATTAAATGTGTTCTTACGACATCTCGTGTAAAAAGAACACGTAAGAACATACTTGTACTAGGTGGGCCAAAAGAAATCACCCTATTCGAAGATGCTCTCATTTTTGCAAATGACGTCGTACGTAAATTATATTTGACATTTGTGAACTAGATACATGCAGAATACAAACAAACAAGCAATGGAGCGCTATACTCCCCAAGAATTGTGGAATAATTGTGTTTTAATTGAATAAATTAGTTTCGTAATCTCGCGTTTTGGCGATTTGTCGGCCAGCAAGTTCACCTGATTTAACCGTCCCAGACTTTTTTCTTTGAGGCTACTAGAAGTCACGGGTTTATGCCAACAAGCCTCAAACAATAGCAGCCCTTAAGGAGAATATTCGACGAGAATGCGAAGAGTTATCACCGGAAGTCACGGAAAATGCGATAAAACGAGCACAAATGTGCATCAACACCGGCGGCGGCCACTTGACCAATATCATCTTCTTGACTTGACCAATAAAATTCTAAAAGTTCAAATAAACATAATCAAAAAACCTAATCGAAGTTTTTCATTTAGAAAAAAAAGAGAGCCAAACAACATCGGATGACTTCTTTTGGTCCACCTAGTATATTGGCACCGAGTGTTTTGCATTTGAAGTTATCGCTTTGATAACGATGTTGCATTAACATTCAATTGCAGTTACAGTTAACTGTTATCTTTCTTAACTAATAACGGAAAGTTTCTTATAGTGCATCTGCACAGTCGCTTGTTTTCAGCGACAAATTAAGTCATGACGTGTACTATTTGGAATTTTTCCCACTTTATTTATATACATTTGTGTATATCACATATTGTTTGTTTAACTGCATCCTTCACGAAATTATCAAGAAATGATTTTCATTTTTGACGTTTTTGTTTTGCCACTGAAGGATTTGCATTTCTTTCGTGCCTTTTCTTAATCGAAGTCGAAGTATTTGCATTGATCAATGCTTCTGCACTTCGCTGTAATAAATTAAGAATTAAGTAAAGTTGTAACGTACAAATTATACAGATAGACCGAATTTGTGATTCTTGACGAATGTAAATTAAAATAAAGAGAGAGAGAGAAAATAAACAGATAAGCATTTCATTGAACCCGATATAAAATTCGTATTCGACGGTACAATTCGTATCAACCGGCTAGGTCACTAAAGTACAGGAGGCGTGTGTTCAAGATATTAGTAAAGATACTAAAAGAACCGTCTTAAATATTTGTTGTCAAAGCCCGGCGCCACTATCTTTTCATAAAGAGATACTTACATTTCCGCGAGATAGAACGGTTAATGTACTTAGGGCTACAATAAAATACTCGCACTGAAAACAAGTCGTTAATTAAGTTTATTTTACAACAATTACACAATTTGCACAAGTACAAGAAAACACGAATTGTAGCGGGCCGACGTCGTAGTACCCGTTTTTCTTTGGGCGCACTAAATTTACGACGCAGTCAGCGACTGGCTGATCTATGTGTATATTCGGCAGCAAGATCAAAATCGATTATTAACTGGTTTTCGTCATGCAAAATAACAAATAGTCACAATACCTTTTTTTATTCTGGTAGGTGGCTACGAAGGCAGACACGAAGCGGGCGTGGTTGACGAGACGGCTCGTACGGTTTCTAGGGTTGGAGTGCCATCTTCCAACACTCACAACTCGCATAACGGAAGCAAGGTAGCCATTTTACGAAGACAAAGAATTTCGTGGTAGTATTTTATTTTATAGTAGTAATGTCGTTGTAGTAATTTCGTGGTAGACATTTCGTGATAGTAATTTTGTCGTAGTACTTTTGTCTCCGTACTTTCGTCTAAAAGAGAAACAAAAAGATGTCATCCACAACCGCCTAAACGCACACGCCAAACTACTTACGGTGTTCGAATGCGGAAAACGCATAAAATATGCAAAAATATTCGAGAGAAACACTGGGCTTTGTTGTTAGAAATAGTTAGTACTTTCTCTCCTAAAAAAAAAAGATGTGCGATTACTACTGATGTCCATCGAAAAGCAGTAGATTATAAATTACCTAAGCGACATGGGGTAGTTGTATAGAGCGCATACGATCGATACTACTGGCGACTGATTTTTTAGTAATCATTAACGTCGAGAAACAAGACGGAAGTGACCAACAGACACCGTGAAAACGAACCAAAACCGCCCTCTATCGGCGCTCCGAATAACTCCACCAAGAATCACACCAAATTTGGCGCGATGTACAAAAATCATGTAACAAAGTAAATAGTTGTATTTTTAATTCATAAAATACGTGCATAACTGTGTTTCAGGGCACCAATCTGATACTGACATGGTATCGTATAAAATAGTCCAGTAATTACATTTATAATTAACGTCTTGCTTGCAATTTTCATTGTAGTATTCCTATGGTATCATGTTAATCATTACTTTATTGCTAATATAATGTACTTACTAAAGCTCATTCTATACAATAACTGAATAGTATTAAAAAACATTGATTTCTCGTTAGAAAAGTTGAAAAAATACCAAGTGTAAGGTTATGTGTTATGTAAACAACAGATTATACTACATGCAATGCTTGCATACAAATTAGACGAAACGACGTTTTTGAATTGCATCTTACGCAAATCTTAAGGATATTATTGTTTACACAAATAAAAAACTATGTCACATCAATTATACTTTAATGCAACGAAGCGGCCGTTTTACTTTTTGTTGACAGATGAGTAGAAAAAAGTGATACTTTACGGCCGCAAATTAGGACGTAAATTGTCTCTTTTTAAGATGACTGCCTAAAAACTCTTTTTATTCCCAATTATTTTAATATAGCGGCAAAGTAGAAATTCTAATCTTCAAAACTCCCATAAAACTTTCCAGGTAATCACTTTTTTGAGCACCAAATGACTGTAGTAATAGTGTTATATCTATTATGTAGCAAAGTTTGCTTAGTTTTTTATTAGTCTAATAGTTGATCTATTGTAGTAAATTATTTTAACTATTAACGTTATTAGATCGCAAATAGTTTGTGCGTTGAGTTTTTCAGTACTTTTTCAGGATTATAGTTATAGTTTTTTTATTTTTTAAGCCGTATTTCAGTGCTGATTTTTGTGAATAATATTAGTCTTACCAAGTATTTATACAATGGTCTTACTATAGGGAGGCTTTTGGCACCGTTTTTTTGAGAATAAACTGTTAGAAAAATGCACATTCAAAACGATTATTCTTGTTGCGAGAGAAAAGTTAATCAATAATTAGAAACTACAATGCATTTACGTACGTGATCCTTAACACGAGTCGACACTAGGTGTCGCAAAACTTATTGTTAAATAAATAATCTTCGTTAATAGTTATATTCATAATAATATTAAGTTCTTCGAAAACATGTAGACAAAGTAATAATGATCGTGAATGGCATTCAAATTCAATATTTATTTTAATTCATTTTTTGTAAGCAATTAGGGTGGAACGACTACGATATATAATATGCGCCTTAACCTCCGCCGTTTTTAAAGTTACATACTACACATGTAAAGGCAATGCAAAACTTGAATCTCCTTTTTTAACAAAATTAAGACAATATTTGTGAAAATCTTGTGTTGTTTCTCGTCGACTGTAATAAATAAGAAAATTATATTTTAATTGCGCGTTTATGTATACTGCGGTATAGTATGTATACAAATAATAAACGAGCACCTGTCTACAAGTGTTTTATTCTGTATGTGAGCAGTTTTTTTATTTTTTAATTAACTTTTGTTGGATATAATAAAAGGTAACCGTTTTAAAACGAACCAGAGACCGTTACACATATTGTAGAAGATTGTCAATTAACAAAGTTTAAAGGAGGGTTTCCAAACATTCATAATTAGCGGATGAAGCAATATTATGGCTTACGAATCTGAAGGACATCTGAAGTTCAGCAATATTTTGTATTTTTGTCTTGATTATCTGTTTTCCATTATTTTGTTTTGCTATTTCTTTAACCTACTATTTTTTTCGTCATTGTCGTGACTGGCGCTTAGACCGGTCCATTATATGTCGTCATGCAATGGCTGTGCTGTTATATTTTATGTTCTTATTTACTTTCTATAATGTTTACACACTTAATTAATATTATTACATGTGAATACTAGAGGGGGTAACGGTTGGCATGTTTAGGTTTTAGTGGTTTTCTTAAACTTTGAAGTAAATGCGTTGCCATGACGAACCAATCCACTATTGCACACGGTTTTGTCACCACACTATACAGGTTTATACTGATCTTCTGGGGCACCATACATAACATTTACATCACAATACAATATTTGTATAATGTACCATACGAATAAATAAATAAATAAATAACCGTTTTAAATTTAATTTGTTTTCTACTGTATATTTCTATTAGATAGAGATAATGGAAGATTTATGTACCTACATAATATATTATAATCACTTTTAATTATTTTATTTGTCAAAACAACATTAAAAGATGTATTTATTTTGTAATTAACAGTAATAGTTGCAATTCAATGTAAATAAAACTAAAATAAAGAAAAAATACTCCATCAGCAAAATAATGAGCTACATCAATTCAAAGTTCAATGCGATTTATAATTCTAGGAGAACAAGGCAATAGTTACACAGAAAATAAGGCCAAATTAATTAATATTTACGTCATTACGAATATAAAATTACCAAGTACAAGTAAACATTTAATTTTTGCAGACTGTATTACGGTACATGTTACCAATAGTACAACTAGTGACGCAAATTATAAGTAAATCCTTTCTTCCGCAAATCATAAAGAAATACATTTTTAAGAAGGCTTATGTTTCTGTTCACGAACTTTATCTTTTCTTCTCTCATTTTACCTTATGGTGTTGGGGTATTAAGCCATTTTCTGTATTCTTGCCTATTATTGGCTAGAGTATTTATTTGCAGTTGTTTTTCCTCTGCTTTTGGCTGTTTTTCTATATTGTTTTTTCACATTTTTTGAGGTCTTCTTCTATGTCTTCTTCATCTACATGGTCATCTTTAGGTATTTGTCGTTGTTCATTCGTCGTAGGTCGCCGTACCATTAATGTTGTTTTTTCGCTTACGTTTGCACTATGGGATCTTGTTCTAGTTCTTCACGAATCACGAATGCTTCAGTTTCTCACCTTATCGCGACCTGTTTTTCTTACTACCCTTTGTAGATATTCCTATATACAGAGTCTAACAAAAATGTAGGTCATAAATTAAACCACATATTCTGGGGCTAAAAATAACTCGATTGAACTTAACTTACCTCAGTACAAATGTACATTCAAAAAAAGTTACAGGGTGTCAAAGTTATAATTTTTGAAAAGTTTTTTGGTAATATTTCCCTTAATAAAAGCACGATTTCAACGAAATTTGGTATTCAGCAGTTTTTCAGCATGAGAAATCACAGTTTTGATGTACATTGTAGAGGGCGCCACAAGCAGCACTTTGCGTACATTAAAATGTTCATAACCTTTGCCCCTCGGTATATGGGATTGTTGTTTGAAGATTTTCATTTCTCGACGTGATGAGCTCAAAAAGGTATACTTGAAAGATGTCAATTTGGCCAACCGTTTCCAAGAAAATCAACAGTGAATCATCGGTGAGCTACGGCCTCTTTTCATTATGAAAAATTGCGAATAACAAAAAATAAAGTATAAATGATTTTTTTTGTAAATAAATAAGATTAAATAAAATTTTGGGACCTGCAAATAACTTAAAAAAATCATTTATACTTTATTTTTTGTTATTCGAAATTTTTATACAAAGTGGCCCACCTAAAACGAAACACATTGTATTGTGATGTAAGTGTTATGTATGGTGCCCCAGATGATGAGTGTAAGCCTGTATAGAGTGGTGACGAAACCGTGTGCAATTGTGGATTGGTTCGTCTTGGCAAAGGATTTGCTTCAAAGTTTAAGAAAACCACTAAAACCTAAACATTCCAACTCTTACACACTTTAGTATTCATATGTACCTAATAATAAACATATACACATTATAGAAGGTAAATAAGAACATCAATATAACAGCACAACCATTGCATGACGACATATAATAAACCGGTCTAAGCGCCAGTCATGACAATAGATAATAAGGAAAAAGAATACAGTACTTTAAAATAGTGTGGACATATTGAAAGACATATTGTTTTATCGTTAATGAATGTCCCTTGTAAACATAAATTGGCATTCTCGACCCTACAGCAGTATTTTCTGACATTTTTTTATTTTTGAAAATAGGGCTGCCGGGGTCCCCTGTTTGTTATAAGATGCATATAACTGTATAAAGAATTAAAAGGGTTTTCATATGAGGTACCTCTCGACGTCCTATCGTAAAGTTATTGAGGGCGTAAAATTCTGTTAACATCTTGCCGTTGTTGTTTAGCTCGCCTATTCCATATCTCCCTATTACATTCAATTTTCTCCTCTAATTTCTTTCTACCTTTTTGTCCCATCATAATTATAATATCTCGGTTTATTTAATTTTTAACTTCTTCTTTTTTTTTTTGTAAAGTTCGCCAGGTGGTTAGTAACTCCTGGATAATAACATAATAACTGACTCTGACTCAGTTATGTTATTATCACATCATATTTTGTAATCTAAAAACTACTTTCCTTTCCATCGTACGAAAGCCATTTTTGTAAAGCTCTTCTGCTAAAAACTATGACTATAAGTAATAAGATTTGCAATCACTTTTCAAAAAAACAAAAATGAAGTTGTGATTAAAACGTCCTTCCTTAAATAAAAGATAACAACTGATGTAACTAACATAACCATCTGATCTAGCATTGGCCCAAAGAAGCACCCGCAACAAGAGTGCGAAACGTCGCCATACTCCAGAACTAGTGTTAATTTTTTGTTTACAAAACCTTCTACTACAACAAAGAGTCCAAGAGTTAATTTTTAGCTTTGTTGTGTGGGTTATTTGATCATAGAGGGTGTTTTTCACTTCATCTTCTTGTTAGCTTGTTGGGGCATATATGTACATTAACAATAATTATGTTCCTAAATTTTGCTCTGATATGATCCTTTCTGATACTCCTTTTTATTCTATTAGTGCTTTTGATGATTGTTCCAAAGTCGTGACCCAAGGTACAAAATATGCGTTGTCTTTTCGGAAACTGGGTTTTCTTGTGATTGTGATTTTTTTTGTGTATTTTAGATGCCCCGCAGTGCTACCAGCAAAAAAAGACATAGTCTGATCTGGACTCGTTGAAAAACGAAGCTGACGATGTTCAAGCATTAGAGCCGCAAGTGAGAAATGTGGTTTTAAAACGTGAAACTTTACACGGGTTTACAATCAAATGAGTACTTGATGAGACATACAAAGAAAGCAATGCAACCCGGCAACTATTTTCTCAAATTTAGGAAAATGAGCTAACAAATTACGTTCGGCGTGCATCAAAGTAGTGCTTCGAACTTACATTCCAAGAAATGCAAAAACTGACACATGAATATGCTTCTTCAAACAGATTGAAATACCCAGCAGTATGGTATAGAGACAAACGAGCGGGCGAGATGTGGTACCGCTACTTAAGAAAAATCATAGAGTTGTTTTATCATTAAGACTCCCAAAGGTTACTAGTTGGGGGCGAATGACTTGTTTTAATCAGCCGCATGTTAAATTAACAAATTAACTGGAGCGTATAAAAGACAGACTTGGTCTCCTTACAGAGTATTAAACTTGGATGAAACTGGGTGCTCAACCGTTTATAAACCATTCTGGATATAAAAGACAAACAAGTAACAGCTGTTGCTTCTGGCAAAAGCGGCATAAACGTGACGATGATTGCATGTACGAGTTCCGCAGGAACCTTTATCCCTCCAGATTTAATCTTTCTCCTCTAATATAAGGCCAGACTTCAGTGTGACCCGCATTTGGCCATTCAATCAAGATGTTTTGATGGATTAGAGTTTATTTCAGCTGAACTAACAAACAAGCCATACGTAAAATTTGTGAAAAGGAAAAAGTTGCTTGTCTGGCGGAAGAAGCTCACAAAGAGACCAATTCCACTGCTTGTGTTTTACCAGAGGACAATGGGAGAAAACTCGAGAAATCTCGTATTGTAACAGATATACCGGAAAAAGGAGAATTGGAAAATATCAAACTTAAAAATCAACGCTAGCTATACCATGCCAATTAGAGAAAAAAAGACCAAAACTGCCATCGAGTAAAGACGAGGCAAAACCGGAATTGACGGATACCGAGAGCTCTGGAGAGAAAATATCCAATCGTCCTCCTCTGCTGAGGAACATGAAACTAATTTTCTTGAGTGGCTTTCAAAGTTGGAACCTGGGTTCTAATCGAATACTCAGCTTCAATGCCAATGAACTTGAAATCTAAGATATAGTATGTTGAATAAGTAGTCGGTATAGTTGGAGAGGACGTGATTGTTGATTGCTTCCAAAGTTAATAAAAAACATTTAAGATCTCGTTTCCAAATGCCTTAACTGAGCGCTAATAAATAATTTTTTGACTGTATCTTTTATTTTTTTTTGCCTTTTATCCCTTGACAGTGGTAACATACCCAAGGTCCACTGAGCCGTTGTGCTTTGGTTTTTTGCCACCTTTTTCTGAAGTATTTTTTTAAGTAATAATTCTGTTACGTTTACTGAATAAACCCAAAGTGCCACGTTACCAAAATAAAAAAAATTTTTTTAAAATATCTTTGTAATGTGTTGAAAAAATTCTTTAAAAACACCGGGTTAAAATACAACGGTTTTCACTATTTATGAACTATGTTTAAGTTATTTACTTCATTTGCCTTGTACTTGCTGACCTTGTTATTTGTATTTCTTGTTATCCATTTCTCCTTTGTGTTTTGCTCTATTAATTCTTTGATTTTTAGTTTGTAAGAACTAAAATTATTTTCTTCTCAATAGCATCTCTTCATAATTTGAAGCTTGGTTTTGGTTTTCTAGAGATAAATAGTTTTATTTTATTTATTTTCCTCTCAGGCAATAACTATTTACTTTATCTACCTACGTTATTAAACTATTACTGGATTTTTTTTTGAAAAATAGATGTCGAAAAGACTTGAAGAAAGTAGATGTTAAAGATCAAAACACGATAAGATATGATATGATTCTTATAAATGATAAGGTGGTTGATATAAGGAATGGTTTAGATTTGACTAAACTCTCCTCATAGTTTTGAAAAAATGCAGTGTAATTTTGTTTAGGTACGCCTCTACTTTATAAATCGGGTACAACGAAAAGTATTGAGAGATGCAATTTCGGAATAAAGTAGTAGAAATGATATTGTTACCCTTGACTCTCGGTTGGCGCACTTTTATCTGCCCCAAAAATTGTTATCCACATTCGTGCGTTTATGTGTCAGTTATTATTTTTACTCACTATTTTCGCTAGCTTTTAAAGTGGTATGTATTACTGTTTTACTATATATTTTTTTAAATCTATTAAATTTTTAATCTATATATGCTATTTTTATAAAAAAATTTCTTAAGAAATGCGTTTTTTAAAATATTATTTCTATATTTTTTTTAAATAAAAGTTCTTTTGCATATTAGTTCCTGGTAACTTTTAAAGCGTAGCACCAGGTGGGGCAAACTATCGCCCCCTTAAATACAAAATAAAAATTGGTTAAATAAATGCTTTACAATTAATTTTGTCACACAATTGATATGTTTTATTATTATCAATATAATGTTTTTTTTATTTTCTTACATTAGTTAATAACGCATAAAAGCATTTTTAAGATTTATATTCATTACTGTTGTCAAATATTTTTTTAAAGTGAAACATTAGAAAGATATAATTATCATTAGAGTAATTAATTTCAATTAATATTTAATGATAAATAACACCATGTGGGGTAAATTTTAAATACTGCATAGTGCTATTAACAATGTAAATCAGAATGTTAATATCAATAAAATAGATTTCTGAGACGACAATTCACCTCACCAGGAAGGTTAAACAAACTTTGTGCGTTGCAATAAACGTGAGTATACATTTAATAATATTAATTTAAAAAAATTTATTTACATGACTTTTGTATATATTTCTTGTAAGTACGATAATTTAAAACAATTACTTTTAGTGTTAATTAGAACCATTGATCATAGAATAATCAATGTTATTACTTTACAGTAGCGGAGATTCTATTAAAGTATGGGTAGATTCAGTCAAGCCAAATTATACTTTGAGGGGATTTTAGAATATTTTCGAAAATATTGTTTATGCACATTTTTTTCAAATTAATGTTTTTATTTAATTTTACCCTAAGTAATTTTTTCCATGACGATAACTGACCCAACAATATCTAAAAAACAATGTTCTAACAAACTTTTAAATTGTGTTCCACGGTTTCTAATGAACTTTTGTTCGTTTTAAGTGAGTAATAATCATATAAGTAGGAACATAGATGTCCGCATAAGTATATAGTTCATTCAAATAGACTACATGAAAGATTATTAAAGATTCAATATTTAACGCGACATAACAGTGAATAATTTTATATTTAATTTTATATAATTTCTATTAATAAAGTAGATTGTGTAAAAAAAACATTAAAAAGAGTAAGTTTTTTAACAAGTAGTATAGGGGAAAAATGCATGTAACGTACATAAATTAATAAATAATTAAATTAGCGTAGTGTCGCAAGAATTTATAAAATTCTCACACGCTTTATGTTATTCACATTAATGTGAAAACTTTTGTATGTTATCATATATATGTTTAATATTCAAACGTGTGTAATCAAAATTAGGAAAACCTTGGTACGAAACTTTTTAAATTTTTGTACATATTGTGTCAAAGTATGGATTTTTAAGAGGCTAGAACGTATATTAACTGTGGTTTTCAAGTAGCTTGAATTGTTGTGAATTACAATTGCAGTGTAAGTAGTAATTGTAATATTAATTAAAAAATATGATTTTGCGTTATTAATTGCACATATAAAAGTACTTAAAAACTTTCACGTAGAATTTATTTTGTGTTGGGGTAATAATAATCTACTTACTTTCTTAAGTAACAATTTTTGATTTTTGATATGTAAATGTAGGTAAAAATAAATGACTCCTGTATTATTGAACAATAACTTTAGGTTTTGTTGAAATGTCTGTTCGGCCAAAATTAACAGAGAATTTTTTGAGGGATCTTTTAAGAAAATTTAATGACGACATCAAGAATGTCGAATATACTGTATCTCCAATGTGCCCTGGTGAAAATTTCGCTAGCGATTTATGCAAAATAAGCGTAAAATATGAAAGTAATAGGTAAGTTACGTTAAATTATTTATTTTTACTTCAAAATTGTGGCTGTAGTGAAACCAAGGAGGAAAAATTCTTCGTGTTAAAGTGTTTGTCAGAACATGATGTTACATCTGAATATGCGAAGTTAACGAAGATTTTTGATTTTGAAATTGATGTTTATAGCAGAGTATTACCTAAGATTTACAGTTTGGGTAAGTACATTTTTATTGTAACAATAACAATTTTTTGTTTGTTTGTTTGGGTGGTATCGCTTAGATTGCTAAAGTCATTAGTGTTTTAGTATCGTAAGTATGTAAAATGATATTATGGAGAGACAAACTTTATTTTAACTATCGATTCATCTAATATAGGCGATCATATGCGTTGATTTCTTTTAAGAATTGTAGGGTTTTTCAGGTATAATTTGCGGAATTAAAATATGGTGTCTTGTCTGAGTCCACAGTTCTGGGTCACATGATCGTAAATCGTGTACTCAAATAAGATGTGACTTATACTCACATGCACTCCACAAGTTATGCATTGAAGTAATTCTTCCTCTCTGAAGAGGTTGATACACACTCGAATTAGAATCACTTTTTCACACCTGATTAAGGGAATTGGACATTTTCACTCTCGCAAGTGTTGAGCTTTGCAACAGTCTGGCCCCATTCTAGCTGCCATGAACTCATAATTAAATCTTTTAACCTGTAAATGTTGCAATTTCTGTTATTGGGTATCTAATTAGCAGCTTTTTTCTCACTTGTGCGAGACCTTCTATTTGGAGAAAGGAGGTGAGTTAATTAAACTCCCGACGTTTTGACCGTTTATTTATAGCATGGTCTTTTTCAGAGGCTCTAAAAACTAGTGAAGTAATGTAACGTTTTAAATAAAGTAAAGTTTCTTTTTATTTACCCAACGTTTCGACCGTTTATTTATAGTACGGTCTTTTTTCAGGAGCTCTAAAAACTGGTGTAGTAATGTAATTCGCAATTTTATTTTTACGGATGACAACATTACTTGGGACTAGAGTTTTTGGATCAATTGTTGTGAATTGCTAACTATCAGGATAATAAAGCTCTGCTATGTAGATAGTTGTATTCTGTGATAGCCGTTAAGAAGGTGCTTCGTTACAATTGGGGAATTTTTTTAAAAAATAAAAAAAAAAAAAAAAAAAAAAAAAAAAAAAAAATAAAAAAAAAAAAAAAATAATAAAAATTAAAAAATAAAAAAAAAAAAAATTAAAAAAAAAAAAAAAAAAAAAAAAAAAAAAAAAAAAAAAAAAAAAAAAAAAAAAAAAAAAAAAAAAAAAAAAAAAAAAAAAAAAAAAAAAAAAAAAAAAAAAAAAAAAAAAAAAAAAAAAAAAAAAAAAAAAAAAAAAAAAAAAAAAAAAAAAAAAAAAAAAAAAAAAAAAAAAAAAAAAAAAAAAAAAAAAAAAAAAAAAAAAAAAAAAAAAAAAAAAAAAAAAAAGTAAAAAAAAAAAAAAAAAAAAAAAAAAAAAAATTGAAAAAAAAAAAAAAAAAGAAAAAAAAAAAATATAAAAAAAAAAAAAAAAAAAAAAAAAAAAAAAAAAAAAAAAAAAAAAAAAAAAATAAAAAAAAAAAAAAGTAAGTATATCCATCCTATTTTTTTTTCTCTTTCATTTGTTTTGGAAACATCGGTGAATATTATGTGTTGCATATTCCGCACAAAATTTACTATTGGAGTTACTGTGACCCCTAGGGCTATTTACATCCAAAATTGTTGTTTTAGTGTTATACCTATGCTTTACACAAAAAACACATTATAATTGGAATGGACAAGTTGGACCCGGATCCCTACCGCATTCGTAGAGTCTGACGTTTTTAAGGTACTGTAGTGATAGCGTATTTGTGTCAATATACAGACTGTGAGATTAACTTGCGCGAAAGGTCTTCATGCATGTCTTAATCCTGAATGACAAATAGTATCTAGGCGTTTAGCGACCGATTTTCAATCAGAACCATACAAGGCGCATTCATAATCTATTTTGTTAAAAACTTTACAATGACTGATTAGTCCCTCAATATGTTAACTTGCTGTCAAGAGTCAAGCCTAAAAACTTGACAAAAGGTTTACAAATCTAGGATTGGAGTGTGGTTTCGTAGTCTGCAGGTATCTTGGCAAATATAAATCTGTATTTTCGGAATCTCAACCTTTCCGAACCCCCCCAATAATCGCAAAAATGTTAAATTCTTTTGATCGCCTATAACTCGGGATGCCGTGCTCGTACAAGCTATTCTGATACAAGCTAAGTGATAGTTTTGCGGTAAATCTTGACCAAACCCGAAAAAACAATTTTTTTTGCGAGAAGCTCAAAGGTAGGGTCAGAAACAAATAGATTGCTTGAGTTATGGCGTCACGAAGAAAAAAATTTTTGCAATTTCTCTCTCGCAGCTCAACGGAAGGCTAATTCACGGCTACAATTTTGTTTGATATTCGGAATCACCTCGTTTGATCACCAGTCGAAGTTTTAGGTACCCATTCCTAGTACACATTTTTGCTTTTTCCTTCACACTCTCTTCTGGATTTTTCTTAGTCTTCTCTTTGAACGATTTGAACGGTGGTTTCAAACTTTTTGTCTTCTTCTTCAACTTGTGAGTATTCAAATCCATCTCGTTTTTTTGGAACTAAAGAACATTCTTTTGATTCTGCATTTTCCGTCACAATTGTGACACATCTTAATGTAATGAAATCCGGCTTTTTTATAACTGCACCGCAATTCACATTTGCATTTGCACAATACTTTCGAAAGCAGGTGCGGAGCTTTGTTCTCAAATAATACGCTGAAAACGGAACTTTGAAAAAACTGGAACAATTTTGAATCCATTTCTAAAATAGTATGGATTTCTCCAATTTGCGAGAGAACCAACATTTTGTTGCCCGTAATTAAAAGCACAATTTGAGTACGCTAGTGTTGCATTCGGACGTTTTTACACGCAGAAGATAGCCGCTAAAGTCAATTTTAAAAATGTACCTCTTTGTGACGCAATTCTTGGGGATAGGACCAACATTATTGCTCGTAAAATACCGCTTAATCTGAGTATGTTAACGTGACATTCAGTTGTTTTAATTGGCAAAAATTTCAAAAAATTTTCCTCTTTCGCAGAGCATTAACTCAAAAAATATCGGTCCAATTAATTTGAGAGATAG
This sequence comes from Abscondita cerata, assembly GCA_030710515.1. Taxonomy (NCBI): domain Eukaryota; kingdom Metazoa; phylum Arthropoda; class Insecta; order Coleoptera; family Lampyridae; genus Abscondita; species Abscondita cerata. The sequence goes on from JALBCR010002259.1 coordinate 588,893, forward strand.
GATTCCTGGGATTTCCGCTAATCCAAGCGATTACATTTATTTTTTGAGAAACAAGTTTTTGAGCATATATCTTAAAAAATATAAATTTTTCGAGTTTGATCGAGATGACTAAAATTGTACCGTGGAAAATCTTCCACAAAACGATCACTTTGGATCGTTACAAGCACGGCATCGCAAATTATAGCCGAACAAAGGAATTTTATTTTTTTCGCGGTTATGTGGGGTTTGGGGGACCAAGGTTGGGATCCCGAAAACTCAGATTTATATTTAGCATTGCGCAATTATTTTCCACCCAAATGACTTTTGACTAGTAGTCAAGTATTGATTGACGACATAGTTCTTTTAGAAGTAAAAATGATTAAATCATCAACGTATAAAAAATTGCTAATTGAGGTGTCGAGTCTAGATCCAAGGCAATTCACCGCTATAGCAAATATTAAATATCCTTGAGGTTTGCCATTTTGCAATGGTCTTCTTGATGACAGTGTCTCTTCTACACAAGCTTAAAATGTACGATCGATACCACAAAAGTCACATTCAAAAAGAGTTTGCATAATAATGTAACGAGTTTACTAAACAGCCAGGATGAAATTACACTTATTATTTGTTTTTCCTGAGACGGTTTTATAACTCTAAAATAATATTTAAAAGATAATTGAACGTTCCGGAACAGAGCTCTAGAACACCGCAATCATTTGTTATATACATATTCTGACCGTTGTGCACATTAGTTTTCACAGCCTCATTGTACCAATCGAAAGTATCTCTTTAGATTTTGAATAATAAGTAACTAATTTATTAGTAACTTTAGCGCGATACTTGTTTTATAGTTTTTTAGAGAGAATTTATCAAAGAATCACTTTAGCTTAAAATATACTACACGATTCATTTAAAAAAAAAAAGTTGATATCATTTCCTCTTAAAGCGGAAGTCAGCCATTTTGTGCAAAGTTTGGAAAATACTCATCTTGTATACTTGTAAAACTTTTTTAATAAACTTTTTCTCTATCATGGATAATAAAAAGTAAATCAAGTGGCCATGAATTTACAATCAACCTGTATATAAAGTACTTAGTAATGGCTCTATGTAAAGTTAGTATCACAGGTTAACAAAATAAAATGTTAACATTTTGACATGTACATAATTACAGTATTATCTTGTACACTTTTCTAGAAATTCTTAAATTATCAAATATGTGGTACCGCAAGGTTTAACATCAAAACCTTTGCTGTACACCATCAACGGCTCTCATCTTTCGAAAATTAGTTTTATAACATCGAAGAGTTACCACCGATATGCAGATGATTTTCCAACTGACCTCTCAAAAACCAAGTTATCTAACATACAGTTGAAGATGAAACTTTATGCAAATCATCATACAATTTTGAGAAATAAAAAATCAAATAAGATGCAGAGCGTGTTATTTAAAGTATGAATGACGACTTATGGTAAAACATATGATACAAATATTTTTTAATATTTGTTAGTTACGACATCATAACGCATCAATCATCTGTTATAATATTAATAACTCTGAAATATCCTATTAGCTCAAAATTTGTTTTGTCTATCAATTTCCTAGGAATATTTGGTCAAACTTACCGTCAACATCTAAATCTTTTGTTGAGCAAAAGTAGATTTGACCAGCAGGTTTAAATCTTCTAGTATTGTTTCTAAATCACCTTCTTGGGTTCTATCATCGACTTCACGATTGTTGATTATTTTTTATGCATTTGTTTTAAACGAACAAATTGTTTTGCAGGATATGTAAAAAGATTCTCGGCTCCCACTTTATACACATCGCTCACTCCACAACCAATTATTGTTATGGAAGATCTAACAAAACATGGGTATCGAATACACTGTCGGCGAAAGGGTTTAGATTTAAACCATTGTCTATTAGTGATGGAAAAAATTGCATATTTACATGCAGCATCAATTGCAATTAGTAAAAGGTAAATATCTGCTAAATATCTAAAAATAAATTTTATGTTATTAACTTGAAGGAGTCGTTATCGAATTTTGATCGTGGCATTTTTGGCCAAGCATTTACATCAGAAAATGGTTTAGTATTGGTTTTGAGATGTTAATTAAAACATGCGTAAATTTTGAAGGTAAGGTTTTCCTAAATTTCAAATTGCGCCAATAAAACGGTATTTTTTTAGATTTGAATCAATATGCTGTAAAGTTGGAGTCAATGAAAAACGATTTTTTTGAGGACGCTACAAAGGCTATCGTCAAAACAACAATTTGCAAAGTATTGAATCATGGTGACTGTTGGGTTAACAATTTTATGTTTCTATATAACGATGATGGTACATTAAAAGATCTAATCTTGGTATGTTTAATGATTTAATGACCATAACCCGTTCTCCGACGTGTATGTATCTTATAATTTCAGCTGGATTTTCAACAAAGTAAGTATTGCAGTCAGGTACTTGATTTGCATTTTTTTTGGGCTACAACTCCCAACTTGGACGTACTAGTCAATCATTTTCAAGAAATTTTTGATTACTACTGCGATGAGTTTTTCAAAAATGCGAAACTACTAAATATTGTCGATGGTTTACCAAGTAAAGCTGAAATTGAATCAGAATTTCGCCAAAAAGCATTTTATGGTTTAATGACCATCTTAACTTCCACGGCAATAATTAAATGCAAAAAGAGATCAGACGCCAAGATGGGAAATTACTTAGATCTTAACATAAAAAGTGATTTCCGTGACAGCTGTTTTAATAATGAATATTATATAGGAGTTGTTACGCAACTACTACCATTTTACGATAAATTAGGAGTATTCGATTAAGCTGACTAATTAATAAAAAAATTGATATCATATTGAGAGAAAAATATCAATGAAACGGAAGAACCCAAACATTATTACAGTGTAGCCAAATTGAAGTAAAGTTCTAATAGAGGAAAGAAATTTGGGTTTTTGAAAATGTTTACATTTCTTTATAAAAAAATATATTTTAAAATGGTTTGTATTTTTTATTAACTATATAATGTATGTGAAAATATTTTTAACAAGAAATTTAATAAACGTTGCTCAATTTTTATTTTACGTTTGTGTTAAAAATAATTATAATTATAGTAGAGTGTTTTTTATTTATTAAGCCGTATTTTAGTGCTGGTTTTGTAAATAATATTAGTCTTACTATAGGGAGGCTTTTGGCACTGTTTTTTTTTTTTTTTGAGAATAAACTGTTAGAAAAATGCACATTCTAAACGATTATTCTTGTTGCGAGAGAAAAGTTAATAAATAATTAGAAACTACAATGCATTTACATTCCTGATGTTTAACACGAGTCGACATTAGGTGTCACAAAACTTATTGTTGAATAAATAGTCTTCGTTAATAGTTATATTCATAATAATATTAAGTTCATCGAAAACATGTAGACAAATTAATAATGATCTTTAATGGCATTCCAATTCAATTTATTTTAATTAATTTTTTGTAAGCAATTTAGGAGACTACGATATACAGGGTGTCTTTAAGTGAGTGCCCATTAGAAATATCTGGAGAACCGTGGTAGCGAGAAAATCAGAATTTGGTATGCAGTCATTTGTGATCAAGATCTATTGTTTTAAATTTTTTTTAAAATGGCGCCACTTTCGGAAGTGCCGTAAGTTGACGACAACTTGGTTTTAAATATAATGACTCTGATTTTTTTTTTTTTTTATGATTCTCAGTTGAATTTTAGGTCAACTTTATGTAATGTAGTTCCAACCTAAAATGTCAACTTTTGGTGATAAAGATTGTTTTATGTCAAAATTGGCAACAATCTTCTATGTACGAAAAAAATGGTTGCTTGCAGTGAAACTAACATAGACGGAATAGCAAAATTTTGCCAGTGGAAAGGCAAAACATTGCACTTCATCTTTCTCGATCTCAATCTTGATAATTATCTACAGGGTGGTGTAAAAGTGAATTGAATTAGGTCAATACAAACATGCCAAAAAGTCATTTTATTCAAATGGGACACCCCATATTTAATTACATGTTTTGAAAGGTCATTCTTTTCTGCAATGAATGATGTAAAATTTTTCTATTCTTACAATAGAATTTTTTTGATTTATTTGAATTTGAAGTTTGAAAGTTAAAAAAATCATATTTATAGTCATGTATTTCGAATTTGATGATGAGTTGTCAAACTCAAAACACGTGTAACAATATAACTCTTAAATAAAGCTCTTTCTTGAAACCGATAACAGTTGTTATCTGAAATCACTATAAATATAATTTTTTTGACTTTCAAATTTCAAATTCAAATAAATCAAAAAAATTCTATTGTAAGAATAGAAGAATGTTACATCATTAAATGCAGAAAAGAATAACCTTTCAACACATGTAATTAAATATAAGTGTCCCATTTAAATAAAATGACTTTCTGGCATGTTTGTATTGACCTAATTCAATTCACTTTTCACACCACCCTGTAGATAATTATCAAGATTGAGATCGAGAAGAATGAAGTGCAATGTTTTACCTTTCTATTGGCAGATTTTTGGTATTCCATCTTTGTTAGTTTCACTGCAACAATTTTTTCGTACATAGATGATTTTTGCCAATTTTTTACATAAAACAATCTTTATCACCGAAAGTTGACATTTTAGGTTAGAAGTACCTTACATAAAGTTGACCTAAAATTCAACTTGGAATCATAAAAGAAAATAAAATCATAGTTACTGCATTTAAAAAACCAAGTTGTCATCAACTTCCGGTACTTCCAGAAGTGACGCCATTTTGAAAATATTTTAAAACAATAGATCTTGGTCACAAATAGCTGCATACCAAATTCTAATTTTCTCGCTATCACGGTTCTCCAGATATTTCTAATGGGCACTCAGCTAAAGACACCCTGTATAATATGCGCTTTAACCTCGCCGTTTTTAAAGTTACATACTACACATGTAAGGGCAATGCAAAACTTAAATCTCTTTTTTTAACAAAACTTAGACAATGTGTTGTTGTGTTGTTTCTTGTCGACTTTAATAAATAAGTAAATTATATTTTAATTGCGCGTTTATGTATACTGTCTACCCGTGTTTTATCCTGTATGTGAGCAGTTTTTTTTATTTTTTAATTTACTTTTTACTGGATATAATAAAAGGTAACCGTTTTAAATTTAATTTGCTTTTCTACTGTATATTTCTATTAGATAATGGAAGATTTATGTACCTACATAATATATTACAATCACTTTTAATTATTTTTATTTGTCAAAACGACATTAAAGGATGTATTTATTTTGTAATTAACAGTAATAGTTGCAATTCAATGTAAATAAAACTAAAATAAAAGAAAAAATACTCCATCAGGAAAATAATGAGCTACATCAATTCAAAGTTCAATGCGATTTATAATTCTAGGAGAACAAGGCAATAGTTACACAGAAAATAAGGCCAAATTAATTAATTTTACGTCATTACGAATATAAAATTACCAAGTACAAGTAAACATTTAATTTTTGCCGACTGTATTATGATACATGTTACCAATAGTACAACTAGTGACGCAAATTATAAGTAAATCCTTTCTTTCGCAAATCATAAAGAAATACATTTTTAAGAAGGCTTATGTTTCTGTTCACGAACATTATCATTTCTTCTCTCATTTTACCTTATGGTGTTGGGGTATTAAGCCATTTCTGTATTCTTACCTATTGTTGGCTAGAGTATTTATTTGCAGTTGTTTTTCCTCTGCTTTTGGCTGTTTTCTATATTGTTTTTTAACATTTTTTGAGGTCTTCTTCTATGTCTTCTTCTACATGGTCATCTTTAGGTATTTGTCGTTGTTCATTCGTCGTAGGTCGCCGTACCATTAATGTTGTTTTTACGTTTGTACTATGGGATCTTGTTCTAGTTCTTCACGAATCACGAATTCTTCAGTTTCTCACCTTATCGCGTCTTGTTTTCTTATTACCTTTTGTAGATATTCCTATACATATATATATATATTTGCAGTTTCTAATTATTCGCAACGTTATTATATCGGATGGGTTATGGTGACAAAATTTCTAAAAGCAAACACTACCTAATGCTTTGCCATAACAAATCTATCCATCAAGTCGAGTAGTGTCCTCTTATTTTCTCTTCTTCTTTTCTTGTCACCATTTTTTTTAATTACATTTTATTCTCCTTTCTCCACTCTTAATTGTCTTTAAATTTTTCCTTCTTTACATTGTTTTCTAGATCTACATTTCAAAAGTTTCCAGTCTTTTTCATTTGATTTGTAAGTGTTTACGTTTCGATATTTTTTATTATAAACACGACTTTTGTTTTTATTAAACCCATTCTTAGCGATTAGATCTTTATTTTAATCTTTTCACCATATTCTATATTGTCAGGGATAGTGCCTTGTTGCAATACTTATCCATATAATATGATTTCTCTTTTCTCCTTTTCTGTCTAGATTGTTTCTTGTTCTTACCGACTGATTGCATATTTATTACGATTTAGGTTCAACTCATGTCACGTCGTGTTGTACATTTTTTCCTAATTATCCGGGAGGGTCTTGATGACCAGGTCCGGAAACCAAAGTGGTGATTCTCAGGAACAACATGTTTTTTTTGTTGTTAGTAGAAAAGATATGGGCATTCACCATCAAAATTACATACATTCTCTCTGTACGCAAGTACATGAAGTAATTGGTCTCTGTACATGTGGTAATTGCTCTCGGTACACTCTGTACACTGGTATATGAATGCATAATTGTAATTGGTCTCTGTACATGTGGTAATTGCCCTCGGTACTTGCTGAGGGTGTAATTGGTTGGGACAAAATTACATACTCTCTGTACACGCAATTGCGCTAAGTACACGGCGTGTACTTGCAAGTGCGAAGACTGGTTGCGACGGTACATGCAGTACCTACATGTGTGCATGCTTTGTACATTTTCAATTACTCTCAGTACTTGCGGAGGTGTAATTGCTTCAAACCTTTCCGCCGCCTCCTTGATGAAGTATGACATACTCTCTGTACACGCAATTGCGCTAAGTACACAACGTGTACTTGCAAGTGCAAAAAGTGGTTGTTGTGGTACATGCAGTACCTACATGTGTGCATGCTTTGTACATTTTTCAATTACTCTCGGTACTTGCGGAGGGTGTAATTGCCTCAACCCTTTCCGCCGCCCCCCTGACAAAGTAAGATGGGCGCCAGAAAGACTACGCCATTTTGTGGGTGGGGCATCTTTTCGAGTACTTGTTGATAAGAGTGCGATGTTTGGATAATTCGCCGCTTCTCGAGGAGGTGGAGCGTCGTTAAGGCGGTGTTTTTGATTAGAATTGCGATATATTTAATGACGCGAGTATCATATGCAAGATGGCCACCTATAATTACCTGTGGTTGACGCCGCCCCCGCCGCCGTGCAGGTGGATTATTAAGCAGACATAGAGAAAATACTAAACAAGTTGAAACCTGGAATTATGTCCTTTCTAGCCAGACTATCTCTCTCGTTGTTTGAAAGAGCAGGTGTTCTCTAATTATATATGCGTAGGGTGCAACAGGTGGATTTAATAATGCCGGCCTAGTGGGAATGCTAAACAAGTTGAATCCTGAAATTACATCCTTTTCTGCCTTGTTTATCTCTCTCTCTCTCTCTCTCTCTCTCTCTCTAGTTGAAGGGTGTATCTAAAAGAATGCGGTGGTTGGCCTTCAATAAAGGGTTATAAAAAAATCAAAGTTTGTAAAAATATTCATTAAGAATCAAAATATAAAAGAAATCAAAGATCAAAATGTGCTTTCTATTCTTTAAATAATTAATATCGAGGATATTATTAAATTTACTGTATCTATTTGATTTAAAACTAACTTCTTTATCGTTCAATAATATTTAAAATGAATCTAACAGGCTAGGTATGTCGATCGCTACCTGCGTGACAAGCCGGACAAAACAAGGGTAAACATCTGCAATCTTCCTTCTAAATGAATAGATACAGGGCAGAACTTTATTCATAAGAATTTTTAACAAAATGGAAGCGGTAAAAATCAGATATTTAAACGGGAATTATAAACTTACTTACGGGTCTGACTTTGGAGAGGATGTGACATCAATCTATAACCATGGTCTTTTAGTTTGTCGACGTTTCGCGCGGAAAAGTTGGGCCTTTATCACGACATGTGAAGATAATGGTAAACTAGATAGACAGCTCTTATCAAGAAAATCCTGTAAGTATATACGTTAACATTAATACTAAATGTAAGTGGACTAAGGCCCAGTTGCACCAAACTCGGTTACATTTAATCTTAGGTTAAAAACAATAGTATCCAAGGATTAAACAAAGTAACGATTGTTTTAACCTACGGTTAAATAAGAAAAATTTTGCCCCATCCACAAGAGTGATGTTTCTAATAATTGCATCAATTATCGCCCGATTAGCATATTAAACAATGTTTGCCCAACTTTTCGAACTGTTGTTATACAACATAATTTCTGAAAGTATTTTTCAAGATATTTTGTCTAATCAACATGGCTTTCCGCTTCGTTGTTCTACCACGACCAATCGTGTTTGTTTTTCACAATTTGATAAGAACTTAACCCGCAAGACCAAGTAGAGATTGTTTATTTGGGTATAGGTAAGGTCTTTGATCATATTCCACATAACATTCTTTTTGTTAAAATCACGAACTATGTGTTTCATAGCTCACTACGATTATTCTTTCGCTCATATCTTGTCAGCCACCACCAACATTTAACAATTATTCATCTCGCTAGATATTCTCCAATTCTAAAGTTGCTCAAGTGCCAAACTTAGCCCCTCTTCTGTTTTGATTTTTTTATCAAGGATTTAACAGGCATCTGATCATACTTTTTTTACAGATGATTTAAAATTATATATACAGGTTTCTACCTTAATGTGATTATCTTCAACATAATTCAAACATTGTACATGCTTGGTGTTCATCTAACTGTTTGGCTCTAAATATAGGCAAATGTTAAACGGTAGCGTATACGTGCGAGAGAAAAAACTAGATTAAACATAATAATGTTCCGATCCACACTAATCAGAGATCTAGATCAGAACATATCGACAAGGAACCGGTTTAAAACCATTGTTTTTTTAAATAGGTTTAAAACCACGGTTTGTAGAACAGGTTTAAACAACTGTTGGATTTATTGATAAACTCTTGTTTGTAAAACTGCTTAACCGGTTCCTTTTTGGCGGGTTTGTCGACACTAGTATGTAATAAACTATTGCATCCGTACACTTATCTACATTCGCCATAAAATTTCTAAATACATACCGAGTTATTTGCCAATTTATAAAGGATCTTCAAAATCATTAAGCGTTGGATTTCGCATTTCATACCCAAATCTGCATATGAATGGTTTACAAAACAATGGTTAGATGATTTAGAAAAGACAACAAAACTAAAATGAATTCCAAATAGATCTTGCTAGGAACTTATTACCGTTCCGCTGTGACTATGCGTTTCTATACATGTTAGTTGGTCTTCTGAAGCATAAAAAAAAAAGACTAAAAAAATGCACTGTAATACCATAATCAAGATGTGCCATACGAATACATAGATAATGCTTAGAACTCTTAACAGATATACGATATACTTATATATATATATATATATATATATATATATATATATATATATGCATCATTTTATTGAAGGCGGAATTAGTCGATGTGATAGACAGAAATCCCACTTCTTATATCAACTATCTAAAAGGCAAAATCTATGTATCATACTTATTGGCATTATCGCCAATTAATTCGTTCTCAAAGTTTAAATTTTTTAATGAGAAAAACATCAAAAACTTTGCATATAAAACGTTATTCGAAGAGAATATTGCTGTTTTTTAATAATTCTTTACCATCTAATATAACGTATCAGACGTTGTGGCAATTGACGTTGTCGTGATAGTTATCGAATTTGTCCTATAATATTAAACATTTTTCCATAGTTTTAGTTTTTAATGTCAAGAAAAAAACATCAAAACTTTCGCTATAAAACGTTACTCGAAGCGGATATTGCTGTTTTTTTTTAAATAATTATTTACCATTTAAAATAGCCCCAAAAGGAAAGAACACCTTTTTATACAATTTCTAAAAGAATAACGTTAATAGATATGTGTTTTTTGTATGATTCTACATCGTCTTTTTTACAGTATGCAGTAAGCATCAGTAAAGACCCAAAATCTGCATACACTGGAAAGGTTATCTTATTTTTTAATTTCTTCAAATTTTAATTTGTTTAGTTGATTAAACACTGACAATAACTTTTTCAACGTGTATTTTGCTGATATATTGATTAATGTTCGCTTATCACTGTTGATGAGCGGTAACTTATGTGACATTTACCATATAAACCCGCATTTAGGACAAAAAACAAATTTAGATTTTCATAGTTGGCTGATATATTGATTGACGTTCACTTATCACAGTTGATGAGCTGTAGCTTATGTGACATTTACCATATAAAACCAGCATTTTAGGAAAAAATAAAAAATTTAGATTTTCATAGTTGGAGTTTACACTACCCCGCCGCCTTACAGTATACTCATACTAAAAAAATTTTTAGCTAAATAAGTTTAAAAATGCAGTAACGGAACAATTCTTAACAGTGAATTCCTAATAGTAATTTATATTAATCGCGGCTTCCTAATTAATTATCGGGTCTTCTTGTAGAAGTCTGATTTTGAAGGATGAGTCGTCAATCTATAACCATGGTCTTTTAGTTTGCGAACGTTTCGATCGGAAAAGTTAAGTCTTTATCGGGGCATGTAAAAGATAATGGTAAACTGGATGACTGTTCTTATCAGAAAATCTGGTAAGCATATACGTTAAAATTAATACTAGTAGTTAAACAGTAAGAGTTCAACATCAAAATATGTGATCTAGAACTCTTACAGCTTTTGGTCGATCGCCATTGTGGTCATGACATGCTGATGTACTTACAATTGCAAGATGGCGACTCCGCCCCCCTATGACTGTTGATTTTGGTTGGGTAATTAGAGTGTAATTGTTCCATTGTGGTCATCACATGCTGATGTACTTACAATTGCATGATGGCGACTCCGCCCCCCTATGACTGTTGATTTTGATTGGGTAATTAGAGTGTAATTGCTTCCATTGTGGTCAATACATATGCGTGTGATTACAAGATGGTGATTTTGGGACTCCGCCCCTATGGCTGTTGATTTTGATTGGGTAATTAGAATGTAATTGCTTTTAGAGTGTAATTGCTCCATTGTGGCCAATACACTTGCATGCGCTTACAAGATGGCAATTTTCTCCGCCTCCATGATAGTTGATTTTTATTGGAACGCCTACACCGTCGAAACAAGATGACAGTCGAAAAAAAGATGGACGTGATAAAAAGAGATGTCCCTTGTGATGACCTCTACGACTCGAACCTGACCATCGCTTCCGGGAAAAACTGCAGTCGCCACTGCTTTTATTAATGTATTTTGTGGTTGCTGGTCATCGACCACGACAACTAATTCGCCTACATTAATCGGTTTACGTGCTTCATGCCATTTTTGTCTTGCCACGAGATCTGGAAGGTACTCCTTGGTCCATCTATCCCAGAACTCGTTTGCTAGAACTGTGCAATCTTCCATTGCTTTCTGCAAAACTCATCGCTGTTGTCCAACACTGCGGGAATGTCAGGTCCTGTGTCTGTGTGTCCACGCAAGAAGTGGTTAGGGGTCAGACTGTCCAAATCGCCAGGATCCGACGAGACGTACGAAAGGGGATGCGAGTTTATAATGTTCTCCGCCGCCTTCACCGCAGTTAATAAAGTCAGGTCCCTTGGACAGCGCTCCTTCAGTAACGATGCTAGTGCTTTCTTCACACTTTGCACTAGTCTTTCCCATGATCCTCCAAAATGAGGTAAAACAGGAGGAATAAAGCGCCACGAAATTCCATAGAATTTCTTAAGGGCCATCACTCGTTCAAATTTAATTGCAGCCCCTACAAAGTTTGTTCCATGATCGGAATACATGTTGCGGGGTCACCCTCGGAGATCGACGATGCGTGATAAGCACATCATGAAGTCATCAGTTCCGAGTCCGTGAGCTATTTCAAGGTGCACAGCACGTGTCACCATACACACGAACAATGCTCACTAGCGCTTCTCTCTGTGGCACCCGACGACCACTTCGGCGAGCCCGAAAAAGTCTACTCCGGTAAAGGTAAAAGGTGGCTGGTATGAGGCAAGTTGGTAGTGTGGTAAAGATCCCATCTCTGGTACGATCGGCTTCACCTTTTTTAGGCAACATGCCATGGACTCCCGACATATCCTTCTCACAGCAGCTCATCCTTGTACGATCCAAAACTTTCCTCAAAGGTTGTTCAAAACTGTCATTTGTCCCTGGTGTGCATTTTTCTCGTGTTCATGTAATATCAGCAGATATGTAAACCAAACATGAAGTGGTAGTATGATGGGTTGCTTCATATTTTTAACCACGCTGGCGCATCCAATCCTACCACGAACACGGAGTATCCCTTCAGGATCCACCACGGGGGACGACTTGTATAGACGAGATTTCTTGAATCCTCCTTTTAGTAGTTTCATGTCCCGTCTGTATGAATTATGCTGCCCTTGTTTTACCAGTAGGCTTTCTCCTTTCTCAAGGTCACTTGGGAACGGCTTGGAAGTACAGTTCTCTCTCAGGAAACACTTCATAATAATTTTGTAGCTTTCTTTGTCGGTTACATCACACTTCTTTAGAATTTTGGCTCCATCACGAAAAATTTAAGGTGACCTTTGCAGCACATCGGCAACTGAGACCTTACCTCTCAACGCTCGGAATTTCCACCATTTAGCAGCAGCAACAACAGCACCGGAACAACGTAGCGTACGGGCTATCTTCAGTATACCTTTTTTTTGTGACTGCAATTTCTTCTCGTTAGCTTTCTTGTAGCGCTGCACTAATTCCATTTTTCTTTTCAGTTTGGCAGCTTCTAATTTCACTGTACTCATGAAATTTAATTCCTCGTCTGACCACTGATCTGCCGGTTTATTTTTCAGTCCCGACTCACGAGCCAGTAGGTCCAAAACAAATCCCCCTTCCACAGTTGCATGCTGGATAACAAGGTCGGTAATGACGGGATCAATTTCAAGTTCAAACAATGCAATCTTCTTTGCAGCGCCAAGGTTGATGCTCTTTTTAACTGAAGAAGTTGTATGTGTTTTAATGACCGACATGGGATTTGTAGGTTTCAAATTACTGTCGATACCCAGTCGTTCTGGTAGCACACCCTTGTTTGCTCTGGAGCTCTTCTTTCCTTCAGCAAGGGATGAATGTGCCTATTCCATTGTTTACTGATGAACTGGTAGTTTTTTTCATCAATTTAATTTTTTTTCAAATTACTGTCTCTTTTCCAGTAATCCTGGGTTTCGGCACCATATGTTATGACTAGCAAGAATTTTCAACTCTTTCGTTAAGCTAAATCCACCGTAGGATTAACATCAAATTAAAAATCTACCAACGAAAATTACACTTAAAACTGTGCTCAAGCACCTTAAACTATTTTGCTCCGACCTAGGTCTCGGCATAGGTCTCGTGCTTAACTAGCACAGTAAAACAATATAGCAGCACAATACAGAATGTGATCATTTTAATTATTTATTCAACAATTTTTGTTACTCATGAACAAATTATTTACTCTCTGAAGATCAAACTTTTTTTAAACTTCATCTTCAACTGACTGTTTAGGCATACGCCAACTTGCTCGTACTTTTAGAAATATTTATAAGTATATACAGCTTCCATAGGTACATAAGAACATAAAATATAAGAGCACAACCATTGAATGACGACATATAATGGATCGATCTAAGCGCCAGTCATGACAATGACGAAAAAAATAGTAGGTTAAAGAAATAACAAACAAAATAATGGAAAACAGATAATCAGGAAAGAGAATACGGTACTTTAAAATGGTATGGACATATTGAAAGACATATTGTTTTATATGAAAAGAAGATGTTTGGGTTCTCTTAGGCACCCTTCTCGGAATAAAATGTGTTTGGTGGAATAGACAATTACAATACCTTTCATAGGAGATGCCACTTGACGCCCTGTAAATTGAGATTTTTGGGATAAAGGCTTCCGTAGTACCCTGTTCATTTGTCAGAACAAATTTTATCGTGAATGAATGTTCCTTGTAAACATGAATTGGCATTCTCAACCATATAGCAGTATTTTCTGACATTTTTTTATTTTTGAAAATAGGGCTGTCGGGGTATAAAGAATTAAGAGGGTTTTCATATGAGGTACCTCTCGACGTCCTATCGTAAAGTTATTGAGGGCGTAAAATTCTGTTAACATCTTGCCGTTGTTGTTTAGCCGCCTATTCCATATCTCCCTATTCCATTCTATTTTCCCCTGTAATTTCTTCCTACCTTTTCGTCCCATCATAATTATAATATTTCGGTTTATTTAATTTTTAACCGATTATATCTTCCTTCTATTTTTAATTCTCTTTTTTGTAAAGTTCGCCAGGTGGTTAGTAACTCCTGGATAATAACATAATAACTTACTCTGACTCAGTTATGTTATTATCATATCATATTTTGTAATCTAAAAACTACACTCCTTTCCATCGTACGAACGCCATTTTTGTAAAGACTCTCATTCTGCCTGCAAAATTAATGTTTGCAATTATGATTAGTAATAAAATTTGCAATCACTTTCTAAAAAAACAAAAATAAAGTTGTGATTAAAACGTCTTTCCTTAAACAAAAGATAACAACTGATGTAACTAAAATAACCATCTGATGTAGCACTGACCCAAAGAAGCACTAGCAACAAGAGTGCGAAACGTCGCCATACTCCAAAACTTGTATTAATTTTTGTTTACAAAGCCTTCTACTACAACAAAGGGTCCAGGAGTTAATTTTTAACTTTGTTGTGTGGGTTATTTGATCATAAAGGATGTTTTTCACTTCATCTTCTTGCTAGTTTGTTGGGGCATATACAATAATATAATAATAATTATGTTCCTAAATTTTGCTCTGATATGATCCTTTCTGATACTCCTTTTTATTCTATTAGTGCTTTTGATGATTGTTCCAAAGTCGTGACCCAAGGTACAAAATATGCGTTATCTTTTCGGAAACTGGGTTTTCTTGTGTTGTATGATTTTTTGTGTATTTTAGATGTCTAGCAGTGCTAGGAGCAAAAAAAGACATAGCCTGATCTGGACTCGTTGAAAAATGCAGCTGACGATGTTTAAGCAGGCCGCACGAGCATTAGAGCCGCAAGTGAGAAATTGGTTTTAAAAGGTGAAACTTTACACGGGTTTACAATCAAATGAGTACTTGATGAGACATACAAAGGAAGCAATGCAACCCGGCAAGTATTTTCTCAAATTTAGGAAAATGAGCTAAATAAATTACGTTTGGCGTGCATCAAAATAGTGCTTCGAACTTACATTCTAAGAAATGCAAAAACTGACACTTGGATATGCTTCTTCGAACAGATTGAAATACCTAGCATTATGGGATAGACACAAACAAGCGGGCGAGATGTGGTATCGCTACTCCCGAAAAAACATCAATAAGACTCCCAGAGGTTACTAGTTGGGGGGCAAATGGCTTGTTTTAATCAGCCGCATATTAAATGCTTTTTTGACAAATTAACTGGAGTATATAATAGACAGACTTGGTCTCCTTACAGAGTATTAAACTTGGATAAAACTGGATGCTCAACCGTTCATAAACCACCCCGGACAAAAAAGACAAGCAAGTAACAACTGTTCCTTCTGGCAAAAGTGGCATAAACGTGTCGATGATTGCATGTACGAGTTCCGCAGGAACCTTTATCCTTCCAGGTTTAATCTTTCTCGTCTAATATAAGGCCAGGCTTCAATTTGGCCCTTCAATCAAGATGTTTTGATGGATTAGAGTTTATTCCAGCTGAACTGACAAACAAGCCATACGTAAAATTCGTAAAAAAAAAGTTGCTTGTCTGGCAGAAGAAGCCCACAAAGAGGCCAATTCCGCTGCTTGTGTCTAACCAGAGGACAATAGGAGAAAACTCGAGAAATCTCGTATTGTAACAGATATACCAGAAAACAAGAACTGGAAAATATCAAACTTAAAAAATCAACGCTAGCTATACCATGCCAATTAGAAAAAAAAGACCAAAACTGATATCTTCTCATCGAGTAAAGACGAAGCAGAACCGGTATTGACGGATACCGAGAGCTCTGAAAAAAAAAGTTTCACATCGTCTTCCTCTGCTGAGGAACATGAAACTAACTTTTTGAGTGGTTTTCAAAGTTGGATCCTGGGTTCTAATCGAATACTCAGCTTCACTGCCAATGAAGTCGAAATCTAAGATATAGTATGTTGAAAAAGTAGTCGGTATAGTTAGAGAGGACGTGACTGTTGATTGCTTTAAAGTAAAAAAAAAAGCATTTAAGATCTCGTTTCCAAAGGTCTTAATTGAGCTTTTTTATCTTTAATCCCTTGACAGCGGTAACATACCCAAGGTCCACTGAGCCGTTGTGCTTTGGTTTTTTGCCACCTTTTTCAGAAGTATTTTTGTAAGTAATAATTCTGTTACGTTTACTGAATAAACCCAAAGTGCTAACTTACCGAAATAAAAAAATTTGTTTTAAAAATGTCTTTGTAATGTATTCTTGAAAATTCTTGAAAAATATCAGCTTAAAATACAACGGTTTTCCCTATTTATAAACTATGTTTAAGTTATTTACTTCATTTACCTTGTACTTGCTGTCCTTGTTACTTGTCTTCCTTGTTATCTATTTCTCTTTTGTTTTTAGCTCTATTAATTCTTTGTTCTTTTAGTTTGTAAGAACTAAAGTTATTTTCTTCTCAATAGCATCCCTTCATAATTTGAAGCTTGGTTTTGGTTTTCTAGAGATAAATAGTTTTATTTTATGTATTTCCTCTCAGACAATAACTATTTACTTTTTCTACTTACGTTATAAAAACTATTACTGTGATTTTTTTTTGAAAAATAGATGTCGAAAAGACTTGAAGAAAGTAGATTTTAAAGATCAAAACACGATACGATATGAGATGATTCTTATAAATGATAAGGTGGTTGGTATAGGGAATGGTTTAGATTTGACTTATAAACTCATCCTCATAGTTTTTGGAAAAATTCTGTGTAATTTTGTTTAGGTACGCCTCTACTTTATCAATCGGGTATCGAAAAGTATTCAGCGATGCGCGTTTATGTGTCAGTTATTATTTTTACTCACTATTTTCGCTAGCTTTTAAAGTGGCATGTACGATATTACTGTTTTACTATATATCTTTTAAATCTATTAAATTTTTAATCTATATAGGCTATTTTCATATAAAAAAATTTTTTTAAATATTATTTCTACAATCTTTTTAAATAAAAGTTCTTTTGCATATTAGTTCCTAGTAACTTTTAAAGCATAGCACCAGGTGGGGCAAATTATCGCCCCCTTAAATATAAAATAAAAATTGGTTAAATAAATGCTTTAGAATTAATTTTTCCCACACAATTGATATGTTTTATTATTGTCAATATAATGTTTTTTTATTTTCTTACATTAGCTAATTACGCGTAAAAGCATTTTTAAGGTTTATATTCATTACTGTCATCAAATATTATTTTAAAATGAAACATTAATAGTTTATGATAATAATCACATGTTTGTGATTTAATCAGATAGTACCATTAGAAGATTTAATTTCAATTAATATTTAATGATAAATAACACCATGTGGGGTAAATTTTAAATACTGAATAGTGCTATTAACAATGTAAATCAGAATGTTAATATCAATAAAATAGATTGCTGAGACGACAATTCACCACACCAGGAAGGTAAAACAAACTTTGTGCGTTGCAATAAACGTGAGTAGTTGCTTAAGGATATCTTTAATAATATTAATTTAAAAAAAATGTATTTACATGACTTTTGTATATATTTCTTGTAAGTACGATAATTTAAAACAATAACTTTTAGTGTTAATTAGTACCATTGATCATAGAATAATCAATGTTATTACTTTACAGTAGCGGAGAATCTATTAAAGTATGGGTAGATTCAGTCAAGCCAAATTATACTTTGAGGAGATTTTAGAATATTTTCGAAAATATTGTTTATGCATATTTTTTTTCAAATTAATGTTTTATTTAATTTTACCCTAAGTAAATTTTTCAATGACGATAACTGACCCAACAATATCTAAAAAACAATGTTCTAACAACATTTTTTAATTGAGTTCAAACTTTTTACGTTTTAAGTGATTAATAATCATATAGCTAAGTAGGAACATAGATGTCCTCATATATAGTTAAATAAAATAGACTAGTTTAAAGATTATCAAAGATTCCATATTCAACGAGACATAAAAGTGAATAATTTTATATTTAATTTTATATATTTTCTATTAATAGAGTTGATTGTGTAAAAAAACATTAAAAAGAGTAAGTTTTTTGACAAGTAGTATAGCAGGCATATGACGTACATAAATTAATAAAAAATTTAAATGGTAGTGTTTTTATAAAACTCTTACTGTGCTCTTACACGCTTTATGTTATTCACATTAAGGCCGTTTTATCACTCGGGACAATTTCAGATTTCTAGTAAGCGGTTCACTATTTTTATTTCTTGTTACATAATTGTTGATTTTTCTGTTTCTAAAACGGTTTAAAATGCACGTCATGTACAAAAAAAATTGACATCAACAATTCAACAATATATTATTTATCTATTAATATTAATCGGTTTCAAAGTCTGGCCTGTTGCACTCAGAAAAATTCGCACGCGAGTACATTCATTTCACAATTCTCCAAGAGTTTTTAGTATTTATCGTTTCCTTAATGTTAATTTTTCTCATTGATTTTTAAGTAAAAATTTAAAAAAAGTAGGATTGTCAGAAAAATTATCTATGTCTCGCAGGAGTCGAAATTTGGGCTTATAAGGAAATCTATTTTTCTATTATTTTACGTTTTAATTAAATTAAATACAACAAAGACGAAAATAAAAAAAATAGCTCCTGCACGACATAAATAATAATGTTAGCTATATCTTTGTGCAAAATCAGGAAAACATTTCTAAAAATAAGCGAGATAAATTTACATAAACTTTATAGCTCCCTGAGAGAACAGCCTTTTAATGTGCAAACTTTTGTATGTTTAATATTCAAACGTGTGTAAACAAAATCTTAGTATGAAACTTTTAAATTTTGTTATGTATGCTTTTAATTATTATTAAGTATGGTCATACATATTGTGTCAAAGTACGGATTTTTAACAGGCTTGAACGTATATTAACTGTGGTTTTTATGTAGCTTGAATTGTTGTGAATTACAATTGCAGTGTAAGTAGTAATTGTAATATTATTTACAAAAATATCATTTTGCGTTATTAATTGCACATATAAAAGTACTTAAAAAACTTTCACGTAGAATTTTTTTGTGTTGGGGTAATAATAATCTACTTATTTTCTCAAGTAACAATTTTTGATTTTTGATATGTAAATGTAGGTAAAAATAAATGACTCCTGTATTATTGAACAATAATTTTAGGTTTTGTTGAAATGTCTGTTCGGCCAAAATTAACAGAGAATTTTTTGAGGGATCTTTTAGGAAAATTTAATGACGACATCAAGAATGTCGAATATACTGTATCTCCAATGTGCCCTGGTGAACATTTCGGTAGCGATTTATATAAAATAAGCGTAAAATATGAAAGTAATTGGTAAGTTACGTTAAATTATTTATTTTTACTTCAAAATTGTGGCTGTAGTGAAACCAAGGAGGAAAAATTCTTCGTGTTAAAGTGTTTGTCAGAACATGATGTTACATCTGAATATACGAAATTAACGAAGGTTTTTGATTGCGAAATTGATGTTTATAGCAGAGTATTACCTAAGATTTACAGTTTGGGTAAGTACATTTTTATTGTAAAAATAACAATGTTTTGTTTGTTTGTTTGGGTGGTATCGCTTAGATTGCTAGCGTTTTAGTATCGTAAGTATGTAAAATGATATTATGGAGAGACAAACTTCATTTTAACTATCCGTTCATCTACTATAGGATTTCTTTTAAAAATTGTAGGGTTTTTCGTATATAATTTGCGGAATGAAAATATAGTGTCTTGGCTGAGTCTACAGTTCTGGGGCACATGGTCGTAAATCGTGTACTCAAATAGGATGTGACTTATACCCAATTGCAATCTACAAGTTATGCAGTGAAGTAATTCTTCCTCACTCAAGAGGTTGACTGGTGTTAGAACTGTATTACCAACACACACTCGAATTAGAATCACTCTTTCACACCTGATTAAGGGAATTGGACATTTTCACTCTCGTAAGTGTTTAGCTTCGCAACAGTCTGGCACCATTCCCGCTGCCATGAACTCATAATTAAATCTTTTAACATCTGTAAATGTTGCAATTTCTGTAATTGGGTACCTAATTAGCAGCTTTTTTCTTACTTGTGCAAGATTTTCTATTTGGAGACAGGAGGTGAGTTATTTAAACTCCATGTCATTTTTTTACCCGACGTTTCGACCGTTTATTTATAGTATGCTCTTCTTCAGAGGCTCTAAAAACTGGTAAAGTAATGTGACGTTTTTAATAAAGTAAAGTTTCTTTTTATTTACCCAACGTTTCGACCGTTTATTTATAGTACGGTCTTTTTATGGAGCTCTAAAAACTGGTGTAGTAATGTAATTCGCAATTTTATTTTTACGGATGACAACATTACTTTGGACTAGAGTTTTTGGATCGATTGTTGTGAATCGCTAACTATCAGGATAATAAAGATCTGCTGGGTAGATAGTATCATGTATTCTGTGATAGCCGCCAAGAAGGTGATTTGTTACAATTGCGGATCCTACTCTTTCATTTGTTTTGGAAACATCGGTGAATATTATGTGTTTTGCTGAATAACTATTCACAAGCTCTCGGAAACGACCGTGTAGAAGATATGGTTGGTAGTGATTTTTTTAGAGAGACACTAAGGAAAAACTCACTATTGGAGTTACTGTGACCCATGGGGCTATTTATCCAAAATTGTTGTTTTAGTGTTATACCTATGCTTTACATTTACAAGAAAAAACACATTATAATTGGGATGGACAAGTTGGACACGGATCCCTACCGTATTCGTAGCGTCTGACGTTTTTAAGGTACTGTAGTGATAGCGTATTAGTGTCAATATACAGACTGTGATATTAACTTGCGCGGAAAGATCTTCATGCATGTCTTAACTCTAAATGACGAATAGTATCTAGGCGTTTAACGACCGATTTTTGATCAGATCCATACAAAGCGCATGACTGATTAGTCCCTCAATATGTTAACTTGCTGTCAAGGGTCAAGCCTAAAAATTTGACAAAAGGTTTACAAATCGAGGATTAGAGTGTGAATTTCGTAGTCTTGCTAAATATAAATCTGTATTTTCGGAATCTCGACCTTTCCGGAACCCTTCCATAATCGCAAAAAGTGTTATATTCTTTTGATCGGCTATAACTCGGGATGCCGTGCTTGTACAAACTATTTTGATACAAGCTAAGTGATAGTTTTGCGGTAAATCTTGACCAAACTCAAAAAATCGATGTTTTTGAGATAAGCTCGAAAATAGGGTTTTCAGAAACAAATGGATTGCTTGAGTTATGGCGTCACAAAGAAGAAAATTCTTGAAATTTCTCTCTCGCAGCCCATTCAAACGCGAAAAAACGACAGAATGCTACGCTAGTACTTTCAAACTGCGCGTTTTTTTTTTGGGGGGAACAATTTTGTTCCTAGCCCACAAAATGCTCAAATCCATGATTTTT
Organism: Abscondita cerata; assembly: GCA_030710515.1. Classification (NCBI taxonomy): domain Eukaryota; kingdom Metazoa; phylum Arthropoda; class Insecta; order Coleoptera; family Lampyridae; genus Abscondita; species Abscondita cerata. The sequence continues at coordinate 610,662 of JALBCR010002259.1, forward strand.
AAGATATTGGGCCGCAAAGGAAAACATTTTTCAAAATTACCTTTCGCGGCCATAAGCGTGCCGATGCAATTCTAGCTTACTCAAGTTGCGCGGTTTTTTTGCGGGCAACAATTTTGGTCCTGTCTCGCGAATTTCTTAGATTGATACTTTTGAATTCTTTTGGCACGCACGATATTTTTTGTCATGATAATCGACCTCGAAAAATTGATGTTTCTTAAGGTATCGGAGAAAAAGTTGTCCGAATTTTTGAACAATACATTTTACGTGCAGAAGTTGCATAAAAGGAAGGCTAATCCACAGCGACGTGTTTAGTTTAATGTTCGGAATCACCTCGTTTGATCAGCAGTCTAAGCTTTGGGTACCCATCCATAGTACGCTTTTTCGTTGTTTCCTTCACACTCTCTTTGAACGATTTCCTCGTCTTCAACATCAAAATTCTTCAATCTGTGAGCATTCAAAACCATCTCGTCTTTTTGGAACTAAAGAACATTCGTTGTAATTCTGCATTTTCCGTCAGAATTGTGACACATCTCAATGCAATAAAACCCCGCTTTTTTATAACTGCACCGCAATTCGCATTTGCATTTGCACAATACTTTCAAAGGCAGGTTCTCAAATATAGCGCTGAAAACGTGACTTCGAAAAAACTGGAGCAAGTTTGGATCCATGTCTCAAAAAGTATCGATTTTTCCAATTTGTGAGAGGACCAACGCAAGTTAATCTCACAGTCTGTATAATGACACTAATACGCTATCACTACAGTACCTTAAAAACGTCAGACTCTACGAATGCGGTAGGGATCCGTGTCCAACCTGTCCATCCCAATTATAATGTGTTTTTTCGTGTAAAGCATAGCTATAACACTAAAACAACAAACAATTAAAGGCACAATTTGAGTACGCTAGCGTTGCATTCGGAAGTTTCTACACGCAAAAAATGGCCGCAAAAGTCAATTTAAAAAAATCTATCTTTTTGTAACGCAATTCTCGGGATAGGACCAAAATTATTGCCCGTAAAATACCGCTTAATCTGAGTATGCTGACGTGACATTCCATTGCTTTTTTTGGCAAAAAAATTTCAAAAAATTTTTCTCTTCGCAAAGCATTAACTCAAAAAATATCGGCGCAGTTGATTTGCGGAATAGGACTAGAAATGTCGGAACGTCAAACACTGAACAGAATGCGTGTCTTTGGAGACTCTTGGATTTCCGCTAATCCAAGCGATTACAATTATTTTTTGAGACACAATTTTTTGAGCATATATCTCGAAAAATATACATTTTTCGAGTTTAATGGAGATGACTAAAATTGTACCGTGCAAAGTCTCCCACAAAACGATCACTTTGGATCGTTACAAGCACGGCATCGCAAGTTATAGCCGAACAAAGGAATTTTACCTTTTTCGCGATCATGGGGGGTTTGGGGGACGAAGGTCGGGATCCCGAAAACTCAGATTTATATTCAGCATTGCGAAATTATTTCCCACCCAAATGACATTTGATTAGTAGTCAAGTATTGATTGACGACATAGTTCTTTTAGAAATAAAAATGATTAAATCATCAACGTATAAAAATTTGCTAATTAAAGTGTCGAGGCCAGATCCAAGGCAATTCACCGCTGTAGCAAATAGTAAATATTCTTGAGGTTTGCCATTTTGTAATGGTCTTCTTGATGACAGTGCACATTAGTTTTCACAGCTTCCTAAGATTAATTGTACCAATCGAAATCATCTCTTTAGATTTTGAATAATAACTAACTAATTTATTAGTAACTTTAGCGCTATATGTACTTGTGTTATAGTTTTTTTAAAGAGAATTAATTAATTATAGCATTTATTGTATATGTGTTTTAGTAGGCATATTATCCACATTATTATTATTCCAGCGTTTAATTTTCTTAAGAGGATAACCTACTAAATACACGTAATTAACTAATAGAGAAAGTTATACTGGAATAACATATCTAATAGGTACCTAATCTATTGTTAATTGTGTACGTAGGATACTTCAGTAAGTTTAATGTTTATATCATCATAATTATTTTAATGTTTGCTGTAACAATAGCTTTATTCATATTTTAAATGAATGATTCTTTCTTTAATTCGTTTGTTTAAAAATAGATATACAGGTTACTTACCTGCATAACATTTATGTGGTACGATTTGAGAAAATAAAATAAAATTTGTAGTACCACTGGATCATCATAACTTGCGGTCGATATTTGTAAGTCTTCTTTGCCGTCTTCTTCTAATACAGGTACTTAAATGGAAAATCCATTTCAACGTAGGATGTATGTGTTAGTTCACCGCCCGCAGCGCTAACAAACATTCTATATATATTTTGTCTTCTTTATACAATACGTGTAACAAAGACCAAAGTATATTCGTACGTATTAGCAGAATATATGCGCTAATCTGAAAACGGACTTCTTACATTTTATGTACTTATAGTGCATTTTGCCCTTTAGAGACCCAAACGACATGAAAAAGCACAAGTTTTTTTTTTAATTATTTCATGTTCTCATAAGTCTGTTCCTTATACATTGTAGTACTGATGTATTTCTCATCAAGCTACAAACATTTGTATCCAGTTTTAGTTTTTAATTTTTAGATTACGAGTTTGTGGCACTAGATGTAGCACCACCTACTAGCACATATGTTCATGGTCATCATCATGCAATGACTGTGCTGTTATATTTTATGTTCTTATTTATTTATCTTCTATAATGTTTACACACTTAATTAATATTATTACATATAAATACTAAGGTGGGTAAGGGTTGGCATGTTTAGGTTTTAGTGGTTTTCCTGAACCTTGAAGTAAATGCTTTGCCAAGACGTACAAATCCACTATTTCACACGGTTTCGTCACCACACTATACAGGTTTATACTGATCTTCTGGGGCACCATACATAACACTTACATCAGAATACAATATTTAAAATGTACCATACGAATAAATAAAATAAATAAGTCTAAAGGTAACAAACTGTTCTCCCAGACTTTTAAAAAGTATGATGTTTGTTGATAATAAATTTGAACTTTTTTTAAATATAAAATTCACTTAAATCTCACACACCGCACTTTTTGAAATTTAAAATTTGCAATAAACGAAATGTTCGCTGAATAAACAAGAGGGTTTAAGGATCCTACATTTTGAACTTCACTGCTGTTTCACTTATAAATTAATAAAGTTTAAATCTGCATACTGCATACTGCATCCCAATACGGGGCACATTTGAACAAAATTTGATCAAATAAAACTTAGTAAATATCAATTTAAAATACACAGTAAATAATAATTAAAATAAACATCACATACCAAATAAAAAATATTTCATCCAGAACGCGTCTAGAAGGAAGTGACCAAGGTATCTTCAATATGGACCATATACGGTCACCAATCACGTTGGCGAGTTCAACTCCAGCTTCGCACTACACACCTTAGGGAACAAACACGTAGTCGACGAGAAGTTTGTCGTACTTTTGCATTTTTCGCGTTGGGGCTAATTCAGTTACAGTTCAGGACGTAGAAGCGATGTTTTTACAGGAAGGAGCGAGGGTGTGGCTAATTGTAGCATCTCAAAGAAAGGCGTGACCTGCAGACCATCGAATAAATAATATGCCGACTGGACGATTTTCATCTTTCCTACAGACTCCACTGGACTCAAGAGATAAAACGATAAAGAGATTTCAAGGCTATTTTAAGTAGATCATTTATTGAAAATTGTCCCACCTAACTTCCAACTCCTTTATGTCAGGTTAGGCCATGATTTCCAAAATCATCAGATGTAGATCTGCATTGTCATTAACACATACATCATATTTAAGCATCACTAAGATTGCGACTCGGAAAGTATTATCTCAAGCATTGTTCTAAGGGGCCTTGATGTAGTGGCACTTGATTTCTTTGCACAAGCAGCGGTATGTCTAGCAAACCTCTCCTCATTTTCAAAAGAATGTTTTGATATTACGTCCTTTAGTAAATTTTGTTCAAGTTGCTCTGGACAGCAGGGATAATTGTTTTTTCATGGAGACACTACGTAGCAAGTGACCTCAGAAATGTCCGATATGGAATAAACTAATTCAAACTAATTCTTTAACGCCGCAATTAGAAACCAGATATACTGGGAGACTTAATGAGTAAAGTGTTCGGGTTCCTAGTCTAGCGTATCTGCATGGAGGTGCGACCACATTCCACTGTAACAGATACAATAAACTTTATAGCTTCTTTTTCAAGGATTTTCTCATTTTTCATTTGGTTATAATATCATCAAATTTCCACTATTCGAGATACACCATCTTTGAGATTGATAGGCAATGTTTCAGCAAGAAGAAAGCAATGTGTAGTCGACCGGATAAATGCTCAATTCCATGAGTCCTTTAATTAAGTATACCTAGTGTTGATTCATCCGTTAAAGGGGCCCCTATTAGCTCAAAATTTGTTTTGTTTATCAATTTCCTAGGAATATTTGATCAAACCTACCGTCAACATCTAGATCTTTTGCTGAGCAAAAGTAGATTTGACCAGCAGGTTTAAATCTTGTAGTATTGTTCAGAATCACCTTCTTGGGTTCTATCATCGACTTCACGATTGTTGATTATTTTTTATGCATTTGTTTTAAACGAACAAATTGTTTTGCAGGATATGTAAAAAGATTCTCGGCTCCCATTTTATACACATCGCTCACTCCACAACCAATTATCGTTATGGAAGATCTAACAAAACATGGGTATCGAATACACTGTCGGCGAAAGGGTTTAGATTTAAACCATTGTCTATTAGTGATGGAAAAAATTGCATATTTACATGCAGCATCAATTGCAATTAGTAAAAAGGTAAATATCTGCTAAATATCTAAAAATAAATTTTTATGTTATTAACTTCAAGGAGTCGTTATTGAATTTTGATCGTGGCATTTTTTGGCCAAGCATTTACATCAGACAATTGTTTAGCATTGGTTTTGAGATGTTAATTAAAACATGCGCAAATTTTAAAGGTAAAGGTTTTCCTAAATTTCAAATTGCGCCAATAAAACAGTATTTTTTTTAGATTTGAATCAATACGCTGTAAAGTTAGAGTCAATGAAAAATGATTTTTTTGAGAACGCTACAAAGGCTAGCGACAAAACAACAATTTGCAAAGTATTGAATCATGGCGACTGTTGGGTTAACAATTTTATGTTTTTATATAACGATGATGGTACATTAAAAGACCTAATCTTGGTATGTTTAATGACCATAATCCATTCTTTGACGTGTATGTATCTTATAATTTCAGCTGGATTTTCAACAAAGTAAGTATTGCAGTCAGGTACTTGATTTGCATTTTTTTTGGGCTACAACTCCCAACTTGGACGTATTAGTCAATCATTTTCAAGAAATTTTTGATTACTACTGCGATGCGTTTTTCAAAAACGCGAAACTACTAAATATTGTTGATGGTTTACCAAGTAAAGCTGAAATTGAATCAGAATTTCGCCAAAAAGCATTTTATGGTTTAATGACGATCTTAACTTCCACGGTAATAATTAAATGCAAATGGGGATCAGACGCAAAGCTGGAAAATTACTTAGATCTTACCATAAAAAGTGATTTCCGTGACAGCTGTTTTAATAATGAATATTATATGGGAGTTGTTACGCAACTACTACCATTTTACGATAAATTAGGAGTATTCGATTAAGCTGGCTAATTAATAAAAAAAATTGATAGCATATTGACAGAAAAATATCAATGAAACTGAAGGACCCAAACATTATTAAAGTGTAACCAAATTGAAGTAAAGTTTTAATAGAGGAAAGAAATTTGGGTTTTTAAAAATGTTTACATTTCTTTATAAAAAAATATATTTTTAAAATGGTTTGTATTTTTTCTTAACTATATAATGTATGTGAATATATTTTTAACAAGAAATTTAATAAACGTTGCTCAATTTTTATTTTACGTTTGTGTTACAAATATACAAAAATATGAAATAAATATTAATATTTACTATTTTGTGTCTTTGTTCTCCTTTCCTGTATCTGGATATCTTAGTATTTTCTTATTATTTCTTCTTTTATATTCTTCCCTTCTCCTCTAAGCCGTTTCACCTCTTCCCTTACATAGTCTACTCTTTCATAGTATAATCTTGTCTTATCCTGTCCATGTTTTATCCTAAACAACTTTGTCTGTTTGTAACACTCGTAAAGAATTACGTTTTCTCTTCTACGTTATATCTTTTCCTCTTATCTCATCGCTCTTTTCCCCGCTTCTACTACTATCTTTTCTAAATTTATTTCTTCTTCTAATATATACCCAAGTGTTTCCCTCTCTAATCCTAATGTCCTTTTCCAGTATCTCTCTTGTACTTTTTATAATGTTACATACTCTTTCCATCCTTATATCTCTACCCCATATATCATTACGCTTCTTACAAGTTTATCGAAAAACCAACTTTTTTTCTCCATATTCTTTCCAAATATTCTTTTCCCCAACCCCCACACTTATCTCAAACATTTTTTTTCCTTTCTGAGCTAATTCGCTTATGCGTCTTTTATCTTTGTTCTGGTACCAAATTCTATAACCCAAATATTTCCACTTATCTACACTATCTATCTCCTCACCTCATCACAACCAGGTTTCCTTTTCTCTCTTCCTCCTTTTGGAACACCCTTATTTTCGTTTTTGACACACTGGCCTTTAGCTTTTTTCTTTCTAGGTATACTTTCACTACTCTCAATACTATTTCATTTCTTGCCAGCACTACTATATCATCTGCATATGCCACTAACCATATCTTTATTCTGTCCATCACCACTCCCCTTCTTTGATTCATTTTTAACTCATCCTCCAAATCACCAATGTATATTCAAATTGGCTCAAAAAGCTCACTATTACTCTACTCTCCGTTTCTTGATATATCTTCTTCATTCACCAAATCTTCACTTATATTCTTTTTCTTCGAAACATCTCACATGATTTGCCTGCCCAGATTGTCAAAACTGCCTTTACATCTACAAAAAACCCATAAATTTTCCCTCCTCTTACCTGTATTTCTTTGTTTATTATCTGTTTTAAAATATAAATGTTATCCACCGTTCTTCTTCCTTTTCTAAAGCGTGCTTGCCAGTCTGCGAAAACATATTTTTCCTCTATCTCTTTTTCTAATTTTCTTCTTATTATCTCCCCGTAAATTTTATAATCTGGGTTTGTTATGCTCACCCTTCTATAACTTCCTATTCCATTATTTCCCTTTCTTCTCTCCTTTATACTTCCACTGCCCCCTTTGTGTATCATCTGTACCTTCCGCTTTTTCCTTTTTTTACAAACAAATTTTTTCCCGATTTTATACCCAAGACTTCTTTTGTTGAAAAATGAAAAAAAAAGTTTGTGTAGCTTTTTAGTATAATACGATGTAATTCAATGCATGGAACACTATAGTTCAAACCGTTTCTTCAAATTTCTTAAAATTGCCGCATAAACTACTTTTTCCCATTACAGGTTTTTTTCTTTACAACTTTAAATATGCGTAATGATTCCACAGTAATATTTTGATGACAACCGGTTTTGTTTCTGTATTCTATACCTTAATTTTAGTGTTTTCACCAATTTTTAGTCAAACCGGAAACAAAATTTTTTTTCCTATTTTATATGCTTTTTGCAATTATCAAAATATTTGTTCATTTCAAATCGTGTTGGGTCATCCATATAAATAAATAAATAGCATCAGGCGATTTTTGAAGTGACAGGCGTTGTCAGAGCAAAATGTCAAATCACTTACATATAACAATTAATAACCGAATATAAAATCCCATAAATTTTTATATACTTTTAGTTGTAACTATAAAACTCAGATCAGTAAATAACATTTATTAAATTACTACGAATTTTGTATCTATATGAAGTACATGCAATTATAAAGTTTATCAGGTTGTTTGTATAAATAAAATATAATCTGCGTTTAATTGAGTTATACTCAAAATTTAAATAATATGCAATCATCTTACTTTTCACATAGAGTCATTTGACCTGTAACTGAAACTTAGTGAAACTAATCAGTAAGTACAATTGCTATTAATTTTCTATTTATTGTCATACAATTTAAAATAAAATAATCTACGTATTGACATTTTTATCTTAAAAACAAAATTAATTAAGACGCAAACTTTATTTTTATTTTTAAGTTTTTCTTGCCAATAATAACCAATGGAATTATAAAATTGTATAATGTTTGTTTAGAAATAGTTAGAACTATTGTAACTGTACTCTTAAATCATTGTTGTTTAAAAGCTTATAAATGTAATTTAAGAAATTGTGTAAATTAGGTAGCACAGTGTATTTATTTACAGATAAAGTTTGTTTATTGAATCTCAAGTCACCATTTTAATTATGTTCTAAGACTGTTACATAATTTGATTAACAACAATATCAACCAAACTTAAATAATATAAACTAAAGTTGAGTACCCAGACCTATATACCCCAGTCAATAGAGCAAATAATAATTAAATTTTTGACAAAAACAATAATTGGATACCGCTTGTGCCATGTAATTGTAAACAGTATAAAGTACCTTAGTCATGACAAATTATTAACCGATGGAGTCGAATTTGTGCTCATTTTATTCGTATTTTTGTCCTCTACAACTTTTCTTTTTATACCATTAATGTTAGTTCATTACTTTTTACTCAACTGAAAAAGAATGAAAACAGCATTTTTTTGCATTTAAATGTTAATAAACAATATTAATAACATAAGTAAAATGTGTGTCTTGCGACATCTCGTGTAAACATTGACACGTGTGAATAGTATAAACTAAGAAAAATGCCAACAGTTAACTGTAACTGTAACACACACATGCCGTTACAGTTAACTGTTGGCATTTTTCTTAATATTAATAACAATTAATTTTCGGTATAAAACATGACTATAAGGTACTTTATTCTATTTACAATTACATGGAACAAGCGGTATCCTACTATTATTTTGTGTCAAATATGTCTCTATTAACTGCATTAATAATGGGTTTTTAAGTAAAAAACTAAGATGGGTAGTAAGTCTTAGAAGTTTAGTAATTTTTTTAACAAAGTAATCAGCTGATACAAAGTTTAGGTTAGAATTCAGAGTATCTAAGGAAACATTCGTTTCTGTAAATTTTTAGGTAATATTTATGATACGTGTTAGTGCAGATTTCACGCCACCACGTGTTTACTTTTCTGGTCTTTTGTGTACACTGTAAAACTAATTAAATCAATTCAATTCCACGTAATGTTCAGCCCACGTTTTTTTATTTAAACAATCGTTATGTACATTCCTGCTAATTAAAATCGAGACAGAGTAAAGTCTTAATTTTTGATAAAGGAGCCATGCTGGTACCTAAGATATATACATTATTCTTCTTGTAAAAGATACAGATTCTTAACATAAACATACCTTATTAATTTATTAACTTTAGAAATACCCATAATGATAACAGAAACTATTTTCAGTATATCATTTGCTATGTCTACAATTCATTCAACGATTACAACCAATTTCTTAAGAAATCTTATCAAAACCTACAATGACGAAATCGAAACTTTGGAATTTAACATTATTCCATTTTCTGCTGGAGAAAATTTTGCCAGCACGGTATGTAAAATAAAAATTAATTACAACACTTCTAGGTAAGTCGTGTGATGTTATAACCGGTGATGAAATTGATATTGTAGTAACGATGACAAGGAAGCGTCGTTTATATTGAAATATCTGGTAGAAGATGGACTTTTATCGAGATATGCAAAAATTATGAAACTTTATGACAACGAAATTGATATGTACAACAGAATTTTACCGAAGATTAATTCTTTAGGTAAGTAAATTACAGAACTTACTAGAAAAATTATCATTAGATCATCGTGTACACTTCAATAATAATTCTTCTAAAAAATATGTAGTAATAATAACAACGTTTACAGAATACGTTAACAAATTCTGGGCTACCGCCTTGTACACTACCCTCGTACCACAACCAATTTTAATTTTGGATGATTTAACAAGACACGGTTACAAAATGCAAAATCGTCACGATGGTTTAGATTTAAACCATTGCCTTGTAGTCATGGAAAAACTAGCATATCTGCATGCATCATCAATCGCAATTAAGAAAAAGGTAAATACGTGTTTAAAAGTTTTTTTAGGCTACCCTAACAAAAAAGTGAATATTTAGTACTCAAAAGCGGCCAAAAAGTATGTTTTTTCTGGCCGCTTTCATTTTCGGCCATTCTTCGGTGGCGCCATCTATTAATATTTTCTTAACTTACATAAAGATTGACTGCTTATGTCAATTTTTTCTGTTTTAGTTGCCATAGTAATCTACATTCATCATAAATCTTTGAAAATAAATTTCCAAAAATCTTATTTCTAATAAAGTCGCCAAAAAATATTCTATGCAACACTGCCAAAAAGTGTGATTTTGTCCTCGTTTGCTCATTAATCTCAAACTTATCCAAAAAAACACACTTTTTGGCCTTGGTACACAAATAACTAATAATTTATTACCTAATATACAGGAGTCATTAAAAAATTTCAATCTCGGATTATTCTGGGCAAACCGTTATACTATACAGTGGATTACTGTCAGCTTACAGTCTTTAATCGAAACGTGTACCAACTTAAACCGTAACTTATTTTCGAAACCAGATAGTACAGCAAATTACATTTGTTTGTTATTGTAGATTTAAATGAGTATGCTACCAAGTTACAGTCCATACAACACAAGTTTGTAAACAAAGCTTTTGCCTCCATTAAAAATTCAAAAATTTGTAATGTGCTAAATCATGGTGACTGTTGGGTTAACAATGTAATGTTTTCGTATAACAATGACGGAAGCATAAAGGACGCTGTATTGGTAAGTTTAAACAAAAAAATTCTAACGAGTATTCTAAATATTTTAGCTAGATCTTCAACAATGCATCTATTCAAGCCCAGTATTAGATTTACACTACTTTTGGGTAACAAGTCCAAACTTTGAAGTCTTAAAAATCATTTTAGTTACGTTCTTGATTATTACTATAACCAGTTCATCTTCAATGTAAAAAAATTAAAAATTATTGAAGATGTTCCCACTAAACACGAAGTAATGAGAGATTTTAAAGAAAAAGCTATTTATGGTTTGAATATATTAATAACTTCAACATCGTTGATCAAAAGTAGTAAAAGACCGGATGCGACATTCGAAAATTATTTAAAATATTCTGGCGAAGACAGTTTTCGTCATGATTGTCATAATAATGAACGATATTTGGAAAGGATCGCTTATTTTTTACCTTTCTACGATAGTTTAGATGTATTTTGTTGAATATAAAAAAATTAGTTGCCTAAAATTATTTTAATATCTAACTACCTTATTAATATTTGTCTTGTTTTATCGTTTTCAAGTTTATCTGATTATAAGTTTTGTTTTAATGCTAACTACTGTAGACTGTAGACTGTTATTTAAAAAAATTAAATTAAGTTTTTAATGGATTGAATTGAATAATAAATAAATGCGTAAAAAAGCTCAAAGTTGCCGTTACAATTTTTTATCCATACTTATAAAACGTGTAAAGTACAACTTTATCCACTAGTTGAATAATGAAATAACTTTATTCCACTAGCGGGATCATATAGTATATTATTAACAGTTTGCGAGTGCAATTGTGAAACGATTAGTGAAGCGAGGAGTCCCACAATGAAGCGATATTTTTAAAATGATTTCAGTGATTTTTTAGTGACAGCCGCTGCCAGATTGACAAATAATTGTGAAATAAATAAACGTTTTCAGTATATTACAAACCCTAACTACCAAAGAATTCAAATAATAAATATTTATTTTTACTGACTTGAATATATAGATCGTATTCTATCTTTTTCATTTCGTAAGTAATTTAAGTAGGGTGTCCTCCAAAATTATACTTTATAATTTAATGTACGCCCCTTCTTTGTGGATGTGGAGTAAACAAACAGAACTCAAGGGTTGAAATTGTTAAAATGATACAAGATAATAATAAAACCCCAACTGTTTTATTTAATTTTATAGTCTAATTTTGTGTTATTTTTCAATAAATTAGAATCTTGATAAAGCCCTCACAATGAGGTGCAAAACGTGAACCCATTCAACTCATTGAGTTGTGTTTGTTTACTCAACCTCCACTAAGAAGAGGTCTACAAATCCACATTAAATTACACGTAAGTAATATTAAAGCAAAAAATATAGAGTACTCGTTTGATGAACTTATATTTTGGGGTATAGATAAAACGGGTAAGGTGTTGTAACTTTATTATTCCGTCACCAAATGATATGATGAGATTTTATATGCTAGACATTGTTACTGTAATAATTTTGTTTGTTTAGCTGATAAGAGTAAAGTTATCGCCGTTCGTGTAACTGTTTCGTAATTTTGTTGATTGCATTATTATACAAAATATATACCGAATGGCGATTTAATGAAAGATATCGATTACATTACTGAGAAGTGAGGGGGCAAAGATTATTTATTTTTATCAGTGGACTGTAAATAATTTCCGACGGCGGGACATACAGAGCTTAAGAGTTATGATAAATGATTCCATAGTTAAATCCATAACTAAGAAATGCCAACAGTTTACTGTAACAGGCAATTGATTGTATTTGCAATATTGTCATCAAAGGGATAACTTCAAATACGAAACAATCGTCCTGACATGCAATTGCTTGTTACAGTGAACCGTTGGCTCTCTCTTTATAATTTTTTAAATCGAATGGACCGCCATAATCCAAAGCTATGAGATGAAAGAGAAAAAAAGGGTTTACTCTTGAAAGAGGTAAGTTTTCCATTAGGAGCGGTTGGAAAAATTGGAAAGCATCTAACAGATTGCTGAATAATGTGACTGGAACATTCACAAATGGTCACAAACTACCACTTATTTACTCATCAATAAAATAGGATAATTTTATTGGAAGTAATTTGGAAGTCGTGTAATCTACTACCAACTTTCAATAATCCACTTTGGTCTAAAAAAGGCTTTACATTCTGAAGACGTCAGTTTTGAACTATCTTGCCCTCTCTTATGTCGTTTGTAAGTAATCAATCTTGGGCTATTTTGATTAAAACAAATAAAGAAAAAATTTACTTTGTCGATACTCAAAGGATCAATATAGTTTGAAATCGAAATCTGTAGAAACACCCAAAACAAGGACATTACAGCACCTTTGAATTCCAACAAGCTAAGATGAAGAATCCTTCTTAAACCAGGAAGATCCTTCAAACTTAAATAAGAAATTACAGCATAATAATAATTCGAAAAACAAACTTTTTCTTCACGTGAATTTGTTTTAATAAAGTTAAACTTTAAGATGTCACAAGAAAAACAGCAATTTACCTACATTTAAATTATTAAAAAAAAGTATTTAAGTTGTTCATGTGATCGCGGGTAAACGGTATTAGTTGGTTGTTTACAGTTATTACAATTTCTTTCTTTAAACAAATTACATTCAAAATAACAATAAAACTTCTGGACCATCAACTTCCAATTCAGCGACTTCAGATATTAATACCTCTGCTAAGTCGGGCAAAAAAAGTTTTTTTTAGGTGTGGTGTTTAAGGTGTATTACTCTAAACACCGGTTTGGATCGGAGAAAGGGTTGGCATTGGATTAGAATTCGGCAGCGTTTATTATTGTACATAGCGTAGTCGAGCTATACTAATTCTAATGATGAATGGAAACGTTGTTGTTAGCATGTAGTAATCGGCGTACTACGTGCTATGCGATGTCACCTGATATTCCGGTGTTGTGTGTCTTGCGGAAGACGGTGGCCCGGAATGAATTGCACCGTATAGATGGCGAACTAGACTGATGTGACCAACTGAATAACCGTACTTCTTTGCCGAACTAAATTGTGTTTTTGTACCTACTTCGTTTTATACATGCGAAATAGATTAGTGTGCTTAATAAGCAAGGCCGTTAAGAAAGCTGAGTTTGCACTTGCTTACTTGCAATTGTTTGTTATTGTTTCCGCGTTTACTAGTTACATACGTAATACGCGGATGTAGAATTGATTGGAATGGGGTTTCAATGTCAACCACACAACAATCTGAGCTGACAACATTTGGTTGGCTTGAGTACAGTTGTCCGAATGATAAAGCTTTTTGTAAAATTTGCAAGGAAGCTGAAATAAGGTCAGTACAAAGAAAAAGGCGGTTTTTATTTCGGAAGGATTTTTTAATTGAAAAAATGCCTTAGACAGGTTTCATGCACATAAAAATGCTCAGAAAGGAAGTTCTTTGAAAATTTAATCGAAACAAAACGCAGCAGTTAGATGAAAAAATTGTAAAAGAAATGAAAAGTGCTTCGTAGTGTAATTGTGAATTTTCAACACATTAACATTTTTTTGTTGTCAAGGTTTAGCAATTCGAGGTGAAGAAGATATTTTCTCTAATTTTAGGCAGCTCTTAAACTTACTTAAAGAAGATCGGCCAGAACTGGGTCGTTCTAGCTATAAGTAACTGTCACATGATATTCCAAATAAAATTATTGAAGTATTAGGTCAATCTAATCCTTGTCATACTGTACGAGAAATCAAATTTCATGTTTATTGTAATATCACGGTGGATGAAACGTGACATATTTATCTATAAATGAGCAGAATAGTTGATGACAATTTAGAGGTTTGTGAAGACTTTCTAGGATTTTATTTAACTCCAAACACTAAATCCAAAACTCTCTTTGAAGTGCTAGAAGATATTTTGATGCGTTTTGATTTGCTATTGGAAAATCTCAGAGATCAGTGCTATGACGGAGCATCAGATATGCAAGGCAGATTCAAAGACCTTCAAAAGGCATTTAACCACAAGCCCTGTTTGTTTACTATACAAGCTCATTTGGCTGTAGAAGACAATCTTAGGCCCTCCATACAAGGGTCGTTTAGCACTCGAAGCGGCTGCGACTCGATCCGATTTTACTTACTATCGATTTTCAATGTAATTAATGGGGATCCACACACGAGTCGACTAACGCTCAATTTGAACACGACTCGTTTGCGTCT
This sequence comes from Abscondita cerata, assembly GCA_030710515.1. Classification (NCBI taxonomy): domain Eukaryota; kingdom Metazoa; phylum Arthropoda; class Insecta; order Coleoptera; family Lampyridae; genus Abscondita; species Abscondita cerata. The sequence continues at coordinate 625,688 of JALBCR010002259.1, forward strand.
CGAGCGTCAGTCGTCTCGGAGGAACTGTCGAGAACGGGAAAGTTCGAGTACCGGAATGTATCAACGTGTTTGTTTTTGTACCTTTCACAATCTGAATTTTAGTAATTCTAAAGCATTTTGAAACTTTTTGGGACCAATGCTATAAAATTTTTATAACTCTTTTGTAATTCCTTTTCAGAAATAAACAATCGACTATGAAAATTACGGATACAACATTTCTCTCTTTTCATCCGTCAACACCGATACCAAAATATCATAGCATCCTTCTCATCACCTGAACTACTTATTATTATTATTTTTTTTACTTGGTTTAGGAGACGCGAACAGACTGAGAATAATCAAATTGTGTGCGGATACGCGCAATTTAAATCGCACGGTTTCAACGTGACGCGCGTCCCACTTGGAGTTCAAGTCGCCACTTTAAGTCGCCAAACGACCCGTGTGCGGAGGGCCTTAGGCATCTTCCTAGCATGCGGGATATATTACGAATCTCGCAAAAGACCTCATCAACACTATAAGGGAATCTCCAAAAAGAATGAAGATGTTTGAAACCATTCTATTTGAAGCAACAAAAAAGCGCGTAAAATCCTATTTCGGCCACTTTGCCCACGATGCAAGCTTTTAGTATGAAACAAATTTTGAACAATTACGCCGCCTTAGTGAATTTTTCCTCTTATTTTCAGGAAGTTACAGATCTGTCATAGCGAAGTTGGTGTGTCTAAAAAATATTTTACAACAAAAACGAGAATAATTTGAAATATTTTGGCAAAAAGTTGTGCATGATAAACTTAGCACGGTCGAAGAACTACAATTGCCTAGGCAATGATTTGTTTGACAAAAGTAAAAAAATCGCGTCACATACGTTTCTCCTCACCAGAAGAGTACTTTAAGCAATTGTATCTACATTGAAGTATGTGATACAATATTAGTTTGTGTTCAGGAGAGGACTTAAGTTGGTGACTGCAGACGAGAAAGAATGTGTTTCTTCTATGTCAAGTAATCATGACTTGGAGTTGAGCAAAATTCTTGACTTGGAACTGTAGTTCCATGCTGCATGACATTGCAGAACAAGAACACAAGTAAGAATTTTTTTTTGACGATAAAACTCTAACCTGAGGTTACAATATGCATCAAGCTCTATAACTACAGTCACAGCAAAGAGGTCCTACAGTTTACTTCAACGTCTGAAAACTTATATGCGTCAATCATGAGGCTGGACTATGTTGCAATTCTAAACACACATCAAGATGTGCTGGATAACTTGGATATGAGACCGCTGATGAACAAGTTTGTAAGTAGAAGTTCAGTCTGAAAATCAACTTTTGCGTTATTTGACGAATATATACATATTTAATATTATTTTGCTTTCTACACGAAATTTTTTTTATATTTTGTTGTATAATGACGTAAAATTTATTTAGTTCAGCAATTGTTATTCTGGTTCTCTAAAAACAGTTTTTATCTAAGCGTTTTTTTAGAAATTATCTAATGGAGGACACCCAAACCCTCATTTTTAACCCCTTGGAGCGTAAGCTTGACTGTGTTTCTAGATACCAATAGATTGACCAATAGTAGTTTGTCGATTACCCTAATGCTATAGTAGAATTGCACCAGAATCAGTTTTGTTATTAATATGTTTATAAACACAACTATCAGTACGTGGCAAAAAGAGTACACCAGAGAGTTCAACCTAAGGCACAGATAATTGCTTTGTTTTCGAAATAAATAAACATGAACTTTGTTTGATGCGTCCGTAAAACCATGCATCTGGGCCTAGCAACATTATCTGGGATAATTCTGTAATGTGCTTTAATATAAAAAGTTGTTATCTAAATTCACATATTCATCATAACTTAGTCTTTTTTTTGCTTAAATAATGTAAAGGTTTATGAACCACAATAGAGTAAAAATTTGCATCATTTCTGACAAAATCGCCTAATTTGTAACTTGTAAATAATAATCTTTACTACGCCAAATTATCCCTAACGGTTTTGTCAGTACATGCATTGATGATTAATGATTTCTGACTTATGTACATTAAATCTTAAAAATGAGAAGCTCCTATTCATATATTTATTCTGCCTAATTTATGGAATCGTAGTTAAATGATTTATATAAATTTATCAGACTTTGCTAGTGTGATTAAAACAAATTATAATTACTGCATTTTGGAGTACCACCAATGAAATTGAACATACAATAATAATCTGAGCCGATATCTGTTATTTTAAGAAGGCGGTATGGAACAAGAGCTTACCTAATAAAATATTTTATATATTGACTATTACAAATAGAAACATTGATTTAGTGTATAGGAATTCAAGTTTTTGGGTAACAGTTTTATAAGATTATACATTAAAAAACAAGTTTTACTTATGAAGCATATAACATTGTGTTTAAAGTAGTTTATAGAAAAAGTTTTGTTGATTTACAGTTTTAGTTTCACAAATTATAATATCGTATATTGTTAATTATTAATTCAAAAAAATTATTTATTTTACATTTGAAGAGTATAATATAATATAGTAAAATTGCTATAACAAATAAATATTTATTAATTAATTTCTATTTTTGCTACTGATTTCCTTCCTATAATCAGTTTCAATTCAAGTAAACAAAAAGTAATAAACAAATTTTGTTTATATCTATTATAAATAATTAGCTAATTATCATTAACATTTGGTATCGATAAGACGAGTATTATATTCAAATATTATATCAGTACATTATTGTTACATTTATTGACAACATAATTTTTGATACGTTCAGATGTTAGGAAATCTTCGTTAAATAAATAATTTTGAAAAAAATATTATGTATCTGTAAAATTTATCTTAAATATGCATTACAATTATTTTACGATTATCATATTTGAACTCTTTTTTATTATGTAATAAATTTTTGTTTTTAATTTGTGAGTGTTTCCGAAATGTTCTCTCAATCGTTTGGCATTTTTTACAGTCTGGCCAACAATTCATTAATAACTCCAATTTGGGGATGAATGTCGACCAAATCAAAAGAGAATTGGACCGTTTGCTATGCACCTCATCTCAGTAAGTCTCATTGTTAACGCAGAAAATACCTAATTTAGTTACAGGAATTACATTTTAAATTTTATTTTGTTATCACACCACGACTTCGCTATATCCACACAGTCTAATGTAAGCCTTCAATTCTAAAGAGCGAGTGTTTGTGAATCAAAAACGCAATATACCCGGTCAGTAGAAAAAAAAAAAAAAAAAAAAAAAAAAAAAAAAAAAAAAAAAAAAAAAAAGGAAAAAAGAAAAAGAGGAAAAAAAAAAAAAAAAAAAAAAAAAAAAAAAAAAAAAAAAAAAAAAAAAAGGTAACGTCAGGGGGGGGGGCATACTACATCAATTAAGGTGAGTCCTTATTTCCCTCTACAAAAAAATTGATCCTTTAATTATATCAAATCAGCGATTGTGAGCAACACACTCACTCATTATTACAAAAATTTCGAGACCCTTATCTCAAAAGTGAACGTCGGTAAACGTTACAGTATCTTGAGGTCATTGACATTGGTCGCGATTAAAAATTGATTCTTGTTTTAGATTTGGAAACTGTGACTAGTTGTTTAGTTACTTTTTTATAATAATGTTATAAAAAAAAATTAATTACAAACAAATGTAAGATATGCATAAAAAATGTCGGTTACCGCATTGTATGCGTCACTCATTTCACAACCAGTTCTCTATATGGAAGATATAATCAAAATAAGGCTTGGTTTACAACCGCAATTAGTAAGGACCTGACTTTAAAACAAAGTTTAATTTTTTAAGAATTTTAACGTACGTTTCACATTTGAAAACATTGACTGAAACGTGTACAAACTTCAAACGTAACATTTTTTAATTTAAAATTACGTTAATTAAAACGTCATTATTTTAGATGTAAATCGATTCGTTCTAAAGTTGATGTCAATTTTTTTAGGAAGGTTTCAAATCTATCAGGAATACAACAATTTATACAGTATTAAGCCATGGAGATTGTTGGGTTAATATTTTAATGTTTTCATACAACGATGATGGTACCTTAAAAAGACGTAATCTTCATAAGTAAATCTCATTTGCAGATGTACTATAGTATACTATGCATTACAGCTAGATTTCCAACACACCATTTATTCCAGTCCAGTACTAGATTTACATTTTTTTTTGGCAACCAGTGCCAACTTGGACGTACTTGTTAATCATTTCAGAGACATATACAATTACTACTATGATTAGTTTTTCAAAAACGCGAGCAAACTAAATATTGTCGAACGTTTACTGAACAGAATTAAAAAAACCCCTTTTACGGTTAACTTTTTAACAACATCACTGATTAAAAGCACTAAGAGATCAGGTGCAAATTTGGAAAGTTTTTTCAACATTTTGTGGAGAAGTTTTCGTCACGACTGTTATAATAATAAACATTACGTTGATAGTTTATTATAAATTTTTTGGTTTGTTAAAATTTGTGTGTTAAAATTATGGTTTAACCCCCTTTGTATTATTAAAGGTAACATTAACATTCTACTTTTTTCTCTATTACTTAAATGAAAACAAGAAACCTCTGTTTTGTTTAAGATTGGAGCATAATCACCATTTTTTGTAATTTTTTTCACAATACGCAAATCACCAGATTTCTTTCAATTTCGAAAAAATTTTAATGAAACTGCCATATCATCGACGTAGACGAATTTTTGACATTGTAAAGAAGGAAGTGCAGACATATATACATTAAAAACAATAGATGAAAAAACCGTTTCCCGTGAAAGACTATTATTTAAAAATCTAAATTTACTGCTTTTATCTTCAACAAAAACTCTAAACTTCCAATTCGATAACATATTTTCAATTTTGGAGCAAGGAATAGCGTTAAACAATTTAAAAAGCAAATCTGCTTTCCACACTGTATTGTATATGCAGCAGTTAAGTATAAAAAGACAACTCCAGTTTTAATGCCAATACTTCATCACAACAACTTCTACCGGATCAAAATCCTGCTTGTTCAATTGGTAATTTCTCTTCAATTAATTGAATTAATTCTTTGAAAAATTAATATTTCCAAAACATTATAAATTACACTTATTGGACGGTAAGAAGTGGTGTGTAGGAGATTTATTTTTCTTTAAAATTGCGACGACTTTACATTTCCTTAAATCTGTTGGTAACTTACCTGTATTATAAATACCATTGACAAACATAAGCAGCCACTTTAAAGAATAATTTCTCAATTTTTAGGAAATTCTGGATGTATTTCATCAAACCCGGTAGCTTTCTTTGATTTTGTCTTTTTAATGCATGTTTTTAGCTCTTCTACAGTAAAAGGTCTAAATATCTCTTGTGAGATAGGTGTAGATTTTTTTTTCTTTTGTAAACACTATTTCATCTTTGTGATAATCGATTTCTCTACTTTTATTGAGTTTGAATTTCCATTAATGAATTCCATTTCCCTTTTTTTCCATTATTTAGAGATGACGGTACAGCATCCCCAGTTTCTATATTTGGATTTTCTAGATATGATTTGTACAATTTGTTTGATTCAGTCGAGCAACCTGGGATATATTCCTTTCGAAAACCACGAAGAATTGATTTTTTTGCTGCACATTTAATAGCACTTACAAACCTAAAATAATTATCAAAAACCGGCGGTATCCGTCTAAGAATAGAATCGAGAGATGTTCTATAGTGTATCCAATTAGTTTTTTGAAAATTCCGTCTTAGTTTTCTTAAAGATTCTACAAATGAAATTTGAAGTCCAATTTGTAATAGCAAAGGGCTATGTTGACTTCTTGGAAAATCCTTTAATACCATACATTTTGATTGTAATGGAACCATGGCAAGATCCATCGACACTAAACACAGATCCGGGTTGTAATCGTTTTGCTATCGACCAGAGTAAAATGTTTCGATGTCTTTTTGGATCGTATACTAAATGTATATGTTACTTATTATAGATAATTATATGTAATAACCAAACATACCTGTTAATATGAAAAATGTTTAATAGTTTCGATTTTAACTAGTTATTATATATAATAACCAACGTGAGCAGTTAATATGATAAATTTCATAGGATTTTCTAAATTAACTGGTTATTTTATACTAACTAAACCACCGTGGCTATTTTGGGTAATTATAAAATCAAACCATACATTTCTAAAAAACTATATTGAATGAAAACATAAACAAAAAAAAACTATTCGCTCTAAAATGTGTAATAAAAGATATTTTAACGTAGGTAAATGTATAACAAGGTAAAATTTTTGAAACTATTTATTTTCAATAAAAACAAACCTACCTACTTTAACTAAAAAAAATTTTAAGTTAGTTAAACCATTTAAAAAAAACAATAGTTATTTGTTCAACAATTGAAGAAAGCGATTCTTTTCCATTCGAGCTCGAGTTGCCTCATAAGCGTAGCAAGTGCGGCATTAGAGTGAGAGTGGTAAAAAGACTTCCCTCATGTGTTAGACACAACATTTTTTCCACGACATTTCCCAAAAACCAACCAACTAACCAAAATAAAAGAAAAATATTAGTTGTAAACGTAACATATTGTTACAGGATTTTGTCACAATTTCATACGTAAAAGCAAAAGTCAACAATTGGAGGGTTACTCGCCTATTTATTCTGTGGTCTCGGTAAGGTCTCAACCTGTCATAACGCAAAGTTGCTAGCCTCGTAATTCTAACCAATAAATGTAGGGTAACAATGTTTAAAAGTCAAAATATAAGATAGTAAATTAAACAAAAGTGACTGAATAATAATAGTTATTTTTGTAACAAAAATTCAATTGTTTAATTAAGTTCCAAGCAACATTCTTGCAACATGACATTTCTTTCCTCACTAGTAAGGGAAAATCATATTTCCTCACTATTTGTAGAAAACAAACGTCTGTTCTGTTTTCTAAGAATGTCGTGGAAACACAATTTTTAAAATTGATGTAACATTATTTAAACAAATATAATACGTAATTATTTATTTGAACAGAATAAACTGCCATCGCATTTTGAATTCCATAGTACTGCATTTTTGCACTTGCATTTTGTTGATGAACAGTTTTCTTTACAGTTACATCTTTTAAAATCTTGGCCACCTGCGATAGGTGATTCTCTGACACACTCCCGAATTAAAATCACCACATTTTTTTTTTTATAATATGATTATAAAAAATAATTAATTTTTAAAAAATATTAAAAAAAAATAAAATTTTTTTAAAAAAAATAAAATTGTTTTTAAAAAAAAAAAAAAAAAAAAAAAAAAAAAAAAAAAAAAAATTAAAAAAAAAAAAAAAAAAATTATCATTAGTCCCCTTCTCTTTTTCTGTTTATATTGCTGATTTTAGTAAGTAAGTACGACATCTTCCATTAAAGAACAAGATGCTAAAGAATTTTGAACATTGACAGTATTGTGTGATTCAGACTTAACTGCCTTATCATTTTAAGGTATCATTTCAACTGGACTGTCTAATAAGTTTCTTAGGGCTTTAAGGTTTTCTTCAGTTTGCAAGTTTGCTATGGTTTCAATTGAAAATGATGAAGTCACTTTAACTCCAAACATTGCCTCATATGGGTTGCATTTTATGCCTTCATGGCAACTTCTATTTTTATGAATTGAACAAATTGAAGACCTTCTGACTAATGAGGTGTTTGATTTGTTTCTGTCCAAGTTGTCAGCCTGTTTTTCTACATCCTGATTTGCTCGCTCAACCGATTCTTGTGATTGACTATGTCTTGGTTTGCCGTGAACCATTTCTAAATCTGTCCACATTGTACAAACTTTAGATACGGCCCTGTTACGAAATTCGCGCCCAATCTCACTTTTAAGCATGATAGGGCACCTAAAATCGTAAAAATATCGAGAAAGGTTATAAGCCACTTCTTCAGCTCGTTTGGTTTTTAATGGAAGCAGTTGTACAAATTTAGTAAAGTGGTCCTGATATACAAGAACAAATTTGTAACCATTGTCTGGTTGGTTTTGCATGTCAATTAAATCAACCTGACACCTAAAGTTTATTTTTTAAAATGTAAATGTTAAACTACAAGATCTTTTGGGGAATTTTTAATTTCTTTTGACAGGGTTCACATAGAGACAAATATAGAGTTATTTGTTCTTAAGTTATGTTTTTGTACTTACTGTATATCTCCCTCAAAATTCGTGTTTTCCCTCCATGGGCAGTTCCTAGATGAGCATCATTAATTATTTTTAAAATCTCGTCAGTGCGCGCATAATATCGGATTAAGATGAATCTTCACTCACAGGAAATATTAATTTTTTATTTTATCTTAATTTAATGACATAATATCTTTTTAACCTTTGAAAATCTTCTGGCGTTTTCCCACTTGATTTCTATTTTGATTCACGCATTTTCCCAATGAATCCCTGATACTATTCTTTACTAATCATCCCAGAATTTTCACTTTTGTTTTCTAATAGGGTCATCATTTTTTGATTAAAACGCACTTCCATAATTTATAACAATAATAGCAAACAACAAAAATTAATTAAATTGGTAACAACTTTGTCTACTTAGTTAAAACTAAAAATACTTAACAAACAAAATACGAGTAGAATGAAGCTTTAGAATTGAGTACTGTGTGCCGAATGAACGCACACACTGCTGACATTGCGCGTAGGCGTAGAGACAAATGTCTAGACAGCCAGACAGGCGTGCGGGGAGGACTCCCAACTTGTGCATGTTGTCACAACTCCCAACTATTTTCACAACTCCCAACTACGTTTCTCTTTCATAACGCCCAACTTTGTCATAACTCCCAACCAGTGCATTTATAGCAGTTTGGCAACCTTGGTGTTTACCTATAACTTAACCTGCCTGTAACCTACCGACCAACATCGTTCACCCCCGATCACATCTACCAACAACACCGTTTACCCCAATCACATGAAAACATGTAATGTTATTAACAAACCACGTTATGGATGAAAAGCAATGTTGCCAAACTGCTAAAAATGCAGGCGTTGTCATATACACTGGTTGGGAATTGTGAAAATAGTTGGCACAAGTTGGGAGTTATGATCAATTCTTGAGTTGGGCATTGAGAAAATTAGGCGTTGCGATCAGGCCCCAAATATTGTAATACAAATCAAATCCAATTGTTTATAAAATTCTTGAATTCGAATTTTTCAAATTAACCACGAGTTCTCAGCTATTATGCATAATAACCAGTTGATGTGAATAATTTTGGACAAAAGTAAAAAAATTATCAAATTAACCAGGCATGTTGAGTATTATACATAATAACGTGTTAATATGATAAATATGTAGAAACTACACCAAATTATTCATATTAACCAAGAGGAGTGGTTATTATATATAATAACCGGCCAGTATGCATAATAATCAAATTAATCAAATTAACAGAACATATATACACATGGATGGGGAGAAACGACATTAAAACTTTCTGGCCAAGCTATTAGAGGAGGTTTGTAAATATTTACTATGTGTAAATCTCCTATTTTAGTAGTTATAACGAAAATTGCAGAAATTATATTTTTGTATATTTTTGTATTGAATATTTTCTTTGTGTATGTAGTTATTCCATGAATGGGGCTCTCAATAAAGTCTACTAATTGAATACCTTTTACTATACCTTTATTAAGTGTATACTTGTCTCATCTCCACATTGTGTTTTGTGTGAAAGCAAAATATCGACCCTATTCCTGAAACAAAGATTAGTCAAGAAATAATAATAATAATAATAATAATAATAATAATAATAATAATAATACCTTTATTAGGTTATGTAACAAAAATTCAAATGTACATTAAAGAAATAATACAGAAATAATAATAAGATATACAAAATAAAATTTAAATTAAAAATAATATAAAAATAAGAAAATTCATTGTTACTAACCCAATGGGCGAAGTTCAGATGCTAAAGAGAGACAATTCTATTTAGCTCTGCTCTACCATTAACCCATTTAATTGTAATATATATATACATATCTCTTTTGTCATACAATATGTACAGTTTAATTTTTCTAAGAGATTCCGATCCTAAGTGATGTGCTTTATATTATTTAACATTGTTGTGATAATAACATTTGGTATAGTGTTCTCTTAAATGTATATAAATTCATGGACTTTATATTAGTTGAAAGTGAGTTATATATTTTGGCTATGGTATAGGAATAAGAACGTTCAAATAGCGTTGTTTTATGTAATGGTGGAATGATTAAGTTGGTATATCTCGCGTTTGTACTAAAATGTATCTTATTATGTAGATAAGAAGGTGTACTACTTAATATGACTTTGTGGTATAAAGTGGCTGTATGCAAATACCTTCTCTGTGTCATATTTAACCACTTGACTTCATTTAACTTGTGTGAAATGCAGTCATATTTTCTAATTCCAAAGATTAAGCGCAAACAGGAGTTCTGCATTCTCTGAATTCTCATTTTATCAGCGCTGTCTAGCGCAGGTCCATATACGGCATCACAGTATTTAAATTGAGAGAGGACCAAAGATTCACAAAGCAATATTTTAATTTTTTTGCTTAGAATGCTGCGATTGTTGAAAATAAGTTTAAGATTAACAAAAGCTTTCAGTATAATGTCCGTTATATGATCTTTAAACCGTAAATCCGTATCTATTTTAAGTCCTAGGTTTTTATGGATTCTTCTAAAGGAATTATTGTATCTTTTATTACAATTTTAAGTTTGCTTTTGTTAAGCTCTCTTACTTTAACTCTGCCGAATAACATAGCACAAGACTTCAGCGGATTAACTGTGAGACCATGTGCTTCGGATGTTTGAATAATATTATTTAAATCATTACAAATGCATTCGTTTGCTGCAATTATATCGTGTTCTGTAAAATGGTATTGTAATTGTATATCATCTGCGTATTGATGGAATATCAAATTGTCTAAACATTTGTTAAAATTACAGGTATATATGGTAAACAGAATTGGTCCTAGCACTGAGCCTTGTGGTACACCAGACAATAACGTTAAATGCTTCGACTTTTCATTTTGTACCTAACCTGTTGATATCGACCTGTAATAAAATTGTTTATAAGTATATTTGCCTCGTCACTAAATCCAACGTAATGTAGAATGCTACCTAATAGTTTGTGACATATTCTGTCGAAAGCCTTAGAGTATTCTAATAGAATTAAAGTAGATAATTTACAATTATCTAATGCATTATAAATCTCATCAGTAATGTTTAATAGTGACGTAGTGCAACTGAATCCAGACCTGAATCCTGACTGAGTTGCTGGCAATATTTTATTGCTTTCTAGATGAATTTGAATTTGTTCAGCGATAGCCTTCTCCAAAACCTTAGACAGTACAGGAAACAAATTAATTATAAAGGTTATATAAGGCGTTAGAAAAGGACAACATATATTTATCATCTGGTGACTAATGCCATCAGAACCTGTTGACTTTGTTTTTATACTGGTTAGAAAACGTAGTATGTCCAAATCTGTTACCTCATAAAATTTTAGTTTAGTTTGAATGGTTTTTATGGTATTACTATTATAAAAGTTATATAATTCTGAATTGCAACCTAAATTTAAGTTGTCTAATTTTGTAAAGAAGTCATTAATTTTATTAACATCATTTAGGTCTGGGGGTAGGTCAATATTTCTTTTTTACTGATTATGTCTAACTGTTGTAGTTTGTTCCAGATATTATTACTATTGTCACGCATTTTAAATTCTAGGTATGCTTTTTTTTCTCGCTTTATTGCCAAGTTAACGTAATTACGCAAAGTTTTATAATATTGCCAATGAGTCAATTGTTTTGAAATTTTGAACCGTTTTAAAGCTTTGTTCCGTATTGAGATCATTTCTTTAATATTATGTGTTAACCATGGAGCTTTGGGTTTCAATAATCGTGATGTTTTAATGGGAGCATGTATATTAAATATGTTTAATAGGTTATTGTCTAGAAACTCAACCATATCATTAATGTTTGTCATACCATATATTTCATCCCAATTAATGTTCTGTAAATCTATATAAAAATCATTACTATCAAAATTATTAAAATCTCTGTAAGTTCTAATTACAGGTACATTTTTAGTAATACATCGTATGGGATAAGAACAAAATATTAGTGAATGATCCGAAACGTGATGCATTTGCAGGGTGCTTGCATGGTCCACATCTATATCACTTAAGATAATAATAAGGTCAAGTAAGCTTGAGCTAACCTTAGATATTCTTGTAGGTTCTTTAATTATTTGTTTCAAACCCATACTTTCAATTATAGTAGAAAACTGAACGCATCGTAGATCATCACACCTAACTAAATCAACATTGCAGTCACCCATGCATATTATCTCATCACATTTGGTCAAAATTTGGGTAATGGAGCTCTCAAACCGTTCAAGAAATTCAGAGAATGCATACTCCATTCTTCTGTAAACTACACCTACAGCTAATAATATATTATTTAATTTAAAAGTCACCCAAATTTGTTCTAATGATTGATGATTATCTATGTGTATTTGTTTATATTGTAGATCGCTGTTAATATACATAGCCACACCTCCTCCCCATGTAGTTGTAATTCTGTCTTTTCTTTCAAATTTGTATTTAGCAATATTTATAGCTGAATTTGGTACCTTAGAAGAGAGCCAAATCTCTGACAGACCAATTACGTCAAAGTTATTTATTAACACATGCTGCTTGAAGTCGGAAAAATGATTTGTTAGAGACCTTACATTTAAATGTGCTACATTAAGGTAAGCACTCATTATGCAGCAGTTGGAGTATAACGATATCTAAATTATAAGACAGAATTAAAATCAAACACCCCATAAATACAATCAACATATTGTAATTATTTGTTAATACCTTATAGCTTAGTACGCAAATTAAAATGCATATGTACGCATACGTAATACTAAATGAAATGGAAAAATTCATTGTATAAATATACAAAAGTAAATAGATGTAGGTAAACATTTTCGATAATAAAAGTAATCTTTTTGACCTTAATAATAATATAACTAGTCCATATTTAGTGAACATCATTGAAATCTAAGAAAATGCCAACAGTTAAATGTAACGACATGTGTGCGTTTACGTGCATATCGCTATCTACGCAACAGCTTTAATGCTTTAAACGCACGAGTGTCGATAAAGCCAAGTAAAAACTGTTGGCATTTTCTTAGTTTATACTAATCATACGTGTCAATGCTTTTACACGAGATGTCGTCAGACACACATTTGGCTTATATCATTGAAATCCTGTGTTGACTTGACCACGAACACCTTACTTTTTTCATCTTTACTCATTAGTATTTGACCATTCCGACACCACACAAATTTTATTAACTTATCCTTTGCATATTCTCTTGCTTTAAAGAACAAAACACGATTATTTTTTGTTAGTGAACCGTTTATATAGATATCACTGGTTAAATTTACATTTGGTAGATTACTAAACATTTCACCTAAATCTTTAACAGTCACCCTCCTTTTTACACGTTTACAACTCATAAAGTTATCTTTGTCCATTCTACTGATAAATTTTATAATGATTCCTCTAGGCTCAGATGGATTATTAGGATTTTTTGAAAGTCGATGACAAGCATCTATCATGTTCTTTTCAATAGAAAACCTATTTCACTGCCCACGTTTCTTACTACGTTAACTATATTTTCATTTTTAATTTCCGGCACACCTCTGATTTCCACACAATTTTTTCTAGTGTACTGTTCTAATTCGTTTATTCGTAATTGCAAAGCGTCATTTTCTTTTAATAAGTTCTTATTTTGGTTTCTAGTTCTTCAATTTTTTTAAACATTCATCAATTTTTTTTCTTGATTTTTCAATAAATTAGTATTATCACCAATTTTAGCGTTACAAAAGTTTAACGATTCTGCATTTTTTAACAAACAGAACCATATTTTGAACAACGAGTTGCTACTAAAACTATCTCATTTTGCACAGTATGTATGTTCTTACAGTTTTTTAGAATAATAAGAACCCTTCAGTATTAGCCGACGCATTAACAAAAATTTCTAAATACGATAAAATTTATAGTAGTGAAAGAATTTCAATTTACCAACAAACTTGTTTTGATACATTGTGGTTTATTCTTGTAAAGCGGCCCAAAATTATGATATCAATTTAGTTGCAGAATTGAAAGAACCCAATTACCAGCTTATATACATCTATATAGACGGTTCCAAAACAACCCAAGGGGTTGGTGCAGCAGTTTTTGTTGCAACATGTGGTTATAAATTGAAGAAAAAGTTAAAGCCGTTCTGTTCCATATTTCCAGCAGAAGCACTATCAATTTCATTGGCCTTTCAATGGGCTCTAGAAATAAGCAAAATTAGTATCAATTACTGTCTTCTATCAGATTTGAAATCTGTTTTACAATCATTAAAACACCCGCATAAGCATCTACATCACCAAATAATAATGAATATCCTGTTCACACATAAAAAAACTTTTAGAAAGACTTCCTATAAGTTGATAAGAGGTGACTCTGTATTTGAAGGTAATTGCGAGGTTGATAAACTAGCAAAAGAAGCGTCTACTTGTGGCAACACTCTTAATTTTCTTCCAGACTAGCTTTTCATTATTGACTTTGACTACAATTAGAGACGATGTATTAAATATCTTGTTTTAATTTCATTAAATTATGTAAAATGAAAACCATTTAATATTCGTATTACACAAACACATATTATTATAATAAACATAGTATAGATTTTAATAGACAATATCATGGTAATTTAATCCCCAGTTTTCCGATGCATACAGTAAAACGCTGAGTATTGTTGAAGTGTATAAGTATTTATAGGAATTATACGATTCTATTGAATTAGTGATTAAGGGTTTGAAACACAACCCCTAGGTAATTGTAGGAGTTTACAATTTCTAAGAAATGATTTTTAAATTTAAATGAGGGTTTGCCTGGGATTATTCCGGATCGCCTAAAAATCAAAATTTTGGATTTGTTTACGTTTAGTTCTAATAAATTATCATTGCAGTATAGCTCTAATACCGCTAGCATTTTTTGCAACTGGTGTGGTGTAATTCATAATAGTACCAAGTCATCAGCGTAAAAAAGAGCAGATAAGCTGTGTTGATTATCTATACTGACACCTTCAATATTATGTGCATTAAAAAAGTCTAGGAAGTCCGCCAAATATAATGAAAAAAGTAAAGGGCTTAATAATTTTTGAAAGTTTGTCGTTAACTGATATTCGGAAAAATGCATGTTTATAAATATTTTGAACAATTCGTATCAATTTATATGATATTCCCATTTGTTTTAGTTTGGCCCATAGGATAGAATGATTAATAGAATCAAACGCGCGTTTGAAATCAATAAAGGCCCAGAAGAGATTACCCGATTTGCGCTTCAAATTTAACGCAATTAGTGACGAAAGCGTAAAAATGTTATCTACACAACCACGGCCTTTCCGAAAGCCAGACTGGCACTCCGGGATTAAATTGTTAAAGTCTACATATTCATTAATGCGACGGGTTATGATTTGAGTGAAAATCTTAGTGATGTTATTAATAAGAGATATACCTCTGTAATTTTCTAATTTCAAAGTGTCCCTACTTTTTGGAATTAGAAATAATTTTATTTCTGACCACGACTTTGGGATTTTTTCGCGAAATAGAATATGGTTAAATAGCTTTAGTAGAACGTTTTTAGCGGGCAATGGTAGGTGTTTATAAAATTCATAGGGTATACTATCGGAACCAGGAGATTTTCCATTTTTGCATAAACTAATTCATTGAATGATATTTGGTAATCAAGATTATCGTTAAAATTATTTTCTAGTTCCAAATTAACAGTTGGGACAGAATTTTTAAATAAGTTTTGATAATAGTTTTTTCATATGGTTAGGTCTATTTCGTGTATTACTTTATTTTGAGGTCTTAAATATCGGATTTCTTTCCAAAATTCGGATGGATTGCTTGTATTTGAGATTTTACTTTTAATGTATTTATAGTAATTATCTTTTTTTACTTTAACTAAGGTTTCATAGTTCCTTTTATTGTCTAGATATTTTACAACTTAATGTCTTGAAAAGTTGTTTTTACGACAAAGTCTAAGAGAGGAGTGTAGGTTTCTTTTAAGTTCGTTACATTCGGAGTTAAACCACGGCTTGTTATTCGAGAGATTATGAGGTCCGACAAACACACTACGTGACATGTTTAAGGTTATTGCTGTTTGTTTAATTAGATTGGTAAAAGCATTATTTAACTGATCAACATCTAAACAATTGACGTTTAAAGAATTTAGGGCCAACGATATGTTTTCATCATAAGCTTTTGTTAACGAATTATCCCAATTATACTTTTTGACTAATACGCTGTTTGAGTTGGTACTTTTCGTTTGTTCAAATTCACAAGCAACATGAAGTTGAACTTGATACGGAAGATGATCTGATATAGGCAAGATGGTGTAATTTATACGTGAGTTAATGATATCATCTAATAAGTTTGAATTACACCAGCACAAATCAATTACAGATTTTCCACGGCTGCTTATTTGTGTATAATATTGTCGAAAAACCACAAGTTCAATTTTTTAAGTCGCTGTTTTATTTAAATAAATCTACCCCTGGGTATATAATTCGGAATGAATTCGCTAAAAAAAAAAAATATCTACCCTTATTTTTAAACGCGCACTTGTTTGGCTATACAAAATGTTAAAAATGCCCCAGACTAGACTGCCATATTTATGCTTCAAGAAATTAGCCACTGTAGATAAAACCACTGGTAATTCAATAAAATGCAAGTACTACTGGGTATCTCAAATAAAAAAATACTTCATCTTGACAAAACGATTGGATATATGGGATAATCTGAACGCGGACCTACTTAAAGCTAACATTAATCTACTCGTCACAGAACTTAATAACTACTATAAAAGCGAGGATAACCAAAGAATCATTCTGTCAACATACACCCCTTTATATAAACAAATTGGTAATAATGAAAACATGTTACACAGCCTCCAACTACCGTTTAAAAAACTACATTTAGGGCACCAGCTACGGACCATTAACGAACGTGTAATGACATTCTACAGGGTGTCTCACCGGGAACGCCATCGATAGATTATAGGAAAACTGTACATGGGAAAAATTTGAAAATTTGGTAGTAAACTAACGTTGACAAGGGCAGTTCCGCTAAAATATTTTCAAGATGGTGGCTCTTCCGGTTATACCGGAAGTATGTGTCAACTTGCTTATTTTAAATAAAACACTATATATTATTGCATTTTTGGATTTTGCACAACATTCTAGACATATTTTGTGTATAATGTCCTATACCTAAGTCTAACTGTTTTGAACTTATTTTAAATTTTATGGTCAAAAATGACGTTTTCAGGCCTAAACAAAATTATAAAATTTTCCTATACTAATGGCTTTATTATTTAATTGGAATGGGTTTCTTTGTAGCAGGGGACCTATTGTAGTGGGCTATGTCGATATTTTGATAATAAATTAATACAGGGTGATCAAAAAAAAGGATTAGAATTAAATTCTAAAACACGTCAAAAGTCATTTTTTTTAAATACAAGCACCCTGTTTTTATAATTTTATCTTATTTAGCATCAAAAATAAGGTTGACTTTGTACAAGGTTGTCTATTCAAAAAATTCATAGTTTTCGAAATATTGGCAATTTAATTTTTTTTGTTGCGCAAATGCTGTTGTATTTCTTTTAATATGAATGGTTATTGCTAGTTGGCCATGATGGCGTTAGAAAACAATCATCTGTCAAGAATATGTCAAACTGTTAAAAATTTTCAATACTCATGCCGGGACGCTTAAATTATACAAACGAAGATTACATAAATTTATTTCTTATTTATGGACAATGTGATAAAGTTATATCAAGAACATGTGTTACATTTGCAGCAAGATACCCGCAAAGACAGAAACCATCACCAAAAGCCCTTAAACGAATAATAGAAAACTTCAAAAACTTTGGACCCTTTAATTCAAATGAACAGATAAATAACCTTATTATTTGATTTACAAGAAAGAACAATTAATTAGAGACCAAAGTTAAAAAAATTATTTTATTAAATGTTGAAATTGATGTCCTTGAACTTCTAGACATTTTTCGCATCTGAGTAGCAAATTTTCATGGGTCGCCTTCCTTATTGCTTCACGTGTTAAATTTTGAAACTCAGTCCTAACTCGCTGCATGCAGTCTACTTTGGTGGTTAACGGGGTGTTATAAACTCGAATTTTAATTGTACCCAAATAAAAAATCGAGCACTGAGATATCTGGGGACCGTGGTGGCCAAAGGAAGGGTCCATTGTTTGCCATCCATTGATCATAAAAGGCGTCTTGTAAAAATTTGTTGATTAATTGGCTACTATGTGGAGGTGCGCCGTCATGTTGATAGAATAGATGTCTACGATCAGCCAAAGGTAAATTATCTAAATAATTGTGCAGGATGTTCAGATAGCCTTCACCTATTTAATAAGTTAAGAAATAAAATATTTTCAATGATTTCAAAAAAGGTTAACTTACCTTTTAAATTTTCTTGATAAAAATGTAATGCCACGATGCCATCGTTTCTTACTGCATCATAAACATTAAATTGCCAAGATTCTTGAAGATTTCGCTCTCTAATAACGTGGACATTTGATTCACTCCAATAATGGGAATTTCGCCGATTAAAAATGCCGTTTTCTGTAAATTTGGCTTTGTCTGTCCAAATGATGTTATCAAGAAAAATTCGTTTTCTTGCGACCAGGTTAAAATAAATTTGCTGAAATCCAATCTCTTTAAAAATCAGTCTCTTTTAGATGGTGAACCATGGAAAATGAATACAGATGAAATTTATGTTTGCGTAATATTCTTTGAACTGACGATTTGCTTAATCCAGACTCCAATGCAGCTTGTCTTACAGACATTGTTGGATGTGCAGCAAAATATCTCAAAACAGCAATTTCAACATTTTCATTATTAACGACAGGTTTATTTCTCTGTACATTTGGTTTAACGGATCCAAAGTTTTTGAAGTTTTCTATTATTCGTTTAAGGGCTTTTGGCGATGATTTCTGTTTTTGCGGGTATCTTGCTGCAAATGTAACACATGTTCTTGATATAACTTTATCACATTGTCCATAAATAAAAATACATTTATGTAATCTTCGTTTGTATAATTTAAGCGTCCCGGCATGATTATTGAAAATTTTAACAGTTTGACATATCCTTGACAGATGATTGTTTTCTAACGCCATCATGGCCAACTAGCAATAACCATTCATATTAAAAGAAATACAATAGCATTTGTGCAACAAAAAAAAAGTTAAATTGCCAATATTTCGAAAACCATAAATTTTTTTAATAGACAACCTTGTACCAAGTCAACTTTATTTTTGATACTAAATAAGATAAAATTATAAAAACAGGGTGCTTGCATTTAAAAAAAATGACTTTTGACGTGTTTTTGAATTTAATTTTAATCTTTTTTTTTGATCACCCTGTATTAATTTATTATCAAAATATCGACATAGCCTACTAAAATAGGTCCCCTGCTACAAGGAAACCCATTCCAATAAAATAATAAAGGCATTAGTATAGGAAAATTTTATAATTTTTGACATAGAATTTAACAGATCAAAACAGTTAGACTTAGGTATAGGACATTATACACAAAATGTCTCTAGAATTTTGTGCAAACTCCAAAAATAGAATAATATATAGGGTGTTCCATTTAAAATAAGCAAGTTGACACCTACTTCCGGTATAACCGGAAGGGCCACCATCTTAAAAACATTTTAGCGGAACTGGCCCCGTCAATGTTAGTTTACTACCAAAATTTCAAATATTTCCCATGTACAGTTTTCCTATAATCTATCGATGGCGTTCCCGGTGAGTCACCCTGTATATTAATGGTAATTCACATAAAATCTCTCCTAATATCAATTGCTCCCTGTGTAATATGAATTTACCTGAATCATTATTCCATATTTGTATTCAATGTCCTATTTATGAAAGTCTTCGTTGTCACTACTTAGAAAAATATTTAACAGTAATCACCACAATCAACTGTGATAACTTTTTGCAGTTTTATTAAATTTTTCTAACATTCAGGTTCTAAACGATATTTACTTTTATATGGATGAAGCACTGAGATTACGATCATTCATTATTAACAAGTAATAAGAACAGCGTCATTGACTATTTGTTTTTTGTTGTTGTTGTTTGACCGTCACGTAACAACTCATACAGGTAATTATTGTTTTTTTTATGTAATATAAGTATATATGTTTAACTTAGATACTGTTCAATTTTCTATTATTACTTTTATTTCTTTTTTTTTACTTTTGCTATGAACCATGTAATAACAAAAAGTTAAATACATAAATGATAATAATAAAATAATAATAAATAGATTTTAATAGCTTAGAACTAGTTAAACAAGAAGTAGACTATAGAAAATTAAATACAATAGAAAATTTAATTATTAACAAAAACAGAGATAAGTTAACAAATAATGGCATGGATCTTGACACCATTCAATTTAAGGTCCGCAAAGCTGCCCCCCCCCCCCTAATATCACTAATTTTGAAACTCAAGGGCTAGGAATTATGTACTTTTATGTGCTAATTATGTACCGAATTTAAAAATTTTGACCACCAAAATTAGTCATAATAGTAGGTTTCAGTTTCTACGTAGTGCTTTATACTCTTTGCATTCGATTATACATTCGGATTAATACACTATTAAACTCTATACAAATGACGGTATTCACGTAACTTTTTTTAATTACATAAATCTATAATAGTTTTACACATAAAATAAATCAAACATAAAAGATGAATAACTAATTTGAACTTGACTTCTAAAGTAACATAATAAACAATAAGAAAATAACATAAATAGTTTACAATAACCTAGTCATGGTTTATAGTGCAATTGTTATATACTTTAATTGTTACGACAGCACCATCACTTGCAGAAATAGAAATAGGAAGTACGTTCTGAGCAGAGAGCATCTTTCGTTGATAATTACCGTCCCATCTGTTCAAGTTCTTTCAACATCAATTTTTTTTTAATTGGGAACGACATTTCTGAACGGCTTACTGCAGCTGAAGTGGAAGCAACCGGCTGATACTGGCTTGACAGTACTTGCGCCACTTCACTTTTTTTCTTTAAAGAAGATTCGATATATCCCTCTGCAATTGCCGATACTTCCAGCCCACGTTTTTTAATCGTAAGTAATCATGTTTCATAATTAGATAGCTTCAAGAATTTAGCTATGTTTTTAGGTACTTCACCAATCTTATTAATACCTATTGGTGAAACAGTACATCGACCTCTATGGTAAGTTAAAAAAAATCTGTCGTGTGAAGTATGGGACGGTCTTAATTGAATATATTTTTTAAGGAGGGCAATCCAAGAATAGTGACCTGAATTACATAAGATTTGAGCTGCACATTCTTCATCGTCATACGAGTCAGCTCATCCCGCCTACAAGATCCACAGTACCCCATGATTAATATAGAATAAAAAGAAGTAAATTTTAAATTTGTTACTTAAAATATAACGTAGGACATTACCTTCATTGCCAAGAAAATCGAGGTTCGATTGCTCAATAGAAACGACAGCTATTCTTTCGGTCGAAAGAAGGCTTGAAGGCCCACTACGTGGAAACTGAAACCTACTATTAAAACTACTGATATTTTTTAAGGTCTAAATGTGGGGGTTGTGGTTTGCGTAAAAGCTACACCCCCATCTAAAAATCATTGTAAGGCTGGCTATTTTTATTCAATTTCTCACATTTTTCTGCCGCGATCTTGTTTCGATAGAGCGCACTTCATGGATGGATTGTTCCACTTTACAAACAAATTTAAGAAGGTCGTCGTATTATTTTATGTCTTTTCGTATATCCCTATTTATTAAACCAAACAAGTTTGCAATGCCATTGTCGATGAAGCAATTTCACCTGATCTCAATTAATTTGAAAAGGCGTTTTGTATTTCCTGAAGCTGTTGCTGAAACTGTGTTTGAATACCGACAAGAGCTGTGGAATTTGTTCAGAAGGCATCTGAACTACGGTGTTCAAAAATGATTGGTGGTCTTGTGACATTATAGCTGCAGATGAAGAATATTTCACTCGTACCACTTCTTTCACTACGACGCTGTCCGCACAGCAATGATACTAAATGTTTGCCTTTGCTACTACTGGGATGCACAAAATTGTCAGCGACGCGTTTACACAAACCACAATTGATTAAAAGGTTTTAATTTTTGTTAAAGTATAAGTTCAGCTAGTCAGTTTCTTTTATGTTTCGAACCCAACGTTGGGCGCCAATTTTATAGCACAAAATTTTTTATTAATGTTAAAAAAACTGATACTAAACTAAACAATAAAACGTTGCGACTTTTTTTAATTTTACAAATTCACTGTTTATTATGTTTTTTTTAAACCTTGTTTGTCAACTACAGGGATATCTAGGTAACTAAAAAACTTTTACTACAATGTTTACACCTATGAGGAGAAAATCCTCAAGTTTATTCGTGTACATTGAGAATCGCTCTGTATATATTAGATAATTTATTATTATGAACGAATATTTTCAAATTATTATCTCACAAGTTGTTTATAACCTAAATTGCTTAATTAGTTAAATTACTTAAATGGATATAACAAGGTTTAAAAACTTAACATAAGAATTTAAAATCATATCCATACGAGAGTTTAAAAAAAATACAAAAATATTTTGAAAGTGATAAAATAAACGACATAAACCAAACCATTTTTTTGTAGAGAAAATTAGAAATGTATTAAACGTATTTATTATTGTGTCGCTAATCGTACGTAGTTGTAAGCTTATGATTCTATTTTTAGTAACTGATAGTAAATTCCGTCTTTGATTGAGTTACATTAGAAAGTAAAAAAAGTATACAAAAAATGTAAGTTCTTCTATTTATATTACATTATGTGAAAGGAATGAATATTTATCTGAAGATATTAAGTAAAACTTTTGAATTTCTTTATTTCATACACAAGTAAACATGTATGTTTATCTGCTTTAATGGTTTGATAAATGAACTATACCGTACTTGAGGTTCTGTTTTATATACAGGGTGTCATAACTCTAGAGACAAAACAATTCTACGTCGAATTCTAAAATTAACCTTTTTTTACTTCAAACATAATTTTCAGGTGCCGATTTTAATGAATACCATTAACACAAATATTTTTAATGATTAAACAATCTGAATAATTACTTATAGCAACGATAAACTATTTTTAGATCATAAAACATCCACTATGTCTACGATTAACTCAACGATTATAAAAAATGTCTTAAGAAATATCATCGAAAGATGCAACGAACACGTTGAAAACTTGGATTTCAGTATTATTCCATTTTCTACTGGGGAAAACTTCGCCAGCACGGTGTATAAAATAAAAATTAATTACAATATCTCTAGGTAAGTTGTGTCATGTTACATCTGATGATGAAATTGATGTTCTAGTGACGATGACAAGACGGAATCGTTTATATTAAAATATCTGACTGATGATGAACTTTTATCGAGTTATGCAAAACTTATGAAACTTTACGACAACGAAATTGATATGTACAGTAGAATTTTACCTAAAATTAACTCTTTAGGTAAGTAAATTAGAGTTCTCATATTATATATGTTAAAACAGAAGTAGAATGCAGCTACATTAAGCCATCTACATAATTTTGTTTATGTTAATTTTTATAAAAATAGCAGTTGTTGGATTTTTGTGAAAGAAACAGCAGTCAATTAATAAACGTCAAAGAGATAAAAACTAAATAATTACTGTCGTGTATTATTGAGAGTTTTTGCTAGACAGGCATCTCTAAATTATTAATCAAAGTTCAATTTATGGTTTTAAAACGTTTTTAAGTTACAGTCCATTTTTACTTAAATTCTGAAGTGATATTCGTCAAGCGTTAACTTGACATTTGGTCCTTCGAACCGGATTTGAAACAGTTTTATCAGCTGCCGTGCTTAAACCTACTGTTTTTATTCATTCAACTGTGCATATAGTGATTTGTAATTATGGAGGCTCATCAAAACATAAGAATCAGTTCCAGAGCCAATAAAGAAATTCCACCTCCTCGTTACGCAACTGTAGCATCTCCTGCGACACCGGGAATGTCACAAAAATAATCTACAGTAAAGACCACATCGTCCATGGCTCAGCGTAAGCGGATTGAGGCGGAAAAGAAGGCAAAACTAGCGGAACTCTCCAGGCAGGTGTTAAGCAAATGTCGAGATGTAGATTTCGCTAAGCAGAAATTAGAAAGTGCCTTACGGCGCCTGGATGGCACCAAGATGAAGGTGGTTAAAAGGGCAACTAGCCAAACTCTTCTTGAACTGGAGGAGAAGTATGAGCAAGAATTGTATGCTGCGAAGAACAGACTTGGGGACCTCCAAGTAGAATTGAACATTTTGGAAATCACGGAAGTTCAAGATAGTGAAGTTATTGAGTTAAGGGCAGAAGCTGATCTTGAAGAGATCACATCCGACCGAGAGTTGAGCGGGAGAGATTTTGAAGAAGCACATAACCACAGACAGGTACAGATTTAGGTCAACGAACTTCCAACGGGAGACGACGATAATCAACGTAACTCTCAACGTGTAGTGAGAGTACAGCAGTCTTGATACCACCGCACACACCTAAGCAGCCATTATCAGTACCGTCACGTACATATTGTCAGCAAGCTCTACCCAAACCGGGACAGGAAATGGTTACAATGACACGTCTTCTGTCAGCATTACAAAATCTTGTCCCTCAGCAATACAATCCAGTAATGCGTACTCCGTCAAGCGAGTTACCAATTTTTGGAGGAAATCCATCCGATTTGAGCATATTTAAATCGGAGTATCAGCAAACTGAACAGCATTTTTACGGAATGAAAATCATTCCAGATTGATCAAAGCTTTGAAGGGAAAGGCAAAAGACACAGTAAAGCATTATATGTCTACATGTGCCAACTTGGACAAGATATGGGAAACGCTGGAGAAAATGTACGGACGACCGGAACTAGTGCTGGACTTCCTGCCCGGAAAAGTGATGGAATGTAAGAAGGTAGATGTGACCAAGTCTGATTCAGTGGTTGACTTTGGCATAGCGGTCCAATCATTAGTGGAAAACTGTAAAAACTACGGTGATTTAGAGTATCTACACAGCAGACAAAAGGCAATAGAATTTTCAACGAAGCTACCAGCTGATCTTGTTGCGCAATGGTATGAGTGGGTAAACGCAGATATTGTTAGGCGTCCTAACGTAGAGTATTTCTCTATATGGATTGGAAAGAAAGCCGATGCCGCCATACTAGCAATACGTCCTTCCATTAATGACAAGGATATTGATGAAAGGAAAGAACGTAAAAAGAGAGCACCAGGATGCGCAAATGCTGCTACGGGCGAAGAGGAGAGAGTAGAATTTTCCAAAACCTGCAAGTTATGTGGACTAGTTAAGCACGAATTACAAAACTGTCCAGACTTGAAGCACTTGACCGTTGACAAGCGATGGAAAGTAGTAAAACAATATGGGGCCTGCATCTTGTGTCTAAGCACATCTCACCCACGACACAGGGTGCGGCATTGCAAGAATAAACGCCCATGTAGAGTTGATGTTTGCAAACTAGTACATCATCGACTTCTCTATAAACTGGTAAACAAAAGCAATGAGCAAGCTAACGCAACAGAAGGAAGCACTTCCCTTCATGTGCAGCCTGGTAAGATAAATAAGTTACCGGAGGAAATACCAGATGAGGGAAACATCAATTTAACTTTGGTCGAAGGATGTGATGGGCCGCTTCCGATTTTGCCTGTGTTTGTACGCGAGCCTTCTGGAACTAAGAAAACCTTTACCTTTCTTGACAGTGGTGCGAGTCGCAGTCTGATAAGCAAAGAAGTGGCGTAGTTTATTGGACTTGAAGGGCGACCTGTAAATTACCGCTATCGTGCTGTAAACGGAGAAGTCGTACATGAAAAAAATGCATACGTGGTCAGCTGTGAAGTTTCCTCTGTCCTACCTGGTTCAACTATATACAATTTAAATTTTGCGGTGAGCGTAGGAAAGTTTCAGTTTAATCCATACTCAGTACACGTGTCCGAGGTGAAGAAACTGTGGCTAAAGCAAGTAAAGGCAATGGACCTAACAAAGGTCGTACCAGATTTAATTGTTGGTAACGACAACCCTTCTTAATTTTGGCTAGACAAATAGTGACGGGTCCAGAGGGTGCTCCAGTAGGATGGAGAAGTAATTTAGGATGGACGGTAGTCATCCTCAGGAAGACTCGATCAATTTATGCTACGGGACTGATGAGAATCTTCATGAAGTAATCCGGCTATTGTTCACAACAGAAAACTTTGGAGTTTAAGTGTCTGAAAAGAATGGGATGAATCAAGAAAAGCTGCGAGCCTACTCCATACTTAATGAGACAACCAGGAAAGTTAATGATAGATGGGAAACTGCACTACTCTGGAGAAAGGATAACGTTCAATTTCTTCTCCAGTGAGGCAGCTGCATACAAACGCTTACTAATGTGTTGAAGAAAAATTCAAAGATGAAAACTTCCATCGGCTCTACTTGGAAAAGATGAAAGAATTGCAAGGCAAAGGCTTCATCAAGAAGTTGTCTTGCCTCTAAGAGGACACCGAAGACTTGGTACCTTCCCCAGTTCGGAGTGTTAAATCCCCAAAACCAGAAAAATACGGTTGGTGTTGGACGCTGCGACTAAGGTGAATAACATCTCATTAAACAGTACGTTACTGAAGGGGCCTGATCTTATTTGCCCACTCATCACCGTGTTATGGAACTTTCGGATTCATAAGCATGTTGTAACGGGAGACATTACCGACATGTTTCCCAGAGTTTTAATACGAGAAGAAGATCGCGACAGCCAACGATTCCTTTGGAGGGACGGAGATGCTACACGGGAGCCTCACCATTACCAAATGATCTCTATGATATTTGGCGCCGCTTCCTTTCCTTCCTCCGCTATCTATGTAAAAAATCGTAATGTGGAGCTCTACCGCGACAAATACCCTGAAGCCTGCCTTGCAATAATAGAGAATTTCTACGTAGATGATTGTTTGACCGAAACAGACAGCGTAGAAGGATACCGTGAACTAAGACAACAAATAAGTGAAATTTATGCTGCGGGAGGTTTTCATTTGTGCAAGTAGACAAACAACAATATTGAAGTACTTTACTTCATTCCGGAAAGTGAAAAAACTCAAGGAACTTTAGGGCTAATAAAAAAATCTGAAATACCAATAGAACGAATTTTAGGGTTATGGTGGGATCCTCATCGTGACCAATTTATATTCAAGTTAAACTTGGTCCGAATCAGAAAGGAGATCTTATGCTTCAGCATTCCTACTGGGATCAGAAAATCCCTCAAGAGCGGCATTTAAGATACCGACAATGAATGGGAGACCTGCAGCATCTAACCAGTATCACCATACCCAGATCATATTCACCGTACTTAAAAGAGGACACGTCAAGCTTCATACATTTGTAGATGCCAGTGAGGAAGGATTTGCTGCCGTGAGTTACATCCGAATTCAACATGAAGAAGGAGTAGATGTCACTTTTGTTGGATCTAAATTACAAGTAGCACCTATCAGAGCACTAAGTTAGAACTGCAAGCGGCTGTGTTAGGAAGTCGACTGTCAATAACGATAAAAGAAAAACTCAGAGTGAACATCAACAAGTTTGTGTACTGGTCGGATTCAAAGACAGTCTTGCTGTGGACCGTGTCGGTGAAATTCAAGAAAGGAGCGAACCTCGTGACTGGCGTTGGGTGCCGAGTGCTGAAAATGTGGCTGACGACGCCACAAGGTTTGAAACTCCTGTTGTTGATTCTGATCACCGTTGGTTCAAGGGGCCTTCTTATCTGAAGTTGGAAGTAAACAATTGCCCAACCGAAAAGGGAAAACCAGAAGGAGTCGTACTTGTTGCATATATTGAGGAAATGACGGACAAGCTAATTAATTACTTTTCTTTCTCGTGATGGAAGCGGAAAAGCGTTTACTTTTATTTGTGCAGCAGCAGGCGTTTTTGGAGGAGTACAAATTATTGCAAAGTAAAAAGCTAGTGCTTAAGGGAAAGCTGTTCGCATTGTCTCCTCAATTTTTTGATAGACTTATCTGTGTGAAAAACCGTGTTTTATCCGTTTGTGACATGGAGGATGACAGGAAGTATCCAATTATACTTCTGAACAAGCATAGGTTTACGGAGTTACTCATAATGAATGAGCATGTTAACTGTGTTTACCAAGGAAAAGAGACAGTGTTGAGCAACTTGCGCCAACGTTTTTGGATTGTAGACGGTCGATCAGTTGTGTCTCGAGTTACTAACGATTGTCTAGTGTGTCACCTTAGGAAAGTAAAACCAGTCATTCCGGAAATGGGAAATCTCCCGGATTATCGCCTGTCGGCGTACCAACCCCCCTTTACTTTCACCGGGTTAGACTTTTGGGGTCCAGTAGAAGTCACTGTAGGACGGAGGTAGAAGAAACGTTGGGGAGCGATATTTTGCTGCCTGGTGACAAGGGCAGTACACCTGGAGATCACTCACAACTTGTCGACAGATAAAACTATAATGGCCCTATCCAGGTTTATAGATGCTCGAGGACGGCCATCCGTAATTCACTTTGACAATAGGACGAATTTTGTCGGAAGCAAAAATGAGCTGCAGCGACAATCGAAGAATGTGAACCTAAAGAAATCGCTTGCAATTGGAAGTTCCGGTCTATTCAGTGGAGATTCAATCCAACAGGGGCTTTTCATTTTGGTGGTGTATGGGAACGTCTTGTCCAGTCCGTAAAGAACTGTCTTCAAGTGATCCTTACCGATAAGTATCCAAGAGACACTACATTGCTTACCGCCATTAAGTCAGCGGAGAACATTCTCAATAATCGACCTCTGACATTAGTGTCAACCGATCCACCGGGCTGTGAAGTTATTACACCAAACCATATTCTGAGGGGTGGATCCGTCTCCGCCCCAGTATTCCAGCCTTTGTGGAACCTACCGATGAATGGTTGCGATGTCAGTGGAAGAGAAGTCAACTCTTCGCAAATCAATTTTAGGATAAATGGATCAAGTTTTATCTGCCCAAACTTATGCTAAGGACTAAATGGATTCAACCTAAGGAACCTATTTGTGTTGGGGACATAGTCTTTCTAGTGGACGAGAACTCTTCTAGGAATATCTGGAAGCGCGGTTACATATGCATGGTGTACTCTGGAAAAGACGGACAAGTTCGTGTAGTTGATATGAAGACGGTGGAAACAACTTTAAAGCTTCTGGTTTCAAGGTGTGTCCTACTGGACTACGCGTGAGTTATAAGGATCCGTGTGAGAAGTCACAAGGACCTGAGGGAGCCGGAATGTAAATTATTAATCAAAGTTCAATTTATGGTTTTAAAACGTTTTTAAGTTACAGTTCATTTTTATTTAAATTCAGAAGTTATATTCGTCAAGCGTCAACTTGACAATATAGTATGTAAAGCATCACTCTGTATTATATGTGCCCCTTTACTACAGAAATTCGATACTATAACGTATCGTTTTAATGACGGTTGACGATAAAATACATTACATCATAGAATTGTTTAATGTTTCATAATTGAAATTATCTTTAGTTGTCAAGTAATACAACGTTCAGATTTTACCATTTTGAAAATGGCCAGCTGTTGATATTTATTTGATATTTTATTTGAGACCCGATAGAAAACTTGTAAACCGCCATTTGTATTTGTTTACCTAATTAAACATACGGAGTCACGTACCAACTTAGCAGTAATGACTATTGTTGCAGAATATGTTAACAAATTTTGGGCAACCCCATTGTACGCGAACCTAAAACCCCAACCAATTTTGATTCTAGATGATTTAACAAAACAGGGCTATAAAATACAATGTCGGCGCAAAGGTTTAGATCTAAACCATTGCATTTTAATAATTGAAAAACTTGCATATTTGCATGCCTCATCAATCGCAATTAAGGAAATGGTAAATATATTCTTGTAAGGTAATTTTAATGTATTATTTGGAAGAAGGAGACATTAGAAAACTTCAATCTCGGTATTTTTTGGGCAAACCCTTACACTATAGATTGGATTACTATTGGCTTACAGGGCTTGATCGAAACCTGCACCAAGTTTAACCGTAACTTTTTTTCAAAATCAAATAGAACAAATAATATTTGTGTTTTGTAGATTTAAATAATTACGCTATAAAGCTGAAGTCTATCGAAAATAATTTTTTAGAGAAAGCTTTTGCTTCTATTCAAAATTCAACAATTTGCAATGTACTAAATCACGGTGACTGTTGGGTTAACAATTTAATGTTTTCCTACAACAGCGACGAAAGTGTAAAAGAGGCGGTATTGGTAAGTTTAAACACTTCTATTTCTAACCTGCATAAATTAATATTACAGCTTGATTTTCAACAATGCATATACTCAAGTCCAGTACTAGATTTACACTACTTCTGGGCGACAAGTGCAAACTCCGAAGTCTTAGAAAAACATTTTAACTACATCATTGACTATTACTTCAACCAGTTCATCACCAATTTAAAAAAGTTAAAAATTGAGAAAAACATCCCCACTAAACACCAAATAGTAACAGATTTTAAAGACAAGGCTATTTATGGTTTGACCACTTTAATAACTTCAACAGCCCTGGTCAAAAGCAATAGGAGACCCGATGCGACTTTTGAAAACTATTTAAAATGTTCTGGTAAAGGCAGTTTTCGTCATGATTGTCACAATAATGAACTTTATTTGGAAAGAATCTCTTATTTGTTACCTTTCTACGATAGTTTGGAAGTATTTACTACCAAGATATAAACAAAACTTAATTTAGTTAAAGCTTTCTTTTTTTTAAATTTTCATGGATTTTCAAGTCGAACCTAAAATACTAATTACAAATACGGTGTCAAACAAAATTTAATCTTTAGCATTGTTAATTACATGAAAATCTTTAGATAGTATTAGTTGTTAACATTAAAAAATAACTTTGGATAATGGTAAATTGTAATTTTAAATAGTGTTTTGTGTAATAAAGTGGAAGTCGTTATGTATTAAATGTAATGTAAACGTCTATTATGTTTACTGAATTTATATTTAAATATACAGTGTGTCCAAAATTCGATGCTCACCATTGGTATTTTGGAAACAGTAAGATTACAGGGTCGGTTAAATGGAACAATATGGAGGTATTTATCTTACCTCTTCAGACCTTCTCTTGTTTTCCAAAGAAATGCGTTGCCTACTAGATATTGCAAAAAAAGTGAAAATCGGCATTTTCTTTAAACTTGCGTAGAATCCACACTATTTATCCTATCAAAAATATGTAAATATAAAAGTTGTAGACATTTAGATATTGAATAATATGCGTCATTAAAATATTTTTTGCTTGCATCAGTAGCGAAATATGACCCAAAGTTGCATTTTTTTAAATGGAAATGATAATTTATTTTATACAGTTGAATTACTTGATTTTTTCCTTTTCAACGATATAAGGTTCGAGCTATTTATCTTGTGTACTTTAGAAGATATAAAGAAAAATCATTTTGAGGCAGATTTATAATGTTACCAAGTTGTAAGCAATAATAACAAAAACATAACGGGTGGATAACATCGTAAAACGAATGAGTTTTCCTATAAAAGATTCTCAATAGTGCGGCCATTGACTTCTAAACATTTTGTATAGCGTTTTTCAATATTTATTCGGCAATTCATTAATTGACGGACGCTAACTGAATTAAAGGCCTGCATGACGCTCTGCTGCAAATCATTAACGTTCTCATAATTGACAACGTATACTAAATTTTTTATGTGTCCCCACAGGAAAAATCTAGTATGGACAAATCTGGTGATCGCGCAGGCCAACGTATGGGACCGTTTGTTCCAATCCAACGGTTTCCAAATCTTGCTGATAAATATTCAGTGACGATCCTGGAATTATGGGCCGGGGCGCCGTCTTGCTGAAACAAAATACTTCTTTCTTCTTGAATAGGTAGCTCGTCCAATGCATCTTCGACTTCGGCTTGCAGCAGTTGAAGATATCTAGTCGAATTAAGCGTTTGATTATAAATAAATGGACCTATCAAACGATTTCCCAAAATACCGCACCACACGTTAAATCCGAATCGTTCTTGGAAACGCGATTCTCGAACTATTTTCGGATTTTCATTATTCCAATAATGATAATTATGCCGATTGTAAATGCCGTTGTTTGTGAATCTACTTTCATCGCTCCATAGAATTTTTTAGAAAAAGAATTATCGTTTGTAACTTCATCCAGGTACCATCTACAAAATGTAACTC
Source organism: Abscondita cerata (assembly GCA_030710515.1). Classification (NCBI taxonomy): domain Eukaryota; kingdom Metazoa; phylum Arthropoda; class Insecta; order Coleoptera; family Lampyridae; genus Abscondita; species Abscondita cerata. Next base: position 658,029 of record JALBCR010002259.1, read on the forward strand.
TTCGAGCATAATCATTCTCTTTGATATGATGGCATATCATTGGCTTATAAGGATGAAATTTCTTCTTTTTAAAACATAATGTACTGAACTTCTTGCCATACCACTGTCATTCGAAATTTTTCTTACTGAAACGGAAGGCTCAACATTAACAGCGGCTAGAACAGCTATTTCAGCATCCTCATTGTCTTTTGATAGGTTGTAGGACGAATGGCGGTGAAGGATCCACCTTGTCGAAGATTTTGCTCGAGTCGGGAAAACAAAGTTCTGTGAGGTTGCCTTCTTTCGGGGTATAAGTTGTGATATTCATTTGCTGCCGCAGTTGAATTACGATGGCATCTTATGTAGACAACAAACATGTCCTTTTTTTATTTTTTGAAAACTGCATCAAAAATTTTAAATAAGAATAGCTTACTACAACAAACACAAAATCTGACACGATAATACTAAAACAAAATTTTTGACAGATTTTATGTACATTTTTTTTTTTCTTAAAAATTAAAAACAAAGAAAATATGATGTAAAAAAAAAAAAAAAAAAAAAAAAAAAAAAACAAAAAAAATAAAAAAAAAAAAAAAAAAAAAAAAAAAAAAACCCAAACCCAAAAAAAAAAAAAAAAAAAAAAAAAAAAAAAAAAAAAAAAAAAAAAAAAAAAAAAAAAAAAAAAAAAAAAAAAAAAAAAAAAATCCCAAAACACCAAAAAAAAAAAAAAAAAAAAAACAAAAAAGAAACAAAAAAAAAAAAACAAAAAAAAAAAAAAAAAAAATAAATAAAAAAAAAAAAAAGAAAAAAAAAGAAAAAATAAAAAAAAAAAAAAAAAAAACACATACAAAAAACAAAAAAAAAACAAAAAAACAAAAAAAAACAAAAAAAAAAAAAAAAAGAGAAAAAAAAAAAAAAAAAAAACCACAAAAAAAACCAAAAAACCAAACCTAACATTTCCAAAATAACAAAAATAAACAACGAAAAGAAGAAAAAAAATAAAAAAAAAAAATTTATCCACAATCACCATATTATAGAGCTATTATTATGCCGTTATGAAACGTATTATAACACCTATAAAACACTAGTGTTTTATATTCCATAAAACATTAGTGTTTTGTAATATATAAAATTCAAGAAAAATTTGCAGAAAATTTAGTAATTATTTATTAACATTAATATTAACATTCACGTTAACATCAAAAGTAAACTTATTTGCAATATCAGGATTTACATTTACACAAACCACGTTTGAGGAAGACTGCATCGCGGAGATCTCTTGCATTGTGCTGGATTTTCCTTGAATTTTTCTAGCAATATCGATTTTATTTGACTCGCTTTCTTCTATATACCCCTCAACAACACTAGATGACCTCCACGCTCCGTGCCTCTTAAGAGTGAGAATATCACCACCAGCATTAGCCAACAGAGTCGCCGAAGAACGGCGCATACTATGGCCCGTGTAGGATTTAGCGTCTAGAAGTTTTAAGAAAGAAGCAATCTGTGAGGGATTCTGGAAATAGTGTTAATTCCCACAGGTTGCACGGTGCATTTTGAATTTATATATCGCAAAAAAATCTTCCCTGCGAAATAGTACTTTTAGGACGTAGGCGTATGTATTTCTTGCATATCTCCATAACATTAACAGAGAATCCTTCGTCTAATACAGTGAAACTTCTTGACATATTGGTCTTTGTTTCTGGGATGGACACGTAGATAAAAGATCCTTTATCTTTCACATGTTCAATATTTAAGTTTACCAGTTCATTGCATCGTAAACCTCCACAAACACCCATTATGACAGCAACCTAGAAATATTTAAAATAATTAAGATACCAATACAAAAGAAAAGAAAATTGGTTGTACCTTCATCATTAAGTACTTTTCATCAGATGCTGTTTTCAAAAATTGTTCGATGTGTCCCCTCTCAAGCACTTTTGCCTTCTTTGCCTTGTAGTTTTTGATTGGCTCTTGAGATAAGCAATTAATTTGCCGTATTTTGATATGTCAATATTTCTATGCACATTCAAAGTTGCTCTTAACATTGAATATTTCGTCCACATCGACGAGGAGGCAAACTTGCTTCTTACATTTAAAAATAAGCCAACAGGACGTCCTCGTTTATGATGTTTGCACCTCTTTTCTCTCTCCATTCATTAAAGGTAGCAAATTCTTTTATGTATGCATCTTTAGATTTGGCCGGCAACAGTTGCAGGGTTACTTCTTCAGCTTCTGCTTTAATTTCTACCGGCAAAGAATCACTTTCTGACATTTTTCAAAACGACGCACACAAACGATTTCTAATTTTTTTCACAAATATTGTTTTAATAAACAAGCATCCTAGCAACTAATAATGCAAAGCCGCCCAAAGTTTCACTAAATTTTCTAATATTTGCTATTACATTGAAATTTTAGAACTGTCAGATTACTTATTTTCAATTAAATTGGTTTGATTGTGGATAAAATCTTGTATTGCATTCGTGTTTTAGTGGCATATTATCCCTTAAGAAAATTAAACGCTCGAACTTCGTTCTCGCGATTAAAAATTCTTGCGTGGATAATCTGCCTACTAAAACACATATACAATAAATTGGTCCTTTCACAAATTGGAAAAATCGATACTTTTTGAGACATGGATCCAAACTTGCTCCAGTTTTTCAGAGAACCTGCCTTTGAAAGTATTGTGCAAATGCAAATGCAAATTGCGGTGCAGTTTTAAAAAGCGGGGTTATTATTGCATTTGATGTGTCACAATTCTGACGGAGAATGCAGAATTAAAAACGAATGTTCTTTAGTTCCAAAAAGACGAGATGGTTTTAAATGCTCACAGTTTGAAGAATTTTGATGTTGAAGACGAGGAAATCGTTCAAAGAGAGTGTGAAGGAAACAACGAAAAAGCGTACTAGGGATGGGTACCCAAAGCTTAGACTGCTGATCAAACGAGGTAATTCCGAACATCAAACTAAACACGTCGCTGTGGATTAGCCTTCCTTTTATGAAACTTCTGCACGTAAAATGTATTGTTCAAAAATTCGGAGAACTTTTTCTCGCTCCATTCATTAAAGGTGGCAAATTCATTTAAGTATGCATCTTTAGATTTGGCCGGCAACAGTTGCAGGGTTACTTCTTCAGCTTCTGCTTTAATTTATACCGGCAAAGAATCAGTTTCTGACATTTTTCAAAACGACGCACACAAACGATTTCTAATTTTTTCACAAATATTGTTTTAATAAACAAGCATCCCAGCAACTAATAATGCAAAGCCGCCCAAAGTTTCACTAAATTTTCTAATATTTGCTATTACATTGAAATTTTAGAACTGTCAGATTACTTATTTTTAATTAAATTGGTTTGATTGTGGATAAAATCTTGTATTGCATTCGTGTTTTAGTGGCATATTATCCCCTTAAGAAAATTAAACGCTCGAACTTAGTTCTCGCGATTAAAAATTCTTGCGTGGATAATCTGCCTACTAAAACACATATACAATAAATAGCTATAAAAGGTAGTAACATGCACGTGTTTAGGTCACCCATAAATTGTTTATCTATTTATAGAATTCTATTTACTTTACTGTATACTAGTAATTTCTAAGAAACAATGACGTACATTGTCGGCAAATTCTTAAACTAATCAGTTTCAGATGATCGAGTTGTAAAGATTGTAAAATCGAACATTTGTTTTTCGAGGAGAAAAAGTATCTACCAAATGACTTATAGAGGGTCGAGATTTTGACTATTGGAGGTCTTGGGGCTTGCAGAAAATGGAGCAAAACATTTTTTCGAGTTCTAGAGGTTTACGACTTTCCTCCGATCGCTCAGAAATTGTGACATTTCTCTGACAGAATTTTGAGTGGAAAAGGTCATGATTCCGCGTCACGTAGTCGTTGCTGGGCAACAAACGATTGCTGTAAGCAAATATTATTTCCGTACTGTAAGGAAATGTATATACAGGGTGCGGCATTACCTCGTCGAAGTACGATATATCGGTTATTAAAGAAGATATCAAAAAAAGTTGTTAACAAAAATTATAGTTTGTTTTAAACTTTACATTTTATAATTATTTTTGTATTTACAAGGTGTTACATATTTTTAGGGTGAACCAAACATACTTTTTTTTAAATGGGACACCTTATATATTATTTTAAATTTAGATTAAGCTCATATCCGCCGTACTTTCAATATAAGGTTTCATTACGTTATACAGAATATTTCAAAAAAGTTATAACCAACAGAAAAACACCAAAACTGCACCAATTCCTTTGATCAAAGGTTATAGTCAATTGTATATAAAAATCATGTTCATTTCAACGTCCTGTACATCCTAGACAAAACAACCTAATTATAATTCTTTTTTAAGCATAACTTTTTGACATTAATACAGCGTTACGAAAAAATTGCTATTTCTTTATTATTGCACCAATGGAATATAGAGCGAGCCATAACGCGAGCACATAATTTTGTCAATTTTTTTAAATAAATCACCCTGTATTTTATTCTAAAAAGTGAAATTATACTTTATGTTTTTTCATTTTTAATTAGTACTCCCTATAGGTAATTTCTGAGATATTTGTAATTTAGTAACAGAAAGAGATTTATTTTTAAAATTTCTGTAATATCAAGTTAGCAGTGAACAAATGACAGTATATTATTTAGTATTTATTAATAGCCTGTCATTTCACAAACTTATTTGAAATCGTGTAGTGTTTATTAATTTGTAACTACTTAAATATTTTCGAAATGAACTATCCTGTTGAGGAATTAACAGACATGATATGGGTACTTTGAGAATGTATGAAAAATTGTGTATTAGCACAAAGAATTTACAAAGAGAAATATCTCGCACGAAGACAGGTTACTAGATCGTTTTAATCGTTCAGTAGTTTATGAAAAAAAGGAAAGGACAAAACCTGTACGTAACAGAGAAAATAAATTAAACGTGATGCTTGAATCCACACGTGAGTACACGTAAAATCTTGTGTTATCTTGATATTAGTGACAGGTCTGTCCGAAAAATACTGCGTAAAAGTAAGATGCATCTATACCATATCCAGTTGCATTAAGTGTTACTTGAAGATGACTATTCCAGAAGGGTTGTATTTTGCGAATGGGGTCAACAACAAATTCGTAATCATGCGAATTTCTTTGATTTTGTCCTCTTTGGAGACGAAGCCACATTCCATAAATATGGAACTGTGAATAGACACAATTTCCATTAATATTCGACAAGTAATCCCCTTCTTATAGAAACTCATAGTCAAACTAGGTGGTCTTTGAATGTTTGGGATGGTATAGTTGGAGATTACGTAATTGGACCACATTTTTGATGGAATTGTAAATGCTCAAATATATTTGGACTTTTAGAAAATGATTTACCATTACTGTTAGAAAACGTGCTCCTTAACATTCGTCAAAGAATGTGGTTATTACACGATTGAGCTCCGGTACACCACACTAGCTTAATTTGTAATCATGTTAATACCAATTTTCCCGGAAGATGGGTAGGAAGAGGAGGACCCATTGCATGGCCAGCTCGTTCACCAGACTTAACTAAAATTGATTTCTTTTAGTGGAGTTATGTGAAAAACCGTGTGTATCAAGTACCCCCAACCACACCAGATAATATGAAGAATAGAATACGAGAAGTATTCCAAAGTATTAATGTTGAAATGTTAAGAAATGTCAGACGAGAATTTAGAGAACGACTGCATAATTGCATTGATGTTTTTGGTGGACTTTTTGAACATTTATAGAGTACTAATTAAAAATGAAAGAACATAAAGTGTATTCTCACTTTTTAGAAAATACAGTGTGGTTTGTTTAAAAAAATTGACAAAATCATGTGCTTGCGTTATGGCTCGCTCTATATTCCATTGACCATTGGTGCAATAATAAAGAAATAGTACTTTCTCGTAACGTTGTATCAATGACAAAAAGTTATGCTTAAAAAAGATTTATAGTTAGGTTGTTTTGTCTAGGATATACAGGAGGTTGAAATGAGCATGATTTTCGTATACAATTGACTCTAGCTTTTGAAATATCCTGTATAACGTAATGAAGCCTTACATTGAAAGTACGGCGGATATGAGCTTAATCTAAATTTAATATAAGATATAGGATGTCTCATTTAAAAAGAAGTATGTTTGGTTCAACTTTTTTTGATATCTCCTTTAATAACCGCATCGTACTTCGACGCATTAATGCCTCACTCTGTATGTATTTTCTTACAGTAATTAACACATTGAAGAAATAATAAAACACATGTAAATTTCAAACGAATGGAACTCTAAACTGCAGCGTCTCTTTGTAACAAAAGGGAAAACACCAAAAAACTGCACAAAAAATTATCGGTTTGCTGTTGATGATAACATAGCTTAGCTATTGAAACACGTGTCCGAGTATAGTTTTTTGTGCAGTTTTTTAATGTTTTCTCTTTTGTTACATGTGAATTTAATTATTTTAATATATTAATAGTTATAGTACAATTATTACAAGTCTTGAATATTGAGGGAATATTGGTGTTGGGGTCTGCCTCCATGTTGTGACTTAACGGTGTTGGCAAACCTTCAAAATTATACGCTAGTGGATTGATTGCACATTTATTTTCTTAACACGTTGTTACATTTTCAACTTACTACTAATTTTGTACTACGAACTATTTAGCGCGACATTCGGTTACTAGCTTAACTAAACCTTTACTAACTTTAAATGCTCACTCCAGTCCCTTTTTGTGACCTCGCCCCGCTACCCTAAACGTACTCTAACATAGCCGCCCCCGTTGAAATACATTGAATAATGTTTTTCAAAAACATAAATTAATGATGCAATCGTACAACCTTTCAATTTTTTAAATTCTTACATTAATCATATGGTATGTACGTTACTTGTTTAGGGGCAATACGCAAATTTTTGTCACTGCACAAGTAAATAACCCTTGGGGTGTACGCACCTTCACTACACGCACGATTTTATCTTTTCCGGGGAGTTTCAATGCGCCCTACATAACCCCACATAACCTAAGTTGTGGAAACAACTTTGTTGCGCTGGTAATTTTTTATAAAAACACAACAAATAATTATGTGTATTTATGAAATAATTATTCTCAGTAAATTCTAGAAAAATATAACAATATTCAATTATAGAAATTATAAATAAAATATTTCCTCCAAGGAAACTTGATCCGGCAATGTCCCTAAGACACTTGCAGCGTTCCCTCGTTGGATTGCGATGCTGATTCTCTGCACAAAGAAAGTCTTTGCCCGTGCGTTACCGGAAATCTGTCGCAAAGAGTATCCTAACGTCTGAATGAAAGTTTTGGCTCCCTTCCTGAATGGTCCTAAAGTCTCCACAGCAAATGTGACGAAATGATGGCTATCAAGTAAATCTTTATACTTATTCAGCTTGTTCCGTTTTGCGATTTTAGCAGCGGCACTTGTCGTTTTGAAGGTTCCTTCAATGTGTGAGGGGGCAAAGGTGTCTGTGCATGTCGAATCCCAAGCAAGCGATTTACCATTCATCCAAGGCACAACAGTAACTCCATCAAGTCTCCGTTCATTATTTAAAGTTAAACCTTGTGGTTCGAGAATAGCTGGAAACTTGGCTGAGTTGAGAACCCGTTTGATGATATCATTCAACATGTGTGTCGGGCATGACGTCCTAGACTGTAACGGCAAGATAAACCATGAATCCTATTGGAATGTACTGCTTCTTATAAAATGTAAATGAATAAATAAATGACGTTACGACTTCATATGTAAAATGTATTTATAAATTAAGTACTGAACTTTCAGAAGTAACAAAAGGAACAGTTATAAGTTATAAAATTCCCACAATTGCCTACCACCAAAGAGCGAAAGACGAAATCAAATTTCTTAAACTACCAATTTACATTACAAATTGAACAAACGTTTATACAAATTATTAAGCAATTGTATCACATAAGTACATTATGAGAGTTAATTCTTACTTTTAAATAAACAATTTTGTATCGTGTTATTTATATTTAACTTGATGAATCAGATTCAGATGAAGAAGAGTCATCACCCAAATGAATTATTAACGGTTCCACAATGATGTCCATTGCAATGTCGACCTGCCACATTTTTTCCTCTTCACCTTGTGCATGACGAATGGCGTTTTTCCAATTGTCTGCAGAAACATTTTCTATAGCTTGTTGAAATAATTGGTGAAAATCTTTCATTTCAAATGTTGTATTGTTCTTTGAAACTTCTTCTTTTACTTGACCCCATATCAATTCGATAGGATTAAATTCACAGTGGTAAGGAGGCAATCGCAAAACTGTAAAACCCTTTTCTTTAGCCATTTCATCAACCACATATTTTGGTATGACTGCAGCCTCTCTAACAAGATGCAAAAGTTCAGCTTTCACCATGTCTGGAAGGTACACAATCGATTGACTTTCTAACCAAGCTTGTATATCTGCCTTTTTTGTGAAAGAATTGGGAATCTTCTCGGTTTTTCTGCTGTGATAAGAAGCATTGTCCATCACAATCACAAAATTTGCCACTAAGCCGCCTAGAATTTGTGAAAACCAGTTTTCGAAAACTTCCCCGGTCATCTCTTCATGATAATCTCCAGTTTTCTTTGATTCAAAACATAGCAAACCATTTTCAACAAATCCATCCTCAGATCCTATGTGCAGTATTATAAGACGATTTCCCTTGCCTGAAGGGTCTTTTAACCCTGTTGTTAATCCTTCGATGAAAGTCTGCCTTGGGTTGACGATTGTTGTGTCTTTCCATACTTTACTTACTGTATGGCCAGCGTTCACCCAAGTTTCATCTAAGAAGTACAATTTCTTTCCATCTTCTCTGTGTTTTCGAATTTCTCTCAAAAAACGTCGCCTCCATGCAATTATCTCGGTTTTTTCTTTAAGAACACTATTGCGTGATCTTTTTGTGAACCTGTAACATCAATATGAAGAAGGATAAATAATCAATTTGTTTACTCACCGAAATCCAATTTCCTTCATTAATTTACTCAAAGTAGTTCGTTTAAATTGCGGTAAATCTTCATTTTCCTGTAATGCTGCCAACATTTTGTTCAGAGTTGGTGGATCGTTTCTCTCAAAAAAAGAATGAATTAAACGCCGAAGAGCAGTTTTGGTTCTATCATCAATGTTATCTAAAATTGCTCATGGTCTACGGTAAACTTTTGGTGCCTGAAGTTCGTGTTTTTCTTGGTATTTGTGGAGAATTTTAAATACACTCGAAACACTAATACCTAAATTGTAATCGTTAGATAAGTTTTAATAACACCTTTAAAATTACCTGCTGCTTTTGCAGTAAACTCAACAAGTTGCGTTTTAGAGTTATCAGGGTGCTCTTCACTGCTAGCCTTAAAGATATTAACAATGCGTTCCTTGTTGTCAACCGAAAAATGTTTTCGTTTTTTTAATTGAAATTAATTATAACCTAAAAATAAAAATTTTGTTTATTTGATCAATAATCAATGATTTCTCTACGTACAAATGTACAGCAAAGTATTGAAAAATACTGTTTGTAAATAGAATAGAAACGAGAGTAAACTACTGATATGAACCAAAACGTCAAAAAAGCGCAGGAATCTAGTGTTGGTTGTAATACTGACTTTAAAATTTAAACGAATAAAACAATTTTATTTAAATTAAGCACGGATTTGTAGGGAGTGGCTTAACTCCGTGTGGTCGGTGAACGAATTATAGTATTAAATTATTTGATTGTAGAGTATTGTTTTGTAAATCTACATTAATCATACAGGAATCCTGTGCAGAAAATTCAGTGGTTTCTGAACACAATCTTTTTGACGTGGAAGGGCCTTCATCGCCGATAATTTTGGCAACTTCAACTTTTCTCTTTGTTGACTGTTCAATGTAGCCTTCTGCCACCGCAGAAAATCTCCAGCCACCATGTTTTTTGATATCAACAAGATTTCCACCTCGATTCGCTAACAACGTGGATGAAGTTCTGCGGAAGCAGTGCCCTGTGTAATCTGCAGCACATTCAAGTTTTAGAAAAGCAGCAATTTTGGAATAAATTCCACCAATTGTATTGTGAATTAACACATCGACCTTTATAGTATTTCATAAAAAAGTTTTTTAGGTTTCCAGTTAAATTTAAACGTATCTTAATATAATTCTTGACAATTTCTACCCAATCTGGTTTTGTAATTGCAAATGTTCTGTATATATTATTTTTAGTTTCAGGTAATTCAGTAAATATGATATCATCTTTAATTTTAACATTTTCAGTTTTTAGAGTGTATAACTCATTCCTTCGGCAGGCACCACTAATACCTATTATCAAAGATGTCTGTAATCAATGATAGTTAATTAACATATTTACCAATCATAATAGAAATATTTACTTACTTTCATAAGAAGAAAATCATCATCACAGGCAGTGTTTAAAAAGTTGTTACTTGGTCATCCTCTAAAATTTTACTTCTTTTCGGTTTGTGATTTTTAGTTTTTACTTTTAAATATGTTATCAATTTAGTGTAGTTAGAAATATCTAAATTTTCGTAAATTTTTAAGCAAGTTTTAATCATTGAGTATATTGCCCAAAGAGATTTTTTTTCTTTATCGACAATTCTTTAAAATAGCACAGCAAAATACTCTCAGAATATGTTTTAATTGACTTGGTTTCACACCACCGTTTAAAACTATTCAATTGATTTAAGTACCGTTCTTTGGATTTTTTAGGTAATAAATCTGAATTTAAATTAGCTGCTATTAATCGAATTTTCTCTGGAGTTACATTTAATTCACTCTCCAACTCTGAATCGGACATTTTATTGTTTAAATTACTATACTTAAAAAAACGCTATTAATAATTATCACACTATGTAATTAAGATGTCCGCTTGTATAACATTTGTTTCCACAGACCACTTATTTCTTGTTAATTAAAATTCTACAATAAAAAATAACTGTTTATGAGTATATATTATGTATACCTAATAAAAAAAAAGGTGAGATGTACAATTATAAAATAGCTATTTATTGTATATGTGTTGTAGTAGGCAGATTATCCACGCAAGAATTTTTAGTCGCGAGAACGAACTTCGAGCGTTTAATTTTCTTAAGGGGATAATATGCCACTAAAACACGAATGCAATACAAGATTTTATCCACAATCAAACTAATTTAATTGAAAATAAGTAATCTGACAGTTCTAAAATTTCAATGTAATAGCAAATATTAGAAAATTTAGTGAAACTTTGGGCGGCTTTGCATTATTAGTTGCTAGGATGCTTGTTTATTAAAACAATATTTGTGAAAAAATTAGAAATCGTTTGTGTGCGTCGTTTTGAAAAAGTCAGAAAGTGATTCTTTGCCGGTAGAAATTAAAGCAGAAGCTGAAGAAATTAAAGAAGAAGCCAAATCTAAAGATGCATACATAAAAGAATTAGCTACCTTTGATGAATGGAGAGAGAAAAGAGGTTCAAACATCATAAACGAGGACGTCATGTTGGCTTATTTTTTAAATGTAAGAAGCAAGTTTGCCTCCTCGTCGATGTGGACGAAATATTCAATGTTAAGAGCAATTTTGAATGTGCATAGTAATATTGACATATCAAAATACGGCAAATTAATTGCTTATCTCAAGAGCCAATCAAAAAACTACAAGGCAAATAAGGCAAAAGTGCTTGAGAGGGGACACATCGAACAATTTTTGAAAACAGCATCTGATGAAAAGTACTTAATGATGAAGGTACAATCAATTTTCTTTTCTTTTGTATTGGTATCTTAATTATTTTAAATATTTCTAGGTTGCTGTCATAATGGGTGTTTGTGGAGGTTTACGATGCAATGAACTGGTAAACTTAAATATTGAACATGTGAAAGATAAAGGATCTTTTATCTACGTGTCCATCTCAGAAACAAAGACCAATATATCAAGAAGTTTCACTGTATTAGACGAAGGATTCTCTGTTAATGTTATGGAGATATGCAAGAAATACTATCCTAAAAGTACTATTTCGCAGGGAAGATTTGTTTTGCGATATATAAATTCAAAATGCACCGTGCAACCTGTGGGAAATAACACTATTTTCAGAATCATCTCACAGATTACTTCTTTCTTAAAACTTCTAGACGCTAAATCCTACGCGGGCCATAGTATGCGCCGTTCTTCGGCGACTCTGTTGACTAATGCTGGTGGTGATATTCTCACTCTTAAGAGGCACGGAGCGTGGAGGTCATCTAGTGTTGTTGAGGGGTATATAGAAGAAAGCGGGTCAAATAAAATCGATATTGCTAGAAAAATTCAAGGAAAATCCAGCACAATGCAAGAGATGCAGTCTTCCTCAAACGTAGTTTGTGTAAATGTAAATACTGATATTGCAAATAAGTTTACTTTTAATGTTAACGTGAATGTTAATATTAATGTTAATAAATAATTACTAAATTTTCTGCAAATTTTCTTGAATTTTATATATTACAAAACACTAATGTTTTATGGAATATAAAACACTAGTGTTTTATAGGTCGTATAATACGTTTCATAACGGCATAATAATAGCTCTATAATATGGTGATTGTGGAGGATAAAGGTAATTAATACAGATAGTTGTTGTGACATCAACAATTAATACACTTTAATTACAAAGTGTTTAAATTATTTGTTATTTAACACATCTTCATGTAGTATTCAATTTGCCTACTGCTGAAGTAATCTTAAAATTTATAGAGAAAATGTTAGGATATCATTATAATCAAACTTCGATCTAAGTCGAGTAAACAGGTAACAGGGAAGCATATTAGAAATTACTGTAAGCTGCCTGCGACTAGTGGTTAACCAGTTATCAATATTAGTCAGCGGTCCTATATTCTTGAATCATGCTACCAATTCATCGAACGACTCCCTATCGCTAGAATAAAAAAAATTGCTCGAACTTGTACTGATATATCACAAGACTTTATATCTGATGATTTCAAGAATAGCACCCCAGGTGTCGGCTTTTCTCATGCATATCTGTTCTATATGAAAACTGTGTAACCCTTCAATTATTGTGAAATGGAAAACTTCGAGGATACAAGAACAGTTAACACGTTCAAATCTATTGCTTCTACAAGTAGAGTATAAACAATTCTTGATTGCTCTATCTAAAATAAAAAGTTAATTCGAATATTTTTGTAATAACCTACGTATTTACTTACCTACTTCGTTTTCAATTGCACATTGAAAACAGAAGCAAAGTAACTAAACTTTTACCATTTGGACACAGTCCAACTTCGGAAGAGCTTATTCACAACGACTCTGGCTGGAATCTTTTACAACTGAAACTTAAGTACGGGGTTACTTTCCTATTGCAATAATCAGCTTAAAGGTACTTAGTTGTCCTTATTCTTATTAAGTTTCATTTGTAATAAAATCCGTGACATCACCTTGAGAACTCACATTCCTTGCGTAAATTTTTTTTTGTAGTTGAAAACATAAAATTATACTCAAAATCCGTTTCGATTATTAACGGTTGACAGCATAGCTGTCAATATCAAATCAAACACAACGCAGGCTGCCAACTGTCAAAATGAAACCATTGTCAAAACATTGCTTTATAATCATCAATGATTATGATTTATTCGGTCAAAAAATCTAATACAAATGTCTACCACACTCTAATGTAAATAAGTATTGTATTACGATTTAAATGATGTTTTACCGATTTAACTGCGGCCTCCCAAAGACCACCAAAATGAGGTGAATTGGCAGGTCTAAAGTGCCATTTAAAACCGTTATTTGCCGAGGAATTGTGAATCTGTTCACCTTTAATAATTTTTTGAAATGTCGAATTCGCTCCTACAAAGTTTGTTGCATTATCAGAATACACGTTTATTGCCATTCCGCGTATTGACACAAATCTTCTAAATGCGCTTATAAATGCTGCTGTTGTCAATTCTGTAACTATTTCCAAATGGATCGCCTTAGTTGCCGTGCAAACAAAAACACATATATATGATTTTATAAATTTTCGATTCCGTAATTTACCATCTTTGATTTGAAATGTTCCGCAATAATCTATTCCTACAGACGAAAATGGGCGACATGAGATTACTCTATCGTGAGGTAATTGTCCCATTTTTAGACTTTTAAACCTTGGCTTAAATCGGAAACATGGAATGCAATTTCTAATTATGCGACGGACAGATTGCGCACCGCTTATGGGCCAAAATTTTTGTCGTATGTGGTTTAAAGTGGCTTGTTGACCTGAATGAAAGTGTCTTTCGTGCTCATATTAAATAATAAGCTTTGTAAGTTCGTGCGTTTTAGGTATAACTACTGGATGTTTTTGGGAGAATGCAAGATTAGAATTCCAAAGCCTCCCCCCCACACGAATGAGATTATCAAGTCCAATGAATGGATCAAGATTTGCGAGTTGACTTGATTTCGATACAATTTTGTTTAATTTTAAGTCGTGGAGCTCTTGCGGGAACGATTGAGCTTGCATTATTGTTAACAAAAACAGTTCTGCTTTATTAATTTCTTCCACGTCTAAAGTTTCCGTTTTTCTATTAAATTTGCTAGCACGTAAGTTATCAATAAAACGGAAACAGTATGCTAGGACTCGTTTTAATTTTATATATGATGAAAATTTAGACATTAAATCGAATGAATTATCTTGAGCAAATAAGGTATATGTATTTATTTTTATGTCCGGAATTTGTTTCCTGCGTGACATGTATTGAGTAATATGTTTCAATTCGGGCCAGTTTTCTTTTTCTTGACTTAAAAAAAATGGACCAGTACACCACAATTTTGAGGTGTAAAATTGTTGTGGAGTTGTTCCGCGTGAGATTAAATCCGCTGGATTGTCGGTTGACTGTATATGATACCAATCATTTGTATTACATGTTCGTTGAATTTCTGCGATTCTGTTGCTGACGAAAGTTTTTAATTGATTTGGTTCTAATGATAACGATGACAGTACTATTGTAGAATCTGTCCAATAATAATATCGATTTACTGAAATTTCTAACGTGTTCTTTATTTTATTTATCATTTCCGTCATTAATAGTGCCCCGCAAAGTTCAAGCCGCGGAAGTGTTATTGACTTAGCTGGAGCTACTCTCGATTTTGCACATAACAGTGATACCTTAACATTTCCTATTTTATCATTTGACCTTATGTAATAACAACATACGCCGTAAGCCTTTTCACTAGCATCCGAAAAAGCGTGATTTTTCTATTTCATTAACAAATTGGTGCCAGTCAGATTTTAAGTTACTAGAGACAGGTGTATCCCACGATATTTTTGATTGCCATAATTTCTAAATTAAAATTTTGATATTTACTACTATGGGCCCTAATATGCAAAAAGGATCAAAAATTTGCGAGACTTTAGAAAGAATAGTACGTTTCGTGATCCTAGTCGTATTATTTAACTCAATATTGGCTACTTTATAATGAAATGTATCCGTGTTTTTGCTCCAAAATATTCCTAATGTTTTACTAATATCGTTACTATCATTAATTAAAAAATTGTCGTCCTCGGTATTATTTACAGAGATATTTATTAATAAGGTCATATTGTTCGAAGCAAATTTTCGTAGTTCAAATCCTGCCGATTTAAGTATTTGTATTAAATTGTCCCTAACTTGGAGTAGTTCGTGAATGCTATCCGCGCCGCCTATAAAGTCGTCCATATAAAAGCTATTTTCGATTTTCCGACTTTCTACAGGATATTTGTCGCGATTTCCAATTGCAAGCTGCCTTAAACATCGTGTTGCTAGGAAGGAAGCACTGTAAGTGCCGTAGGTCACAGTGGTCAATTGGTAATGCTTTAGTTCGTCATTGTCATAATATTCGTTGTAAATTTTGATCAGATTCTACTACGTGTATTTTACGGTACATTTTACATATATCTCCGGTTAATGCACAGTTGTACTGCCGAAAGCGTAAAATTATCGACAAAATGTCAGATTGTATAGTAGGTCCCACCTTTAACACGTCAGTCAGTGATAAGCCTGACGATGTCTTTGTTGAGGCGTCAAAAACAACCCTGACCTTCGTGGTACTGCTGTCTGGTTTAATCACGGCATGATGGGGTAAATAATATTGAACACTATTTGAATTAATCTTGCCGTTTTCTAATAACTTCATATGACCTAGCGTTTCATACGTTCTCATGAATTCCACATTCGTTTTTAAGATTCTTTGTTTAATTTTCGTTCGATAGCTAAAAAACGTTAACGTCTAACAATTGGTATCAACATTGATATTGGAATTATTAACATCAACATTTGAACTAGTCGAATTACCCTGTTGTTGCACAGTACATATTTTGTTTGCCATTTCCACCTTGTTATTAAGAGATTCCTCAATGTATCCCTCTGCGACATTGGTAGAACTCCATCACCCATGTATTTTCAAAGTGGTAATGTCTGCACCACAATAGTCGCAGAGAAGCAACGGAAGCAATGGTCAGTGTATTCTGTCGGAGTGCCTAAATTTAAATAAGTAGCAATCACTTGGGGCATTTTTCTGAATTGATGAATTCCCACTACCTACCTGTCGGCAACCCTTTCCTTTTTGATATTTGAAGTAAAATCGATGAGTATTTCTGTTCTCGGGTCGTAAAGCAACATACTTGCGGTAAAGATTTAAGTATATTTTATTAACAACAAATGACCGTGGTTTCTTGGTTTAGAATCAGATATATTTACTAAAAGCCTGTATAGCAGGTCTTCTATATCTGGTAAAGTCATCTTAGTTAATTCGTCCATTCTACAGGCACTCGAAATGCTAAATATTAAAGCAACCTAAAAATAAATCGGTGTGTATGCTATCCGAATGAACATTTAATTTTGTAACTTACTTGAATCATTATATATTCCTTATCTGAAGCGTCTAAAATAAACTTATGAATTTCAGTTTTACTTAAAATCTTGAACTTCTTAGGTTAGTATCTTTCAGTTTGCCTTTTCAATAAAAAACGAAGTTTTGCCGCCAAGAACTATGGTCGTTTTTTTTTTCTCTCTTTCGACGGATTTTAAAAATAAAATTATATGCTGTAAAGACAAGTTGAATTAAATTTGAAAATTTCAAAATTTGATTACGTAAGGTCATGTTTGAGGTCAAAGGTAAAACATATATTCGTAAATATCTCAAAAAGTATTCCATGTACACAGTCGTGTAATACATCAATCGAAAGGGAGTTACAAGCCAATTTCAAAATGCATTTAAAAATATATTAAAATTTTGGGTTCAAAAGTTATTTCCTTTTTAAAATTTTTTGAAAATAAAATAAAAATACAAAAAATTCGACATTTTCAAAAAATTTTAGAAGTGAAATTACTTTTGAACCCAAAATGTAAAATATTTTTAAATTCATTTTTGAAATTGGCTTGCAGTTCCTTTTCGATTGATATATTACACGGCTGTGTACAGGGAATACTTTTTGAGATATGTATAAATATATGTTGAACTTTTGATCTCAAACATGACCTTACCCAATCAAATTTTCAAAAAAAAACAGCTGATTACATTTGCTACTTAAAGAATGTCAGATTTTGTTCAAATTTTGGGATTTCGAAAAATATAATATACTCGGCACTAAAGTTATTTTTCATGACTCACGTGTTTTATTTGCCTCGGCTATTGCCTCTACAACTAAAATACATTCGTCATAAAAATCAAACTTTAGTGCCTTGATACATAAATAACTATTTCATGATTGGTGACTTTAATCGTATTCTGGACCGTTATGCATATTAGTTTTCAGTCTTCTAAGATTCATACTAGATACCCAATATACTTTTATGTCAAAAACTCCTTTATATTCCAAGTTTAAATATTATCCACTTTTCAATAAACGGTTCTTCTGTAGGAGTGGAAGTGTCAAGTTAAATTAAACATTTTTGCTCTTTATTGTGTCGAAATGAAAAACGAACGATATTAAATTAAGTTCATTCACATTCTTTAGAGCCTTGATAAAGACCAGCATGGTTGGTGGAAACGTCGACACACCTTATGTAAAATTATTCATTTTTGACTGTGCTAAGTACCACAAAAATTTTAATTATAAAGAAAAACTATTCAAATTTACTGTAATTGTCATAATAGTATACATATTACATTTTTTTGTATATATAGTGCTTAATTATTTTATTTTTATTTCTGATTAGCATAATGTTACAATTAATATGAGTTGACGCGGGAGAGTAATGATTAAGGTCACCTACAATTTTAAAATTAAAAATATTTACTACAACATAGAATATTTGTGTCTATTTTAATTATCAACAAAAAACAGCAGTTTCTTACAAGGTAGTCATTTTGATTACAACTTTGCTTTTCTACTAGCTGTACGTTTAAGTATATTGCAACATCGTGAAGTTTTACAACTTACTTAAGTAAAGTAACTTTACATTATGGTAACAGAAAATTTTCAATGTTATATTGGCTGCAATAAATTACTAAATTTGAGGTCATCCTATTCTTAAGGAAAACAAACTTTATTTGAGAAATTTTGTTATTATATAATAAATTTATGTACACCCCCCTTTAACCCGCTCCTTGAGGTAATAAATACTTACCTTTTAAACATTTTTAAATAAGAAATAGCGTTTAAAATTTATATATTTTTTTGCTTTAGTACGTTGTTGGTTATAAAGAATGATATTTTTTTCATTTTGTAAATTCAAATGACTGTAACTATGAGATTCGGACCTAAAGGGGTCGTTACTAGGAATTTCTTACTAACTTCTTCATCACTACTAACTCTAAGTTAATAAAAATCTGTGAACAAATATTAATAACAACAAATTTTCACAGATCTTTATCAACGTTTAAAACAGTCAAAGCCGGACAAACGACAAAAGATTGGTATTTTTTATATTTTATAAACACAGCGTTTCCAAGTTGCAGCGACTATTTAAAATTATTAAACAACATTATCATTTTAATTGTCATATATTTTTCAATTTTAAAATTTTGGTTCATATTTTTTAAATGTTTTTACTAACGCTTCTACTTGAGATAACATTATCATTTAATAGTTCCTACATTACATAATTGTGTACACATGGCAAAAATATTCACCATTTAAATAGTGAGAGAATATTTTCTAATTGAATTAACAACAAGTATAAAAGCACCGAGTTTTTAAATTCACTTTATTCAAAGTGTAACAAAAGTTGGTGCAAAGAAATCAGTAGGTAAGCAATTTATTTTTAATGATGTATGTATTAGTTTGATCAAATTACAAAATTTATCTAAACATTTTTCCCAAAATAGAATTGAAACTTTGTTCCGTTCCTTTGATCTTGCTAACATGAATTTAAAATTTATCTAAACATACCACTAATAATCAAACTTCATAAATTATTGAAAAATAGAATCCTTTCTTTTTATTACAATTTTTTTTTATTTTTTAATTTTTGTTAAATAAAAAAAAGTAAAAAACCTCATTAATATTTATTTTAAAAAACAATGGTTTTGTTTAAAATAAAAAGAAAGATGTTTAATAAAAAAAAAAACAAAAAAAAAAAAAAAAATTTTTTTTTTAAAATTGTGTTGTTGTTTTTTTCCTTTTTTTTTTTTTAAATAATTTTTTTTATACCTATTTAGAAACAATAGAATGTCTACAATTCACCCCCGCAATCACAACTCACTCTCTTAAGAAGTCTCGTTGAAAAATACGACGACGATGTCAACAATTTGAAATTCTCGATTAATCCATTGTCCGAAGGAGGAAATTTTACTAGTAACATTTACAGAATAAAAAATAAACTACACAAATTCTAAGTAAGTCGTGTCATTTTATTTCCATTAAGCATAATAATATTCTAGAAACCTTAATAAAGAAACATCTTTTATCATAAAAAGCTTCGTTGAATGATGGTTTCTTATCGGATTACGCAAAAATGATGAAATATTTTGAAACCGAAATTGATATGTACACCAGAATTGTACCTAAAATTAACTGTTTAGGTAAGTACTACTTTATTAGAACGTTCTTTTGTGTTTGAAACGATTATTTCTTGAAAATTAATTGTATTAATGATTATTTGAACCTCTGGCCAATTAGCCAGTTCATTTTCTTCACTTTGATGTCCTTTTCCTTCCTTTTTTTGTGATAAATGCATATCAAGATATTTTGCTTCATCCTTGTTTGGGATTTGAATGTCATTTAGAGAAACTGAATGAGCGGTACCATGTGCTGATTTGGCTTTGTTAATTTTTTTGCGCCATTTGAGGAACCATGCTGTTAACATATTTTTTTTTAACTGTATAGCAGAACTTACTTTGTTTTTCCATTCCGCTTTTCTTTCAAAAAGTCTTAACTTGAACTTGTAATAAATCCTTGTTTTAAAATTTTTTTTGTATTCATTAAATAAACTCTCTCCTGTTTGTAGGCAACCAAACTTCATCCATCGTTTTAATTAATATTATTATGATTAAAATTTTTCCAGTTGTATTTCTTTATATTCCTCTAGAGTCTTTAGTTTTAATCTTTTTTTTATTTTCTATATATTTCGGTAGCCTAAAAGTTTCCGCCGATTTCTTCGATAAATGGCGTTAATAGCTATATCTCTACTATTATTTTATACATAAGGAAGAAATTCAATACATTTTGTTATTTTATCTCAAAAAAAATGGAAGAATGCGACGCAAGCAGCTAACAAAATTTGTGATGTTTGTAAACCTGATACAGAAAGAACAGCCCGTGAATGATTCCCCCGATTTCATGTTGGAAATGTTAATGTAAACCAGTTGGGAATCGCAGCTTGCGTTGCCGGGATGAACAAAAGAACTGCTTATTTAGGTTAAAAATTTATAAAATTTTTTTAAAATTTTTTTCGGGAGCCGATTTGACCACTTTGCCGATGAGATAGACAAAAATGATCGGAAGCAAAAATGTCTTAGATTTGATGTTCTTATAGGAATCTGAAAGAAAATTTTCTAAAATGTCAACAGGAAAAAAGCTACGGACATCCAGACAGACAGACAGACAGACTTTGTGAATTCATAAGATGAACTTTTGTTCATCGAAAATGCTCTTAACTCTGGTAAACCAATCACAAAAAAAATCGATGAAGTCAAGAAAAGATCGGCACATAAATAGTTCTAGCATCGCTAAGGATTTAGGCATTAGCCAGCAAACAGTTTTAAATCATTTGAAGAATACAAAAAAAAGCTCTAAGTTTGGGTGCCACATGATTTAACGAAAGAAATTTAGTAAACCGAATTTCCTTCTGTGAATCTCTACTAAAACGAAACGAAATCGAAACATTTCTGAAACGCATGATCACCGGTGATAAAAAGTGAATCAGGTACGATAATAATGTGTACAAAACGTCGTGGTGGAAAAAGTATTAAGCTCTACAAACGATGGCAAAGCTCGGACTGACGTAATAAAAGGTGATGCTGTGTGTTTGGTAGGATTGGAAGGGAATCGTGCATCATAAGGTGCTTCAGCCTGGCCAAACGATTGATTCTGTATTCGAGTGTCATAGCAATTGACAAGATTGAAGCAAACGATTGAAAAAAAGCGATCGGAATTGATCAACAGAAAAAGCGTGGTGTTCGATCAGAGCAAGCTAGACGACACACATCTTTGATGATTTGGCAAAAATTGAGAGAGCTTGGCTGGAAAGTCCTGATGCATTCACAGTATAGTCCAGAATTTGGACCGTTCGACTACTATTTGTCTCGGTCTCTGCAGAACTCTTTTAACAGTGAAAAATTGGTTTTAAAAGAAGCCTGTAAAATCACTTGGGCAAATTTTTTTGCAAGACAAGACCTTTTACGAACGTGGAATTTTGAAATTATCAGAAATTACAGCAAAAGGTTGTCAAACAAAAAGGCACATATTTGGTTCAATAAAGTTTCTTTGAAATATGAAAAGAAATTGTTTGAATTTTGTTTAAAACTTGGCCGGAACTTTTTGAGTACCTATATTATTCGGTTTCTTTAACCAGCGTGCAAGTACGTAACCAAATCAACCTATTTAATAAGAAAGTAAAGTTGTTTTTGCAATAATTGCTTTAAAACAAAGTGTTCCAGAACATAATCAAAAATTTTTGGCTACAATGGAGCATACCTCACTCACTCCACATCCATGTTTGATTATGGAAGATTTAACAAAAGATGGATACAGAAGGCAATGCCGATATAAAGGTTTAGATTTAGACCATTGTCTAAAGGCGATGGAAAAACTTGCATATTTTCACGCATCATCAATTGCAGTCAAGAAAAATGTAAGTATGTATCTGTATAAACAATTCTTAATTTATGAATTTTATAGGAGACATTAACGAACTTTAATCTAGGTCTCTTTTGGAAAAATTCTCATATTATAAACTGGATGAATATTGGTCTTCAATCTGTAATTGACACTTGCACAAGCTTTAATCGTAACTTTTATATTCGAATTCACACAGACATAGCAACATTGGTGTTTTGCAGATCTAAACGAGTACGCTACAAAGTTAAAGTCAATACAACATAAGTTTGCAGAAAACGTTTTCGAGTCGACGAAAAATTTAGGAATTTGTGATGTATTAAACCACGGCGACTTTTCTATTAACAATTTAATGTTTTCATATAATACTGAGGGGAGCATAAATGACATGAAAATGGTAAGTTTAAGAACTAGCATGTTATTCAAATTCACATCTTAAAATTTACAGCTAGATCTTCAAGTATGTCTTTATTCCAGTCCAGTAATCGATTTGCATCTTTTTTGGTCAACAAGCCCAAATATCGACGTATTAACAAATCATTTTAATGAAATCTTAGATTATTACTACAACCAGTTTATCGATAATATAGAAAAATTAAAAAATTAAAGAAAGTGTTCCTAGTAAACTTGAATTAATGACCGATTTTAAAGAAAAATCTATTTATGGTTTAAACACGTTATTGACAATGACTCCATTTATCAAAGTCGACAAGAGACCTGATGGAACAATCGAAAATTACTACAAGTATTCTGACAAAGATAGTTTTCGTTACGCCTGTTATAATAATGAACGTTATTTGGAAATAATCACACTTTTGTTATCTTTCTACGATGATTTTGGTGTATTTCAATAAATGTTCTTGTTTTATGTTTTAGATAAGTAGTATGTATTTTTTAAAATTAATTCAAGTTTTAAATACATTCAACGACTTTTTTAATTAAACCTTTCTTTCAGAAATGTTGTGTAATAGTGATAGAATAATATCACTGTCAAATAGTAGTTTGAAGTGGAAAGCTCTGGTGTAATTGGTTTTAAAATTCTATTTTATACTTTTTGATGTGCCGAACTCAAATCTGGAGTAGTTAAACAAAATCATCAAAAACAATTAAAAATTATGTTTTTAGTTTATAACTTGCAAAAAAATCACTTCTTCTTAGCTTAGCTATTCTCTATCCACCGAACAAAGGTCTTTCTCATATCTCTCCAATTTTTACGATTCCTTACGACTTTATAGCAGTTCAACCCACTCATTCTTTTAATATCATCGTTTCATCTCATCTGAGGTTTACCCCCATAAAAGTAGTTACCCAGAAAATTGTTCTATACTAAAATGAAGCAGATTACTTACAATTTATGTTTCTAACATTTCTTTGTTTGTCTGATGGTTTCCATGCAAAAAATGCTGAAATGTCGAAGCAATCATTAAGTTTGGGAACATAACGAAAAACACCATTATGAATATACGTATGTTTCTTATTTCATTCAAGAACGCATTATTTAATATTCAATATATTTGAATCAATTTGTATCCTCTTTAATTCTTAATTCTGCCATTTCCACAGATTGCTCCAAACTAATGAAAGCTACTCCACACATAATCCTCATTTCCTCATAAATAATTAGGAGGGAAGTCATTCCTTTAATCCACCTACACAGGATACTTTCACTAAGCCCACCACTATGAATCAGCCCTGCTGAAATTTTCATTATCCTCATTAGGAACTGCTCAGTGATCATATTGGTTCATGTTCCACACTAGAATTTGTTTCTTCTTCGCACTGTAAGAAAAGGCTAAAGGAAATTATACGGTAGAGTTAAAGGAAAATAAAGGAGAGAATAATCAAGAAGAGAGATAAGGGTTAGTTAATAAACAAAGAAAAAAAAAAAGGGGAAATAAAAGATAAATTTAAGTGAGTGAAGGGACAGTTGTACATTGGGGTTAGATGTTAAAGAAAGTAGGGACGTAGAGAAAAGAAGCAGATGATAATAAAACGAATGGTGAAGTAACAATGAAGGTAGTTAAAGAGACCATAGACGGTGTGAGGTTTAGAAATGTGGCTTATAAAGGGTACGCATCTATACTTCAAAACAAGGTTAAAGAATTAATTTAAAGATAAAATAAAAAATATTGATATTCATAACATGTACACATTAAAACATATAATAAACAAAGAATTTGTAAAAAGAGATAAAAACTGTATGCCCCATTCATTTATATATAGGCCGTCTTTAATAACGTCAATAAAAGGAAATTATGGTTAATACTAAAACAAAGGAGAATATAAAAATAGTAAACAAGTTGGAAAAGATATACAGAAAACCAAGGTGTAGGGTGAAGGTAGAGAAGAAAGTAAGTGCAATATTTTGGACATAAGAAGGATTAATACAGGGTTGCCCACACAGCCCTCTTCTATTTCCAGTGTTATAATAGACTTAAGGAGGTGTTAAAAAATCAAAAAGGACAATAATAATAGAGGGTAAGAAGGTTTGGATGTTTGCGTACGCGTGGTGGTTGTAGAAAAGGTAGAAAAGCTGACGAAGAAAATGATAAAAACACAAAGGATTTTTGGATAAAAAATTATCAGTCACTGGAAGAAAGACAAAGATAATATTTCAAAAGGAAAAGAGGGAAAAAAGAAGAATTTAAATAAGAAGTAAAACAGATAGAGTTTGTAAAAGAAATAAAATATCTAAAATATACGATGAGATAAGAAATGAAAAATTGGAAGAAAACAGTAGATCAAAGCATTTTTGGGCAAGAAATAGAAAAAAGGAGATGAATTTTTGACAAGTTGGTGAAAAGTGTAAGTTGTCTGGAACAGAGAATGGAGTGTAAGGAATGGAATCAGCTAGAGATGATACAAGAAAAATATTGAGAATCGACGCTAAGTTTAGACAAGGAAACACCAGAAATGTACAAATGTTACAAAGCTGCTATGCAAAACTAAAAAAAGGAAAATAAGCTATGGGTAAGAGGAAAACATAATATACTATGAAAAAGGAAGGTACTTAAGAGAAGAAATAGATAGGAGAATTCAAGGAGGGGGAAAATAGAAAACAATATAGTACAAAGATACAATAACAATCAAATTCAAGAAAGAAGAGATAGAATAATGAAACTAAAATATAATTCTAAGTATAAGAAACTATTTATAAGAAGGATACAAATTTATTTTTTTATTTATTCGTATGGTACTTTTTAAATATTGTATTGTGATGTAAATGTTATGTATGGTGCCCCAGAAGATCAGTATAAACCTGTATAAT
Source organism: Abscondita cerata (assembly GCA_030710515.1). Taxonomy (NCBI): domain Eukaryota; kingdom Metazoa; phylum Arthropoda; class Insecta; order Coleoptera; family Lampyridae; genus Abscondita; species Abscondita cerata. The sequence goes on from JALBCR010002259.1 coordinate 683,462, forward strand.
GTGGTGACAAAACCGTGTGTAATTGTGGTTTATCTTGACAAAGCATTTGCTTCAAGGTATAAGAAAAACACTAAAAACTAAACATGCCAACCCTTACCCACTTTAGTATTCATATTAATAACATTAATTAAGTGTGTAAACATTATAGAAGGTAAATAAGAAGTTTGAAATTCTTGATTGCTCCTCTTATAATTTTTAATTTGTAGTAGTTTTTTCCATAGAAGGCCTTCTATAATAGCTGAATGTATAACCAAAAGAACTAAATTATTCTATAGTCTTTTTTTTACGTTTTGACAACTAGATGTGTTGTTTAAAAAAAAATATTAAATTAAAATTTGGGACTGTATAATTTGTTTATTGTTTCAGAAGCTTGAGTTCCATAAACAAAACACCAACAGTTTACAGAATAACAAATTTAATCAAAACAAAAAAAAATTTTTTTAAAAATTAGAAATTTAAAGTTAATGGTTTGATTATGACGTGTGCACGATAAATGAAATTTTACTTAAAAATTAATATAACTTCTCTGTAGTAATACATATTCTATTTATGAATTTGTTAAACGGATCTTTTTGCGCTCGTTGACGTTCTTGTTGGTGACGTCAGCAGATGTAGATTGTTTCGGTAGTTGATAGTGGCAGTTTTTTTGCTTGACCTTTTTTCTTTTAAATAATACAGGTTACTTTAATTTTTTTTAAGATATCACTTTTTAATTCAATTTTGATGTAATTGTATCAATCAATTTAAAAACCGTCCACCATCCATATCTATTGATCGACTCTTGATTTATTTTATTGAGTTCACACTTTGAATCTCAAATGCCGACTGTCCTTTACTCCACACCACCATCTTCCACCACTCAAAAACACTCATGTCCTTTTTGATCATTCGCTTTATTTTCCTATTACACACACTGTTTTTACGATTGACCTTTTAAAATCAATAAAAGGATTTCTTTATACAATATAAATCTAATTCTTTACCTAAATAAAATACAGATCGGTTTTTAGAAATCTTACATTTTAAATATTTTAACTTTTACGTTCGATATACTATAAATTTCAATAATCAATACTTCAATTCAAAAATAAAAATAAAAAGATTTTTTTTATTATTTAAAATAACTCTTTTACCGCAATGTGTTTAAAATTACAAGAATTTCGTTTAATATCCCTTCTACATGGCATCGTGGATTTTATCACTTTTGGTAGGTTATGGTTGCAGTCAAAAAGTGTAGTTGATGTGATCACCCCAGATGATCTGGATATTACTATAGCATCATTGCGTTCTGTATTATATAAACTATGAAAACAAGAAGATTTGCGGGGTAATTATTATTGATAAATCTATATTACGAAGATGTGTAGAGTTAATTCGAAACTTCTAGGACGATTAGAACCGCGGTTTTAGCGCCACTATTTCTGCTCAACGCTATATCGCTGAGACGCTTCAGAGTAGGTCGTTTTAGTACTGACCTAGTTGCAAGAACATATTACAATTCAATAACAATACCCTAAACTGACGAAAATAAGAAAGCTTTTTTGCACTATAATAAAATTACGAACACCAGTTATTTTTAGCTTTAGTACTTCGACAGAATTACTGGTATGTTCTTAAATGTCTCTGTAAAAATAATTTCATGGTGTAACGTCACGACTTCAAACAGGAATGGTAGTGGAATGTTTCGTTTGAAACTCTTTGACTATGGCAGCACTGTGGGATGATGCTACCCCAAAATTGGAAACATTATTACTCCGTTACATCTGAAAGCATCTAAGAATTTATGGTAGAAAATTAGTGATAGTATAAAAGCGTTGATTGAAATATTGGTAAAGATAGTCAACCTTACGGGATTATGCGACCCCGAAATTTGTTCTAAACATCAGAGGTCGGTAGTATCGCTTTGTGCTAAGAAAATACGTCAATTGTATTGTAGAATTTACAGAACAGTATTGCCGATAAATGTGAAATAGAAAACTGTAATTTTGCTGATAGTTTATGCTAAGGCACGACATTGTTGCCAATGCATCATGCCGTTGATTGAAATATTGGTGCATTGAGTCAATGTTGACAAACAAACAAAAACATGCGTTCTACAATATACAAGAATTTATTGATTTTTGTCGACGTACTAATTAAATGTGTGTCCTTTGTTATATATTTTTTTCTATTGTCTGTTAATTGTTCAATGTAATAATATTTATTTGTATCTTTCTTACGTAAGGTTATAACAATGGTTATACCATCATGACAAACACATATATGTACAAAGATTGTATACATACACATGTGAATAAAGTTTATTATTATGAAAAAAAACCTGCAGATTTAAAAGTATTAATTTCGTAAAGAAATCGTTGAAAAACGTTCTCCCAAAAAAACAATTTCTTTAAATACTTTTGAAAATTCCATACTCATATATTTATTACATTAACATCGTTTATCCGTTGAAAATGTTTTAAAATCTATTAGGCTTACGCAAGTAAATTTCTAAATTTTGGTCATTGAAATTAAAATTTTTAACATAGAAACGCTATCCCTTTTATGTTGGAACGAATGTTGAATTTTCTTATATTACAATCTAACGTACTCAACTGTTTGCATCTAAACAATATTATAACAAGCCTACTCATTTACTAAAGGTGTTGCTAAAAGTATGCAATTGTAGAATTTCTGACTAAGCCGATAAGGAATGTGACTCATAAACGATAATCCGGAAGACTCCTCGTAATACATTTGTTTCAATATCAACTTTAGGTGTACTTATATTTAAGATATGATAAACGCATTAAAGAAGCATCTATGCAAAGCTTAATGATTATCTGTTTATTTGTTACAATGAAAATATTACAATCAAGATTGGTTTTTAAGTATGTATTTCCTGAGCTTTACTAATAACAATGGTAATAACATTTACAAAATACTATCAGTTGCTAACAGTTAACGACTAAAGTGTTTTCAATGTGAACGAATCATTAATTCTATATAAATATTACAGCAAATTTGATGGAATTAAATACTTACACAGACCATCACCCGAATTCTCAAAATTTGTGTTTTTTTATTGAAACTTTTTACTGAAGAATTTCATCTTATGATTATGATTATGGTTTATTGGAAAAAATTAAACTCCGTATAAAAAAATGTCTTAACAGCAGTGTGAATTCATGGTTCAGAGAATGCGACACTCATAAACTGTTAATTATCGATCAGTTGGTTAAAATAAAACTATATCGAACCTTAAAGTGGGAGGCTAATAAACATATTTCTAATAGCTATAATTACAGTGATGTCACAAAACCACACCGTAAAATAAGAATATTATCTGCATAAATAAGTGTAAATGTTTGGATATGTTTTATGTATAGCATTGTATTAGGTACGTTATTATTTATGTGTAAATTGTTTGTAAATTATTACTATTATTTTAGATCAGTTGGAATTGTAATTTTTGAAACAATGTTTATAATTAATGAGCTATTTTACTTTAATTAAACTATTTTAATTCGAAACCATGATATTTTGATACAGTTTCAAAGAGTAAAATCCTAACTTTTTATCTCTACTAACAGATAACAAAGTGTCACTTTTCGTAAATTATTTTTTCCCTCGGGAAAAAAGTGAGTACTATTTTTAACACCAAATTTCCCTCAATAATTTTCTAATTCTATTGTAATATGATTTTTCAATATTAAATCGTCATTTATTTCGTCACAGAAAAGAATAGTGTATTATACACGTATTATCCGCACCGCGTCGGGAGACAACACACCTCAAGCTAAAATCTAGTACTTTTATTTTTAGAAGTAATAGGAATAGGTTTTATTACCAAGTGAATTTAAATTTGAAGGTCTAGTGGAACCCACTTTCCTAAAAAACACGGTAACTTGTTGCCTTTTGAATTGAAAAATTTGAAAACCAATTTTTATTTAAAATCCTTTTCAACTGAACACGTAAAAACAAGTAGATACAAAAACCAATAATTTTGCGTTTCTGAACTCTAGTGGTATTTCTCCCAGTATGTTCTACTTTATTCCTAACGAAGTTATTAAATGACAAACAAATGTCAACATTATTATTTGCAAGTTAAAAAATAAAGTGCAAGCATAATTTGTAAAATAATTGTTTCTTATTTATCTAACACCGACCAAACCAAACTGTTTTAACAAATAACGCTTCGCATGTATTTTAGTAAATTATTAAAAAAACATTGTCATTAAAATCCAAGATATGTATCATCAATGGTATTATTCATAAATGAAAAATTCGTCACTTTTAATTACTAGTTAATACGTTTACTAAATATTTGAAAACGTTGCAACATTGTATTGACAAAAGTAAATTTTACGGATTGTATGTTGCGCCATTTTTACAACGGTGGAATAAATTGAACTATTCTATTTCAAGAATCGTACACATTATAACTTAGCGCTTCAGTACAGGTGAAAAAAGTAAACAAAAACGCAACCCAACATGCATATGTGAATTGCATCCGTGATACAAGCAAATACAAGCGGTTGTCTATCTTTACCAATATTTCAATCAACGATAAAAGTAATAAAGCATCCCAATAAATTCAATCTTGTCCGCGGTTTTGAACTTTCACCGTTGTAGATTTCTATCGTTAACCCCATTCTTAAAATTTGAACCAATCAACGAAGAGGCTTACAACCCGTAACGATACTTCTTCTATATACAGTGTGTCTACTTAAGTTAGAACCATATAGAAAACTATTTTACTATTGTTTTGTGAAACAAAGTTATTCTTGATAAAAAGTTTTGACCCAAAACTTAAAATGGAATCACCAGATACGAATTTTTTAAGCCGTATACGGCGTTCGTCAAAAAATATGGATTTTGCCCAAGACTAAAGTACCATTAATTTTAAGAATTTATAAGAATGTTATAAAGAAAAGTTATTTTGAATTAAAGTTATATTTAAATATGATATTACAGTCATTTAGCATAAAAATTCAGGTTTGGTAATTATTTACGTTTTACTTTATAAATATTTGGAATTATAAATTTGAATATTGAATGTATCCCTCTTCTTATCTGTTAAAAATATGATAACCTTCCATTTGTTAATATTTTTGAACAGTCTTGCAATTTAAATACGTAATGAATGTATATTATTATTTATTTTAAAACAAAGAAAAATTCATACCAAGAATATTTAGTAAGCAAACATTACTATTTATACAGAAACAAACATAATTAAATTTTTATTCAATCTACTAAAGCTTCGACATCTTCGTTTGGGAACTGTAAATTGCAAATGCGCTTTTATTAAAATCAAACGTATTGAATTCATGCCGAATGGATAGAAACTAAGGTTAGTGATAACTCGAATTTGAGTCCATAAAAGTTACTCCAACCTGGAACAACTACAGTTTAACATAACATGTTATATGGTATCACTGGCTTCAGCTTTTATTCAGTTAGCATCAATTCGGCATATTTACGTTATTAAAACCGCAAAGTCTGATAAAGAAGAATTGGCATCTGACTACAGTTTCCTGTATTTTGTTTTTCGTACGCGGCGATATTCTCAACCAGAAGCTCCGAAAAAGACATGGACGTACGCAATTATTTTATGGTATGAAAATTAACGTCTTCTACACCAAAAGGTATTTCAACAAACTGAAAAAAATTTCAGATACAGTAAAAATGTTTATAAGGAAATTCAATTACTTACACAAAATTAAAATCATTTTAATTTATGTACCTCTGGGACGTCTGATATATTTAACAAAACAGTACCTAATAGACGTTCGTAATTATCTACAAGAATCATTAACATTAATTATGCAAAAATGTGTTGTAATTACATAACGAAGTAATTCTTTTGTCAACAGGTAAAAATTAAGTGCCAACGTTGGATGAATAACCATCAACGGTTCTAGTCTTTATGTCACTCTATTTGACGAATTCAGTAAGTAATTTAACACTTCATTAATATCGTAATTAATAACAGTACATGCGGAATCGGTAAAATTCATTACAAATAAAATTTAATTACTTACTTAATCAAAATTTCCACTTTTATTTCAATATACCTCTTGTTTAGTGTCAGTAATTCTAGTTCAATAAGACAAAAAGAAAATTGTTATTAAACTATAATGTCTATTCATTCTCAAATTACTACAAGCTTTCTTAAAAGTATATTAAAAACATATAAAGAAACTAGAAACTTACAATTTTCAATTACTGCACTACCTGCTGGAGAAAATTTTACTAGCAATTTATATAAAATATCAATTAAGTATGAAAATTTTAAGTAAGTTGTGTTTCTATTAATAATTTGTAGATAACTATGTTTTTCTAGCAAAAATTCGAGCGAAACCTCATTGATTTTGAAATGCCTCTCAGAAAATGAAGTTTTATCGGACTATGCGAAAACGATGAATCTTTTTGAGAGCGAAGTTGATATGTATAGTAGGATTTTGCCTAAAATTTACAGTTTAGGTAAGTTTGTTTTCTGTAACAATCATCAAAATAATGTTTTTTATAGAACACGTGAAAAAAATTTCGGCAGATGTTTTGTACGTATCCTTAACGCCCCAACCAACTATAATATTGGAAGATCTAACAAATCGTGGTTACAAAATGCAATGTCGGCACCAAGGACTAGATTTACAACATTGTTTATTAGTAATGAAAAAACTGGCATACTTTCATGCATCGTCAATTGTGATTAGTAAAAACGTGAGTAAATCTCAAAAAAGTGTCTAACCGTGACTACTTTTTTTAATTTTCAGGAAACTTTTTCAAATTTCAACCTTGACAGTTATTGGGCCAAAACTGATACAACACTTTGGGTTACTATCGGACTTCAAGATTTGATCAAAACTTGTACAAGCTTTAATCGTAATTTGTGTATGTATTATTCTAATTCAAATGTCATCATTTTGTTTTCGTTAGATTTGCATCAGTACGTTGCGAAACTATTGTCAATGCAAAACAATTTTTTTGAAAAAGCCTTTGCCTTCACCAAAACCAAAAAAATTTGCAACGTATTAAATCACGGAGATTGTTGGGTTAACAATCTAATGTTTTCATACAACGAGGACAATGTCGTAGAAGACGTAGTTTTTGTAAGGAGTACAACCCAGTATTTTACATAAACTGTGTTTAAAATTTCAGGTCGATTTCCAAGAATGTCATTATTCGAGTCCAGTAGTAGATTTGCATTATTTTTGCGCAACAAGCGTCCACTCAGACGTATTAACAAAAAATTTAGATCGTATCTTAGATTATTATTGCAAAGAATTCTTTAACAACGTGAAAAAATTTAAGATTCTCAAAAATGTACCAAATAAAGTTGATATAGAAGCGGATTTTAAACGGATAGCAATTTATGGTTTAAGCACACTAATAACTTCTACGCCTATGATTAAGAGCACTAAGAGAACGGATGCATCGATAGAAAATTATTTGAAATATTCTGGAAGAGGAAGTTTTCGTCACGATTGCTATAATAACGAACGTTATGTTGAAACTGTCACAAACTTATTACCATTTTACGATCGCTTGGGAGTGTTTGATTAGATTTTGTACACAAGTTACTTTTAGTAGTTTTTTGTGTAAATATTTTTATCGTTCACGTCCAAATTTACAAAATAATCACTGAAGTACGAAATTTATGTGTCTGTTAGTGATCGTGTAACTTATGAAAGATTTGACAAATTGAGATCATAGTCCCAAGTAAGTGGTGTTGTAAGTAAAGTTATTAGCAAATACTTGTTTATTGAGACAATTGTTAATAGTTACATTAGAATCTGAAAGATGGCGTTGCGGTAAATACATTAGCAAATACATATAGGTTGGTCAACGAAATCGCAACAGAATAGTTTTTGAAAAAATCCAAAAACCGCTCAATTTTATGTTGAAGAGGTCAGCTTTTGGCGTAAGTTTTACCCTTACATTGTTTCACCCTGTTCACACTGTGAAAACAACTGAAATCTTAATAGAGATGATAGGAGGAATAATACCTCATTTGAAAGTTGAAAGATGGCGTTGGGTAAATCAATTAGCAAATACATATAGGTTGGTCAACGAAATCGCAACAGAAGAGTTTTTGAAAAATCCAAAACCGCTCAATTTTATGTTGAAGAGGTCAGCTTTTGACGTAAGTTTTACCCTTACATTGTTTCACCCATTCACGCTGTGAAAACAACTAAAATCTTAATAGAGATGATAGGAGGAATAATACCTCATTTGAAAGTTCTTGCTTTCCTGATTTTAACGCAGTAATTTTTTTTTAAATTTATTTATAATTTAAAAAAAATTAAGTTATAACTGCGCAAACACTAAGAGAGGAAAACTAAGACATTTAGACGTAAGCAATGAAAAAAGGTTTTTGTTTGTCAATTTTTGATTAAAAATGTTATTTTTACTGACAGCTGTCAACATTGTCATGGCAGTTTAATTCCTAAAGTAGGGAGTAAACAACTCTTAAAGTTTTAAATAAAATAAAACTTAAAACAACATTTAAAAGCTTTTAAATTAACAGTATTTATTATTTTTTAAATAATGTTTTAATCATGCAAAATAAAATTAATGAGTTAAAATTTGAAAATGTCTGCCTTCTGTTTCCATACAATAATAGATTTTGTTAAAACTTTTGTTGTACATTTTGTAGCATTTTCGAAGCAATGACCATTCGTTTACAATTCCTTCACATAATTTTTGTAAAGAAACCGGTGTAATAGAATAAATTTTTCTTTTTAATTGTCCCCACACAAAAAAATCTAATAGACTCAAATGTGGTGAACCGTGGAGGCCATTCTGTTGTACTTCTGGTTTTCCAAGTCTTCATGACTATTTTTCAAAATTTTGGTTAACATTGGATCAAATACACCTCTCTAGTCAAATTCTCTTGCAGGAAAAAAAGTCCAACAATACGATCACCAAAAATGCCGGCCCATTTAATTTTTGGCGGTGTTTGAGTGTGCACTTCTCAAAATAAGTTCAGGTTAATCGAGCCAATTATGTCGATTAACACTTCCACTTAAAAAAAACACTTATCCAAGAAGAAGACGTTGAAAAGATAATTTGGATTTATTCGTTCGCTCATTGTTTCACAATCGGCGTAAACGGCGATCGATATCATCTTCGTTCAGTTCTTCTACTAAGAGTGAAATTTGTACTCTTTTAGAACTAGTAGTTCACTCGTTCGCGACAAACGACATTCTGCGTTCCTCTTCTTGTTGGCTACCAATTCAGTTTACTGGAATTTGGTTACTAATTCCAAAACATACTTTCTGTAAGTATTCTTCTGTGGATGGCGTTGATTAAATGAATTGGCGGTTACATTTGCGCACTTATAATTTTTAACAAAACTGTGCAATAAGTCCACCCTCTCAGCTAATGAGTAAACAGTTTTTAATGTTGAAAATTGATAGCCGCAAATCACCCCCTAATCGGAAATGTTGATAGCCGTCAGGAAAAATAACCTTTTCAATTAGAAATTGACACGCAAAAGCCTTTTTTTCATTGCTTACTTCTATATAACTTATTTTCCTTTCTTAGTGTTTACGCAGTTGAAACTTAAAATTTTTTTTTATTATAATTTTTCCGAAAACATTCCACTTAGCAATAAACTCCACTGTTACGTTTTCGTTGGACCATCCTGTATTTTGTGTAGAAATATGTAAAAATATGGCACAACAAACACCTACTGAAAAAAGCAGATCAACATAAAATCTTAAATTGCAGATTTAATCACAAAAAACCTGTTTTTTAATTTGATTATTTACGTTAATAGAAGTGATTGATTACATTTACTTACTTCCATTAAGATATTAAAATCATTTGCCTTCAATCAGTAGTTTGTCAAGTGAACCGTCTTGCTGTAGAGTTGATTCAGATAATCAACCTTAACTTGTGACAAAGTAGTAAGTATATCACTCATATTTAAATAACTTATAGAACCTAAGTATTGTTCTCGAAATAATGCTTCTATAAGAATAAAATGTAAAAATGTTAATTTTATTAAAGTTTTAATATAAATAAACAAATGGAGTTTGAGTTTAAATTATAGATTATAACATTTTTGGCGCCAAACGTGGCCAACTAGGAAAGTACCTACCGAAATCCAAAATTTTATTAAAAACCTTAAAAGTAAAAGAAAGAAAATGGAGTAAGATGGCTGTCGTAGAAAAAATTGAGTATGTAATTCTCATGTAATGGCTATTAAGACACTCGCTACGCATTAGGAAATTCGCTTTCGGTTCATTTTCTAATGCCCTAGTTCGTGTCTTAATAACAATCATTACATGCTTTACAAAATCTGATTTTTATATTTATTATTTTAGACAATTTTCCAAAACCCTAGTTGTAGTGGAGTATCCGTGGTATTATAATCGGAATTTTTTTTGGAGAAGGCCGAATCATTCGTGTCTGGGCTCGTTCGACGGGTAATAATGTGTACTTCAAAGCTCCGAAGAGAAAATTTGCTGGAAACTTCACCTAGGTATTGATAAACCAAAAATAAGCCTGTTAACGGAGTCGGTTAACGGGGTCAATTTTTCAGCCTGATTATAGAAGATGCAAAAAGCATAAAATATTCAATAAAAATGGCTAAAACTGTCATCTAGGTAGTTATTTGGGTCGCTGAGTTCGATGCAGAATTCCAAAGTGTTCCCCCTCCTTCCCAAATCGACCCGCCCAAATGCGAAAACAACGAATGATCAACGGAACCAAATAAAACGTATACTGGGGGTTTTCGGGGTCGCTGATTACGATTCCGGAGTCGAATGTCCAAAATATAGCCTCCTCCCAACGATCACCCCCCAATAATGCTGTCAGGATCGGCTGCACTCATGTTTTGATTCTGCAACAGAAAAATGAGGATTTCTTAGGGATATTGAATTTTGCAGGCACTATAAGCTTTAAATAAATATTTATCGTCACTTTACTATCGATCTAAAGGAGCGATCGTAAGGAAAAGATCCAAAGGAGAACGTATTATAACACCGTGAAGACGACCTCCAGGTGCCACGGAGACTACCTACAGATACACGTATCTGAACAACGTGGAAATGAAGTTTAGTGGACCCATCCGAACATTAAGGTAGCCGTTTACCTTTGAACTTAGCAAGCTTATACATTGATTTGAAAAGAGGGGGGAACACTTTGGAATTCTGACCCCAGCATCGAACTCAGCGACCCAAATAACCCCCTCGATGACATTTTTAGCCATTTTTATTGAATATTTTATGCTTTTTGCTTCTTCTATAATCAGGCTGAAAAATTGACCCCGTTAACCGGTATATTTTCGGTTTATCCATACTTAGGTGAAGTTTCCAGCAAATTTTCTCTTTGGAGCTTTGAAGTACATATTATTACCCGTCGAACGAGCCCAGACACGAGTGATTCGGCCTTCTCCAAAAAAAATTCCGATTGGATGTGTTTTTAATACCACGTATACTCCACCTTTACATTCATACCAAACACGCACGTTTGATAACATTTTATTCATTTAATCTCTAATAATATTAAACCAAAAGGTGCCATGATAAACTGATAAACTTCTTCTTTTAGCTTGAAGTTTGTAAATTTTTTTAATTTTTCTTAAGCAATAAGCCAAAACAAGTTTTTCAAATACAACTTCGTAAATATTTGTTTGTTTTGGTTTTGCTTTATAAATATTTGAGGTACATAATTCAAACTGTGTTTGGTTCTAGCGATGAGGCACCATAGAATTCCCCATTGTACTTTTTAACAATTACCAGTGGACTGATGTAACTTATCGTAGATTTTTCAATAATCTCATTTGTCAACATTTGTTTAACTTTTGACCTTTTCTTTATATGCTAATGAAATTGGATACACATTATTATTGGGTAGTTCAGCCATTGTGTTCAAGTCGGTGTCGATGTTTGTAGTTATCAACTATTTTAACATTATTTTCTTCATTTGTCATCAATTCAGGTTTTCAATATGTTCTCTAATTATATTGACTCTTGTACATATTGTAATTAGTTTTGTAGAACTTTCTATATTTGACATTTTCTCTCCTCTCTTACATTTCTCTGACTATTTTATTCGGACTAAATTCAATTTGTACAAAACACTTTCCTAATCCCTTATTTACATTGTTTAATGTTATTTCCTTTTTAGGTCTTCTTTTATTTCCTCAGTGTTATTAGAATTTTTATTTATTTTTTTAATTTTATTAGAATTTTAGTTGTCATCCTACTATATTATCTTTTACTTGTTTAGTTTTTTAATAAATTTTTGAGTTGCTTTAACTTTTTTTCTTGTTGTCCCACATTGCGCGTGCCAAAAAGTTTATTGGTATTTCTGAAAACATTGAAACATTTTATATTTTTATACCATTTACGAGGATATATTGAAAAATTCTTAGCCTACTATAGAACCAAACAAAATTTCAATGTCAAAATATTTTATCACTCAACATATTCTCCTCTTAATTGGATACATTTATTACAGCGAACCTGCAATGTCTCTAGAACTTTCAAAAAATGTTTCTTCTTGCTCTGCAAACCAGACCTCCACAGCTTCTATTACCTCCTTGTTGGAAGAAAATGTACGACCTTTTAAACTTTTTTCAGTTGAGGAAAGAGGTGGTAGTCGGACGGAGCCAAATCGGGTGAATAAGGGGAGTGTTCTAGTAATTCAAACCCTAAATCACAAATATTTTGCATGGCAACATGAGGTTTGTGTTCAGGGGCGTTGTCCTGCAAAAGCAAAACACCTTTGGATAGCTTTCCGCGTCTTTTCTCTTCAATATTTTCCCGTAGAGTGGTCAGTAATGTCAAATAGTAATCTCCAGTTATTATTCTACCCTTATCCAAAAAATCAATTATGATATGGCAATTCAAAAAAACTGAAGCAAGAAATTTTCCAGCAGATTTTTGGACACGAAACTTCTTAGGTCTTGAAGAACCAGAGTGTCGCCATTCCATAGATTGTTGCTTTGTTTCTGGATCGTAGAAATGTACCCAAGTCTCATCCATAGTAACAATTCGATTTAAGAAGTCTACATCGTTTTCAAATCGAGCACAGATCGAACGCAATGCTTCTACCCTTGCACGCTTTTGGTCAACATTCAAACATTTGGGGATCCATTTTGCAGCAATTTTCTCATGTCCAAATTGACGTGAACCATATGATGAACGCGTTCGTATGAAATATTCAGTGCTTCAGATATCCGTTTTAGCCCAATTTGACGGTCTGATAAAATCATGTCATGAACTGCATCGATATTTTCGGGGACTGACACAGAAACTGGCCTTCCCGATCGGTCATCATCTTCAATGAAAAATTCGACTTTCTTGACATCTTCTCATGACATTAAAGATGAATCCATTGGTTAAAAACTGAGTTCTTCACTATTAATTTGATTTGTGGGGTCAATAATATTATATTCCATTTTTTTATATAAAGTTGGGTAATAACTAACAGTTTTTTGTTTCGTATGTTTTCAAGAATTAAATTGTACCTCAGGCAATTGAAAAATTCAGTTATTTCAACAAGGTTATTGAAATTATTCGAATATTAATAATGTTAACATTTGGTATTTCTTTTAGAATTTCTAAAACAATATTGACATTGATATTAATCGTTGCTGTAATATTGATATGAATAATCGTGTTGAATAATCTGCACAAATGCCCTAAGCTCGCCCTTAAATGCATTAGTATACAAATTATTGAATTTAATTTGTTTAAGTTTGCAAAATAAATTTGTTTATAAACATAAAGATCGACTTGTCACCAAAATTCTCTTAACATTTCGCGTTGCCCATATTTATAATATCAGCAAAAGTCTCTTTGATAATTATCATTTTTGGTGCCGTTTTTTTCGGAAAATCCAATCGAATAAAACCCAAAAATTAAATTAAAAAAATAAAATAAAAGTTAAATAAAATGTCAGCATCAAACGCATTAAATGTTTATAAAGTTTCATTGTACGGTTTCGGAAATATTTTCACGTTAAAGTTGGATGCATATGATCTTGTAAATTATAATTTTCGTCGATTATTCGGATTTTTCTTAATTTTCTTTATATATTTTTTTATCATTCACAACTCTCTAAAATGTCTATAAATTGTTATTTAGTCGATTCTTACAATAATTTAGTTGTTTGTTTAGGTAGCCATTTTACCAAAAAAACGAAGTTTTCTACAGTATTTCTTGAAAACAAATAAATGTTTTGGACACAGAAACTCACACGAGTTTCAATTAAGCCGTTCCTTTGACCTGTAGCACCTCATTTTAATATACCCACTAAAGATTCTCTAATCGCAACTAAATCTAATAACCTTCGGGTAATCGTTTAAATCAAAGATATTTCACAATAATATATCTTACAGTGCGCCAAGATGCTTTTAAGAAACACAAATTCAAAACAGCTTATAAATTAAAAATAAGCTCAATTTGAGTTACGTTTGAAAATAAAATAAAAAGTGAATCTATTCACTAAAAAAAATAAAAAATTATGGGCAAAAACGCAAAATCAAAAAATCAAATGTCACAAACAAAACTCAAAGAATTGTGTTGACAACTCCACATTCAATCTACCAATACAAAATAGTTCTGTGCATTTGGAAAAAAATAAAATAAAGTGCACCCATCAACGTTCCATTAATAGAATAATGCAAGAATTATAATAAAAACTTAATTAGTTTGCAAAACCACGTGCTAATGAAGGAAGACGTCATACAGTGTACGATTTGACTAATCTAGGAGGACAAAACTCGGGATTATAAATTACATTTATTGTATACCTTTGAAACGTTAGAGTAAATGAAAGATAAAACTAAATTAATAATCAGTTTTATTAATCTTTTAACAAAATTCTTATATCTCTGTCATGTTTCGATATTTGCTTCTTAGGAAGTTTTCTTAATAACAATATATAGGGATTTGAATGTTTAAATAAATCAGAATTAGTTCTGTGTCTTGATATTTTCAATGTGTGCCCAATCTGGTTTTTCTTGTTTCTTTATTTTTGGCCTCGGAAGCCTCCTCGGACATTTGTCCTACACGTATTACTGATTTTTTTATTATACTTGCCCTGTGCACCAAAATCTTATGTACTGTTACTGGAATGTTATACCATGGATATAAACTTAAATATATTTCTCTAGTCTCCGCACAGTAGTTATGAAATTTTTCAGGATCGATCTCATAACCAGAAGCTATGGCTGCAAGAATTGTCCCAAAACGATGAATAAAGTTTTCATTGAGACCAGTGATCCGTGCCGTTGTGGCATAATTATTAAAAAATGCTCGTGCGGTATTTCCATCGTTACTGGTACCGAATCCTGGTTTAACTTTCTCTATGATGAGACCAACTTTTTTTAAACCCTTTCTTTATTTCGTCCTTAGTTTTTTTGTAAATTTCCTTGTTTTCGTCTCCTCTTACTTGCCGTTCACAAATGTTTTTGCGGTAACTGATATTTAAAAGACATATTCCATTGTACGAATTATATAGCCATTGATATCAAATTCATCTCCTTTGATGTTGCTTTACAGATAAAGCACCTTTGAGTTGAATTATTTCCACTTAGCACATTACATACCTTACCGTCAATCATTGGCAGAATCATTTAATGTGTGATCGAGATTGTTACGCCTTTCTCTTCCACGAGAGTTAGTACCAACTCTCGTATTTGATTTTCAATTCGCATTCATGTTTAATCAATGCTTCGCATTCTTTCTCATAAATGAATTTGATAATTCTACAGAATCTTGGTAAAGATGGCCGAGGATTTTCCCATATGACCTTCTGTTTATTGTTTACAAGTCTTATGGGAACTAACGATAACACAAACATATATTCGTCTGTACTGACTGGATCTTCAAACGGTTGCTTATACAACTTATGAGCCGAGGAACCATCACATCCCCACTTGTATATTGAAGTGTAATTCAACACACTTGTGTCTAAATTTTCTCAAAGATTATTTTTGCATATTCTCAATGCAGTGTGGCTCAAAAGAGCATCCAATCTTACTTCGGCCAATATGTCAGTTACAATCATATTTTCAGCAGGGGGATAGCACTGCTCCTTCACCTTTGTTATGGAATTATAGCAAGGGTATGCATTGAAACCTCTTTCTTTAGCCTCTTGCTGAACACTTTTATATGTCTGGACAGTGCAATTATTTGCTATGAAAAAGGCCAGAGCTTCTTGAGGAGTATATGGTATCTGTTTTTTTTTAGCATCTAAAATTTTTCGAGCTTTTTTGCATGTGGTCGCTCGTTTTGGTGAGGCTATATATACCTCTAGCATCAATTTAGCAGCATCACGTTTGCCACTAGCTCTGATACTTAATTGTTGAACTTTCCTCTGCTTTTAATTTTTTGCGCTTTTAATAAAACTTTTCTGTGGTCTGCCACCACTAGCACTTGGTTTTGATGAATTTTCTGCTACCACAAGCATGTCGAAAGTTAAATCTTCGTTAAGCTACTGTTCATAATCTTGTAAAAACAAGTCTAAACGCAAATCAAATATTGATTTTCGCCGCATTTGGGTACCTATTCAGAAAAATACGAGAATATTAATAATCGCAAGAAATCGCAACAAACAATAATTGTAAAACCAAAGAATATTAAACTAGCAATATGTGAAGACCACTGTTACACCTTGACTACATTTTACAATATGGTATATCTTCAAAAGAATGTTACTTATGAAAAAAAAATCTTATTTGTCTATGTATTTCTATGTGAGTGTTACACCGTTATAAACACACATCTGGATTTATTTTAATAATTTAAAAACCAATAATTACCTCTAGTTGATGACTCCATTACAAAAACCTCTTAAAACTGCACAAACCACAGAGAAAGATGTACACACGTTAGCATTAACGATCACGATGAGCAATCGACCGACATGACTCGAGCTCAGATAACTTCGCCAATTGTTTTAAAATGGTTTGCGCCACCAGGCGATTTTTGCTTAGTACTATCAGTTAAAGTAGCAAGCAGAATTTACTATTTATAAAATATAAGTTGACCTAAGTAGTGTATAGTTATTGTTGAGGTGATGAGGTCTTCTCCAGTGACATATCATCTTTAAAACATTTTTTAGGTCATTCTCCTCAAATCGTGTGTTTCTAAAAGGGTTGTAGAAAGGCGTTCGTGTGGAATTCTAGTTTTCAAAAGTGATTAGTACTTTTTTCATTTATTTTCAGATTTTTATGAAGTGTGTCATTAGTAACTACCATGGGGCATTAGCAATCATCCGTAATATTTTGAATTTACTATTTTATATTATTGGCATGCTAGACTTACGAGTAGAACCCCACAGTTCAATACAACAAATCCATGTTGGCTTAAGGATGTTGTTTCCATGTTAGTAAGTATTTAGTACTAACAGATGTAGATATTCGTATGTTAATTAAGTAAACAGGGGGTACAGGTTTTTAAAACAATTGAAATACTGTCAGTCATTGGGTTTTTGACAGCAAGGAACTTTTCAACAACGGAAGTCCATTGACAGATAAGTGAGTATAATTCCTATGCGATGAGTGACATTTTATTTATTTATTCGTATGGTACATTACACAAATATTGTATTGTGATGTAAGGATTATGTATTGTGCCCCAGAAGATCAGTATAAACCTGTATAGTGTGGTAACGAAACCGTGTGCAATAGTGGATTGGTTCGTCTTGGCAAAGCATTTACTTCAAGGTTTAGGAAAACAACTAAAACCTAAACATGCCAACCCTTACCTATCCTAGTGTTCACATGTAATAATATTAATTAAGTGTGTAAACATTATAGTAGGTAAATAAGAACATAAAATATAACAGCACAGCCATTGCATGACGACATATAATGGACCGGTTCAATGACGAAAAAAATAGTTAAAGAAATAGCAAAACAAAATAATGGAAAAACAGATAATCAAGACAAGAATACAAAACATTGCTGAACTTCAGATGTCCTTCAGATTCGTAAGCTATAATATTGCTTCATCCGTTAAATTATGAATGTTTGGAAATCCTCCTTTAAACTTCGTGAATTGACAATCCTCTACAATATGTGTAACGGTCTCTGGTTTGTTTCCACAGTCACAATTTGGATTAGAAATCGCACCCCATTTGAACAACATAGAGTTGCATTTTGAATGGCCTGTTCTTATGCGATTTACTTTTTTTCAATTCAACTGGGCATCTATTTTTTTGTATAATAATTATTCAACCAGACAGGAGCACAATATTCTGCTGTAGAATAAACTAATGCCAATGCAGCTGTACGAAGTGTCTTTGCATCTGCTCCCCAAGTTGTTCCAGCTAATTTTTGAATGACATTATTTCTTGTTTTCATTTTTTGTTTGACTTTTTCTAAATGATCTTTGTAAATTAAAAACTTATCTAAAGTTACTCCCAGATAAACTGGGTTAAAATTATGGTTTAACTTTGTATTATTAAAGATAACATTAAGTTTTCTACTTTTTTCTCTAGAAAACTTAATGTTTGTAAGTACTCGATAGCTTTTAAAGACCGACGAAAAAATGTCCTTGATATAAACCACAATCAGGTCAACCATCAATAACCACAGATGATTTGGTCAATATCAGAGAGAAAAATATTTGTCAAAGCCGGTGATTTACAATTTAGCATTGGAATTTCCAAATGTGGGTGGAACACTGTGCACAAAATTCTGTCGTTGGGTTTCCAGCCTGCTGACTGAGAAACACCGAATGAAAAAAATCCGATCTTATTCAAGACCCACTTCAATTACTAATCCTATTCATATTTTACCCTATAAAATTCGATGGTGGTGAAAAATAGTATTGTTAAGATATTGAACCTACCATCGTGCAGGATCAGTAAAAACATATCTAATAATTATTTACTTGAAATTGTGAGAGAATTCCGATACAAGATTAACGCTTTCATTCGAGGACAATGGTCGAACATTTCAGGTTTTAAAGCACCACACGCGGGGTCATGCATAATCCGTCGTATAACATTGTTGCTGTTCGTCCATGGTGCTTGAATTCAAGCTTTAATCCGATATCAAAATACTCACATTATTTCAAGTTTACAAGTAATATTTGAACTAATTTATTTTAAAGACAAAAACAAATAATCACGAGTTTTTAAAAGTAGAAAAAAACCTAAGAAGTCTAGAAATTCACATAGTAGTTTAAAAAATAACAAAACTAATATTTCTCAAAGACATTTTTTATACAGGGTCCTGCAATAGTACGTCCGTTTTCGATAACTCGGATCGTATGCAAAGTAGCTATTTAATATTTTAGGGTTGTAATATACTAGAAAACCGGCATTCTTATGTATACAGGATGTTGCAAAAAAGGATGGCGTAATATAACTTGATTTTGTTAAACGAAACACTCTGTATATTTTTACTTTGTTTATGAGACCTAATTGTCTTCTATTCATATCAAAATATCAAGGTGACCTGTTTGTCTTCTTTAGACTTACAACTGTTTTTGTCAAAAAATGTAGTTACATATTTCAAATAAAAAAATCACTGCTACCAAACGCTTTAAAATTTAACAATAAAACTTTTTGTGTGAATTGAAGAAAGTTGGGAGATGTTATCACTAAATTGTTTTTATTAAGAGATATACAGAGTGTCCAAGTATCAAAGCTTTAACTTTATCAACTTTGAAATTACTTTTCACATTTTTTTTTTAATGGAACACTCTGTATATTTTTACTGGATGTGATGCAAAATTCAATTCTTTGTCGATCCATATTTAAGTTTCCTATACGTATCTCTATCGGTTTTTACAGTAATCGAGAATATTCAAAATTGTAACTTGTTCTTCTCTTGAAAGAAAGGGGTTCCTGTTAATAACACTTATTGAAACGAGAAATGATAAAACACCAACAAACAAGACTGATATAAAACTAGGCAAAGGTATTTAAAAATTAAAACTAAACTCAAGGTAATAATAAACAATCACAATTACAGAGAATAAGAACGCAAATAAAAACCTAAGGCACTAAATGTTAAAAATGTCTCTCTTCTTGTTGTAAACAAAAGTTGACTCTCTGTATGAACGCTGTCTGAACTTGTCTTAATTCTTTAGATGTTATGCTTCTGAAAGCGTTAATTATTCTTTGTTTTATGTCTTCTACCGTTGTTGATGCTTCAGCATAAACAATTTTCTTTACACATCCCCATAAGTAAAAATTCAAATGTGTCAGGTCCGGACATCTAAGTGGGCATGTAACAGGACCATTTCTTGCCAACCATCTCTCGGGGTAGGTGTTATTGAGATAATCTCGTACAACAATAGAATGGTGTGTAGGCGCTCCGTCGTGCTGCAGGCCCATTCCTTCTTGGATTTCAGGAGAAATGTTTGCCAATAATCGTGGGGGTTCATTTTGTAAAAACCTCAAGTATATTACTCTATTTAAATTATTTGCAAAAAAATACAACATACTCGCCGAGAATGCCTCCCCAAACCTTAACGCTCCAACGGTTTTGGTGATCTACTTGTCAAAAAATTTTTGGATTAACATCTGCATAATAATGGAAATTATGTTTATTTACCAATCCATTGTTGTGGAAAGTGACCTCATCAGAGAATAAAACTTTAAAAAAAATCGTGGGTGTTCTCGTAATTTGTCATAAGCCCAATTACAGAACCGAACACGTATTTCAAAATCTTGTTCTGCAAGTGCTTGATGTAACTGAATATAGTGAGGATGCAAAATGATGTTTCTTTAATATCCGATAAACAGATCGTTCACTTACATTTGTGTTTGCACTTACATCTCCTTGACTTATGTTTGGATTTTCAGTAACTGCCAATAGAACGTTTAATTCATTTTCCTCATTTGATGTTCTTTTGCTTCTTTTGAATTTTGTGTAACATTTCCTGTTTCAATAAATCTTGACATTACTTTTTCAAAAACTCTATTTTCTGGATGTCTTCTTTCTGGATATCTTTGAGTATAAATTCTATTAGCTAAAAAAGTATTCTTTTCTGCTTCGCCTAATATAAAAACCATATCGACCAATTCGTGTTTTGTGCCATACATTTTAAGAAGTACGTACGCTTTTGAATGCACTTTAATAATCTAATACTATCTCATGACCCGGTAACTCGATTATCAATAAGATAATCACAACAATTACATTATTGAAAATGTTACAATTTTGAATATCCTCGATTAATGTCAAAACCAATAGAGGTATGTATAGAAAACCTAAATATGTATCGACAAAGAATTGAATTCTGCATCACATCAAATAAATAATAAATAAAAATATACAGAGTGTTCCATTTAACAACATTTTGCAACATCCTGTATATACGTAAGTAATTTTAAAAGATACCGGATTTTTAGTATATTACAACCCCAAAATTTGAAATGGCTATTTAGCATATGATCCGTGTTATCAAAGACGAACGTACTATTGAAGGACCCTGTATAGTTTGTTTAAGGAATGTTGGGAGGGTAATTTGGTTAGAATTTTACATTTAGTTCACGTGGAATAACATAAATATTTTTCAAATGATAGTTATTCGTTTAGCAAAGCAAAGCCCAACTGGTTTTCAGATACAATATACCAAGGTCCAAGGTAAAAATGAAATAAAATTGTTGGAAAACTATAGAAGTACAATGTTGGTTCAACTAGTACAACTATTCCCGTGTTTCATAAGCTACAAGACCAAGCAAAAACTACCTGAAACATTTCTATTAGTTTTTCTTTTCCATTAAAGTTACTATGATCTTTAAAATTACCTTTTTTGCGCTTAAATAACACATTATTTTTAAACGGTTAATGATAAAACCAAACCATACATCATCCTAAAAATTAAAAAAAAAAAGATTCAAATAAACACATAATATACTGGATGTAGAAATATATTTGTAAATACTGAACCAAAATTGCTGATTTTAAAGAACCTTATGAAGTTAAAATAGCTTGGTCAAAGGAAAGGAACACCAACTGCAGCGTCTATTTAACCAACAGAAAAACACCAAAAACTGCACTGCATTTCGTGTTTCTTATAATTATTCAAAAATTTTGAAAAAATTGGAAGCAGAAACACGTAAAAATTTAATACAGATAAATATGATAACGTAATTTCTTAGCTTCTTTAGCTTTAATGGACTATCGATAATTTCAAAAAGAGTACAAACGTCATTGTTTACAAGAAAAATACGTTTATTCGTTCTCCAAATATTTCTAATGAGCTAACGAAAAGAATCACCTTGTATTTGAAAAAGTTTAGATTACTTACACCTTTTTTTTTAAATTTCATTAAACGCACACATTTGGTTGTATAAAGATGCGACCTTCACTGGTAGACTTTTGATTACAAACTGGTGTTAAACAGAAAAAAGACGTGTTTCTATTTGCGTATTCGCCGGTTATACAAACTTGAATTTAGATAAGAAAATATACGCACGACTCGATTATATCATTATGAACTATCTTAACTAAAAATTTATTTAACTGATATTGCACATTAAATACATAATTAATTTCTGTAAGTACATGTAAATGAAGAAAGTAGTTTGATTACACATTAAAATCTAAAAGCTGAACATTAAATACGTAGTCAATATACAAAATAATTACATTACAAGAAACAGAAGTTAGAGATCACGAACGCCGGTACCGTAATTGGCGCCACCAGCTTTATTTAAAGCTTGCTTAAAATACTCCAAATCAATTTCAGATAAAGCTTCTAATTGAAGTTCTACAGCAAAATTCTGAAACATTCGTAATTTAAAAATTGAAACAAAGAAGGAAATACTACAAACCTTAATAATTTCTTTAATCATGGATTTATCTGTTGACATTTTCGCTCTTTGAATTACACTCACCGATGGTCCTACCCAAGTTACGAACAAAAATTTTTGCCTTTTCGACATTTCATCGCCGGTCTGAACGCGTATGTATCCAAAAACACGTTCGTTTTCTCCGAAACTGTCTTTGAATTTATCGAAGTCATCACCTTTTTCTGAACACACGATTCGTTGACCATCAAATTTAAATAATGCCCTAAAAACAATGTTATTAGTGAAAATGAAGGTTATAGTACAAAAAACTGTAATAAGCCAATGATCATCAACGCAATGCACATTCACGAACAGCACCTCATCAGTGCAAAAGAGCTCGAACGTGAGTCTAAAAGAAACTCTCGTAATAGCTACAACTTTCAACGCAAAGAAGTATCCACGGGTGGTCTATCTACAATTTCTTTGTAAATTTTATTGTACGTTAACACTTCAGTTATAGTACATTCACTTTTTATTTGCATCTGCTAAATATTTCGTTTACAGTTTAACTTTAAACAAAAATATTTCATCGGGTGTTATGTAAAAACGTTCTCATGAAAATAATATAATTTCAAACCAATTAAATATAAGTCGGTGTCTCCACCGTGAAATGAATAAACCTGGCTGTTCTAATATTTTTCTGTTATTAAAGCAGCTAG
Source organism: Abscondita cerata (assembly GCA_030710515.1). Classification (NCBI taxonomy): domain Eukaryota; kingdom Metazoa; phylum Arthropoda; class Insecta; order Coleoptera; family Lampyridae; genus Abscondita; species Abscondita cerata. Next base: position 706,888 of record JALBCR010002259.1, read on the forward strand.
TTTACAAGTACAAACCGAATATTTTTTGGCGAGGTTCAAATTGAATGGCGGTAATGGGTCTGTAAGTAAAAATCTATACCAAAACCTTTACTTCGTTCAAAGGGAGGAAGGACATCCCATCAATCCATTCCAATTCTGAACAGACAAACCATTGCGTTAAAAAACATAGTAGATTTCATAATTACGGTTCTCTTGTTAGTAATTCATTAAGTTTTCAGTGTCTATAATGTCTTTGCAATTTAGATCTTGTATTTTGGTAAAGTCCACGCCAGATCAAAAAATGCACTACTAAATCGTTCAAATAATAAGGCGAATTTTAATTCAGAAAGTATCTAATTTCATCGGATGCAAATTTAAAATTAAAGAATCGACAATCCTTTTAAAGATCAAATCCAATTCGGTGTGAAGACTACAATTAACTGAAACTAGAAAAGTGGGAAGGAAAATGTCTTACGCTTTACGTATATCAATTCCACCAAATCTAATCGAAGGAAAAAGCTTAATTTCATTAATTTTCTTTCAATATACTTTCAAAAGGCAATTTGAAAAGAGTGTCAATTTCAATAGTGAGGATGACCATGCTCACGAAGGTAAAGATAAGTGATCCAGTAAAAGTTCGATTTCTAATATTAATTATAAAAACTAGAAACAATATTTTTATTCCTTGCCCCATAGAGAATAAGAGGAATTTTATCCTAAACATTCCCGACAAGCATAAAATTGTGTAAGTTTGTAATTAGTCCAGGGGGTAGGTACTAATTAATCGAGCAAACGAAAAAAAACCACATATGCTTGTAGGAGGGTCTTTGCTCAACACAAATCTGAGTTTTTGGAATCCAGACCCCCCATCCCGAAACCACCCCTACATTATCACAGAATGTTAAAATTCCTTTGATCGGCCAAAACTCGCGATACCATATTCTTACAAGCAATCCAAAGTGATAGTTTTGCGGGGATTTTGCGCCCAACAATTTTAATCCTCTTAACCAAAAAATTGATTTTTTAGATTTAAATGGATTCACGTGGATTGGCAAAAATCTACAAGTTCCGAAGTCTCTAAAAAACAGCCATTCTATTCAGTTTTTAATGCCCGATATTTTTAGTCCTATTTTGCAAATTAATTGAACCGAGATTCTTCGTGTAATGGGTGTTTTTGAAATTTTTCTCTAATGCATCATTTTTGTTGAAAAAAACCAACAGAATTCCACGCTAACAACAAATTTGATCCTATTCCACGAATTGCTCAGATCAATACTTTTCCAGATATGGCGTTGCAAAGAAACAAATTTTTGAAAATCTCTTTTCAGGGCCATTTCTCGTGTCTAGAATCGCCGTAATGCAACATTAGCTTACACAAACTGTGAGTTTTTTTATTTTGGTCTTCTCACAGCAACTGTTTTAAACCCTTTTCATGCGCACAATATTTTTCGTCATGATCACTGACCTTGAAAACCAATATTTTTGAAATATCAAAAAAAAACACTCCGAGTTTTAAACAATGATTTTTACGTGCAAAGTGCTGCTGAAAAGTAAAAACTCTTTAAAATATGTCAGGTATAAGTAAACTTTTTTTCCATACCACCGTTGAGGTAAAATTGCAGGCGCGCATTAATCCTCGGCGAAGCGTTAAGTTTGAGTATTTGGAATCACCTCGTTCGATCCTTGGCCGAGGTTTTGGACACAATTAGGCTGAATCCATCCATTCCTAGTGCGCATTTTGCTGTTTTCTTCATACTTTCCTTTGCATTTTTTTCTTGGTCAAAATTCCCTAACTTTACTCTGTCTTCGACATCAAAATTGAGGACAATGGTTTTAAGATTTTTGTCTTCTTCAATCTGTGAGTAGTTAGGAGGTGCATTCAAATTCAACTTTTCTTCTTCGAACTCAAGAACATTCGCTTTGTTGCCAAAATTGTTACCCCAAAAAAGAGCGCAATTTGAGTACACTAGAGCAGAAATAGGCCAAGAGATAAAAATTTAAATAATTTTCTCCTCCACGACCCCATAACTCAAAGTGTCAGTTCAATTAATTTGCGGGATAGGAACTAATATATCGGTCGTCAAAAACTGAACAGAATAAGTGTCTTTCACACACTCCTGGGTGGTTGAATTATGATTTCCGCCAATCCAAGGAAATCCATTTGTTTCTAAAAAGTCCATTTTCAAGCGTATATCACAAAAACATCAATTTTTAACTTTGGACGAGAGGAATCAAATTGTATCGCCCAAAATCCTTTGCAAAACTATCACTTTGAATTGCTTGTACAAATAGGGCATCGCGAGTTATAGTTAATCAAAGGAGTTTAACCGTTTTCGAGATTATGAGGAGGTTCCAAAATGGCCGGAATCCCAAAAACTTAGATTTATACTCAGTAAGAACCTGCAAGTCCATGTGTTTGTAAGATTATATCCCACTCTCTGAACTAAATATAGTTAATAAGTTAATTTTCTGAATATCCAACTTGAAATTTTAAGGGCAACTGCAAAGGAGATTTCAACGAGGAACAAATAGTGAGGTTTGTATATGTCCGACATTTTGTAAAAGAGAGGAAGACAGTGAACAAAGTTTTTGACATTAGTGTTTTTTGTTTTACTTTTTTCCCGCCACTTACAAATACTCGCCCTGCTATAAATTTTTCGCGATGGGCGGATAGGAAAATGCAACTCCGACACATAGTGTGTCTTTGTAATTTTACGGACTTTCTATAAAAGGTTGTCATGGGATATTACATTACCTACATAATTTAAAAAATCAAGAAGTTTCTCGAATGTGATAGTCATTCGGCGAAATGACACGTATCATTACGTCATCAATGTCTTCATCAAAAACTTTGCCCTTAATATGCTAAGATAAATATTAGTTTAATAGATAAATCCTCCAAAATAATAGTTCTGGATGAATATCCTGCCAAAAATTCCTTACCGTCCAAGAAAAAAGTGAGTTTGTAAATAGCCACATGAACTGATCTCATTTAGGAATAGGCTTCAAAATTTGCAACTTAAGAAATACACGTGACTGCATGTTTTCAAGGGCGTTTCTTCCAAGTAGAATTTTGCGATGAAACTTGGCAGAAAGTTAAAGGGGAACTTGAAATAGACAAAAATCAAAAAACCCACAAATTGTAGGTGAAAGGTCATTTGTATTTATTGTTAATTTCTTAAATCATTTTTTTTATGTCAAAAAGAAAGACTAGTCTTTTCTGATAGCAGAACATTCAAACATGGTTATACGGTTTGGGTTGGAATGTCCTAATAGTTTTGTTACCTAGTAAGAATTTTCTTCTAAACCGTATTTATAAAATTCTTAGTCACAAAATTTCATATACAGTGACCGGCAAAGAGTTTGCATCAAATGGGAAAAATTTTGTTAATTGAGATATCCAAAAATTTCTTTTGGCAAATGAATTTAGCATATTGAATGACAAATAAAATCACTTTGACAAATATCATGTAACCACTGTGATGGCGGCAAATTTAAAATATATCCCTTAAATATGTAAAAAGTAAGGTTAGATGACAATATATTGAAAAATGCTTAAGAGAAAAGTTGTTCAAAATTAGATTATACGTCTACGTGCAAATTTTCAAAAAAAATAACGACTTTAAAAAAAACAGTTTTCCGGCATTTTTTCCGGAAATATTGAGAAAACAAAATTTTTTGCGTTAAATTTGCATAAAACACAATAAAACTAACAAATAAACTTCACAATCCAGTAATATTTATTTATTAGTCTACCAATGAACGGTGAAGAACAAAAACCATTGTTTTTTTAAAGCGGACTTATTACGACGACGAATTACAAATTTTGAATTATTTTAAAATAGTCCCAAAATAATCAATTCTTCCATTCTAAACCCAATTTAAACAATTTTTTACAATATTGCCTGGATAATAAGCTCATACAAAAACATACAAAAAATTTTCCCATTTGATGCAAACTCTTTGCCGGTCACTGTATAAGTATCACTGATCCCAATTTTTAAAATTAAACCCAGACAACTGTGATACAAATAAAAGGTGAATGGACTATACATTTCAGAAAATCTGTAAGAAATTACATTAACATTGATCTATTAAGTTTGAAAAATTTACTACAAATTATTATAACTTACCATTGAGTTTCAGAACCGTCTGCCCTAACATCTTCATAAGCTTCTCTAATAGCATCCGCATCTAGACTTGTGGCCATTGCAACCTAAAAATAAAACTTTAGTTAAACATTCAGAACATATAAGTATTAATTTTTATTCATTGCACTTTTTGTTTTATCAATTAAAGAAATTTCGAATTAGCTCCTACTTTGTGACACACTGACCATCTGAAATAGTTTATATGTAAAATATTACAGACTGATTATATTTGTGAAGAAGAATTTCAATTCATATCTATACCAAATGCACAATCTCAGTTCTCACATTCGCAAATATTTCGTTATTTTAGACCAATGTTGTTTGTGTCGGATTAACTTTTATCAGCTACATAATTATCAGCTATTTTTACGTAAAATTAGTCTTAATGAGATTAATTCTATTTTATCGAGTTAATAATTCAAAAATAACGTTTTATTTACCTATACTACTTGAGAAAGAAAGTGTTCTGTAGCTATAATTTTACTGTACATTAACAAAATTTACATAAAGTTAAGAGACCTAAATAATTTAAATTGTAGATTAAACGAGATGCGCCGTTAAAAGATGGGGTCTTTATTAAAATGAGCTTAAATAATTTAATCCACCGATTAACAAAAAATAATTAGTAGTTAAACACTTACGCTGGTGACGGCAGGCGGCATTATTAACAAAATTGAGGAACTAAACCTTGTTAACTGTGTTTTGTAACTGTAGCAAATGCGGGTCGATTTAATACTGATTAAAAAAGAAAATTTTGTACAAACGAAGATTCTTCTACAAGTAGTCAGTAGGTCGTAGAATGGGGAACGCAATCCTATCTTGGTCAAGCATTATGCCACAGTTTTTTCTGCTAGAGAGAATTTGCAGAAGAAACGTGATGGCAAAAAAATTCAAATAATCCTTGCGGCTGCAAAACATTTGTTACGGAGGAATTTACAGTTGAAAGAGCTGATGATGTCAACGTCTGAGGATTTCCATAACTGTTGTAAACGCTCGAACCACAATTATCGAACAATGAACAAATTGTTCTTGTAGTATTTGTCGTACATACAAACGATTTCATTTTGGTTATATTAGGCGTCAATTTAATTACAAAATTAAATAACTATGAACATCAGTTAGTGGAGTTCTTGACATACAGTTATAAAAAAGAACTTTTTATTGATATTAATTATTATCAATCAATTAACGCAAAGTAAATGCAAAAGTTCTAATCTTCTCAACCGCATCGTACAATAATTAATACAAAAATTACAAATTCACTAAACTTTCGAAAATTAGTTGTTAATTTTTAATTTAAAACAATTTATCCTAAGTAAGCGTAACGCTTTGAAGCAAATTGATTTAGTTGCACTATTTGCATTGAAAATAAAGAGAAATTATTTCTTTCTACGCGCTCTTATTACACCTACGTTTAGAAACCTGGCTTGGAAAATGTTTTTTATTTATTTAGATAAAAATGTGAAAATTTAAAGCCCCATAGTAGACAAAATTACCTCTACAACAATTTATTTAAATTATGAAATCTCTGGTTTAAGCGGAAATGACTACGTTTGATTTTTGTATGATCGGTTTCAACTTTAAAAACAAAAGAGTGCCATGATTTTAATTTTTGGAATTAGTAATACCCAGGGACCCCTTCGGGTGTTAGGTAAATGTCCGCCAAAACTATGTCTAGCGATGACGGTCAACAAATCAAACAAAAAACCTTAACATTTTTAGAAATTTTTGTTGATTTTTTTTTGCTCATTTTGACGAGCCGCTCGCTTTTGCTTTTATTAATTAAACGGTTTTATTGTTGATTGTTAGATAAAAAGGGTTTCTACAGATTTGACTATTGTTATTTTGATTAATGCTATTTAGACAAAACTGTAAGTAACGGACATTTACTTTGATTGATATTGTCAAAATACTTTTTGATTGTTGCTAAGATATGTGCAAATAATTCATTTACCTTAAAATAGTCATAGCAATTTTATGCCAATAAGTTTTTAAGGTTTTTCGTTCTATTTATTGAGTCACATCACTCGTCAAACTTTGCCGGACATTTACCTAACACCCTGTACTTATTCTTTTAGTTGTTATTAATTCTAACAAAGTGTGTTACAAAATATATCTGACAAAGTGCTTCAATCACTAAACGTTAGAGATTTATCAATAGAAAATGCAGATATCAGTTTTTTAAAATGGCTCTGGAAACAAAACGCACTGTCAGGAAATGTTTTACACATTCCAAACAAGACTTCATAATGATCCAATCATTATCAGATTTTATTTTTTATTTATTCGAATGGTACATTTTAAGTATTAATTGTGATGTAGGTACTTAAGTGTTATCTATGGTGCCCCAGAAGATCAGTATAAATCTGTATAGTGTGATGATGATTGATTGATATTCTCAATGTAAGTACCTACAAGGAATTTAAATTTTCGTAAATAACTTGTATATGGTATAATTATGAAAAAACTGGAAGTTTGAAAAAGACTGTGAGAAGAGAAAAAACTAAAATGTGGAATCATTTTTTTAAAAAGGATCTTACCGATACTATCCGTGAACTGAAGAAAAAGAACGAGTTTTTCTTCAAGCGACATTAAAACGGCATATTATTGAACTACACCAAAGACACTAAAAAGGCTTCTTACTGTCGAAAGATTAAAAGCAACCAGTCCTTTTGTTTTCACTACAATTTAGGTTGGTACCTTGGTTATGAAATATTATTATGAACGTGTCAGTAAAGTACCAACCTTATTAATCAAGAACCAAAACTCACTAGAACACTCGAGAATCTCGAAAATTATAGAAAAAGAAATTAAAACCAGCAATAAAAGCTTAAAAATGTAGTATATTTCACTTAGAGATAATTGTTTCGTTTAATTTTCTGATTCGGCTAACGCCGATTTTAAAATTTATGAAGTTCGAGTGTAAAATTGAAAATAATTGAAAAATTCTTTGTGAACAAAAACATGTCAAATTCTCAAAACTTCGGTTTTTAAGAAAATTCCTCTAACTTAAAAATTCTGGCAAATATTATCTGTAGCTACTTAGATAGAAGTTCGATACATCAAAATGCGTACACTATACGATACTGATTTAATATGTAACACATGCCGGATGTGAACTTGGATTGATGTGATTTATTTTTAGATTAAAAAAACAACGCCAGAGATTATCATAAGACCATGACTGGGAAGTTCTTTTAAAAATTGATGAAAGAAGAACTCATTCCAGCATTGGCTCAAACTGGGAGAAACGTCGTAGTAAATATGAACAAAGCAAGGATTTGTGTGGGTGATGTCCTTATCGCAGTGTTCCGGTGAAATGTGGATACATTTTTGGAGACAATGTGAGGAGCTTGTTAAAAAGTGTCGATACGAGAATTGGGTTATATTTCCTTTAAAAATATTCTACCTACATTTCACTAGCAGATGATTCTGACGATGACGATCACGAAGAGAAGAAAAATTGTGATAAAGATGACTATTCCGTTATTAGTCACTGCTCCTAAAGAATTTTGTGAAGCCACATGCAAGTTTCAGTTTCTTTCTACGATTTCATTGTTCTAGCTGTATTATTTGCTTTATTAAAGATTGTAACATCTGGTAACATTGCATTGTTGTTACTTTCAAAATTATGAACCTCAAAAATACATAACGTGATTTTTGCCAAACAATCATGATCACCCATCATCTGTATCGTTCGTATCCTTCAATCGACTTTAGATTCACGCTTTCATTGATTTTGTTCATCACTAGATTCAACAGTATTGAACTCAAACAGTATTGTTAGAAAATCGACAAAGCATACGAATATTAGAATAATAAATTTTGGCTTTTTCAATAATTTGACAAGTTAGTCCAGTGCATTTAAGAAATTATTATAGGTGGACCCACCAATTTTGTATACATTTTTTCTCTTACCCTCCATTCAAAAGGGTTTTCCTCGGTGAGTTTAACCCTAAGTTTGCGCACCCCTAAAATCAACCCTTTATCCGCCATCTTAGGTTTGGTGTTTTTTTTTTAGAATTTTCATACCTCGCGTTCTAATTATCGCACAGTCATAAACTTGGTGTCTTTGGATTTGTTTTGAGTTATATTTTCAACAATGTTATATAGCAAAAAAACTGCGCGTTTAACGGGAAAATAGTTATTGCTCTTCAAAGCATTTACCTGTTTCTAATGGATTTATTTGTCTATACTCATTGATTCCTTTCTTTGTAGATCTTAACATTTACCATACTTTTTTTGACTGCTCTGGAAATTATATTTAACATTTTTCGTAAATGTTTTCCAGTGTTCATTTATTTTTGGGTTAATTCCTTACGTATTTGCCCTATTTGTAAAACAGATAACTATTACTTAGTTTTAAAATAGGTTAAGTTTTATGAAATATATAAAAGAAAAAAAATAGTTATTCAGGCTGGTTCATAAACAAAGGATAAATCAAGATTAAACTGACCAACAAACTATACTCTCTCGTTTTTTGATTTAACAATTTTTAGAGAGCACAATTTTATTATGAGTAATTATATTACAATGCTGTTCTTTGGTTAAAGGGTAAGACTCAAACTACAGGTACCTTATGTAACAGAAAAGAAAATGCAAGGAAATGAAATCAAATATAAGAAAACAGAAAGTATTACGCACCTATCGACAAAGTTTCTTTAATGCAAATGCATTTTCGGACGTGTTACGATAGCACGAGACGGCACTAGATGTCGCAACACTTATTAGAAACTATCAAATTTGAGTATATAGAAAATGAAAGAAAATTCCATAGCAATAATCAAAATAATGAATATATTTCAGGAGTAAACAGAGATGATTGCATCATGTCCATTGTAATAATAACACTCATTCTTCTCTGCTAAGACACATTTTTTGAAGATTTGTACAAAAAAGTACAATAATTTATTTTTGTCAATAAGTTAAAGCTTGGAGTTCATAAAAGTTTCATCTAAAAAATTTGTGGCTTCCGATATCTATTCTATTTCATAGAAGTGCCCCATAAAAAAAATAATAATTTTTATGACATCCAACAATGATATCAAAAATTAAGTGAGGTTTTTTCTAAATTTTTTTGCATAAGCTTGGAAACACAGTGTACAGGGAGGTCCAAAAATATGAAATTGGCCCATAAAAGAGCACTTTTATTTTTAGAGATACTAGAAAATATAATTTAGAAAAGTTGTTTAGAATGTCAAGACCATTTCAAACACGGTGCCACGGTTGCCTTTGTTTTTGTCGTTTATTACTTCATCACCGTATGTATCTTGAATCTTTAAATCTTGCTAGAACTCAAAAGCCAAGATTTCTTGCTACTATGCCTGCTAATTTGAGTATCCCAGAAAAAAATGAAATTGTGCTAACACACAGACACACATGTTGATTCCTCTACTTCGTCAAAAAATGTAAGGAGGTTTAAGGAGTTCACAACGGTCGACAATAAATGCAAAACACCACATGAAAGAAATGTACCTGGGGAAGAGAATACCACTGTGAAATTTGTCTTGTACACAATACAGAATTCCAAATGTCGCTTTCTCAGCAACGGGAACATCTTCGTGTTTCTGAGGGATCAATCAAAAGAGTTCTAGAATGAAAGAAATTTAAACCATACAAACCAACTTGGATTTTTATTTTTGGTTTCAAGGACAATTAGAAGACGACGAATACTTTTCAAGAAAAATACTGTAGTCAAACGAATTAACATTTACATCGGCATCGTCAGCTCTCTCAAAATTGCAAGAATCAGTACTATTTCAAGAAAATGTTTGAACTGGACGTTTTAATGAAATACTTGTTATTTTTGGTTACCTGATCGAAAATGTCTACAAGAAGCACTGACCAATTAGAAAATACAATTAAAAACATTTTTCAAATAGTAACTCCCCAGATGCTTTGAATGTTCACAAAAAAATAAAAAACAATACAGCGCATTAAATAGGCCACATATAATAATTTTATTATATTCCTTGCCCCAACTACAATAGAATAAGCATTATTTGATTTTTCATATTTTTAATAATTCAGTTTGTAAATATTTTCTTGCTGACCCAAAATATTAGATTAGGTAAGATAAAAAGTTTCAACCGATTTCGTCGATAGTTAATGGCCCATATCTGTGGTAGCATGAATCACATAAGGTTATACTAAGTGTCTATTATTATTATTATTATTATTATTACTATTTTATTAATATTTATCATTTTTCTTATATATTAACAAATGATTTGATTCAAAAAATTATAAACAACACCAAGAAAACACAATTTCTATTATTTCTATCTTAAATAAAAATAGTTTTTTGTTTTTCTCTTAACTTTTTTCCTTCCTTCATCCACTCTACGCCTTTCCCTTATTCTCCCATAATTATCGTTCTCTCCCTCTCTTAAATCCTCACATTCTTTCATCATATGATCCATACTTTCCCTTTCCATCCCTACATATTCTACACCTTCTCTTCTCATCCTCTCACCAATACTTCCTCCTGCTAGTATTTGTCGAGATCTCTCATTATATACCTTACGTCTCTTATCTTTGCACTCGTTTTCTGACATCTTTATCCTTTCTTACCATCTCTTCCTCAATACTCTATCCTTTATCCCATCTTCTCTCCGCCTCCGCCCTCGCATAATATACTTTCCTTTCTTCCTTTTTTTTCAATATTCAAATAGAATCACATTGTCATGTCTCTTATTAATTTTCTCCTCATATTTCACCGTCATCCTCCCGCCTGTATTCTTAATTTATCTAATTTAGTTCTCTCTTGTATTATATACTCAGGTGGCCCTCAATCGAATACCATATCACCGCTTCATACACCATTACACTGCTCATCAAGTTATCAAATATCTACTTCACTAAATGCCATTTGAACTCTGTCATTTTTGAAATTCGTTTGTCCAGTCAAGTTCTTGCGTCTTGAAAATAAGGGAAAAAAAGAAAAAATTCGATAAATTTTGATATTTTATTTTTAAAAAATGCGAGCAAGCAGCTAAAAAAAATTGTGATGTTTATGAACCTGTTACAGTATTAGGAAGTATTAGAAACTTTGATGTCAAAGGTGCACCTTGCCCTGGTCCACCAATCACAGAAAAACTCAATAAAGTCAAGGAAAAAGTTGAGGCCCTAAGTAGTTATGATATCGCTCAAAGCATTAATCAGCAAACATTTTTAAATCATTTGGAGAAGGAGAATACAAAAAGAAGCTCGATGTTTAATTGTCACATTATTTAACGAAAAGAAATTTGATTAGCCTACAGAAACGAAACGAAATCGAATCATTTCTGAAACGTATGATCGCCAGCGGTGAAAAGTGGATCACGTACGACAATAATGTGCACAAAAGATCATGACCGAAAAGGATGAAGCCTACAAACGATGGAAAGCCCGGATGAACGTTAAGAAAAGTGATGCTGTGTGTTTGGTGGGATTGGAAGAGAATCGTGCATCATGAGGTGTTGCGGCCTGACCACACACATCTTTGATGACTCGGCGGAATTTTTTAAGATTACCTTGTTAATTGAAAATGGTAGTCAGTCTCCTATTTTTGGACCCGCTCTGTATATGTAAGAAGATTTTTAACATTTATGCAGAATAGATTTTTAAAATTTATAAATACGCATGGGTTTAAATTTAAATTTTGGTACTACTTTTCATTTTTAACGCCAATAGTTTGCACATATACTAACCGATACCAAAATTAAATGATCGCATTGTTCACGTATTATGCAAGTTTAATTTAATTAACATCTACACAATAGAAAATAAATACAAAAATAAAATAAAGGTTGTCGGAAAATGTTAAGATTATAATTGATGCAGGTAGCTCACACGTCTGAATCATTAAATTTCTCGAAGCGAATGCAAAATACGATCAAACACCAACCAGAAGATTTGAACTCGGACCCTCACATTTTATACTACGGATTCAGCATAAGTAAATAATAACATTGAAAATTAATTTTAGAGGAACGTATTTTTTTTTCTTGTTCAACAACCTTCTTGACCTTTACATTTACAAAAGAAGATGTCTATACCTAGCGTGTTAATAGTGAAAATAATAATAATAAAAAGTACGTTTTCATGTTGGATTTTTAAAAATAAAGCTTTCGGCATAGTCTGCATGATTTAGGTCAGTACTTTCCGCTTAAGAACCGGTGATAACGGCACGTCTCTGGCATGGTATAGTGCCGCATACGAATCAATTGCATCTTGATCGAATTAAATCGTGACAAAGTATAGAAATTTGCAAATTTATTAACGGATCTTTTGCAGTCACTTTTTTTTTGATTCGACAATATGGGAAACGTGATATTTTATTTGATCGGCGTAATAATACTAATGCTTGACCTAGTTTAATCGTAAATCTAATCCGCGCACTATAACTAAATCCAATAATTCCTTAATTAGATATGATGTAAACTTACAGAGTAATACAGATTGTAGAATAATCGAGGTAACAAGATTTTTCTATAATTAACCAGATTAAAAACGTACGTAAAAAATTCGGTATAAATTGCGTTTACAATACGTCGCAAATTGACCTTTCATACAATCGATTCTCTGCGGTCAAACTAAACTTTTAGAAATGTCGGAAATCGACATTAACCTTTTTTCGATAATTTCTAAATGCAGGAAGATGATTCAACGGATGTGGTAGCTTAATATTCAAAAGGAAACGCAAAACGTTTTTTATCTTTGGGTGTAGTTGTTACGCCATATATTTGCATTGAACAATGTAAAAAATAAGAGTACAACGCTGCATTTAATGACGATACGTTGACCTACAACAATATTCCTTATAAAGAAGTAACATACTATTCTCGTTACATAAAGTACTTATCGTTAACAATTTCGAATTACTTAAAAAAACTTTGAGATCATACAATTAAACATTAATTGGTCTTTATAGTAATTAATAAGACTTGACTTTTGGTAATTGTTTTAATTTGTTTTTCTAGAGCCCATTACTTTCGTTAATAAGCGCGAAGCAATGTGTTTTATTAATTTATCTTTAAATTACTATAAATTTCACCGGTATTAATATTCGGTTTTTATAGTTTTGTTAAATATATTATTTACGAGTTTTTTGACATCGCAGAATAATTAACAATTGGTTACGATAGTTTTAATTATTATATACATAGATAATTTATGAGTTATATTACTGCAATGCATTGTACGAGGTCAACTAAACTATTCATAACGTTTAATCGATACTATTTATTGCTTCTTTTCCTTAAATAGCTATTTATGTAATCAGTGATGAAACTAGTTACGAAAAGTACATCGTTTTGACACGCACCCTACTATGAGTATAAAATATGCCACTTTATTATGTTTAAAACTATCAATAATTCAAATTCCTGAAGTTCAACAAAAAAGCCGCTAACCACCAAAAAAACATTAAAAAATGTGGGTATGACTACAACCATTAACCCGTCAAGGTTTTCAGATGTTTGAGAAAGATCATTGGGGTGAAACAGAAAAAAACACGTGTTTCTACAGAGTTAAAATTCTAAACTTTTTTGTTAACGGATCTGATTCGTTTTTGTTAGAAGTTACAACCATTGATTTTACAACCATTTAGTTTTTAACAATTAACAATACAAATTAAAATCACAATATTTATCAGATTATATAAAATTTTCGAAATGTCCACCTTCCGCTTGAATACAAGTGTTGTATATCCATACAAAAACGCATTTTAGTTAGAACTTTTTCACGAAGTGCATTGTTTGACATGCTAAATGATTTTGTGTCACTTCTTGGTTGATGAATCGAATCAATGTTCATTAACAAAAAATGTTTGAAACAATGAGAGAACGATAAAAAAACCAATTATGAAGGGCTGTGAAAGTGAATTGTTGTGAACTAGAGCTTTAGCCAAGAATTGAATGTTAACATTTGACCACAGTACTAAGTGCCCTTGAATTCTCGCGGTTAAACACTGATCAATTTAAACCAATCATTTTAGCAGATCAAAAAATTGGTTATTAAGGACTTACAAGCAGTTTTAAGATACTTAGCTACATAAAAATAAAAGCAAACGCTGTATAATTTAACTGAATGACTAAATATTATAATATTTTATTTCAATATTGTAGATTCAACGATATTGACCTTTCGGATTTCTAATAGACAATTCCATTGACCAAGACTGCTAAAACTGCGCATTCTGAAATTGACTGCAAGAATTAGTTTACATTACTCAACGACATTGAATATTCATCAGTCTCTGAGTTTATACCACACAAGCAAATGCAATTGAATTCTTGTTGGTGAGGTCAAACACTGTTTAATTTAATAAAATCAGTTTCGTTCATGAACCAAAAGTTGCATTTCGTGTTCATTGCAATATTATTAAACAGATTCAATGATATTGACTAATGAAGAGGACTGATAAATTCATTAGTCAATTTCATTGACCAATATTGATGAAACTGTGCTCAATGACATTAAATATTCAGTTGCGTACCCTAAAGCGAGTTTTCACGGATTTTTATAATTCAACATAACTTATTTTTAAAAACCCAAACCATACAAATGGATTATACTTTGAAAAAAAAAATGCAATATTACTGTACAATATTTTGAACAGAAATTTATATTACTCTAGTTTATTTCAATATTGTGCAGTCAACAATATTGCTTAATTAAGTTGACTAACAAAAATCCAAGTTTGGGTGGCTTTTCATCAGTCAATTTCATTAATCATACCTGAATGAATCAAAGTTAAATTACTCAATAAATATTTAATCTACGAAATGTCATTTTTAAATAAACTAAAAATAGTAAAATTTTGTATATTGAAGTTCGTATGGATATGAATTCATTAGTCAATTTCATTCACCAATATTGGTGAAACTGTGAAGCTTAATATGTTAAAATTCGTCATATTGCTCAATGACATTGAATATTCAGAGTGTGACGTACATAGCGGGTTTTCACAAATTTTTAAATTTCAACACAACGTGTGTGCAAAAACAAAACTTATTTTAAAAAATTCAAGCAGTAGGAAAAATAGATTGTTGAACAGAAATTTGTATTACTCTAGTTTAATTCAATATTGTGCAGTCAACGATATTGCTCAAAGTGGGTTTTCATAAGTCAATTTCATTAACACATACCGCTGAATACAAAGTTAAATTACTCAATAAATATTTAGTCTTCGAAGTGTCATTTTTAAATAAACAACTAAAATTAATATAATTTTGCATATTGGAGTTTGTATGGATAATGTATACGTAATGTTATAAAAACGAATTAATACAAAAAACAAACTATAGTGAGCCAAAAGAGAATAAAATACGTTATGTGAAATACTTTTTCAGCATGCAATATTTTTGAACATTTTAATTTATTTCAGCAATATTGTAGATTCAACGATATTAATTATAAAGTTGAATAGTGGATTTCATTGATCAATATCACTGAATATGTAGAGCTGACAATAGAATGGAATGTTAGAATTTGATCACATTATTCGATGATATTTAAGATTAGTTTATTTTTTAAAATGTCTCAAGAAAAACTGTTCAATCTTAGTGTTCTAATTATGTGTAAATATTTTTTACAAAACTAAAAATATTTAGTGAGTCGAAATAGTCAAAAAACACATTGTGTTATACTCTTCCAACATGACTAAAATTAGCAACAGTGTGATGTATACGGTACCCGAAGACGAGGTTTCATGATTTTGCAAAATTTTATAAGAAAAATAAAAAAAAACGCGACTGACGACTCGTTCTTAGGTTCAAATATTGTGTAATATTATTAAATCAGTTCGGTTACTAAACTAAAGAAGAAATTCTTTTCGCTATGATTGAAATTTAATATTATTATTGATACTAATATTATAAATTTATCCATATTAATCTACGAGGCGTGTTTTTAATTAACTACCGTTTTCAGATTTTGCCGCTGCAGCGGTACGGTCGGTGTTCTGCGCATGCTTGCTGTATACTTGTATCTGTCGGCTACGCGCAGACGCCGTTCGGCATTTTTTGCCGCTGGAACGGTTGTCTGTGAGTGTTTAAAATGCCTCCGCCTATCGAAAGTCCCGCCGACTACTATAACGGTCTGTTATCCGTTTTCTTTGTACCAAACGCCTAAAAACAATCGATATTCATCGTGAGATCTGTGCGGTGTACGGAGAACACATTATGATTGAAGGAATAGTACAAAAGTGGGTTAGACGGTTAAAAGATGGCCGCTCCAATTTCCAAGATAAAGAAAGCAGATAACAAAGAAAACGGATAACAGACTTAGCGGGACTTTCAATAGGCGGAGGAATTTTAATCAGTCACAGCCAACCGTACGCATTAGCGAAAAATGCCGTACTGACGTCTGCGCATGGCCGACAGATGCAGGTACACAAGGCGCATACGCGGAATACGCTGCAGCGGCGGAATCTCAAAACGGTACTTAGTTAAAAAACACGCCTCGTATTAAGCTTTCGTCATCAGCAAACTGACCCTAAAATAATAGTACCATTATTACACTAGTAAATCGCATAAGAACAGGCCATTCAAAATGCATGTTGTTTAAATGGGTTGCGATTTCTAATCCAAATAAATTGTGATTGTGAAAACGAACCAGAGACTGTTGCACATATTGTGGAGGATTGTCAATTAACAAAGTTTAAAGGAGGGTGTGTAAACATTCATAATTTAACGGAGGAAGGTGTATTATGGCTTCCTAATTTGAAGGACGTCTGAAGTTAAGCAACATCTTGTATTCTCTCTTCTGATTATCTGTTTTTCCATTATTTTGGTTGCTATTTCTTTAACCTTATATTTTTTTGTCATTGTCGCTACTAGCGCTTGAACCGGTCCATTATATGTCGTCATGCAATGGCTGTTATATTTTATGTTGTTATTTACCTTCTAATGTTTACACACTTAATTAATATTATTACATATGAATACTAAGGTGGATAAGGATTGGCATGTGTAGGTTTTAGTGGTTTTCTTAAACCTTGAAGCAAGTGCTTTACCAAGACGAACCAATCCACAATTGCATACGATTTTGTCACCACACATAACACTTACATCACAATACTATATCAAAAATGTACCAAATGAATAAATAAATAAATTACACTACCCAGGTGTAACCCATTGTTATGTCTCGCTTAAATAATTCTCAGAAACCTTATGATCCATGACTGTTCTTATCTCTACTTTTATAATAAACATGTACCACTACTCTATGACATTCAAATACTATTTACAGTTTGGTTCTTAGGATCGCTTTGTTGTCCGTTGCAGGTTTTCCCATTGTGATGGATTAAATGTGACATGTGATGTATTTTTTAACACTGATTCCAAGTATCCCACTCACTTTAAGATATCTCGAACAGTTTTCGAGATATTCGACATTAAAGTTCGAATTTTGAAAAAAAAATTAGTTTGACTTAATTAATATACTGTAATAAAACTAACAACCAAACTTAAAGTTTTTTGGCTGTAAGTTTGATTATGAGTCGCACATTAGTTTAAATTATCTTATGTGAGTTTAAATAAATTAAAGGAAAAGTATAGAATTCGACCGCGAAGCGGAGGATTATTTTGTCGAACTGACACAAATTGTAACTATGCAAAAACGTGGGTAAAGCAATTCTCCAAATTGGATGGAATTTGTGGACAAACTATTTGATCAAGAACATTATGAATATCCAACGTACACCGAATGTGCTTGAATTCCCTCTCTGGAACTTCTTCCTGTTTGAGTGACTCAAAGAAAAAAAAATAGAAAAGTCGAGGGTAATATCGAAAACCAAGTGGAGATAGTATAATGAAATAGAGTTGCAAGACAGTGATGTGGTAGGTAACTGAATAAGTATACAATTTCAGGATACATATTGTTCTTTTAAAACGGCAATTAAATAAACAATATATCTTTTTAATTGTTTCGTTCGTGGATAGAACACGTTTTGCTCAACAAGGTTGTTTACTACGAACTCGAATTAAGCTACATGATACACGAACTGTACGATAAAACCACAATA
Source organism: Abscondita cerata (assembly GCA_030710515.1). Taxonomy (NCBI): domain Eukaryota; kingdom Metazoa; phylum Arthropoda; class Insecta; order Coleoptera; family Lampyridae; genus Abscondita; species Abscondita cerata. The sequence goes on from JALBCR010002259.1 coordinate 725,032, forward strand.
ATTCTTATAATAAATGTAAATTTTTGTGTATCTTTCAATAATTTGCAGAACAATATGTGCAGAGATGATGATATTTTGACAAAAACATTAAGCAACATGATAAACATTAATTTTTTTTGAGAAATTTGAATTATTAGACAAAAGAACAGTCTTCGCTGTACAAGACATAACTTCGTATTTTATTTGACATCTTATAAATAAGATGGGGATGACGGTTTCCAAACCCAAATTTTTTTTGACATTTTTTCCATGCCTTTTGACGAGTTACATTTTCATAAAGCAAAAAAGATTCTGTCTGGAGGCCGATCCGTTGGCTTTTCGTCCGTACGTAAACACGATATACAAAAAACCACAGATTTTAAAAAAATTGATATGTAGGTGTCAGGGACAGAATAATAAGATAGTGTTTTTTATAATTGAGTGATGATGAAGACTTAATTAATTAACTTAATTTCATTTATAGTTAACGAGTTTTTTTTTAAAAAAAAACTATTTATTCTTAAATTTACATAATAATTAATCCAAGCAAACATTATGAAAAAAGCTCTTAAAGTTCGATGGGTATAAGCGTACCTACTTTACTAATGTTAAAATAAGTATTACTTGTATTAATTAAGTAGTTATAAACATTTAACTCAATATAGATAATATGTACACTAATGAAATTTAAAACTTGGACACCACAATTTCTGTAAACAAAAGTTTGCACATTGTGAAGCGGGCTTAAGGGTATCATTTACAATTCTAACAGCAGGTAGTCTCAGCAGGGTTTATCTTATAGAAGGACTGTAGAATGAATCATTACACTAAGCACGTTTTAGAAAAATAGGTAATTTACGTTGCTTACTTAATTTTTTCTTTAAAGAATATATTTGAAGGTATCGCTAATTAAACACCATAGCTCGATTAATTATCGAATCAAAATTTTGTTTGGGAAATGTTTACAAAATAAAATTAGAAATAATTTTGATTTAAAAAACGTCTACAAGCAATAACTTTTAAATTAAATCAAAAAAACTAAACATGGTTGTTTGGGTTGACTGATTATTACTTATTTTTAAATAAATCTAACCTACTAATTATTGATTGATTGTTCCACGAACGGTTTGCGGCGTTCCCGCAACTTGTAGGTTTTTTCTCCGACATCAAAAAAAATGCGCGCGAATGCGTTTGCAGATTTGGACGAATCTAAACAAAACGGCGAACAAACTTATGCGGGAGAATTAAATTATTTATTTTTTGTCCTCCTTTTGTGGGTTTGTTGTGTTTTAGGTAATATTATGGAGTTGACAAGAAAAATGTTTTAAATTAATCAGTGTTTAAGAATGCAAGAAAAAAATGATGTCCCTATTAGCATCATTTGGGCGGGAAATTTCCAAAATAAAAAAAGCGAAGTAAATTATAATTTTTACTCTTCTTTGTGCGTAAAAATTTGGTTGGCACTATCTTCTTGTTTTCCGCAATTTTCTCTTCTCAATAATAAAATATATGAACTGAAAACTACTGAAAATAATTATGGGAACAGCACAAACGTTCCGTTTGTTGTTCGGATTGTGAAATCATAAAAGATCGTTTGTCGTTCTGTTTGACTTTCGGTTCGTTGTTATGTTTGTTGCTCGGTTTGTTGTTCAGGTGTGTACGAAGCTTTACAACTTAAGCAACAATTTTTGGCGAATAAAGATTAGTTTGTGATGTAATATTAGAAACACAAATTTATATCATATCAAATTTATGACAACTTAAAACCAAGAACGTGTATGTTATTGCTAAGAAATTATTAAGGAAAAGCGCAATTGCAGTGTAAATATTTATAATTAGATATTTTTGAAAGTTTATAAGTCCTCTATTGTAATCTTAATACTTAAAAGAAAATCCTGTCCATTAGCATTATAAGGAAATGGCTTTTACTTTATGAATAAGTTTCAATAACAATAGAATATCCTTGCTTGTTTAATTTACTTCCTTTGAGTCATATTGCTCTAAGGGTTGTTACATTGGTCATTAGAAGTATGTAATAAATAAACAATTACCTACTGTTTGAGAAGGGGTAGTGTGAACCAATAAATAAAGTAAGAAATGTAAATTCCATTTTAGTTTAAAATTTCAAGTGTTGTGAAAATGCCACCTCATCTCGGTGCTGATTTGAAAGCGCGGATTGTTTCGGAATTAGCGGCGGGCCGTAGCGTGCGTGAAATTTCACGTATGTTAGATATACCAAAAAGCACCGTAGGGCATTACCGAGTAAAATGGAATCTTGAACACACTTTGGAAAGAGCCATCGGAAGTGGTAGACCTAAAGTATCTACACGTGCTCAAGATCTCGAGTTGTTTCATTACGTAACAGAACAACCATTTGCTACATACTCCAGGGCTATAGCAGATACACATTTTCCCGGATGCCGTATAACTGCACAAAAAAGATTAAAGGAGATGGGAATAAAGAAGTATAATGCTGCTGCGAAAGAAGTTCTCAGTGACGAAAATATGAGACGTCGTCTGGAATTTGCAAGGCGATATGTGAACGAACCTTTGGAATTTTGGAATCGAGTGATTTTTAGCGACGAAAAAACGTTCAATAGCCGCAACGATGGACCACTAAAAGTTTTTAGAATGGAAGGAACTCATTACGAAAATAATCACATATGTTCTAAAAAACGAAGTGGTTTTTTTTCTGTGAATGTGTGGGGGTTGGGTTAGCGCGCGGGGTCCAGGAGTTTGTTGGGCTATCGATGGACGTCTTGATTCTGCTGCGTATTTAGATATTTTAGAAACTATTATAAAACCTTCAGTCGAAGTGTTTTATCCAGACGAAGATTATATTTTTCAACAAGTAATTCTTATTTCACAATGTATTTTTGTTGTTAAGGGACAACGCCCCTATTCATACTTCACGGGTTGTGCGCAATTGGATACGAGAAAATAACTTGGAGCTGTTACCCTGGCCAGCAAAAAGCCCAGATTTTAACATTATCGAAAATGTTTGGGCTCGAATACTTGCTGTTATCCGAAGACAACAAGGGCCAAATTTTATACCAGTAAACCGTAATGCACTAATTGCAGCCATTGATACCGCATGGGAAACGATTAATATTAATTATATTGATACCTTGATAGCGTCAATGAGCAGACGCCTCCAAGAATGTATCAATAATAATGGAGGTCACACCCATTATTGATTTCTTATATTTATTTATATAGTAATACCTTTATTTTAAAAAAACGTTTTCATTTAATTTTAAACTATAACTTGGTATCTTAATTATAATTATGTAATAAATTCTTGTCAAAAACTAAATATATACGTTGACAATAAGAATTGCCTTAGTTTTTATTTTCACTTTTATATTAACTACAAAAAAAATGAAACGTCATAAAATATACATTTTGTAAGGACTAAATATTATGAATAGAGAGTTTAATGATTTTTTTTAATAACTTACAATAATTAGTAGGTTAGATTTATTTAAAAATAAGTAATAATCAGTCAACCCAAATAACCATGTTTAGTTTTTTGATTTAATTTAAAAGTTATTGCTTGTAGACGTTTTTTAAATCAAAATTATTTCTAATTTTATTTTGTAAACATTTCCTAAACAAAATTTTGATTCGATAATTAATCGAGCTATGGTGTTTAATTAGCGATACCTTCAAATATATTCTTTAAAGAAAAAATTAAGTAAGCAACGTAAATTACCTATTTTCTAAAACGTGCTTAGTGTAATGATTCATTCTACAGTCCTTCTATAAGATAACCCCTGCTGAGACTACCTGCTGTTAGAATTGTAAATGATACCCTTAAGCCCGCTTCACAATGTACAAACTTTTGTTTACAGAAATTATGGTGTCCAAGTTTTAAATTACATGAGTGTACATAGCACAACAGTAATATTCGTTTTTATGGATGGATTTATGGCTAACTTCACATGAGTTATAATAACCATGACATGATTAGATTTTAAGCTTAATCCGTCGAGCCAAAAGGGCTACATATGTTTTCCTATTCTTGCAATATTTACAAAAATACTAATTTTACACAGTCTTTCTTCAAATAAAAGTTATTTGTAATTTGTTCTAACAATATCTCTAGGAATATGTACAACAAAAATATATGGGAACCAAATTGTTTAACCTGGAGTCGTCTTAAGATTTATGCGTTGTTAAAACAGAAAGGAATATTTATGGTATGGTTTTTTTTTCATTTTGTTAGACTTTTACATAGTTTTAATAATAAGAATGTACTCTTTTAAATAAGAATTTAAAGTGAATGTACTGCACTCTTTTATTTTAATAAGCGGTGCAATAAGTATTTTTTACTGGTTAAAATGTGTACTGAAAAAACTAGTATTACTAATACAAGACAAATCCTGATATTTTGTAAAGTTTTTTGGATTGAAAACGACGAAATTTTGAATTCAGATTATTTATAACATTTTTTGTATTATGTAATTTGAAAAAGTGCCAGTTTTATCGGCAAGTAAAGTAAAAATTTTAATTTTCCACTACCATTAGTCCTATGATTACAATTTTTGTATAAATCTTTTCTTAACTTTGATTTACACACTGAAAAAACTGCAATAACTAAAACCTGCTGGTGAACGTGCAAAAATTTTTTTTTTTATTTTGGCCCTGATATTGAAAAATCATAAGTTTTTTCAGAGTATAATCTTTACTCAATTATCAGTTTTGAAAAATATTAATATCAATAAAACCGCGGCTTTTACATAGGATAGTAAAACAAATCAACATTAGTCAGATTATCTGTCAAGGAACGCGTGTTCGAATCTTGACAAATGTTTTATTTTTTTTTAATTACAAGAAAGCAATTTACGAATCAAATACGCTTTCAACTATTTTTCTTGCTCAATAAATACATTTTCAAATATATTTTCTTGATAAAGTTTAATCTAGCTCCACCCACGTTATAAAATTATGAATAAATTAAACTGCTTTTGGCGTCGTTTACATGCCGAACAGTCATAAATGCTATTTAGTATCACTTTTTTGTAAAATAATATAGGCACACCGAACGCTTTAATGTTTTTCCATGCAACACTTTGCGCATTGTAAGTGCTACCTCATTATCGCTTTTAATGTTTCACGTATTTTAATTAAATCTAACGTCATAATTGGATACGCTTAACAAAGGATCTTTGCCGTTCGGCGAATTATAATTAATCAGTTCTGTTCTCCATTATAGTCTCAATATACGTATTACATAATATTTTAGTAGAAAAATTTGAGTACCTATTAAATATTTTCAGTTCATTCAAAGACGCGAATTAAGTTAATGACAAAGTTACGTTTGTACCTACAATTGAGTAAATTTTTTGGACGAATAAATGAATAAAAGAATTAATTTAATCTAACCCTATGTTAGAATGTTAGTGATTCTAATAATGGTTGCAAAGCGTGACTTAAAAAATAAAAAATTAACGTTCGTTGAATTTTAAGAGACTTTTTTTCTACGCTTTAAATAATTGGATGAATTTTGTTTTATTTGTTTTGTTAAAGAAATACAATACATGGTATGTTGTATCCTAAATTTAAAATTAACTTGAACATATGGTTGGTTACACTTCTTGCCGGTCTTATTGATGGGAAAGACGGACATTTTTATATGTGTTTTAACATGCGCATAATTATTCCAATTAATTTCTAAACTACGTTTTCGGCATTAGTAATTTTTCACTTTCTTCATTTTCCAGCTTGTTAAACATTCATATCGAATACTTCAAATTTCTATACAGCTTGATATGCGTGATAAGCAAATTTAATTGTGAGAAAGCATTTAAACAAGATTTTTTGCGCATTTTGCACGTTATCCAAGAGTTTTTCAGTATGTATCAAAGAAAAGTTCTACTAACAAATTTTTTTTACTCCATTACTTGTCGACAAAACTAACACTGATTTGAATTAATACAAAAATTTTAAAAATGCTGAATCTTTCAGATGTCAACGTTTCGTCCATTTTCGTAACTATCATAATCAATGCAAAAAGTTTTACAACAAAAATCAAAGTAGCTTCATAAGTTGCCAATTATTATTAAAACTGTAACAATATTTAATATTTTTGATTTGCAATTAGTTGAGATTCTTTTTAAATAACTTGTCATACCAAAAGGTAATATTTTAGAAACAATTTACAAAAAAATAATAATAGTTTCATGTTTAGATGATACTTGAGTTAAAAAACATTTGAGTATGACTGATTTCATTCCTATGTTTTTTCAAGCATCACTAGAATCATTCCACAAATTTTATTGATTCAGTTTTCTTCTGTTAACAGAATTTTCTTACTTTAGTAAAATGTGAAGTTATTTATTGAACAATAGGAAACCAGAGGAGAGAAAATATATGTGTCGTTTCTTTTTAAGAAACCAGTTAATCAAGTAAAGAAAGATGATTTTGAAAGAATTAAAGATACTTAATGAATTACTAATTTGAAAAAACAAAATATTCTAGTAAACCAAAGCATTAACCCATTAGGCAATACTAATTTAAAAATGTATCATGTACTTAAGTTTCTAAAATAATGTAATTAAAAACAAAAACAACGCATTTTTATCAACAAAAAAATTCCTTAAGGTAAATAAAAAACTTTTATAACACAATACGAATGCAGTTATCATCTTAATTATACTGATACCGAAGCCCATCCTTATGATAATACCTGAATCAAACAGCAACAAAAATGTTATATTTCAATCAACAATTAAATTTTTTAGAAAATGGTGATACAAGACGGTTCTTTTTTTTTATTTATTTCTAGGAAACTAAAACAAATGGGAACTTGTAATTACAGCATGTAACCCTAGAGATGCTCTCAAGTAACTTGACGTATAAAGAGTATTGAATTAATGATCATTAAATGAAATTAGTCGTTATTTATTTATGTCTATTTGCCCAATACTATAAATAGTTCGTGTCAACATTGAGTAGAACGTCACATTTTTTGTATTTGTATTCAGTACCGCCTCTTTCCGATGGAATTAAACGGCTAAGGTGACATGTATGGAAAGTGGCATAAAATAAAAAGAAAATTTGCCACCTTAAAGAAAACCGTTTTGATGATAAACTTGTTCGTATCCGAAACAAGTTATACCATTTAAATAATTCGTTCTTCTTTAATAAAATCATTTAAATAAAACTTATAGGAGGAAATATTTACCTCTCATCAAGTTGTACTATGTCATCGTGTATTAATTTCTTTTCTAAAAATGTATCTCAATAATAAGTAGTTTCTATGTTTTGTCACAAAAATCAAAAATTTAAGAACCAGAATCGCATTGTACACATTAAAAATAATAGAACTAACATTATCTAAATTTTGATAAAAAATCGTATTTTAATAGTTTGATAAAAGATTGTACTTCCTAAATATTATAAAACATAAATTATAGTTAAAACACTATCACATTTGCAATAGTTTTCTATTATTTAAAAAACTTCCTTCTAAAAATTGGTCAAATTTAGTCTTTCCCGCTCTTGATATAATTCAGAGTCAACTGAATAAACAACAACATATTCTTTTGTTTCCTAGTGTTTCTATACAGGGTGATTAACGTAAAGCTCGGTTCAAAAGTTATCAATCTCCTGAAATTCGGTATTGGGCCCATGCTAACTAAATATTTTCAAAATAGTGGTACTTCCGGACTACCAGATCTTAACGCCCTCTTTGTTTTCTTAAATGAAATGATACCATTTTCACTCATATCGTAATTCTGCTTATTGACAATATGATCGTGGTCATAGAATTTAATGCAGAATTAAGAAGTGATGTCAAATAATGCCACTCCATTAAAAAACAATAAAGATGGTGTCAATTTGCCGTATATCCGAAAGTGCCACCAATTGAAAATATTTTAGTTTAACTTGAAGTAGTCGACTTCTAACCGCTATGTAAATTGCCCTGTCTATGGTGCCATTTTTTAGCTTTCTAATATGCCGAAAAGATAAAGTTGAAATGGCTGGTAAGGAATTGATGATTTTTTTCATGTAACTTCACTGAGGAAGAAAACCACTAAACATGAGCATCGCCAGAGCTTTTGAATTTAATGAACATAATGTAGAACAATATAACAATTCCCAAACGCATCACTAAAGCTGGAAAGAAGCAAGAGGATCAATGTGGTCAGCTGGTTACGTTCTGGGGAATAGTTTGAGCTACAGGGATTAATTATAGTAGAACAGTAGCTACAATTGACGTGCGTAGGTATGTGTAATATTTAACAAATTGTTTCTATATAATTTGAATATTTACATTAATTGTAAAATCTTGTATGCAGTGTGAACATTATGCCTTTTGTTATTCCCAGTGCAATTAAAATGCAGTGAATTATAGTTGATTTTGTTGTTTACGTGTTGCCTTATGGACGTTATCGGTAAGTTCGACACTTGTATCAGAAACGTTTTCACCTTGACCGTAAAATCACAAACTCCAGTGCTTGATACGGGACTTATTAATTCCTAATCAATGTCAATCTGCTCTAAATGCAGTGATCCTTGTGGGTCAAAAGTACCTGAACTTAGCTGTAGTAGTCCTTGTAATAAGCCGTTTCACCTACACTGCGTTAATTTACCCAAGAATATTATTGACATTATTAGAACGTACCAAGGAGTGATTTGGAAATGCCAATCTTGTATCTCTCTCTCTTGTTCAGCCACATTCAAAGATAAAATTAATTCGTACCTGGATAATATTGTTCAATAGGATTCAAAAATTGGAGAGTTAAAATCTCATCTGATCGAGAAGATTTCTAAGGACGTAAATTCTATTGTCGAAGCTAGTGTCTTGTCACTGAAATCCGAAGCATTGGATTCTCTGCAGTCTAATTTCTCGTCTGTACCATCTAAAAGCTCCAGATGTCAAAACCGTCGCCCTTATGCTAACGTCGCTGCATCCTCTGTTCTGATTAAACCAACGACTCAGCAGAGTAATTCTATTGCTAAGGCTGATCTTTTACGTACTGTGGGCCCCATTTCCTCTGGCTTAAGTGTCGTCGGTGTGAAGCATACTGCTGGTGGTAGTATTCTTGTTAGTTGCTCTTCTAATGACAGCGCCGGGAAATTGAAACAGATGGCGATCGTCAACCTTTCAGAAAACTACCAAGTGACTGAACCCACCAAGCTCCATCCCCGCATAAGAATCACTGGAATAACTGAGTTGCCCCGAGACCATTGTCAAGTTTGCTAGTGTACAAAATCCTGATTTATTTGGTTCATCCAGTATCAAATGTATCTCGGTCAACCCTCTTAGGAAGAACAAAAGCTCATTTCAGGCTGTCTTAAAGGTTGACGCTGCTGCTTACAGATCTGTTTTTTCGGCTGGACATATATTTATTGGGTACGATTCTTGCCCTGTGTTTGATGCATTAGAAGTTATTCAATGTTTCAATTGTTGCGGATTTCCCCATTTGTCTTGCCACTGCCATAAGTCGTTGGTATGCCCTAAGTGTGCTGAACAACATTCTATTGGTGACTAAATCTGATTTTTTGAAGTGTTTTAATTGCTGTAGTCTCAGCAAGATTCTGCCCCACATTAAACCTAATCACGCTGCTTGGGATAGGAACTGTCCTGTTCATGTCAAAAAACTGAATGTTTTAAAAGCAGATTTAGTAGGTTCCGGATGGCAATTACCCGGTTCTCCCGCCAACTCTCCAGACTGCTTTTGATCTGACATTTCTTCCGCTCCTGTCTACATTTACTATCAAAACATTAGGGGCCTTAACACTAAAGCACAAAAATTTCTAAACGGGGTTTCCTTGATCTCTTATATTGATACTTTTATCACTGAGACTTGGTTAAGCGACTCTGTCAATAAGTCCAAACTTTTTCCCCCTCTTTTCAACATCTTTAGATGTGACCGGTCACTCAAAGCCACATCCATATCTAGAGGTGGCAGAGTTCTCATTGCAGTTTAACTTTCATGTGCAGCTTATAGATTTGTATTCAATCTCTCCTTTATTCTAGTGTATTCTTGATATCAATATTTCTGCCGTATTGATAAGTACCTCTGGTGCTAGATTCTGTCTTGTCGCTGTCTACATATCCCAAATTTTGTTTTATGATCACGTGATCACACTGTTTGAGACACTTGAGCTACTTCACATTACCCATGGACCTAATCTCGTTGTGTTGGGTGATTTTAACTTCGTCGAATATGCCTCGTCCCTTTCTGGCTGTACCTCCAAACGTGTTCAAGAATTAAATAATTTTTGCAACCTACTGTCTCTTGAGCAGTTCAACATTGTCCGCAATTCCCACAATAAATTACTTGATCTTCTATTGTTTTCCAAACCATGTCTGGTTGACAGTAACTGCGACCCAATAGTTGACGAGGACCTTCATCATCCTACACTCCTTATAAGATTGTCCCGCAGCTTACCTGGCAATTTCCACAAATTTGTTGGAAATAATCTTCACTTGTCCTACAACTTTAGAAAAGGTAACTACGCCTCCTTATATGAACATCTTTCTTCCCTATCATGGACCCGTATCTTGACAGACTCCTCCGTTGATTCCACTGTATATTCTGTTATCTATGACTCATTCAATGAATTCATCCCTAAGTCCTCTCCAAAGTCCAGAACAAAATATCTGCTCTGGTTTTCCAATGCTATCATCTCTGATATCAAGCTGAAGTACTCTCTCTGACGGAATCATAAATCATCTTATGACCCTACTTCCCTTCATCGGCTTAGACTGCTGCGCAGCAAGATACAGACTGATATTTAGACTTCTCATAAATGCGTCTTGAGACGTATTGAGACCGACGTTAGGGCTAATCCTAATTATTTCTGGTCTTACATCAATCTAGTCAGTAATTCCTCCGGTATATGACTTATCTTGGTGCTCACAGTGACGGCCAAGATGATGTTGTCAACTTTTTGCTTCTTATTTTAGTAGCTGCTTTAGCGACGTACATGCCCAGCACTCTTTTGTGCCTCAATATCAGGTTGTTGACATGATCTCTGCCTAAACATTTTGTCATGCCTAATTTGCTTTTTGCTATAAAAAGATTAAGCCCACACTTACCGCAGGCTCTGATCTCATCCCTGCTTTTTTCTTGCGAGACTGCATTTCTGTGCTGTCGACGCCGTTACTTCATATATTCAATCTAATCCTTCAACAGACACGCATTCCTATTGATTAGAAATCTGCTCGAATTGTTCCCGTTCATAAAAAAGGCGACAGATCCGATGTTCTTAACTAACGTCCCATCGCGCTTCTCTGTAACTTCTCAAAACTTTTCGAATTTTGCTTATATAACCATATCGCTTCTAGAATCTTCCAAAAGCTTCACAGATGTCAACACGGCTTTATTAGAAGACGTTCAACAATTACCAATTTAACTGCTATGCACCAGTTTCTAGCTTAATCCTTGCATTCTGGTTTCCAGGTCGACGTTGTGTGCATTGATTTTAGTAAGGCTTTCGATCGGTTGAACCATGAGATTCTCATTTCGAAGCTTCACGCTTTTGGTTTGAGTAACAACTTAGTACAATGACTCAAGAGTTACCTATGTGATAGAACCCAATTTGTTGAGCTGCTTGGCTTCCGGTCGCGTGTCTCAAGTGTACCTTCGGTTGTACCCCAAGGCTCTGTTCTTGGCCTTCTATTATTCAATATCTTTGTCAATGACGTCGCACGTATTATCGATTATCATTGCTTACTGTATGCGGATGTCATGAAGATTTTTCAGATTTATTTATTTATTCGTATAGTACATTACACAAATACTGTATTGTGATGTAAGAGTTATGTATGGTGCCCCAGAAGATCAGTATAAACCTGTATAGTGTGGTGACGAAACCGTGTGCAATAGTGGATTGGTTCGTCTTAGCAAAGCATTTACTTCAAGGTTTAGGAAAACCACTAAAACCTAAACATGCCAACTCTTACCCACCCTAGTGTTCACATGTAATAATATTAATTAAGTGTGTATACATTATAGAAGGTAAATAAGAACATAAAATATAACAGCACAGCCATTGCATGACGACATATAATGGACCGGTCCAAGCGCCAGTCACGACAATGACGAAAAAATAGTAGGTTAAAGAAATAGCAAAACAAAATAATGGAAAAACAGATAATCAAGACAAGAATACAAAACATTGCTGAACTTCAGATGTCCTTCAGATTCGTAAGTCATAATATTGCTTCATCCGTTAAATTATGAATGTTTGGAAACTCTCCTTTAAACTTCGTTAATTGACAATCCTGTACAATATGTGTAACGGTCTCTGGTTTGTTTCCACAGTCACAATTTGGATTAGAAATCGCACCGCATTTAAACATCATATATTTACTTTTGACCGGGACCTCTATTGTTGGATCATCAATGAGATGTTTATTGAAAACATCAACTCCAGACCATAATTTTTTCCACTCTTCAACTTCAGAAAAAGCAGTACTTAAGTAGTCTTGCAACCATATAGGAGTTCGAGATTTAAGTCTTTTAACAGGAGGTTGTCAATTGTCATTCCAAATTGGCAACTTTTTGTTAAGTTAGCATTTATCCCATTCTCGTTTTAACTCAGCTTTTCGTCTAATGTTCGATGGAGTAATATTACAAAGAACAGGAAGCCAATTGAGAGGAGTAGATTTAATGGTTCCACTAATTATACGCATAGTGCAATTCAACTGGGCATCTAATTTTTTTGTATGATAACTATTCAACCAGACAGGAGCACAATATTCTGCTGTAGAATAAACTAATGCCAATGCAGCTGTACGAAGTGTCTTTGCATCTGCTTCCCAAGTTGTTCCAGCTAATTTTTGAATAACATTATTTCTTGTTTTCATTTTTTGTTTGACTTTTTCTAAATGATTTTTGTAAATTAAAAACGTATCTAAAGTTACTCCCAGATAAACTGGTTTAAAATTATGGTTTAACTTTGTATTATTAAAGATAACATTAAGTTTTCTACTTTTTCTCTATTACTTAAATGAAAACAAGAAACCTCTGTCTTTTTAAGATTGGGACATAATCGCCATTTTTTGAAATAATTTTCCATAATACGCAAATTATCAGATAGTTTATTTTCAATTTCGAAAAAATCTGAATGTTGAAATGAAATTGCCATATCATCGGCGTAGACGAATTTTCGACATTGTAATGAAGGAAGATCAGAAATATATACATTAAAAAGAATAGGTGCAAGAACCGATCCCTGTGGAAGACCATTATTTAAAAATCTAAATTTACTGCTTTTATCTCCTACAAAAACTCTAAACTTCCGATTAGACAACATATTTTCAATAAAAGAAATAATTTTGGAACAAGGAATGACGTTAAACAATTTAAAAAGTAAACCTTCTTTCCACACAGTATCGTATGCAGCAGTTAAATCTAAAAGGCAACTCCAGTTTTAAGTTTTTTCTGAAATCCAGCTTCGATATGTGTTGTTAATGCCAATACTTCATCACAACAACTTCTACCAGATCGAAATCCTGCTTGTTCAATTGGTAATTTCTCTTCTATTAACGGATTAATTCTTTAAAAAATCTATTTTCCAAAACCTTATAAATTACACTTAACAAACTTATTGGACGATAAGAAGTTGGGTCTGTAGGGACATTTGTTTTTCTTTTAAAATTGCCACGACTTTGCATTTCTTTAAATCTGTTGGTAACTTACCTGTATTATAGATATTATTGAGAAACATAAGTAGCCACTTCAAAGAATAATTTCCAAATTTTTCAGAAATTCTGGATGTATTCCATCAAACCCAGCAGCTTTCTTTGATTTGGTCTTTTTTAATGTATGTTAGAGCTTTTCCACAGTAAAAGGTCTGGATATATCTTCTGAGATAGGTGTAGATTTTATTTTCTTTTGTAGACACTTTTTTATCTTTGTGATAGTCGATTTGTCCACTGTTACTGAGTTTGAAACATTAACCAACCGAGGAGCAATAGAATTTGGAGAAATTTTTATATTTGTTTTAGAAGATTGATTTGTAGAACCTAATTTATTTAAAAGTGCCCAGATTTTACGACTTGAATGTACGAAATCCATATTTTCCATTAATGAATTCCATTTCTCTTTTCTTCCATTATTTAGAGATGACAGTACAGCATTCCCATTTTCTTTATTTGGATTTTCTAGATATGATTTGTACAATCTGTTTGTTTCAGTTGACCAACATTGGTTAACCACTTAGATCTAAACGTTTCTAAATGCCACATCGTTTCTTATACCAGAGCGAAGTCCCCAATTCTTTTTAACTTTTCAACCTTTCGCGTCTTCTCTTCCCTTTCTATACAAACTTATTCAATACCTTCTACCTACCCACTCCTCGTACGCGTGTGCTGGAGTCATCTCCTATTTTCTCTGTATATAGCAGCAGTTCTCTACGTAAATTTGATATTTTTCATACGTCCATAACCGAGATAAAATCATTCAAAAACGACTCCCTAGTTGGTTGATCGATTTACCTTATCTACCTCGTTTAACGTTACTACTTTTATTTGTTTTGCATTATATCTGTACCTCTTAGCAATGGGAATTACAAGATACTCTTCGAGAGCCCCATGTTACTATCACCGGTCAAGGGTTATCTCAACAAATTAGAAAAACCATCGATACCCACAAACAAAAAGGAAGAAACCCTAAGAATCAATCAGATTTAGAATCCGATTGTAATTAAAGCGGTACAAAAACTGGAAATAAGAAATATCTTTAAACAACTTGACAACAAAATAAAATCAAATCCTCATCATTTTTGGAATATCTCCAAAAGTAAGAAAACTGTTGTGGGTTCATAACAAGTTAACAACATATTTTTAGTTGTTATATTCTAATAGCAAATGATACCTTAATAATCCTACTAAAGCAGTTTAATTTTCATGGTTAACAAAACTCCATCAAAAGGAATAGTTTTTAAACAGTAAACGTTTACGTGAAAGATATAAAATATATAATTTACAACAACTTTTCTTACTTATCTGACAAAACATCGCCATCGTACAAAAAAATTACGCTTCTTTGAGTACCCTTTCAGATTTATCAAACATGTCAATCTCAAAATCGTTCGAGTAGTCTTTGAGATATCGCCGGATAGGACGGATACAATTTTTGCTTAGTTACAATGTACTGTGACATATGGAGCATAATTAACGTGATATAATTTTCCAGTAATATAAAGTTAATTGCTATACGAAAGGCGGCAATAAAACTATTGATAAAGGTATTTTATTGCACAAACATAAACAAAATAAAAAAAGGTTTATACAACTTTATCGATTTCCTGCAATAGAAATTAAATTTAATTAAAGTGTACGATCCAATTATGGTTTTAAAACTTTTATCAAATCACTGAATTAAATTAAGGATAAAATATACGTTTCACAGCATGCAATTTCTTCACTGACCTGCATTTAAACAAACGTTATGTGATGTTTTATCACAGATGAAATATGAGTACAACAATAACTTAAAAGTATTTAGAAATAAATTATTTTAATTATAATGCACGTTAATATATATAAATTTTAATTTATTACCGTTTTAAAGATTAACAGTTCATATTCTGAACTTCATATGAGTTTTTGTGGTTTGTTATTGCTATCGTCATTGATATTTCTTCACAATGATAAACGAACTCAAATAATTAAAAATTTATTTTTACTAATTTCTTAGAATTAATTGGTGGTTAAAAAATCAAAATGAAAAAATTGTTAAAATTTTAAAGAATTAATATCAAGTTTGTTAAGTGTTGGTATACAGTGTGAAAACTTTAGCTGGAATAAAATTCGTAACTTAGAAACACGCCACATTGTTTTTTTGCCCAGCTTTCTATGTGTATGGTTTTTATTTACAGTTCTCCGGTATGTCAAGTGTCAAGTGAAGATCTCTTCTCAAGGAATATAACACACTATTTAGTTCTGGAATATTTTCAAATCCCACTTGATAACAAAATGAAAATCACTTCTTGAACTTGAATGCCATTTAATGCAATAAATGTTCAAAATGGGTACCGTTCTTTCTTGGTAAAATGCAAATAGATGATAACATGCATCCCTTGCGTTTAGTAACATTTCTGGTGTGACTTGCCGTACTTCATTAATAATACTTGTTGACGGTCCTCGATGTCGTTTGGTTTTGTTACATACACCATATTCTTGAGATACCCCCACAAAAAATCAAAAAGAGTAAGATTAGAAAATCTCGCCGTCCAGTCAATGTGATCCCTTCTTCAAATACATCGATTGGGAAAAACTTCGTTTAAATATCTATGAATGATCACAGCATAATTAGGTAGAGCTCTGTCCTGTAAATTTGTTAATCAGGTAAATCCGGATATAAATGATTTGGAAATAAAATGGCTAACGCTGACATAAGGTCGTCTTGAAGAAACGTAACATATGTTGCTCCATCAAGAATAACATCCAAGACTACTACAATCTGATCACCTATTATTCCAACCAATACATTGCTTTTTGGGAAAACTGAGTATGAGTTTATCGCATCCAATAAGGGTTATGGTCAGCCCAACAACGACAATTTTGACGAATAACTTTACCATGTAAAGCTACTTTCTACTTTCGTCGGTAAAAATGATTGATGCTAATTTGGTTATTGTTAATCATCGATTCGGCGGTACGGGTCATTTTACGCTAATATTTGGAATGTTTGCATTTTGTAAGGGTGTAGCTTGGCAAATCTAAGAATTTTTAAGATTGTAATATGACTGATCCCATTGTCACAGACTAGTCATCTAGATGGATTTTCTTGAAGAGTTTAATAATACTTTCAGCCTAGTATATTCTTCAACAGTGGTTGTCGTTGTTTGGCATAACACAAATTGTTGTATTGTGTCTCAATTTTGTTTATGATATATCCAAATGCTACTGTAAGAATAACTGAGCTACTTCAAGCTGACTTAGTCTTCTCTTACCACAACCTATCATCATCAAAATCTCGATTCCGAGATTTTCGGCTAAATAGAACATTTTAGAACTATTTTGACAAAAAAAATTAGCGTATGTGACTGATTTGGCGATTAGTATAATCACTAGTAATTAACCAACTTGTTTCAAAAAAATGCCAAGACACACATCTTTATGCATTACTTTAACAATACGGCAAAAATCAATTGAGCATTAAAAAATATGATAACGGCAAAACGTGTTCAACCTGAAATTGGTTTTAATTTTTTTAAAACGTGGGCTTTGAAAATATTCAAGAAATAAATAATGTGTACTATTCCTAGAGTATAAATCTTTCAAACGATGAGTAACTTGACAAACCTTTCAATTTGAACTTCCGGGAACAGATAAACAAAAACCATATACAGTGTGTCCAAAATTCGATGCTCACCATTGGTATTTTGGAAACGGTAAGAGTTACAGGGTCGGTTAAATGGAACAATATGGAGGTATCTATCTTACCTCTTCAGACCTTCTCTTGTTTTTCCAAAGAAATGCGTTGCCTACTAGATATTGCAAAAAAAGTGAAAATCGGCATTTTCTTTAAACTTGCGTAGAATCCACACTATTTATCCTATCAAAAATATGTAAATATAAAAGTTGTAGACATTTAGATATTGAATAATATGCGTCATTAAAATATTTTTTGCTTGCATCAGTAGCGAAATATGACCCAAAGTTGCATTTTTTTAAATGGAAATGATAATTTATTTTTATACAGTTGAATTACTTGATTTTTTTCCTTTTCAACGATATAAGGTTCGAGCTATTTATCTTGTGTACTTTAGAAGATATAAAGAAAAATCATTTTTGAGGCAGATTTATAATGTTACCAAGTTGTAAGCAATAATAACAAAAACATAACGGGTGGATAACATCGTAAAACGAATGAGTTTTCCTATAAAAGATTCTCAATAGTGCGGCCATTGACTTCTAAACATTTTGTATAGCGTTTTTCAATATTTATTCGGCAATTCATTAATTGACGGACGCTAACTGAATTAAAGGCCTGCATGACGCTCTGCTGCAAATCATTAACGTTCTCATAATTGACAACGTATACTAAATTTTTATGTGTCCCCACAGGAAAAAATCTAGTATGGACAAATCTGGTGATCGCGCAGGCCAACGTATGGGACCGTTTGTTCCAATCCAACGGTTTCCAAATCTTGCTGACAAATATTCAGTGACGATCCTGGAATTATGGGCCGGGGCGCCGTCTTGCTGAAACAAAATACTTCTTTCTTCTTGAATAGGTAGCTCGTCCAATGCATCTTCGACTTCGGCTTGCAGCAGTTGAAGATATCTAGTCGAATTAAGCGTTTGATTATAAATAAATGGACCTATCAAACGATTTCCCAAAATACCGCACCACACGTTAAATCCGAATCGTTCTTGGAAACGCGATTCTCGAACTATTTTCGGATTTTCATTATTCCAATAATGATAATTATGCCGATTGTAAATGCCGTTGTTTGTGAATCTACTTTCATCGCTCCAAAGAATTTTTTAGAAAAAGAATTATCGTTTGTAACTTCATCCAGGTACCATCTACAAAATGTAACTCTTCGAGCATAATCATTCTCTTTGATATGATGGCATATCATTGGCTTATAAGGATGAAATTTCTTCTTTTTAAAACATAATGTACTGAACTTCTTGCCATACCACTGTCATTCGAAATTTTTCTTACTGAAACGGAAGGCTCAACATTAACAGCGGCTAGAACAGCTATTTCAGCATCCTCATTGTCTTTTTGATAGGTTGTAGGACGAATGGCGGTGAAGGATCCACCTTGTCGAAGATTTTGCTCGAGTCGGGAAAACAAAGTTCTGTGAGGTTGCCTTCTTTCGGGGTATAAGTTGTGATATTCATTTGCTGCCGCAGTTGAATTACGATGGCATCTTATGTAGACAACAAACATGTCCGTTTTTTCATGGTTTGAAAACTGCATCATCAATTTTGAATATGAATAGCTTACTACAACAACTACAAGTTCTGACACGATACTACTGTAACAATATTATTGACAGATTTGATGTGCAGTTGTTTGTTTCTTAAAAATTTGCAATCATGGATAGTGTGATGTGCTTTAAAATACATCTACAGATCTCAAAAACGATTTTCTTTATATCTTCTAAAGTACACAAGATAAATAGCTCGAACCTTATATCGTTGAAAAGGAAAAAAATCAAGTAATTCAACTGTATAAAAATAAATTATCATTTCCATTTAAAAAATGCAACTTTGGGTCATATTTCGCTACTGATGCAAGCAAAAAATATTTTAATGACGCATATTATTCAATATCTAAATGTCTACAACTTTTATATTTACATATTTTTGATAGGATAAATAGTGTGGATTCTACGCAAGTTTAAAGAAAATGCCGATTTTCACTTTTTTGCAATATCTAGTAGGCAACGCATTTCTTTGGAAAAACAAGAGAAGGTCTGAAGAGGTAAGATAAATACCTCCATATTGTTCCATTTAACCGACCCTGTAACTCTTACCGTTTCCAAAATACCAATGGTGAGCATCGAATTTTGGACACACTGTATATGTTTGCAAGAAGAAAATCATACGTGAGTGTTTTTTGTAAAAATCGAAGTTATGGATTTTTTTTATTTTAACAAAAAATTAACCTTGCATCAACTACTCATAGTTATTAGCAGGGGAGAAATATATACAGGTGCATATTTACATGTAGTTTCAAACTTATTAATATAGTATTACGTAATATTAGATTTTTATATTTTAGTAGCAATTCCGGTTTCTTTTAAGTATTTGAATAAATTGTTTAGGTTTGTTGTCAAGTTTGCTTTGAGATTTTCACTTAGCATGTGTTTTGTCCTTTCCTCAGTAAAACGAGGACATTCTACTATCATGTGTTTAACTGTTAATGCGGTTTCACAGTTAGGACATATAAGTACTGGTTCCTTTAGGAGTAGATGTCCAATTCGTAGTCTATTTAAGATTAGTTGTTCGTTTCTATTATTTCGAGTAACAACGGTTTCATTCGTGCTTGGCATAACTTCAAAAAGTTTGGCGCCTGTGCATTCCCAGCTACTTTGCCATTTGTCCATGATGTGGTTTTTGGTTGAGTTAGCAATATCTGTGTATGGAGTTTTAGATACAATCGGTGTTGGAGTCGGTTGTACTTGTACGAGCTAATAAATCCGCATCTTCATTGCCTTTGATTCCGATGTGTGACGGTACCCATACAAATATGGTTGTCTTATTTTTCTTGTTTAGATCATTCAATTTAATTTTATTATAGGATGGGATGAGTATAATTGTTTTAAGCAATTTAAAGCACTTAAGGCAGTGGTTTCCAACCCGTGGGGCGCGCCCCCTAGGGGGGCACGAGACTGTTGCAAGGGGGGCATGCAGCTGTTTCAAAATATCATTTTCAAATACAAACCAAAAAAGTCGAATAGGTGTCAAAAATAGCAATACGTAAACCACAATCCTCGCCGCGAATTGAGTATTTCTAAAATTATATTGTTAGAAAATTTAAGGGGGCGCAACAATTTTTTTGAAAGGGAGGCGCAGGTACAAAAAAGTTGGAAACCACTAACTTAAAAAGTCACTAATAACTAGAAATGCATTTTCATCTATTTTTTCGCACATCTTAAGAGCTTCCAGGATAGCTATCGTTTCACCTGTGTAGATACTACAATGTGTAGGTATTCGTATTTTAAAGTGCTGATTTTTATAAATATATGCTGCTCCATGTCTGTGTTCTGTCCTGAAGGCATCGGTATAAATATGGTTTGGAATGGATAATTCCGATATGATTTCTTGGAAAAGATCTTGTAAGATAGCAGGATTGGTTGTGATTTTAGAGTGTTGGTTTAGAGAATTAATTACAGCACGGAGTGGTATATCCCAGGGAGGAACATGCAGTAGGTTAATGGGAAGTGATATTTTAAATTGATGTACATTAAAATCAGATCTTCTTAATCTTTCTCGAACCTTCTGATGAGGGGTGTTTGTTAGTGGAATGGTCTTGTACGCTATATTGGTGGTGTTGTTTGAAGTTCTCGCAGCGTAGTTTAATGCTAGTTGTTGTCGTCGTAAATTTAGTAAAAGATCTTTTGCTAGTATCTGCAGACTGACGATTGAGCTCGTTTTAAATTTACCTAGTAATAGTCTATTTGAAAGAATTTTTAGTGGATTAATTTTTGTTTAGCCAGACTGTAATAGTTTTTGAATGTGGTTATTCCATTACAAGTTCCGGTCAAAGGTAAGACCCAGGAAATGTATCTCCTCTATCATTTTTAGCGATCAATTATGTAATGTTAAAGTAGTGTTGCAAGTGCGTTTTTTTACTAAATTACATGAATTTTGTTTTTTCTGTAAAAAATTGGAATCCTGAATTTAGTGACCAATTTTCTATTTCATGTAGATTATTCTGAATGATTTGACTAGCTAAGCAAAATTTTTGCTTTTGGTATATATTACTAAATCATCTCCATACAAACTGGCTTTTATTGGTGAAGTAAGTTCTTTAACTACGTTATTAATTGCAACCATAAAAGTGTTGGGCTTAGAACTGATCCTTGGGGAGTTCCGTTTTCTAAAACTCTTGGAGTTGATAAAGTTCTATTTGCTCTAACTTGAATTATTCTGTTATTCATAAAGTTTTTAATAAAGGCCAATATGTGGCACTGTATATTCCATTTCTGCAGCGTTTCTAAAATATGATATTGTAAAGTTGTATCAAAAGCCTTGTTAAAATCAAAAAAAACGGCAAGAAGATCTTGACTCTGAAGAAATGCTTCATGTATATCCGACTCTAAGGTGACTAGGTTCTCTGTTGTACTTTCTCCTTTGCGAAAGCCTGTTTGGTAGAGAGTTAAGAGATTCTTTTCTTCCAGATGCCATGACGGTTATCTTTGGGTTTTTGGGTTTGAGAATTGCTATAATAATAGATTTTGACCAGATACCTGGAAATTTGTGATTTAAATAGATGACATTACATATGTTTAGGAGGAGTGTTTTGGCATTACTTGAAAGATAAAAAGTGATGGTATATCGATTTGCCCTGGACTCGTTTGTTTTAGATTGTTTAGACAGAAATTTAATTCTTGATATGAAAATGGTTGATTAGAGAGCATTTTTTATTAACAATTTTAATTTTCGTGTTATTTAACTGTCTATGTTGAATATTATTAGAATTTTTTTCATAAACATCGGCAAGTTTTTCTGAGATCTCGTCCCTAGAACATATTATATTGTTGTCGTATGAGAGAACGGATATAGAGTTACATAAGTTGGATCCTTGAATTTTACGAATTTTTCTCCATATTATTTCAGCTAGCGTAGATGAGTTAATTGAAGAAACAAAGTTGATCCATGATTTTCTTTTACTTTTTTTAATTAAATATCTTGTTTTAGCTCTTAGATTTTTCAACTTCATTAAATTTTCATTTGTTTTATGCCTTTTCCAAACATTAAAAGCTTGTTTACTATCATAAATACCTTTAGATAAATCTGGATTCCACCGCGGAACCGGGTAGTATAGCGGAGTCTGTAATAATGCCATTAAAATTTGTGATAGTTTCATTTATGTTGAAATTTTTTACCTTATTATTTATTTCGTCTCGGAATAAGATCCAGTTTGCATAACTTATTTTCCAAGATTTGTAAATTGAAATTGAAGGAGTCACTTTTTTGGAATTTTAATGGTAATGGCGAAATCGTCACTATCATACAGATATTTTATTGTTGACCACTGCAAATCTGGCATTATTGAGGGAGAGCGAAGAGAGAGATCTATCGCTGACATAGTTCCATTAAAAGCATTAAATCTAGTGACTTCCCCTATATTCAGTAGAGTGATATTTAAGTTGTTAATAGTGTTTAGTAGAATGCTTCCTTCTTTATCGGTTTTATAACTTCCCCATGCAACATTATGACAGTTCATATTGCCTATGATAATTTTTGGAGAAGGCACTTGTTTATGATATTTTTTAGTTCTTCCATATCGTTTTCATTTGGATAAGGGAGATATATATTACATATGTTTATCTTTTTGATAGACGTTACTGTCACTGCTACTGCTTCAAGTAAGTATTTAAGCAACTTTGTCGAACTCATTTGCGATGTCGCAAAACTTATAGTAAGTTTTTAATTCAAGTATTTTTGCTTCTATATTGTTTTTAACAAATATGGCTACTCCGCCACTAGCATGGTCAGCTAATCTGTTTTTGACAAACAACGTATAGTGCTATAGTGTTACCTTTTGATTTTTAAAATGTGTTTCTTGTAGGCAAATAGTTAATGGCAAAATTTGATGGATTAGTAATTTTAGTTGTTCAAGATGGGTATAATAACCGTCTAAATTGCACTGAAGAATAAATATATCCATTATTGCCGCCATGAAGATTCGTTGTCGGTATCTTCGGTGGCTGATAAGCTAGCTATAAATAATTTTTTCTTAAGTCTGGTTATGTTACTCTTCAGTGGTTTATTATGGGTATTTTTATACATAAAATATAGTATAGTATAGTATAGTATAGTATAGTATAGTATAGTATAGTATAGTATAGTATAGTATAGTATAGTATATAGTATAGTTTGTAGTTTCAGTAGTTCGTTACAGTATTCTTTAGCAATTATTTTGGGATTTGGAGAATTTATTGTGTTACTCAGGAAGTCACATATTTCTATAAAGTTCAATATAAGAGTGGAAGAATGTGCATCAATTTTTTCTATAATGGGTACCATTAAAATGGGAATATTTTCTTTGGTTGTTTTGTCGGTGTCATGAAACTTGTTTTAAACTCTTCTTTCTCAAGTTCTGGAGTAGATGATAACATGCTTTTTAATTGCGTGCTCGATGGTTCCAGCAAGTTCTTCAGAATTTTGAGATTTTTCGAGGGGTGTAGTGGAGATGTTTGTTATGGTAAAGGTGGGCCTTGGTATAAAAGTGGAAATGGATTGAGATAAGTTTTCTACAGTAGCTTGAACTTGAGTAGAGTCAGAATTTGTATTGTTTGATTTTTTAATTGGAGAATCTTTAATGTTTTTGTTTTGTATTTGTCTGGTAGGGGAAAGTACTAGATAGATCGCTATGACCTACGGTTTTGCATTTTGAACAGTTGAATCCATCAATATTAAGATAAATGCGATATAAGGTGTCGTCATGTGTTATGGTAAAGGAGTCAGGAATAGATGTATTTGGTAGAGGTGCTATGAAAACTTGTCTTTTCTTCGTCAATTACCGTATTTGGAATGGCAGGACAAACATTTGATTTCACCAAACGTTGGGCAGGAGTTACGAGTTTTCTGAATTCAACATCAATGCCGTTAATTTTAATAAACTTGTAGTTGGTTATTAAATTGTCCACTAGAGTCTTGGAAGATAGGTAGATGCAGACTCGATTATTTGCAATCTTGGAGACATAAAGAAAGTTCTCTGGTTGTACAATAGATCCAACTTCAACAACATAATCATATATTTAAGCTACGTCGATTGAAGCGATGACGATTGCTTGTTCTTTGGATGGGTATTTATGAGTACTTAAAATATTCGAGTATAATTGTTGTGTAGGTTTGTTTTGTTATTCTGGATTAATTCGTCCATGTTAACGTTTCTAAGTCAGCTAAAAGCCGACCCGTCGATAGTTGTAGTCGAGTGCGACAAAGTCGCTTAGAAAACGCACTACTTTAGAAACTATAAAATGTGTTACTTACAGTTTAATTTACTTTAGTTTACAACAAACTCACTTTAATGGTAATGTACACATTAATTGTTAGTATTTTGTTATTGCTTAATTTGTAATTAACGGCAACCCGGAAAAACTTTGGTTAGATTCAACCATAGAGTCAGAACCGGTCTCCTTATGAATTTTGTTCTAGTAGAGTTTCCGCACAGTATATAATTAGTGTGATGACAATGGATTTTTGAGAAGCTGCTTTATTTTTTTTTTATTTCCATTAATAAAAATTAGTTTGTGTTTGGTATAAGGATGTTGAATAATTTCTCCACATTTAACAAAAAGTAAATAAATTAAGTTTGTTTAGAATTTTTAATCTTTAAAATTTTACATATTCTGAATTAATTACTTCTCATGTATCAACTAATTTTAATTAGAAAAAGGAATAATTTATTCTGAACATAATAAAATTTTAGAGTTGATCTAACAGCAGATGCACTATAGGATGTAACGGTAGTTATGGTAACATATTTTTTGATGTCTTTAAATTAATGGAAACAATTAGGATGGCAATTACTATATAGATTCATTACAGTTTTTTTTTAAATATAAAATGCAGTTAGAACATGATGAATTTATAATCAGAAATAAATTTTAATGATAAAACAAAAATTTTAAATTACGTATAATTGAAATAACGGCGTCTGCAATTTGCAAATTTAATTTGAATATCTGTCATAAATGAACATGAAAACGATTACAGTTGATAATTATCCGAATCAATATTTTCTTTGCATTTTTCATCATCTTACTAAACGGTAAAATTAAACAACATGTACTTAAAAAGTAAGCAATTATCACAACAAACTTACGTACGCTAGTTCTAAGGTAATTTTTCAATATTACAACAGTTATGTTAATTATTGATACCAGTACAAATACGCAAAATATGAAAAAATCATATTTTTCTATTAGTGACAACGAAAATCGTGGGTCGGCGCTGTCGTATGTACACTAACGAAATACAGAAACAAAACCCGGAAATAATCAATTTTTTTCAATGGATTTCAAAGATTACATATTTTGTTTCCGAATATTGCACATTTATAACTGGAATTTTAATTATTTTTATTTAAAAAATATACCAACAAATCGCATATTTTCTGTATTTATTACTTTTATATTAAGTTAAACTGAAAGAGTTTCCAACTTACGCTGGGAATTTTTATTGATTTACTTTTTAAAATGTATTAAGAGGAATACGTACTTGCAGTGCGCTACCACTATAAGTAAGCATTTTAATACGTCGAATGGTCTTATAATACATATAAAATTGGCTCAAATTTTCAAGTTATCAGCACTATTTTGATTTAACTTGGAAGATAAAAGAAGGGACTTTGTCGTGGTTGTAGCAGAATTTTGATTTTGCATTTATTTCTATGTATTAAAATTGTGCAGTGTTAAATATGCTATAAAATGTACTAACTCAAACATAAAAAAAAAACAAAAAACATGCATTTTGAAAAAAACAAGTAATACTGCAGCGACAAAGCCCCAAGCTTTGTCTTTCATAAAACATTAAATTTTACTTCAAACATTTAAAATTAAAAGCTATTTTAATGGTACTAATAGTACATGGTTTAGCAATGACGCACTACTAGTACGCATTCATCCTAAATATTTAACGTTTATATCATCGCATTATAAACGCAGCTCTGTTATTTTCAAAAATTTCTACAAAGAATAAAAATTCTCGTTTACCACACCCCAATAGTAGTATTTAGTTTTTGTTTCCTATTTTTATTAGAATAACTTCTACATTTGTTATTGTTCAAGTTATTCTGTATGAAAATGGCAGGGTCGGTAGTCGATACTAACGTGAGATAACGTTAAATGTTAGGTTTTGGATTTCTTGTTTTAAAAATTATATTTAAAATGTTTCGGTAAGTTACATCATTTTTTGCAATATTAAAAAACAAAACAATTTCTAAAAATTTATCAAATCGTTAATAAAAGCAACCATCCTTTTGGGATGACATTGAAGAATTTATAGCTGGCACCTTTCCACCTACAGTTTTCTGTAAATTTCTTTTGAATTCATGAATGTCTTTTTTGTAATGATTTAAACGAACATAAATTATGACGCACCTATTATATTTCCTAAATACAATGATTGCTTAGTCGATACAGTTATTGTTATAAAATATAAGTAATTCACTATTCTAATTAATCACCATAATTTAATTAAATATAACTAGGTGATTGGAGTAATAGTTAACAATAAGAGAGTCGTTCGCAGCTAATAATTCATTTCGGATTTTAAAGTATAGTTTTTGTAATTATAGTGAAAGCAATAATATTTTGTGTTCAAATGAATGACAAATAGTTATTGAAAAAATATACAACTTATACAATATTGAAACTATTTTTTTTTATTTTGTGATACAATCAAAATTAGATTAAATAGAAAATATAAAATAAACAAAAAGTAAAGTAAAGAAAAGTAAAGAAAATGTGTCTAAAACAGTAAACTGATATAGACGAAAATCAATGATTGTTTTGTTGATGTTTTGGGGAAGAGATGTGCATTGACAGTGTGGTTTGAGGAAGCTTCTGCAATTGTGTAGAAACAAGAAAACTTTGTTTGCAATTTAAGTTGTTTCTTACTAAATTAGTATTTTCGACAAAAATGATTCAAAACGTCAAGTTTTAATCTAAAAATGTCGTAAAGGCCGTTGTTAGTCGTAACGTTTCGCTAACGCAAGTGGTCAGCTTTTTGAAAAGTCCTTCCATCTTCAATGTTGGATGTAAACTGATGAGTTCGACTTTGCAGGTTGTATTTATACTAGTTAAAAGGGGGCGGGCTTGCATCGCCTAATGGTTAACATAACAGATTGGCGAGAAAAACCATCGATATTAACATTCAGAAAACTTCAATAAAAATAAAGAAATCCTGAGGATCATCCAGATATGGAATTCAATCCTCAAGAACACCCAAAGGGCTTTTTACGAAAAACCCCGACCCCTTTGAACGAGTATAAATACAAACTGCAATGCCGAACTCAGCAGTTTACATCCAACATCTGAGATGGAAGGACCTTGGAAGAAGCTGGAAGAAATTCTAAACAAAGACGGCCTTTAGACGCGGATTTAGACAACACTAGTTTAGAGTTTGTAAGTTAAAGTCAGAAATGGTTTGCAGATGGTATGTTCAGTTCCGCACCAGCCATGTTTCAACAAGTTAATACAATCGACGCCACCAAATATAATGCCGTTGTACTACATATTAAAAAAACGGTTACATAATTCTACTGGTTATCTCATCATGGTGCAACTGGAAACAAAGGAAAAGTTAGCTGAAGCTACAGTTAAAAATTTGAGGACGAAACAATTTGGGGAGAAAACGTTCACACCACCAGTCAAAGACTAATTGTTGATAATGCTTAGTTTATTTAACAATGCCTAGTGTAAGGTCAGGAAGTTTTTGTCAACTTAACGAGTTTGATGAATGTCGGTTTATGTTGAAATTGCCACTAGGACGGACAGGAGTGTAAATATTGAGGTGCGTGCTTGTCAAACATGGTTCCAAAAAGATCGAACAAGAAAAGCAAGACTGCCATAGAAGAACCACAAGAAAGCCAAAATCGCCGACTAAGAGATTTAGTAGTAAAATACCGTTTCACTTTGGCAAAAGTGATTGCGGACCAAATAGTTTACAGAATATGGAAGACTTATAGGAATGCGCTCCGTTTATCGACGCATAAGGAGTTTTTGACTGTTATCATATCGTCCTCACCTGGAATCGACGTAATCGACTAATGTAGTGCAGACAATAGCTGCAGTGGAATCCGGAGTGGAATACGATGACGTAATCCTCAATTTTATTTGGGGGGAAGTGTTATGGTGTGGGGGTCCATTGCTTAAGGAAGTAGATCACCTTTGTTCTTCATCAGAGGTAACATGAGTCAACAACAAGACAATGCGGGACTACATGTAGCCAAAGTTACCTTAAACTCTTTGCACAGAATGTAATCAATGTGTTGCCTTGGCCACCTTGTTTTCCGGATTCGAACACGTCTAGAACATAATGGGTCGACGATTGCTCCAGTTACCTCCTCCTTCAGAGATTCTACCGACTCTCTTTAACGACATAAAAGTAGCTTGAGATGAAATATCTGAGGTATTAATCGACCATCTCATTAGAAGTATGCTCAGAAGAGTTACCGAGTGCGTAACCCACCGTAAAGGCGCATATTTCTTTAGTTATATTCTCCGATTTTCTTCACATTTTGAACATTTGATAATCTTATTCTAATAAACATGCATAGCCAAATCTATTGAAATCGGATTGAAATACTCGCATCTGCGTGTTCTGATTTCTATGTAACCTAGTATATTAATTATGTAGTTAGCGATACAGATTTGATGATTATGTTCTCAGGTGTGAGGATTAAGGATAGATTTCAAAATTAATCACCACACACCACATTTTTTTTTAAATTATAAATAGAACCATAATATTATAAAACATTAACTCCCGCAAAACGTGACTAAGAAATTCAAAAATTGAATAATTAAAAGTTAGTTGAAATTACAGATTAATTTCAATGTGATGTATCGCAGAAATAAAAAAGTTGACTCATTTAGAGATAATCAGGAATTTCCTTCGTACCAAAAAGGAATATTAAATAAATTACCAGAATAGATAACTAATTTATATCG
The DNA here is from genome assembly GCA_030710515.1 of Abscondita cerata. Lineage (NCBI taxonomy): Eukaryota > Metazoa > Arthropoda > Insecta > Coleoptera > Lampyridae > Abscondita > Abscondita cerata. The sequence continues at coordinate 754,354 of JALBCR010002259.1, forward strand.
CTTTCGTAGATTAACATTTAAAATAATGTGTATTAGACAAACTCGTACTAATAAAGTCACGGTCATTAAACCTTAGAAAACGTGTTAATAAGCAAAAAAAGTATAAGGCTCGCATTCCTGAAAAAAACTTATTTTTGTACTGATTAAACAAATTGGGTTGCGATTATTAAAAAAATTGGTTTCGTCATGTATTGTTAAATTGTTTTTGTTTTAATAATGCGTGTAAACAAACTCAGCACGTGCCATATAATGTGGTTAAAATGTAGTTTACGTTTCATACGTAGCGAATATTTTTAAAAATATTGAATTTTCCCTATGAATAGATAAAATATTTTTCTAAGAACTTATGCGATATTATATTATACCGAAAAATTATATTATTTTGTTATCGGAGGTTTATGTTTCGGAAATATTATCAAATTTTCCGGTATAACCGGAAGCTAACCGTAAACTTCATTAATTTGAATAAATAAATGTGTAGTTTAAATATCTCAATTATTTCAAATTGAGCTGCCTTTCGTTGAAAAGTAAGGTTTTAAAAGACCACATACCTTTTCGAACACGGTGCAAGATGATGGGAGCAAAAACCCACGTTATTTTTCAACACATGAGATATTAAAGAAAAAGAAAAGATTTCCATTCGAAAAAAAGTGAAATTGATTCATCTTCAATATTGTTTTATTTTGGCGAGATTTTTTGAACACTCAGTAATTGGCGTTCCCAGAATATTTTAAAATTTAAAGAAAAAATTGATTACTTGAAAGAATATTCATTTTTGACATGTGGTATGTAAATTTTTTTATTTGCACTTAGAAAAACATGCACACATGTATATAATACAGGGTGTTTTATTTAAATTAACGAAAGTATGACTTTGCTATCAGTTTCATTTTCATTTCATTTTTATCAGAGGTAATAAAATCATGATGTTTTGCACTAGAAAGCTCAAGTTTAAAACAGATAAAGTTGTGAAATATCGATGTGCATGTATTGAATTACGGCTTCGAAGAATAAAAATTGAGTTACAAATCCGTAATATCCCAAGGGACATTGAAATGTAAGTATATGTAAATGTTTTCCAGACTTGTTATCGGTAATATTTTGTATCAAATTTTTCCATCAATTACATTTAGATTATTATATAAATTTACAAAAAAATGATTAAAATGTAATAAGTAAGTAATTAATTGAACCGCATAAGATGAAAAACCGATAAGATTACTTACAAAACGGAAATGAATCAATCCAATAAAGTGCTATAATGTTTATCTGGTCGCGGTTCCATAATGCATCAAGTGGTAATTAGGAAAATTATTTTTGTCAGATGCTATCTACAGGTAAAAATTTATCTGAAAATTCATTTTTATACGATGGCCGTTTTAAAACAACTTTTCATACAACCCACACACACATTGCTTATGCCGTATACAATATGATAATGATTTAAAGATATTTAGTAATCCAACCCAGCCACAAAAAAAAATCTAAAACTCGTTGTAAATGGTTAGGTGACTGACTTTTGTGTATAACGTCACTGACCATATGGTTAGCATTAGATTGTACTTAAGAGTTAAAATATTTTAACAGTTGTTGAAGCGTTTAATGCGAACAAATATAAAATCATTCGTTACGTACGCGTAATGAAAAATGTACTTGAAAATTTTACGGCAAATTTCTTATCTCAAATAAAATTGGATAACAAGTTTTAATTAAGTGAAATAAAATAAATGGTTGCTACGAGGCTTGCCGCTTCATCTTTTTTTTTTTAATTTAATTTCCTCAAAAAAATTAACCACTGACAGTGATAAAGATTAGTCAAATAAAAAACCACTTGAGCCGCATTGGCAAAACCCGAGTGACTCATGATTAAATTTAAAATACTATCATTTATCGTCATAAAAAAATAAGTAAACTTACTTTTTTTGGACCTTTTTGAACAATTTGGTCGTATTCGATTCCTTCCACTGTTTCAACAGACATTATTATAATTAATTTTTTAAAGGCACAAAAATCACAAAAGAATTTAAAATATCACAATTTAATCGTACTGACGATAAACTTTAAACGAAAATAATCACGTAGCAAAAGCCAGTTTGTTGTACGCGCGAGGAAATCTTGGTAAATCAGGTCTACTTTTGATACCTGTAGAGTTTAAAATGAAAATATAAGCGCGCGGGCGCGCTAATTTTTACAATGTAGTTTTTGTGCTACGCTGCCATCTTTCGATAGGTGTCGACACTATAATGTAAAAATATTTCTCCAACAAACTATATGAAATCATTAGATAAAGAAAACTGTCTAAATACAAAAACAAAATTTCGTACAAAACGATTTTATGAATAAATTTTCAATTTTGCCGATTTAATTTGATACATAATGGCATAAATACGTAATAGTCTAACAACGGCATAGGGTCAACGCCTGCTGAATTTAAAATGCAATGAAAGCGTGATTTAAGAATTTTAAGCAAAAACATTTACCAAAAAACTAATGAGTTGTTAATAAAGACGTATATTTATTTCTCAACAGGTGGTACGATAAACAAATTCAGTTTACAGTGACTTTATTAAACAGTGGCGACTCGACGGTGTTCAGTCCGCCATTAAGTGTCGACTTTGCATTTGTTTACTCGTGTTTTAGTCAATTTTTTTAAGCTTTCGAGTTGTTTTTATATATTTTTTGTATTCATAGCCTAAGATTACTGATTTCCCGGTTATTCTCGATGGACGGGAAGTTCCATTTTTCGCACCGCGGTGTTTTTTAGTTTCCGAGGGAAGAGGGAAATTTTTGTTAGGTTGGTATTAGTTGACAACGCAGAGCAAATTGTCCAGCAAATTGGCGGGACAGTGCTACCAACTCAAATTCCTTGTAAACACAAAAAACTACGCCGCTGTGAATTTATTTATTTATGAATTATTACTACAGTTACTAGTTACAAAAAATAATATACCTAACTTTATCGAGAAGAAATTTCCCTAAGGTTGTGCGGCAAACAAAGTGCTCATGCGGAAAATTTATCTTCCTGAGCTCGTTAGGTAAATAACTATTGACTGTTTTGTGAATAATTTTAAGTATTATAGAGTTACAATAGTGTGCTACATGATTTTTGTAATGAGTAAGATATTCAAATTTCGACACATTATGGCGGATTAAAGACCTTGTGTCGTCACTGTCTAAATAAAGTCACTGTAATTCAATTCAACACCGTCATTAAGATTGTTTTGGTGGTCAGCATTTTAATGCTGAATTGATATCTAATAAGTGTTTGTAGCATTGTAAAGCGAAGGTCGTAGAAAAGTAAAACTCAGGGGAATATCATTCGTAATCATATTTGGACAATGGTTTAGTGAATATGCTACTAAGGAAGTTTAAAATAGTATATTAAAGAACTAGTTTCAGAAGACGCATTTTATAAGACGAGTACAGTTTCGAAAGTACGAGTCGCTAAATTGCCTTCTGAAACGAATTTTTTATACTATTTTTTCTATTTTCGGCTTTTCAGATTGATTTTAAAATAAAATTTCGCGAGTTTTAAATTTAGGGAATTTTGAAGTGTAATTGCTAAGGTGGCAATATTTTCATTAACCTTTCGTTTAAATGCTAGGATAAGTTTAATTAGTGCATTTATCATATGTTTCATTAAATAAAATGGGTTGAAATGAAAATAAGTAGATAAATAAATCTACTGAACATTAATTACGATTTAAATTAATGCACACCGAACGTAATGACAGCTTGGACGTTATCAGTGTTACCACCGTTCAGAATAAAAATTGTTCTATTTCTTAAAATAACTCAAATTTCTATAAAAGAACTCATTTGGGTGCTTTTAGAGCTCTGTAAGCGAACCAAAATAGAAAAACAATTTTTATGGAATTGGGACGAGAAAAAACTAATGTATTCCTATTACTTTTTGTTGGTTGTTTATTTTACACCGAGTTTTACACTTTAAATTGCATAACCAGTTTAAAAATCGACCTATTTTTCGATCTGCCTACGTAAATTTGAGATTAATTAATATCGTATAATAAATATCGAATATAGTTCGCCATGATTGTCAAAGTTGCAATAGTTTTAATATTACAATCGATCGGTTAAATTGCTTAAACAAAACAAAATGGAAATAAAATAATTTTTCAAAAAATCTGAGTACATTGGGCTTTCCCTTAAATCGACATTGTATTTTGTGAAAGAATTTACGTTCTTCTTATTTTAGTTATAATCCGAAGATTATTTTAGATCCTTTCAGTACCTACCCCACATAACATTTTAATTTCATCATTGGAAGATTAGTTATGTGGGTTTGAAAAAAAAAGGAAACGCAAATAAATCATAATAAAATTAGCAAAAAACAATTCCTGACTAATTAAACGAAATGTACAAATACAAATGTTTAGATTATACTTTGCTTTTGGTGTTGACATGTTTTGTGCAGATTTGCTGCATTTGGAAACAAAATATCGTTAATATTAACATATCGATAAAAGTGTAACATCAACGGATTAATTTAAATGTGCTATTCACCGCTGTCCCAGAGAAGTATTACAAATATAAATTGCCGTTCTTATTGTTAGTTTAAAATAAAATAAATCCTGCAAAATTTTATTACTGTTTTGCATTATTTGGTCGACATAATGCATCAGCATTTACAAAAGCGTCAACACAAATTGTATACTTATACATATACAGAAAAATTGCAACACCTAGAAGTTGTCGAACGATTTTAATGAAATTTTCAGGAAACGTCTATTTTCATTAAACAAAGTGATGATTAAAATTTGAATAAAATCTAGCCAGTAGTTTATGTTTTTTTGCCTGTTGTTTCCATAGCACATAGTAACAATAAATTTGAAGTATTAGACCATTTAGTAACTGTCAAGTTTGCAAATTGTTGTTGTTTCTTTACAATTTTATTCTGAACTTGAAAACAATGCCGAGAGTACGTCAACATCAACATTTTGTCCAATTAAGTGATTTTGAACGGGGCCGTATTATTGGATGAGAGAGGCCGGACTTTCGCTAAGAGAAATTGCTGGTCGTGTAAACCGAAATGTTTCATCAGTATTGAGATGTTGGTCTAAATAGTCCGAGGAAGGGATTCAACATCGTCGCCGTGGATCTGGACGTCCTCGAAGGACTACAGATCGCTAAGAACGTTGCTTAAGAGTTTTGGCCACAAGAGATAGATTTTCAACAACTCGATCAATTGCAAATGATTGGATGAGACGTACAGGACTTAGGATGTCAATGTCATCTGTTTATCGCCGGATAAGATCTTATGGGTTGCGTTCATATTGTCCATTTTTATGTCTTTCTCTTATACCACTTCACCGTCACGCAGACTAGAATGGAGCAACGAAAGCGTTAATTGGGCGCAAGAATGGCATCAAATTGTGTTTAGTGACGAGTCCCGATTTTGCTTGTGGGCCCACGATGGTCGTAGAAGAGTCAGACGGATGCGTGGAGAACGTAAAAATCCAACATTTTCTGTGGAACGCAACACAGCCTTCACTCAAAGAGTTATGATATGGTGTGCAATATGTTATGGTAGCAGATCACCTTTGGTCTTTATTGACGGCAACCTTAACGCAGCTGGTTACTAAATCCCATTTTCCAGCAGAATAATGCGCGTCCTCATACGGCATGGACTACAACACGGTTTTTAAAAGAATCTAACATTGCCGTCCTTCCATGGCCTGCTCGGTCGCCTGATTTGTCGCCAATTGAACATGTATGGGATATGATTGGTAGGCGACTGGGTAATTTACCGAACTCTCAAGGTAATTTACACGATCTTCAGCAACGGATTTAAAAAGCTTGGGATGATATACCACATGCAGCTATAGATCACTTGATTGATAGCATGCCAAGCCATCTAGATGAGTGCATTACAAAATAGTGGCGGAGCAACTTATTATTAAAAAAACTTTTTAAGCTTTTGTTCTTTTGTTTTTAAATTTTAATCATCACTTTGTTCAATGAAAATAGACGTTTCCTGAAAATTTCATTAAAATCGTTCAACAACTTCTAGGTGTTGTAATTTTTTTGGAAGTCAGTATATGTTTTGTAGAATGCTGGTTTATGCTCGTAGCTTAATGCAAAAGTGTTTACAACGCTCCAGTGTAGGTGTGACTGCGTTGTGTCGATCTAGATACTCTTTTTTTGTCAGCATATAGCAACCCGATACTAAGTGGTAGATACTTTTGTTTTCTGTCCGACACAGTCTACATTTGGAGTCTGGGCCATTCTTCAGGATTTTGGTTTTTAAGTAGTTAGTTGCCATGGACTATTCTTAGCATGCTGTGATGAGGGACTCTGTTTTTACTTTTAGATCTCCAATTCCCATGGAAGCGTCGCACCGTGTAAGGTCAAGAGTTTCCTTGTTTTCCTGTCTAGTGTTCAGATTTCCGCGAGTGTCCATTTGACAATGCCAAAATTGCATTGCAATATTGAAACTGTCAATGTTGTGATTACTGATAGCTTCTCCTTTTGGCAATCAACTCGGTTTCTCGTTCTTCTGAGAGGAAATTCTTTTTCATATTTTTGTGGTTTACTTTTATTTTCTTCTATTATAAGAAACTCGTGCTCTTCAAGTGTTCTTATTGCCGTTCTTTCATTCAGTTGTACAATGTCTTTCTACGGTGTTCCCCTTATCGCAATTTTGGCACATATCGCAAGACTAAATTCCATTCAGTTGCATTTAAAACTCCTCATCATCTTTAGTTATTAATTTTAAATCATCTATGTATCAAAGTTGTTAATTTAGTTATTTCCGTTTTGGCATTGGTAGCCGGTGTCTTGAGTGTGCTTAAAGAGATCAAAGTCAGGCAGAAGAGCAACGGTGACAATGAATCGCCTTGATAATTCCGATTTCTTATCCACCTTCCATGGGAGCGAAAGGAATTCTAGGAGCCAACTATGGGGGCAATTGTTAAACGCTTTTTTGTAGTCTATCCAAGCAATTTATAGGTGTTTGCGTTTTTCTTTGCAATTTTGATTAATCATTTTGTTTACTAGGAGGTGGTCTTTGCAACAATAAGTATTTTTGGTGCACCCTTTTTGTTCTGCTGGAAATAAGTTTCTCTCTTGTGTAATGGTTGTGAGACAAGTTATCGGTTTGTAATTGCTTACTATGTGGGTATTCTTGTTTTTTAAAATTAAAAATTGTTTATCTCTTACAAACCAGTCGGGTCCCTCCATTTCTCCTTTGACCATTTCATTGAAACAGGATAGCAAAAGTTGATTAATCCATTGTTACCTGGTGTTTTCTAGTAGGCTGTCTTGTTAAAACTCGCCTTTAACTCTTCTGGCCTCAGCTCTTGCCTTTCCGTCTCTTCAATTTCTGAATTTTCATTGCGTTCTTCCTTCAATCCAAGTTGCGTCTTTATTGTGCGTTTTGTCTTCTTCTCATAAACCATTCCAATAAGATTCAATTTCTTTCTTTGTTGGAGACTGGTGTAGTTTAGTTTACATTTTTATTTAAAAGTTTTGTAGAATTTTGATGTATTTTTTGTGTAGGATTTATTATGTTGATATTGCTTAACACGTTTGTCAAATCTTCTCAACCTGCTTGTCTTTGCAAGACACTATTGCTGTATCCTTTCGGTGATTTTTGACGTGTCTTTTGATGCTTGAAATTATATTTCCTGTAAGAGTCTTTTTTATATTCAAAATTCGGTCACTGAAATTACTATTATAAAATACATTAGATATGTTTTCTGAAATGAATTTGTGTGTTTTTAGTATAATGATTAAAAAAGATTTGCTTTTAATTTGGAAAATACATAACGCATTCTAAAATGCATATGACTCTTCCTAAATTACCCATAAATGAATAAAGATTATTATCATTATTATTATTGTTATTATTATTAGTATTATTATTATCCTGAAATGCATTCGACTATTCGGAAATACACATTATAATAATAATTTTATTTTCATGTCTTGCTCAGTGCTTACATACGTCTGGGATTAATAACTATTGCAGTACATACCTGCATGCAAGTAGTATCAAGACATTGGCTGATTTCTGAAATGCAATTGTGAAAGGTGTATAGAGCTACCATTTTTAAAGAATGTGTAAAGATTGTTGTATATTATAGCCACTCTGTATTATGTACTTATTTAGTGTATTATTTGTTAATACTCGTCAATATCAACTTTGTTTTTCGGGCTTTCATTCTCTTTTTCTTTTCTTATCTAATCCTGATTTCCAGATGGTTTTCAATTTCCCTAGAGTGTCACTCATTCGCGTTATGTACCCGAACCATACTAACTGTCATTTTTGGTTAGTATTTAATACAGGTTTAGTGTTTATTCGTTCCCGTATCACTTTGTCTTTCTTCGTAATGCTACGCAGCTGCTCTGAAGTAACGCATTTCACTGCCTTATAATCTTGATCTGTCCCTGTCACTCAATGTCCATGTTTCGCAAGAGTAAGTTAGTACTGGCACATAAACACTCTGAAATATTTTTTCAAATTTGTTTTATTTAGATTTTTGTTCAGTGTGTATTATAGACTATTTGTGCTTGATATCTTGTTACCAATTTTTTCTTTTTCGTTAATAACTGACCCCAGGTATTTGAAGTTTCCTACTTGTTTCATCTTTATGCTGTTTAGTTTGATATCTAAGTGTCCTTTCCTTATTTCTAATACCATCATTTCCGTTTTTCCCCGTGGGCTATAAATCTTTGCGCCAAATTTCCGTGTTGTGTTTAAGATCTAAGTCGGATTTTGCAAATATGACCAAGTCATCTGCATACATTATTTCTGATAATTGCAAATGTGTGGCTTTTGTAGCACTATTCTTGTAGTTTTCATCTTTGTTTGCAAGAGTAGGATAAACAGAAGAGGGCTAATCCTCCCACTCTCACTCCAGATTTGGTAATAATAAATTCTTTTGAAATACAGTTGTTAGTTCTTACTACATTTCTACTGGTTTAATAGAAGCTTTTAATAGGCTTCTGTAGTACTTATTTTATCAACTTATCTCTCCATATCTTGCTTCTAGGTACTTACTGTGCCAAATGCTTTTGTTTAAATCCACGAACCCCATGTATAGCTTTCTATTATGAATTCTATAGTTTTGGCATTTCTTTCGATTTCCATTCTTAAATAAGATTGACGATTGAAATAAAATGGCTATTATCCATATTTAGTGTATGTATCACTGTTATCCCTTGATCTCCCATATTATTGGATTCGGCTACTTTCCCGTTTTTCAATATCTTTACTGCTTGGTGGACTTTCGCTATGATTATTGCTTCATGGCTCATTTCAAATCTCTCTTCTCTTATACTTCGGTTATGTCTCCGTTCTCCATTTAAGATTTCAATGAAATATTCTTTCCATCTTTCTACAGTTTTATTATCTTCCGTTGTAACATCCCCATTCTTCTTTTCTATCCACTAATTTTTGTTTACATTTCCCTTATACTTTTTCACAATTGCGTACAGCAATTTTCTTCCATCTTACGTCTAAAGTCTTCCCACGGTTGTTGTTTTGCATCTTTAACTACTTTTTTAACTATTAATTTTCGTTCTTTGTATATCTTTAGTACCTATCTCATTAGTCTTATATTATTGCTTAGGTATGTACACGTTCAACTTCCTTTTCTTTTTAACTTCTGATTCAACACGTGCTTATTCCACAATACTGTTTGTTTTCGACCTCCTTTTTGTGACTTTGTCTTACATACTACATTTTAAAATTTAATCCATTGTGTTGCTCAATCTCCTCATTTTCTTTCCATTTCACTAATTCTCTTGCTATATTATTTCAGGATATTTCTGTTTGTTTTCTACTTCCCCATTAACTTTATAATTTCACTTGTATCATTCCTCTTCTTTTTCTTAACATCGGTTATTTTGTTTTTATATTCTCTCTGTATTAGTAGGTACCAGATCTTAACTTTTCCCACGACCATATACGAAAGCATAGAAATTTACCCTCGCACGTTATTATTCACTTTCCGTGCTAGTCATGTAACAGTTATTTACGAACCAAGTTCGGGAAGAACTTTTCCTATATAGCCCGAATGCTAGAATAATCTTCCCGCAAGAGGTTTGTACAATATTTTTTGTATTGAGCAAATATTTCGTTAATAAATATTAGCAACTATTTTACATTAATGTCAAATTTTAATATAGTTAGCAGAGTGCTATATTATTAGTTGACGTTTTAGTTGTAGTAATTTACATAACGGATAGATGGCACTATAAATTTTTACTAACTGTGTAGATTTCTCAAGGTTAATTCTTGTTTTCATTACCAAAATTCACGAGGAAACTGATTTTTAGCAATTAAAAATTATAGTTGGATTATGATGTTATTATTTCAATGTCTGTGAATGCCAGAGTTTTTTGTAATTTTTCCCGAACTGATGAGGGAAAAATAGATTCCTGATTGGCTACACACTTATATCAAATGTCATTTCCCAAGCGGCGAGTACAAAAATAACTATTTTGTACTCATAGCCTAAGATTACTAATTTCCCGGTTACTCTCGATGCACGGGAAGTTCCATTTCCGCACCGCGGTGTTTTTTAGTTTCCGAGAGAATAGGGAAATTTTTGTTAGGTTGGTATTAGTTGACAACGCAAAGCAAATAGAGCACTTCAGTTAAAAATTTAAAAAGGATAAAAGACCCTACTGCTTTCTTTTTTTTACTAGTAAGTAAACATGCTTTTAGAAACATTGAGAATACCCTAAATATAGTACAAGAAATCCCTGCAGTTTGCTGCAGTGTTACCAATTACAAATTGTTGATTGCTAGTTGATTGTTAATGTTTGGTTGGATCGTTTTATTCGCGTTATTTATTCATTATTGTTGTTCTTCTTGTTATTTATCTGTTTGCTAAAACAGTCTTTTTAATCAATCTGTTAGAAATTTTTACTAAATACCCATAAGTATGTTAGCTGCCTTGATGAAAAGAGAAAGAACTAGGGTAGACTCTTTTGTCCTATTTAAATTTTTAACTGAAGTGCGCTATTGTCAAGCAATCGGCGGGACAGAGCTACCAACTCAAATTTCTTGTAAACACAAAAAACTAAGCAGCTGTGAATTTATTTATTTATGAATTATTACTACAGTTACTCGTTACAAAAAATAATATACCTAACTTTTTCGAGAAGAAATTTCCCGCATTAGCACTAATGCCGCACTTCCTACGGTCGTGCAGCAAACAAAGTGCTCATGCGGAAATTTATCTTCCCGTTATTAGGTAGACAACTAATTTTGTTCTGCTATCGATTGCACGTGTTTGTATATTTCTTTTGTGTTGAAGTGCGTATTGCCTTTATCATATTACTATTGTAGGAAAAGTCTGTAATTCTCCAGCCGTTTCATTATTTATTCAGACTCTTCCGTTAAAGTCCCTCATTGTGATTACTTCCCAAATTCATCTTTTTATTCAGATGGTTCATATCCACTAACAGCGTCACTTTTTTCGCGTACGCGTGCTCTTTCGTATTTCGCATAGAGGAAAACATTCAATCACTCAAGCCTCTCACTTCTATTATGTACAAAGTAATATTTATAGTGACGATACAAAACGAAAAATAGTTATACATTTCATCTTCATATAAACTATTATGCAGATATATCATATACCTACCTATAAATTATTAGTATTAAACTGCGTTTCCATTGCGCGAAACATACCCGCGCAACATTTTCGCGAAACAAACTCGGGATGTGGAAACGTAGTACTCACAGCTAAACTTGTTGCGCGAGGATTCTTTGAGGTGAGGCAAGCGGCGTCGGTTTCTTAGTGCGAATCATCAAAGCGTTGCGCGTACTATATTCCACAGCAGTTTATTCCTACATTGCAATCGTCTTCAAAACAATTCCTTGGTCCATCACCTTTTTTGTTTTTATTTTTAAGGTAAAGAATTGCTATAATAGCAAACATTAATGATGCAGTAGGTGAAACGAAAGATATTGTTACCTCGCGCAGAATAATGGCTCACCTTGTTTTGCGAAACGTTTCGCGACGTGGAAACAGTTGCGCGAGTAAGTTTAGCGCAATGGACGCAGTTTTAGGTGTTTCATACAAAAACATTTATTAAATCAAGCTTGTACAATTGCAAAGAATTACTCATAAAATTATGTCAAAAATGATAAACATTTGCATACAATTACACTGGTTAATATTTTAATAAAAATTATTTTCAATTACACATTAAAATTAAACTTATCAAAATACGTTAAAATTCACCGTTACCAATAATATTGAGCTTCATAGCATATTTGTGGCAGCTAACGCTTTATTAAAAGCTGTACACCATTCGATTCTTTCCTCCTTAGTGTCAGCAGATAGCAAATGCCTAAATTACACAAAATCGATTACATTCAAATTACAAATAAAAAATTATCCTACCTAATCACCGTACCGTCACCATTACACTGCATAACTAAGCTATCTTTATCGCTAGGTTGACTCGGACGTTTCGTTTCAATTAAAATTGTATTCAGTCTTGCACAAATATCCCTTCTGACGGGGCCAACTTGTTGCATAATACAAGTAGATAAATCCAACGTGTCTATAGGAGCCCTCTTCTTCTCATCATCCGGATACTTCCAATAACTCAAGCGATGATCTTTCAACAAACACCATCTCCGATGCCACGCACCGAATCCGGATACATCCTCGAACATAGTCAGAAAACCACGATGTTCGACGTTTAATGCTAATTCGCATTTAACGCGCATTTCGACGATACCTTCTAACGGACTCATAGAAGGCGCCTAAAATAATTCGTTAAAACTAAATCTCGATTTTTATAATATATTACATTGTTTAACGTCCAATTTTTGCGCTTAACCGCTTGAATCGAAAATACGACGTAACCCATAAGAGCGAACGTCGGAGATCTGACTGTTTGAGGACCACCAGGCGACTCTTGAGGCGGTCTCACTAGGCGAGATTCATTTTTGCCCTTCTTAGGAGTGTTTTTCCCAACTTTTTTGTTGATGTGATACTTTACTTCGTGAGGAAGACTTTCGTTTTGCGCCTGCAAACAGTATACTTCGAATTGTGCCGTAAAATTGCTAAAAATGTTATTTAAGTTGATGGTTCCTGGGACGTTTAATTCTAAATTCGGATTCCGATCGTTAGTGGCTATGGTGGAAACAAGTTGTGTAGCATGTACTTGATCAGCACATCTGATTAAGCATACCACATGATGCCCCTTTCCACCGGCTGAAAAGTGATCGTTTGAGTTTTAACAATTTTGATGCAAGCCGAAATGCGTACTTGCGTTGAGAGCGCGAACATATTCGCGTTTTAAAGGAATTACAATGTTAGATATTGATAATTTGCCCTTTTCTAACGGTACATTTTCGGTGAATTTATTGTCGGTATGTAAAGTTTTCAAAATTGATAATCGTTCTATTTCCCTTTGGGCTGCCGCCCGTCTGTGAGCTGAAATAAAAGTATAAAATTAGTTGTAAAAGCGTACTTGGACGTATACTGGCTAATAAAAGTACTTTTTCCGCTTCCACTTGCTCGGTAGAACCAGTAAATTCTGGTGTCGAATAACACAGGTTTAGCGCTTGACTAGTTTGGGCTATAATACTCTGTTGCTTTGTCACCTGAAACAAATAAATCGTACAAATGATGACTGTATACTAAAGGCGAAATTCGTACTTCAGTTATTAATGAACCAATCTTGTTTTGCACCTCAATATCTTCATTCGGTGATTCGGCAACTGCGTCAGATTCATGAATCGCCGGATATTTTATTACTTGCCGTACCGGTGTTTTTGAACCCTAAAATTTTATTTAGTCAGAGAAGTAGCATTTGAAAAACAATTCACGAAATACTTGATTTTGTTGTTTTCTGTAAAAACTGACGGTATGAGTTAGTGGGAGTACGTCATCTCCGTCTACAACGTAAGCTGGAGAATTATCGGTTTCAACGGGAGAATATTCTTTTGTGGGAGTCCGGAATTTGTTGGGAGATTCTTTAGGAGTGCAGTTTTTGTACTGAAAAGAATTCGATTTGTTCGTTGCTTGGTCACTTGGAGGCGTAGACTTTTTAATTTTTGGAGGGGTAGGTCCGTTTGAACCTTCATAAGTTATACCTTCGTCCAAATATTCGTCCATTTCGTCTAAAATGTCAGACAAGTCGCTGTCGGTGCTTTCCTCAAATATAGGCTGAAAAAATTCAAAGTCATATAAGTCGTTATACGTTTTTAAAACACGTACCCGTTTCAGCGGAGTTTGATTTTTACAAACGGTCTCTAGAATGTCTCTTCCAAAACTTGTTTCGGCTGCGTCTGGATCAGACTCAGTATACTCCTCATAACTAACAAAATAAAAATAAGGAACTAAAAAAAATCGCATTTCGAAGGATGGAATGAAATGAATATTTTCGTTAATGATTTATTTACAAATGATTAATGCACCGTTATACAAAAATGAATGTGTTACAAGTATTGCGAGTTTGTTGCTAAGAAGTTTAAGCTAAGCAAGACAGAATATAAAAAGACACCAGTCTACCAAAGTATCGCACCTCGAATTTTGTGATGTTGGCGCCGTATTTTGTTCGTTTTCGGTTTCCGTTGCCGTTTCGATATCGGACAGGCAAGGATATAGTTTTCCTTCTTTCGTGGGACTTACTTTAATTCGTTTTACGTCATCTAAACAGGCGGCAACCATCGGACTGTCTTCGGCACCTTTTGAATGAGTTAATTAATACGAGGAAATTATTAAAAGCGAAAACAAAATAGGATACATTTATAAATACCTGTTAATTTAGAAAAAGTAATTCCGAACTCTTTGAGTCACAATGTCACACACATAGAAAAGCTTCAAATTTTAAAAAAATCAAAACAAACTCACGTAACAATAAAACCTTCTACTCGACAAAAAAACTAATAAATAAATTAACCAAAAAAATGTGTACAACAAAAACAATTAACATTAAAACTTACTACAACGTCTACCGCCACTTCTCCGTTTATTTCCAGAAGAAGGTAGCGGTGGCGGCGAT
The DNA here is from genome assembly GCA_030710515.1 of Abscondita cerata. Taxonomy (NCBI): domain Eukaryota; kingdom Metazoa; phylum Arthropoda; class Insecta; order Coleoptera; family Lampyridae; genus Abscondita; species Abscondita cerata. The sequence continues at coordinate 769,354 of JALBCR010002259.1, forward strand.
GGTGTTTCGTTGACGACTTTTACAATTTCGACGCGTTTCTTATGAATCATTGCTGTAGTTTCTGAAACTTCCTCTTTATCGGACTCTGATTCCAAATCGTCGATATGTTGAGTCGCAATCGGCACATTCTAAAAACGACACAATTATACAAACCTCTTTTGAGAAACCTATCTACAAACTTTCTTCCGTTGAAATCGGTGCAGTAATACGTCCATTTCTTTTTGTCTTTGCTCTTTAATTTCATTTTGAATTTGTTGTTGACTAATTGTAGTTTTTTTCTGGAATAATGCTGCGACCTTACTCGCAATTCCACCAGTTTCGCCGGATTGTATTCTAAAAGCTGAAGAGTCGATAGAATCTATTTTTTTAATTGGAACTCTTGGCGCTATATATTTTATAGGACTTTTTTTAACGTCTACTTTGACCGGAGAACCGGGTTTCGATGTAGTTGTAATTTTTGGTTTCTCTACGGTGACCGGCGCCGCCAACGATATCGGCGCTTTCGGCAGAAGAACGTCACCTTTATTCTTCTCAAACAACGCTTTCCTTTCTGACAACGATAACAAAGCTGGATCTTTCGCGTTTCTGTTCGGACTACAACTGTTTTCGAATAAGGCTGCCTTGTTCGCGATTGCTTTTTTCAAGTTGTGTTTCAATGGTGGTGGGTTTTCAATTTTTTCCGGTAGCGATTCGCTTTCTTCTACAATACAGTCTTTGTTTACGTGCTGAAACATTTTTTTGGGACTATTTATTTGTGCCATTTTGATTTTATTGGGTGACGTTTTTTCATTATAATTGTACACTAGACGTGTGTTTGATGTTGTCCTTTGGAACCCTTGCGATTCCTAAAAAAATAAATTGTTCGAAATTCTAAACAAAATAAATTTAGTTATTTTATAGTATTATAAGTAGATTACCCCCAGGCTCCTAAGAACCTCACGAACGAAGTAACATCGTTCCCTCAAGTGGGCCAATGTTCATAAACAGATTTTTTTTTGGTGAAATTGAACCTTCTACAGGTAAGCGATTCGAAAATTTGCAAAATTATGAATCTTATGTTTTTACGTAATACGGTTCCGGGGTTATAAAAATCTAAAAATTACAGTATTTCGTATTGACAATGTAAAATTGCTTTAAAAAAATGTTTTAACACATTATGCGACAGGGGCACAAAACGAACGTTTTTCTTAAATAAACTTTTTCTTTATCGATTATAAATTAGAAATTATGGCCGTTTTAGTTTTCGATTGAAATTTTTTCGGAAAAGTTTTTCGCTTATAACTCTTGAAAACAGGCGACATCAAAAAAACTGAAACGGTGGAAAATGTATATTTCTTTATCCGCGTAAGATTCTTTGAATTTTAAAAATCGGCCCGAAAATAAGTGAGTTGTGGTCAAATTACGGCTCAATTTGTTTGAAATTTTGTTGATTATTTTTAACATTTTTTTTATATGGAAATTTTTAAAAATCATAACAAGCAACAAAAGTATTGGTTAAACAATTAAAAATTGAAATTATTAATTACTCAGATAAGGATGGTGTACTTTTTTGCTAATTATCAAAATTAATCTTTATGCGCCGACAACACTTTTATTAAAATCATAACTTTTGAACGGTTCATTTACTACAAAATAAATTACAGTCCAAAAATATTCATGTCACTAAACTGACTAAACCGAAGTCCAGCCCATGAGTCTAAAGACACCCATTCTGTTCAATTTTTGGTCCTATTCCGCGAATTAATTGAACAGAGATTTTTCGTGGCGTCGAAAAGAAATTTTCCTTTCGCAGCCCATTCCCGCGCAAAAAACGATAAAAATGTCAGTGCACTCAGATTGCGCGTTTTTTGCGGGCAAAATTTTGGTGCTATCCCGCGAATTGTTCAGATCGATACTTTTTAGAGATATGAACCAAAAATGCTTATTTTTTTGCTGAAGTTTTGCGAACAAAGCCTCGCGAAGAAGTTCACCCGGCGATTATTTTGAATTCTTTTTAGGCGACATTTTTGGTCCTCATCGCCAACCTCGAAAAATCGATACTTTTCGAGATATCGAAGGAAAACGTTATCAGAGCTTTACCTGTCAGGTAAACCGAAGCAGGTATACCTGTTCAGGCTAAAGCTCACACACGTTACGGTAGTTCAGTCGAGAGCCAGTGACGATGCGATCGCTTTAGTCGGGTTCTAACTCCTTTAATTTCACTACAAGTCTATCATAGGCGCATCTTTTTTTTCACGATCGTGGTACTCTTTACTTTTCACCCGCCACAGAGAAGGTTCGGACTGACCGCCGCTCCCTACTCGCAATTAGCTAGTACTATATAGTCTTTGCTAGTACGCTTTTTCGCTATTTCCTTCACACTTTCCTCGGTCAAAATTCTCTAACTTATTTTTGAACAATTTCTTCGTATACCAGTATAGGCACGCATTCAAATCCAACTCGTCTTTTTCGAACCCAAGAACATGCGCTACCGTGGAAATTCGTCTTTCTTTCGCGCAGACCACAAGAGAAAAATTTTCACTTTCGCGACGCACTATGGTCTAAGGTGCACATTTAGTGCGAAAAAATAAAAAAAAAACGAATTGAGTGGAAAAAGGTAAAAGAAAAGTTTTTGATTGACAAAAACGTTTGTTTTTAATTGTTTTTTTATTAAAATTTAATTTTGCTTGCAAAAATGGTAATAAATTTACTAAAGTAATATACAGGGTGTTTCCGAAAGGTGTGTACATGGCTTTACCAGAGGCTCAAAATAGACCGTTTGACACAAATTTACCTATAACCAAAAGTGCACCATAAAGGCGACAAAGAGCGTCAAATTTTCCAAAAAAATATTGCATATTGAGAATAACTCGAGAACGGTTCGACGGAATTTGTTCCGCTTTCGTATGCTGGTTGACCCCTTCCGAAGACGTTTTTCTGTGTAATGTGGACAAATTTCTTATGCCAGGAAAAATTGCTTTCATATGGGCACTGTCAAATAAATAATAATATTTTAACAACCGTCAAGGATATGAAACCAAAATAATTCTGACAAATAAAGCGAACAATTTGAAAACTTTTTTCTCTCTTGTAAAATTGCGCTAATGTTATTAGTTCGATCAGAAAAAAATTAAAATCATATCCCTGCAAGGCGCATCCATACGCTTAGAAATACAAGTAGATTGCTAGTAAGCTATGGGATCATGTCAATCAAATCTATCATTTGTGACATTCATTTTCCGGATCTGGTTTTTGGTGTTTTTCTGTTTGTTAAATAGACGCTGCAGTTTAGTGTTGCATTCGTTTGTTCATTTTGTTTTTCAAAATTATTTTGGTATCGTATCGTTGACGGTTGTTAAAATATTATCATTTATTTGACAGTGCCCATGAAAGCGACTTTTCTTGGCATCAGTAATTTGTCCACATTACACAGAAAACGTCTTCGGAAGCAGACAACCAGCATACGAAAGCGGAACAAAATCCGTCGAACCGTTCTCGAGTTATTCCCAATATACAATATTTTTTGGGAAAGTTTGACGCCCTCTGGCGCCCTTGAAATGCAGTTTTGGTTATAGGTAAATTGCCCTTATTTCAGTAAATATCAAAAAACTTTATTTTAAAAAGTTGTTCTTCATTTAAAAACATCAAGATTTGAAGTCATGGCCCTCTAGGAAAAATTTTAAGAAGAACCGAACTGTGCCTGTTGCGGGATGGAGATGATACTGAGATGTAATTTAGTTTCGATGTTTAGTGCCTCAATATTATTGAAAATGATATTCTTGTTAAGATACTGACTTGTTTTGGGCAATTTCTGATGTCAACAAAAAATCAAAAGAACTTTGCACCAAAAATGTTGAAATTTTTTCTAATGAATAAAAAAATTGGCCAAATTAGCACAATCATTGGGCAATTTGTAAATTACAAGCTTTTTTAAATAAAGTGTTGTATACAAGATATCGTTTAATTATCATTTAAAGCAAATCTTTTTTCATATGACCACCATTTAACAAAAATTGGAAAAAATTCAAATTTTTCCTAGATGGCCATGACTTCAAATCATGATGTAGTTTTTAATGATAAACAACTTTTTAAATAATTTTTTTGATATTTACTGAAATAAGGGCACTTGACTCTTGACTCAAAATCAAATTTTTGAATCCACCTCGTATATTACGCGTCTTTTGCCACATTTTGTTGGTACATTTTCAGTTTTGTGGGATGCACAAACTTTTATGAAGAATAACTTTTTATCGAAAAACCTATAATAAATAAGTTTCCCATTTGGTGCGGACTTTGGGGATGACGCTGTATATACTCTTTTATTGATTTGCATGAAACATAAAATATGTTTTATTACTTAAAATTAACATAGAAATTAAAATATTTAAAATTTAACATTTTTAACAATAATAAGAGTAGGTAGTTAATTAAAAATATTGGTAATCATTCTAAACAAAATTACATTTAAATGTTATAAAAATCAAACACAATTTCTCAAAAATTAAAAAGCGTACAAAAAGCGTTTAAGCAAAAATTAAAATTTAAGGCTCATTCACTATCTACATCTTCGTCTTCTAAAGCAGAGTTTGACAAATCAGAACATTTTAAAAGGTTTATTGCTTCATAGTCTAATCTTGTCTTGTGTTTGTTAATTTTATCTTTTAAAGAAATCGAATAAATTATAGGGTCTGAAGACAATAAGTAGTGTACCAAATCTTCGTTTGTGTGTACTGCTTCGTCTTTTCTGCTTATGTGTTCTCTCACTCATTTAAAATCTTTATTTTTAGCTTCTAGGGCTTCTTCCCCAAATTGCCCAATAGGTAAGATTGCGTGTTGAATTATATCTCCTCCATGAATAAGTACTTTATGTACGCTAGCAGGCATGTAGTACCACGAGTATTTATTGTCAAACAACTTTGCAGTTTCCATAGCATATTCTTTAAATTTTTCGACATCAATTTCATATCCACACGAAATAGTTTGCAAAATGATATGAAATCTGCGAATAAGTTCTTTGTCGACTCCTGTAACTTCGGCTGATTTTTCAAAGTTTTGGAAAAAAAATCGGGAGGTGTTGCCTGTATTTGTCGAGCCATAGCCTGGTTTTGGTTGGTCAACTAAAATTTTAAGCTCTTTTTTCAAACTTTAACCCTCGAGCACACGCGTACGCGGTCGAATCGACCGCACTTTTTCTAAATTAGTCATATATTTTGCAAACCTTTAATTTCGGGTGTTTTCGCTTAGATATGCCTCAAATACAGTTATATTGGTTTGTTTACAGTGGTGGGGCAAATAATTTAGCTAAATAGGCATTGCTTTAAAGCATTTTAGTCAGGTGCGGTTGTTTCCACTGCTACCGCGTGTCCTAACGGTCGTTAAATTTGTCAAATTCGTATTTAGTTATGTCGTCGTCTAGAAGTCGATTAATTGTGCAAATGGCGCTGCAAGCCAATAATGAACTTGAATCTGAAGAACAGATTGATGAAGAAGATAATTCGGACTCTGATGTTCAACGTCTCGATGTTGACGATTATTGCTCGGATGAAATAGCGGAAGATAATGAAGTTCACTACTATGACCACAGAGTTGAATCTCATAAGGTGCCTTGTTATTTAGGAAAAGACCGACCAACAATATGGAAATTTGTACCAAATTGTAGTGCAAAAAAATAAAACACAAAATTTAGTACGTGAAAGATCAGGACCAACGATGTATTCTAAAGGTTTACATTCTGAAAGTGAAGTGTGGCAGTTGTTTTTTACGGATGAAGTTCTCACAGATATTGTAAACTGCACTAATATTCATATTCAAAAAATTCGATCTAATTTTGCAAGAGAAAGAGACGCAAGAAATATTGACTTAGTGGAATTGAAAGCTCTTTTGGGACTTTTATATTTATCTGGAATTATGCGGTTACGACACACTAACATAAAGCAACTATGGACAAATGATGGTACTGGTGTAGAATTATTTTCAATGACAATGGGTATGAATCGATTTTTGTTTCTGTTGCGAGCTTTGCGATTAGATAATATCAATACCAGAGAAGAAAGAAAAGAACACGACAAGCTGGCACCTGTTCGTAATTTCTTTGATGGACTTGTCGCGCGATTTATGAAAAATTATAGAATGAGCGAATTCACAACTATAGACGAGATGCTGCAACCGTTTAGAGGAAGATGCTCCTTCCGCCAGTACATTCCATCCAAGCCGGCCAAATATGGCCTAAAAATTTTTCATTAGTTGACGCAAAATCTTATTATACTTTCAACATGGAAATATATGCCGGAAAACAAAAAAGAAGGTATTTACAACCTTAGTAATAAACCATACGACGTAGTAATGCGTCTAACAAAACCTATATGGGGATCTGGTAGAAATATTACGTTTGACAATTGGTTTACTTCGATTCCTCTTCTACAAGATTTACTAAAAAAACAATTGTCAGCCGTAGGAACTTGTAGAAAGAACAAGAGAGAAATCCCACCACTGTTTACAGAAACGAAACTAAGACCACAGCATACTTCAATGTTTGGTTTTCAGAGAAAATGGCACTATTGTCATACAAGTCAAAAAAGAATAAAGTAGTTCTTTGTGCATCCACAATGCACTTTGATGATAATGTAGATCGTGAATCTACAAAGAAACTACCCGAAATCATACATTTTTATAATCAAACAAAATGCGGAGTTGATGTGGTAGATCAAATGAAAGCCAACTACTCTGTGGGACGTATTAGCTACCGATGGCCTTTGACAATTTTTTATGCCTGTTTAGACGTGGCTGGAATCAACAGTTATATTATTTTCAAAGAAAACACAAATTCACCTCAATTGAAACGAAACGATTTTATATTAGCGTTGTCAAAACAGCTATTGAAGGAACATCTATCCCGAAAAACTTTGTGGAACATACCGAAATCAAAAATGCAACGTATTTGTGAGATATTGGAGCGACCATTACCAGAAACAAAAGTGGAAAATAATACAGTAGGACGATGTAATTTTTGCGACCGTAAAAAGAACCGCAGAACAAAGTCACAATGTGCTACTTGTGAGAAGTATTTGTGCAATGATCACACTACAAAGATATGTCCAAATTGTTTTATTGACGATGTAGACAAGGAATATGATGAGTAAAAATATTTGTAACGTTAATTTATTTGTAAATATTTCCATTTGTATTTTTTGTTTTTAAGTATATTATTTAATATTTGGGTTTTATTATCATGTTATTAATTTATTTGAATCTCTATTAGTTAATAAACATGAAAAAATGATATACCAATAAGTAGTTTGCATGCGGTCGTTTCTGACCGCGTACGCGTGCTCTTGTGTAATTTTTTAAAGCGCGTGTACTGAAGGGTTTTAAACAAATATTTATATTACTTTATAGTTAAATTTAGTTAAAAAAAATTTTTATCGAGTTGCAAGATTTACGTAAAAAACCTAGATAAAAATCATACAAAGAGTTTCTGTTATTACCTTCAATAATAGAGCAGCTTTTCTTACTGCTACTTTTTGAGCACTTTTGCCTGCCAACTTTTTATTTCTAGTCGGTAACCCACATGCAAGCATAATTCGAAAAATCGTATCCATGCATTAAGTGAAGAAATTCCAAAAGAATAATTTTCTATTTTTGGAAGTTTTTTTACAACATTTTCTAAATCGTTCATTTCTGTGGGTTTTGCATTACACATGTAGCATCTTTGGGAAGATTTTGTGTCTGTCAGAGAATTACACACTTTCCAATCAATCATGGTCAATATCATGTCAAAGCAAATAGTAAATTTTTCTTTATAAGCTTAATAGTCAACTCTGTTGTCTCTTTAGCAAAAAGAAATAAAATCGGTCTACAAAAACGGGTAGAATTTGGAACTAGATTCTTCCATATTACAGTTTTATCTTCGGCGCGCAATTCCAGAAAAACCATTATTACAGATGAGTCACTTTCTTTTGCATTTGTTAATTGTTTGTAATTACCTTGGCCGGAACTTCCATCTAATCCCCATTTACAAAGTAAGATTAAACGATCGATTTTAGAAGCATCCAGGACTCTTGTTAGTTGTCACAAACGTTTTTTTTTTTCATCTGGATAACAATCACTTTTTGTTTTTTAATATTTTATTCCATGATGGATATATGTTGGCATTACAGCTTTTACCTGAAATAAGAAAAAAATAAGCTTTTTGTTTGCACCACAGAAATAAAAATGTCTAAAAAGTCATCTTAATAATAATGTTGTCCTGTCCTTTAAACAACAAAAACGAAAAAAAATTGAATAATATAGTTGTGTTGCGTACAATAGTAAATGAATTAATGACTTTCATTTATTTTTTCAGAATTGTTGTTTGGAGAACCAAAACTTTTTTATTTCTTTACAATATATAATATAAGTTATTTATTACCTGCTGCTCTGTTTGACAAATACGTAGATTTACTTGATTTTGCATTTACAAGTAAAGCTAACGCTTCTTCTGGTTTTAATGAAGTAATCTTTTGACTGTCACACTCTTTGAATACTTTTTGGTATTTTTCGGCAGTTCTCTCAGCAGAACAATTAGTAATGTTTTGCAAAATCGTAGCTTCAGTTCTTTTTCCAAATTTTCCCAAACTAACTCTAGTCGCAAAAGATAGTTCTTCAAGAGTATTGTCCAAAACAAGTTGTTCTACATTTTCTGTTTTGCTCTTACACCAGAATCATCAAAATTATTTTTTGGCCGACCCGATTTAACTGAGTTACAGTTTTCTTTCTCAGCAATTTTTGAAAATGTTACAGTTGACTCTAACCAATCTTTGTATTTAGAAAGTAATCTACCCTTATCCCTCCCACACTCTTTCCATTTTAATTCAATATTTTTAATAAAGTTAATCAAAATTTCGTCATTACAACAGGAGTTAGGTTCAATAACATTTTCAGAAATGAGAAAACTTTTTAGTGGGTAACAACAGTCTCTCCGTTTTAATTTAATCCATTCATTAAAAATATCAAGCCTAATTTTTTGTTGAGTAAAAATTTTTTCTAAAAAGTGTGACAATATGTGTACTAATTATTAGCAGAGTACTTATCAGAAACCACAAGTACATAAAAAAAATTAGGTACTAAATGGCATATTATTATAGGCAAAAAAGAATCATTTTTATAGATATTTCGAAGAAAATAATTAAAATGCACTAAGAAAGGTACAAGTAAGCATTTAAATTTAATTTTAAGTTTTTTGTTATGTTTTTATTTACCTAAATTTTTGTGTCTTAAAGCCTGCATTTATCTGCAATTTTTTTAATAATAATAATTTTAAAATCGTAGAAATAGTAGATTATTTTACTAGGAGTTAAACAATATAATTGTTGAGCTTAAAAGTTTGCTGGCGAGGTGTTAGCCGAGACAGCAAATTAAGCTGAAACAATTATATTTTTAACTCCAAGTGAAATATATTATTTTTTCTTCAAGCGTTTATTGCTAGTTTTCATGTGTTATTTTCAAATTTTCGAGATTCTCAGTGTTATAGTGACGTTTTATTCTCGGCGAATCAAGTTGGTTTTTTACTGTACATTTATAATATGACATAACCGAGGTACCAACCTCTAAATCATTGTGAAAACAAAAGAACTATTGCTTTTAATGTTTAGACAGTAAAAAGCGTTTTTAGCGTCTGCCAGTAGTTCAATAATATGCCGTTTTATTGTCGCTTGAAGAAAATAGTAGATTATTTTACTAGGAGTTAAACAATATAATTGTTGAGCTTAAAAGTTTGCTGGCGAGGCGTTAGCCGAGACAGCAAATTAAGCGAAACAATTATATTTTTTAACTCCAAGTGAAATATATTATTTTTCTTCAAGCGTTTATTGCTGGTTTTCATGTGTTGTTTTCAAATTTTCGAGATTTTCGAGTGTTATAGTGACGTTTTATTCTCGACGAAACAAGTTGGTACTTTACTGTTACATTCATAATATGACATAACCGAGGTACCAACCTCTAAATAGTTGCGAAAACAAAATAACTGTTTTGCTTTTAATGTCTAGACAGTAAAAAGAGTTTTTAGCGTCTGCCAGTAGTTCAATAATATGACGTTTTATTGTCGCTTGAAGAAAAAAATTATTACATACTGTGGGTTAATAGTCAAAACTAATTTATAAGTAAATAAAAAAAAATTCTTACCTGGAGAGAAAACAACACTAAACAATTTACACCAGCAAAGAACAAAATATTGTAAACCGCTATAAAAAAACACACACACAAAAAGCGATAAGGCATTCGCTGCATGTGACCCTAACTCGTGCCGCTTTTGCAAGTTTGTAGGTATTTTCTTAAAATTTACTTATTTAATTAATAAATACTAGAAAAATTTAAAAAAAAACAAAAATTGTTTTTTTAACTTAATTCGCGCAAATTATTTTTTTAGACCATAGTGCGAAGTCATAACTCGAAAAATGTCGGTCCAATTAATTAGCGATATAGGATCAAAAATCATCGAAAACTGAACAGAATGGGTGTCTTTCAGAAAGTCATAATAGACTGGTGGATTTTCGACAATCCAAGTCTCGATCCAAGTGAATCCATTTGTTTCTTAAAACCCATTTTCGGGCTAATATCTGGAAAAATACCGATTTTTTGAGTTTGGCCGAGAGGACTAAAATTGTAGCGAGCAAAATCCCCCGCAAAACGATCACTTTAGATCGTTTGTTTGTTTGGAGTCGGGATCCGAAAAACTCAGATTGATATTCAGCAAGGACCCCCATACAAGCCTCTGTGGTTTGTCCGTTTGTGCGATTATTTCCGAATATTTTCCGCTTACCCCCTTTTTCAGGACAATTTCACCGGACTACACGGATATTTTGAAATATTCCCAACAAATCTTATTTAACAGGTTCACCAAAAGCTCGCCCCCTAAGCTCATCAAAGCGCCTGAACAGCGACCTAATTCTAGTTGCTTGGGAAGTGTGTGTTCAGAGAAATAATCAAATATCAACCAATTTTAACGAAATTTCACCTAAGGTTGAAGTTATAAAGATGTTACCATGTACAATCGAGAAATCTACCAGCATGGGCAGTGCAAAGCAAACATACTAAATCCAACCAGTAATATACAGGGTGTCCCAGAGATCATTCCCCAGGCTTCTATTTCCATTATTTTTTAATTTTTAATTATTTTTTCTAATTTTCGTAAATGAGATTAAATACAATTTTCTATTATAACATAATCACAAAAATAATAATAATCAAATTAGCATCATGTCGCACTTTTCGGAATTGGTATAATTCATATTTATTATGATAAACGGAACACTCAAAAATTAGGTAAATCAGTTTGACAACTATCTTTACGCATTGTTTTTATCAGCTACTAGATAAAAATGACAAAAATCAGTTATTTCATGGCAAACTCAGCCTCAATTATTAATCATATTTTTCTTAAAAAAATTCTTATGTAAGACCCATATTTTTTATATGGTTTAAAGAGAATAAAAGGTACTAACTGAAATATTAAAAAAATATATTATGCTATTTGAAAAAAAATTTGAATATCGCTACCATTATAAGAGTGCAGAATTTGAAAATTGTATTTACTTATCTTATAGAGAATTTAGTCTCATTTACGAAAATTAAAAAATAATAATAAAAACAAAAATAACGGAAATACAAGCCTGGGGAGTGATCTCTGGGACACCCTGTATACAAAGAGTAAATATTTGTTTTTTAAACCTCAAATCAAATACAAATCACTAGTACAGAAATTCTTACCAAAGTATCTAGAACAGCTTGATCTAATTTTATATGTGATGACTTTGCCTCTTGGTTAGTTGCACTTTCGTCATTAATAGGAGGTTGCGGTGCCCTTGGTTTACTTATCTTAGGCGAAGACTTATGAATCGGTGGTCTTGGAGCAGGTGCCTTCCACGATTTTCTAGGAGGTGAACTTTTGTGTTTCTCACCAAAACCTTTAGCCTACACTCAGAAAAAAATAGTAACCTCTTAACTAATTCTTCAAATGATTACCACTGACGAAGAATCTTCCCACTGATTAATATCTTGAGCAAGTGCAGCTAATCCACCCAAACCTTTACGACCTCTATCTTTCTTCTCACTTCTAATTACCTTTACGTCTTCGTTCGCTAAAAATGTAGCTTCCGTTCGATGAATAGGTGAAGAAATATTTGCATCATCGCCACCTTCCATAAATTAAAGGTTAAGTACTTTCAAAAACCGTAATAAAAAATCTCACCAGCATATAGTTTACCCAGTCTGTTTAACCTCATTTTAGCATCATCCCTTAAGCCCGCTTCATTGTTCTTGTTTATTTGTCCACTCAAATTCAAATTCTCTTTACTATCGTGGTCACATTCTTCTTCTTGAAAATCAACTTCCACTCTCACACTTTCTGTAGAACAAAGTTTTATTTCCATATTAAAATTTTCCTTTTGAATGTTTAAAGTTTTATGGTGATGTGGTGAACCGGGTAAGTTAGATGATATGTGAGTTTTTGAATTTTGTCTCACTATTGGAGTGCTGAGATTACCTTCAGATTTAGACTCTGCAGATATGATTTCTGCATTGGTTCTTGCACATAGAACCGAGTCTGATACGGCATTTCCTAGATTTGAAAGTTTTGACTCGGCTTTATTAGGAGATTTCGGTGTGACAGAATTAGATTCTTTCAAAGGATTTATTACTTCAGCACTGTTACTTTGAAGAAGTTTCTTTCGTCGTTCTCTAGCACGCTCCAAAATACCCTTCAATAACAACCTATAATCACTGGTTTATTGTAACTATTTCTTCACTTACCTCCGTGAATTCGTCCATAATTACGACTTATTTATTATTCGAGTACTTAATATTAACGTTTTCACGTGGTCTCGCCCAATTAATTGCAAATAAATTTAAATTGGAATGATTCAACGATCACAGTTAAATGTAACTGACGTTTACGTTAAAATAACGGATATTTAATTTTAAAATTGTTTACAAAACTCTTGATAGAGGTCGGTACTGTTGACACGTGAGCAGAGGCGTAACAGTTTATATTTCGTAGGATGAGATGAATGATAAATTTTTTAAAATGTAAATTTTTAAGGATTATTTTGTTTTTAATTTAAAATTGGTGTATATTCAAATAGTACACCATTGTTTATGTTAAACGCATTACTTATTGCAAATTATACACGTCTCATCTTACGTTTATAATCATCATGTTAAAGTTGTGTCAGTGGCTAGCGTGAAATAAGTTTATAAATAATTTTAATCTACTGAGCACAAGCCACAATCATAATTAATGAGATTATTAAAAGCTTTAATTCTGTACTTCCGTTCCCAAGTTTTTAATAATTTAAAAATAGTTTATCAATAAACATTATGGATCATGTCTCTTTCAAGAACTTACACAAACACAACTCCCTCCATGCATATTTATCTCCCTATGTCTCTAACTAAATTATCTAGCACTGATTTGTGTTTAACGAAACTTAGTGCTTATCCCTCAAACGTCGGGATAGGATGGTTCGGTGCCGGTCAGTTCAGTGTGACCGTTTCGGTGCCTGGGCAGCTCGGTGTCGGGTCAGTTCGGTGCTAATCATTAAATAAATATTTGTACATTTGTAATGCATACTTGAGAGGCTGTTGCGACAAAGCAGAATTATAGGTAGCGGCCAAGTTGACGTAAGAAACGGTTTATGCCACCTATACTGGCAGTATCGTTGGTTTGAAGTGCGTCATGAGCGAAACGACGTAACTAAAGTGCTAAAAGCACCCCCAGAATAATAATTGTAAAAAGGAAAGTATTGTTTTTAAAGGACTTGATTAACTGAACAAAGTCCAAACTTTCATTTTAAGTTCGAGCTTGTATACCAGATAGAATCATACCTTCATTCACGGTCACTGCTACAGTGCATTAGATAAACTATGCCAAAGAAAAAAAAATCTCATACTTTTTATTTTTATAGACCATATGTATCCACTTCTGTATCAATCAACAGCTTACTAGTTGTTTAATTTTTCAAATAAAAAGCAATAAGAGATTTAAGACGTCCAATATTTACAGATAGATTATTCCCAGGTTCGATCTCTAGATTTTGAAATTAATTTTTTATATGACAAATTGTCAACACTTTCAAAATTAAGTAGCATTTTTCGTTCGGCATCTAAATTAAAAATTACCCAAAACCCAAATCATTACATCAAGATGAAATCAATCAAATAAAAATTGTAAAAATGCCTTTAACAGCATTGCAATCGCTTTTGGTAAGTGCTGTTGTTGTAAGCGGCGTCTATTTAATATTGGAAGCGGGGTCCGGCGGTGATTCACAACCACAACCTCATTGCTGTTGCGTAGCCAGAAAATTAAATCGTGAAGATTTTTACAAAAAGAGCTGTTTTCCAAGAAAAACTGTTGGTAATCGACAATTTTTTCATTAAATCAACGAGCTATATGGCATTAGACGTGATTGAATCTTTGGTATTCACTTTTGCCATCTGTCTAAGCGTACATTTCTTAGTGTCAATTTTACAATCATTGGAAGACAGTGAAAGATGTGATTGCAAAGAAGCGATGAAACATTTGACCAAAAGGCAGTTTTGGAATGGTATTGAAAAAATAGGTCGGAGACAACGTGTACAACAGTTCTACCATTAAAGGCGTCAATATATTTTTACAAAATATTGAAAATTAAAATTTTACAAAATATACAACAGTAACTATATAACTACCCTTGTAATACTCTCAATAAAAAATTACATAGATTTATATAATTATTACTTCGCCCAAGTCTTTTCCAATACGTTTGCTCGAGCTCTACTTCTTTTACATCTACAATTTATTTTGATTCGTCATTTATTTCCATCCTCTCACCTCAGCTCTAATATGTCTCCACCTTCGCCACTCACTTAGAACCTTCCTTTCTGAACATATTGTATTGTATTTATAAGTGGAAGGTTATTAATTAATATTAATTAATTTACCAATCCACTACATTAAAAGTATTCTATGATGGATGGAACAGTTTCGGTGAATTGCCTTAACTGTTACGTAGTCGATGTATTAAAAATATTCATATTGTCATAGCAGAGTTTGTTTCTTCTAGTATTCTTTCATTCCGTCGTTTTCTTGGTCTTCCTGTAGTTTTCATTATTTTTGTTTTCCACATTTTCTTTACTGGGTACGTTTTAGTTTATTTTAACTAGGTAATTTACTTACTATTTTTCTCTATATTTCTTGTTGCATTTATTATATTTCTTAAATATCTCAATTCGATCGCTTGTATTAATTTTTTCCTTTGATACTTCTTTCTTCCTTATAAAGTTATTTTTTAGTGCATAATAGTCAATTCACCTTCTTTATTCTACTGTTTATTTACTTGTTTTCATTTACCAAATTTCTTCTAAGTGGTTCACGTGGTCATAATTCCTTCACCGTCAATTCTATCTTCATTTTTACCGTTTGTTTTACTTTTATTAATATATTACCTTCTTGATTCTCCGTGAGTCTATGAAGAAATTCATATTTACTTGTACATTTCCTTTTATTCGCTCTAAACAGTAGAATATCGTCCACCTGCGTTCTCTCAAAATTTCAGAAGTCCACCCCTTTTGTCTTAATTCCACATTTGTTTTGAATGTTTTAGATGTGTTTTATAAAGTGCGTTTCGGTTATGTTATGCTGCATATTATTATTATGAGTTATCTTTTAAGTTTGTACTTAATGTCCCTCTTCTAGTTCTTTTCCGTACTATAGGTATTACTATAGGTGTAGATCCAAGGATGCTAAAAAAGTACTTATTCATTTTTCCGGTATTGATTTTTATAGAGACAGTCAATATGTGTGCTGTCGTCAAGTCTTTTGGCATTCTGGCTATTAAAAATCGAAAACTTTGAAGTACACTGTATAATATTAAAATTTAATAAAATCTTAATTTAAATTTAAACTGGACGTGTCTAGGTTACCTACGTAGTGAATAGTAACAGGATCGATATACTGTTTTACTCTCGATATGGACGGGGATCAGCCGCAAGGATAAATAAAACACACGATGATGGTAAAAATCAAAAATCAATGGAATTTATTATTCAGTACCATCAAAAAAACATGTTCAGTGCATTATAAATTTACAGAGGAAAGAACATGATAGAAAACCTCTGAGACAATTTAGATTTCATGTTGTAAATTGTGGTTGATAACTTGTTTGGTAATAATGTATAATATTTAGTTGATAATTTATAATACTTTTACTGCTGTTTTGTTCATAGAAAACAGTTTCCAGATAAAAACATAAATATGGAAATACACAGATATCACATAAAAATATAACAATTGCCAAGATGGTGAATCTTTTTCTAGGGCGGAATATCTCACTTGTACCCTTCAACGCCACCAAGCGAAGAAAATAGATAGTAAAGTTTATAGTGTTTCAAAATCACAATAAAAGTATTCAACCGCTTGAAACGCAATCTTGAATCAAAATAATAATGTTGATGTTATCAACAACAATAAACACACAGAAAATATATAAAAGAGTTACATAAACATAATTATAAACCTTTTCACAGTTTAATTTAATAGTTTTAGTCAATATTTATTTGCTTTATACAGAACATCAAACCAGTTCTATGTTGAACAATGCAATTTATTGAAATATTTAAAAATACAACACTGCTTCAAACGTCATAAAATATTGAACAACTCACTGACCATCATTCACATATGCATCTATTATTGGTCTCACTAGATTAGAATTATTTATTGCCTAAATTCAAGATGCCATGCAAACTTCTATTTGTTAATGTCTAAAGTAATCTCATAAAACCAATAACAGTATAATACCATGTTATATATACTCAAGTCTATCGTTCACTGTAAATGCGTTATAATTACTACATCTACAGTGTAATCAAAAATAAATAAAATAACCACAGGTGAAGCGATATTGCGCACTAATATGGTACATCATTATACAAAATCAACTCAGAACTAGATATCCGTCTTAAAACCATTCGTATATAATTCAAATCTTGAAAAAAAAACGTAATAGAATGCATAATATAGATAAATCATTATTATCGAAAATCGAACAAAGGTTACGCCATCTTTTCATATCAAAAATCATATCGATTAATTTAATTTCTATTATTTTAATATTAAAAACAAAGTTACCTAATGTCTTTTCGCTATACCTTACAAAAATATCTTAAAACGCACTAATTTTAGCACTAACAATGAAAAACCTTCCTTTTCTTACTCGTAATCAAACACCAATCTCCAAATCCATTTCAACCGCACCCCAATATTTTTTTCAAATTTTTATTACCCTTTGTTTCACCCCTAGACATCAAAGACACACAATTCTACAGATGTGAAAAACCATAGAACTAGTAACTGCCGTCCTCTTACACTACAACACGTCTGCAAATATAGTTGCCTATGCGCCAAGGTAAAATATGTGTATTCTCAGATTCTTTTCACTACCCTTGATTGAATGTGTCGACGTTTCGTCCGACCTATGCGGGCTTCTTCAGGGCTTCTTGAAATTTAGAGCGTGACAGTCACATCTAACATACGAGGATGTATTGATATATAGTTAGCCTAGACCAGTTCCTTGCATAAACAAAATATTACGTTACCATAGCAACGAACAATAACTTATTAGAAGTGTCAGTGTAAAGTTTGACGTCAAAAAAGTAAACCAGAGTCACGCAATAAATTAAATAAAAAAAGATGTCCACCGAAATTGTGAAAATCGAAAAATTGGAGTATCGAGCCATCATCAAGTACCTGTATTTAAAAGGGTTAAGAGGTAAGCAGATTTACGAAGATATGCTTAATACCCTTGGTGATCAATGTCCTTCGTATGCGACCGTCCAAAATTGGAATGCAAGCTTCAAAAGAGGTAAATTTTCCATTGAAGATGATGACCGATCGGGAAGGCCAGTTTCTGTGTCAGTCCCCGAAAATATCGATGCAGTTCATGGCATGATTTTATCAGACCGTCGAATTGGGCTAAAACGGATATCTGAAGCACTGAATATTTCATACGAACGCGTTCATCATATGGTTCACGTCAATTTGGACATGAGAAAAATTGCTGCAAAATGGATCCCCAAATGTTTGAATGTTGACCAAAAGCGTGCAAGGGTAGAAGCATCGCGTTCGATCTGTGCTCGATTTGAAAACGATGTAGACTTCTTAAACCGAATTGTTACTATGGATGAGACTTGGGTACATTTCTACGATCCAGAAACAAAGCAACAATCGATGGAATGGCGACACTCTGGTTCTCCAAGACCTAAGAAGTTTCGTGTCCAAAATCTGCTGGAAAAGTTCTTGCTTCAGTTTTTGGGATTGCCATGGAGTAATCATGATTGATTTTTGGATAAGGGTAGAACAATAACTGGAGATTACTATTCGACATTGCTGACCACTCTACGAGAAAATATTAAAGAGAAAAGACGCGGAAAGCTATCCAAAGGTGTTTTGTTTTTGCAGGACAACGCCCCTGCACACAAATCTCATGTTGCCATGCAAAAATTCGTGATTTAGGGTTTGAATTACTAGAACACCCCCTTATTCACCCGATTTGGCTCCGTCCGACTATCACCTCTTTCCTCAACTGAAAAAAAGTCGTACATTTTCTTCCAACAAGGAGGTAATAGAAGCTGTGGAGGTCTGGTTAGCAGAGCAAGAAGAAACATTTTTTTTAAAGGTCTAGAGACGTTGCAGGTTCGCTGTTATAAATGCATCCAATTAAGAGAGGAATGTGTTGAGTAATAAAATATTTTGACATTGAAATTTTGTTTAGTTCTATAGTAGGCTAAGAATGTTTCAATATATCCTCGTAATATTTAAAAACCAACAAAATTATACACTAAATTAATCGCCAAGATTAACAGCGGTTAATTGGACATCAAAGTAGGGCACCGCAGCCTACTTTACAAGATGAATTATCTCAATATCTCATCTAGATCAGCGATTCAGATGAACTGCAACTTTTTCCCCAAACGGTGCTTTGCTGTAAAAATTAGCGCCACCAAAACGCTGGCGCCACTGCTGTACTTCATCTTTACTGCCGACAACCCGAAAATTAACGGGCTGTCGTACGCAAAGGAATGGAACTATCTAAACTGCAGCGTCTATTTATTGTAACAAAAAGGAAAACATCAAAAAAATACCCAAAAAAACTATACTCGGACACGTGTTTCAATATCTAAGCTATCATCATCACCAAACCGATACTAAAAATAAAAACAATTCTAAATTTCCAAACTTTCACAAGAATCAAGTTGGTTTTTATTCTCTACCCTCTTACTTAATTAATTCAATGTAGCCTACTTTATGACCATTTTCAAGCATATGCATGGTAACACTGGACCTATCTGAGCGATGATATTTGACATGAGCTAAATGCTCTGTTAAGATTTTATACGCAACATTTAATTTGTAACCTTAGAATTTTAAATCTTTGTAAAACGACATGATTTTTGTGTCACGGATATTAAACCTAGCAGGCATCAGGCCGGTTTGTGCAGTGAGACACAAAACACACTGCACGTGCTAGAAGGAGAGAAATTCAATTTGCAGAAGTGACTGCTAACTCATTATGAGTCATTGCCCAGAGCAGGCACTGTGTAATTTCAAAAAACTTTAAAAAATGAAAAACACCGTCGGTTTTAATAAAAACCGAAAATACTGCGTAGCGGTAACAACGTAGTAGCCTACTCTCTAAACCAAATGTGAACACTCAGTAGGTGCACTGAGTGATTTGCCTACATCATTCTATTATAGTAATACTCTGTGGGCAGAAGCTGCCGGGGTTAAATGTCATGCGTTTTCACAGATGTCTTCGGTCGTTGATGTAAAGTAGATCTCAGAACGTGGGAATTTCCCACCACTAAGCATTTTGTCAATTTGTATATTATAGATGTAAATTTGTTAAATAAAGTTAGTATTCAAAAGGCATTCAACGCGAGTACTCATATTTGCTTAACTATCTTTCATGTAGTTACCAAGTCATTTATTACAAGAACTAATTTGAGTTCTCACTTAATCAATCAAGAAGAATGTAATAAACTAATATTGCTAAAATTTCATAACATGCTCTTTAAAACGAGTTTTAATAAGTCTTTTGATGGTTTGCCCTATATATACTTGGTTACAGTCTTTACAATTTATTTTATTATATTCCCGATTTATCACACATTTCTAACGGGTCTTTCGGATTGCTTAAAAAAATTTTGCAAGTTGTACTACTATAGAGATTATGATTACAGATTTTACCGAGCACCAACACCAAATTGCGGAATGTGACGCCACGCTTTCCAGAAGGTTTCCTCGGACTGGAGAAGGTTTACTCCTCTCAATCCAAGGTCAGAGGGAACTTAACGTGAGGTGCTGTAAATTCGTCAGAATAAAGAGTGAGCACACAATATAATCAATATCGGAATTATTTGCGTGCGGAAGCGATTGTTTTCTTTGAGCGTTTCACTTCTCTAAACTTTGAACTCTAATTGCGACAATTTTCTAAGAATTAGCTTTATGATATACACGACTTTTTTATGCAAAATTTCAAGAAAAATATTTTTGGTCGTTATTATTTTTGCGTAAAAACAACGGTTTCGGAGTTATTTCTTGCGAAAGAAACTTTATAATAATTTTATAATATTACAATAAGAATTAGCATTATGGTACTTATACGAGACTTTTTATGCAAAATTTTATATCAATATTTTTAGTCCTATAATATTTTGTAGTCTGAGCAACGATTTAGAAGTTAAGGGAAGAAAAAATCCGAATGAATCTGTTCCAGGGGTAATTTTTCGTCCAAAAAGGGATGTTCCATCCATAATTAGAGTGAAAAGTTATATTCCTTTTATTTCTAACCCTTTCGAAAAATTATTGTCAAAATTTTAAAATTGCGAGAATTCTATAAGAATTAACTTGATAGTTATTATAGCAAGACTTTTTTATGCAAAATTTTATGGCGAATATTTTTAGTCCTATGATATTTTATTGTCCGAGCAACTATATTTAGAAGTTAAATGATGAAAACTCCTAACGAGTCCGCGCCAGGGGTAGTTTTTCGTCGAAAAAGGGATGTTCCACCCACGATTAAGATGGGAAGTTTTTTCCCCCTTATTTCTAACCCTTTTGAGAATTCACTGTCCAAACATCAAAACTTTATGAATTATTATTTACGAAATGTCTAAAGTGACTAGACTATTAGTAGATTACGTTCAAACAATCCTCAACTGCGCTTCACGCAGAATTCGCGCCACACCACCATCCACTTCTCCATTCAGCTGTTCTGGGAATACGATGAAGATGACATGCCTAGACACAAGTGATTGAAGCTTGCCATTCTAAATTAACGGAGAATTTAATGTCAATAACCCGATAGAACGAGTTTCAACTGACAAAAAAACTCGAAGGCGAAATCGCGCCAATCTACACATTTATTTATATATTATTTACAACACAGCGATATTACAATAACAAAATTTTTACACCAAACCCCTAAAAAACCAGAGGAAGCAATTTTTTTACAGTTAAGATATGGCAAAAGGGTAACTTATTAATATGGTTTTATACACAATAATCGTAAGTTTAACTTTATCAATAAAATAAATAACCAGCAGAAATGGAAATTGAAAATAAACCAAATACCAAAGGTGTTATTAATGTTGGTTATTTATAAATGAATGCTTTATAACGTTCTTACTTAGTTAAACTGGTGTTATAAATATCTAATCTTCGCTGAGCAAATATTGGAATTTGTTGACGCACATCGTCACATTCAGATATATTAACATCGCAGTAAACTATTTCTTGTCCGGAACTTCCTTGAGCTAGTACTTTTCCCCACGGATTCGTAACTTGGGAATGTCCCCATGCAATATAACCATGATCTGATCTAGCTGGACTAATACTACATACAAAAACTTGATTATCGGTGGCTCTAGATCTTTGCAACAGTTCCCAATGCAAAGGACCCGTGGTCATAGTGAAAGCACCAGGATACACCAAAACATGACATTGTTGTTGTCTGTACAAGTTTGCCAGTTGCTCGAATCGGAGATCATAACATATTCCAATACCAAACTTAACATTGTCTATATGAAATGTAATCAATTCATTACCAGCGCTCAAGCTATCCGACTCTTTAAACTCAACCCCAGGTACCGTAATATCAAATAAATGCATTTTCCTATATTTAGCAATCATTTCACCTTGGGGGTTCCATACGGTGCAAGTGTTGTATAATTTATCATTATCCCTTTCCGGAATTGTTCCCCCAATTATATACAAATTGTTATCTTTAGCAGCTTTCGATAAAGTTTGGCAAGAAATACCGTTTGGTACATTTTCAGCATAATCTTTGAAAAATTTTATCCCATATGGCGAATTAAAACATTCTGATAAAGCAACTACTTGTGCTCCTCCAGATTTAGCTTTATTTATGTGATTTACAGCATTTTCTAAATTAATTGTGCGATCGGTACCCACATTTAATTGCAGCAAAGCAATACGGAACTTGTCTGTAACCATAGGTGTTTTTGTACTAAAACTAGAAACGAAACACGTGAATAATCGTGAAATTGAAGCAGGTTTAAATATCACACTAGCAAACATTATTGTAGTGAGATAACATGAGATATTTGAGGTTAATTATTACATCACAAAGGTTGAATGATTATCATTTTTGAACTTAAAAAAAAAACGATGTATGCAGAATTAATAAGGTTTCTCCTGTTTACATTGTAAAAAAAAACTAAACGATAATCAATAATTTATTGACAATGTGCTCATTTGATGCAAAAAATGGAACCCTCTAGGAAAACGCAGTTTTGCCTCACTATAAGATAACTGTTACAATGAAAGTAATATTACAAGTATGCTAACAATAGAAATGAATACTTAACAGCTGTCAATGTTAAGCATTCCTTTTATGCTGTATTACATAATATATCAGACTATTTTATTTTTTCCAATCATCCTTTTCATAATCCCATTTCGATGACAAACCAGTGATTGGATTTACTTTCAGATCGAGCATACGCCTCAATTGTGCTCGTTTATTTTCTTCCTTAAAGCTGTCAGGAAGTGGAGAGTACACTGTATAAAAATATTACATTAGAAACAGCACATACATAATTTAGAAATATAATGTTAAGGACATTGTTTCACAGCATTTAATACATGTAAACACCATGTCGTAGGTGTCCCAACTTGTTATTACAGTATTAAAAGAATTAGAAGAATATACATCAACTAACATCCATCAACTGTACATCATTTATAATAGTAACATCGAGTAGTACTAACCAAATGATTTAGCGGCAATGTACATCCAAATTCCGAAAGCCACAACTGCTAAACTACAACCTATGACACTTTTCCATTCACCTGTGGGTGCATTGCATTCAGAAAATGTTTGACAAAATGATGCACGGTACAAAGCTTTCTTCTCTTCGATAGATAATTTACGCCAATCTTCCCTTTCCTTTGCACGAAGTGCCTAGAACATTAGTTAGTTTATATGTAATAACAAGAATAGTGTTAATTACCAAAACATCAGAAGTTTCTTCTTTCCACCTAATTGCTGGTATTGGAATATCTGGACGATCTTGATACACAGGTTGACCATTTATTCGAACCCAAGCATTTCTCGAGTGCCATGTGAAGATACTGCTACTTGATGAGCACCGGCTGAACCAAAAGGTGCCTTGATTTTCAGTTTTGAGCCAATGGTCAAAAGCCTCCCAGCCATTTTGATCTAAACTAACGGATAAATTAATTTAATTATTAATTAAATTATCATAAGGTGTTGGATGGTTATATAATCAAAATATAATTTTTTTTTTAAACTTGACTTCTAGTCATTTACTTTAAATTTATCTAGTTAATCCTACAATAATAATCTATATTTTGTTATGTAATCCTCAATTAACAATTGTAAGAGAAATTTTGATACCTTTTACGCAACCTACTATGGCTTACGGTTTCGCGGCAGTGTAGCCACTACAACTTCAATTTTATTATCATCATTCGTACGATATACCAACTGTCTTTGCATAAAGAACTGAATACATTGTATTTTACACCTTCATCAAAATAGTATCCATTCCTTGATTCATTTTATAGCATAAAAATAGTTGATAATGCAGATATTCAAATACTTTTCATTTTTACATTTATTCCTACGTCTTCCCCATACTTATAAGCGT
This sequence comes from Abscondita cerata, assembly GCA_030710515.1. Taxonomy (NCBI): domain Eukaryota; kingdom Metazoa; phylum Arthropoda; class Insecta; order Coleoptera; family Lampyridae; genus Abscondita; species Abscondita cerata. Next base: position 793,537 of record JALBCR010002259.1, read on the forward strand.
ATAAGAACGTATGAAAAGTGCACCGTACAACCGCGGATTCTTTCAGAAAATTGCGTTTTAGAAAAAAAATAGTTGAAATAATAGTTTTGATAAAATTTCCAACTAGGTATAGTAAAATAAAATAAATGTGCGTAACTTTTAGAAAGTTTTCCAAGTATTTCAAAAAAGATTCATTATATATAAGAAAGAACAAGTCTCTAACAAACATTATATATTTACAATTACTTAATACGTAATAAAATAGCGCTTTAATATTAGTAATAAATACAAGAATAAGAAATAAAGTTCAAACTAACAAAGATTGAGTAGGTTTTTTTCCAGGCCAAGCTTCTTTCGCATATTTCTTTTTCTTTGGTTCTAAAGCATCACTAACTGATGGTTGAGGTGGTGCAAAAGACGCGACTTGTGAAAACGTTTGCTCCATGTCCACGTCGGGTGCTGGATTTGGTAGAACCATTCCTAATTTTGAATTGAGAGAACTGTAGATGCCAACGTTACCAAAAGCGCTATTGTTCGATTCTGGAGGTAAATCTTGATATAACTGAGGAACTACAGAATGTATACTTCTGGGCATCTTAAATTCAGACATTCCCAGACCGATGCTATCATTAAACTTTTGTCGTTTTTGTGTGCTAGGGACTACTGTAGATTGTATTAAATTTCGAAATTTACCAATGCTAGGGTCGATGTCTTCGGGATTTATTATTTCTTCGTCCTCATTGAAAGACACACCTCGACGTTTTCTTTTTCTATTTGCATTTCTCTTCTCTGAATCATCAGATATACCGAGCATTGATATTCGTCTGTTATGTGCCGTGTTAAATTCAGTCAGATTCTGTTAGAACACAAATTTATTTATGCAACAATAACATTTTGTTTTACTTACATCTAATTCAGTTTCTGTTTCAGGTAAACCAAGTAAACCACCATCGATATCTTCACCAACTTTTTCAATTTCGTCTATAATTGGCCGAATACCCGCTTGTGGCCTTTCTCGAATAATATACATTCTTGTAGATGCACCAAAATGAAAATTTGAACCAATAGGTAGTTGTGTAGGTTTATATCCTTCTAATCTTAATGATCCGACAAATGTTCCATGAGCTACAGTTAAAATGTTATAATATAAAGCATCTGATGATAAAGTAAACCTACTGCTTCCTAAATCTACTAAAAAGGGCCTATTGAGAATCTTATGGTATACTAAAGCAGCATGCACTCTCGAGCACGAAGCGTGATCTATGCAAAAATCGTTCATTTGCGAATTGCGACCGAAAAGGTAACATTTTTTTTCGTCTATCATTAATTTTTGTATAAGCTTTTCGCCTTTCAGTACATCCAAGTGTAAACCCACAGGAGGTTTGCCAGCCCTTAAAACAGTTGAAATCAGTATACCTAACCTCTAAAGTAAATAAATTGTAATTTTTATGAATATGCATAAAGAAAACTTTTAGGAGTACGAAAATAATTACCAATTTGGAACTTCGTAATGGTTTGCCATTTACTCCAAATTTCAAAAATAATCCGATAAAAATATTTTCACATCGGTTATATACAGTGCGATACAATTCGAATAAAGTTTTGATGCGCTTCATATAATAAAACCTAATGCTGCTCATAGGTGACGCTTTAGATTTTCTAAATAGGTATTAAATTTGAATTCAATCTGAACGTACATTCAGTATTTGAAATGTTTGAGTAAATTCCTAGACTAAAACCAAAAATTTTGGGTAAAATCAAATGTGTCTTCTAATCCTAAATATTATTTTTTCTTCTATTATATTCATTTAATACCTACAACAAAGATTATATTATAGAAATTTGACACTATTGCAATATTTACTGGTAACTCAATCTTTTAGATTACCATTTTATAATCTGAATAGTCTTTATTTTAATCTACAGTATTATAGGGATAATAAACAGAATCTTGCGTTCTGGGATTGCCGTATTTTCACAAACTTAATTAATTAGCATTTAAAGACGGCACAAAAAAAACAACAAATTTACATAAAATGCATTTATTAATTCGTTTCGCTATTAATCCATATCTTCATCAGTTATTAAAATATCACATGTATGTAAATTTGCTGTTTTTTTGTGACGTCTTCAAATTTAAAAACCGCAAACAGCGTTAAATTGTTTAACAATATTAATTAGCATGTTTCGTATTACACTGGAAATTTTGAGGCGCATTACTAAATAAAATATAATAATTAAATGAGCAAAAATGGAATTGAAGAAAGAAAAATGCAACGTATAGTATTGTATAATACAACCCCGATTAAAAGGAAAACTAATTATGTGATTGATAATGAATTAATTTGGTAGGAGAATGACTGTATGGGTGTTAGAGTGTGATAACAATTACAATATTTAATTTATTTTATGAAACACTTTGATTGTTTGATGTATATTTATTGAAAAATTCAAATTGAAATTCGTACTTTTGCAGACCTGACTTTAGTTAGTCAGTTAGAAAAACGGAAACAAGTATTGGCGAAGAGATGATAGGAAACGTAGCGGAATTTGTTCAAAGTGACAGAATATTTGAAAGAAGAATGTGGAGAGCTAAGTGGGTAAAAGGGGTAAGAAAATATTATTAAACGATAATTGAATTATTTTTAAGTATTTGGAATGTTCCAAATACGAAAATTTAAAGTGTTGTATAATTAATAACATATTACAAAAAATATATAGCTAATTGAATTACAACTTCTGATACTGATATAGATTTTTACCTAATAAATGCGGAAAGTAACAAATAACTTGCGAGTGTTTTTAGAAGTTCGAGTGCGAACTTGATTGGTTGATATATATTTCAGTTAGATTCATTCTTTAATATGAATTAATTTTGAAATCTTCATAGAATGGGTACATTTTTATTGCTCAACGGCGTTTGTACAGTGTGTTGCCTACACATTTTATATGTATTTATCAAAAATTCAGGTATGATGCTGGTGTGCCCGTATCAACACTAATGAATTAGTTGAATACTATTCTTAATACATTTTCTAATTAAATATTTTCAATTTTATTCACCAATGACTTCAAGCATTTTTAATATTTTTAAATATACAAAAGATTTTATTTTTAAATACGTTCAATTTAACAGAATTGAAATAATAATAGATAACGTATTCTCTTATAAAATAATGTTGTATTATAAATACTAAAACGCAACGCATAACAAAGTATGATGCCCGTTTAAAATTCAATTGATCACTTAAAACCATCGTAATAAATTAAAAGTACTCATTTACCAAGTGTCGACGTAATATAATCTCATTAAGTATATAGATATGTTAAGTGGGTTAATAAAACCAAGTTGCTATAAATAATGCGATTTAGATAAAATTATGTCATTTTTCTAAATTAGAAAAATATATTGTTTCAATTTTGAACGGTAACGGTATTCATCAATAACGTCAAGTGGGTTACTCAGTGAAAAAACCGCATCCGTTGCGGCTTATAAAAATTAATGTGAATTCCTAAGATAATTAAAGATCAACTCCAAAAAAATCAATGTCTTTTATTGTAAATTAGGATACTTTTACAACTAATGTATCTACACATAGGACCACAAAAATTAAAATAGAACAATAAAATATTGTTAAATTAAAGTCCATTCAATGAGCAAAGATCAGTCTGATCCAATCACAGGCCAGATTTCTGGAATTATAGAATCATTTCTTAAACCTTAACAGTAAAACCACTTCTTATTGTACAACTACACTTTACAAATTAAGAAATGCAACCACATAGATATCATTTTTGAATGCATTACTGGAATACCTTAGATTTAACTAACATGTTTCAAATTTATGTCTACTAATACTTTTTTATAGTTTAATTATATTTATAAATAACTGCCATTAGCTAAATCCATATTCAAATATAACAGATTGTGTATAAAAACGGTATGCAAAATAGTTTGTATGTTTATTTAGATTAGTAATGGGCATCTGCAAAATTTAAAACGAAACTATATTTGTCAGGAACCTAAAAATTAAGATTCCCGTATTATCAATGTAACAAATTATATTTTTCATATATTTTGTTTTATATATATATATATGTATATTTTTTAAATGAATAACTGAAAACAATTTCGAAAATAATGCTTAACTCGTGGTCCCATTTTGAGTGTGATTGTTGTTGATAGATTGCTTATCGTTAATGATTTCATGCTTGATTGTTTTATTTGCCTCTTCTGATATGCTTTTGCGAGCGGAATTTCTGCGATTTCTCGGTTTTCTGTGAAAATTAACGTCTATCGAACCCTTAGGAATGAATGTGGTCCATTCGTTCGAATTTGAGTCGAGGTATTCGATTGTATTTAAAAAGCTTTTTCCTAAGCAAAAATAATTAATCCGTTGAGGTTGAAATAAAAATCAAATATTTACCCGAAAATCCGCCTACAGCATATAAGCGATCGCCAACCACAGCTACTTCGACGTTAGCTCTTGGTGTTGTCATACTAGGTCCAACTACCCAATTACCTGTGTCTTCGTCAAAGACTTCGGTCGAGTTTAATGAATGAGAACCGTCTGAACCACCTACTACAAAAAGCTTATTGTTAAAAACAGCAACACCGCAACCGCGCCTTGCTGTGATTATCGACTTCGACACGTTCCAGACATCTTCTATTGGGTTGTAAACTTCCACGGAGTTTAAGCAGTTCCATGCGTCACATCCACCAATTGCATAAACCATGTTTTTGTATGCGGCCACACCAGCTTGGTAACGACCTGTAATCATTTTGAGTAATATCGAAATATAGTCCCTTTATATTTCGATACCTGTATTAAGAGAAGCAATAGTTGACCATTTAGACGTTTCTGGAGTGAAAATATCACACTGTTTGATGCCGACTTGACCGTTCCACCCGCCGACGCAATAAATGACACCTCCGAGATCGCACACGCCAAGATTACTTCTGGCCAATGGTAACCTAGGCATATTTGTCCACCTCCCTAAATAAAAAAAAAATTAATGTGGATTGAAATTTCGATTGGATGTAATTACCAACTGACAAATCGAGCATTTCGACGGTGTCCAGTTCGGTTGTTCCGTTGCTACCACCAACTGCGTATACTTTATCCCCAAGAACGGCAACCTGAAATCTTCCTCTAGCTTCCCGCATGGAAGGAGCTAATTTCCACGAGTTTGTTTCTGGAATGTATTGTTCAACGCTTCGAAGACATTCGATGCGATCGTATCCACCTAATTAATTAATCATAATTAAATTTTAGCCCGTTAACTCAGCGAACTTATACGATATATGCCTGACGTCACAAGGTAAACCTGAGACAGGAATAAAAGTATAAGATGTTTTGAATAACCCGTTATGCTCCCAGTTTACTGAGTCAACAGGTATCTACTAAATTAATTTTAAAATAAATACATGGCTTCTCAGAGATATTATTTATTTTGTATAGCTTCGAAGCCCTAGGGCAGCAATTTCAAGCTAATTTTATTTACGTATGTTTCTAAAAGGAATTATTTCAGGCAGCAAATAAACAAAGTATACAAGATTTTTAAAGTACCTATATAATTAGAAAGAAATTTTATAAAAAAACTATTTTTTTTATCAACTATTGAGAATTAAAATTTGTATTTCATAAGAAATTAAACCGAGATGAAGTAATTTGTTTTTAGACGTTTTAGTGAAGTTTTGAAAATACAAAATTGAATTTTAATTTGAATAGAGTGATTATTAAAAAGGCATAATGTTTAATATTATTAAATTCTTTATTGAAAATAAAAAGAAATTCAGCTAGTTTGTATTGAAACGTGTCAAACATTTACTTGTAACGCACGGGATGCTTAAGCACCGCTTTTTTGAGGGGTAGGGGTTATAAAATGCCAAAAATATTCTTGCTACTAATGCTTGCAACTCGGTATGTCACATTGGTGGTGTTATTTAAGAAAACTTCAATAAAAGCATGTAGAAACCGCGTAATTTTAATGAACACCCCACACCTCTCCTAAAAGAAAATTCGAATAAAACTTACCGCAAACCAAAAGAGTATTTTGCAAATTTCCACAACCGACAGCACATCTCGCCGAAGACATATTTTTGATGGTGCAATAAAGATCTGGTTTTTCTTCGCTCGCGCATCTGCTCGATTCGGGAGTTGATACGGGAGAAGGAGTTGTAGGAGTGTTCAACCTAAAAAAAAAAGAGGAAACCTCAAATTGTATTGGTTTTGTCGAAAATTTACCTTAACTGAACGGATAAGGTCGCCAACTTTCCGCCTAAAGTAACCAAAGCTAACGTACAATGTTCGGCGACTTGATAAGTAGCGATCAAATTCCAATCGGGTTCGCATTCTGCTTCGATTTCTTCTCCAATTTCCCTCGAATAAATGAGAACGCGAGGTTTGATGGGCTGACTTAAAAATTTACGTTTGTTTTTTGAGTTTGGCTGGCCAGTTTTAGACGACATTTTCTTATAGTCTTGAACGATTTCAGTGTCGCTGATGTCTCCTGACGGTAATCCCAAGCAATCCTGAAGAGAATTGTCGATGGCGAGATATAACATAAACGTTTTTTCTGATAACGACTCGATGCGTAGAGATTCTTCTGTGACTTGGCGCTTAATCCATTCGAGGACTAATAAGCATAAAGAATTGTGATTAACCAAAGACATTTCTTCTCGTGATTGGTTTAAGACTTCTATTCGGGCGCAGAACAAATTTAGAAGGTTGGAGGATTTGCTGATTTTCTCGAACTACAAAAATTCGAGTTATTTTAAGAATTTCTCTAAAAATATCTTACTTCTTTAGCGATATAACTATCGACTTCTTGGATAAATTCTTTGTTACGGGCGATACCAGGCAATGAACGAACATCGACGCAATTATCGACGGATAAATGTGTGATTAAATATTGAGCGCATTTTCGGGCGACGCGGTCCATCTTTAAGTGACACGCCGCTAAATATACCGCTTTCACCTGCAATCGTTCGGTTAGTACGCGTTTATTAATAAGGGTGAATTAGCATATTACTTGATGAGATAAGACTTTCAGCTTTGACGTGTAAGCATAGTCGACAAGTAATTCGAATGCGCTTTTATCGAATCCGCCATTCAGTCTATACGTAATGATATTTTCGTTTCTCTTTTTATCTTGGTCTGTGGTGAATAGTTCGAAGAGGTAAGGTGAAACGCTAGCCAAAACCGCCCGGTGAGCGTGAATTTCGCCGTTACCAATCTATAAACAACAAATTCATATTAGACGAAGCAATAGCTATTTGAATTTGTTAGTAAACAAAATAAAAGATATAAATAAATAAAAATGTTACCAGCGATTATTATTGATAACGCTCTGTAAACATAGAAAAATTAAAAAATTCCTTAAAACTAAATTTTCCGTTTAAGTTCCAAGCACGAATTATACATTAATAAAATTAATATAAATTACAATTGAAAAAGAAACTTTTCCTCTTTAATTTATACAGCAATATATATAAATCATTACTTGGAATATGTAGTAGCAAACCTTTGGTTATTTACCTAATGTTCTAGAGAATATTTCTGAAAACACAGAAAATATTATTTTCTTGTTTTTGTCAAACACAAGAAACTAAAAGAAAACCGGTATGTTGTCGGAAAATAAATTAATTTTTTGGTAAATTTTGAACTACAACTTATTTCTTTATAAATAATCCAAAACTACTCACTACATATTAAAATAGTATTTATGTTGAAGTGGGATCCATAAATGTCTGGCCATAAACATTTAAAATTTCGACATAAATTTCAGTCATACATTGCAAAAATAATGTGTGATCGGTGTGATTTAGTACATTCTTTAAAATAATTTTTGAAGTGTGAGTTGTAGTCAAATTGTAGAAATGAATGACTGAAATCTGTAAATTTCTTTGTTTTACAGCCAGTACACGTACATGAAGAATAACATCACAAAAATGCCGATTTTTCCTCATCTTGTTCAGTGAAAGAAGGGTGTTGGTCTGTTGAAGCTCATCTACATATACCAAATGCAAATTGATCACTTCCTCTTCTTCCGGTAGTTCGACAGGTTCTCGCGAATCTAGAAACAAAAAAATAATGTAGGTGAAGTTACACTCATTCTCATATTACATTTTGCGGGAATATTTGGTTGGAATACAAAATTTAAACTACCGAGTGAAATTGTTGAAGATAAACCCGGTTCCGGATCCGGTTTGTGTTCTATTTTAAATCACCTCTGATAAAACACAATAATTGTTAATTTATTTTTAAAAATACTACATACTTATAAGTAACGAAAAGGTTTTCGAAACAAACGAGATTTGATTTAAGTGAATGTGCGTCACGATAAACATAAGTAGGAAACGCTGAGTTAAAATTGAGTTATTTTAAACTATAGAAATATCGCTGACGTACTTTTAAATATACGTGCAATCGAAATTTAACAGACTATTGTACTTTTTATCTTTTCAAAAAATAAAAAATGATAGCGTATCTCATAAAGCAAATATCTTCTGTATGGGAAACATTTTTTTCAAATATTTAAAGTAGGAGGCACTTCAAGGAATGTATTCTTCCTATGTAATTAAATGTGTATTAATTAGAATAATAAAATAATTTGCTATACTTTGTACCTGAATAAAGTGTAATAATGACAACAAGTAATTAAATTACACTTTCTTGCATTAATTTTGATTAGATTAGAACGTTTCCGGTTCCTAAGCATACTTTCTTTATATTGGAACATATTCATGATTGGATTGTAGATTGTTCTGCAAACATTGCTCCAGTTGCAGTTTAATAAAACTGATATTGGTTTTATCAAAGGCGGATGTAAGTCGGTGCTCCGAGAGCAAAACTAGTAACACTCAAGTTTGGTTTCATTTGTGCTATTCTGGCTATTTTAATTGTAGTTTTCAATGATTGTAGGAAAAAAATGTTTCAAAAAGTTATTAATTTATTAACGGACCTCTACGTCACTACCGCATACAATCAAACTCTACTTTCAGTATAGATATTGATAAAGCTCGCGTAAATAAACTGCTATGAAATTTTACAAATACGTATGTAGAACATACAATTCTAAACAACACATTAAAAAATAAAAAGTTCCAGTTGAAGTTATCAATTTATTAAAGAAGTTTTAAGTCACGTCGCACACAATCAAGTGTTACATCCAATCTCAATTTGTCAAAAAATAGATTAAATAATAGGTCATAATTCCACAAACTAAACTGTATTAATTTATCAAACAAGTTTTATGTCAGCACCGCGCACAGTTAGACGCTGCCTTCAATCTGAATTTTGTCGATATGAAGTTTCGTCGTGAACAGCTAATTTCTTATACAGTTGTGGTTGTCATATAATTACTCATTATTCACGTACTTAATTATTATGTTTTAAATTATTAGTATCATCTAAACCAGCCATGTCAAACTCAAAGTCACTGGTGGGCCAAAAGTATGAAGACCATAGACTAGGTGGGCCGCAAAACCTAATCTTAAAGAAGACAAACTACTGAAAAACTTAACGAAAAAAAGTACTATTATGTTAGAAGTATATTTATTAAATTTCCAATAAAAAGGACATTACAAAAACTTACAAACATTAACTTCTTTTGCCAGATATTTGACATCTTTTGTCTTTAATTAAGTTGTCTATTTGTGGCGTGAATTTATCGGCGGAAATAACTTTTAAAACTGCGTCCAAGTGTGCGTCCGTCAATCGCGATCTTGCGGGAGACTTGTTTCCTTTCATCAAAGAAAATAATTGTTCACACTTATAGGTACTTCCAAACATTGACAGGATTTTACAGGCAAGTTTTCTCATTTCTTGGTATTGAAAAGGCAAGTACTTATAAAATTCGAATGTACCAACACTATCAAATTTTTCTTTTAAATGGGTTTGACACTGAATCTCAATCACTTCCATCTGCAAGTGAGGGGAACTTTATCAATATCGATAGTGAAAAGACCAGTAAATAAAGAAAAATTGTTTTCTTGGGACTTAAAATCCTGAAAACGCTTTTCAAATTCTGACAGAAGGCTTCCCATTTTCTCTGTATACATTTTGTATGATATTGGGCCACTTGTACTTTCCTGATACGCCTTGCAAGTCGGAAAATGTGACAGATTATCCACCGCTAACTGGTTTTTCCACAGCATCATCTTACACTTGAAAGCTTTAACATGATCATGCATATCTGTTATAACTTGACGTGGTCCTTGCAATTTCGTATTTAAGTCCGACAAGTGTTTTGTGATGTCTACCATAAATGAAAGATCTTGTAAAAAAGGTACGTCGGATAATAAGCTGACATCTTGTTCTTTCACTTCCATGAAAAGGCGTATTTCTTCTTTGAGTTTCCAAAACCGATCGAGAACCATAGAACACGAAAGCCATCGCACTTCTGCATAATAAGGTAAACCAGTGTACTCACTTTCTAAATCACGTAAAACGCACAAAACTGTCGCTGATTCAAGCCACGTGACCTTATGAAGTTTATCATTTTTTTCACTGACTTTAAAACGCTTTCCAACTTGATCACTTTTGAGCATAAAACTTCTTGGTGGATTATGCAATGAACATGATGAAAATCTGGTTTGTCACTGCCCGTTTCTCTGATATTTGTTTGTAATATTTTAATGAAGCCATTATTTACTCCAGTCATTGAAGGAGCTCCATCTGTTGCAACGGAATACAGTTTTGACAAATCTAAATTGTACTTTTGCAGAAGTCCATAAACAGCATTGAAAATATCCTCCCCAGTTGTTGTATCATGCAATGGTACTAATTCCATCAATTCTTCATAAACGTTGATATCTCTATCAACAGCACGAAGAAAAACAGCGAGTTGCGCCACACCACACACATCTGTACTTTCGTCACAGGCAATAGAAAATGCAATGAAAGAGTCTGATTTTGTTTTTATCTGTTCGCTTATATTGGCAGCCAACTCGGTAACTCTTTCAGCGACAGTATTCCGGGACAAGGATATATTTTGAAAAGCCTTCACGCTCCCGGGACTTACAATTTCCGTGGCCTTTACAAGGCACTCTTTATAAATTCACCTTCAACAAATGGTTTTGAGTGTTTTGCGATCAACTCCGACAGTACGTAGCTCGCTTGAACGGCAGATTCATTTTCTTGCTTTGGACGTGTAAACATAAGCTGTTGATCTTTTAACCGTGATTTTAACTCTTTTAACTTTTCGTTTCTAATCATGCCTGTATACTTGTCAAACTTAGTTTTATGACTATCATAGTGACGTTTTATATTATATAATTTTGGGACACCGACTGTACTGTTACAAATCAAGCAAATAATTTTGTCTTTCACTTCACAGCAAAAAACTCTAATTCCCACTTTTCTTGAAAGATACGATGCTCATCTCCAAGTTTCCTCTTACTTCCACTTGGTTTTGAAACAGACATGTTAAAAACTTTACCCGAAATAAATAACAATAAGTACTGTTACGTGTTGTAACAATAAGTACGCAACTAAACTCGCAATTCTATCGCAACTGACTCATAACTGACTGAACAACTGAACTGAATCGAGCGGTATTGGCTTATATACGGATTGTGATTTCTCGACAGTTCTTTCCAGAATGTTCAGGTAGCGTCATCTGTGTTCTCGGGCGATAGAACTTTCCGGAACAAGCCAGGCTTTTAGGTTGAGCGCGCATCTTAGTTTATCATCACAGTACTTTATTTTCGGTTTTTAACAGGCTCGCGGGCCGCATTACATGGCTGTTTTCAAAATTGATTCGGGGCCGCAGGGAAATGCTCAGTGGGGACCCGCGGGCCGCATGTTTGACATGGCTGATCTAAACAAACTATGGTTGTACAAATTTTCAAATAAATTTAGGAGCCCCACGAAGATTTAGGCAACTGACACGTATCTTGATTATAGGGAATATTTACTCTACTGATTACCCACATAGGTAATCATGGTTTACGATATGTCCATTATACAATGAACATGTAATGCTTGCTATTAAGACACGAGCAATGGCATTATGAAATGGTCGAATTTCCTGGTGTGTTGCGAACCAATACTTTGTATGGTCAGTGACTTTTAGAAGTTAACCTATTACGTTATTCTCCGTAAGTGGTTTTTAAAGCAGACCCGGTAGATGTAGGAAAACGATTGAAAAACATAAGTTTTTTTAGTTTACTGAGAGTACAGTCACTACTAGTTATAATTTGTATAACGATGAGTACTTAGTTCGAGTTTACATTTCGCAATGACTCGCATTGTGTCATCTAGATTTGATTGGAATTTCTTCTACTTCCGATGTTGATGATTTCTACTTCGCAGATTGTATTTATACTTTTTCAAAGGGGGCGTCGTTCGCATCGCGCCGGTCAAGTGCTAATCTTCGTTAGGTGCTCTAGACTCTAGCTAGAGGATCGAATGGTTAAGCCTCAGAGTTTCTTCTTTTCTGTTGAAGTTTCATGGATGAGCTCTCTAACCAATCTGTTGTCTTAAAAACCGAACGCTACAACCGAAAAATTATTAAACTCCTTGGTCCGGCAAGCTTCTCTACTAGGCGATACTCAAAAACTAACTTTGAGAACCGGTGTTTTTTCTTTACTTTTCTGTTAAACAAAATCAACTTTCACGTCCCGCATCCTCATTCTAAAAATTACACCTCATTTTATAGAGATTTTAGCAGAACAGATGTACTTAAAAAAGCACCGATAACGAAAGCATGTGAACTTTTTAATGAAATTAGCACTTCTTGCGACCTTCATGTCAACTCTATTCTGATTATTGAAGAAATTGCTCTTGATCACTTCCATAATAAGTAGGTAGTGCATATTTATTTAAAGTTTCATTAGCATAATGTTATATGCATTAATAGTTGTGGAATGGACTCTTCAACGAGGAGGGGCATCAAAAAACCACTAAGGCGTTTTTATGACGAAGTTTCGTGCAACGAAGTGTCTCTGCTCATTGAAGAGTCCATTCCACAACTGTTAATAGAAATATGTGAAAAGATTCTTTGAAAAACGGTTTGGATGAAATGAAAACAAAAAAACAACAACTATTAATAATCACAAATTTCCAAAACAGATCAGAAGAAAACACAATAACAGAATTACAAGAAATCATATGGAACCTCAGGAAAGTAGAAGTTAAGAAACAAGAAATACTGAAATCCCAAAATTTATGAGACTACCAACTTCTCTATTTAATCTGTGATTTAATCTCATTAATAATTTACATATCACAACTCTTTTTAAAGAAGCCTGATATTTAATATGTAAAAAGCTTTAGTTGTACAAAGATTTACTATTCGAACGTGCTACAGCTACACGATAGCACTGGCGGCAGTAGATGTCGTCATCATGCCATCTTATGATACTATATTTAATTTATTGTATGTTCTTTAGATCAAAGTCTTACCAGTAATACCGACTATCACAAACAGATTATAGACGACCCTTCTTGATTCTTGATAATTAAGACAGTACCCCTCCTAAATAATTTTAAATCACCAGATAACATTATTAAAATACAATCGTAACCGGACAAATCTAGAAAAAACGAAACCTACTTAACTGTTGGCATGAAAGAGTGATGACGAACTTTATCGTACAAAGAAATTATATGACCTAAAACCAAATACGAAAATAATAACAAATGTGGAAAAACATTTAGTTTGAACTAAGAACAAATATCGTCTTCTGAATAATCAGATTGTGTAATCTGACGTTAAACAAATTTTTTAAAAATTACGTCCATTTTCATTAATAATAAAGCTCAAATCGTCACAATGACTTTAATAAAGGTTCAAACTGACCATTAATAAAAATAATTCCCGATCTTAAAAATGAGATCTGTGTTATGCAACGGTTTCAAAACTGTTGGTATATTATAATTAAGCAACGGCCGTCCGATGTAAACACGATATCTCAACAAGAACAACTTTGGCATGTACAATTGGCAAGTTAATTAGATTTAGGTCATAATCTGAAGAATAAAAATTGCTTCTAATTTAAATATTCACAACTTTTGCTTAAATAATTGTTTAATTCGGCAAATAATTGCAGAGATACGAAGATCACGTGCCATGTTTTGTTTTAACAATATCTTCAAAAACATTAATTGATAAAAAAAGAGGAAAGTTATTATAAATTTGGTTGTATAAAAAACTGAACTGTTTTTTCCTGTATTCTATTTTTAAACATATACTATTCCTTGATCTTTTATGAGAAAAATTGTTGTTTAAGAAGACGAAATTTTTTAAACAAAGTATTTATTAAGTAATTTCAAATGATCCGAAAAAATCTAAACGAGTGCTTGTGTCCACTTAATGTAAAAGGATATCAAAACATTTACAACAATGTGACTAAAATTAGTGCAAATCGTATTGAAAGAACGATAATCGCTATGGCACTATCGTTAAAAGACGATAATAACAGGAAAAGCAATTACAAAACCACTTAATGTTTTGTGTCCCTTTAGCGTAAGCACATGCTAAAACAAATACTTTATTTAGGATTAATAAGTACATGTTTATTTATTTCTAAAGTTCGCATAGAGCATAAGAAAAAATAATGTCCTTCTTGAACTTCGAAATGAAGAGACAATCGTATAATACGTATTTGATTTTTTTGTAGACGTCATTAATTTTTATGTACAACATCAATTAGTTAATTAACAAACAAGCAATTCGTTTTAGGTAAAAAGTTTTTTAATGTTAACATCCTCACTGATTATGACATTGTTTCAATACAGTCTATTATTTGGTATAGTTCGTAATCGATCACAAACGTGTAAAGATACCGTTTAGACGGAGCGTTTTTATACCCGTTTCGTCAAATCGAATAAATTATTTTACCTGTGAATTAATGCTTTTTCTAGCTTTTGCCTCACGTTGTGCGCCAATAATGTACGTGATGAAATATGCGTAGATTCTAAAAGCTCTGTCGGCTTCTCATTTCCTTGAACTGACACTAAAAGCCGAAATGTTCGAAACAGAGGAAAAAATATTTATTTGCAATTAATAACATTTTCTTTTCATACCTATTTTTTTGTATAATTAATAATATTGGAGATATTGTTAAATAAATAGTGTCACGTGATTGTCACATCTCAGTAATTACTTATTGGATCAAAGAATGGTTGTGCATCATTAAGTTACAAATAACTTTAATTTGAAAAAAAATAAACTGCAACCATTTCAAGAATGGAAAAATCTAATAAGGTTAACGGTAACGGTCCTTTTGGCTAGATAAATTATTCCAGAATCTAATCCGATCTGCGGTATTATTAACACCTACATTTTTTAAAAATCAAACCAATGGTTTTATCGATATCGTATTTACATACGGACAGAATTTTTGTTTTATTAAACATAACTGTTGCGCTACTCCCTGTCTTATACAGGGTCACTGATGGTCGATGGTAGGTTAGACGTTTATGGAAAACGGGGCATAGACACGATCTATCTTTCTAAAATATTTTCAGTTTGGCGGTGTTGCCGCTTCTAATCAAAAGTAGTAACAACTTGTTAATTTTAAATGAAACACCCTATATATTATTTAATTTTTAGAATTGCAATATCTTACTGACAATTTTTTTTGAATAGTTCCCTATACCTGTCTACACCAGTTTTCGAGACAATAATTATTTTAGGTTATTTTTTTCAAAATATGATCCTACCAAAATTTAAATTTAGCTGCTATTTGAACCCGTATAAGGCTGAAATTTTAGATGCAGCTTGCTACAGTCTCGTATTTTTATTTTATTTTATACAGGGCGGTTTAAAATTAATGATTTTGAAGTGACATACCAAAAAGGTCAAAATTTTATTTTTTCAAACAGAACACCCTGTATATTACTTGAAATTCTGATAGACAATTAAAATGCCTTCGAGTTGATATAGCATAATGGTATAGCTAATTCGTCAACTTTTTGAAATAATAGCAATAATGATTAAAAATCACATCGTCTTCACATAATTTGCATTAGTTAGCCATGTGCTTTGCCAATTGCTCAATTATTCATTGTGTTTGACAGATGTCGAAGTTTTGAGATTGTGATTTACTACTTAGTACGTATTCAAAAACAAATTACAATAGAGCGAAATAATTACTTGCATGGAGTTTTGATTAATCTATTTATTCTTCATGGAGAATGTGACAAAATTGTAGCAAGAATATGTAGGAAATTCAATCACATGTATTCTGATTTGCAGCCAATGAACGAAAGAAAGTTTATTGCGAATACAGGAGAACTTTATCAATTATGGTTCTAAGGTTAAAGCATAAACTTTCTTTCGTTCATTGGCTGCAAATCAGAATACATTTCATTAAATTTCCTACATATTCTTGCCACAATTTTGTCGCATTGTCCATCATGAAGAATAAATAGATTCATTAAAACTTCATGCGAGTAATTATTTCGCCTCATTGTCATTTGTTTTTGAATAAGTATTAAGTAGTAAATCACAATCACAATACAAATTCGACGTCTGTCAAACACAGTGAATAATTGAGCAATTGTCAAATCACATGGCGTTCCATGTTTTTAATCATTATTGCGATTATTTCAAAAAGTTGACGAGTTAGCTATACTACTATGCTATATTAACTTGAAGGCATTTTAATTGTCTATCAGAATTTTAAGTAATATACAGGGTGTTCCATTTGAAAAATAAAGTTTTGACCTTTTTGTATGTCACGTTAAAATCATTAATTTTAAACCGTCCTGTATAAGATAAAATAAATTTATTTAGGTAGCTGTTAAATACAAGGCTTTTGCAAACTGCATCTAAAATTTTAGTCTTATATGGGTTCAAATAGCAGTTAATTTAAATTTTGGTTGGATCACATTTTGAAAAAAAATAACCTAAAATAATTATTATCTCGAAAACCGGTGTTGGTGTAGATAGGTACCTATAGGAAACTACTCAGAAAATTATCAGTAAGAAATTGCGATTCTTAAAATTGAATAATATATAGGGTGTTTCATTTAAAATTAACAAGTTGTTACTACTTTTGAGTAGAAGCCGCAACACCGCCAAAATGAAAATATTTTAGAAAGATAGATCGTGTCGATTTATGACAATAACCAAACTTTCAGATTACTCCTATGTCCCGTTTTCCATAAACGTCTAACCTACCATCGACCATCAATGACCCTGTATACGAGATGTTGAAAATTATACTTGACGCATTAGACAATTTTATATGGCGTGGTAAATAACGAAACTCTTAGATTAAAATCTGAAGTATCAAGTTGATAATCACAATAAAGATCAATAGCCTTTTATGATAACGCAGTTAACCGATAATCAAAAACAAGATTTTGAATTTCAAAACATACTTTTGTTCAGTAACTTCACTAAAAAAATGCTGAAAATAAATGTCTGCCCGTTTTTTCTGTCTCTAATAAAAAAGGATCTTTCGAAAAGAAACCAAACTCGAATGTTCGAGTTGAATAAAATTGCAAGTTCACAATTTTTTAATTGAATCAGCTCCTCAATGGAGTTACTTCTCCCGATAAACTAAAAATATTGTACCACATTAACACAAATAACTCCGGCAATCCAAACAGAAGAAAACCTTGTTCCTCGATATATCAACTCACAGACTTTGGGGTAGCTTTACGAAGAGGACAAGTCAACATGAACTTATTAAAATAATCTGTAACTACTAAAATATAACAAAAACCTTTACTGCTCCTAGGTGAGGGCCCAATAATATCCGTTGACAACACTTGAAAAGGACGAATTACCGAGGGGCGTGATCACATTAAGACAGCTGGACGCTTTTGCTCAATTTTTGTTGCCATGTTCTGATGATGTTCTTCACGTCAGCCATCATCTTCGACCAATAAAATATCTCTAACAATTTGTGATAAGTTTTGAAGACACCTGGATGACTTGAAGCAGTACAACTATGAACAACAACAAGTAATTGCCTACGTAATTCTTTACAAACTGAATTGAACGAGACCAACAATTAGGAACTACGTTATCTTTACCCTTAACGATGTGTAATCTGAAAGTTGTGTTGCTGAACTCTCAATGACCAGCGATTCAGTCGAGAGACACGCCCATCATCAAAAATTTTTTGCGATAACATTGAACCTAGAACATACGAACTCGCAACACACTGAATGTAAAAAGGGACCATAAAATCAGAGCAGCTCAAGATGCGAACGCTAACAAGATACTCTTCAACACATCAGAAAGAATGATCACATTCAGGAGTCAAATCTTATTGTTGACTTTTTTGATAATTTCTTCAAGAAATTCGTGAGAAGATTGATAACATCTAAAAAATTCCGTTTAAATTGGCGATACCAACTCGCTATGCCTACGAATCACCTTCCATTTTCAACTTTAACTGGTGTAGGAATATTCAAAATGGCTTATCTGGACCAACCTAAGACAATGTTTATCGGTAACGTGTCCCAAGTATTTCAGTTCTAATTTACTGACACTTATCTTTAGAAATGGTAATTCCTGCACGAATTAGTTTATCAAATACTTTCGTAATTGTTTCCACACGCACATCAAAATCAGATAAAATTACTATAATTCGTAAATGTAGACGAAACAAAAAAAATCTAAATCGACACCCAACACTCTAAAATAAGGCGCTGCCAAGTGGCATAAGGAAGAAGGTACGCATCTTTTTTAGTAACGCTATTCAACTCTCTAAAATAGACAATAAAATAGCAACAAGCAAAATGGGAGTCGACTTGAATGTACGAAATTCATACTTTCCGTTAATGTATTTCACTTCTTTTTTCTTCCATTATTTAGAGATGACAGTACAGTTTCAGTCGACCAACATAGATCATATTCCTTACGAAAACCACGTGGAATTGATTTCTTTGCTGCACATTTAATAGCACTTACACTGTCCGAAACCGGTGGTATCCGTCTAAGAATATAATCCAGAGATGTTCTATAATTTGTCCAATTAGTTTTTTGAAAATTCCACCTTATTTTTCTTAAAAATTCTACAAACAGGATTTAGGTCTGGTCTTTTCACCTCCAGTTAATTTTATCTGTCCGTTAATTACCTTGGAAACGTGACTATCTAATGATTTGATAGGCTCAAAACTGTGTTTCCAAAGTAGTTAACCGACTGATAAAGTTAACCGGAGGTGAAAAGACCAGACCTTAAAGCCCAGTTTGTAATAACAAAAGTTCATATTGAAAATTTTTTAATAACTATGTCACGATTCATCGACACTAAACACAGGTCCGGGCTATAATCGTTTTGCCATCGGCCGGAGTAGAATGTTTAGATGTATACTAAATGTATGTTTTGAAACTCCATCCATGTTTGCAACGTTATTCCATTGGTATCGTTGTCTTTGTAGACCCATAACGTACTACGACAATTAAAGTCACCATATACAGTGTGTCCAGAAACCATTCTGCCAAACGAAACTACAGGTACTAGAGGTTATTTCATACTGATTTAACTCCAATTACCTTCATCCTAAAATGCTTCCTAAGAGAGCTATAGCCCTTTAAAGAAGACATTGTTATAAGAGTTTTCTTTAAATCATTCAAAATTTTGTTACTTAAAAATTTTAAATTTTGTATAATTAATAAAGCAAAATAAACAAACCCGTCATTCGCTGTAATAATTTTTTTTACAACCACTACAAGCGTATGTAGGTGGAGACCAACGTGTATTTTTATTAAAAATGTTTTATTTATTATTTTTTTTGTATCTGACACCAAATTTGAGAACTTCAAGATAATTTTCATAAAAATGTTCTCTTCTTTGAAATCGATATTATGAAACGTTTACGTTAAGTCACAAAAATGAATTAGCTCATAAAGAGCAGACAATCATGAACAATAATTGGCTTCAGCACGCCGTACATTAACATTCATCAGTTGACTAATCAATATGAATGTAGAGTACATGGAATTCGTATAATGAATCGAGTAGGTGTGCGCTCGCACAAGTCATAAGATATTAATAAGAGATTGTATCTGTAATTCTGTAGTATCAAGTTGGCTTTGAAAAATCAATAAAATCTACAAATACTGATAATAAAAGTCGTAAGTATTAAGTTGTTTACATTGTTTTGGAATTTTTAAAATAATTTTATATCGTGAGGGTATAAAACAACTGTTATGTTAGAAACACAAAAAGTTTAAATTTATTTTTCTCGAAAACGGTTCATGATAACGATTTCAAAGAAGAAGACATTTTTATGAAAATTATATTG
Organism: Abscondita cerata; assembly: GCA_030710515.1. Taxonomy (NCBI): domain Eukaryota; kingdom Metazoa; phylum Arthropoda; class Insecta; order Coleoptera; family Lampyridae; genus Abscondita; species Abscondita cerata. Next base: position 813,735 of record JALBCR010002259.1, read on the forward strand.
AATAAATTTGGTGTCAGATACAAAAAAAAGTAAAAATAAAACATTTTTAATAAAAATACCCGTTGGTCTCCCCCTACTGATACGCTTGTAGTGATTGTAAAAAAAAATTAATTAAAGCAAATGACGGGTTTGTAACCGTTTATTGATTATACAAAAATTGAAATTTTTAAGTAACGGCATTCTTAAATGATTTAAAGAAAACTCTTATAACGATGCCTTCTTTAAAGGGCTGTAGCTCTCTTAGGAAGCATTTTCGGATAAAGGTAATTTGAGTTAAATCGACATAAAATAACCTCTAGTACCTGTAGTTTTCGTTTGGCAGAAGAGATTCTGGACACCCTGTATACGCATGAATGAAGAACGACATTAAAATTTTCTGGCAAAGCTATTGGAGGAGGTTTGTACATATATACTAGTGTAATTCTTCTATTTTAGAAACTATAACGAGAATCCAAGAAATTATACTTTCGTTTTGAATGTTTTCTTTGACGTATGTAACTATTCCATAAAAATCTACTAATTAAAAACCTTTTACTACACCTTTATGAAATATACTTGTTTTCCACAGTGTGTTTCCTGTAAAAGTAAAATATCGACCCTATTTCTGAAACAAAGATTAGACAAGAAATCAGATTTATCCTTACTCAACCCCTCAAGATTAATTTGTAAAATGTTTGGTATGTACCCTATATTAGTGTGTGATTATGTGCTTGGAAAATAGTTTTCTTTTTCTTATTGTCCGGGTGGGTCTTCATGACCAGGACCGCAAACCTAAGTGGTGATTCACGGTAATAACATGATTTACTTGTCGAGCATGAAATACTGTTAAATACTGACCACTTCCATATTTTTTATTAGTATTAAAAACGCGTAAAAACACCCTCGAAAAACACTAAGGAATATTGACGTTCATAACGCTTTGCCTTAAAACCGCAATCTGTAGGGAAACATTTATTTTGGAGAAAAGTATACGTATATGATAGATCGGGAGCCATCAAGAAAATTGTCGTATGATTTGCTCTATGTCAAGGCTCTGGGGAAAGATGGCCAGTAATATTTCTTGCATGAAAATGCAAGTATCGCGATCGCGAGTGATGTCATCTTCCCGTTGGGGCAAAAGTCTTGAACGTGTCAAAAAAATACATGTTTTTGGATTTATTTACAATGACAGCCAAAAATTGGTTACCTATAATTGTTCTTAACCCTGTCAACTTCATTACTTGATTTTGTACCTATTAAAATACTTTGAAATTTTCAGTTTTTGGAACATAAATCTTAAAAATCATAATACTTATTTTTTTCTGTAAACGATTAAAATCTTACATAACAATAGGTTTACAAAATAAAAACTTTCTTAAAAAATTCAGTGCTTGAGAATACCTAAACACTTACAATTTGTTGAAAGGCAAACAGAATTTTATCTTCTTGTCCAATACCTATAGTCTGTATACTATTGGCGCGGAGTAGTAAATTATAATTGCTTGAAATAATTCTTTATTTTCTTGTGAAAGCGGTACTTCTACGGTTAAGTAAAACCAATAAATTCTAACCAAAATACGATCATTGTGCTGCTCTTGCAGCATATCGACCCATCTAGGGTCTGAGAACAATAGTTTAATCTGTGTAAACACGTTGCCATCAGCCCAGGTACTGACGAAACGAGAATCATAGCCGTAGATGTGGGTATTATACCAAGATACAAAAATAATGGTATATAATACGTAAGAAGTAAAATTTGTAATGTGATCTACTATACAAATAAAATAAATAACATATAACCACATAATAATTCATATCAAGGTAGATTTTAATATTATAATATATTTACCTACTAAAAATATGATTTTCCAAACGTATCAGGTACCTACGCCACTGCAATAAGGGAGATTCGATAATTCTGACAGGTTTATTACTCCGCGCCAATAGTATGCTGAGTATACATATGTATATTACGAATTTGCTCTTCATTTTTATACAATGCAACCGGTTTCAGTTGAAGACCCCTAAGCCAAATGTATACTTCCGACCCACGCCTCAATTTTTGTATAAAGCTGATTTTCAATTTGTAATTTTGTTCCGGCCCCTTGTATTATTGCCCCTTGAGGATTGTCTTGACCCTACGTTGCGATATGTTCACATATTATTTAGAAGTAAATAACATTATCTTTCTGACATTTTAACTTGTTTCGAAGTAGAATTAGGTTACAGTTTCCTATATATTTATCTAATCTGTTGGCATTGAATAAAAAAATTCTATAGCTCATTTTCTAAATGGAGTAACTAGAATCGTTTCCTGTATTAATACTTTTTTATTTATACGTAATCTACCATGTCTGAATCTGTATACGTAATTTCAGTTTTCAAAATTTAACATCAACAATAATAATAATAATAAAATATTTAATCAAGTACAATGCTTGCGTGTTTCGCTAAACAATGTACACAAAACATCTTAAATTACTTATTAACCTTGGAACATTTATAGTTTATAGATTTGTAATCAAATATGTCAATGACATAATAGAAAAAAAGTTAGGTAAATCATGCGATTAATTAAAATTTGCGTGCGTCCCTTAAAAGGTATTCTCGGGGGTGAAGTTGAAAAATTACTTCTTCCCTAATTGAAAGAGGTTTTTTGATCACGTAATCGTAAACGTGTCCCACATTTACTTTAATTGGATTAAATTACAGTCAATTACCTATACATTCACCCAAATACGATTTCTTATAAACCAATTGTGTAGGCTGTAGATATCCGAGATACCTAATTTAATAGTGAGAAAAATTCTAAAAAAAGGACTTGTTATTTTTTCGTACATTTTACAAAAGTTCCTTTTTGTACAAAAAAAAATTAAATACATTCATTCACTTTAGATAATAAACTTTAGTACATGTTATAACACTCAATAATATTTAAACTGCCTTGACGCTAAATTGAAGTAATAAACGGTTACTTAAATTTCTATTAGCGTATTAAGGCATTGACATTCATATTGTAGATTACAGACTTAAAACTTGCTCGTTTAATGATTCCCAGTACAAAGTTAATAATTGTTCCAACTACGTTTCATTAGATTAATAGTGTTTTAATAAAAAAAATGTCAAGGTCTCTCCATACAATTAATAATTGTATATTATTTAAAAAAAAAAATGTTTCCCACAAAACTGTTTTTCAACATAGTATATGCAGTATGTCCCCGAACCCCCGAATTATTATTTTCGATTTCTCAGAAAATTTCACTGTTGATAATTAGCCCTGCTTGTTATCAAACCCCTAAAGTGGAAATTACTTTTTATTTAACTCACACGGTTCTCGAGATAATAGCATTTTCTTCCTAAAAAATATTGAAATAATTCTCCTCTTTTTTCTGCACAGATTTCAATGCGAGCTCTAAATTCATTGAAACTGCGTCTTATTTCTGAGATTGAAAGGACTCGGCTGCATTTTGTATCCTATTTTTTAATTGCTCTTCATCACTGTGAACACAATTGGTTCTAAACGACCACACAGATAAAAGTCCATTACTGTGAGATCAGAACTTCCTACTGGCCATAAAATGTGGCCATCCGCTTGCTAGAGTTACTTCTAAAAATTACGAAAAAAGTCTAATCTAAGTTTTGAGAAAATAATCATATTTTATCACAAAACTTTTTAGTTAAATAAAGGATTTTTGTTTGGACATACTGTATAGTCTCACACAATTAAGCATTAGAAAAATAATTTCACAATCAGCACATTCAGGTTCGTTGTAATTTGAGCAGTTATTTTACTTATGTAGGTAATACTATTATCATACACATGCACGACATAGATAAGAAACAACAAAGTACTCCCGCTTGAATTGCTAACTTTAAACTGAAATAATTTTGTAATAATAACTACGCCGGTTTCTTTAGAGAAAGTTTTGATATTACGTAGGGGCAATAGAAATAAATTAGAATTAATTATGAGGTATACTTCACAGTCTAGACACAATAATTTGAATTTACATGCATCACAGTAAGAAAATTAAAATAATACAGTGATTACAATTAGTAAAACTTCTAAATGAAAAAATATATATATAATAGGAATTAATAAGATCTTGTGGGAAACCTGAGTAATAAAAAATACTACATTGAAAATAAATTGCGTCCGTAAAATAAGTAGAAAATATTTTTATGGTTTTACCACCAAACAACCAGCGTTTAACACAGAACTTCACATCGTTTCGATACTAAAAAAACTGTAAAAAAATACCGAAAGTGATATCGTGTTTACATACGGAAGGACGGCCCGCCGCTCAACAGACCGATATTTTTTTTATTCATTATGACCTACTAACTTTAATTCGTCGAAAAATATTAAAACAAGGGATGTTAAAATTTTCGGTTTTGAAACCGTCGCATTAATTCCCCATTTTATGGGAAGATGTAGAGTAAAATGTTTTAAAAAGAAAAAAATATGTATTTTAGCCACGTATTTCCTTTATAGTTTTGAAATCAATATTCATAATCAAAGTAGGTGTTACAACGACACATTCTTCGTCATTAATGAAACAGATCGATTTTGAAAATGGTAAAAGGCTCGGCCCGACAATCAATTAAAGTTTGAATTCGACATACGTTTAACATCATTTTTAAGCTTCTTTTTTTAATTAGTAATTAGTAAAAATCTCGTATGCAACACGTAACGATACAGGATTTTTTGTGTTAATTCAAATCCCCTTGGTTAGAAAAAGCTATTTTATTATTTTCTACGTTATAGTCCTTATACGAAATTTATTGTGAACGTTATCCAGAAACGGAAACAAGGTATTTCATTGTATGTACCAAATTAATTTTAGAAAAAAAACCGTACCTATAACGAAACTTGAACCTGAGACAATACAATAATGAGACAGACTTGTTTATCTCGACGCCAAGGAGACCGAATCGTAAGGAAGTTATAAAAATTATTATGTTAAAAATTTTGATTCAAAACGGATGGTTACTATTGAATATTGTATTGACATCCAAAGGTTCCAACTTAACAGAAAAAAACACAAGTAGTTATAATTCAGCAAAACCCGGTGCAAAGGCAACAAAAGAAAGGGTAGGAACTGATAATAGAACAAGAAAAAAGTATAGGCGCATTAAACTCACTGTTTAAGGATAGGATAGGTGAGATTGTTCTTTGTTTGAAATGAAAACCTAGCTGTAGTCGAAATGAATTGCCTACGTGAAGTGAACAAATTTCTAGAATGGATCATATTATTTTTTGTAACTGTAAATCTGTTAAAATTTAACGGTTTCTTTTAACAAATAACGATTACTGTAAAAAACGTTATAATTGTTACTGTCGTCATACTCATTAGTTAACGTAAACGTAAATGGGACTCTAATTTCTTATGCCAGTCGTGTAAAGCTGCATCTCTACATACCGAATTTGCAGTTCTTTACTAATTTAAACTCTCTGTATCTATAAAACGAGACGTTTTGGGCATATTTATCTAGTAAAAATTGTTTAATGAGATGTTTTAGTATCGAAGCAATGTGGGGATCTATACGAAATACTTGTCAACAAATTATTGGCTACATATCCGTTGGATTCAGGTGTAAATGTAGCAATATTTCAATAAATTAGTTCAAACAAAAAAAGTTGAAATTAATACAGAAGAGTTCCGCAAGAATCCGTTCTCGGGCCGATCTTACTCTATAATTTAATAGATACAAGTGTTACGTGAAACATACCAAAAACTAAGCGCTTGAAAAAAAATATGGCGTGTTTCGACAGATTAAATAAAGTCATCCTGACTTAAACATGATGAAAAGTTTAAACGGAGTAAAGACCAAAGCCATGTGTTCCATAGAAATTTAGTTGCAATATTTATATCAGGGAAAAATTAAGTAATTCATCTTGTCGAGTTGGCCAAGTATTTAGGTTTAATTGTAGAAATTCTTTGATTAATTAATTAGGGAATTAAATCTTTACACAGTGAAAAAGACGTATTTTGTTCTATTGAAGTCGCTTTTGAGATTCATCAGATATTCTATTAAACGAACCATTGCCATGAGCGTTTTAAAAATTTAAGTAAGCTTATTTATAGACGTAAACAAATTATATGCTCAAAATTTATATCGTACAAATTGTCTGTCACTCAATGTTAACTTAGAAACCGTTAATTAATCTGTTAATTTTAATGATGAAAGATTATGATATTGATGAGATATAATATCTCAAGCATAACAATACCTTATTCATCATATTTGTTTTTCCATGATTATTTTTTATCCTAGTATATTTTTCGTCGTGGCTGCCACTTGGACTAAGTCCATTAACCGTAATTATTGAGTCTAACAATAGTGCAGAGGCATGACATAAAAAAGTTCTGTAACCATCACAAATGTATCTATTTCCTAGATTAAAATAAAAAAATTAAACATTTTGGCCCTTCAAGTAGGATTTGCACCTCAAAAAGATATAAACATTATATGCAATGTAAATTACTTGGGAAATATTAATGGCATGTTTTTCAAAGGTGGAAACTTTAGTTCAAATGTTGAATCAAATTATAATTACGTTAGTCATCGTTATCTTCGAAAATTTGTTAAAATATTTATCATTACTAGCAAGAAGTAAAACAGAACTGGAGAAGACGGTAGGACGACTGGAGAAAGTAACCCAAACAATGGAACTGAGAATAAATGAACAAAATACATGAGATGGAATAACGATGACTATGAAACAAATAGGTGGTTCGAAATAAGAACAAGCGAAAAAACAATTTTTAACAGATGAAATAGAAGTACACCAAGCCAAGGGCCTACAAGACCTGAAGATGACCTTCAGAAAGTAAAGAAAGACATGTTAAATAATCGCGAAATTTTGCGGCAGGGCAGCTAATCATAACGTGATCAAGTCTCGTTCGTTCAAAAGTGTTTTTAAAGGGTGACGCCGAATAAATGTAAAAAAACATATTTTAAAAAAGAAACAGCTTAAGTTTCCTGAAGCCTGGAAAATTAAAGAACGCGCTGGTGCACTGGTTTTATAAAGATGAATCCTATGTTATCCGCTAGAAAACCTGAGGCATCCTCACTTACCGCCTTCAATAAAACCTCTGTGGGGTAATTCTTCGGCAGGCAACGTTTTGCAAAGATGGAAGTTAAAATCTTTATACTATAAAGTGGGTGTACTCCTACGGTATCGGTTTTATTTATAATATTACTCTTTTTAAGGATCTCCAAGATACATAAATTTAAACGTTTAGATATCTTGATGAAACGGAAGTTACAACAGCGCCACAAGTGTAAAAGAGCGAAAAGTAAATGGGCCAAGTAAGTAACGTAAAGTAATGGACGACAAAATCAAGATTGGGTACTTACGATTTTCGTGTTTTGCATATGATGACTGGAACATCACCCGAAGCTTAAGGACTGTTCGGATGACCACCAAAAACTTTTCAAATTTTTGAAAGAGAATGTGCGATGTGGTAAAAACATTGATGGACAATTGCGAATCTCATCTCAGCCTGCTAGGTGTTAATTTTTGAGGATCACAATAAAACCTTATCAATTTACGTTCCAAAGCGTGGAATAGCGCCGCTGAATGTCAAATCCGGTTTTTTTGAAATGTGGAATCGTGCCTTTAGCCGCTTTTGTTCTCATAACTATGTCGAAATATATTGAATCAAATGTTCAATACTGCTACAGATTCCTCCAAGAACTCGATGAAACGAAGAGAATGAACATAGCAAAGAAAACAGGTAAGGTATGGTTAAGAATATAATATTTAAAAAAAGAACACCTCGGCTAAAACATCGAAGATGCTGTCGACTTCTTAATTGTAAGAAATTGAATAAAAAAACAAATTGGTACCAAAATTGAAGGGTGTGCTGCATTTTAACACCCACCTATTGAGCTTCTATCTAGTAGCGTATTTTATATTTTTTATACTCTTATATTTAGAAAATACCTATGCTAAATAAAAAGTTTCTTGTTATTTATCAGCCCTTTTAGCACTATCAACTACTTAACCTACCTACCCCCACAACACCGTGTCCGAGGATAGAATGGACGAGTGTCAAATTTCTGACGTTTTCTTTTTCGAAGATACAATCCTTTAAAATTTTATACCATGAGTAATTAAACCTAAAGAATTGTTCTAAGTATCATTCTTAAAACAAAAATGTTAAACATTTAGTGGAGATAATTTATTTATTTTTCGTATGGTACATTATTTTTCATTATTATTTTGTGATGTAGGTAAGTGTAATTTATGATGTCTTAGAAGATGAGTATAAACCTGTTTAGTGTAGTGACGAAACCGTGTACAATTGTAGATTGGTTCGTCTTGGCAACACATTTCCTTCAGGGTTTAGGTAAAACCACCAAAACCTAAACATGCCCACCCTGATCCGCGTTAGTATTCTTCCAATTAGTAGAATAAAGAAATAGCAAACAAAATAATAGAAAAAGAGATACAAAATATTGCCAAACTTCAGATGTCCGATAAATTATGAATGTTTATAAACTTTAAACTTTATTACTGGACAATCCTCCACAATATGTATAACGGTATCTGCTTCGTTTCCACATTCACAATTTGGATTAGAAATCGCACCCCATTAAAACAACATACAGTTGCACTTGAATGATTGTTCTTATGCGATTTTTTAACTAAAATTTTTCTTTTTTCATCAAAGCCCGGGACTTCTACTGTTGGATCATCGATAAGAGGTTTATTGAAAACATCAACTCCAGACCATAATTTTTTCGACTCTTCAACTTCTCAATATCATTCTAAATTGGTAAGTTTGCATTTATCTCTTTCTTCGAACGTTCGATAGAATGATATTACAAAGAACTGGAAGCCAATCGAGAGGAATAGATTTAATATGCATGGTACAATTCAATTGTATATCGATTTATTTTTTATGATAACTATTCATCCAGACAGAAGCACAATATTGTGCTCTATAATAAACTAACGCCAATGCAGCTTTGCGAAGCGTCTTTGCATCTGTTGTTTCATCTAATTTTTGAATGGCTTGAGTTCTTGTTTTAACTGTTTTTTGATTTTTTCTAAATGTTCCTTGTAAATTAAAAACGTATCTAAAGTTATTCTCATAATCTGAGTTTAACTTGTATTATTAAAGAGAACATTAAGTTTTATACTTTTTTCTCTATTACTTAAATGAAAACAAGAAACCTACGTTTTTTTAAGATTGAGGCATAGTCGACATCATTTGATATAATTTTCCATAATACTTTCATTCATCAAATAACTTTCATCAAATAAAAAAAAATATCTGAATGTTGAAATGAAATTGCCATGTCATCGGTGTAGACTAATTTCTCGAGATTGTAAAGTAGGAAGATAATAATAATAATAAATGTTTATTTGCAACATAAACATCATTTGACATGGGTACATAAACAACAATCTCCATAAGTGACATTAATCTACTTGTGTTAGAAAATGGCGAGTTTTCGATTGGAGGTCCATGAAGTTTTCAAAACCAACCAATTATAAATAAAAAAAAAAAAAAAAAAATAAAATTAAATAAAAAAAAAAAAAAAAAAAAAATAAAAAAAAAATTTACAGAAGCAGTCACTTCAAAGAAAAATTTCCAAAGTTCTAGATGTATAATCCACCATTAGAAATAAGGACATGGACACTAAAGTTAGAAACACGCTTTCTCGTGATGGAATAGAGACATCCCATATCAGAGGCCTCGATAATCTCCAACAAAAGACGAGGTCATCACAACAGTAACGAACGTAATAGGTAATTTTACCGATAAATGGCACAAAATAAGTGAATTGAGACCTAAGCTAATCACACAAAGCGGTTATGATTAGCATGAATAAGGAAGACATCGGGAAACTACTGTTAGACGGTAATATAAAGATAGGTTACAACAGATGTAGAATTGAAAAAAGAATCAATGTATTACGGTGCAACAGATGTTGTAGGTTTGACGACACAGCCGAAACGAATGTGAACGTCCTGACAGGACTAAAAGTTGTCAGAGATGTGGAGAGGAAGGTCATGAAAAGAATACATGTAAAAAGCAATTCAAATATTGTGTTATATGTTAAGAAGACGACCATACAACCGGAGATAGAAATTGTAAAGCCTTTAGGCACAACTTAAACATAGCCAGAAGACATGAACGTCAAACTATGAGCAAACTAAGACTGGAAATAAAAGAAAAATTATAAGTGGCCACGAAATAGAACAACAAGTCTGTACTATCGGAAACGAGGAAGTGCGGGATTCGAGTGATGGCGAGTAACAGAACAAATAATACTAATAATAAGTTAAATATACTACTAATTAACCTTGGTAGATCTATTAACGAAACTAACTTATTTTTACAGTCTATAACAGAGAAAACCTACGATATCATCTTAATTCAAGAACCAAACATCAAAATTATAACCAAACTAATTGTAATTTGCGACTTAAATAAAAATGTGACGATCTATTTACCACAAAATAAAACTCACCCTACCGAGGTGTTTTCCGGAAACGGTTTTATCGTCAATTTAATATGGTATTGTTCGGTGTATCTTTCCCCAAGGCTCTCCATCGAAGAGGTGGATACAATTCTTCAACAGGTATCGAAAATGTCACTTAAAAAAATTATCTTTCTATAATCGCGGGAGATTTTAACGCGAAATCTGCTTTCTGGGGATCCCCTATTAAAGACGTAAGAGGATTACTGGTTACAGAATGGGCATTAGTAAACGACCTAGTAACGATAAACCAAGGCAAAACTCTGACTTTCCAAAACAAAAATGGAAGTTGAATTATCGACTTGACATCTGTACAGATTCGTTAGTCAATAATATCACAAATTGAAACGTGAGCTTGGAGGAAAATTTATCCCAACATCGCAATATCAATTTTGAAGTTACCAGTATATCAGTTTAACAATCAAAAAAACAATAATAAGTCCATATCATTCAAACATACTCGTATCTATAATTCTGGAGTCATGACCGACATTATTTCCCAAATAAAACAATCATATTAAGGAAACAATTACAAAACTCTAATTATAATTTCACAAAACATATGTACACTTTAAGAAAATTAAATTTGGGTCCTCTGCATTAAAGAAACAAGCGGTATACTGGTGGAACAACAAAATAGCCATATTAAGAAAACAATGCGCATCTCTACGTAGAATATAAGCCGTTACTACCATAAAAAAACTGTAGAAATGGTCACAAATTATAAAGTCCTTAGAAATTAATTTAAAAAAAAACAACAAACTGCTAGTAGAAGCCGACGAAGATATATGGGGTACCGCCTATAAAATTGTGATGAGTAAAATGCGAAAGGTCAGTCCAATCAACTTCAATACCGAAGAAGCAACCAACATAATACAAAATCTCTTCCCGAATACAACTCTAATGGCCTGATATACCAATTGATGACAACGTAGCTAGCTGTACCATACAAGAAATTATAAACGCAGCACAATTAATTAAAACTGGTAAGGCACCCGGCCCTGACCGTATACCACCGGAATTTGTCAAACAGATACACTTCTACACTTCTGAACTACATATGTATGACGGCGTTTGACCAGCTGTTGAAAGAGAAGAAATTCCCGAGTGAATGGAAATCTGCCAATCTTATATTAGTAGAAAAAAAGTGGCATTGGTTTTACTAAGACTACTAGATAGTATTGGAAAGTTTTATGAAAGAATAATAAACCAAAGGCTCATCATTGATATAAACCTAACAGAGATATTTCGTCATGCCAATTTGTATTTCAGAACAGAAGGGTAAATCAACAGTAGACGGTATCTCAAAATTCATCGAAACTACAAGGAATGTCCCTTTCGGAGCCAAACCAAACTACGTTATAATGACATCAAAAACGCCTTCAATGCGGTATCCTGATCAGAAATTATCAGAGAATATTAGCAATTATTTAATAAACATCATTAAGAACTTTCTTGAAGAACGTCATCTTATTATTAATAACTCCAAATATATTAACCCATGTGCAGTTAGCCATAAATCCAGTCATAAAAATATTTTTTTCTGTAACAGTATGTAAATTAATATTATCTATAATGAGTTAAATGTTTATAACTACTAAAACAACAATTAATCAACACAAATAATTCTTATTTTAACATTTGTTTATAAAAAAATTGTTTAGACAAATTTGCAAAGTTCACTTACCCCTATCGAACTTCAAGTGCTTGTTCTATAGTGTCCGCGTGGATTAATTATCATGCAAATTTAACATTAGAGTATAATCGAGGGTGAATTTGATCCACATCAACACGTTTAAATTCACCCTCGAATATACTTTAAGTACGTCGCGCGTAGCCATAACTTTGAAATCAAATATTTTCCATTTAAATAAAATTAGCATTTTTGTTCTTTGATATGTTGTTTGTAATTATAAAAACTATTTATTGCTGAATTTGCCTAAAAATGGATACACGCTAACACGTTCAAATTCACCTTCGAACGTCTACTACGCTTGTACTTAATGTAGCGGGTAGCCATCACTTTGAGATCAAATATTTTTGTTTTAAACTATATTAGCATTTTTATTCTTTGATTTGTTGTTTATAACTATAAGAACTATTTGTTACAAAATTTACGTAATAATTAATCCACGCGATCACTATAAAAGAAGCTCTTAAAGTTGGATAGGAGTAAGTGTACTTTGCAAATTTGTTTAAACAATTTTTTTATAAACAAATTGCAAAATAAGAATTATTTGTGTTGATTAATTATTGTTTTAGTAGTTATAAACATTTAAGTCAATATAGATAATATTTATATAGCGTTACAGAAAAATTCATTTTGATGGCTAACTTCACATGAGTATATATTAATCTCTCTAGTGGGGTCGCACAAGGATCAATACTTGGCCCTACCCTATGGAATGTTCTTTATGATACTATTTTATCTACCAGGCTACCAATTAAAACAACCTTCATAGTATATGCCGATGATTTGGCAATCCTTGTCTGGGACCAAACCAAACAAGAACTGGAAGTCAAAGCTAATTTTGCCATAAAAATAATAGAACAACAACTACCCAAGATCTGTTTACAGTTAGCATCACACAAAAGTGAACCACTTATTTTAGCCGGTAGATACAATATCAAAACTTTAACTGTTAACATAAGCAATAAAAAATAAGTAACATTAGGGCACTGAAATATACTGACTTCCACAAAAATTGCAACACCTAGAAGTTGTTGAACGATTTTAATGAAATTTTTAGGAAACGTCTATTTTCATTAAACAAAGTGATGATTAAAATTTAAAAACAAAAGAACAAAAGCTTAAAAAGTTTTTTCAATAATGAGTTGCTCCGCCACTATTTGTAATGCACTCATCTAGACGGCTTGGCATGCTATCAATCAAGTGATCTATAGCTGCTTGTGGTATATCATCCCAAGCTTCTTGAATCCGTTGCTGAAGATCGTAAATTATCTGGAGAGTGCGGTAAATTACCCAGTCGCCTATCAATGATATCCCATACATGTTCAATTGGCGACAAATCAGGAGACCGAGCAGGCCACGGGAGGACGGCAATGTTAGATTCTTCCAAAAACCGTGTTGTAGCCCTTGCCGTATGAGGGCGCGCATTATACTACTGGAAAATGGAATTTTGCAGCCCCTGAAGATATGGAAGGCCAACTGGTTGTAGCACATTAGCAATGTAACCAGCTGCGTTAAGGTTGCCGTCAATAAAGACCAAGGATGATCTGCTACCATAATATATTGCACCCCATATCATAACTCCTTGAGTGAGGGCTGTGTTGCGTTCCACAAAAATGTTGAATTTTTACGTTCTCTGACCCTCCTACGACCATCGTGGACCCATAAGCAAAATCGGGACTCCTCACTAAACACAATTTGATGCCATTCTTTGCGCCCAATTAACCCTTTCGTTGCTTCACTCTGTCTGTAGTCTGCGTAGACGGCGAAGTGGTGTAAGAGAAAGACAAAAATGGACGATACCTCTCCTGTACCTCTCATCCAATCATTTGGAATTGATCGTGTTGTTGAAAATCTATCTCTTGTGGCCAAAACTCTTAAGCGACGTTCTTCGCGATCTGTAGTCCTTCGAGGACGTCCAGATCCACGGCGACGATGTTGAACCCCTTCCTGGGACCATTTGGACCAACATCTCAATAACGATGAAACATTTCGATTTACACGACGAGCAATTTCTTTTAGCGAAAGTCCGGCCTCTCTCATACCAATAATACGGCCACGTTCAAAATCACTTAATTGGACAAAATGTTGATGTTGACGTACTCTCGGTATTGTTTTCAAGTTCAGAATGAAATTGTGAAGAAACAACAACAATTTGCAAACTTGACAGTTACTATATGGTCTAATACTTCAAATTTATTGTTACTATGTGCTATGGAAACAACAGGCAATAAAATAAAAACTACTGGCTAGATTTTATTCAAATTTTAATCATCACTTTGTTTAATGAAAATAGACGTTTTCTGAAAATTTCATTTAAATCGTTAGACAACTTCTAGGTGTTGCAATTTTTCTGGAAGTCAGTATATCTTGGCGTACATCTTGGCCACAACTTAAGCTTTGCAACTCATTTTAAGAAAACATTTGAAAAAAGCCAACAATGTGGCAAACAATTTACACAAACTGTTGACCAACCATAAATACATCAAGTACAGTAAGAGAAGATTACTCAGCAACGTGACTAATTCAATTATTTTATATACAGCCCCTATTTGGGTACTGGTTAAGTCTCCAAAAATATAAAAATATGTTACTTACGTTTCAAAGAAAAACATGTCTAAATATTTGCAAAGCATATCAAACAATATCTACATCAGCTTTGTTCGTAATCGTGTCCACCTTTCTCTTACATCTATTGGCCAAAGAACGGAAATATAACATTGGTGCCAACAAAAAAGAAACTAAATCAGCAGCAAGGAATGAGACACTTATGAAATGGAACAAGAATGGAACGATGTGGACGACCAAACCGGGGCCTGGACAAAGAAGCTGATTCCACAGATCACACCGTGGTATAACAGAAAAAATGGAGAGGTAGGATATTGTATATCACAAATCCTGTCAGGTCATTTAAAAGACGTATAAATCCTGGATGTGACTATTGTCATGCAACAGAAGACACAGTTGAGCACACGTTTTTCCTTTGTGAAAGATGGAGTGAATTTAGACGTAATGTAGAATCCACCTTAAAAACCAAAATCACGCCAACAAATTTAATAACACCGATGCTAGAAACAAAAAAAAACTGGCAAATAGATTTATCAAACTCAATAATAACAACCAAAGAAAAAGAAGAAAGAAATGAAGAAAGAAGATGTCTAGTTTAGAAGAAGACACTGATTTATATAATTAGTAATTTAAAATACCATTGCACTTTAGCTTTGTTTGCAATAATCTGTAATACCTTAATATAAATAAAGATGGCTAGGGCTTGATGATGCAAACCGTAAAGGTGATTCCACAAGTACCGGGGGGTATAATTATATAATTATAATTATATGTATAATTCCAGGTTTCTTTATTTTAATTTTCTACATATACAGGGTGTCCAGAAACTCTCCTGACAAACGAAGACCGGAGATTCCTCAGATAATTTTAAGACAATTTAACCCAATTCACCTAGTCCGAAAATGCTTCCTAAGGGAGCTAGAGTTCTTTGAAGATGGCGCCTTGTAAATAGTTTTTTTGTAAATACCTCCAGAACGCTTCTACTTAGAAAAGCAAAAACTAGTATGCTTGTTTAGCCTTCAGAGATGAATCGATTCCATCAACGGTTATTTTAACGCATAACTTTTTTGTCTTTAACTTTTAAGCATTTGTGACACTAGATTATTAAATTTTCAGGTATTCTAGTACTAAAAGGTACTCTTACTTTAAGTCATTAGGATACACCGTTTTCTAGAAAAATGGATTTGAAATTTTTTTGATATTAAAGTTAAATTTATATTTTTTGCACTAGTTGGCTCTGAACTGCCAACAAAAGTAAAACCTACGTTTTTCATTTTGAAATTGTTGTCAGTTCGCGAAGTTTATCTTTTAATGTTTTACTTTACCAGGCGCAATCTTCAAAGAGCTCTAGCTCCCTTAGGAAGCACTTTCGGACTAGGTGAATTGGGTTAAAATATCTTAAAATTATTTGAGAAATCTCCGGTCTTCGTTTGTCAGGAGAGTTTCTGGACACCCTGTATACCTATGATTTGTACAGTCTTTCGCTTTTATAATGGCGCGGTTTACAGCAGGTACATAAATTAGTCGTTCCCCTTTAATTGAGTAGATACAGAAACAACAAGTTTAAAATGGGATAGATTTTGCTATTGTATAAGTAGACTCGGTACTGGATTAACAAAACTTATAGCCTGAAGCTGAAATTGTAAATTATTGCAAAGAGTGATTCATAAAACTTTTGGACATATAAAACAGGTAAACGTTTAGTATTTAGAAATAAACATCCAAAGGAATGAAATTTTGCAAAACATATTTTGTAATCAACCAATTAATTAACTAATTTTAAAGAACTAAAATTTGGGATACATTAGAAATTAAACGTCATTTAAATAGACAACACCTTATTTTAAATGTGCAAATACTAGAATAGCCATTTGTAAATTTAATAAGTAAAAAAAAATTGTTATTTTATCACATTAACGTGTCTTCTACACTTTTCTGACTTAAAACTAATGTTTTCCATAACAATACATTGATTTTTGGACAATGGTTATGATAACCTTCACTTTTAAAAATCTCATGTTATAGTTTTTTTTTTACTATGAAGAGTAATATATTATAATTTACATAAAACTACAATATCTAACTGCAGATAAACGTTAAATTTTCATGAAATCTTATGCATAGTAGTTTACAGTTTCTAATTATAGTTTCAGATCCTCAGTTTTGTTAATTCTGTATCAAACCTACCTATACAATAGCAAAATCTATCCCATTTTATTTTGTTTATATGTATGCAATTGAAAGAGAACAACTAATATATGTACATGCTCTTAACCGCGCCACTATAAACGCAAAAGACTGTACAACCTGTTTGTTTCGACCAACGTGGAACATATTACATTCGAAAACCACGTGGAATTGATTTCTTTGCTGCACATTTAACAACACCTACAAATCTAAAATAACTATCAGAAACCGGTGGTATCAATCGAAGGATAGAATCGAAGAGTTCGGCCAATTAGTTTTCTTAGAAATTCTACAAACGGGATTTGAAGAACAATTTATAATACCGAAGGTCTATATTGACTTCTTGGAAAATGTTTTAAAATCATAAGTTTTGATTCTAATGAACCATATCACAATTCATTGACACTAAATACAAGTTCGGGTTGTAATCGTTTTGCCTTCGACCGGTGTAAAATGTTTTAATGCTTGGATCATTAAAAAAATGAAAGAAAAAAAGAAAGTGTTGAAACCACCCTTACTGATTGGGTGGGTTCGAGTTCGGTTAACATGTGTTTCTACTTTTGCACACGACTTCGTCAACATACCGAGCAAGTTTATTCGGAACATTTAGGACACCGTATATTACACTTAAATTACAATACAATGACTGAAATATACATTAAAAGTATATTGTAACAATACGCATAAACAAATAAATTGTATAAAATTATGCAATTGTTTACTTACTTCATTATTGTATACAAAACTTAAGATTTTTAAGTGGTATTGATCGTTAAGTTATTATGACGTAGAACTGTATTAGCAAATATACTAACAGGGTACTAGTTTGCATAATGAAATATTTTCATATTTCATTTCGGTGCCAAATAAATTTTTCGGAAACCATTTATTATTCGTCGTCGTTCATAAAATCATAGAGAATTAAACGTTATATAAGTCACGCGTCCTTGTGAATAGTAGGTAAATAATTACAAGATACGTTAATATGTGCCAAATTGTTTAGACAGTCCTCTTGAACTTAAGCTAAAATAATAAATTGGAATTCACTTTCATTTGTAGACTCACAGACAGCATGTGAATCTAATTCTATTTGTTATTCGTAGCGCAAATATTACGTTTTTTTGGACATTACTTGAACCTCTACAATTTATAACATAACAGTTTTAAATAGAAAACCCAATTAAAACTATTTTTAATCGTCATCGTAAATACAACGTGACCAAAAATAACGTTTGTTACCGAAATATAAATTTCTTCCACATTTTAAAATTAACAAAAGAATGTTTCCAATGAAACTTTAGTTGTTTTGAACCCACAAATTACCTGCTGACTACCTGGGCGTAATAAAATAATAGAAGTCAATTAACTCAACAAAAATATTTTGAACAACGTCAAGGTCTTATTTTTTTTGCAAATCACATTGGTTAATGACATTAAAGTTCAAACACAAACAACTAATACTAAAACAATTTGTTTGAGCAAATAAATAATACTAATAGTATGCGAATCTGTTAGATTTACGTCCAAAGCAATTTTGTTATAATACCATAATAAATATGATAAACTTAAAACAAACACTTTGAGTCATAACCGTATGATTTTTTAATGAAAGTAAAATCCATAATAAAAGTTTATTACTTATTATCCTGACAAGGCGCGGCACGCGGCACATCAATACAACATATTTTGAACCTACATCAATAAATCATAAAATTCAGTGTCAATTTTATTGGGTGATAAAAATTATACACATTTTTTTAATGTAATTAGTTTCCTTTTATGCACGAAAACAATAAAAAAAATTATATAAGAGTAGAAATTAGTTTTCTTAGAAACATAGGGAATGCAAAAACTCACCTTCTTCGTAAGACGAACTCATTGTAGTCGGTGACTGAAACAAAATATAAATTGTTAAATTAATTGCCCGTATTATGGATTAATTAATTATGTTAGTACATGAAAATAATCGATAAAGATTAATTTCGAGGGCCATCATTTCACGCGTCTACCAGTAATAATTATTACTGTCAATAATTGAAACGATAAAAGTAAAATGGACTCATAAAAGTAATGTACACTCTCTCCACTTCTAATTAGTTTTACATTTACAGAATTTATTATACATAGAATATTAATATAAAGCACGTTTATATAAGTGCAGCACGTATCGATCGAGGAAAGCCGTACAAATAAGTAATTACGTCTTTAGTTTTAAATTATAAAACATATAGGTCATAAAAATTCTACTCGTACTTAGTTTTGTAATGGTAAGATGAAGGTATAATTCGTTACTCGAGGAGTAGTTTGCTGAAATAAACCTTTTGAAAAAAAGTGAAACCAATAATAAATATAACATAATTGAAAGTTATTCATTTTTTATGTAAGGACCTTTCTGAGGTGGAGGTAAAATGAAACTGATTCTTATAGGATTAGTGCGGACGTTTCGCCCCCTAGCAATTGTGAGCTCTATTTAGGCCGTTAAAAGATAGTTCGCCTTGATAAAGTCCTTATTTTCGTTGACACAACTGCGTAAAAAAGGTAGATCACCTAGATAAAGGTCTCATTTGCTAGGGGCGAAAGGTCGGCACTAATCCCATAAAACGCAGTTTTATTTAAGAAGTTTCAATTAAACCAACGACTGGAGGAATCACATATTTTATTTACTTATCCTACAGAGTGATCCGTTTAATGAGTTTGGTTTTGGTAAAGATTATTAGAGGTCGATGCTATAGATCTAATCGTCATCAAAAACGAAACTCTTAACAGATTTTCCTGCGGTAATCCTCTAGCTGGATAAATACCATTAGTCTTGTACCACATCCTTTTAAAAATCTTCATTGCAACTTTAATTTATAATATTTATTATATGTTTCCAAATAATAGAAGCATATTCTAATTTAGAAAAAACCATCGTATAGAATAAAAGCTCAATTCTTGCAGTCACGTGTATTTTATGACCTAGATGTCAATTTGCTAATATGGTAATGAAACTAAATTTGGAATCATGTATCACTTCTAGGTTCGAATGGAACTTTGCATTTGCCTATATTAAGTGTGAGTAGATTGCACCAGATTGTTAAAGTGTTTAGGTTATTCTGGTAAAAATCTTTAGAACATCAGCAAATAAAGGTTTATTTATTTATTCGTATGGTACATTTTTAATATTGTATTGTGATGTAAGTATTATGTATGGTGCCCCAGAAGATCAGTATAAACCTGTATAGTGTGGTGACGAAACCGTACGCAATTGTGGATTGGTTCGTAAAGGTAATGTTTGCACACTGTCATTTATGAAAATGTTCAACAGCGAAAGACTCAAGTAGGAACCTAGCGGAACTTCAGATGAGGGTCAGAAGACAGATGATTTGTGACCCCAATATACTATGTACACATTCCTGTCAAATAGATACGAATTAAATAACTTGATAAGGTTACTATGCAATCCAAATGACAAAAGTGTTCGACATAAAACACTATAATCGATTGTGTCGAATGATTTAAAATAATCAGAGAAATAACGCCAACCTATATACACGGTGACCAGTGCTCCGTGATTCTTTGATAACGTCCTTGTTACTGAAGAGAAAAAAGTAAAAGAAAACTTATTCAATATATAGATACACGTAGTCACCTTATAGAATTATTTTTGCCTTTAAACAGAATTTCATGGTTGTAATGTCGCAAAAATTATATCAGATTGCCATACTTTATGAAGCTCAAAAAAATGCTTTGGTAATAGAGATAAACTGAGAATGGTCATCTTTTTAAGATACATTTCTACTAATTTGAGAGTCAAGTGATTCTATAAGCGCCATCCATTAAAGATTTGCGTGTAATGCAATATAATATATAAGACAATAAATTGTTCTCTGATAATCATAATTGTGTCTGCTGTCAATTAGTAGTAGCGTTCAATTCAATTATCCCCAAAAGAGTTAGTGGAAGTGATATTTGTGACTAAGAAATGTAAACAAAGTTTTGTTTTTCTGGCACGTTTATATGTCCCGACTAAAAGGTACAGTGAGTGCAAATTATCAGAAATTATCATATTCGGGTAAAATTTCGATGGTGTATTTTCTGTGAGAAGAACCTATAATGTTGCATGTCTAAAATACCCTTTAAACCGTCTTAATTAGTCAATTGTTCCAAATGTCAGAATCGATTTAATCTTGGAACTGCATTCTTTCTATTCATTTTGTGGCAATGCAGTGATAACCTTTCCAATCCAGGAATGGCCAGGCGTCAGTACCTTAAGATTTAACAGCGTACGTGGAAATAGGATTTAAGGTGCACATACATATTTAAAATTCACTGATCTGGCATATCAAAGTATTAAAATTTTCGTATGATAATAAACATCACTTTGAATAAATGGTTTTAGCGCTTCATAAAAGAAATTATCTCCCCCAAGCTTTAGCAGAAACCATCGACCATTTTTGTTAGTGTTCCTAATTAAAATTTAATATTTATTTACTGCAAACGATTGGGAGAGATAATTGCCTGCGTGAAGTTAGCACGACCTTTGGAATTTGAATTTTCTAAGCGTCTGGGGGATAATTTATTTGTTTATTATACCTTGACAATGGGAAATATTAAGTAGGCCCTAGGGCTATCAAGTTAATTACTTAAAGTTAAAGTACAATTTGTAAATGAAGATCCACTAATTGAATAATTTCCTAAATCAACACTATGTTGACATGAAGAAACACTCACGTTGGATGATTAGTTTTACCATTGGTTTTATCGAAAATTCTATTTTCGCCGGACGTTCCAATTTCACGGGAGGTTTCAACTTCACTGTTGCCGGTACCAATTAGACAGCTTCTTCGAAGCTATACTTTCTTCTATGTATCCAGAAGCCACGGTGTATCACTTTCCACTGACCATGCCTCTTTAATTTCAACATACCCCCACCTGCATTTAGACTTGCTGACGTTCTACGCAGACAATGGCCTTTGAACGCTTCAGCATCAACATAATCTAGATATTATACAATTTTCGACGATACACTTCCAAAAGTATTTTTGCCAACCACTTAGGAAATACATCTGCCATTACGATATCCCAAGAAATAGCATCGTTCTTTTGTTCCCTACGGCCGCAATGACGTATATTTTCGCACAAAATTTGAAAAGACGTTCATCTCTTCTTCTTCTTCAATTATCGTAAAACTCTTTGACCCCCAGTTTTTGTATCTCAAATTTGTACCACCACAACCGCATCTTTGTCATCTACATCATCTACATTTAATTTAACAAGTTCGTCCCTTCTTAAGCCACTAAAAATCCCTATCAGTAGAACAACCTGTGTTTCACATAAATATGTTTTAGTTGATGCCACAAACACTACTTTAACACCTTTTCTAGAAGTAATATATCGCCTGAAGCATATCCTCGTGTGAAAATTTTGGATTTCTTTGGTATATATCCCTTGAAATATTGCTTCAAGAAGGCTTCTAATCTACTATACTTTTTTTACATCTATTTTCTTGTAAACTAACAATGTCGACCTTAGAATAGAATATTTCGACCAAAGTGAATTTGGGCGAATGACTCCGACCACGAAGGACACAGACTGTTAAAAACTATTAAAAAATATACAAAATACATACCAATTCTTGAAAATAGCCCATTAAAACCGTTTCACAGATCTTTGTAATTTGTAAGTTATTTTTTAACATCCATTTCTCAAAGTTATGATATTCCTTATCATACTTCAGACGAGATTTCTTGGGCCACACGTTTTTATTACCCTTATCGGCTCGTTCTAGTATTAGTTACCAGTTTAGGATACATGGAGGTTGGTGATACATATATATCTAATACTTTGTGGGTGGCTTCTTATTGCTGAGTCCGACACACTTTCCCTCTGCGACTTTTCTCAAAACTGCTGCTTTTCCGAGCAAGCAGGTCCGAAATATTTCGATTTCCCCCCCTATTGTTTTTTGATATATTATATAGTTCACATTTTCGGATGTTGAAGCTATTTTGACAAGAAATTCTTATTTTGTCCAACAAAACTACTGCTGCTTTTGGCTAGTCCGACGGTCCAAATATGTCGAATTTATGAGGTTATGTTTTTCGATATACTACGAGTATATACAGGGTGTCCCGACGATTAAGACAAGTAATATATCAGAATTGGGCAGTAGTAGATAATTATAATTTTGGGGGTGTAAATTAGAACAAATGTTGCATCTTTTCTTGTTATTGTGTTACCCAATGAGGTATTTGTTTTTGGTCACGTGACGTCGCATTCAAAATTATTAATGGGACAACCTGTATATTTGAGCCTTTCTGTGTTCCTCCCGATAAAACAATTCCAACTAACTAGCACACTTGGGGTCTAAAGTGATTAATTCAAGAGCTACAGGTACTTAAAGGTTGGAAGTTATAAAATTCAAATTGAATCCCTGTAATTTTCGGCTACAGATTTAGAAGATTTGAAAAAATACCTCATTGGGTAACACAATAACAAGAAAATATGCAACATTTGTTCTAATTTACACCCCCAAAATTATAATTATCTACTACTGCCCAATTCTGATATATTACTTGTCTTAATCGTCGTGGGACACCATATATATATATATAGTTTGTTTTTATAGGACTGGTTACCGATTATTAATACAATTATACGGTCAAATGACCGACAAATTAGCTGTTTTGCAGTCCGACAGCCCGAATAACGAGGTTATATTTTGCTCGGAAAAACAGCAGTTTTGAGAAAAGTCGCAGAGAGAAAGTGTGTCGGATTAGGCAATAGGAATCCACTCACAAAGTATCAAATATATATGTATCACCCATCTCCTTGTATTCTAAACTAGTAAGTAAGTTTTTCGAAATTTTGTCGTCCATTCTGAACACAACTGTCACGTGTTTTTTTCATACAAACAATGAAACACATTGTCATTGATACAAGCCGGCGCAAACTATTATGCAAAAATTAAATTCAAATTTTTTTTACTTTCAGAGCTCAAGTTTTTGATGTGTATTGAACATCCAACAAAAACGATTCGCCTCTGCGACAACGTTACCACCCATCAAAGTTATCCAAAAAAAGTTAGCACATATATTAACCCACACAACTTCCGTTAAACATTCGTGCCATTTACAATACTTCAAAAAAACAGTTACTACAACGCAACAGTGTTGCGCGTGTTCAATCAAGTTGGCCAAGGAGTCTTCACCGAAAGACTTTCTGTATGATTGTTAATACTGAAAATACATTTGTCTTTAGTTTTTACTTATTCTCGTGCAAGAGTGAATGACGCGATGATTGAAGAAATCGAAACCAAGTCAAAAGTTCCTAAACCCGATTGTCTGGGAGGTAATGACATTCACTGCAAAAAATGTGATATTTCAAATATGTCATCGTCATATGTGTACCTACATCTAATTTTACAGCGATTGAACCCTCGGTGTTTCCGTTCTTATGTAAATGTTGATCATAACAGAGTTAAATATGGATTTTATTATACACTGAACAATGATGAGATGAATTTAGTTACTTGAGATGGTTACAATAGAACCTCGATTATCCGTGTGCGGTTAAACCGTGCCGGATTTTTTTAAGATTTGCTTTCGATTCTCCGGGTTTCAATTATCCGTGCGAACGAGAGTCGGATGTTTTGACTGGATCCGTCAAATTGCTGAACATACATACTTCAGAGAAATCATTTAGTTCAGATTTCAAAAGATTTCATCGTATTTGAGTATAATCGACGTTTTCGTTTTATATTTTACTTTAGTTGTGCAAGCAGGACGCTAAAGGTGAGACGTCTCGTTGGTTGTTATGAATGTATTTCTCTACATAAATATATACATAGGTATGAATATTATATTCGTGTTATCAGCACCATATTTATGATGTTTAGCATTATCTTCAAGTTTGGTTATAAAAGATTGAACATGACGACGGTAAAACGCAAAAAGAAAATTTGGATTATTCAAGAAAAACTAAATTTAATAAACAAATACGAAAACAGTTCAACCATTACATTATTGGCAACCGAATATCGTATTGGACTACAAACAGTTCACGACATTATTAAAAGCGAAGCTAAATTACGAACCTTTACTTTGACATCTGATTCTCTTCATGTGTTTAAAAATCGGAAACCTATAAAAACAGCAAAATTTAAAAGACTTGATGATGCCATGATTAAATGGTTTTTACAAAAACGGTCTGAAGGAATCCCTATTTCTGGACCAATGTGTACAGGTCGAGCACAAGTGTTCCATGGCAAATTAAAAATTGTGCAAAATTTCAATCCTTTAAGCGAATGGCTGTACCGTTTCAAAAAAAAAGCATGGGATTTGCAAATTACAAATTCAGGAGAAAAAGTTGGATTCTGAAGAGGTTGCAATGGTAGAGTTTTGTGGCAAACTTGAAAACATTATTTTGGAACATGGTTTAAAACCTGAGCAAATCTATAATGCAGATGAAACGGGTTTGTTTTGGAAAGCTATACCGCAAAGAACTCTGGCCCACAAAGAAGAAAAAAATCCTGCTGGGTTTAAAATAAAAAAAGACCGTTTAACTGTACTGTTGTGCAAATGCATCTGGCACTCATAAGCTGCAACTGGCCGTAATCGGAAAATCGAAAAAACCACGTGCTATAAAAGACCTAAGAAACCTTCCCGTTGATTATTCCAATCAGAAATCAGCATGGATGAATTGCCAAATTTTCAGCGAATGGTTCCACAAAAAGTTTATCCCAGAAGTGCAAAAGTTTTTGTCTCAGAATAAACTAAATCAACAAGCAGTGTTAATTTTAGACAATGCAGCGTCTCATCCTAGCGCCGAAGAACTAAGTTTAAGGGACGATAATATTTTTGCTATGTTTTTGCCGCCTAATGTAATATCCATTGACCAGCCAATGAACCAGGGCATCATAGAAAAAATGAAAAGATTATACAGAAGGACTTTCATGATGTCGTTACTATAAGAACAACAAGATTTAAAAATATTTTGGAAATCTTTTAATATAAAAAGGCCATATACACATTAGCACATGCTTGGGCAGGCTTGACAGAGACAAATATTAAAAGATAAAATTATGACGTTGGAAAATAATGATGAACCAGAAGACGACCTTGCAGTTGAACTGTCTCTCGAAAATATTGCAGAAACAGTAAAGAAAGTTCCAAAATTTCTGGGAGTAAACGAAAACCAGGTAAATGAATGGCTACAAATTGATGATTCCGAAAAAGATTATCAAGTTTTGAATGAAGATGAAATGCTTAGTGTTATGGGAAATGAAGAAGAGGTGCAAGATAAGGAAGAGTCAGAAGAAGAAGAAGAACATGAACCATTTGAAACAAAAGTAGGCCATCAGGCAGCGTTGAAGTCAATAAATATTTTAATTGATTACTTTGGAGGACGTGAAACGAATGTGATCAATGTATTGAATTTACAAAACATGAAAAAAACAATCCAAGGACGCATCAGTGCAAATGGAAGACAAATAAAGCTTACAGATTTAACTTATTTTACCCATTATTAGGTTTATTTTATTTCAGAATGTAATTAAAACTTTGTACCTTTGTATTAACAAAATGTTTCAATTATCCGTGTGTTTCACTTATCCGTGGAAGTTTACACCCCGTTCGACACGGATAATTGAGGTTCTACTGTATTCAGCTCAATTTCCACCGATTTAGATATTTAGATTTTACTGCTTTCTTGGCAACATTTTAATGTTTTGGCTTTAAGCCATTCGTCTTTAGAATCGAAAAGTTCAAAACACTATATTTACAATGCCATTTTCATTAGTTTAGAGTTGTCCGAGGGAAAATGGAAGTGATTGTAAATGTATGAGCGTAAAAAAACGAACAGTGCGTGCTTTAGTAAATTACAATATAAAGATGTATGGTATATACCTACGATGTCAATTTGAAAGCCTCGGGTATAAGGAATGTTAAGCATAACCGATGGGTCACTAGCGACAATGTATAAAAATACTTTGTGCAAGATTTTAAGTTTGACGATGGAACTTTTTGGCTGGAAATAATTAAAAAGAAAAGAAGTTGTGCGAAGACTTGATTCCCATGGATTTAGTTTATAAATATAACCTTAAAAAATAGTTTACGCACTCTTCATTTGATTTTAACAATAAATAGGTACTATGTAATAATTATGGGTTTATTTCTGACGAAGAAAATTCTTTAAAAAAATAGTACCTTCAAATGGAAAGAATTACTTCCGTTGCAAGATTACATTCTAACTGTCCGAGGCTTTCCAACCGACTTCGAATATACCATGCCATTTTATTGTAATTCACTAAGCACGTACTTTTTATTTTTTTCATTATCACATTAGGTACTATAATCATTTTTATTTTCCCTTTTTTATTCTTATTTGTCGTAAAATACCTGTCACCTCGATAAGATTTAAACAATGCATTGCCATAAGTAATTTTTAAGGGGAATACATATTAGTATCTCTAAACCATGCAATATCAGTATCAAACAGCTTGTAATTTTAAATGTTAGAAGTAAAATTTATGTTTTATGAAAGACAAAACTTGGGGCTGTGTCGCTGTAGTAGATACCTATCACTTTTTTTTGTTTGCATTTGTACATTTTATAGCATATTTAACACCATAATTTTAATAGAAATAAATACAAAATCAAAATTCTACCAAAACCACGACAAAATTCCTTCTTATATCTACCAATTTAAATCAAAACATTGCTAATAATTTTAAAATTTTAGCCAATTTAAGACCATTCCACGCATTCAAATACTTACTTATCGTATGAACTTTTTTGTTATCCTTTTCAAATCCTAATTTTAAAATTATTTGATATTTTTTGTTGTTATTTCATTTAGGATACTAATATCTTTACTTTGTATTTTAAAATTGTATTTTCTTTAAATTCTACATAATTCGATAATCCATTTAATAATTCACTTTTGTTTATCAATTAAGCCAAGTTTATTTTAAATTTATCTTCATTAGTCTACTTCGTACTGAAAATTCATTATCGCGATCACTTATAATAATTAACTTTCCTAATCTGTAATTCAATTTTGAAACTCATTTTTTAAACATGTCAATTTTATTTAATAATTTCTTGTAATTTATAAGTTCTATAATTGTGTACTTTAGAAACAATAATTTTTGATAAAGTTTTTATTATTAATTTTTTAATAAAAAAATTTATTTACTTTTAAGACAATCTTTAACGTACTATTGGATCGTTAGTGGTCGTAGTTAAAACAAATACGGGAACAATTAAATAAATCGAAATATAAATGACCATCGACCATATTTTAGGTTTAGAATTCTCAACAGGAAAGAAAGAGAAAAAGGGTCTTGCTTGGCAACCTTTGTATTATGTACCGTAATTTATCTCACCCCGGAGCATAACATTGCATTATGATTTTTTGCAGAATCCCAGTAGCTAGCCATAGATATAGTTCGAATTATTTAATGGACTGTATTAATTTGTTTGTAAGTACAACGTTGTATCACTTATAATTTTATTACTATAAAAATAATCGCTGCCGAAAATTCATTTATGTATTCAATTACAAAATATGAGGTTTAGTTGGTTTTGTTCCTTTTAGAGTCATTTTTTTAGGGTATAAATCCCTTCCAACTACGATAACGATATTTTTATATTTTCCTTTTAGCGCAAACACTAATTTTCCTTAGCCATCGATTAAAGAATGAAACTCTAATTTGTAACAAATTGTACTGAATGTTCACCAAATCGAACAATAAAAAAACACGCAAAGTGTAAACAAAAAATATTTTAAAATACGTAGCTTGATTTATTATTTTTCTTTATAGAAATTTATCACGAACGCAAAGAATTTCATAACCGCAAGCTGACTAATTTAATTTTTTTACGCACATTATCTTAGACCAAAAAAAAAGTTTACTATTTTAGTTTAATCGACAATTCTACCTCGAATCCAAAAAATGAAAACAATTATTTTATTTGTATTTGTTAAAAATGCGTCCCAAGCTTGATAGTTGAACCACAAGGGACCGGTTTAAATGTGAAACAGTCGCATTCATCTGACACCAACGAGATACCTTAAATTCGGGATCATATAAAGTTTATGGTAATGAAATATAAACAAAATGTTAATTTTCAGTACAATTACAAATATATGTGTTTTACAATTGAATACTGTATGTAAAATAAAAGTTCTAGCTTTCATTGGGAAGTACGTGAAAATCGACTATTATTTTATATAGACAAGTTTTGGTAAGTACCGGTTTTAAAAAAAATCATCAATAAATAATGGTCAAGAGCTTTACTTTTACATACCTACCCACAAAACTAAAATTACCGTTCATCATTATCTTTTTTTGACGCTTATCTTTTTTATGCTTTATCGTAATTTCATTTATGTTTATCGTAATTACGTTGCGGCATCATGCGCGTGTCGTTAACCTGATTATTTACATAAATTGATTTATTAAAAAATATCTAACAGCACATCGTATTTTTATTTAGCAAAAACCGGAGTTTTTGGTCTGAAAAATTGCGTGTTTATATCACATGCTAAAAAATTTTCCTCGAAAAAATAAGAGAAAAATTACTCAAATACAAGTTTCAGGTATTAAAATTTCCAACAACTTTTTGTTTCATAACTTTTAGTGCAATTGTTGTTCTTAAATTCTATTTCAAAAAATGTGGGTATGTAATAATTTCAATAATAACCTACATAATATACGGTGCAGGTTAAGTACCTTTTTGGCTATTTATATTATGGGCATTTATAAAAACATCTAATTTCATCAAAATCGTTTTGGAAAAATGATTTTAAAGCGAAATATGAGAATGATAAAAAAATTTAGGAAAATTAAAATCTAATAAGCCAAGGTATTTGTCGAAATTGTAGAGTATTATAGATACTAGATTATTATTTTCTTCAATTAGCAAATATATTTTATTATCGGAAGAAAACACTACTGTTAAGAGACAGAAATAAAAGTAAAACTGTAGTAAAAATATCTCTCCAAAAGAAGAGTTTGAAGAAATAGTGCCAAGAACAATTGCACTATTTCCTCGCTGGATCGCAAGGCTCAATCATTAAATAAAAAATAATCTTGAACGATTCTCACCGGATACATGTCCAATACGTCTCAGTACTCCAACTTCCAAGTGTCTCAACCGAAATACCAACGAAGAAGCAGCCTTGATTGATTATTTCTTGTAATAGGTTGATATCAATTTATATGAGATAATGTAAGAGTGTCACTATGTAGAATCCCAAATGATATTTGGGCTTATTGTCCATGGGATTCTAATCTAGAAGAGGTTCTGGCTGATCCTAAAGCTTTGTGAATAATCTGACTGATTTCCTGATGACGAGATAATTTCCCAGTATTTTCAAACAAAACAATTCGTGAATACCATCTCTCTTTAATGCTCTCCACAATGTCATCGATAAGGTTAACAAAAATCCATTCCTAAGCGAAGAGCTACTGCAATTTAGAATGCATTATCAGCCAGGAGAGTGCCAAATTTCTCATATTTAATAGCATGTACTCACGCCTGATTGTGGAGTTGGTGATGTCCTAAACCGAGTTTTATCAGTATCAGAAGAAAATTTGATGTTGTCAACTATTCTTATAATATTGACCAAATCCCAGTTCTTTTGAAAATTAAATCCAGTTATCCTAGTAATAATCTACATAATATACGGTGCAGGTTAAGTACCTTTTTCGCTATTTATATTATGGGCATTTATGAGAAACATCTAATTTCATCAAAATCGTTTTTGGAAAAATGATTTTTAAAGCGAAATATGAGAATGATAAAAGAAATTTAGGAAAATTAAAATCTAATAAGCCAAGGTATTTGTCGAAATTGTAGAGTATTATAGATACTAGATTATTATTTTCTTCAATTAGCAAATATATTTTATTATTGGAAGAAAACACTACTGTTAAGAGACAGAAATGAACAGTAAAACTGTAGTAAAAATATCTCTCCAAAGAAGAGTTTGAAGAAATAGTGCCAAGAACAATTGCACTATTTCCTCGCTGGATCGGTCAATCATTAAATAAAAATAATCTTGAACGATTCTCACCGGATACATGTCCAATACGTCTCAGTACTCCAACTTCCAAGTGTCTCAACCGAAATACCAACGAAGAAGCAGCCTTGATTGATTATTCCTTGTAATAGGTTGATATCAATTTATTATCGAGAAAATGTAAGAGTGTCACTACATGTAGAATCCCAAATAAGATTTGGGCTTCTTGTCCATGGGGTATGCTCTAAGTCTAGAAGAGGTTCTGGCTGATCCTAAAGCTTTGTGAATAATCTGACTGATTTCCTGATGACGAGATAATTTCCCAGTATTTTCAAATAAAACAATTCGTGAATACCATTTATCTTTAATGCTCTCCACAATGTCATCGATGAGGTTAACAAAAATCCATTCCTAAGCGAAGAGCTACTGCAATTTAGAATGCATTATCAGCCAGGAGAGTGCCTAATTTCTCACATTTAATAGCGTGTACTCACGCCTGATTGTGGAGATGGTGATGTCATAAACCGAGTTTTGTCAGTATCAGAAGAAAATTTGATGTTGTCAACTATTCTTATAATATTGACCAAATCAGTTCTTTTGAAAATTAAATCCAGTTATCCTAGTAATAATCTACATAATATACGGTGCTGGTTAAGTACCTTTTGGCTTTTATATTATGGGCATTTATGAGAAACATCTAATTTCATCAAAATCGTTTTTGGAAAATGATTTTTAAAGCGAAATATGAGAATGATAAAAGAAATTTAGGAAAATTAAAAATCTAATAAGCCAAGGTATTTGTCGAAATTGTAGAGTATTATAGATACTAGATTATTATTTTCTTCAATTAGCAAATATATTTTATTATCGGAAGAAAACACTACTGTTAAGAGACAGAAATAAAAGTAAAACTGTAGTAAAAATATCTCTCCAAAAGAAGAGTTTGAAGAAATAGTGCCAAGAACAATTGCACTATTTCCTCGCTGGATCGCAAGGCTCAATCATTAAATAAAAAATAATCTTGATCTCACCAGATACATGTCCAATACGTCTCAGTACTCCAACTTCCAAGTGTATCAACCGAAATACCAACGAAGAAGCAGCCTTGATTGATTATTTCTTGTAATAGGTTGATATCAATTTATATGAGATAATGTAAGAGTGTCACTACATGTAGAATCCCAAATGATATTTGGGCTTATTGTCCATGGGATTCTAATCTAGAAGAGGTTCTGGCTGATCCACAAAGCTTTGTGAATAATCTGACTGATTTCCTGATGACGAGATAATTTCCCAGTATTTTCAAACAAAACAATTCGTTGAATACCATCTCTCTTTAATGCTCTCCACAATGTCATCGATAGAGGTTAACAAAAATCCATTCCTAAGCGAAGAGCTACTGCAATTTAGAATGCATTATCAGCCAGGAGAGTGCCAAATTTCTCATATTTAATAGCATGTACTCACGCCTGATTGTGGAGTTGGTGATGTCATAAACCGAGTTTTATCAGTATCAGAAGAAAATTTGATGTTGTCAACTATTCTTATAATATTGACCAAATCCAGTTCTTTTGAAAATTAAATCCAGTTATCCTAGTATTTCAGCTCCCAGAAGTGTAAAATTGTCCTGGATCGAATGTACTCTTGGTGTCACCTCATTAAAAAATGAAAGAGCATCCAAAGTTGCATCTCCACAAAAGAAAAACTATGTTGCACTCTATGATTAATGATTTAAAGTCATTCAAAACAAGGTACCATCATCAAGGAACCAAAGATTAAATCCTGAAGAAAGTGAAGCTATAATCTCCCTAGATGCCTAAGCCAAATAGTTAAGGTTACTTTGTGCGATCTCATACTTACCGGGGGCAAGACCCTAGAGCTCAGATTTGGTCGGTTATTTTTTTCGTTTGTTTTTGGTACTTAATTAAAATAAAATTACCCGCTCAAAATCTGAGCTCGAATGGTATTTGTTAAGACAATTCCAAGAATTAAGTATCTTATAAAAAAGCGCAGAAAACCTTAATAAGATTATAAATAAGAAAGTACGAAACTATACCTTATTTTAAAACAAAATTTTCAATTTCACTTATTTTAGCTTTGCAAATATACCTACATTATCGTTGTATTTTAATTGTCAAATATACCGTTGAGAGATATGATTTTCAAACTGACGCGGTTTTTCTACATAGGTTACATATGGAGTCACCATAGTAACGTAATTTATCCACTTTTCCTTTCTATTTATCCGATAGCAAACTACGATTTTTGTATAAACAAATGGCATTTTTTACATATGAGTAGAATGTGGAATTGTCGACGCAAAATTTTTATAAATAACATACAATATCATGTTCGAAAGTCTTTTATTTTATTGTGAAGGAGCTTTTCATCATAATTACTTTCATCACATTTTTATCAATGTATTTGCTTTCTAATCTAATGCAATTATAACATAATTCCAAAATTCGTCATGGAATTGCTAAGTTTTACATTCAATTAAATGTTTTAGAAAATACAATTTTGTTTCACATATTGTTTTAACACAAGGTTTATATAAATGATTGTCCCATCAGGTGAGTGTTGGAAAATTTAAAAAAATGCAAATTTGCCGCTTAAACTGATAGTGAATTAATTTATGTTAATGTTATCAGTTATTTCATCGTTCCGTTGTAATTATTATCCCTAGTTGTAATTGTGTTCGTCGTTTATCTTTAATTTTGATTTTTAATTTTCAACTTCGATGAGACAATCATTTCTAGAAACCCTGTATATTTTTAATCACAGAAATCCGACAAAACAATTTATCAAACAAAATATTTATCACAGATAAAGAATATTTTTGAAATTACCATTCTTTATAAGCCTCCATTTCACGGCCATCTAAGCCTAAATTTAAACAATTGAAGAATACAAATTACAACTCACTAACCCTAATTGATTAAAAATTTTTAAAAATAAGGCTTCCATGATAGTAGTAGACAATGTAATTAACAATATGACTCTATTTATTAATATCATTTAAGATGTTAAATAAATGTGTCATGATTTACTACCTACGCTAATTAGGTAGTTTATATAAAAAATATAGTTATGAATCTTATCGCTTTGTTTTTCTTTCACAATAGCAATGTATACGCAGCAGTATCGTATTACTCGATCAACAGTAATAAGAGATTATTTATTTTAAACACGTACAGTAAATATATCTCTGATAAATACACACAAAATATTCTACACGTTATAATTTCTATCAACTCGCATTAAATGACAATTCGCAATTGATCTCAACAACTGGAGGCTGCGCTTTTATAGTTGTAGAACAATATTCTAGATGATACTCGAATATTCAAAAGTACGAAAGTTCGAGAACACCGCGAATAATTTTAATTTATTCTAGTAACTCCAGTAGCGTAAAAAAATTTGAAAGCAATTTTTAAAAAATAAATACCAAGCTAGGTACATCAAAATTGAACCAGTACCCTTTGAAGAATCCTTTTTACATGACAGACGCAGTTGACCGGCCCGAAGATTGAAATTAATCTGCTACCATTAACCAGAAAAGCAAAAACCTCTATGTATAAATTATAAGGTAATATATAATTGTTGTAACAAAACATCAGTATGTTATTTTAGTTTTGAATAACCATTTTATTACGAGAACAAATAAGGTGCGATATTTTCTCAATGCCGACCAAGGTATTAACAAAGAATATTAACCACTTGTTTTGTATATTGACATCCGGCGGGTTTGAAAATACAAATTCAGTGGCGTTCTTGAATCTGACGATAAACACGTGAAGATACCTTTGTAATTAGATTGCTTCAGATTTCAAACGATTATAATCTAACAATTGAATGTAAATTTTGCCTGGAGAATGATTTTCCTTACTTGCAATTTCAGATTTTTTTAAATAAATATATTGAAAAATTAGTGTAAAAGTCGATATGTAATTAAAACATCTACATACATGCTTTCTAGCGTCTTTTTTTGAAAAATATAACTGATTTTTAGGTTAAAAAGCATATACTTACAAGTACAAGGAGTAAAAAAACTAGATAAGACAATTTTTGACCATAAAAGACATGTGTCATCTATAATGACTTTTCTTGCACTATTGCTTGGCAACTAAAACACAATTGTCATGAAAAATCAAACTTTAGTATCTTGATACATAAATACCTATTTTTCTTCAAACGTCAGTGAAGCATTACCTAAACGCCTAAACGCTAAGTGTCACTTCATTGCCATGACATATAAATGATTATTTTCTGCTCATCATCGGCACTTAAGTATTTAAGCGCCTCTGACAGTAACATGCAACAAATTAATGAAAATTAGAGCAAAACTTTTTTGGAAACACTTGACATTCACAAATCACCTCACATTCTTCTTTGTCAAAAACCATAGTAACACATCTAATATTTATTTTATTTTTACATATCGTCCCTTTAATACTACAACTAGGTAACTCGAATTTTTGATGTTTTGAGTTATCCAGTTGTGCTTAGTCAACTTTTAGCCCTCTTTTACATGCTACAACTAGGTATGTTCTACGTCATTGTAAATGGCAGATAGTTAGGTGTTAAACATGGATAACTTGTAAAACGAACAATTTCGTTATGCTATAAGTGGATAACTTGAGATACCTATTTGTGCAACTGGGTAACTTGATATACCGACTACCTCTACCTTCCTGTAATTGAGATATCTAGTTGTGCAGTTAAAGAAACGTGCACAGGTTTTTTAACGTAATCTGTGTTCTTTCTAGTTTTAAGTGATATTTTTAGCAAAAATAAGTGAAAATGACCACAAGGGGAAGGAAAATGGTGGAAATGGCACTTGAAAAAGTGAAGGTAAGCGATTGCCGATTTAATTAAAGTTTATTTATTGAGTAAAATGGAAAATTAGGTTATGGTTCAATTTTTATAACAATTTTTATTCAAGTTAATGTAGATAATTATAGTAAGACATAAAAAGCATGCGAACTTCTTCTTCAGAACCTTACCACAAAAATTGAAACTTACAGACTTATTTTGTTTTCAGTTCCTGCTATTAATAACCTAGACAACATGGTTGTGAACAAGGGTACCGCGGAGGGTAAGCGTGGTATTTGTATTCAGTTATTTATTTTATTAATCCATTTTTGTAGACCAAGAAAACTTTGGTGAGACGCAGATGTTGCCCAGGGCTGATACAAGTAACTCGAATCAGGCCATAGAAGATGAAGAACCGTATTCCCCTGACTACTCAGAATATCTTCCAAGTACCTCGCCTACATCAGAGTCCTCTGGAGGTATTGAATTAGATGGTATGGAAGAAATGCCCACTAAAACCGACAAGCCACGAAAGAGAAAACGAAATACAAATAAGTGGAAAAGGAATGTGGCGAAAATGAAAAGACAGCATGGCGAAAGTTATAAGTCTGCCAGGGGAAAGTTTGTTCCTGGAGTGGCAATGAAAGATCCCTGTCCTGAAGTTTGCAGACGGCAATGCAGACAAAAATTTTCGAATGATGAAAGGTTGAAAATATTTCAAAGGTATTATCAGCTAGACACATATGAAAGAAAGAGAGATTTCATACATAGTCAAACCGAAAAACAAAATACAAAATGGGCTACTAGTGGAAATTCGAGGCGCCAAAATACCATAATTTTCTTTTTGCCAAAAAAAGATGGAAGGATTCAGACGTGCAAGACAATGTTTATCAACACGTTGGGGATTCGCAAAGGGGTGGTGGATATTGCAATGAAAAAAAGAACAGATGAATATACGGGTTTGGAAGATCAGAGAGGCAAACACGTAAAAAAAGTCACCCCTCCTGAAATACTGCAAAGTATCAGAGCTCACATAGAAAAGTTCCCGGTCATATCCTCGCATTATTGTCGCGCAAAAACTCAACGGAAATATTTGCACTCGGATCTGAACATAACGGTTATGTACTCATTATACAAAACAGAATGCTTGGAGAAGAACCAACCAGTTGCTAGTTTTGCAATGTACAGAAAAATATTTTCCGAAGAATATAATTTGGGGTTTTATCGTCCACGAAAAGATCAATGCCGAATATGTATGGCTTATAACACTCCCACAAATGATAAAAGCTTATTTGAGGCAGACTACCAAACACACATAAATGCAAAAATAGAGCCCGCAGTGAGAAACTGGCAAACAAGCAAATAGCTGAAGAGTCTAATGGAACAATTGTAAGCTGTAATTTTGACTTACAGCAGGTACTGCTAGCACCCACTGACCCCACAAACAATGCGTTATTCTATAAACAACGTTTTAAGACCTTTAATTTCACAGTTTATAACGTAGTCTCCAAACAAGGCGATTGTTTTATGTGGACAGAAGTGGAAGGAAAACGAGGCAGTTGCGAAGTAGCCACTTGTCTGTACACTTACTTTAAATCGTTGCCCAGTTCTGTGCAAGAAATATCTTGCTTCAGTGATCGATGCGGGGGACAAAATCTTAATAAATATGTAGCTGCAATGTGCTTAACCGCTGTACAGGAAATTCCACACTTAAAAAGATAGATCTCAAATTTCTTGTGGTAGGCCATAGTGAAATGGAATGTGATTCTATGCATTCTGCCATTTCAACAGAATTTAAAAGAGTCGGTAAAGTAAATTGGCCTCAAGACTGGAAAACTATTGCCAGATGCGCGAGACGAAAAGGAGATAAGCCGTATATTGTTAATGATGTCACACATGAACAGATATCTGATTGGAAAGCTCAAGCAGAACGAAACATGATGTTTCGGAAAGTTGATTCAGAACGTAAATTAGTACGCTGGCAGAAAATTTGTGTCATGAGTTTTTGAAATCTGAACCATTAATGATGAGATTCAAGGAAAATTTTGACGATGAATATAGACTTTTGAACTGCAGCAGAAAAACCGGAGTTGCAGTTTCAGGTCTAGGGAATTTAAATGCCCTATATGGGGGTAGGTTGCCAATCACAAAGGACAAATACGATGATATTATGGCATTATTTAAAATGAAACCACCTGCACTTGGCATTGAATACAAGCCCTATTATGAAGGTCTGCCGTTTCAGGGAATGAACAGGGAAGAACAACATGAAGACGCAGATTTAGACAGTGACCTGAGTGATTTTTCTGATTGAAGCTCACTTATCTTCATTTATTTTCATTAAAATAATTAAAAATAAAAATTATAATACGTATGAATAAAAACACTTTATTTAAACCCACATTGTTTTTAATGTAATCCCAAATTAAAAGTAGATATCTCTTTTTCCCAATATTGTTAATAGCGCAATAACTGGATATCTTGAATTTTTTGAAAAATAATGAAAGTGTTGCATATTTCCTGATGTTGATGGAAGATTATGCTGCAGGCCTTGAATGTTCAGGTATTTTGCTCACTAAAAGAAGATTGTCAATCCTCTTGTCATTTTTTTGGCCTGTCAATTTTAAAGTCATTTTTCTCACAATGCATATTTTCGAGTTATCTAGTTGTAGTACTAAGGGGACGATATTAACAAATTTCTTTGCGTTTCGTTTGAAGAATAGGTACGTTATGTTCATCTGCTATTTTAGAAATTTGCAACGGTTTGATTTTATTTTTTAGAATTACCATACGTTGCTACGACCGATGAATCTTAAAATGAAAATTATTATTTAAGTAATACATAGTCCTCCGTCCGCCTTAATGACTAGCAGTGGCTACATAAGCCACAAAAGTCATGTCCAGTTTGCACTAAACGAAAATGGACCAAAATTAAATTTGATTAAAAATCGTAATTTTTTTGTTTATCACTTGTGCTTAGCATGTTATTAAATATTTATATTTATTAGCAGACACTTCAGTGTGGATTTATTGTAAGTAGCTGGAACATTTCTTAACAATGGTTAATGTATTGTTAATTGTTCTTAATAAAATGTTTTCGTCTTCAAAATTATTTAAAACAACGGCAATATTACGACAGAATTTTAACAATTTAATAATGACAGGAGGAGGCCCGTACATAGATCTCACATCACGGTTACGCTACTGCAAAAGTTTGTACATATCTGATTAGCGCCATAAAGTTTACATTTACACTATGTAAATATTATCTATATCGAGTTAAATGTATGTAACTATTAAAACGACAAATAATCAACACAAATAGTGATTATTTTAACATTTATTTTGCAAAGTTCAGTACACACACCTTTTTCATAGTACCTACTCGTGTGGATTAATTTGTAGGCAAATTTAACAATAAATAGTATTTATGATCATATCCAAGATAAAAAATGCTTTACACAACAAAAATAGTCAATCTTAATGTTGTGTCTGGGAGGAGTTCGTAGTCCATTGATCGAGTACATTCGCGGAAGAATTAAAGCATATTGGATTAATTTGTAGAAATATTTATTAATAAATAGTATGTATAATTATAAGCATATTCAAGAATAAAAATGCTAATATTTTTAAAAATGAAGATGTTTATGGCCATGTGCAACATTAGAGCCCATACGTAGAGTACGTTCGACGGTGAATTTGAACGTGTTTAGAATGTTTATTCTTCAACGTCTTGTTAATAATTATAGTCATAGTTTGTAGGTCAAATATTTTCATTTTAAAAAATATTAGCATTTTTATTCTTGAATATATTGTTTATATTAGTAGCGCGTCGGTCCATAACTCCCTTAAAAATACTTTGCATATAAGCTAATAGATACAGGACCGTACTCGATTATTTTAAATGGAACACCCTGTATATTATTTTATATTTAAATTCTGAATTAAGTTTTGATAAATTTTATTAAATTAGTGTTTCTCTAAAATCATTATTTATTTAGATATCAGCCGATTTGTAAAAATTGTGTCACCTGCAGAGTGTTCTAGAAAAACTTTTATTACTTAGAAATGGAAGGAAATCAGTAAACAAAATTTTCAAAATAGTTTGAACATAAATCAGACTGTCAAATTTTGTGTTTGAATTTTTTTGCGAATTTTCGTGTTGTTTTCAGGTATTTCAAACGGCCGAAACTTGAATTTTTCAAATAGTAGGGTTATAATTTTTTAGACCAAATAATAGCAAATTTAATTCTTTTTTAGAAATATATGATACTCCCTATACGTAAAACGCATATTTCTGTGTGTTGTGTTTGTTTATTTAAGACTGTATTTTTTGCTCTACAAAAATAAAGAAAACCCTTAAAATCAAGTAGACAAGTAAATTTCACAAAGAAAATTATAAAATAATTCTGTCATTTGTTAGTGAGATTTTATTTTGACAGACTTTATTGGTTTCGTCACCACACTATACAGGTTTATACTGATCTTCTGGGGCACCATATATAACACTTACATCACAATACAATATTTAAAATGTACCATACGAATAAATGAATAAATAATTGGTTTATGAATGCCCATACCCATAGTCATTACTTGAAGCGTACTAGAGTAAAAGTACGGTTTTGAGACGAGAATCCATACTATAAACGGCACTTTGCCTTGAGAATTACTTCAGTTTATTGTTATCCTGATCGCTAGCTCAAGTCAAGAAGCAACCGACCTCAAGCAGTGATTGATTGGTTAATTAGTTATAAGATAAGCTTTTGCCAAAATGGCGTCTGTGGGGCAAACAAACCTTTGTTTTCATTCGAATGTGTGTAATTTATGTTGATTTTTTGTATATTTAATGGTTGTTTTAAGTTAGTTATAGAATCTGTGAAAGAGTATTTTAACTCAATTTATGTTTAAAATTACAAATAACAGGGATTCTAAAAAACTTAACACTGTCACGAATTCCTCTACTGCCACAGTTCACTACACAACCAAGTGCTGGCATTACGGTACATTACAAATGAATTAAAAGTATAAACTATATTAAAATTCTATAACTCAATGATAAAATCAATCTAATTATATGTAAGTTTGCCCTACAGTAGCCATTTTTAAACGTCTTTGAGAGCTATCTGAAAGCGCATTGAAATGTCTTATTCGCTCTAGTTTTTAGGTTATGAACCGTTTATCTATAGTTACGAACTAACGGCGTGAGGTATCAGGTACCAGTGCATGATTTTCGATGTAGATGGCACTGCTACAAATAAGTTTGACATGTTATTTTATTACCGACAGCGTTTACATTTAATACATTGTCTTGTAATAATTACTTTTTGTTGTTAAAGAAATGTGTAGGTTGTTATATTTGCCACCGAGAATGCGAATGTGTACACTATCGATTTCACCTAGGCGCAAGTCAAATGTTAAACGACAGCTAACTGTCAATCTGCGTTATACTATCAAAACAAAAACCCTAGAAATTAAACTTGTCGTGTTAAAATCCCCAACAACCCATCCTTGAGTAGATATGATCTTCACCGAGATTTGCCGAAGATGGGACTATAATAAAGAACTCAATTTTACAACCCAGACGATCTTGACTAATACTCCTCAAGCTTGATATTTGACTATAAATATAGTCATTAATGAATTACGAATTTATCAAAAGAAATAAGTTTGGTATTAAAAGAATGTGAAAAAAAAAAGATCTTCTGGCATCAAGGGTTCATAAAATACTGTTATTTATTTAAATAAATAAATAAAATACTGTATCCGGTTAAGAGAACTTCTAATGCAAGATTTTTGAAAAACTTGTTGCAAACGTAGGGTAAACTTACAATCACTAATGATATCTATCAATACCTAACCTCTAATATGGTTTCAACATTCCCAATGAGTACAAAGAAATTCTAATAACAAAAAGAAAAACATTTTATTAACAAAAACTACAGTAACATAATTAAAATAGAATAAATAATAATTAATACTCAAAGTTAATTTAACAAAAACAAACGTTCAAAGTGTTCTAAAGATGCGCCCACCCTATCTGCAATTGTTCGATTTTCTTCTCTACGAACCCGGGGTGTTATAGTGGCAAAAGCATTTCTTATTCTTATTTTCATGTCATCTACAAATGTCGATGGTTCTCGATACACAATACCTTTCATATAACCCCATAAATAAAAATTACGTTTTGTCAAATCTGGTGAACGAGGACGCTAGCTAGCGGTACCTCCGAGTACTTATCTACCTGTCGTCAAACTCCCGATTTAAAAAATTGTTGAGCTTAAAAGTTTGCTGGTGAGGCGTTAGCCGAGACAGCAAATTAAGCGAAACAATTATATTTTTTAACTCCAAGTGGAATATATTATTTTTTCTTCAAGCGTTTATTGCTAGTTTTCATGTTTCGAGATTCTCGAGTGTTATAGTGACAATTTATTCTCGAGGAATCAAGTTGGTAGTTTACTGTTACATTCATAATAAGACATAACCGAGGTACCAACTTCTAAATAGTTGTGAAAACAAAAGAACTACTACTTTTAATGTTTAGACAGTAAAAAGCGTTTTTTGCGTCTGCCAGTCGTTCAATAATATGCCGTTTTATTGTCGCTTGAAGAAAAAGACTATTTTTTTCGAATCCTCCACGACAATCATGTCGATCATTTCAGCTTGTGTTGAAGACATAATACTTTAAATAAATCAATAAAATTTTCAATAAATGTTAAAATAATCTCATAACAAACTTGAGAGAATTGTGTTATAGATTTTGTTTACTCAGTCTATTTTTGTTTGTGTTTTGAAGATGCATAAAAATAGACTGTATTTTATAAACAAAGAAAAAACACATAAGTATGCATTTTAGGTATAGGGAGTATCATATATTTCTAAAATAGAATTATTATAATTATTTGGTTCAAACAAATTATAACCCTTCCATTTAAAAAATTCAAGTTTCGACCGTTTGAAATACCTGAAAAAGTAGCTCAAAAATTCGCAGGCTCATTATAAGAAAAAATTGAAACACAAAGTTTGTGTTCAAACTATGTATTTTGAAAATTTTGTTCACTGATTTCCTTCCATTTCTAAGAAATTAAAGTTTTTCTAGAACACTGGAGGTGACAAAATTTGTAGAAATCGGGTGATATCGCAAAAAAAATTATTTTAGAGAAACGTTACTTTAATAAAATATATCCCAAACTTAATTCAGAGTTCAATAATAAAATAATATACAGGGTGCTTCATTAAAAAATAATCGAGTGCGGTTCTGATTTTAAGTAATGCCCAAGGTCATTTAAAGGAATTTTTGTAGAAAACAAATATTTGTATTTTAATCTTAATAGCGCACCCAGTATACATAGGTCTTGCTTATTGTTAAATTTGTGCAGAGATTAAGTGACGTGAAGACTATCTTAAAGCTAAATACGAATAAGTATACTTTGTAAATTTGTTCAAACAATTTATTTATAAACAAATTGTTAAAATAATAACTATCTGTGCTGGTTCATAATTGTTTTAAAAGATATCTGAATTTAATTCAGTATATACGAGGATGTATTGATATCTAGTTAGCCTAGACC
The DNA here is from genome assembly GCA_030710515.1 of Abscondita cerata. Lineage (NCBI taxonomy): Eukaryota > Metazoa > Arthropoda > Insecta > Coleoptera > Lampyridae > Abscondita > Abscondita cerata. The sequence goes on from JALBCR010002259.1 coordinate 857,055, forward strand.
AGTTCCTTGCATAAACAAAATATTGCGTTACCATAGCAACAAACAATAACTTATTAGAAGTGTCAGTGTAAAGTTTGACGTCAAAAAAGTAAACCAGAGTCACGCAATAAATTAAATGAAAAAAGATGTCCACCGAAATTGTGAAAATCGAAAAATTGGAGTATCGAGCCATCATCAAGTACCTGTATTTAAAAGGGTTAAGAGGTAAGCAGATTTACGAAGATATGCTTAATACCTTTGGTGATCAATGTCCTTCGTATGCGACCGTCAAAAATTGGAATGCAAGCTTCAAAAGAGGTAAATTTTCCATTGAAGATGATGACCGATCGGGAAGGCCAGTTTCTGTGTCAGTCCCCGAAAATATCGATGCAGTTCATGACATGATTTTATCAGACCGTCGAATTGGGCTAAAACGGATATCTGAAGCACTGAATATTTCATACGAACGCGTTCATCATATGGTTCACGTCAATTTGGACATGAGAAAAATTGCTGCAAAATGGATCCCCAAATGTTTGAATGTTGACCAAAAGCGTGCAAGGGTAGAAGCATCGCGTTCGATCTGTGCTCGATTTGAAAACGATGTAGACTTCTTAAACCGAATTGTTACTATGGATGAGACTTGGGTACATTTCTACGATCCAGAAACAAAGCAACAATCGATGGAATGGCGACACTCTGGTTCTCCAAGACCTAAGAAGTTTCGTGTCCAAAATCTGCTGGAAAAGTTCTTGCTTCAGTTTTTGGGATTGCCATGGAGTAATCATGATTGATTTTTGGATAAGGGTAGAACAATAACTGGAGATTACTATTCGACATTACTGACCACTCTACGGGAAAATATTAAAGAGAAAAGACGCGGAAAGCTATCCAAAGGTGTTTTGTTTTTGCAGGACAACGCCCCTGCACACAAATCTCATGTTGCCATGCAAAAATTCGTGATTTAGGGTTTGAATTACTAGAACACCCCCTTATTCACTCGATTTGGCTCCGTCCGACTATCACCTCTTTCCTCAACTGAAAAAAGTTTAAAAGGTCGTACATTTTCTTCCAACAAGGAGGTAATAGAAGCTGTGGAGGTTGCAGAGCAAGAAGAAACATTTTTTTTAAAGGTCTAGAGACGTTGCAGGTTCGCTGTAATAAATGTATCCAATTAAGAGGAGAATATGTTGAGTAATAAAATAAAATAATTTTGTTTGGTTCTATAGTAGGCTAAGAATTTTTCAATATATCCTCGTAGATAATATTTAAACATGGTATAGCGTAAGCATAAAATTCATGTTATGGCTAACTTCACATGGATATTATCGCATACAAAAAAATACCACCCGATATAATTTTCAGAAATACGCACATTCTTTATTAAGTTAAGAAAGAAGAAGTGGAATCCCCCTCTTTAATGCCTTTTATCTATTCGCATTATGTCCAATATCTAATTAAATCTCCGGCGCAATAAAAAACCTTTAAATACCAAGTAATATTAAAATCAAACATCGTGCTTAGAGGGTATTGATTTCACAAATTTTTTTATTAAATTAGATCGAAAAAGTGCAAGAAATTAGATCTGTAGTGGAAGAAATTGTAGAAAACGTAACAACTTTTGTGAAATGACTTTTTTTATACAATTAATCTCCTTGATAACAAAGGTCACATACTTAATCTCAGTAATTATTTACCGGATGACAAGTATTTTTAAGGAAAAGTTGACGAATTTATTTTTACTCTATTGAGTAAAATTCTTCGAAAAAAAAGTGGTGCAAAATTCCCATCTTATTTATGAAATGTGGACTAAAAATGAATGAATGTAAACACGTTTTTCTTTATTTTCATATCAATATTCAGTAATTTTATTCTTCGAATATTAGCTGACGCTTTTCGTCAGAATAGTATACACACAGGTTTATACTGTTCTTCTGGGGCGTCATACAATACAATTACATCACAACACAATAATGAAAAATAATGTAAGGTATCTTACGAACAATTAGATAAATACATAAGCGGACGCTGATTAAATAGACAATAAATAAATGCAATACTTTTACCAGTACCTTGTACGTAAACACGGCTTTTTACGACCAACACCTGTACCAGAGAATAATAAACATATTCACTGGTGCCTGTAGAGTAGCGTCAATTTTATAGCATAAAAAACGCACAATGCTTCTAGTATATTATATTTAAATGAAAAATAAAACGTTCCATAATTGTATATTCCCATGACATGATCGCTTTCTAATAATTTTTTCCTACAATTAGGTACGCAATATCGCAACCTTCGAGAAAATAAATACAACGCCAAAAAATCCACAATACTGATACAAACTATTAAATTTTACAACCCCAAACAGTAGACAACCGTTTTATGCGAATAAATTTCAATATCAAATTTCTACAATGGATGACAGGTCAGCGCAAATAGCAAACCGTAGCGTAGGTCATCAACCTTTATTAACAAAACACTAGTAACAACCCTTACATAAAAGAGAGAAGCAACGCAATCTTCCAATACGATACATTTTTGTACGTTAAACATTCCTAGGTAGTTCTAAACAGAAGCGCGTTAAAAGATAAAGGAGTAGGGGTTGGGGTGATTTGTTTACACTCCAATATACGCGACAGCCGTTGAAAATAATGAATTAAATCGTTTATAACAGAATGTTTAAAATGTACTTACGGTTTGAATACGTTGGTAATAAAACTTTGGGAAGATAGCAAGATCGATCGGGTATCTAATTCACACTTTTAATATAATGCTCTACATTACACGTGCTCGCACTGCCATATTGATGAAATATTCCAGAACAAAGCTTTCTGAAGCAAAATGCGAGTGTGCGCAAACATTTAAATTTTATTCCTGGGAAGAAATGGTACTTAGTCGACATCTATTGATCTCGTTACTCCTCATTTGTCGGCTTGAATAAACGGCATTTATGCTGTGATTTTTTTTAAACAGTTTTCTATAGATCTGTATTTACAAATGGTACGACTGTAGTTTGAAATTTCATTTATGGAATTCCTTGAAGATGCTTCAATTACAACTAAACATTTCATGTCATTATTCAATAATTTGTTTATATTAAAAGTTTTATTCAAATGCGTATGTTTAGTTGCATATACAACAGTAGCATCCTTCATCTGTCAACAATGACTCTATAGTGACTACTGTCATAGATACCTAATTACATTTAACTAATGTCTCTATACTCTGCGCACTCTGTGGTCCAGTAACAAAAAACATGAAAAATCTGATGCTTAGTTTGAACAGTTAGTACTAGGTGTCACTACTTTATTTTACTTTCTGTAAGTTTAAATGCATATATATTAGGAATAAATGTGAACATATAATACAGGGTGTCATATGATCACCGCCGGTTATCGGTATTTATTATCTATTAAATAAAAGTTTTTACAAATGGCAGCTACATCTTTATTTTAAATACAAACCAGAACCAGAATTTTTTTTTTCAAGTTTTGATATGTCGAAAAATGTTTAGTATGCTTGCTTAAAATAATCGGGGTATCAACTTTTATTGTTAAGGCTGGCATTTACCTAAACGAAATTTAAATTGCGTGTATGTTTAGTTGTCTAAGTAGAAACAAGCATCAACGAATTTGTTTGTATGAGTAACGAAAACTAGGTAAAGGGTAAAGCGGATTAATACGTTACTTTTTTTTCTTTTAGCTCCGCTAACAATAACTCCTTTAGGTAAATATTATTTATCTTTCTTTTTCAGCAAGCTTAGTGCAATGTTTGTTGCCTAGTTTTAAATTAAATATGGTAATTTTACGGATTTTGAAAAAAATTTAGTTCCATTATATTACGAAAAATTAATGTTTTAAAAAAAATTTCGACACGTTGTTTACAAGATATTACTTATATCTATCTATTCACATCGAGATGTTTGCAATATTCTTATATTTAAAAACACTATTCGTAAATATTTATAGTAAAATAGACTCATACTTTTTGGATCACAAACAGTTACCTTTTATAAATTTAATAAAAACACTCTGTCAGTAGTTAGATCAAACATTAGTAATAAAGAAATAAAGTCGTCCGCAATTACCACTTTCAAACTAACTTCTAAAAATTGGAACAAATTGTGCACAAAATGAAGTATATTCCTGAGAGTAAATGCCAGCCTTAACTGAAAAATTTGAACATATTGTTTAGAAAATAAAATTAAAAGCCGAAAGTTAGAGAGATGGGATTTAAGATTCTCAATATCAAAATATTGAGATACAATCGTCTGGAATGGATAATACAAAATTGTCCGCGGTTAGTTTACGTTGAGGTTACCTTTCCAGACTTGAGAAAAACTTTATAAAGTCTTTTTTCCAATTAGAATGCCTAATTAATTATTAGTCTATTCAACGCAGAAATAAATTTCCTTTACCTAAAAACAATTCCTATACATAAAATCCATAAAATACAAATTTATAATTACACTAGATGAAACCCCGTCCTATCGAACGGGACCAGGACAAATGAACCCCCGCATTTGATGCGTGGAACCGCATAAAAACTCAGTTAAAGGATGGCACTGTTCCAATTACGGAAATAAAGAAAAAGCGAGAGAATTTAATGTCGACGTACAGAAGGCAAAGAAAAAGAGTAAAAGATTCAATAGGAACTGGTACTGGAGCGGACGAAGTCTACAAGCCTGAGTGGCCCTTTTACAACATAATGTCTACGTTTTGGACGATATTTACAAGCCAAAATAACCAAGAATTCTGAGGTGAGTAAATCTTTATTTCAATTAAACTTTCACATACATTTTAAGTCACTACATGTTATTTAATATCAAAAGCATGGTTTAAGAGCGAAGAGCGTTAAAACCCGTTATTATTAAATATATTCTAATATTAGTATGCAATACATCACTTGACATTAACGCTAGGCTCTGGTATTTGATGATAACATAATTAATGCCTAAGCATAATTATTTTGCCACGATACAGCGCCATCTGTGAGAAAATATTCGGCAAATTTATCTCTTATTGTCTTAGCAGAAAGAGGTGCTCTTATTGGTATATTCCTCATTGATATCAAGGAAGCATTTCCTTCAAGATCATTTCGCCACGAGCCTGGACGCACTTCACCTTCATTTTCAGTATCAAAAGTACCAGGGGGTTATATATTGGTCCGGAATTTTTAGATCGCCGTAAAAGTTGTGCAATAAAGAACACGTCATTACAATATTAGTTACCTTGTTTGGTTGTAATAAAAAGGTTTTCTTAGTACTCTAAAACAGACGACATAATGCCGAAAACATTTTCTACTATTCTCCGAGCGCGAGATAAACGATAATTAAAAATTCTTTCTTTTGTTCCCGTAGCGTGGAGACCAGCATACGGTTTCAGCATGTTTTCAGTGAGCAAATGCACCATCTGCCACAAAAACGTAAGGAAGTGGTTCCTGCCTAAAGGGCAAACTAGTTGCTGTTGGAAAATCTAGTTCCTTTGTAACAATTTTCTATACAACTCTGTGTTTCTGTACACACCGCCATCACTTATTCTACCTTGACATCCGCAATCCACAAATGTGAAGTTGTAGTCACCATCGACCAAAGCTAACAGTACAATGCTAAAAGTGCCGTGATAATTAATATATTCAGAACCACTGTGAATAGGGTTTTGTATTAAAACGTGCTTCCGTCAATTGCGCCAAGGCAATGAGGAAAGTTCCAAGTGCTGTTGAAACCGTCTTCAATCTTTAACCAGGTACCTGCAACGAAAAAAAAATTGTAAAAATAATGTGTGTATTCTATTTTTAGGATTCAATGGATACAGAGGAGATCGAGGAAGACAAAGATGAAAATAATACACAAGCAACAACGGATCAAACGTTCAAAACTCCAAAAACATTAACAAAAAATACATCCAAAAGAAGTAAGTCCAATGCGTTCGATGAAGAAATGAAGAAACGAAGCGATGAAGCTTATAACTTTTTAAAACAAATCTCTCAAAAGTCTGAACCAGACACTTCTTCACTGTATTGCGATTTATTATGTAATAAAATGAGAGCTTTACAAGAAAACACAAGAGATATTGCAATGATGGAAATTGACAAAATAATGTTTAGTTTGAAACAACAAGACAATCATACAATACGTTCGCATAGTTCAATGGACAACAATTACACAGTTCGGCAATTACAATCACCATTCCAAGTATCACTAGCTTACTCTCACTCATCCAACTCACAGCCATCTCCACAACATCAATTCTATCTACCATCCCCAGTTCACTCTCACTCATCCAACTCACAACCATCCCCACAACCTCAAGTCTATCTACCATCCCCAGTTCACTCTCACTCATCCAACTCACAACCATCCCCACAACATCAAGTCTATCTACCATCCCCAGTTCACTCCCACTCATCCAACTCACAACCATCCCCACAACATGAAGTTTCCCCAGATTATGTTCTCTCAAACAACTTACAACCGTCCCCACAACATCAAGTCTCTCGGTCATCCCCAGGCAACGCTCACTCATCCAACTCACAACCATCCCCACAACCTCAAGTCTATCTACCATCCCCAGTTCACTCCCACTCATACAACTCACAACCGTCCCAACAGCAAGGTTTAGAGTTGAAGCAATATTACGAAAGTGTTACTTTAAATTAGTTTTTGTTATCAGTGTTAAATTACAAATGATGTAATGTTTCTGTCTGGTTTGGTTTTGTTCACTTTAAAATAAATAAATGATTCTCACTTTACATACCTACTTACCTTTATTTCGTCTTTTAATTCTTGCATCAAAGCTTCACAAACATCATCAACGCATCTTGAAATGGTTTGCAGTGATACTTTAAAGAGATAAGTAAGGCTTGTGAAGGTATCTCCAGAAGCCAAAAATCTGAGTGCAATTGCCAATCGTTCTTGAACAGGAATACATTTTCGCATGGTGGTATCGGTCTTTGATATAATTGGACCAATTTTATGCAGAAGGTATTCGAAGTCACTTGGAGTCATCCTACAAAAATTTATAAATGTGTTGCTTGGTTCTTTTGTTAAATCAGATATCATATCAGTTCCGTTATATCTGAAAATAAAAGGTAATTAGAAAATTATTTATTTATATTATATATATGAAAAATAATTTTTAACAATTAGTTACCTTGAACGACTTTTGTTGTACGCCGACATCCACCAGCGTGGTTTCTTTTTGTTTTTTCTGGAGAGCACGACGTGATCATTACTAAACAATACCACAAAGGCCGCAGCTGCAGCAGTACGCTCTCTTTCACTTTGCATTTTGGAATGACGAAATATCAATAAAATTCACAGACCGACACGCACCAGCAAGCACCGTCGGAAGAGCCTGGTGCGTGGTACGTGGCCGTCTGGCTGTCTGTTTCGTCCGTCCAAATCCGTGATATCACGGATCGTGGGAAGCCGGCTTAAGTCCAACCATATACTTGGCTTTGGCCTAGTACCTATATTGGCTGAGTCTATAGAGGGACATAGAAACAAAGAAACAGACAAATTTTGAATCTTAGTATATAGATAGTAACTTTACACAACATAATTGGCTTTGTAATTTTTCAAACAAAATTTTATTCAATTGTTTCTAACCCTCTTTCCTTAAGCTTCTTACGCTTTCATATGTTTTTATGCTTATTTAACAACTGTCAGTTTAAAAGTTTACGTATATTTACGTTTATTGTTATTTGTTATCTGTTTGAATTTTGCCTTTTGCGCTTGATATTTGTTTTTAGTTGGGACATATAGAATACAAAATCTGATATTCTAAATTATATATTCATCCAGAACTGGCTAGATCGGCTAATCAGCGATCGCCAGGATTCCGGTCCCAAGAGGTTACGACTATGATGAAGTCTGAAAAAGTCCGTGCTTATAAGACTCCAAAATGGATTGTATTTCTTGTTACTTACTTAAGCACCTTTTTAATTTACCTACTTCATAGTTAAAGCACTTGAGTCATTTTACTCTCTTCCAGGTAGTTTATGTAATACTTTCTATACCTAAATGCCATACTTTTGAAGTTACAGCTACATTTACATTAGCTCCGCCGAACTTCTAACATGACACAATAATTTAAAGATTTGCCTTCGTTTTTACTAATTAACTAAGACAAGACCTTGTTATGTGATTTCTATTAATATATAAATTATTAAATATTATTCAAATTAAACGGGTTTATCAAAAACATCGGCAGAGATAATTTAATGTACTAGCAATACTTCGAAAGTATGACATTTGAAAAATAATCAGTATTTCTTAAAGATTTCAAAAGCAAAAATATTCACTGTGATCAATTTGAAATTTATTTTTTCACGACATACTTAAAAACGGACGTTTCTTCTCTACAAATAGTGAGGAAAATTCGTTTTCCTCGCTACCGAGGAAAATAATGTCGTGTTACAAAAATGCCTCTTTAATAAATGTAAGAATGTGTTATTAGAACTATATATGCGTTTAGTACTTAGTTAAACAATTTAATTTAGTATTCAATCACGTTTGTTTAATTTAATACCTTATATTTCGACTCTTAAAAATTGCTACCCTACATTTATTGGTTAGAATCACGCGGCTGCGCCATGACAGATTGAAACCACACCAATACTACAGAAAACTGTAGCGAGACTATTGAGACCTACCTATTAAATATTACTTCTTTCATTAGGTTGTTTTTTTAGGAAATGTTGTGTCTAACACATGAGGAAAAGCTTTTTCCACTCTCACCCCACTCGAGCTCGAGTGGGAAAAATAATCGCTTTCCTCACTTGTTGGACAAATAACTATTTTCCACAACATACTTTGAAAACGGACGTTTCTTCTCTACAAATAGAGAGGAAAATTGGTTTTCCTCACTAGCGAGAAAAATAATATCGTGTTACAAAAATGCCTCTTTAAAAATATGTAAGAATGTGTCATTAGAACTATATGCACCTAGTACTTAGTTAAACAATTTAATTTAGTATTCAATCAAGTTTGTTTAATTTAATATCTTATATTTTGACTCTTAAAAATTGGTACCCTCTATTTATTGGTTAGTATTACGCGGCTGCGCCATGACAGATTGAGATCACACCGATACTACAGAATACTGTAGCTAGACTATTGGGACCCACTTTTGCTTTTACGTACGAAAATGTGATGAAATTCTGTAACAATAAGTTACGTTTTACAATAAATATTACTTCATTCATTAGGTGATTTTATTGTGAATGTCGTGGAAAAAATGTAGTGTCTAACACATGAGGAAAGCCTTTTTTCCACGACATACTTAGAAAACGGACGTTTCTTCTCTACAAATAGTGAGGAAAATTTGTTTTTCCTCACTAGCGAGATAAATAATGTCGTGTTACAAAATTACCTCTTTAACAAAATTTAAGAATGTGTTATTAGAACTATATGCGCCTAGTACTTAGTTAAACAATTTAATTTAGTGTACAATCAAGTTTGTTTAATTTAATATCTTATATTTCGACTCTTAAAAATTGCTACCCTACATTTATTGGTTAGAATTACGCGGCTGCGCTATGACAGATTGAGACCACACCGATACTACAGAATACTGTAGCGAGAATATTAGGACCCACCTATTATCAACTTTTGCTTTTACGTACGAAAATGTGACAAAATTCTGTAACAATAAGTTACGTTTACAATATTACTTCTTTCATTAGGTTGTTTTTTTGGGGAATGTCGTGGAAAAAATGTTGTGTCTAACACATGAGGAAAGCCTTTTTCCACTATCACTCGAGTGGGAAAAAGGATCGATTTCCTCACTTGTTGGACAAATAACTATTTCCACTCTCGCTCGAGTGGGAAAAATAATCGCTTTTCTCACTTGTTTGACAAATAACTATATTTTTCATATGATAAATTTTTAATATTGTATTTTAATGTAAGTGTTGTGTATGGTGCCCCAGAAGATCAGTGTGGTGACAAAACCGTGTGCAATTGTAGATTGGTTCGTCCTGGCAAAGCATTTGCTTTAAGGTTTAGAAAAACCTAAACATGCTAACTCTTACCCACCTTGGTATTTATATGTAATAACATTAATTAAGTGTGTAAACATTATACAAAGTAAATAAGATCATAAAATATAACAGCACAGTCATTGCATGACGTATAATAGACCGGTCCAAGCGCCAGTCACGACAATGACGAAAAAAAAGTTGGTTAAAGAAATAGCAAACAAAATATGGAAGAACAGATAATCAGGACAGAAAGTACAAAATATTGCTTAACTTCAGATGTTCTTCAGATTAGTACGCCATGATATTTCTTCGTCAGTTAAATTATGAATGTTTACAAACCCTCCTTTAAACTTTGTTAATTGACAATTATTCACAATATGTGCAACAGTCTCTGGTTCAATTCCACATTCACAATTTGGATTAGAAGTCGCAACCCATTTAAATAACGTCTATTGTTGGATCATCAAAGAGATGTTTATTGAAAACATCAACTCCAGACCATAATTTCTTCCAATCTTCAACTTCAAAAAAAAGCTGTAGTTAAACAGTTTTGCAACCTAAAGAGCTTTGAGATTTAAGTCTTTTAGCTGGAGGGTTCTCAATATCATTCCAAATTGGTAAGTTTTTGTTAAGTTAGCATTTATCCCATTCTATTTTTAACGTAGCTTTTCGTCGAATGTTTGATGGAGTAATATTACAAAGACCAGGAAGCCAATCGAGAGAATTAGACTTAATGGTTCCACTATACGCATAGTGCAATTCAAATGGGCATCTCTTTTTTTCTTATGATAACTATTCAACCAGACAGGAGCACAATATTCTACTGTAGAATAAACTAATGCCAATGCAGCTGTACGTCTTTGCATCTGCTCCCCAAGTTGTACCAGCTAATTTTTGAATGACATTATGTCTTGTTTTTATTTTTTTGACTTATTCTAAATGATCTTTGTAAATTAATAACGTATCTAAAGTTACTTCTAGATAAACAGGGTTAAAATTGTGGTTTAACTTTGTATTATTAAAGATAACATTAAGTTTTCTACTTTTTTCTCTATTACTTAAATGAAAACAAAAAACCTCTGTCTTTTTAAGATTGGGGCATATTTACCATTTTTTGAAATAATTTTTCATAATACGTAAATCATCAGATAGCTTTATTTCAATTTCGAAAAAATTCCAATGTTGAAATGAAGTTGCCATATCATTGGCGTAGATGAATTTTCGACATTGTAAAGAAGGAAGATCAGAAATATATACATTAAAAAGAATTATTTAAAATCTAAATTTACTGTTTTTATCTCCAACAAAAACTCTAAACTTCCAATTAGACAATATACAGGGTTCGTCAGTAAAATTTCAAACTCCTTTATGTACATAAGTTTTTATTTAACCTAAATGTTTTTACAGTTTTCTGTTAATTAGACTCACCATTTTATTTTTAAAAGTAACATTTAATAACTGAAGTGGGTTTCAGCGTTCCAATATCGACTATTCTGTTATTTCAGTTCGAACTCTATCAATGTTTTCTAGCGTTCTAACACTACTTGCTGCTCCTTTATGTTTTAAATTTAATGTGGACCCAGTTTCTTCAAACTTTGCTACTATAACTTAGTTGCATGAATAGACGGTACCCGCCCATGACGCGGAATATTAAACCGATTGCGAAATAACCTTCTCTCGATTGTCGCGGAGTCACCATTTTTACGATTTAACATAGAAAGCACGATGATCACGTGACCACTGTTCCACGTTTACCAAATGGCATTAAATGACTGACAATTTATGATTAAATTCAGCACCCTCATCCAAACGTCAAATGAATAATAAAACTTTTAAGTTTTCCCGCTTCACTGACAAACCCTGTATTTTCAATAAAAGAAATAATTTTGAAACAAGAAATAACGTTAAACAATTTAAAAAGTAAACCTTCTTTCTACATGTTATTGTATGTAGCAGTTAAGTCCAAAACGATAACTGCATTTTAAGTTTCTTATGAAATCCGCCTTCAATATGCGTTATTAATGCCAATACTTCATCACAACCCGTCAGCTTTTTTGATTTTGTCTTTTTTAATGCATGTTTTAGCATGATATAGGTGTAGATTTTTTTTTTGCATCTACTTTTTCATCGTTCTGATAATCGATTTCTCCACTTTTATTGAGTTTGAAACATTAACCAACCGAAGAGCGATAGAATTTGCAGAAATTTTTGTATTTGTTTTAGCAGATTGATTTGTAGAACCTAATTTATTTAAAAGTGCCCAGCTTTTATGACTTGAATGTACGGAAATCATATTTTCTATTAATTAATTCCATTTCTCTTTCCTTCCATTATTTAGAAATGACAATACAGCATCCCCAGTTTATTTATTTTCTAGATATAATTTGTACAATCTGTTTGTTTCAGTCGACCAACATTGGACATGTCGAATTAGCTTTTAGAAAATTCCATCTTAGTTTTCCTAAAGATTCTACAAACGGAATTTGAAGTCCAATTTGTAATAGCGAACGTCTACGTTGACTTCTTGGAAAATCGTTTAATATCATACATTTTAATTATAATGGATTTTGATTGTCTCGATCCATTGACACTAAAAGACAGGTCCGGACTGTAATCGTTTGCCATCGACCGGAATAAATTGTATATAAATTGGCATTGTTGTCTTTGTAGACCCATAACGTATTACAATTAAAGTCACCAAGATAATAATAATAATATCTTTATTCAACTATTTTTTTTGTTAAACAAAATAAACAAAACAATTGAATCGCAAGGCGAGGTTCAGCATTGCTGTTCTTACACCTAACCTTGATTAATTTTTATTTTTGAGAAGTAAAAAAGAAACTTTAGCATAACACATATTTAGATATAACAATTACATTTAAACACAATATAAAACTGAAATTATTCATTTATTCATAAATTGTAAGATGTTACGTTTGGGTAGACAATAAAAATGTCACTTGATAAGTGAAGGACGACTTGAATTTTTCTGTTCTATGTTTTGGGATAGTAATAAGTGATTTCGATCGGAGAACAGAACTGTGAACAACGGATCGAAAATGAATTTTATTATACAAATAACTAGGACATTTACTACTAACAATCTTAAAAAACATGTACGTGGTGTGCAACAATCGTCTGTTGTGAGTCGTCAGCCACCCAGTATCTTTTAGCTTATGAGATACTTTATCGTATTTTCTTACCCCATAAATATATCTCAGACAAGATCTCTGAACTTGTTGTAAGCGGTACTTGTCCTTAGCAATCAGGCACGGGCCATAGACAACATCACAATAATTAAGGTTAGATAGAACTAAAGAATCGCACAAATGTGTTTTAATCTTAATATTGAGATGATGTCGAAAGGGATATAATGACCTGAGTGCCGCATAAGACTTTTTCAAAATTTGCACCACATGCTCAGAGAAACGTAAATCTTTATCAATTGTTAATCCTAAATTTTTAACAGTATCTACAAGAGTGATCCGCTCCCCGCCCACACACACAAACATATCTTGCAACACCATGTTCCGCAAATGACCTGGACCGAACAAAATCACATTAGTTTTGGCAGCGTTTATAATCAATGAATGACTTTGAGATACCTCTACAATTCTTTTTAGATCTACATTCACACAATCACAAGCAAGGTTTGAATTACTTGAATGAATCAAAAGAAAAGTATATCTGTGTATCATCAGCGTATTGATGTAACTGACAAAATTTCAACTCTTTACTAAGTCGGATGGTGTAAATAGTAAACAATAACGGGCCTAATACAGACCCCTGTGGCACCCCAGACATCAAATCAAGAGTTGGTGATACTGGCACTGATTGATCAATTTTACAAACTGCTTTCGACCAAACAAATAACTGTAAAAAAATTTATAGCAGTACTATCAAACCCTATATACTTTAGGATGGCAATAAGCGTTTCATGATTTAGTGTATCAAACGCTTTGCTGTAATCCAACAATACAAGTAGCGTTAGCTTATTTTCATCACTAGCTGTAAAGATATCATCTGTAATATTCATCAGAGCTGAAGCACAGCTATAGTTAGGTCGAAAACCTGACTGTGTGCTTGGAAGTATTTCAGCTCGTTCAAGATAAATTTTAATTTGAATACTGACAATTTTTTTAAAATTTTCGACAGAAAAGATAAAATACTAATCGGACGGAAATTCTTATGCTCACTGGGATTACTAGTCTTTGCCAAAGGAACCACAACTGCTACCTTCCAGATGTCCGGAAAAACCTTTTTTAAACAAAAATTGATTATATGTTGAATGTATGGCAATATTTCCGGTAAACATAGTTTAATCATACTAGCGTTTAAATTATCTACACCAACAGCATTTGATTTTATTGAATTAATTGCATTTAATACTACCGTCTCAGAAACTGTATGCAATCTAAAAATTTGGTTTTCCTGTGTTAATAAATTGTTATTTGCATAGAAATCTATAGTTTTTTTATATCAACATCAATCTTGGGAACTGAATTGACAAAGAACTCGTTAAATTTTTTAGAATTTTTTAATGATTCAGGAACTTCTACCGTTGGTTTAGAATGAACTTTATACTTATCTAATTTTTTCCAAAGAATTTTACTATCCAAATTGCGAAGTTCGTATTCAAAAATGCCTTTTTTCGTTTCTTATGGCTTGAGTAGTATAATTCCGTAATTGTTTGTAATAATCCCAGTGGGCAGGATTTTTACTTTTTGTATCTTTCTAAGGCTTTATTCTTAACATCCATCATCAGTTTGACGTTGGGTGTAATCCAAGGAGCAGGAGGCTTAGTAAACCTAGAACGTATATAAGGAGCATGCTTATCAAAAGTTTGTATTAAATGTTCTGTAACAAAATTAACCTTCTCATTAATACTATCCATATATAATATATCAGAAAGTGGCAATCGGGATAAGTCTTCTCTAAATAACTGCCTATCAAAATATTTATAAGAACGATAAGTTTTGTAATGGCATTTGGGAATGTCAATATTCAGATGCAAATCACAATAAATAAACTGATGATCTGAAGATGCAAAATCAAGTGTGCCACTATCGGAGATTACTATTTCATTAGGTACCACAATTAAATCCAGAAGTGTAGAAGTATCTCTAGTAATTCTAGTTGGTGAGTTTATAACTTGTTTCATATTATAACTGTTAATAAATGAATTCATCTTACTAGTACTTGAAAGAGCTACATTTAGCAAATCCACGTTCAAGTCTCCGGTAAAAATAACTCATTACAATCAAGTACCATAGTTGATATAGTATCACCCAAAACATCTAAAAATAGTTTAAATTTAAATCAGGAGGTCTATAAACAGCTCCAAAAATGTAAGTTTTATTTTTTTACATTGTATTTTAACCCACAACTGTTCTATTAGATCAGATAAGGGTAAAGCCTGCACTGTATAAGAATTTGCAATGTAAAACATAATTCCACCTCCCTCTTTATCTAGTCTATCCTTACGAATTATTGAATAACCAGGAACCCCCACACTATCATTCATAATCCTGCATTGTAACCAAGATTCCGTCCGTAATTGCTAGTACGTCAAAGTTGTTAACAAAACAACAATCTCTCAATTCGTCTACCTTATTACGTAAAGACCGTATATTTAGATGTGCAAATTTCAAATTTCGTAACATCTCTCAATTTATAAATCAAAAATTTAATTAAACTTATTATGTTCACACTTATTTAATTAAACCTAACTTTAAGTAATTCTACTACAAATTAACATTTCTGCATAAGGCATCAAAACAAACATAATTAATTTTTTTAATTTTTACCAAAAACCCAACAAAATAGCGCATAGTAAATCAATGTAAATATTACTTTTACTCTTCAGATAGTAAATCCAAAATAATTTATTTGTTTTATCATTTTCTAATATTTTGTTGCAGGCTTCGATATCGTTCAACGTTAAAATTTTATTTGCAAGTTTAACTTTAATCGCCCCATCCACAGACCACACATTACGTACACCAAATAATGTAGCCGCATGCTTCATAAGTAAATACCTTTTTAGTCAAATCCTCTTTGATAACTACTTTTGTACCTGCAAATTTTTACGCTCCTTCATCAACATATTCCTATACTGGTAACTAACGAATTTTATTATTAATGGACGATGTTTTCCCTCTTGTATAGCACGCAAGCGATGACACCAGTCAATAAACTCCCGACGAATCTCAACACCTGTCTGCTTCTTACATAAATTAATGATCTTCTCATCCAGATTTTCAGATTTATCTTCTGGCACTCCAAATACTCGCAAGCTGTTGCGCCTAGTATATTGCTCCAGAATATCTAGTTTTTCCTCATAAATGCTAACTACCGATGTTATACGAGTTTCGCACTTCTCTTTAAATTCGTCGAACTTTTTATTAATATTTTCAAACACTGCATTAGTAATTTGAGTTAGAAAATTTTGATCATTAACCAGCGTTTGTATAGTGTTTTTATGATTTCCTCTATCTGACTCTTATCTTCACGCGTGAAGACCATTTTTGCACAACAAATACACAGAAATTCACCATTAATAACAAGATATAAAGTCAACTGAATTTTTGGTACGTATTCAATAAATTATAACAATAATTTGCCGCAGCAGAAATATTATGTTCACTCCTCGGCGGTCATTCAACAACTCTCAAGATATACACATGGATGAGGAAAAACGACATTAAAACTTTCTGGCCAAGCTATTGGCTATTGGTGTAAATCTCCTATTTTAGAAGCTATAACAAAAATTCCAGAAATTATACTTTTTTGTATATTTTCGCATTGAATATTTTATTGAGTATACTTGTCTCATCTCCAGTGTGTTTCCTGTAAAAGCATAATATCAGAAAAAAAAAAAAGATCTGACAACAATGTAAATACCACCATAATATCGGCAATATCACACCAAAACCTATAAAAATCGTGCAAGCCGTTTTTGAGATATTTAGCCAAGGGCCCCTAAAGAAGCCAGTTCGGGACTAAGAGAGTGTGCTCGTATAACTCATCGGACTTGCAGAACCTTTAACATAAGATGTCCGCATTTGCCTGCAATGGCAGAACAAACATTCAGTAGGATTGAAAAGAATCTTTAAAATTTTGTAAAAGTAAATGCCCCACAAATTTGCCAATTGTCTCCAATGGAACTGCAGAAATAAATGTATTGGGATACTTTAATGTTTTCTCTGGACGATTTTAAATTTTCCACTAGTCAAGAATTATATCCACAAAGTCAAATTCAACGAGTGCAATATTACGAAATGATTCAGGAAAATCCAAATTTTCTTCAGAAAATTATTTCGTCCGGTCTAGAAAGAGATTCTTTTCGCTCGTCTTAGGAATGAAATTGACATTGCAAGGAAAAATTCGGCGTGGGAGAAAGTCGTTGTCAAAGCAAGAGTTTGGAAATAATGGATGCCACCCGTAACGTGAAGTACTTGAAGAATCAATTGTTTTCCGCATACATGAGTCGAACTTTAAATAAGGTGGACAACGCCAAAAAGAACGGTACCGGGGAAGAGAGAAAATGGCAACTGACAGAAGTAGAGAAAACCACCACTGACTTTTTTAGAAAGGATTCTCTAGTGGTGCAAGGGTTAGAAATGTTGCTAGGGGAGTAGTTTACAATCATGCGGAGGATGAAAGCGTCAATTTCAATTTTGACTCAGACGTTCAGTCTTCTTTAGATGTACCCTCTTGCTCCAGCTCGTTTCAAATGCCTCAAATACCAAGCTCTTCTCAAGTTTGCTCTGGACCAAGATCTTTACAATCAGCCCCGAGCTGTTAATGATGTTAATGCAATTTGAACCTTAAAGCCGAATTAGATTTTGCGTTTTTAATAAAAATGTTACGTAGGTATATTTTAGTATACTGTAATTTAATAATTATAATATAAGATGCACCAAGCTAGCGAATTCCGTCATAACTCAACTCGAGTTGAAAATGATACAAATCAATCCCTTTACATTTTAAAGTTAGGTTGTAATATACAGCGCCTGGGCGTTGGCTAATTTATTCATTTTTCAACTTCTATTATCGACGTTCTAGTTTTAAAAACACTTTGATAATCAAATAAAATGTTTATGTGACACGGTTCTACATAATTTACTCATTAACAAAAGTGGATTTTTAACATTTCGAAAAAAAACAGAATATACTTCAAGCAAAGCAAAATAAAAAGTGAGATGTTCAGCACATAACGGCGACGAATAGATGTGGAATTCTTCTATTACGGCTTCATTTGAGGAGTTACAAGAACAATGCATTGGACCTAATATTCATAATTTCTAACAAACTATCGTTAAAAATAATTTATGTGCGCAACAGTTTGCTTTTACAAATAAAATGGTGTATAAATAAACTTTTGTATAAAAGGTAATACTTTTGGGCTTATTTTAAAAAAAGGAACTTCACATTTTTTATTGTAGTTAAATAACATTCAAAAATGTATTCGAAATATTACTATTTCAGTAACTTTTATGCCACCTGAAAAGGTATAGAATAATTTCTGATTATCAATCTAATTTTCAATTTGAATACTGAAGTACTTATGAGTGTCACTAATGATATCCTTAGATTTTTCGATAGTGGAAATATGGATGCTCAGTTACTAGTTGGTTTCTTTAAGGGCTTGGATACTATTATCATAAATTACTATTAAATATCTGACATTACATTGATCTTGGAGTAAATGCTCTCAACATTATTTCAAGTTATTTCACGGAGAAGAAGCAGTTCGTTAATGTAAATATCACCTGATCAGTGATGTGACTTCGGGAGTGCCCCAGGGTTCTATATTGGGTTCATTATTGTATAACATCTCACATTCAATATTTTTAAATGTTTAAAGCAATGCAAGATGTACGCTTACGCTGATGATAGTCAATTACAAAAACCGTATAATTTAAATAATCCTAAATAAATATATTAATTAAATAAATTATGATGTTTATGAATGAAATTTTTCATAAAAATTGTAAAAATTTCCTCAAATAAAGATTCAATTAAGACAGAAATTACATTTTAAATAAACTAAATGATAAATAATAAATGTGGTTTTGTTAAAGTGATATAAATACCTCAAAATACATTGACACAAAAGGATTTTTTGGTACTTCATAGAGATCCAAACGATAAAAGTTACACTATCGTGGCCTTTAGGTAGAATGCAAAATGCTACTATATTATAATTGCTTATTCGGTTACAAAACCTTGTGATTCGCTAAAAATATCTCGTAAAAGGATTTTGGTAATTAATATAATTAAAAATAATTAAGTACCATTCTAAGCAGTTTTTTCAAATAAAACGTAAATTACTATTGTTTAATTTCCCTAATTCTTAGTTTAAGTGTTAGATTGTCATTGAAAATGAAATATTTCGTATGCAATGTAGTTCAATGCCGTATATTTTCTGACATGAAACAATTTTTATACGCTCATTTTTAAGTTATTTTTAGTAGGACAAGTTTAAAGATTTCATGAATTGAAAAAACAGATAACTGTTAAGTATGTTTAAACAAATACTCCAAAAACTTTAAAGAATTTTAAACTTTACAAAATTAAGCATTTTTTTTGTTATGCAAAAAAGCAGACTGCATCCTCTATACTATTTCAAGATTTTCATAATCATTTTTCACTTTTTGGTACCTCCATTTACTGTACAAATTAGAGAAAAATTATTTGATATTTTCTCGCTATATTACTGATTTACATAATTTAAAAATGATCGTCCTACACAGCTTCATTTGGTCTGTGCAGAAAAGTATTTATTTTTTTGATATATATCCCTGTATATTATTGAATATTTAAGTTGCTCCTTAAATGGATAAACCTACATTTTAAGTTAAAAAAATCTTTTTGAAAACAGTAAGAGCTTGGAATACGAGAGTGCTAATTACCAATTAAGACTGCATTTCTGTCAAAAATTGTTTTCTAATGTTTTTATTTAAAGTTTATGATTGCAGATATTTGAAATATTCCGACATGGGTAACTTAGTTTTTTTTTTAATGAAACCATATGTTAGTATAAATATTAATTTTAGAAATATTTAAAAAGTTATTAATGAGCTGGTAGTATAAAATATCAAAAGCCATGGAAAATCAACCCATTGTTTTTCTAGAAACAGTCGATAAAACATGAATAACAACATAGGAATCTGTTATTAAAAATTTTTTTTTCAAAATTTTATTACCTTTACTGTTTATATTAAACATTTTCTTTTGTATTATCATAAAGAGAATATAATTTTCTTTGTGCTTTTAAAATTATTAATCAAAAAATTTACTTTGAAGTACAATATTGTCTAAAAAATGTTGCTTCAAACTCAAAATTTTGAGAAAAAATTTTGTTACCTTTTCTTTGTTACAGTTTAGCCTAAATAAAGTAGGTCATGACTCACCCTGATTGTGTAAATCAAATAAATAATAAAAATAAAGGTCAAACTGTACTGAAGGTTGAACCCATAGTTGACAGAAAAGTTTTAAGCTTTAAAAATCCCAACGCAATAAGACCAGCAATACTGTATTGTCCATACACTCCAACTATATGAACTATGGGAGAACCATAGAATTACATTTCTTCAAAAACTGTATAAATTATTTTCCTAAATGTAATACATTAATTTTTTTAATCGAAATTAATAAGAGGCAATTGAATTAATGGAAGAAAAATAGAACAAACAGTAGAATCAAATGGAATGGAAAATGGGACAGAAAATTGAGTCAATCGAAGAAGAAAACAAAAATAAACAATAGAATAAAACTATTAGAGAGAAAAAAAATCTAGCAAGTTTCTAAAATAAAGAAATCGTAAAAAACATAGATCCAAAAATTTTATCAAGGAGAGGCCATGACAAAGACATATGTATCAGAATAATACCAAAATGGATGTAGATTTGTCAAGAATTATAGGTCGATATTACTATACTATCTTACGACGTTAAATAGTTTTATCAAGTAGTTAGCTATTAAAATGTTTAAAATACAATTAATGTGGAGATTGTCTTAACTAAGAAAACTGGGTGACATCTAAATCTATGCCTGTGGTAACACAGAAGAAGCCATAAACAAGACTTATAAATTATTGAAGAGCTAAGAAAACGACGGAAGAAATTCTTCGACGGATACATGAGAATAACCGTCATAAAAACTAAAGAAGACCGACTTCTCTTTACCCAGAATTGACGGTATAAACTAAACACAGTATTAGGTTCAAAATAACTCTCTAGGTTAGACTACTGACTGGGTTTATATTCAATTGTTCTCTTTAGAATTGGAAATAGTTTGTTTAAATGCACTGTAATTCCTTTCCTTGGGCATCGTTCAAACATTGGGTGGTACCTGGTCTTTTTGGACGGCATGAAAGTGTTCTATCAACTATGGAGTACAAATTTAACGTTACGTATACAAAAGTGTCACATTTTTAGAAAAGAAATGCAATACCTTCGATATTTAGTATCACAGTATCCGTGTAGTGCAAGAAATTGCAATATAAAAGTTAAGGGAAGAAAAATAAGAAGACCTTTTGACAACTTAAGCAGTTTCTGGTCGTCGTACTAATCCTCTATTACCCTCGCATAAAGGAAAAAATTATGTCTGTCCGTTTTTAAAACATGTTGCTTGACAAACTTCTGCAAATGCTCCATGAGTCACACTTCCAACTATTATTACTAAGCTGCCCAATAGAGCGGTAACAATATTAGACCGTTGGTCTATAAACAAAGATCTAACAGAACCAAGTAACGTCTTGGGAAGGCGTCAAAAGCCTTAGAAACCGAAGTATTACATTATTATGTATTCTTGGAGAAAGAGAAAACAAGATTCACAGACCACTAAAAGACAGATAAAAGTTGTGGTAGACTTGATCATACGGCGTTGCCCATTCCTCCAACTGAGAAGAATGGGAATTCTAACAAAGACTCGACTTTTTATCGATAATACGCCATGGAAGACAAAACCTAAACTCAAATTCTTGTTGAGTGCAGAGCGCTACAGAGCAAATTCTATCTCATCTAGCGAATTGCGAAACCATTATAAAAAGAAGAAGGATAAAAATTGAAGTATTGTCAAAATTGTGAAGACCTTTTCCGACAACTTAATCAACCTTTGGTATCAATCCTCTATTACCTATTACAATGCTGTCTATCCGTTTTTAAAACATGCTGACTGACAAACTTCTGAGAATGATTAAAGAGATAAACTTCTAACTACAATGACTAAGCTGTTCAATAGAGCGGTAACAATATTAGAATGTTAGTGTAGAGACAAAGATCTTACCGAGATCCCAACTGAAAACGGCAATGACAAGTTTCACTCTGAGCATATAAGCTGACAGGCTTAACATCTACCACTAAAGGCTGGGATTCGTTGTCTTTGAGGTTTTAGGCAATAATTCAAGATAACTTTTTTTTAAAACAATCAGACGGCATTTCTGGCATTAAAACAGAACCAAGTAACATGTTGGGAATGCATCGAAAACCCTAGAAACTGTAGTATTACACAATAACGTATTCTTGAAGGAAGAGTAAAAACAAAATTCACATGACCAGAAGCTGTGCAGGAAGACAGATATTAGTCTTGGTAGACCTGATCATAGGACGTTCACCATTTAAACTCCAACTGAAAAGAATGGGTTTTCTAACAAAAAAATAGAATTTTTGTCGACTATGCGCCATGTAAGACGTGTTTAAAAAGAAAACTAGTGATTTTACTCCTGACTGTCTCTTTAGATAGTAATTTTTGACAACTGGTTTATTTACTTTAAAATGGAATTTTTGCAAAAGTAATTCTGTTTGTCCGACATTGAAATACATACATACTTCTGAGAATAATCAGAGAAAACAGTATTATAACGTTGGTGTAAAGACAAATATCTAACAGAAATCCAACTAAAACGGCAATAACAATTTCTACCGATGGATATAAGCTGGCAGGCTTAACGTCTCCTAACAAGGGCTGAAGTTTTGAAGTTTTAAGTAACTTCTTGGGAATGCTCGAGAACTCTAGAAACCGCAGTAGAACAACGTATTTTTGGAAAAAATGAAAAGGAGAGTGGAATCAAGATTCGCATGACTAGAACCTTTGCTGGGAGACAGATAAGAGTCACGGTAAACTTGATTATGGAGCATTGACCATTTAAACTCTATCTGAGAAGAATGGAATTCCTAAAAAATGACTTTTTTATCGACTATGCGCCATAGAAGACGAAACTTACACTGAAATTCTTTTTGAGTATGGAGTGCTACAGCGTAAATGTCATCAGTATTAAGTGCTAACCATCGCATTCCAATTCACTGGCCAACTGCCTACCCATAGGCTGTAGCCTTACTAAGTATTATAATAGACATGAACATTCAGCAATACACACCATAAGATCACTCGATAGGAGTGTTGAATCTCGCGGTGGAAAACTTTGTTACAATATTCCAAAAAAAGACGTTTTATCCCATTATTTCAAATAGCAAGAAAGTGTTAACATTGTCAGAAGATCAAGAGTAGCCAATGACAATTGCGAGTCCGATCACTTTTAAAGCAAGAAGTAGAAAAATAAAAGTGCGCTACTCCTTGTCAATATACACAGTCTTCTAAAACAAACGTCTGAATATAACCATGCTATACCAATCCTCATAAAATTTTATTATTTTAGACATTTTATTTTTGACTCAACTCAACTGTATAAGTAAGAAGAAATCGGGAAAAAGAGAAGCACAATTTATTATAAACACTATTATTGCATGTCTACGTTACTATTATTTTAGATTACACACCTGACAAAAAAATGTATTTAAAAATACGGATTTAATCATGAAAGTGCTTCAAAGGTCAGATAATTGAATAAACTGCTACCTCTGATGTGAGTATCATTATTGTGTCTCCACCACCATGGCGAGGCTTCAAGAAGACATTTAGGTGTAGAGAAGTCACTTGGTTAAGCACGAATAATATGTGAAGAGTACCTAAGTTTCTGTCTTTTTGATATTTCTTGAAAATTCATTCCTATCATACTACGAGTGCGAAATTATCTGTGAACTGTTAGGAATCAGGAGGACCACAACGGCATCTCTACATCACCTACTGAAATGGCAGACGATGGACATCACAGAGAACATCTACAAAGAAGATTAGAATCAGGATGACCACAACGGCACCTCTACACCCCTCCACTGTCATCGATGGACATCGCAGAAAACATCTACAAAGAGAGCGTTCATAACTTTTATCCAAACTAAGAGAAAAACCGAAAGGAGTGCAGTGAATTCCAAAGTTACGACGAAAGTTCAGAAATGTATTCAAAGAATATTCGATCACACTGTTTGTGGTTAATATGAAGCAAATACGAACTTTTATAGGAAACTTTATGGCAAGAAGACAAGAAGCGGTCTAGATCAATAACTTCAAGACCCTGAGTTATACATTATGAATTGAACTGAAAAATTGTTGTTCGAGAAACTCGGGTTGGTTTATTTTCGAGGAAGAGTTGTAGACTGATTCTACTACTGCCGAGGAATGGATATAATTTTCAGTGACCTACTTTACCGTTGCAAAATATCGAATGCTGTTTTAAGAAGGTGATTGTGTTACGTTATTGGATAAAATAGATGAGTCATGTGCATTCCATTGAAATCGAAAGTATGTTGAGAATCACGTTTTCTATGTAGGTATATAAATATAGGAACGTGGATTGAAAAATTAACTACTCGTGTAATGTGCCAATAAATTTACTAAACGTTTTATTAAATAAACTGTAGTTAGCGCTTAAAATTTCGTTTCAATAACGTAGATACCGAATTCGAAATAAGCAAAACGTTCGTTAAACGTTACTATATATTTAAATCAACGAAACTAAAAACTAGTATGTGGTTATTTAGAAAACTATTTGGAACGCTCGCTATTATAGATTATTTATCTTCACCTTTGATTTTTCATCTTTAACTTCGTTAACGTTACAAATCAATAGATTGTGTCGTATTTTTATTCACTATGACATAGTTATTTTTATCATTATTATTGTCATTTGATACTCATTTTGCAAAGCAGAATTTACTAATTTGTTGACATTCAAAAATAGTTTTTTTAAAATATAGTACTTAGTAGTTTTTACATTTTACAGTTTCTATCCGTTGGAAAGGTTACTTTAACCAAATGTATTTGCTTAAAACTTACAACAATATTATGATTAAAATAAATAACATGTTTATTATTGAGAGCACTAGGACTATTATTCATTGTTGATAAGATTTCTGTTGTAGGTATTGATAATTTCATGTGGTTTGACGTATCAGGAAATGTGTACGTAAACTCTAAACTCAAATCTCAAAAGTTAATTGCAAAAATTTGGCAACACAATTATGTATTGAGCGAAATGAAACTAAAACAATTACATTACAGAGTGATTAATTTAGATGTGGTGTTTAATTAAAACAAATTAAGTCACCGGCGGAAACGAACTGTACCGAACGAAGGAAAAAGATGTCATTCGACGGCGGCGGCGTCTATAAGCTTAACGGTACAAAGAGCTTTTTGTCAACATCAACACACTAAGGTATACTATCTGTAATGCAAAAGAAAAAAATTTTCACTCAGTTAATATCGTGCATCACGATAACTTCTTTAGAGGCTAAAGTGCATTTCCTCATACCATTGCATGTTAAGTACTTTGTACACACTTTTTATTATTTCGTTTGCGATTGTGCATGTAATTGTTTTACCGATTAAAGTAATAGAATACTAAAATTAATCAGCAGATGCATTGGCGCCAAGGATATTCCGCAACATTTGTGTGCAACGAAAAAAATCCGTTGTTTATTATGCTGCACTTATCCAATGGGATTAACATTTTTGAGGTCAAGAATTACTAGTAGAACCTCTTATACATTCTGAGATTACGGGGCAATTTAAATAAAAATTTCATTACAGAACCGTTATTTTTTAGTTTTTACGTTTGCATCGTGATCGTGCAAGAAAAATCCGCTTTTATTTCTGCCATTCAAAGTCGATTTTTTTAACTTTAATAAAAGATAATGCCGTACAGATAACTGTTATGCACGTATTTAATTCTAAAAAATCATTGCAAAGTAATATTATGACTGAAGTATCTTACGAAATTGATTTATTAAAAGCTGCTGCCAATAACTCTTAAGAAGTTACTATTTTGTTCTCTGGTGATACTCACACGCTCGTAATTTTAGCAATGCATAAGAAAAACCAATTAAAGAATATTTTTGATTTTTTTTTAAACAATATTTGTAATTTGGGCTTCAATTCATATAGGTAAGCGTTAAAATTATTACATTAACTTAAATTGATATCTTAGAATTTAAAACTCGTAGGAATAAACTCTATTATCTTGCGAGGACAAGGCAAGACCGAAACAGCACCGTTATCAGCAAGATCCATGCTTTATTTATTTATTTAATCGTATGGTAAAGATCCATGCTGAATGTAAGACTAACCTAGCATAACTCTAGCAGTCTATTAATTCTTTTCTTATCGTGAACACTTTCTTCTTATTCTTTTAAGTAAGTTCTATTAATCGGATCTGATTACATGGTCGTTGCTTATCGGACCGGGCTGTGTCTATTATCTAGTTTCGTAATCGTTCTTCTGTGGTTTCAGTCTATTACCATTGATTATAAAGTTACTTTATAATCAATGCTATTACTAATCAGTTATTTGTTTCAATTTGGTGTTTTCAGTATTTTCAGTCTGTTCTTTCAGTCCTACAATGACTCAGTTCAACATCACTTCTCACAAAAACATAGGTTTTGGGTCTCCATCTTGGAGCAACTTCGACGTTGTCTTGAGAAAGTATTTTGGTAAGGTCGATCCAGCCTTCAGAGATGAAAGTAGTCAATCGTAAAATCAATCGACTTTATTCTATCTCCATTCTTCTTGAGTTAATAAATCTGTCAGGGTTTATCTTTGTTATGTAACTGCTTTTACATACCTGTCAACAAAGTTGCTTTATGAAGATGTTCTTTAAATGTTTACTATTTGGCAGTTTCTGAAATTCGCTAAATAGCTCTGTTTCTTTAAACGGTGGCAGTATGTTGTTCACCATCATGTTATATTTGATATTCAGCGTATTGGTGAAATGTGGAATGTATGTGGCACTGCTTTAGACATAAACTGTTCATTTAAAATATTAGCAGATAGTTTTGGTCTTCTCAATCAGCACCAGATGAATTAATTTAATTTAATTAATTTATACCAACGTTCTAATGATGGTCCCTCAATTTATTTAATATAAAACTAGAGAGTGAAGTAAAATACTTATGATGAATTCATTACCCAACCGTTTTGACAAAAAAATCTAAACGTGTTCAAGTGTTTGATGAAGTATCATCGAGACTATCACAAGATTCTCATTGTAGTCCTATTTTATTCAATTTATGAATCTAACATTAATTACCTAAAACACCTTCAGAATTTTCTGTCTTAATTTAGTTATCATTGAAGTTCTTAAAAGTTGATATTATACTTATTGTTTTATTCATATATTGCTTAAGAACACACTTATCTTGTATTACTCAATATTTTATACTTAAAAGTTCTATCCGTTAAATAAATAAATAAATTTGTTTCAATCTTGTAGTATAAACACTATAAACTAAAAACAAACAATTTACTTAATCTTTATTTATAATATTCTATCACTAATTTAAAATCTTTGGTTAGAGATATCGTGTATTTATTATTTTTTAAACAATGTTTAAACTATTACAATATTGGAATAATTGAGATAAATTAAATTCTTTAAATGTATCGAAATTTAAATAAAAAAATGTTTATTTTACTTTCGTTGAATTGAAAATACGTAACTTCTGCTTCTCGTCCATTGAATACTAAGGTTTAAAAATAATTGTTTATCTAAATACAAGCAACACGAAATTCTTAAACTGCTTTTAGAGTTGTATTTTATTTATTAATTACAATTGTTTATAGCAGATATAGGTAATTAAGAATAACCATAATATTGATTATACGTATTGGAAAAATTTAATTTCTTTTTGTTTGTAAAAGTATAGAGTCCTGGCTTTAAAAACCTCTAAAAAAATACTAAAGTCAATTTATATATAATAATTATGGACTTGATAATACGGGAGAGAGAGAGAAAGAGTATGTGTCTTACGTTTTATTTTAGAGATACTATTCAGAATACACTCGGTACCAGGCTAGTTTAAAAATATGCCTGAATTAATTCCTTAATTGTCTTACATAGAATTTTACTATCCAAAATTTCTACTATGACATAAACTAGACAATAGTGGTTTAAATACAGCTGTTTAACAAAGATGAACCCTGAGACGTTATTTAGTATAAGTTGGTCATACGTTCATGCTGGCTTGTTTTTGTTACATCTTTGATACCCAGTTCTCTTGGGAACTAACACTTACATTCGCTATTCAGAAAAAAGTGAACACCAAACATATAACAGCATTTAATACAAACTCTAATAAATCCCTATAATAAACTATCAATCAGTAACTAAAATTACTGTCTATTAAATTGTGCAAACAAAAATACCTTACAAGCAATAAAAAATAATTAAAGCACCTAGCTGTAGGTGTGTCGACAGTTTAAAATTGTGTAGTATTTTCAAAATAAAGAAAAAACAAACAATATTATAAAGGATGCGACGAGAATGTGCAAAGTTTTAGCAAACAAACAAAAGATTTACGAGGAGCGTTCAATATATTATCTACCTGAGAATCAAAGAAAAACAAAACAGGTAGAAATTATTTTTTATTTTTCAATATAATCCCCACCAAGCTCAACACACTTTTCCCACTTCCTCTGCAAGAACGTTATCCCGTTGAAAAAAAATTCATTCGATTGCTCTGCAAACCAAGCTTCCACAGCCACTTCCACCTCTTCATCGCAAGAAAATCGCTTTCCACGAAGAAATTTCTTCAT
Source organism: Abscondita cerata (assembly GCA_030710515.1). Classification (NCBI taxonomy): domain Eukaryota; kingdom Metazoa; phylum Arthropoda; class Insecta; order Coleoptera; family Lampyridae; genus Abscondita; species Abscondita cerata. The sequence goes on from JALBCR010002259.1 coordinate 885,958, forward strand.
GTTTCTGAACATAAAATAATCGGAGGGGGCTAGAAAAGGACTATTGAGTGGATGATTGAGTTGTTGAAAGCCGCAGGCTTGAATGGCGACTTGAGCTTTTTGCGACGTGTGAACAGGCGCGTTGTCGTGCAACAGCATGACTCCCGCTGCAAGCTTTCCACGCCTTTTCTCCTTTATAGCCTCTCTTAATGCATACATTGTGTTAGCCTAACTCTCTCCGGTTATCGTTGTCTTAGGTTTCAGGAACTCCAGGAACAGAAGTCCGTCCTGGTCCCAAAAGTCCGTCGCCATAACCTTTCCAGCTAATTTTTCGATTTTAAACTTCTTAGGGGTAGGAGAAGATTTGTGCTTCCACTGCATCGACTCCATTTTGTCTCAGGATCTCTGTGGTAGACCCAAGTTTCATCCCCAGTTACCAATTGTTGGAAGAAAGTGTCAGGCTTCTCCCCATACAGCTCCAAGTTTTCAGCGCAACACTGACCGAGCATCCTTCTGCAGCGGCGTCAGCATTCGTGGCACCCATCTTGCGGTTAAAAATTTCCTTTGGCTTCTTCCCTCTAAATCGAGCAATTTCTTCCCAACGTGAGATGCTGACGCATCCGCCATCTTGATACACTAGCAGTTTGATCACGGGGGGTTCAAATTGCGCATGCGTCACCCCATGACGTGTGGTTACAAGGACAGAACTATCTCCTTCAGTGCAATTGCAACCATCGAAGTAGATAATATATTGAACGCTCCTCGTAATTATCCAAGCAAAAGTAGTGCTATGCAAGATGTAATAGTACTTTACATTGCGCAAAAATAAAATGGTTAACGGTTTCCAAGTATTGACTCAAGTTCTTTAGCCAATTCTTCTTACAATGAATTTTAATGGTGTAGTGCTTAAGATGTATACTATGATTTTCCGGGCTATTAAACCGTGGCTTGTTGGAACTTCTTCGTCTTTTTCTTTCAGACTGCTACGGCAAACAGCTTCATTGGCCTGGCCGTAATTTCTGATAATGTATGCCGCAGCAACCAACGAAACGTCTGGAAGAAAAAGAAGTTCCAACACACCACGGTTAATAGTCCGAAAAATCATAGTATCAATATGGACATCGGCAGTGAAAGTGTTTATTTTTCAATAGTACTTAAATCAACAGGTTGTAATACATGTCATTGTAAAAATAAGTCCAAAGTCATTTTGAGTCAAAGGCGATTGCGAAATCTTGCAATACTACTTCAATGATTGCTCTATACTAATCGCTGAGTAACGGAATAATTGTTCTTACTACCGAATATTACACAAAAAATATAAATATTTCGCATCAACAATAGTTTATTTGTACTCCAACATAGTGCGGCATGATATGGATTTATCATATGCCAACTTTACAATTGTTTACTAAACAAAATCACAAGTTAATAAAACAAATTGTATCTTATAGTCTTTGGTCAATACTATTTATTAAAAAACTTATAAAATTTTCGAAAATTATGAGTAGGTAACTAGTTTTGGCTTAAAAACTTTTGTTCACCATTAAGATTAATGATCGCAGATTAAATAACTCTGGGACAATTAAGGGCGAAATTCGATCTATTAATCATACATGTTGCTAGGCTGAGGATCATCCCAAACTTTTAATATCCAAAAATATTAAAGATTAAACATTGAAGCAATATTTTAAATTGATATCGGTCCCAGTAGTCTTAAAAGATCAAAAACATTTGCTACGAAAGATAAAATACATTTTTTGGAATGCATAGTTATAGTATTGTTTAAAAATGCCTCGCAATTATATTGAAAAACGTCTAAAGAAGGTTTCCAATTTACTCCTATTTGACGATCCACTGAGAATATCAATCATGGACATATCTTTATTTATAATTTCACATTCGATAGCAAAAGTTCCTTATTTTCTAATGAGAATTGTTTTAAACACCCCGTTGCTAAAAAAAGCAAACGGCTTTGTAGCGTAAGTCAATGTTTGCAATGAAAAATATATTTCAGTTTTATTTAAATTTTTCAAATTAAATGATATCGTTCTTATTAGAATTGAAGAAATTTGCTTCAAAGAAGTAATGTTAGGAGAAAACCTGAAATCAATACGTATCTCTATCATTTTGAATTCTTCAAAAAAAAATTATTTGTTAAGAAATCCTTACAATATTTAGATAAATAAGAATCAAATACTAATTTTAATTCCAAGAATATTAAGTAATAAAAATATACACTTACTATCAGTCATATGTTTTTATTTTGTCACCAGCATAATGAATTAAAAATTAATTTTTAAAAAGATCAATTGTTGGTAAGTGAGTACCTATATAAATTTTGAAAAATTTAAACAAAACTAAAATAAAGTTATTGCTGAAAATATGCTCCATATTGGGACACCCGGTACAAGAAGAACTAACTATAGGAGGCTTAAATCAAGCGATTGAATCAAGCATGATTGACCATCTAGGAACTTGTTTGACAGTTGAGCCAAGCCTTGATGGCGATTGATAGAATGTTTGAATGACTCAAGGGTTTGTCTCAAGCGTTTAATTAATTCATGCATTTCTTTTTGTTATAGAAACCATTGTCTGATGATGGCCCACAGTCACAGCTTGCCCAAAGTGAAGTATCTCTTCCAGCCAAGCTGCTCCACCTAGTCCCAAACAAGCCCTTCCACTAAAAAAAAAGAAATAAAACTCAGCTAGATTTCACTGAACAACTGGTGGAATTAGCTATTAAGTACTTTAAGCGGCCTGAGACTAAAGAGGGCATAATAGCTAAGGGCTGGGCAATGAAATAAAAGAGGCTACTTCCTGACCAAAGACGCTTCGTTGAAAAAATCATAAACGACACGCTTTTTGAAGCAGAATTGGGAAACTTGACAATGATTGCGTTTTGAAATGCACTCAAGTTGGTCACATTCACCGGTATCTTCTTCGTCATCGTCTGCTTCGAATTTTTTTAATCATTCAGGTCACAATTTGTAACGATATTTCAACTCAGTACAATCAGTTCACAGTTCTCTTTCTGGCCCTTCTCCTACTCTCATAGTACAAATGTTACTAATTTTTTCATCATTTACCTGAATGTGGAATTGTTTACCAATTTTCAGTTTTATAGAAGTGAATTCATTTGAAACATTATTCCCTTGTTTTTGCTTATATTTTTACTTTATATGTTTGATAAATAAATGTTAAAGGAAATATAGAAACATACATACCTGAATGTTGTCTTTCAATGCCTCGATAATTGCTGAGCAAGTTTACATTGTTCCAGAGTATGAGGAGCAATAGCGCACAAGAATTTCAGGTCTTCCAAATGCATACTAGAAACTAGGTAAAGTCTGTGAGTTGCAGGAATCGCTTTACGCATATTAATATCATTTTTCTCGATTTTGACACGTACCAATTGTAATATAAAATCAAAACTCTCTTCGTGTGTTCAAAGTATGTGTTCACCACTCAGTGTGACTGAGTTTTGATAAAAAAGTACATTTTATGAGAAAGCATGAAATCAATAAGAACCATCGCAACAATTAGATTAAGAAATATTATACTTGCTCACATTTCAGCAATTATTTATTTATTTTACCGTCAACGCATATCCGATTTTCACATGTAAATGTAAAAATTATGAATCACGCGCATTTTCTTCGAAAACTACTCACATTACGGTAACCAAAAACATTACGTCATTATAGAATTACATTACGTTTTAATGACATCGTGAGACAAAAATAAATCATTTCTAATTAGTATTGAATGAGATTTGTTTACGTTTCAAGAATTGTTTTCGATGGTAATACGCCTTCTACAAGAACGCATTTAATCTTGATGACATAACACAAAAAAATTTTCTAATTAAAATTATTGTCGAAAAGAATCAAAGATGACGTAAAAAATGGTATGAAAAATGTTTAATGTTGTTTAGAAAAGGTTAATAAATCGATTGACACGAACGGACAAGTGGATTACACGTAATCGTGCTGATAACATAACTTGTTGTGTACATAATATTAAATTAGAATTTGTAAAATCAATGTCATTGACTCCCGTTGTCTCATTTGAAATCCATTTGCTCGATCGTAGATTAATCATAGATAAATCATAATGGAACGCACACATTAAATCAAATTTCTTGGAAATGGTTTTTTTACCTTAGAAAAATACAATGAAAAATTTACACAAAAGTTTCTTTTAATTTTAAGTTTTAAATAAACAATTTTGTGTAAGATAAAGATATTGCTCGTCACGTGCGATCTTTGTTAATATAAGAAAAAATATGTTATGTTCTTTAACTTTTATAAAAACTAATAAGATTCTAACGTTTAGATGTACAGTTCACATAAAGACTGTTTTATGGCGACTTACATCATACAGCATTATCTACCATAAAATGGTCATATAAAGGGAGTACGATTTTCAAGTAATGATTTACAAATATTTAAATTCCACCATTTTCTTGAGTTTTGACCACTTTGCTAGACTTTTGCTTAAAACGCGACATAACATTTCCTCTGATCTTGTTCGAGTATTAAATTAGAATAGAATTTATTTCTTTCTTCAAAAATAAGCAAACGATTCGATTAAACACTTAAATTTAAACTAAAACCAATAATTCTTACTTTCTTTCCTCTATTTCCCACGAAATCATTTTTCTCCTTTCTAATATCTCTTTCATCCGTATTTCCCCTTCTCCACTTTCTTCTAGTACAACTTTACTTTTTCCGTCTTCTCCCCTCTTCTCTACACACGCCCCCATCATATGATGCAAGTTTTGCCATTCATCACCGCACAATCTATACTTTCTTTTCGAATCATCATCTTTACTGCTACACTTTTCTCACCTTTTATGTAATTCGGCGTCTTTTCTGTTATTAACTCTCCATATCCTTCATTAGTTTCCCTCTCTTGCACTTGAGTATCTTTATTTGTTCTTAGTATTTTATCTTTTCACTTCTTCCCTTGTAAACCCTCCTCTCTCATATTACAATCTCCTTTCTTCCTGCTCAAACGTTATTTTCTGCCTCCTCACTTCTTTGCAGCATTCCTTTAATATAGTATTAATAATATTTCACTATATCTATATATCCAATCCTTTTTTGTATTTTTATAAATTTTTCCCACTTCTTCCACCCCGTTCTCTACTCCATACATCATCATATTTTTAACTAATCTTTCAAAGACCCATTTATGCTTTTCCAACTCTTTCCCAAAAACTCTTCCTGCTAGTTCTCCACACTTGCTCTAGTACTCTAATCGCGTTTCTTGTGATTTCTTCAATATGATCTTCGTCTTTTTATCATATAGCACCATATACTTTCATTGTTTAACAATTTCTAATTCTTCGCCCCCCTCTCCCATTTCCATTTTTCCTTCTCTTTCTCCCTTTCAAAGATCAAAGTTAACGTGCTTTTCTCTGTTCAAGAAAATCCTCATGTCTCCACTAGGCAATAGCTAGGAAACTTGTGAAACAGTGACATGAACTCTTAAAGCGCAAAAAATTCACCCTTACAAAACAACAATCCTTCAGGAACTCATTGAAGATGATCCAAATAGAAGGCTCCAGTTTTGCGAACAACAGGAATATTGTAACCATAGAAATCATCACGTTTTTTGATGAATCAACGTTTATATCGAATGGTGACGTAAATCTTCAAAATTTTTGTTATTGTGTCGACCACAACCCACACTGAAGGAGAGAAGGCCACACTCAACATCCAGAAAAAGTTAAGGTTTTGACAGGAATTGTTGGTGATCGAAGTATAGGACTAACTTTCTTCCACGAAAATCTTAATGGAGCGGGATATTTAGAATTCTAGCAGGAAGAGCTAATTCCGAGTTTTACTATTTTGTTTCCTGATCCTGTAGAAGCGGATGTCACGAATAGAAACATCTAGTTTTTTTCAAGAGTTGTCAGTGAATATCTGGATGATTTATTTCCAGGCAGATGAATTGGCAGAAGAGGATCCGTTGATTGATTATATAATATTTGTTGAATATTCTTTAAACGACAAGGAATAAAAATGTAAAATTTGACACCCATGTATATTTTGATATCTAGAATTTGGGACATGATGTATAAAATTTTGTTTCACCAAAAAGATAGTGATTTAAAATAATAATCGACGTGTACAAGCATATTTCCTAAAAAAACATCTTTGATTAACTGAATTTATTTCAGTTAGAAACTCGCTCTGTATGTATTTTTTTGTTCCCCTTCTCAAATTTACATTCCTTAATACATAATTCGATTTTTGTATTCATCTTAATCCGTGTAACTACATTATTTATTCTCTATTCATTTCTATACAGCACATAATTCTGGCTCATCATTTATTTTCTTTCTCTTAAATTTTCATTTTATTGGCATGCATTCATAGCTTATTTTGTCTATTTATTTATATAAAATTGCGTTTTAGAAAAAATGGTTCAAACAAAAGCTATAGACAATAGAATTTCCAACAACTTTTCCTCCCAACTTTTTTGTAAAATTGATATTGGTGTAGATATTGTTACAATAATTAGTGTCACGTGATTGTTATATCTCAGTAATTACTTATCGGATTAAAAAATAATTTAAACAAGAGATGTCTATAATTAAATTATAAACAACTTTTATTTCTAACAAAAACAAAAAACCGAGGTAAGATTTATATGATGAGCAAATCTGACGTTTTTACCATATCTTACTGCGATTCAGCGATGCGATTAGTTGAACGGTGGTAAACAATGTCAATACGCTTCCGGGACTCTAAGAAAAAAATACTATACGAATAAAACTTTCTTTCTTTCCATTTATTTATGTCTTTTAAGTATTTTACTAGTTTTTGTACATTGTTATTTCGGTATTAGTTGGCTTCTTTCTTCCGTTTTGTTGACTTCAATTTTTTCCAAATATAGTGGGTAGTGCTCTCATTGGACACAAGAGTTTAGTTTATCTTTTTCGAAAGCTTGAAAGTAATTTTGACAAAGTTGAGAAGAGGAAGAAGGACTATTTTTCATAAAATAAAATTTAGTCCTACTCCTGATTTTTATATGCTGTGTTATTAGTTCGATAAAAGCAATAAAAAACATTAAAATTAGAAAATATTCTTCTAACTTAAAAACAGAATTTAATATGTGTTTCTTAAATCGTACATGAAAATTTTACCTATTAACCTGGGTTGATGAATATGTGACTCTATGGTATATCAAGAATTATGTGCAAGTAAATTTGAGCTGAACTAAAATAAATAAATTTTATTTTGAATATATTGCAATTTCGAATAATGTACATAATAATCATTATTGAATAAAAATCATTTACATTTGCATTATCTTCACAACTTTAATTCTTATAATAAAAATGAATTAAATTTCTATGGTACATACGGTTATTCTTAAACAAAAATTAGGAGGAAATTTTTTGAAATTCTCTGCAAACTTACATTTCACGTTACATAGATATTACAGCAGTCTCTGAATGCCCAAGATGAGTTTCCACATTGATGAGGCATAACGGACAGTACTCTGTTGACTTGGGTTGCCAAAATCCTTACCTTTCAATTGGAAGGCTCTTGTGGCCTGACGCATGGTATTTCAGAGTAGAACATAGACACTAGGTTTTAAGGGTACACAAGGACTATGTGCACTTCGCAATTCTTCTTGACTGGTTTTCATTTCTCTATCCTTTCCTAAATGGATAATTTCTTACAAGAACATTGACTGCCATAAAGGGTTTGAAAAAAGAATTCGGAGTATTGCTAAGAAACGACTTCCTATTGTGAAGTTTCAAAGAATAAAACCATTTGTTTATTTTATTGGTTACAACGCTACAATCAGGATTCACAACGAAGATATACTAGTAATCCCAGATGCACTTTTCCGAAGCATATCACTTCTTAAGGAATCAGACGAGAGTTAAAGATTTTTTTTTAGTTTGAATTGGCGCTTTATCCCCAGGACTGTGAAAAACAAAGAAATCAGTGTCTGATCCGCTAAACCTTGCAAGTAGTCCTATTGTAATTGATGGTGATTTTCTTCTAGATCAAGTGGTTTGGAAGTCCAAAGAAACATTTTCAACCATTTCAAATCAGCTGAGTATGCAAGTTTAGGCAAACGTGATGTTCACTGGAACAATGAGTGCAACCTTGCCAAAAGAGCAATTAATTTCCAACGACCACAACAAACAACGGCTTATCTCCATACTGCTCAAGAAATTAGTACAGCAGAAGTTTAAAGTCAGAGAAGAAGAACTACTACATATTCAACGCTGGTATGATAGACTAAAGGATCCTCTGAACTCAGGTTAGAGGAAGATGGGCCTTAGCGTGCACCCCATTATGAACACAAAGGATCCAGCTCTAACTGAAAACCTCAACAAATTTTTATGTGGATGCACAAAAAGAACTACAGAAAAATTCAGTTGTCGCAAAGTAGGGTGAAAATGTTCTACACTTTGCTTCAACTACTACGGCCAGTTATGTCCAACATGCTGATTGCCGGTGAAAAAGGAATAGGTGAGGACAATACCTTTGAAGATGGACCCGATAAAGAGGACTTCGACATGCCACCGTAGCATGAGAGATTTGTACATGAAGGATCATCGACTAAGAAAATGCAATTAAAATTTTGGTTTTCTAACCTTTGATTTTGCCTACTGACCGAATTGAAAGATTTATATACTCATTCTAGGCAGAACTTTATCCTCTTAAATATAGAATGTATAATGTAATTTTCCGCCCGACGCACTGGTTTTGAAGTACAAGGAAAAAACTGCAAGAAGGGCAAAAATTTACTCTTGTTTGGTTTCCATAAATTAAGCTCACTTCGTGGGATGGTGCAAACTCAGATTACACTTAGTTAAGACTAAACGAAGGAATTGAAACCATTTTATGCTTGCTATGAAATAAGTCCTAAAAAATTCTTGTGGGACTGACTTATAATAGTATTTTATGTAACTTTGTCGACAGATATGTCGCCTACTTAAAAAATTTAGCTTATTATTGTCCACTGAGTACACTTTAAACTATGTGGCTAGGACCATAAATATATATTTGACAAATTTGTAAAAAAAAATTGTTCAACATCTTTTAGATCGGACCATACTTTAAGCCTGTCAACAAAATAATGATGTATTTTCTCTAAAGCATTAGGAACTAAAACCTTTTTGGGTATACTCTTTTTGATTGGCTATCACAGATTGTCTAGAGATGGTCTGTATCGGTCACTTGATAAGGTACTTTATGTAGACAATGCATGCTTAGAAACGGGTATTTAGAAATAAAAAAATATTTTCATGTAAATGACAACGCACAAATAGATGGTGATAGAGTGTTCAAAGTGAAACCGCTTATGGATATGCTAAATGTAAACTTTGAACAATGGGGTGTTTTCCACAAAACATTGTCACTTTGTAGTTCAAATGGATATTGCTACACTATACTCGTAGATACATACTGTCGAAAAACCAATGATGATGATATTCTACTTCTACTGTAATACATTGTATTGCTCTAACCAACGATCAAATCGTCTTTTTGGGCATACTGTTGATAAGAAATTTGAGAGTCCAAAGTTTTAGGAAAACCAGTACTTTTAAGCAAAATAACTCGGAAAAATGTCCATTGTCAACAAACAAAGAAATTAAAAAATTGAAGAGATGATCTTTTAAGAACTCATTTAACGGTAAGAATAAAATTATTTTAGTACGTTGGCGAGACAACAGTATATTCACGGTAGCTACAAACTATGACAATGAGAAAAAGAAAATATTGATCTGGAGCAGCAAAATGTTTTTAGATCATATTACCAAGGAATGGGCGGGGTTGATTCAAACGACCAAGGTGTAAATAGGTACAGAATTGCAATTTGAAGAACAAAATGGTATTCAGTTTTGACTACTTCTATGCTAAATGTTTCGTTAATCAACGTATAAAAACTCTATCAGTTAGTTTCTGTGAAGACAAGATGGATCTACTTTCACATATCTACAAGAAATATTACTCGATATTATTTCAGATTTTCAATGTAAAAAAAATATAAAAAAATTAAAAATGTTGCTAGTGTTCTTCATGATATAGTTCAAGATTGTAATGGTCATTATCCCTAAAAGTTCCCTAATCACATCGTTGTTAAGGACTGAGAGCGAAAAAACATTAACATTGAAAAACTTGCATAACTTTTATACCATATAATTTTTTTAGTTGTCAGAATATGTCGTCAAATTTTTATTTTTATTTGAGTCAAATTGTGTTCACAATGGCAAAAGTAGCGGAAGTACATAGATTAATCATTAAAAAATTTGTTGAGAATCCACAATGGTCAGTCGTTTGCAGGCAAGTGGCAGCAAAAGTCATCAAGCGGTACAAGGAAGACTTTACCATAACACGGAAACCAGGAAGTGGACGACTAGAGGGTTTTCATTCACCAAAAAGATGCAAAAGGCAATATCTGCGATGGTTAAGAATCCGCTGATATCGAACCGGAAATTAGCTGCAAAAGTCGACTTGCCGGAAAAGACAATTCGAAAAATAAAAAAAAAGAGTGGATTTAAGTCCTACAAAGTTCAAACAAATCTAGATCGTAATGCGGAGAAAAACATTGAAGCCAAGAAACGAGCCAGAAAGTTGAGAGCAGATTTTTTTCCAAAAACGTCAATGTTGCGTGATGGACGATGAGACTTACGTCCTCGCCGATTTTTCTCAACTACCGGGTCAGGAGTTTTATGTTTCCTGTGAACGAGGAAATGTTCCTAAGAAGTTTAGAACTAAAATAAAGTCCAAGTTTCCAAAAATATCTCGTTTGGCAGGCGATTTGTAGCTGCGGTGAAAGAAGCCAATCTTTCATAACAAATGGAACAATTAACTCCGATATTTACACGAAGGAGTGTCTCCAAAAAAGATTGCGGCCTTTTCTGAGTAAACATAAGCTATCCACATTTTTTTGGCCGGATTTAGCTTCGTGCCATTACAGTAAGCAGACAAAAATGGTACGAAGAAAATCTTGTCGATTTTGTACCCAGGGAGGCTAACCCACCAAATTGCCCTGAGCTTCGCCCAATCGAGTGGTACTGGGCTTTGGTGAAAAGAAGCTTGAAGCAGACAAAAAAGGCTACAAAATTGATTGTAAGTTTTAGAAAAATGTGGACCGTAGCGACCAAGAAAGTGTCGAGCACCACCATAAAAGCCATGATGGACACCATTCCCGACAAGCTCAAAATTTTTTATGACGATAAGTCTGATTGTTTTTTTGTTTTTTCTTAATTTTTATATAATAAATAACCTATCCAAAACTAATTTTTTTTTGAAAATTTATTTAGCGGTTTAAAAGTTATGCAAGTTTTTCAATGTTAATGTTTTTTCGCCCTCAGTCCTTATGTATGTCACGCAACGAGTAAGATGGCAATGCAAAAGCGTGTTATCACTCTGTGTAATGAAAGGCAATGTTTTGAAATTTTTCATACAAAGTAACCCAATGTACTCACGTTTTTTCTCAAATACTTTTTTGTTTTTTTTTCTAAATATAGCCTCATGAACATATTTTTTATTAAAAGTTTTAAACGAGTATTATTTTTGGCGTTAATGGGTTAAGTTTTACAAAATTTATTATTTAAATGTATAATATTTGAACGCTTATTTTCTGTAAAGTTTACAATTGACAAAGATATTTGTTTGCTGTTCTGTAATACAGCAACGGTGTGATCTCTGAGTTCGATAAAGTTTTAATGAGGAGATCAATTGTATATTATTTTCTGTTTTGCTTCTCAACGTAAATATTAAAGTTATATCGATAAATAAGTTATTTAACAATCAAATTAATCTGCAAAATAATATTAAATAAAAAGTAATTTAATAAATATGTGGTATTTCTAGTAAACTAATAATATTGATCAAATGTAGTTACAAAGTGATTTATAAAAAGAAAATTATTTTAACACAAACATTGATAATTAAAAATGATATATTAATAACCATTTTATCCACGAGTGAAGTCAGAATTCTAATTTTGGTATAGGTACCTACTTCATGCAAAATAGCTTATGATCTTGACGAAAAACAAGAAAACTTACTTACATTATATAATTTTCAGCTTGCTTCGTTTACAGTTAGAAGCTTTTTTTTTTAAATTTTATAGTACCAAATAAAATAAAAACTCGATTCTCAAAGTCAAGGCATCTTCTCCATTAATTTTTGTTCGATTGCATCACCTCAGACTGACAAAAATTTTAATTACTTAGATAACGGATGCTATTGCAAAAATCTGATAGTATTAAATACCTAAGTGATTTAGCATGCATAAGTTTTACCGATAGTAATGAAGTCAATTATCTCTTATTCTTATCAACTCACTTCATGGCAATCTTTATACAACATTTTTCACTTATCAAATGCAAAAGTAATCAATAATAGCAAATAATTAGTGTGGGAGATGTAAACATTACAAATTGAATAATGAATGCTTCTTATATTTCTATTTAATTAAGTATCTGTACAATTTTAAATCAAATTATGGTAATTCCATCCGTATTATATAAGCTCATTAATTTATATTGTAATTTGTTTTCAAGTTTAACTATAATTAAAGTTTGCACGAAAATAAACATTTCAAATTTATTATTCTCAGTGTCGGATGTGACGTAACAAGTATAATTAAAACACCTATAACGTTATAGAAATTAAGACAACTCCAGATCTATTACAAATAAATACCAATAATTACGAACCTAATATCACGAGAACAATGAGTTGGGATTTTAAAGGTTCAATAAAAACATGCGGGCCATCAGATTTGTAATCAAATGATTGAAAGGAAGTTTTGGAGACTACATACAATATTTGCATTAATTAAGTAGAATATATATTACAAAAAATCGGAAATTGTATTTAAATTTTGTTTGATTAAATTTTTTGGTATCTACAATTTTTCGAGTGTAAATGGGAAATGCAATTTTCTTTTTGTGTAGGTAGATGTTTGTTGCAAATTTTAATTAAAAAATGTAAATGATAATGAATCACAAAATCTGACTAAACAGGCTGTTTATTTTTATCAAATAGTAGGGATATACTAAGTCAGCAGCGTTCAACAGTTAAGACTAGCTGTTATATGCGCCTGAGCGCCGATAGTAGTTGATTGTAGTTCCATAGTGACATTGAATTGTGATAGTAGCACCAGTTTGTAATTAATTGTTTTTCACAACAAAGGTAAGCATTTTTTTTCCAAAAATTTTTGCGCGCGTTCTTTTTTCTTTTTAAAATTCATAATGGATCTGTAATTTAAATGCGTCTAAGAATTATTGAACTTAATAAATCTCAACTAGTATTCGATTGCCAAATTGCTTCTTTATCAAACTTTATAGAGTAATTTATTAGGATTTGTTTATTTTAGGTCAGTTCATTATAAATTACTTTTGACACAGAATTCTTTGATAACTCATTTAAATCGGTCTTCAATTAATTTTAATTTAAATTTTATATTGCCGGATCTAATTCGTATTTTATCGCTCGTTATCACAACTGTTAGTTTACTTATTCTTGATCTGGAAAATGTGTTATCTCTAGTACTTTTGTTGTTAGAAGAGTAAATAGTACCTGTTATGATGTTCATTATGAAGGATGGTAACATACCTTGACATTTGCATGTTAAGTAATTTATTAGAGATTTTAATTAGATTTCATAAATGTTTTTTTAATGTTAATAGTATGAAATATTTATTAGTTTAAAATTTGAATGAAACTTGCGATAGCTCGTGTAGTTTTATTTAAAATCTAAACCTTGTTTAATTGATCAAGTTACTGAAGATTTTCAATGTTTGCTGATTTAAACTAATTCTATTGTATGTATGCATTTAATAACAAACACTTACACTTATGATTTAATTGGTTTCTCAATGTGATTTTGAATTAAAACCTGTGCTAAGTATATACAAAATAGTATTTGAAAATTACTAGAACCTGTATCGTAGAACATTTTTAAAATGTTAAACTAATTATTTCTTATATCCTTAATTAGATTCATTTATGAATAGATGACGAATGACTATGAAAACGTCATCGATCAAGCAATGACGTATGTGTGATGATACATCAAACTCTCTTTCTCTAATGTTACCGATTTTCTCCAAATTTTTCTAGTGTGTATAACTGCTCCAGTTTAAAAAAAGTGTCACCAAATCAGTCGATGTACAATATTTTGAAAACTAAACTTATATTGACAATTTCCGTTTGTTGAAATATTGCAGCGATAGTTTAAATAAAAACTACGCTGGACACGCCGTAGAATTTAATTGATTTAATTATTTTTACAGTGTACACTAAAATACAAAAAAATAACGCGCGGTGGCGTGAAATGTGACCTAAAAATTGACAAAATTTAAAGTTCTTATAGCGTTTTGGACTGGGTGCTTTGGAGCGATCTCTCACGGTCTTATTCTTTAGATGCTGATGTTGTTTCAGAAACAGTTAATTACATATAATCAAAAAATCGATTCAAAATGTTCTGGAATTTATGATTTCTAAATTGAATGATTACTGTCAAAGAGTACAATAACTGTAGCATAACCTTAAAATTCCAATATGTATGTTCGACTTATGGCTGCGTCCACAGCAGAACAGGAGCGCTCCCTAAATGATCAATAGACCTACGATTACGACTCAAAAACACTGTTAGATACCTTTAATTCTAACCTAAAGTTTGTATCAACTGACTACTTTGTTAAAAAAATACCAATCTTCAAAGAAAATTCCAAGCCCAGTTATTTTATTTGAACACCCGTTATAATAAGCAATTCCCAATTGTTTTTTTTTGTACAATTATTTTGAAAATACCCTTTTAGTTTCACTGATGTTATATTAACAAATTACTATAGCTAAGTAATATATCACAGTTTTTGAGAATCAATAGGTAGGCCTTTAATCCTACACTTCTTATAACTCGACTTTTTTACGTGATTTATTGTTTTTTTAATTAAAAAAACTTTACCCACCAATTCTCTATACTTCATGTTTTTTAAAAATTGAACACTGGATTGTAGCATTCTAATACCTGCTAAAATTTCTTATCTGTACCGTCTTATCCGGGGGTGGGAGAGGGTTGAAGTGCAAGCTTTGACACGCCAAGTTTGTATGCGCTTTAAGAGTGTAATTACGGTAAGCAATGTATTTTGTAATAAAGAACAAAGTATTCGTTTCAGGTACATTCGATAAAATTGAACTCAAACCGTTGGCGTTGGTTTTTGTTTCCTTACATCCATCTAAATAAATAAAAGAAAGGGATACAATTCTACTACCTTACTGTTGGATAGGTTTAAACCGCCAGTAGTAGATGTTAACAATAGTTACCTCTTAACTGTAGGAAACGAAACCATTAGAAATAGTCCTTCCGCAAATGTCGTATTCAGCTCAAAAACTTGAAGTTTTGACACATTTTTATGTTCTCTTCCCGACCTTTCTAATCTACAGCCATTAATGGCGTGAACCTATTTCAAAATTAGTATTGTTGACAATAGATATCGCTGCTCTTTGTAAAGGACATTCTTATACATTCAGAGAATACTTCTTTTAGATACAATTTGTTCCAGTCTTTATTGTAGGGTTGTTTTTAATATTCTTCTGGTTAAATTCATTATCATTATCAAGCTCAATATAAAAAATACGAGATGGGACAACTCACCGTAGACATCTCGCTGTCGACAATCTTCCTGTTGACAGCTCTCCGTCAGGGCAAGTAACTGACAAGAAAACTAGTCGGCGCAATCTGGCTGGGGGGAAAATTCCCCCTAAAGAAAGCTTTTAACCCACATATTATACAAAAGTTATGTGACGGTTCCTAAACCAAAAATTGTCACCTTTTTTTTTACTTTTTCCAACGAATTAGAGTTAGTACATTATAACTAAGCAAAAAGATCCTGATTACTACTACGATAACCACATTAGTCGGTTCGTGGATAACTTTTAAGACCTACAAATTGTAGACTTTCTTAGAGGTTTATCCCACAATTACGACATATAATGCAAATGTAATCGATTTTAAAATAAACTTTTCTTACTTTTGATTGTTAAAAATCCTTTATTAATCTTTAAATGATTGATATGACGATTAATTACATAACGAGCTAGAAATATTCCAAACTAGTGTTTGGAAACAAAATTTATATGGCGGGTTGTCCCGTCAGCTATGAGTTGTCCTTCTGAGAGATGGTCGACGCAGAAAACGCCGACGGAGAGTTGTTTAAATATAATATTTTAATTTTCAATAGAAACCTTTGCCAAATTGTTAAATTCATATTTTCCAGACTATTACTAACAGAAATTATTGTTTTTCTATAAGCCTGATTAATGTAATTAAGAGTCTTCAATACCAGTCGAATAGTTTCTGTTGCATTCGCGGCTGTCTGTTTTTGACTAATCAAGAACAGAAAACTATAAACAAAAAATATTTTTGCACAAGCAAAGGGTTACAACACTTGTTTATAAGAACAGATTTTATATTTATGCTTTAATATATAATATAATATTTATTTTACCGGCAAGGCCCTATACACAGAAAATGTGTGTACATACAAGTAATTTAGTTTAAAGTAAAATTATAATTACTATATTAGATAATAATAAATAAAAAAAAATAATTCAAATTACAGAAATCAATATAACAATAAATTATTTTAACTAAACACTCTAAAATGGTACAAAAGTTATAACAAAAATCAATAATTAGCATAAAAAAGAAGCATCAATTTTATTTAACTTATTTTGCTTTTTTAAACTGTCGGCACTAGTACTGTAAAATTTAAGGTTAAAATGCAAATTTGCTGATTCCATAAACCGTTGGAGAGGAGAATTAAGAAGGTAGGAAGTTTTACAGAACCTTACTGAAAATTGTGAAGTGTTACGAAGAGTTTTGATCGGTACATTAAAATCGACTTGATACAGAAGATGAGAACAATCTAAAACGCCATTAACCAGTTTCTGAAAAAACACCATACCCAAAAGTATTCTGCGAGAATTTAAAGTATTTATATTTAAAAATAAAAGTATTTCAGAGTAGTTTGATAATGTAATTCCAGCTTTATATGCAATAAATCTAAGAAATCTATGTTGAACTTTTTCTAATTTTAATATATATGTTGAATGATGAGGTGACCAAACTTGAGAACAATACTCCAAATGTGAACGTACAAATAAAACTTTTAAAGTATCAACATTAGAGAACGTTTTTGTGCAACGAAAATGAAACCCAATTCTTTAGTTGATTTTAATCTAATGTGATTTATGTGTTCTTTGAATGACAAATCTCGAGAAAACATAACTCCTAAATCGGTAACAGAAAGGCAATTTTGTAATGAGTGATTATCCAGATTATGGGTTTAATAATGCGATGAAATGTAATTGACAAACACTTACCCAAATTTAGTTCCATGAAGTTAAAAGAACACCAATTAGAAAAAGCATTAAGGTCTTCTTGAAGCTGAAAACAGTCGCCTACAGATCTGATCTGGGAGTGTTTAAAATATTTTTAATGTCGTTAATAAAGATTAAGAATAGCAAAGGAGCCAGATGAGCACCTTGTGGTACTCCTTAATGGACTAAAACATGATCAGAATAAAAATTTTTGTACTGGAGTATTTGACGTCTGTTGGAAATGTAGCTATCAATCCAAGAAAGTAAAGTATCACCAATACCTACGTTTTCGATTTTCTTAATTAAAATTTTATGGTTAACGCTGTCAAACGCTTTTTAAAAGTCAGTATATATGACATCCAGCTGAGTATATTTATCAAAAGCTTGATATATAAAATTTTGAAAAACTAAGAGATTCGAGGTAGTCGAGCGATGTGGATAAAATCCATGTTGTTTTTCAATGATTGTTTGTTTTAATAACGGAAACATATTATTAGCAATAATTTTTTCAAACAGTTTTGGAATTTCAGATATCTTTGAGATAGGTCTGTAGTTAGTGATATCGGTTTTACCTTTACTCTTGTGAACTGGTACAACATAGGTTAATTTCCATGTATCCGGAAAAATTCCACTTTTTAAAGATTTAGAGAACATTATTTGAATTGGATATGCTAACACGTAGCAACAATTTCTTAAGAGAAGAGCAGGAATACCATCAGGACCATGACCTTAAAATGGCGTTTTTACATGTAATATATTGTAACTTCTTTAAACTTAAATTTATTTTTGTTGTTATATAAAGGTACAATAAAGTTTCTTCTTTGTAAAAAATTGAATTTTAGAACTTTACAGAGTTTGGTTTAGTCATAAACAGACATCGAGCGCAGAGACAATTCCGCTATCTCCAGCCGTGGTATTGAAGACTCTTAAAGCTTATTGTAGTTTTATTTTGAATATTTTTGAAAGTAAGAAGATTTGCAAGGTTTCTTAACAATATTAATAATATTTAAATACCTTTGTAACTTCTTATGCATACTACACTTTGTTACACATTATAATTGTTTGTATATTTAAAGAAGGATATAATTTACGTTTGCATTAAATTTAATTATCAATAAACTTAATTTTAATTATCTGATATTTTGTATTAACTATATCTTTAGGGTTTGTTCAAACCGATACTTGTAAATATATACTATCACTACAACAAAGGAATTTCTTGCCCTAACGTATAATATAATGCAAAATGTTTACATAAATTAAATTATTGCATTCAAGTCTTTATAGATTTATAACGCATATTAGAGCATGCTGTTTGAATAACTATGAAAACTATTAAATTTATGTACTACCCATGACCTACCTCCGAGGTATTAATTCTTGAGAGCTGAAATCAGAATTTACCGTATATGCAAATTGGTTGATTAACCGTGACATAATGATTTTATGATTTCTAGTTTTATCAAAATTAAGTAAAATTTTGGTTCGCATCTACTGGGTATTTGGAAATACACATTCTGGTCAGAAGTAATTCGATCTTTTGTACCTTAGGTAGTTCTTGATCTAGTTTCTATTTTAAGACAAAATTTAGTAAACACTTATTAGTGTCGACCGAAAAATTACAAGGTTAAAGTAATTTGATACGACAACCTTACGATTGTTCGAAAAATAAAGAGCATCGCGCGCGTCTTGTAAATTTCAAATTGTAGTTCTCCCATGTAATTATGTTGATTGTTCTTATATGTAATAAAATTTATACGCTATTAGTGTATAATATGCCGTAAATATTTTATTGTGTCGGATTTGATTGTACAACTATTTGTAAAACTTATGAAATTCTTATATTATAAAATTGTATTTTTTTCGTAATTAGAATGTAGATAAAATGTAAAAAATAGTTTAATTAGAAAGGGTTGTTTCAAAAATAAAAGTATTTGGAGGAGGAATTATATATCAGAAAGTATTCGGCTACAAAACGTGGGTGTAAATAATGCAACTTATAATGTAGATTACATTTAGACAACCCATCTGTTACAAATTTTTGTTTAAGAGCTGTCATCATGGAATTTTCGAATACTTTACGAAAAAGTTCGATATACTTTTTACGACTTCATCCTATTTTTAAAATCGGTAATACAACGTTCAAGTTCACAAAAAAACTACGCCACTGTTTTCAAGAAAGCATTTTCGTACTAGCAACCATTCTAGTAATTTGCCGTTCCCAAAATAATTACTAACGGTGTTTTGCAACACAGTAATGAATTTATAAAATCAATTAAACACATGTTTAAAATTAGTCTTGAAAATGTGCTCCTATACACATGTCATACTAAATTTGAATTAATGCCTTTGCCGTTTTGTTTTTCTTGTAACAGTTAATTAATGTTTATGTTTACATAATTGTTAAATGAATTTTTGTCTTTTGTTTAACTTAAATAAACTGCATTAAAAATATACGACACCAGTGTAGACGAACTCGTAAATATTCATACGTTGCTTTTACTATATATACAACTTGCATTCATTTCAATTAATCTTCAAACGACTTCTTTGTGTTTACCTATCAGAAAAAAGTGTGAACGCAAGCAACCCCATTTTAAACCTACAATATTTACAAAAGGAAACCAAAACTCGAACTTTTGAAACTAGTACTTTATACTACTATTCTAACAAAAATAAAATTTTATAAATTTGAAGAATTTTGAGGTTATTTGTGGCATTTAAAAAAGGCTATTTATTTTTTGACGTAAGTTGACCAGCACCAATACCTACACTAAATTTTACTAGTCCATAGTACTAGCAAAAGTATATAATAGTCTATTCTAACACCCAAATAAAGTCATTTCGGTGCTTCAACAAACTAGGAATAATTTATTATAAATCTTCATATCAATTCGACCAATCTCAAAATAAAACAAATTACATTATGTAACTGGTTAGATGTGAAATGTAAATGTATATATATCGTACCACACAGAAAAAATGTATAGCATATTTCTTGTATCGTACAAATGCATTTTTTAAAAAAATGTATCTGTTTTTTCTTCGTCGAACTACAATGGCGACATAATTAATTTAAATTGGATTGTCAGAGTATTTGTGTCTCCATTAACCTTGTACCTGACATATGTGTGTTACTTGTTATTAAATAATAACCTGTCACCCAGGATTAATTGTTTAGAAATGCTTTATTACCTTGGCTTTTCACGTAACTATTATTATCAGACTTTGTGTTAATTAGATTTCGTTTACTTTTTGATAAAATGCATTCTGTAATCTGTAACAAAATATCATCTTGTTGTAAAAACAAGATTAATCATATAAGGATCAGTGGAAAATTGTATTGCCCACAACATTAATTTTAAATAATTTATTCATGGTGTATTCTACGCTCTAAATTCTGTTCAATTGCGCTTTATTTCTTTTTCAACTTTTTTTTTGCAAATTATATAACCACCTGTCTTACTATTTGTGTCAGAATTATTTATTCTTCTATTGTTCATGATGTCCATGTTTTGTCTTAAAATAATTAATCGATATTAATTTTTGTGATTTTGTCATTGGTTTACTTATTATAAAAGTATTTAAATATTTAAATAAACAAGCGATACGTCTTAGAGTCTGATGCGTTTTAGAAGAAAATTTTTAAATAAAAGTTGTAAAAATTTAATATACATTTTTTTTTGTATAATTAATATAATTTATGGAAGTGCAGCAGGCTGATCTGAGGTTTATGTTTGTTTTATTAATTTATGTATTAACTGTAAATCAAGAAAGTTAAACTGTTTGATACATATTTACCTCTTCCGAAGACTTACAACAGCACAATTCTCTTTTTGCGATTATTTGAATAAGTTGTTTAGTTGGCTTCAATCTTTATCTCTGTGCTTGAAAAATAAAATATGTCATATTTTGAATGAAGAGAAATTTCCTTCACTAAAAATTTGAATATTGCAAAAGGTAAAAATCACCTTTTTTTCTTTAAAAAGTATTTGGTTCCATGTTGATGTAACTTTTTTATAATAACGATTTAATTATATTTTGGCCATAATTGTTATAATCAAAGTAGCATTTTAATGGGCACATTTAAACAATATTTTAGAATATATTTTAGATTTTCTTTAAATGAAAGTGGTATCTAATTGAATTTATACAAGTTTGTTTTTGTCCACTAAGTTGATCGGGAAGCTGTAATCACTGGACCTTTTGTTTAAGAAAAAAATTAATTCAAAAGATTTTTTTATTGTTTTGTTGTATTTTGAAAAAAAATTGTCAAAATTAAATTTTAATTCCACATCTTATGAAATAAAGATAGGGAGTTAAGCGACGGTTTCCAAACCAAAAATTTTAACATTTTAAAAATTTTATGTTCGACGGCCGCCTGGCGGGCCGGCCATCCATCCGTATGTAAACAAGATATCAAGAAAACCAACCGTCCGATTTTCATGACCTTACTTATAATTCCGAGGATCCGATTAGATTTTCAAATTTTTGAAATATTTAGAAAAATAATTAAGTTAAAGTTAAAAATTTATAATTTAATTATACACAACTTTTGTTTAAACTATTTTTGATCCGATAAGTATTTACTGAGATATAACAATCACGTGACAATAATTGTTGTAACAATATTTCCACTACTATCAATTTTACAAAAAAAGTTGAAGGAGAAAAGTTGTTAGAAATTATATTATCTATAGCTTTCGTTTGAACCATTTTTTCTAAAATGCAATTTTATTTTCGCTTACCAGAGTTATGCGGTAAACGTTTGTTTACTTTTTCCGAACTCATATATTTTAAGCAAAAAATATTTGTAATCTGTAAATAAGGTATTTCTTAGATTTTGATAAAATTTGTTTTTGTCATTTTATACAGCACCAAGTAGCATAATTCATTCCTCCATCACTCAACAGAAGTGTGGATATGATTAACTTTTTAAAATAAGTTTCGCCAAGTTCACTTATACGTACATTCAGCTTGTAAAACAAGTTCTTAATGGTCCAGAAAAGTTAGGTTTGAACCTAACCACAAGGAAATGAATGTAAGGCTAATTTTTGGAAAAATGGTAGTTTTGATTCCCCTGAACAAGATATCAAAATTCTCCAAAATTCTTGTTTCACTGATCTTATGCCGTCATAAAATGACGGTTTCCGTTATTTATTTTTCTATTTTGCGTTCATAATAAGTCTATTCTAGCACCGTAGTGACGTCAAAATAGTGTTAGAATAAGCAATAAGCCGGCGTGAATAAAATAGTAAAATTTAATGTATTCGAGTTGGTAACATTATAATGTGAAGTGACAATTGGTTATATTTTAATAAGGTTATATTTTATGCTGGGATTTGGACTTGTCAGATAGCAAATTTTCTATAGCATTTTGGGCAATTTTTTGCATTTGAGGAGGTGTTTGTGATAAATTTTCTTCAGAATTCATATTATTAAATCGCATTAGCACGTATAAACGAAAATATAAAGAAAAGTGACGCCTTTAAATTAAATTTGTTTCATAGCCGCCTAAAGTGACGACAGTACCAACCAAAATTCCTAGATGTGAAATTTAAATTTTTTATTGATAACACGGTATAAAATGGCAAAATAGAAAATTGTATAAAGTATTCGTTGCAGAAGGGCCTTCAAGCACTTAATTGTTCCTCAACTCGCCGCTTAGCGACTTGTTTCGAAATTTCAAATT
Organism: Abscondita cerata; assembly: GCA_030710515.1. NCBI lineage: Eukaryota > Metazoa > Arthropoda > Insecta > Coleoptera > Lampyridae > Abscondita > Abscondita cerata. The sequence continues at coordinate 909,010 of JALBCR010002259.1, forward strand.
CGTGCTTGAATAGCTCCCTTCTGCAACTTATACTTTAATATATTATTAAAACACTGTATCTTCGTAACTACTGAACCGATTTGGGTGATCTTATACGCATTTTAAAGGTATTACAAAGGGGAATATTCTATTCTTTTCTCGTCCATCCTGATAATATGCTCGGCCTATTCGTGTTTTTTGTTTAGTAGCTAATTATTAACGTTTTCTACTTTACATGTTCTTCTCATATCTTCACTTCTCCCTCTACCCATTACTGGTTTTCCATTTTCACCTGTCTTTATTATTCTTTTCGTTTTTGATATATCTGGACCGTTTCTGTATCATTTAGGCGTGCTGCTTATTCTTAATACTTTTGTTGTTTGTTGTCTTACTTCTGTTTCAACATCGCCATATCCAGAGATTTCTACTTTTAAGCATTGAAGTCTAATTTCCTACTCTAATATTTATTCGTCAAGCGTCTGATGGATGTTTTAGTTGTTGCCTACATTTTGTTTTTGATTTGATGCATATATATGTTTCGTGACTAGTTCAAAATTGTGCTCGAAAGAATTATAGATCTGTAATTGTAGGGTATTTTCTTGCCTCCTTTTTTGTACATGAGAATTGCAGTGCTTGTCATTCGTATGGTATTTTTTGCTAAGCGAAAATTTTATTAATTAAGATAAATAACTGTTGACTGAGATGTTGTCCACCATTCTTGGGAATGCCACTTAGTTCCCGACTTTTCCTATTCTTCAGTTGTCGTAACGCTAGTTCTATATCTGCAATATCTACTTGTGACTTATCGTTTATTATTATTTCTGGCGTATTACGTTTATCTATGTTTTCGCCTTTTCTACGAAATTCCTTCAGATATTTAACCCTGATTTCTTTTTTTATATGTTTAACTTCAAGAAATTTAATTACATTTTTCTTCCTGATCTAATTAGTCGCGACATTTGTTTTTGCAGTCCGTAGAAGTTAGTTATTAAGAAAATGTTTTCCGATGTTTGCTGTAAATCTGTATTACTAATGTTGTCGCTTAGTTTCGTACTGCCTTTTATAATCTTCAGCAGTTTTTGTCATTTGGTGCTCTCCTATTTGTACTGTTTACTATTACTGATGGCTTCTATTGCTGCATTTTTATAATGTTAGTTTTTTGTTTCCTATTGATGTCTTCTTGTTCTTTTATTGGATTTTCATTTTGTATTTAGCTTATTTCGGTATAACTCCTTTGTTGGTTCGTTATCCCTAAGTCTTTTCCCGGTGTCATTGTCATTTTTATTTTCCCGAGTAGTAAACTATGATCACTACCAATGTTATCCGAGTTTCAGGTTCTGATATCTTGTATTTGTGTTGGATCTTAACACTTATTAGTCAGTACATAATCGATTATTGATCTCTGCCCTCTTATGTTTTTGAAAGTAAATTTGTATTGATTTTTATCACTGAAGTAGGTGTTATTTATTCTAAATTTATTTATTAAACACAAATATATTATAAAACCTTTATTAAATCTTTGTTTGATTTCTGGATTATTTCATTGGCGATGCGGGCATTAAAATCTCGTAAAATAACCATCAGTAATCTTGTGGTAGTGATTTCGTTATTTCCTGGATTTGATTACCTGATTTGAAAAGCTTGCTCTCTATACGGGTGTTTCCTAAGTAATCTAAAATGTTATATGGGGCGCTTCGTCACTCAATTTTAAGACGAAAAGTTCATATAAACATGTGTGATAAGTCTTGTCGTTAATGAGATACAGGGTGTTTTATTATTTTATTAAAAGCAACAACATGTGTTAAACATAAAGGAAAAATAGTATATTTCAGAGCATGTGTTCAAAATGTCCACCTGCAGCTAAAATGCAAGCATCTGCTCGATGTCTAATTGATTGCCGAATACGTTCGAAGATACCAGGATTGTTACGAATAACATTACAGCCTTGTATGATACGATTTTGAAGATCTTGCACGTTTAATATCGGGGTTGTGTAAATGAGCGATTTTAAATATCCCCACACACAAAAATCCAGAGGATTATGTCCCGGTGATCTAGGGGCCACGGGTGTGGAGATCCTCGTCCGATCCAATGGTCTGGAAAAACGTTATTTAAAAACTCGCGAACAATCACTGAAAAATGTGGAGGAGCTCCATCATGCATGAACCACGTTATTCCAAAGGCCACTTAGAATAAGCATGTTTTTCGAAAACCAGTAGCGTCACCAGGAAAAATTAATTTTAAATACAATCAGAGCTGATTTATTATAAACAATTTAACACCCTGTATCTCATTAACGACAAGACTTATCACACATGTTTGTATGAACTTTTCGTCTTAAAATTGAGTAACGAAACGCCCCATATAATATTTTAGATTACTTAGGAAACACCCTGTATATTAAGTGGTACTACTATGGCTACTCCTTCTTTTCGCCTTTCTTGTTTTTCCACTCAACTATAACTAGATAGCCATCATATAATTCTTTTCCTTTTTTTTTGTTTCTTGCAAATCACATATGTATATCGATTTTATGTTCTTTTAGTGTTTCTTGTTCTTTATTGTTAAATGCTGTAATGTTTCAAATTGCGAATCAAAATTTTTCTTCTTCCAGTTCTTTGTCATTTTTCTCGCAGTTTCGCAAGTTTCGGTTCTGTAAGCATGTTTTGCTAGTAATATTTAAAAAAACATTCAAGTAAGATCTTCATTAAAAACTAGAATTTTTTCTCTATGTTGTAAACACAATTATAAAAACAAATTCATTCATGGAAAAAATCTAATTTATTTTCTGTTTCTGTTAAAGGGGCAACTTTTTAGAAAATGCAAAGAAAATGATCAAACACCCTAAAAACTCATATACAAAGCGTCATCGCAATAAAAAACATTTACGCGTGCATACAATTTAAATGAGTATGCGAAATTAAACGTTCAAACTTTCAACATCACTCCATTTATGATTGACGAATATTAGGTAAATTAAGAATGATTACATCGTAATACAACTTCAATTAGCACCATTGTACATATCAACTTATTTATTATTTTTAAATTAGCACTAACAATGTTATTAGTATTTTTAGCCGTTACTTAATCATTAATCTTACGAGATTTTTGCAAACTAATACAATTGCTTACGTCTGATTTCGAATATGATTAATTAAAAAATCTGTAATTGGTTTTTAATTAGCGTTTCATTAAAATTTTGCAATAGATTCAGCACGAACTATATAATTGAACATTTAAAAACAAGATACATTTAACAAAAAATGAATCGTTTTCAATAACATTTGTAATTGCTTGGACGAAGGCGTTTCTAATACTTATAGGTTAATTATGAATCATTTTTTAAACGTGTGCTTAAAATGTTTATTTACTTTCAAATGAAAAAAAAATTTCTGACGGTTACATACACACTAAATTTATTACGTATTACTGTTAGATTTTAAAACAATTGTTCTTAATTATATTTAATGATACCTAATTAGGTTTTTTTATTGTTTCCGGAATTTTTCACAAATTGTGCTCAATGCAAACTTAAACGGTTTGTCCTTATTTCAGGATTTGTTTCTTCCTCTCTTTATCTTTGTAGCACCGCTTTATTTTTTTGATGTTACTGTTTAGTTCTATTTTGGCTTGTTTATTTTTTATTATTTTTTTCTTTATACATTCTGTTTGGTATGTTTCCAGGGAAAATGTCATTTGAGTGGGAAAAAATCGCGCAAATCGAAAAAAACCACATAGGGGGGTCTTAACTGAATACAAATCTGAGAATTCATGATTATGATCCTCTGGAACCCCCCGATCGCGAAAACGGTTAAATTCTTTTGATCGGTTATAATTCACGATATCCTGCTCGTATAAGCGATCCAAAATAATTGTTTTGGGGGGATTTTGCTCGATACAATTTTAGTTCTCTTGACCAAACTCGAAAAATTGATATAAACTCATAAATGGGTTTTTCAGAAATAAATAGATTCGTTTGGATTGGCAGAAATCCACGAGTCGGGAGGTTCTGAAAGACACTCATTCTGTTCAGTTATCGATGTCAGACATTTTTGTTCCTATGCCGCTAATTAATTGAAGCGAAATTTTTCGAGTTATGGTGTCGGGAAAAAGACGTTTTTTAAATATTCCTCTCACGGCCCTTCCCTTTTGATAATATCCCGCGAATTGGTCATTTGTTTCTGAAAAACCCATTTTTGAGCTTATTCCGGGAGGGTCGGGATCCTGAAAACTGAGATTTATATTTAGCAATGAACCCTCTACAAATTTATGTATTTTTTTTGTTTACGGAGTTATTATATATTAGGAATGTTGGTTAATCTGCTTTCCGTTTCATTTTCTTTTAGCACCCAACACTTCTACACTTACCTACTTTTGTCGTGTTTTATTACTGTATTTTTTTTCCTTTTTTCATATTTCATCTCTATAGGTTTTTGGGCTTGTGATCTACTTGTTTATTCTTGTAGTGACTAATGTACCCCTCTAATTTTCATAACTGTTTCTATTGTGTTTCTTTCTTTGTATGATTTGTTTCTTTCCCTCTATATTTGAATCACTGTCATTGTTTTTGTTGGTACCGACCATTGATCTGCATTTCGTTCTTGTGAAAATTTTATTTGCTTGCATACTGTGCTCATTCCTGTCTCCTGGTTCCATCGTTGATGTTCATCCTTTTCTTTTCCAATTCCAAAAGGTTCTATAGTCCTACATTTATCATCCATTTATCGTAAATTATTTTGGCTTATGTCCTTTGTTTTTTTTGTTTTTAGAACTGATTTTGAATAATCTTTGGAAATTCATACTTTCCTAAAATTACCTTCCCTCACTGCCGTCTTAATCTAACAATTTCTTCAATGGTGTTATTTATTTAAAAAAATATGTTGCAAATTTTATTTGCACACTTACTTAATTTTTGAGTTTAAAAATATGTTACTTCCATATTAGTTTAAGGGAGCTGAATTGATTTATTTTCGCTGTTTGCTGTTTCTGTAAATATAAATTTACTTTATTTTACGTTTGTATGGGGTTAAATGGGACATGACGCATTATAAGCAATGTTTATTTAAAATTTATTTTGCAAAGCAATATAGTGAGAAATTTATACCAAGTCAATGAGGTAAATGCAAATATTAAGGCAATAAAAGGAACTAAAGGGAAATAGAACATTCTGGTAAATATGACTAACTACCAAACCGATTGGAAAAATCTTGAACAATGTCATTTAAAATAGAATTGATTTTGAAGTTCTTTTGGAAACTGGTCTCCAGGTCAAAAATTTCCAAGTTACAATCTTTGCACAGTTTTTGCCATAAGTGCAAGTTGTTGGGGTTTTCATAAACTTCAATGATTTGTTCTGCTGCCATAGTGCTTTCTTCGTCAGAAATGATAGATTCATGATTGAAAAAGTCAGCAATCTCTTCGTTGCTCGAATCAGTACGTACCTACTGCATAGTTCTGTAAATTGTTTTTCTTTCAGTAACACGCAACGGACATTTAAGTAAGTAATAGTCTAAGAGCTGTAGTCGAATTTTGCTTGAGATCGGGGGCCAAAACAAACAACACTTTTCTGCCGACTATGGTAGTCGTCGCTTAGGGTAGGCATCGAGGGTGAAAGTAACGTAAATTTTTTTGCATTCTCGTGATCGGGGACGTTTTTGCAAATTTGACAAATTACTCCACTTTAGAGCCCAAAACTGGACCCCCTTTTGGATTATAATTTTTTAAGTACAAACCAATATCTAGCGGAAATGACGTCCAAGCTCTCGTTGATGAGCTTTACCCCCAATTTTTGTAATTTTGCTGTGGGACGCGACGTCTTTGACTTCGCCTTAGATAAACGCCCTTTGGGAATTGAATTAAGTTTATTACAAACTTGCATTCGCCAAATTCTTTAAGTATTCCTTTAATCACGATCATACAAAAATAGTCACCATACTTTCACTCTCTATATACCTATAAGCAACAACTAGCACCGTCGCCTGTGCACAAATGTGAGGCTCTTTGGTACCTCAACGTAATACCGAGCAAAATCTGGCTCCAGCTCTCTAATTGTAATGTTTGGTGCAGAAATTTTGTTGATGGATAAAGTAACGATGGCTGAATTAAAAAAAAATACATATCAAACAAAAATGCTTGTTAACTTATATTATTTATTCAGCTTTGGTAAAATTCAAAATGGGTAGTTTAATCATGTGTTCCTTTGTGAACCCAGTGTTACATTTCCATAGTTCCATTTCAATAGTAGGCATAACTAGTTGCAAGTGCACAGAAAACTTAAATCAATTCAAGGCCCAGATGATTCTATATTTGCATATGAACTTTCCGATGTTGCCGATAGGTGGCGATACGTGTTACATTATTATAATATTTTAGTTTTGCTGTTATTTTCACACCTAACACTCAATTTAAAATTAAAGATTAACCCCAACAAACTGTATCCTAGTAATATTTATACAAATGAAATATTAAAAAATTAAAATAAATCTATTTTTAAATTATTGCGTTGTTCCGTCGTGTGGTAACATTATTTCCGGTATTACAGCGCGCAGCCATCTTTGATGAAATATAATCGATTCTGAATCGATATCCATCACGACACTATAATTGCGATATTCAATCAATGACGAAACCGGAAAGCCAACGAATAACGCGATCTACCGGTGACTGAAGGAAACACTAACACGTATAGAGAATCTACTGCTTGTATTTATGGGACGTTCTACATTCCGGGGGAGATAATGTATTTCTGGTCTACACATTCCAAAAATTTGTATTCTGCCGTGCATCAACCGCCACCAGATCTTAAACTTATACTTTAAATTTGTATTAAATCATATTTCAGTAAATTTTTAAAAAATATCAAGATTAAGTTTTGTTATTAAAATTGTTGTTCATTTCATTTTCAGACTTATCTTTTGCATTTGTCCATTCTGATGTCAACATTTTTTTTTATTTTCGTGTTTTTGTGCTAAAGCATGTATTCGATTCTTATAAAAAAATCACAGAATTGCAAAACAATGGAAACCTCGACAGTGCTCAAAGCTATTACTGTAAAACATTACAAGAAGACTTTTATGTTATTTACACTAAATAAAAGTAAAGTAGAACGAACATATGAGAGTGGTACAAACATCAACACTTTTGCTGCGCTGCACGCATATTGGAAAACTGTTCTTTTTTAAATAACAACCGGTTCTATACGAAAAACACGTCTAGACTATGTTGAAAAACAGTCTGAACATTCGTAACACCCACTGAAACACATGAAAGTACATGTAAACATATCAAAAATTTGAAAGGAACACGACCAAAAAAAAACTCATAAGCGCAAATTTCATTTATATGACACATACTGACATAAATTACCAGCCTAATTTTTTTTTAAAAGTATGATTGATGTAAAACATTTGCATAAGTAATGATTCATTTGAATGAAGAGTAGTTAGTGTTTGTTTTGAAGATAAATATAGTTTTGGATGAAATCATAATGAATGCATGCGTCTTCCTACCATATATCAGCAGATGTAATTAATCATTGCCTTAAATCCACGTAGGAGTAAATATAATACATTTTTCCATTTTTTAGCAATTGACAATAAAAAATTAACATCAATATTAATGAAAACTTTTGGTTTTTTCTATTCTTCGAGCAGCCATGCTTAGCATTGACTTTATTAACATTAACCTTAAACGATGAAGATCATGCATTTTACGATACGTACATTAAGAATTATATCAACATAAACATAAACAAATGATTGCGTATGGTTTTCATTAAAATGTATGAAGCTAAATAACCTTCGCATTGTTTAGTAAATTGTAATTTGCTTTAATTGCCCGCCCCAATTTTTTCGTATCCAAAATTCTATCGTTTGATTATATTTTAGTAGTTATTCGGTACATCAATCACAACTTAAAAATCTAACATCTTAGATCAGTGAACGAAATTAGAACAAACTCGCCGACGTACTTAATCATTATCAATTATTATTACGTCCTTCAAGAAAATCTTTCAAATTTTCGCAAAAACTTGTTGACATCAACGTTTTTTTTTTTAAATAGTTGCAACGTATTTTTGTTAACGTAGTAGTAAAAACGTAGTAGTAATAAAAAGATTGTGAAAGTTAAAAGGATATGGTTTTATTAAAATATTCAAAATATTAATGAGTAACTGCCTAATTGCATAATGCGTGTGTCATTTTTGAAATCATAGCTTTTAATAGATATTGGCTGCGATTATTGCATATTGTCCAATTATACATTGACCCAATGCCAAAATTACCTGCAAGTAAACAATTCCTTTGAAATATTATCGAAAACTGTCTATATGTCAGTCAGTTAATTTTAAAAGGTTTGGTTGGCAAGTAATTGAATTGCACTGAAAAATCAGTCAGCAACTTAAAGAAAAAATACAGGAACAGTAAATTTTGTATGTGGTGTATCAACAATTGAAGTGATTGTTTATTGGAATGTGCGTTAAAAAATTTTTATCCTATTTGTTAATTATGTTATTTTACATATTTTAATTTCTTTTTTCTCTAAACATTTGAAAAGCGGATGAATGTGCCAATCAAAAGTATAAACATTTTGGCTTATGAATTTCGAAAATTAAAATTGAATAGGTACATCAAACATAAAAATAAAATGTATATTAAAAATTATGCATTGTATAAATAATAAAATAAATTGAGATAATCGATAGGTATAAATATGAGAAAATTTATGGCGCCCAACTTGGCGAGCCAACTGAATTGATTTGTTTGAATTATTATTTTATTCACAATTATTTTATTTAAAAAAAATATTTTTGACATATCATAATTAACTAGACCACCTTGCATTTATTTCTTTGATTTTTTGTGGTACTCTTCAAATTCTTTCTAATTAATTTATATTTTCCATTAAAACTATTATATTTGATTTGGTTATAATTTTACTTTCATTTTTCTTATTATTATTATTAGTTATGTAACTGTTATTTTAAACTGATGCAAACTTTATTATTTAACTTTCTACTCTTTCGTTTCAGTTTTCCACTTTATTTTTATTTCACATGTTTCTATATATTTCTGTATTAATTCGAATTATTTAATTTTGATTCTTCTCAATTGCGTTAATGTTAAATTATGTTTTTTTATACGTTTATTTTTATTCTTGCTGTTTATTTAATTTTTCTTTTAATTTATTTTTGTATTATTTATTATCTTCTATTATTATACAGTGTGTCCAAGATAAGGATGAACAGCATGGGGATCTCGGTAACCGTGAGAGATACAGAGTCGGTTAAATTTGGAAAAAGTTGCCCACTCGAGGGGTCAACATTTTGCTGTTGAGTTCGGCTTACTTCCGGAGATATTACAAAAAACCGAAATTGTGCAATTTTGTTTTCATTATATTCTGAAGTTATCCGAAAAGTTACCAAAAAACTGAATTCACTTTGTCATTGCCACTATTTCTGTTTTACAAGATGGCGTTTACGAATTTTTACTACGTTTCGTTTCGAAGAAACCATCATCAACTTTATTTTTTCTTATGGGACTCAAAAAAAGTACACTCCGTATAAGAAAGCATCTTTCATTAAAAATTCAACAATGTATTACACAATATGGTTATTTGTGATTTTATTAAGAAAAAATTACATTTTAGTAAATTTCTTATCTTTTTGGTCTAGTGTGCGCTGAATGAAACCATGGCAGCGAAAAAATGAAGTCTATTGTTAGTTCTGACAGAATCGACTCGATTGACATAGTAGTATCAGTTTAGCAACGTCATTCAGTGTAGATCATATTTTACAATGGAACACGGAAATTTTAAATCTTTTGATGTAGTGTGTGTTGAAATAATTGCGACAAACAGAAAATGTTGCTCCGTTTGAATGTTTTTGGCGGTACAGTACGGGTTGCTTGAATGAACCGTATTCTTTTAGATTGAACACCAAACGCCTAAGTATGGATTTTCCTGGTTTCTCAGGCATGTAATGTAGTGGGGCAGCATATCAAATTTCTCTTCATTTGAAAAAATTACTTGCCCCTTGTAAAATATGACCTACACTCAAAAACGTTGCTAAACTGATTCTACTTTGTCATTCAAATATATTCTGACAGAATTAACAATGAAAGAAATGGAGTCGATTGTTAATTCGACTTTATTTTTTCGTTGCCATGATTTCATTCAACGCACACTAGACCAAAAAAAATTTACTAAAACGTTATTTTTTCTCAATAAAATCACAAATAACAATATTGCGTAGTACATCGTTAAATTTGTAATAAAAATGTTTTCTTATACGGAGTGTACTTTTTTTAAGTGCCATAAGAAAAAAATAAAGTTGATGATGATCTCTTCGAAACAAAACGTTGTAGTAAAATTCCTAAATACCATCTTGTAGAGCAGAAAGAGTGGCAATGACAAGTTGCATTCAGTTTTTTGCTAACTTTTCGGATAACTTCAGAATATAATGAAAACGAAATTGCACAATTTCGGTTTTTTTTGAATACCTCTGGAAGTAAACCCAACTCAGCGAGTTTCTCAACAGCATCATGTTAACCCCTCGAGTGGGCTACTTTTTCCAAGTTTAACCGACTCACGGTTTCAGAGATCCCCATGCTGTTCATCCTTATCTTGGACATACTGTATAGGTAGTTTTGTTTTGTTTTAGTTTTATCTTTAGTCCAAGTCATCATTATTTCTTTCATTTCTGACTAATAAGTGATCCATATTGTTACTTATAGTTTCAAAAAGAGCTTCATATAACTCTTGAATGAAGCTCTTTCTGGATACCGATAACAGTTGTTATCTGAAATGACTATAAATATGATTTTTTTAACTTTCAAATTTCAAATTCAAATAAATCAATAAAATTCTATTGTAAGAAGAGAATAATGTTACATCATTCAATGCAGAAAAGAATGACCTTTCAGCACATGCAATTAAATATGGGGTGTCCCATTTGAATAAAATGACTTTTTGGCATGTTTGTATTGACCTAATTCAATTCAGTTTTCACACTACTCTGTAGATAATTATCAAGATTGAGATCGAGAAGGATGAAGTGCAATGTTTTGCCTTTCCACTGGCAGAATTTTGCTATTCCATCTTTGTTAGTTCCACTGCAACTATTTTTTTCGTACATAGATGATTTGTGTCAATTTTGACATAAAACAATCTTTATCACCGAAAGTTGACATTTTAAAATTCAACTTGGAGTCGTAAAAGAAAATAAAATCATAGTCATTGCATTTAAAAAACCAAGTTGTCATCAACTTCCGGTACTTATGAAAGTGACGCCATTTTGAAAATATTTTAAAACAATAGATCTTGTTCACAAATGGCTGCATACCAAATTCTGATTTTCTCGATATCACGGTTCTCCAGATATTTCTAATGGGCACTCAGCTAAAGACACCCTGTATTCTGTTTTTTTTTCATCGTATTTGTCTTATTCTTTAGATTTAGACCACACTTTCTTCTGCCAATGTATTCAATATATTTTTAATATACAAATTAAATAATCAAATAATAGTCTAAGGGTCCCTGTTCAGATCAACAGTTCAAATTTTATTAATCTTATAAATTAAATAGAACACACTTACAGATTAATGTTTTTTTCAGCAAATTTCAGAAGTATTCAAATCAACTTTTTTACAGAACATAGTAGTTTTCTAATTCTTATTTTGCTTTTATTCTTTAGTGAAAAAAAAAGAAAAAAAAAAAAAAAAAAAAAAAAAAAAAAAAAAAAAAAAAAAAAAAAAAAAAAAAAAAAAAAAAAAAAAAAAAAAAAAAAAAAAAAAAAAAAAAAAAAAAAAAAAAAAAAAAAAAAAAAAAAAAAAAAAAAAAAAAAAAAAAAAAAAAAAAAAAAAAAAAAAAAAAAAAAAAAAAAAAAAAAAAAAAAAAAAAAAAAAAAAAAAAAAAAAAAAAAAAAAAAAAAAAAAAAAAAAAAAAAAAAAAAAAAAAAAAAAAAAAAAAAAAAAAAAAAAAAAAAAAAAAAAAAAAAAAAAAAAAAAAAAAAAAAAAAAAAAAAAAAAAAAAAAAAAAAAAAAAAAAAAAAAAAAAAAAAAAAAAAAAAAAAAAAAAAAAAAAAAAAAAAAAAAAAAAAAAAAAAAAAAAAAAAAAAAAAAAAAAAAAAAAAAAAAAAAAAAAAAAAAAAAAAAAAAAAAAAAAGAAAAAAAAAAAAAAAAAAAAAAAAAATAAAAAAAACAAAAAAAAAAACAAAAAAAAAAAAAAAAAAAAAAAAAAAAACAAAAAAAAAAAAAAAAAAAAAAAAAACATTTTGGTTCAACCTTGGATTTTTTAACGTTTTGTATTTTTCTAAAAAAAAAATAAAAAAAAAAAAAAAAAAAAAAACAAAAAAAAACAAAACCCAAAAAAAAAATAACCAAACCCCCACCACACCCACCAAAAAAAAAAAAAAAACACAAAAAAAAATAAACAAAACAAAAAATACCCAAAAAAAAAAAAAAAAAAAAAAAAAAAAAAAAAAAAAAAACACCAAAAAAAAAAAAAAAAAACAAGTAACTATCAATTTTGTAATAATTATTATTTTGTAGGTCAGCCTAAAGCCAAAATCTTGACCCACCCCTACTGAATATATTATAAAGTAAGAATTTTAAGAATACTCATACATTTAATTCTTATTGTTGCTTTCCGTAAGAATAAGATTTTGAAATTTTGTCAGTTATTTAAAGCTAACAAAACAAAGTAAATTTGCAAAAAATGTATAATTATTCCTGCTGTAAGAAACTTAAAAAAAACTTATAATTAATAAATGCAAAAACCTGATTAACCTACGCCAAAATTTTCTTTGATTGTATTAAATTGTCCATTGCAATAGTCCGAGAACCGATCCTTGCGGAACTCCATGTACCTATAATTGTATTTATATTTGAGTTTTTGTATGCGATTTTGTGATCACCATTTTAACTGGTGATATAACGGAAAGAGGGAATTACCAAGAAATTAAGACAATATATAAAAAAATATATGTATATGCTTCGATAAACAACATTTTAATAAATAACGTCACGATGCGACAGATAATATTTTATTGGATTTTCTAGTATGAACAATAATATAATTATTAAAATGCTCGTAAAGATTTTTATAACAATTATTGCATTTTATGTTTAACGTCTGTTTTATAATGAGTATTGATATTGTTTAATACGCATAAATTATAACAAAATTACGTTATGCACATAAATACAAAAATACAAGCACATAGTTATGTTTTATCTCCAATGTGTCACAATGTTTATTACTTATTTAATACATATTTAAAACTACTGTGACGTTTTTGGTACAAGCTTTGCATAATCTTATTTTTTTAGGATTTTTCAGTCGTTCAACTTGAACCAAATTTATTTGTTATTACTTTAAATGACGTTAATACCTTTAGCGGAATATTTTATGAGGAGATTTTAGGCGCCCATTACATGAAACTGTGTCAAAGTTGCAAATGTTACTTGCAGGATTATTTATATAAACAATGATAATTTCGTTGCAAAATTGTGCTTGATTTATTTATTTTGAGATTATTAATATTGCATCTAAAAAAATACATGTAATGTATTGGTCGATGGCCCCGATGAACTAAAAATTTACAAAGACAAGTTTGGGCTTTGAATGTAATTTAATCACAGACGAGCTAATTGCGCTTGATGCAATGAAATTGATCGTTAAACAAATAAATAGCTTAACAAGGACACGCTTATTTTTTTAAATGCCCGTAATTAAATTTTGCAAATGGTCCTAACACAATTGGATACAATTATGTAATGTAATTTGTGCATCAAAATTGATCGTAACTTTCTTTTATAGACTGCTGACGCTGTCTTAGTTTAAATAATATAAAAATTGTTGCGACATGCACTTGAATTAATTAAAACTTAATTAAACTTAATATTGTGGCTTCTGCTTGTGTTTTTCAATAATTTTTTCTTAGAATCTGACTGCAATATTACATGTGTTGTAATTTTGCAGTTCCACTATTAAATTGTTTTAGAGAACGCATTAAATTATGGGTTGGGTTGTTAGTTTTGGCTAACTTTATACATAAGAGTTATTGTACAAAAACGCATTAAGGGTTTGTTACATGAATTTTTGTTTTGACTAGCCTGTTAGTAGTGCGCGTTCTTAATAAAAATTAAAGTTTTCTTATGACAAATGACTTTCCACCATCTAATGTACTAAACATGTCTTATTTTATTTTATTTCTAGAATTGAATTAATCTATTCAAGATTAACCATACAGGGAGGCAAAGGGCCGTGGTAGTTTTACAGGATATCCCTGCGCGCAGGATAAGATAATTTCGCTTTGTTTTTTCAGATAGAATTTCTACACATTATAACAAACACATTATTTTTCATAATCTTCATCTATATTTTCTTCGTGATTTTCTTCATGTTTTTGAAAATGGTGCGGATCTTAATAAGAAAAATTGGTACAATGAACTTCAATTCGGAGTTTGCACTCTATCTGAATCAGTAAATTCTACTATTAGTTTATGAAAAACTTTTAGTCTAAATGCTTTGCATTAACGGTACTTAAGGAGAGATCTTTTCTTACAATCACACAATTAGTGCCCAGTTTAAGCACTGATTTAGGAATAAAGTTTCCAATATTTTTCGAAAGTATTAATGACGGCGTGGGTCAATTTTCCCATTCTGCCTGGCATAAAAGAGAGTTCTTTAGCTGGCATATAAAGTTTAATGCATTTCCAAAACACTGGAATCAGTTCCTTTATGTCTTAGAAAGTTCCATAGGTTCGGGCCTACCCCTACAGATCTTTCTCCTGCATGACTCTCTAACCAAGTATAAAATCTGGGTTTCTAGTATCAATATTAGTAACACAAAACAAATACAAACGAAATTACGGCGCATGTACTTGCATTTGCTGAAAACCAAAGCAGAATTATTACAATTTGGCAATATATAAATTATTAACTATTATTCAAATTAAACGGGTTTATCAAAAAACTTAATTTAATGTACTAGCTATACTACGAAAGTATGACATTTATAAAATAATCAGTATTTCTTAAAGATTGCAAAAAATATTAAGGGTGATCAATTTGAAATTTATTTATTTTACGTATGATACATTTTGAATATTATATAGTGATGTAAGGGTTATGTATGGTGCCCCAGAAGATCAGTATAAACCTGTATAGTGTGGTGACGAAACCGTGTGCAATTGTGTATTGGTTCGTCTTGGCAAAGCACTTGCTTCATGGTTTAGGAAAACTACTAAAACCTAAACATGCCAACCCCTACCCACCTTGTATTCCTATCTAATATTATTAATTAAGTCTGTAAATATTATAGAAGGTAAATAAGAACATAAAATATAACAGCACAGCCATTCATGACGACATATACTGGATTGGTCGAAGCACCAGTCACGACAATGAGGAAAAGAGTATAAGCAAAATATAGCAAACAAAATAATGGAAAAACAGATAATCAGTACAGAGAATACAAAATATTGTTTAACCTTAGATGTCATTCAGATTAGCAATCCATAATACAGCTTCGCCCGTTAAATTATGAATGTTTATAAATCCTCCTTGAAACTTTGTTAACTGACAATCTTATGTGCAACGGTCTCTGGTTTGTTTCCACAGTAACAATTTGGATTAGAAATCGCAACCCATTTAAATAACATAGAATTGCATTTTGATTAGCATGTTATGATGCGATTTACTTTTGACTAAATTTTTCTTTTTGATCAAAGCCCATGAATTCTATTGTTGGACCATCAATGAGATGTTTATGGAAAACATCCATAATTGTTTCCACTCTTTAACTTCAGAAAAAGCCGTAGTTAAGTAGTCTTGCAACCATACAGAACTTCGAGATTTAAGCCTTTTAGCTGGAAGGTTCTCAATATCATTCCAAATTGATTAGTCTTTGTTAAGTTGGCATTTATCCCATTCTCGTTTCAACGGAGCTTTTCGTCAAATGTTTGATGGAGTAATATTACAAACAACAAGAAGCCAATCGAGAGGGGTAGATTTAATGGTTTCACTAATTATTCTCATAGTGCAATTCAACTGGGCATCAATTGTTTGTGTATGATAACTATTCAACCAGACAGGAGCACAATATTCTGCTGTAGAATAAACTAATGTCAATGCAACTGTACGAAATGTCTTTGCATTTGCTCCCCAAGTTGTTCCAACTAATTTTTGAATTACATTGTTTCTTGTTTTCATTTTTTGACTTTTTCCTAAATGATTGTTGTAAATTAAAAACGTATCTAAAGTTACTCCCAGATAAACTAGGTTAAAATTATGGTTTAACTTTGTATTATTAAAGATAACATTAAGTTTTCTACTTTTTTCTATTAGTTAAATGAAAACAAGACCTCTGCCTTTTAAGATTGGGTCATAATCGCCATGTTTAGAAGTAATTTTACTTATTACGCAAATCATCATTCATCTTTCAATTTCAAAAAAATCCGTATGTTGAAATGAAATTGCCATATCATGGGTGTAAAAGAATTTTTGATTGTAAAGAAGGAAGATCAGAAATATATACATTAAACAGAATTATTTAAAAATCTAAATTTACTGTTTTTATCTCCAACAAAAACTCTAAACTTTCTTTCCCCACGGCATCGTATGCAGCAGTTAAATCTAAAAAAACAACTCCAGTTTTGCTTGTTCAATTGGTGATTTCCCTTCAATTAACGTATTAATTCTTTGAAAAATCAATCTTTTCGAAACCATATAACACTTAACAAACTTACTGGACTATAAGAAGTTCGGTCTGTGAGAGATTTATTTTTCTTTAAAATTGCCAAGACTTTACATTTCTTTAAATCTGTTGGTAACTTACCTGTATTATAGATATTATTGAGAAACATAAGTAGCCACTTCAAAGAATAATTTCCCAAATTTTTTATAAATTCTGGATGTCCCAATTCTTATGGACCTGCAAATTTGTTCAAAGTATAGTTTTGTTAAATCTAAAACTATTAAAGACCTTACTGAAAATTTTGCTAAAATATTTAATTAATTTACCCGGAATCTTTTTATTATAAAATTTTCAAAGGTGTGCAATATTTCCTTTTATCTTAGTTTTTCTTTTTTATCGCCACTGTTTGTCCCCGACACGGTTTTCATTTTTGCAAGACATTTTTCGCCTACAATTACTCTCCCGTTTTCTGTACCCAAATTTTGCATTGTAGTTTCGGAATTGTGGGGAATTGTTTTCTGTTAGCAATTGCAGAAATAGAAATCCTTAATATTTTGTCGTTTTGTCTTGGCTATCTAATCGTCATTGAGGGTGTAGTATAAAACATCGCAATAAACTTCTAGAAAAACAATATGACAAATATGGTGTAGTTGATATCCTTCCGTATAATATTAAAGATTTTTGATAGGAACATATTAAAGACCCTGGACTCTTCTTAGAAGGTGCGAATGTTTCGTACGAAAACTCAAGTAGCTGGTTGAGGCGATGTTTCGGACTCTAAAGGTGGTGCTTCTTCAAAGAAATTACACTGGACCCACATGTATATTACGCACAAACAATTTTCATCTGGAAGTATCACCACAGACAATGTTTGTCTCGTACATGATCTTATTATACAATGTCAGCGCATAAAACTTAAAAGTTTAGAATAAGGTATGAAAATGTTGTAGTCATTAACTGTGATAAATTCTACAAGGAAATTTAGAAACAGAAACATTTGCACCTAGAAGTTTGTTGTTAGTACGAGAAGGAAAAATATGATTTTTTGGTGTCGCATTGGAACGTTCACTACTACCCAAAGTGTAACAAGACGGAGCAAAACATCCATGCCTTCTCTAAAAGTGTTTGCAATCATTTTTTGGAACTTTATGGACATTTCCTGGTAGATTTCCTGCATATACCAAGAATCATATTACTGCTGGGTTACTGGTCTTGAAAAAAGCACACACTTTAGGGTGCAAAACGTTGCCTCCACCCAGTTACCTGAGTTTTCTTTCGAAGCATTCGCACCTTCCAAGAGGGGTTCAGGGTCCTAGCAAAAAATAATAATAATACTGATGTGGACTAATTTAAACCAGTATATACCAGCATGCTCTGCATGTTTTTTTGGATACAAAATATTCCTAATTCTACATCATGTTAAAAAATTCTAAGACGTATTCCAAAGTCAACATAAATTATCTCATTCTTATTTAAAATGTACCATACGAATAAACAAATTGGATTATTGTGTCAATACTAATGTTAACCCACGTTTTGATAAAAAAAGAGTCTTTTTCTACGATCGTTCAAAGAGTGACTTTTTTTGTAGCAACTACTGTGCTAAAGTTTCACTTTATTGCATTAGTGCAAACAACAATTTATTAGTGCAAAAAGTAAATTATTTTTAGCACTAGTGTAAAAAATAGTTTTTTTATTGTTTATTTAATTTTTTTTTGTTTTTTCTATCACAAAAAAAATGTGTGTGCAACATGTGTAAAAAGCATATTTTTGCACCAATTACACAAATAACTTTTATAGCTTCACTGAAGAGAATTGGTCTAACTCATTGTACAAAAAAATTTCTTTTCAAACCATTGATTATTACTGTGATTTTATTTTAGCCAACAGTTTGAAAAACTCTACCTTTCGTGTTTTTCCCAAATTTCTTTCTTTGTTAAGTTATGGGCCTGAAGTCCCAACAACTATCTTTAAATACGTACAGCACATATCATGTGTGTGGAAGACCGAGTTTTAAAATTGTATCATTCTCCATCACGATCAGTGTAACTGCTCTTGTTGAAACATGAGTTCTATGACCATCATGTATTAGTTGGATAGAATGTTTCTGTCCGAGACATGGAATAAATGTTTTTTCATTATGTAAAGAATTTCGGATTCCATCCATGTTTGATGTTGCTGTATTTACTGTTCAAGGAAACACTTCTTATTTTCTTCCTACATACTTTTGATGACTCTAAGGAAATAGCACGTTTGTATAAATTTCAGTTCTGGCCCAGTCTCATCTAATAACTTTTTATTACATATCGCTACCATCAATAAGGTGCCTAAATGGGCCTTTGAAGAAATAAATGGGTTTTGTTGGGTCGCCTGACCGTCGAATGAGATGCTTCAGGAATTAATATTTTCTTTGAAAATGTCCTAAGGAATTTGCGGACAATGTTGTAACCAACGAAAGAAGTTCAACCTCCCTTGATTCAAAATCGGATTTAGTTACTGCTGATTAGATTTTAAAAAACTGCTGGTTAAACTTTTTGGGCGTTCATCTTTGTTTATGACATTGTATTATCGTTTACTTATTATTTATTAAACTATATTGCCGGCAGCATGATCTTTCTATTGGTTATTCATATGTCAAAATTTAATCATGTTTTTCAAAATGGCCCCATATGTCTGACGAGATCATACAACAAGGCTAATTGTATGAATGTGTGACCAATACCTATTTACAATCCACTGGCCCAAATTTATAAAAAGAAACATATGCTTATACTTGGCAAATTTCAAGGAAATTATTGTCTTAGTATTCATAAAAATTCCAACCGAAACCTTATACTTTTAGAGAACAAGCATATCTTCTAGAAAGGATAGGTGTGATTAGCACCAGACTCATCTTCAAAGTAAACGGTAGTTTTGTAATTCAAAGAGTCGATTTAATTAACGTGGTGATAGCAAACTTGGTAAATAGAAGAAAAGTTAAGAATTATAAACCCCGTTTAACTACACTTGTCCGAGATTTCAAAGCGCTATTTGTACATTCACTAGCGGACAGATTTTTGGGTGTAAACGAAGAAACTCAAGGAGGTGTTTGTTATCTGTTCATAAAATGAAAACACGTTTACCTTACCTTAGTGATCGATGCTATCAAAAAGACATTGGTGAAGAACTTGGAGTAAGTCAAGCTATGGTAAGAAAAAGTTAAAGAAGTAATTGCTAAAATTATTGCTCAGTCAAATGAATGGTTGAAGTTTACAAATACTACACTGAATTAATGAATGTCAAACAGCAAGAATACGTTTTCCACAGCAAGGGAGATGAGATGAGTACATTAACCGAAAGTGTAAACTGACTTTTGCACGACGCTTGCAATGCTAAAAAATTTTTCACTATTGTTGATGTTAGCTTACCCGGATCTGTCCACGACCCTAGGGTATGGAAGAACTTAGAAATTAGATTGAAATTAAGAAACAAAATAGCTTGGTGATGATGGTTATAGTATGACTCTATTTAGAAATGCTGTTCCTGATGCTGTGCAAAAATATAACAATTTTTTGAAAAGAAAAGAGAACTTGAACGCCAATTTCTCACCTTACGATGTGTTTATAATACGTTTCAGTGGGCATTTTTGGTTTTGAAAGCAACAATGCCTTATCGGCTAGACGAGCAGATGAAGATTGTGCAACTGACATGGATGCTTGGGCAGATGAAGACAGGCAAATGACGTGAATGCTTGATTTTCTTCTTTCTCAGAATTACCGATTAGTATGTAACCTGCAATTCTTCCAATTGTAGGATAGGGCTTACTTTCCATTACTTTAGTAGTTTTATGATCGACTTGGTTCCATTGTTTTTGTATCTGTTTTCGTCAGTACGAATATATTTCAGAAGATGACCTCAATCGGTGAAGTTGTTCAAAAGTTATACGATTATTAACAGATGTACATGATTTTTTTTATTTATAAAGACTGGGACACGGAAAACAAATACCATACGAACATAAGATTTTAGTCAAAATCAATCAATCAAACATTTGATTAGCGAAATATCTTGACATTTCACGTAGAAGTTTTCTTTTACCGAAAGTTACTTTCAAAAAACAAAATATGATATAGATAGACTGCAGACTATTAGTGGGTCACACGATAAACCTAAATTTAGTAAGCTAATGAACATACCCGCGAAAATTAGAGCGTAAACCCGTTCCAAAAACTTTTTATCTTTGAAAGGTTCTACACCATTGAATCTTGAACACGACTCACATTTTTGTGAAGCTTTTATTTTAAAATGATTTATACCTGATCAATTTTTATAGTCAACCTTTTGACAGAAGGCTAATGAACCGATTCGTGCAAGCATTATTTGCAACAAATACTATGATTAATTACAATAAATCAAAAGTTGCGAGTAATGTCAAGTTAAACAACAATTGGTAGATTATTGTATTGTATTTGTAATGATATGGCGTTACTAATTTTTTCCAGAAAATTATACAACGGTTCATATTTAATTTATTACCCAATTCATTAAGAGATGGTTTCGAATGGAGTGAATGAATAAGATGTTTTTTTAAGTTCAATCTGTCATTTCAAGATTTTTAATGGTACTTATAATCACATAGTTCTATTTTAAACATCTTGACGCGCAACATCAACATTCCTCACAAATTGATACATGTATACGTATTTCGCGACAAATTTGCATTACTCAAGCTAAAGAACATTTATCATTGTGATATTATTGGCTTTGATGCAAAAATTTGCGTGTTTACAGATCAAAAAACTTATTTAATTCAATGCCAGGAGATTATGTAATCCTTGACATCTGTTTGTGAAATATTTGTATTACTTTACTAGTTGACATTGTAGTAAAAATACTCTGACGCGTGAGTTCAATATCTTTTAATGCATAAAATTAAGTTATAATAAACTGTCGAATTTATAAGTCACGAGTTAAAGCCATGATGCCATTTGCTGTCGATTTCGATAACCTCATTATAGTTGTGGTGGTTTGGAGTTTGAATTGGAAAATGATTGTTGTGCGACCGAATAAATATACACGATGGGAATAAATTTACAGTGAAACTGCTTGACTTCCATATGGCTTATGCCCAAATTGACCTCCTTTTTTACGTGCTTAAAATTGCCACAAGAACTTATTGCAGAAAACACTTGACACCAAGTTTAGATAACACTAGAATTCAGACCGGTATAACAACTTGATTTATTTTTGTATGTTGTAAAAGAAAACAAAATGAATTATTTTGAAAAGCTATGCAATACAGGTTGAGGTATTGCGTTACGAGTAATATTAATCAGGGTACCGTGCTAATACCTAAGATTAAGACTAGGCTTAAAATTAATTTCATTTCTGATAACACTGCAAATAAAAACAGTAAAAATTAAGTTGTTATAATTTTGTGTTGGACGCGTTTCATTATATATTATACATATTTATTAATGACAAGTATCAAATACGTAATGTGTTCATCTCGAATAGAATAAAATTATAGTGTAATTTATTGATAGAAGATGCATTGGACATTGCTTTAATATGTTTTAATGAAGCAAATTTTTATTCCTCACTTAACAGCTATTAATTAGCTTCAACTTCATTATTAATGCTATTGTCACTTTACGCGGTACTGTATACGGACTATGACTTTGATACAATAATTATGAATAATTCATATACAGTAACGTTTCATTTACATTTCATTTAACGTTTTCCCTTACACAATCAAGTGTTATTAAGTACATGTGATAGCGATGTTATTACGCGATAGGTATTTTTTATCAAATTACGAAATTGTATATATGGGGCATTCTACCAAATTTTTTAAAAAAAATTTATAATTTTATTTCTGGTTTCATTTAAATTAGAGGTGGAACTCAGCGAAAGATTGAGACTATATTTTGATTAAAATGTATTACTACTAATTACGAATCTTATTACATATTTAATTTTTTTTTTCAAACGTATATGACTTTTCTCAATTGACTAGCCAAAATGTCAGTTTAGAGACGAGCTTTTTCAGTTTTTTACGATGTTTTAACATGTTATTTTATCTACGTCTAGCACATTAATTAATAAACAATTGTGTATGATGCCACCAAGCAACACGCAGCATTCAAAATTCAAAAAATTGAAACGCAATGTAGGTATTGAATTTTGGGTTCCCAATTAGAAATTTAGGTCCTCACGTAGAATATATATTTTATTACGCACGTGTGTGATGGGCACTGCTATAAAAGCCTAACGTGATACACTTGTATTATAAATATCTACTTCTAGCCTATAACCATCACATTGATTAATAAATATTTTTTTATGATTGGCTATTTTAAACAGTTTTTTGCTCAAAAAAACTAAAATGTTCATTATAGTTCTATAAAAATTCCAAAATTGTGTGAATAGCTGACTGATTTTTAAATGACGCATATAGTTTAGTACTTGGTGTACTACAACACTACTATTGTTTAAACAATTTTTTGTCAGCTGTAAAAGAAGTTTTCTATAACTTCCACCTGAACCACGTTTTTCCAAAAGAAGCTTCTCAAAAAAAGCAATTTTTTAAGTCATTCCCTATCTGCGTAACACAATGTGTCACAAATACTATGACTTGTTTCACTTTATGTACCACAGAGGACACCACCATCACCATGTACTGGATACAGTTTATATGGTGTAGCAGAAGTTAGATAAGAAGGCTAGAAGCACAGGCGTGTACGTGACGTCACTTGAACACTCTCTCCCATTCTAGTCAGAAAACGTTACGAATTTATAGACACTTCCTCGTGAGAAGAGTCTTTATTGACGACCCTAAGCGTATCGTTCTTTTCGTGCTATTGAAGCACTTGTATCGGTTTGATAAAATCATATTTTCAAAACAATTTTTGCTGCCAAATAAGTAATTATCAAGATTTTCTATACAGAGTGATTCATAAGTAATGGACCAAATTGTAAATCTACGCTCAGAAGGCCAAAATCATAATATTTTCATTAACAATAATGGGTCTTAGTCTGCTCCTTACAGGATGTTAAAGCGAAAAAAATAAAATAGATTTTTGTTAATAGATCAGCTACTTTTCTACATAATGAGTTGAAAATTGGGTATGAACTAGTTTTTGTAAAGGTAAACAAGAATGTGTGAGAGGATTTGAGTTAACTCGTAGATGTCGCTACAAATTTTTATCGCTCATTATTTTACAACTTACTTATTTAATTTGGATAGCCCCATCATTTCTGTAGAAAAAACTATACTTCTTTGTTCTTCAAAATATTAACGATTTTCGAGATATTTGAATTTTACTAATGCACTTCACTACATATCACGGTGGTAGACGTAGCGGTGTGCAACTAGTGAAGCCATCTCATGTGAAGATTGCCACGTAACAAATGGAAA
The DNA here is from genome assembly GCA_030710515.1 of Abscondita cerata. Taxonomy (NCBI): domain Eukaryota; kingdom Metazoa; phylum Arthropoda; class Insecta; order Coleoptera; family Lampyridae; genus Abscondita; species Abscondita cerata. Next base: position 933,090 of record JALBCR010002259.1, read on the forward strand.
TGACACATTAAAAAAATATGTAGTCAGATGGCAGACAATTCACAACTGATAATTGTATATTTTATCTGAATATATGCAATGATATCGATTAAGAAACTATGAAACAATGGTGGTTGAAAATAGTTTTTTTTCAAACGACATTAAAACGGAATATTATTGAACTACTAGTAGATTCTAAAAAGGCTTTTTATTATCTAAACACTAAAAGCAACCTTTATTTGGTTTTTACAACTATTTAGGTTGGTATCTCGGTTAGGTGAATATTATGAAAGTGACTGTAAAGTACTAAGCTGATTCAGTGACTATATATCCTAGACTTTCAACCGATTTAATTGGGGACCAATACCGATAGATGTCGTGGGACCAATAAGAGTCGCATCGCCACTCGCATGGCCACTTACAGTGGCGTAACCATAAAGCATTTAATAAACATTGAAATTTATTAAAAAATCATTTTAATTCGTTTATTGGTGTGTTTAATTATTGAAATATATAACAAAGATTCCGTAAACATGCACACGACATCTATCGGTATTGGTCCCCAATTAAAGCGGTTGAAAGTCTAGTATGTATAGTCACTGCCTGATTTGTCGAGAAATAAACGTCACTATAATACTCGAATAATTAAATTTTTATTAAAATTATGTACTTATACTTACACTTTACAGTATGATTCACTTAGGTGTGTTTTCATTTAAACTGTATATATTATATTGAATTTACACTTTATGCACTGCGTGATAATTAATGTTTAGTTTCAAGGATAAGTGTTCAATAAACCTTTATTATCATTATTAAACATCTCAGAAATTTGAGAATAATAAATGAAAACTAGCAATAAATGCTTGAAGAAAATATATTATATTACACTTGGAGTTAAAATCTTGAACTCTTAGTAAAATAATCTATTTTATAGATTAGAATATAATTTCTTTTGTTTGTAATATAGAGCTTATACTCCATTTTGCGTATCTCTGTTTCTAATATTGTTTGTGATTGTTATTACCATTATATATCTTTTCGTTTTTATCCAGAAAAGTTCAAGTAGAAGTTGTAGGAAATGTAATTTAAAATAACCTAATTAATATAATTGTTATATTGTTAATTAAAACTTCTGTAATTATTATATCTGGGTATTTATTCGTCGCACATTTTATTAACACAAGTTGGTGTGAATTCAAATTAGAAACAAGCATTTTGACCCGATTATGCGTAAAACAAATCTATTATAAAAAATATCTAAACCTGTAATAGTATATTGTGTTTACATGCAGACGGACGGAGGGCCTCAGCACTACTAACTCATGGGAGAAAACTAAAAAAAAAATGGGTATCTAGTAAAAAACATTGATGTTGGTGAATATTCTCTAATTATTGCTTAAACTCAAATGAAGATGATTTAATGAATTTTAGACCATATAATTCAAAAGGAAAATTTATTTTAGATAGAAATTTATTTACCTAAATATCTTGGATTTTTCACCATGTTTTATCATTGCTGTTTGAAGTAGTTGACTTAGTCAACAATTGGGGGGGAAGTTTGGGTACTTACGTACGCGGATAACATAGTGACATAGGCGAAAAAATAGGGGATTATAAAAGTGATAAAGAAATTTTAATGGGGATAAGTTGGAGGCGAATGTGGGGAAGACGACGATCATGGAATCTAAGAAAAAGGGAGAGAAAGAAAAGCAAAATAGTGGTAGGGAGAAGAAGAATTAGAGAAAGTGGACAATTATAGATATTTCGGATATGACAATAAGGATAAAAACGTATGAATGAAATAAGAACAGAAAGGAAATGAGATAGTGAAACAGGTGTGTGGGATAGAAGAAAGAATATTTGGGAAAACTTAGAGAAAAGAAGATGGCTATTTGATATGATAGTAAGAGGGGTAATGACATATGGAGCGGAGATATGGGGATGGAGGGAATGGAAGGAGCTAGAGGCAATTGAACAAAAACACTGGAAGTGGACACAGGGACTGGAGAGAGATAGACACCTGGATATATATAGGTAAAATTGCAGAGGTTAAGGATTCAGGCAGGAATAAGAACAATGTGTACTTCTGTACAAGTTATCTTGGCTTTATCGGCAACGTGTGTTACAAGCATTAAAGCTGTCCGCTTAGGTAGCGCTTTGCACTTTAACACACACATGCCGTTACAGTTAACTGTTGGCATTTTTCTTAGTTTATACTATTCATACGTGTCAATGTTTACACGAGATGTCGCAAGACACACATTTTACTTAAGAACAATGAGGTATGAGGAAAAGATGGAAAGCAAAAGAAAGAAAGAGATACTATATGAATGCTAGAAGGAAATACAAATGCAAAGAGGAATATATAGAGAAGAGGAAATGTGAAAGAACTACGTAAGAGTAGGATACGCGAGAGAAGAGATAAGAAGGATAAAGCAAAAAGGAAGAAGTGTGGACGTGGAAAAGTAAGGGGAGATCACGATTTAAAAGCACAAGAACGAGCGGAGAAAGTGCAATGAGAAATAATGGGAGATAGGGACGGAAGTGAAACCCAGTTATCTAACGGGAGAGAGGGAAGAGTCTGAAAGCAAGATTTAGGGTAGAGAATGAAGAAAGGGAAAATAAGTATTGGTGGGAAGACGAGAAAAAGAAGAATAAATTTGATTTGATTGATTGATATAATTGATATGTTTTCGGGTACACATATAGATTGCAAAGCCGTGCAGTTCTGTTTCATCTTTTGTTTTATATAAATCATCTCCCAGTATTTGTGTATAACGAGTGTTTAAATAAAAAAACTGGGTTGAGCAGGCTGTGGAATATAATTTATTTAATTTCTTTTCGGTGTACACAAATAGTACAGCAAAATAATGCGCGGTGGAGTGAAATCTTGCATTAAAACGCAAGAAAACATAAAAGGAAGGGGCCGGTGAGTAAGTTCTAAAAAGAGCTTCATTTGCAAAACCTAAAATAACAAAACAAAATTAAAAAGATAGCTCGAATTCTAACCTAAACTTAGTATTAGCTGACTGCTTTGTTAAAAAAATTACAAAATCTATGCAAACCCTGTCCAGTTCAGTTTTTTATTTGAACACTTGTACAGTGAGGACCAAAAGAGTTTCCACCCTCCTTTATAGAACTTTTAATGACGAGATTCTGACGTAAAAATGACAGCTGAAAGTTTTAAAATACAATTTTGATAACATTCGATTTTTTTCTCTTATGGTAAGGCGAGTCGGCATACCATTTGTGAAAAATATATCTCAGTTGAAAGCTTGTAGGTACCTAATGGTAATTTGCAAAGAAAAATCAGTAGTACATTGATACAATTGAACCAAAATAACAATAAAAACCACATTAATTAGTAATTGTGTTAAAAAATAGTTTCATGTTGATAGTGGTTAGAATAAATATTACTTATTATCATCATACAAATTGCACGCAGTATTATTTTACATTATCTTAAAAAATTTAAAAACATTTCGACTTCAAGCTATAAATAGGTATGCTTTAATTATACGGTATGTCAGGGTATCTGTGACTTTTTGAACTTTGCCTAGTTCAACAAAGAAAATATGACCTCATTTTTTATCGGTTCTCGAGTTCTCGTGATACATTTACATGAAGATGAAGTTTACTTATCGCGAATTGTTAATGCACAACTGACATTGCAATAGTTATAAGTATTATTGGGGACGATTTGTATACAATTAAAGGTCATAGAAAATGTATTTATAATGCGTCACATTTTTACTTGTGATTTCATTAAATAGAAATTGATGGAAGTCATTCGTTTCAAAACATATAATGCATCAATGATGTAAATTAAGGCACTTATGAATCTGAAAAATGAAGTTATTTATGACGACACATAGACTATCAATCAATTTAAAGAGTAGACGAATTTACCCTGTAGACCACAAGTTTTTTTTTTACATTCAGATAATATTATGAAAATAACTATGATTTCAGCGTCGAATGCTTTTTCACCTACCTATGTAACAACACTGCTAGTGTGAGCTTATTTTTAAATTAGTAACATGAGTTAATGTGCGAAGGTGTTTGTTTAATGTATACTTAACTTCGTCTTAATTGTTTGTTTACGAACACGTGTCAAATTAATAATAAGGTATTTGTTTATTGAAAATTAATTTTGGTATTTTGTTTTTAAAATTTTAAAATTAAAGGATTTTAATTGTTGCAGATGACGTGCATTTTTGGTGTTATTGCTCTTTTGTTGCCATTTGTAAATGCCGTTATTGATTACGGAGATTTACCTCCGGGTCCTTACTGCGGTTCGTTAAGGAATGGCTGTTGCAGAGGTCGTAGAGATGCTTGCTCTGTTCCTATAATAGGTACAATAGTCTATTATCGTTATGTTTTGGTTACGATCTTTGTTAAACAGGTACCCTCTGCTATTGTGACGATTTTGTGATAGAAATGTCAACGATGATTGTTGTCCCGATTTTCAACCAGTTTGTAAAGGCAATTACACTGTTCAAGAAATGAGAGTGTGTCACCACAAGGGCCAGTATTTTGCATACGGAAAAACTGGTAAAGAGAATTGCAACATATGGTAAGTAAAGTTGTTTCCAGCTTAAATCCGCTTAAGAAAGTGGTTGCAGTAAATGCGAGCAAGTTGGCCAAAGAGTAGAAATGATGTGCGAAAATAATCCTTGCATAGTGTCCGAGACTATCATCAATGCCATTAATCAGCGACAAGATCATCATACTTGGTCTGCTTCGAATTATTCCGAATTTTGGGGCCGGCGTTTGGATGAAGGAATTAAATTGCGTCTTGGTACCTTGCAACCTCATAGATTCGTAAGACGAATGAGTCCAGTACAACGAATTTATGATCCAAATTATTTCCCGCGACAATTTGACGCGAACCAAAAGTGGCAAGGATATTTATCTCCGATCCAAGATCAAGGATGGTGTGGGTCATCTTGGGCACTTTCCACAACGGCAACTGCGTCCGATCGATTTGCTATTCAGTCGAAAGGGCTAGAGCGCGTACAGTTGAGTAGTCAAAATTTGCTTTCGTGCAACAATAGAGGACAACAAAGTTGTAGCGGTGGATATCTGGATAAAGCGTGGTTGTTCCTTCGCAAATACGGGTATTTGCATAACTAAACTGTTTGTATTGATTATGTTAACGTTTGTGTTCCAGATTGGTTGATGAACAATGTTACCCATACGTAGGTCATGATGAAATTTGTAGAATTCCTAAACGAGGAAATCTATATACGGCAAGGTGTAGTCCTCCCTTCAACGTTGGTAGAAGAGAAAAATATAAGGTTGGACCTGCTTACCGTTTAGGAAACGAAACCGATATTATGTATGAAATAATGGAATCTGGTCCTGTACAAGGTATTACATGTTCCTAATTCACTTGTATTTTGTAACTAAAATCAACGCTTTCAGCCACAATGAAAGTCTATCACGACTTCTTCTCCTACAGAAGGGGTATTTACAAGCATACAAATCTATCTCCAGAAGATCGTACGGGATATCACTCTGTAAGAATTATCGGTTGGGGAGAAGAAACTGATTATTATGGACAAACTCAGAAATACTGGGTAAGTAATTTATATTATGAGTTTGATAAATCAGTCTTCGAAAGTCTTGAGCCTGTACGTAAAAACTAATAAGTACTAAATAGTCCACTATTATTAATTTACATTTGCACAACAAATACACAAAAAATTTTAAGCTAGAATGGTTCCATTATATTCTTTTTGTGCCATTTCTGCTTACGCAGATTTTTGTCTTAATGGTACTCTGTCGCGATTCCTTGACATCGTCCTCTCTATAAACAGTGTTACCAGTAAATGACTATATTTTGAAGCAAATGTGCCAGGTATAAAAAATAAGAAATTTTATCAAAATTGAATTAAAATTCACTTTGCAACAAAGTGGGCGAGAAATCTAAAATATCCCATGAAGCTGAAATATTGCATATAATCTAAAAATTGTATTTAGAAAATACATTTACTAATAACTTTTTCCGGTGCTTTAAAGAATGGCCGGATTTTTTTGATAAAATCATTTTTTTTGTGTAATTTTATTTTGAGAAGTACAAATTGATGCCAATTTTAAAATTTCGAATAATAAAATGTTCCATATGACATTGGGTGTATTGGTGTTCCCTACTCAGCACGACGTGATCTAACAATTTCAGTGTGTTATGTTAGTGCTGGATACAACTCTTCCGTGGCAGAAAAATAAATGAATGGATTCGAAGCCATACAAGAGATATACTAAAAAGAATAGCCCAATTGAAATGGAGTTGGACAGGACAAGAAGAATTGATGACACGTGTACAACTCGATTGCTGCATTGGAGACCAAGAACGAGTAAGACCGATAACCAAGTGGATGACATCCCAAAGTGGCAGGTAAACAATGGGTTAGAGTAGCAAGCCACAGAGAAGAATGGAATCGAATTGGGGATGAATATGTCGAATATTGGATCACCAAAATTTGAAGAAGAAAGATATAGAAAGGCACATAGATTAAGCCAATTTAATACTTCAAGAAGACACGTTATAGCGCTTAAAAAATTAAACCAGGACGCCAAAGAGTATAGAATTGAGATGAAGTATACCAATCAACCAGGTCTTGACGATTAGGCGAATGCAAAGTATTCTGACTACCAAAACTCAAACACCAAGCAGCTGAATAAAGTAGACCAACTCGTAGACAACTTTCTAAAGCAAGCTCATGAATATTATGGTGCTTATCATAATATTATAAACTGAGACGGAAATTTTGCAACAATCACCATAGATTCTTAAAGCGAAGAAAGACATAATATACTGCTAAAATCCGGATTCTTTGGTGAGCACAGAGAAAATAGGATAGTGATCTCGGTAACGTGTAGAACCCCATCACTGGACAGTTTATTTTAATATGAAGTTCATTCCAATCTACCTCCTACAACCTCAAAATTGATTAGAATGTGAAAGATGAAAATATTAACACTGAGCCCCAAACTTCTGAAAAAAATGAATTCTCGTCAATCAGTTACATTTCAAACTGGACTACTAAACTACTCGAATACTTAATCCTTTAGAGGTTAATGTCGAAAGAAGATAGTTATGGGGGAGACAATGCGAGGTTACAATCAAATACGTCGAGTCAATACCGTGGAATGTCGCAAGGATCAGTGCTTGCGACTTATTATTATCCATTTGTAGCCAATTAACAAACGTCCTGATAACTAAAGGAAAAGATGCGATGATTATATTTTTGAGGAAAAGAAAACCTATAAATTACAACAGTGGAATTATCGATCAATGTTATATGCGGCTTTGTCTTAGAGTAGAAAAACATTTTTGCTTAAAAAGGAAAAAAAGTTGGAATATTAGCAATTATTAGAGCACTCAACAGATTCGAGATCAAGGAAAGATTAATACCTGATTTTAAAATTTCTATGAAAAAAATAGTGTCTAAACTATTACCTCACCCAAGTTCTTACGGGCCCCAAAAGATTTAGACCTTATTTAAGAAATAGAACACATGAGCGCAAATACTGCTAGGAAATGATACATCCGATCATATCTTCTTTCACTACCTTTATTGCAACAGTCACAGTCGCACAAGCAATGCGAAATAGTACGTGAGCGGTTCTAAAGTAAAATGGAAAGAAAAAAATTAACCGAATAGACTCCCCAGTTTTGATGTACCTTTTTTCTACATTTTTGTATTTTGGCGCTAAATTGTTTGTCACAAAGAACTTTTAATTTTCTCCATTCTTTTACTCTTTATGATCCATCTCAAATTCTGCTACATTGATGTTACTGCTATTAGATTTACGGCGAATCTAGCACTATTGTTCCCTTTTCAAGTTTCTCTCCAGATGCCCCACATGATACTAAGCTTTTAGCAAATACCGCGATAACCTTACCTTTTACTTCTTGAATTAATACATTTATAACCATGACGATAACAGCATTGGGAACCCCCATTCCTGACTGGGGAGTGTAAAACCACACTGTTTTTTCCGATCCTACAAATATCTGTCGTATCTTTTAATTAATCACCATTTTCATTATGTTGACAATCCATTTATCTGTAATCTCTACATTCTTGGACATCTATTACGCCTTTATATGTTGAAACGGAAATGGTATTTTAGTACTCATCTAAAATCTTCTTTTGTACCTCACTCCTGTAATATCCAACATTCAACCTCGCTTTTCGGCTTCTAAAAATCAGTCTAACTTTAACTGTTCTTCTAACGTACTCATTTCACATAACTTACTTTTTATTTTGCATTTCTAAATTTACGCATGTGTAAATTTAACTTCCGATACTAACCGAACTTAAAGTCTTATTTCTTCGAACTTTAGTTTTTACTTTTTTATACATTTCTTTCTCCTCATTCTGTTGTTATCTACTAATGGATAGATACCGTACTTCCCTGTCAGTTAAACCTTGATAATCTCCGGTTATGGTAGAAAATCGTAGTGCGCCTAGGTATTTCTTTATTATCTTCATTCTCAAGCAGTTTCCACGGTTCTCTGTTAGGCATAGTAAACATCACTCTGATCGTTTCTGCTTATTAGTTGTTTTGTCTAATTTAGTTGGGACAGAGATAAATGTAATAATATTCTTTCCTCATATAGCTGCAATTTTTTATCTACTTTCAAGGGCTTATACTTGTGTGAACCGACTGAGTTCCAAATATTGGTTCCTATACCTATCACAAAACCAAATCCTTTCCGTCTTGCAGATGTCTTCTGTATGTAAATTGAAACGAAGATTCTCTACTTATACTTTGATTACAAAATTCTATAAAAATTCTACTCCTTTACTTTACAAAAACTTTCAAACTTTCCCTGATATACTCGATCAATCCTGAGCACTTTTTCAGTTTCTTTATTTCTTCTTCGGTGAGGCTTTCGTTTTATGATCTACTTTCTGCAATGTTGCGTTGGATTTTCTCATGACCTATTAACCCGGTGTACTTCTTTTGAGTTTAGTGTTACTAAGAGTTTCTTTGCGTTGTTGCTGTCAACTCTATATTCTAATATCGCAGCTTTTGTCTTCGTCTAATTCTACACAGCACACAGCTTTCTTCGTAACATCAAAGAATTAACAACCAGCATCAAGCTACCTACGGTTTTCTTTAAATTTCATGTCAATGTAGTACTTACATTTAGATTAGATTTTGGCGGAATCGATCAACGAACGGTTTAGAGAACACCAACCATTTTTGGATTGTATTTTTTCTTAATATTTATTATTAACATTTTTTGGATAAATATTAGTTTAACAAGAATAGTTACAGGAGTTTGTAAACAGAAACTTTTTCATTGATTTGATTGTTCTGTGTCTATGATTTGTTTTTTTTTTGCAGAAAGTGGCAAACAGCTGGGGTCAAGAGTGGGGAGAAGATGGATATTTTAGAATAGTACGAGGTAAGGACGAATGCGAAATCGAATCGTTTGCTTTAGGCGCCTGGCCCTTTACGGTCGATCCCATTAGTAAAAACGACGTCTATTAGGGCGACAACACTTTACGGATTGTATGTGTAATTTGTGCCATTATGTTGATATAGTACCTATAATACTGCCAGTTAAACATAATAATGCAAAGGAATTAACTGTGTTCTTACAACTGCCAATTCGAAATTATGCGTTATTTTATATTATCGATGCGAATTTGATTATTTATTTATGGTAAATTAAGTTAACGGCAAGTCAAATTTTATGAAGAAACGGAATAATAAGCATTATGTAGAAAAAATTTTACAATTGTTAATAATTAAGAAATTATTTTTGTATTTTATCTGTTAATAAATGTAATTTTAAGTACACATGTATTTCAAAAATTTAAATAAATGTAATATAAGGAAACGTATTTAATCGATAACGTACATCACCATGGTGAGGACATTGTATACAAAAGTTCACAATGGATAAAGTAATAAGGCCTGTTTTTACTTTCGAATTAAATCATAAAATAATACCCGGTTTAGTGACAATTGGAAAATATGATGGAACTCATCCTTGTTTGACTGCGGCAACGATCTCCGACAAGGTATTAAATGTTTAGTTTTATATTAAATTAAAAAACGAACCCAACAGGTATTGATACACAGCCCCCATAGGAGATCTGGTTCGGTAGTTGGACGCGTCGTATGGTCGGAATCTAATAAAGAGGTGGCGATGTTAAGTATTAATCAAAATATAAGTGCCTTGACAGCCGGAAAATTCGTGCAAAATGAGGACAAAGATATCCTTATCATAGGTAACTGAGAGTAAAACCGTAATGATGTCACAGTGGGACCACAACTACTAATTTCAGGAACTCCGACGCACGTTTTAGCTTATCACGTGCACGATAATCGCGATATATTTTACAAGGAATGCCAGGATGGTGTCAAGGCAATTGCGTTGGGATATTTCGGCGAAATTAAAAATCCTATTTTGTTTATTGGGGGCAACTCTAGCGTTCATGGTTTGAATAATTCCGGCGATGAGGTGTTTTGGACGGCTGTTGGAGATGTGGTTACAAGTTTGGCGCTTTTGGATTTTTATCGAAACGGCTTAAACGAAGTTGGTTTAATGTTTGATCATTCTAACTAGTTGATACCTGTTTTACAGCTGCTAGTCAGTTCTGAAGATTACACTATACGACTCTATAAAGGAGATAAAGTAAGTGCAGAAAATGTCGAAACGGAAGTAGTAACTGGCTTAACCAGTTTACCGGAAAGCAGGTTCGCTTATTCTGTTTCAAACGGAACAGTTGGTATCTACGAACAGGAAATCAGACTGTGGCGAGTAAAGGTATCTATTTACATATTTTCCTTGAAAATAATTATCGTTTGTGGTTGTCTGTTGGTATTTGATTCATATTCGTAATAGTCGTTCCTAATATTATGGAAAACCTTCTTAAAAATAGATTTAGCATTTTCATTGATGCTTAATTTGCTAAAGCTATAAATATTATGTGGAGGTAATTAAAATTCTCAAATTTAAAGGCCAATTAATTGAAAGTTCTTTAAGCGTATAACCGTTTACAAATTGCTTTAAAACTCATGCTTCAAAATTTAAGTGGAAACACGAATAAATTAACGAGCCAGGAATTGAAAATAAATTGTAATAACGAAAATAGAAAAACCTTCAATAGAATTGAAGTAGCGTAAATTATTTTTGTAAGACGTTTTTTTTTTAACTTCGATAACGTAAGTATTTACATAATTTTTTTTTGGCCACGTATCAATGTGTGAGAGTTTTTTAATTTAAGCTTAAAAAACGAAATAATTTTCATAAAGTGTTCTAGAACTGTATAATGGATAAATTATATGGTGATTCAATAGCAAATTGGGTATGAAAGACTATTACTATACTGACCATTGGACTGCTTCAAATCAAAATGAGAACCTGCTACTTAATTTATTTTGCATACAAGTATGAGTATGAGTTTTCGAAAATTTTGATAATTAAGTAATTTGATGATTTTCTTCGTGAATGTGGTTTTTGTAATAAAATTAAACGCTACAAAAACACAATTACATGAGTTTTTAAAAAAGGAAAATAAATATGAAGTTTCTATTGGAAATGTAATAAAAATCATCTAGTGGCTGCTCGAATTTATCCCTAGATGTATCCAGAATTCAGATCAGCTAGACTAAAAATTTTCAAACTGGTACTAGAATGTGAAAATGCTATTTAATTTATTTCATTTTAATTGAACACTCATTAAATTTTAAATTCCTCGATGAGTTCCAAATATCATACAAGAATTTTTACCCACGTTTTCTTTAATAATTGCATCAGAATGAATGAGCACATCGGCATAACTAAAAAGATAAAACAGCAATAGAAGGCTGCGCATTATGATTTCTTCAAAAAAAACCTAACGATGAACTTTCAAGAATGGAAATATGCTGCAGACACAATATAAGCGACAAAACAAAAAATGCATTATTTGCCTTCTTGGTCAATAATATCGGTTAATGAATTTATATAATTTTTATACCTAAAATTTATGTAACACAATACATACGTAACACGATGAAACACATTCACATACCAAATATAATGAATCTATAAATTAGTAGAGAAAGAATAATTTCTCTAAATCTCGACGGAATGCACACGACTCATCAATTTTCTACAGTTCCATAAAGACAACTTGAATCCATAAGATGAGAAAATAAACCTCTACAAAATAGGCAATCGAATACAATTATTTTTAAATTTTTGTAATTTGATATTTCCAAATTTAAATTTTATACATTTAGATACTTATGCATTTTATTCAGCAAAAATTTAAAACTTTTTTGTTTGATGAATGAAGTCGTAAAACTATTAAATAGAAAAAACACCGGCACATATTAATTTATAAGTCATATCTAAGCAAATTGCCCTCATAAAAGGAGTAAGTGGGAAACAATAGCAAAAAGGCTTAAATTTCTTTGATCTACTATAACTCGCGATACCGTACCCGCACAAGTTATTCAAAATGATCATTTGCAGAGGATTTTACGCGTTACTATTTTAGTCCTCTTGACGAAAGAAGTATCTCTTTTGAGATATAAGCTCAAAAATGGGTTTTTCAGAAAAAAATTGATTCGCTTGGATTGACGAAAATCCACGAGTCTAGGAGTCTCTGAAAGACATCCAGTCCGTTCAGTTTTTGACGCCCGACATTTTTTTGATCCTATCCGCAAATTATTTGAAACGGTATTTTTCTAATTATCGTGTCGCAAGGGGGTAAATTAAAAAAAAATTCTTCTCGTGACCAGTTTCCCCGCAAACAAACGATGAAATGCCACGCTAACGCACTCAAATTGCGTGTTTTTTTGCGGGCAACATTCTTGGTCTTGTCACGAATTTGAGAAATCGATATAGAGCACAGACTTGAAAAAATTGTTATTGGGGATTAAAACAATGTTTAGATTTGAGAATACATTACCAATGACCTTTTAAATTTTGAAGGACACGTTTCGCAAAATTAAGTTTGCTTTATCAATCAATAAAATTAAAACAGGAGAAATCGTTAGATTAAGTATATCTGCCCATATTGAATGTTATTTTTGAAAAAAATTGCAAAGTTGTTATATTCATTTTGGATCGGTGAGTTTTTTTGGTGTTTTCTTTTTAAAATGCTTTCAGTAATTTTTTTTCAAAAGTATGGACAGATGTTTTACTGTTGAATTACTGACCGGATAAATATCAAAGATGGTGATTTCTGTCGCCCCGGAATTCGGCAAATTTCAATACCTTCATCAATGTATTTTTTTAGCTTTTTATGCAAAGAACAAAAGGAAATTTTCAACATATACACCTAATAATTTTTTTTAATACGAAATTGCCGCTGTCTATTACCAACATCTCAACCTCGCCTTTATCATTATATTTTTATTATTTGTCTCGCCCAATTTGTTGAGTAAACTTTCTTCTTCATAATTAAACTATTACTAATAACTTCTTCGCCGTATTTTCTTTTCTATACCAAATACTGCCCACTAGTTTAGTACAGTTGTTAGGAAGAAGTTGGCAGAAAGAAATTATTAGTAATAAGGAAAATTTATTATATTTTCAGTCAAAAAATTTTGCAATATCAATGCATTACTACGACCTTCTTGGCCAAGGGACTGGTCAACTAATAACCGGTTGGTCTAATGGAAAAATCGATTGTAGATCAATCAAAACAGGAGAAGTTTTATTTAAGGATTCTATGAAACACAGTGTTGCGGGAATAGTGGATGCTGATTACAGATCGATTGGTAAAACCGATCTGATATGTTTGACAGTTGAAGGAGAAGGTACATTGAGTTTCAAATACAACAAAGATTAATAACAAATGCGTTTCAGTACGAGGATATACAACGTCGAAATATCTTGGAACTGAAAACAGCAGCGTTTCCGAACAAGAAACGGTGCGTGAATTATTATCTCAAAAGCAAGCATTACTACTCGAATTAAAACAATATCAAAATAATACAAAGTATAACGAGGACTCGAACAAATTAGATTACGAATTGGATAACGTTGGTGTAATTCCGGCTAATACTAGGTTGCAAATCGGTATTTCGACCAACGACAAACAGTCTTTAAAAGTACGCAACATTGTATGTTAAAATTAATTAATAATAAAACATTTGTTTTAGTCAAATGTTGAAATATATATCTCAACCAATAATACAACAATAATAAAAGCGGTTATCATTTTTGCCGAGGGCATTTTCAAAGGAGAAACTCATATCGTTCATCCGCCTTCATCAAAATTGGGATCAAATTTAACCGTCCCTCTTGTATTACCAAAAGATATCGCTATTGACATTCATATTAAGGTAATCTTGTTCAAATATTACTTAATCCTGAGAATACGAAGGTTATTTGTAGGCATTCGTTGGGTACCCGAATAGTACGCAGTACCATGTTTTTGAATTAACGAGACAATTACCACGGTTTTCGATGTATTGTTGTAAAGAAGGCAAAGGAAAATACGGAGAAAGCTACGTGGAATTTACAATAACCGAACGTCTTCAAAGAATTTGTATGTGGATTAATCAAAATTTTTTGCTTCATTCAGACGTCGAATACGAAAGCGGGCCGCATTTGCACATTTATTTAAAATGCTTAAGAGACTCGACTGATTTAGTTTTAAATTTTGATGCTGACGGCAAAACCACCTTTTACACATCAAATTTGCTGTTAGCCGCCGATTTGGTGCAATCTCTTGCTAATTTTTGCAATCTTGATTCTTTGGAGGTTGGAGCGATATAAGTACACTGCGTTTTAATTACAATTTGTGTTACAGTCTAAAGCTTGCTTTCCTGAAGATGAAAAACGATTGGAAGAACTGATGAGTACGTTGTCCGAGATACAAGAATCGCGTTTACGTTTAGGAACAGACATTGCAGATAAGTTAGGACAAATTCGCAATCTTGTTATTAAGGCCGAAGACAGCAGAGTAAATGATTTGTGAGTAAAACCTAAGAAACATATATGGTATCGCTATCTCGTGGAAACATCGCCGTGTTTGACGCAACAGAAAACTAAATCAAACAATGTTAACCGTAACCCCTAGAATGTCGAATTCACATACACCAAATTTAGGAGCAGTACTTACATACATGTGTTCACCTTTTGAGGCTCATCAGGTCAATAAGCACTACACAAAAATCAGCGCTGATATTGGCCCCTTTACACTATTTTTGTAAACCCCATTTCTTTTTTTTATATTAATTTTCTTTCTATACATAAAACCAATTAAATTTTAGACCAAACATGTGCAAATATTATGACGAACTAAATATTCTCAACAAAGAACTGATCAACGGTTTACAATATTCGACTTCAAAATTACACCGAGGGCAAAGAGGCGATGAAAACTATAAATTCTATCATACAAAAATCTTCAAGATTGCGAAGTAAGTAACAAAATGTTATTATCATTATTAATAAACTTCTTTTTCAGCTGGGCAAAAATCTGCAAATATGATCGGTCATTGCAGAACTGCAATAAAAATAACAACATTGAAATGTTAATAAAAATTATAAAGAATGGAGAACCTTAAATGTATTTAGAAGCTTGTAAATAAAAAAACATTGTTTTTATCTTAATTAAATTTATATTTTGACTGTAACTGTATCAAATAACAATTAATTCATAAAAAAATTGACAGGTCTATAAGTCAAATAAACACGTTGTGAAATGAGGAAATTTTTTTAAACAATAAATAATGTGTTAGTGTTTTTAAATAGTATGTACAATAAGTTTAAAACCCATGAAAGTAATAAAAGCATGTGGTGCGAATGGTTATTTAAAAATAGAAGTATTAATGAATCTGATCAAGATTTACAATACGAGGCGGGAGAGTGCTAGAAGATTTCGTAATATGTAATCATTATAAAAAGAAAAAAACGTAAAGTGAGAGAAAGTCTTGCCATCGTCTTACATAGATCTGTGGGGCTAGTTTCGAAAAAAACAAGAATGAAGAGCAGTAATTTTACAAAGAGAAAAAGCACAAGACGTGGAATTAAACTGCTTAAACTCTTCTTATTTTATTGTTAGCTTTAATCTACTTCAATCCCGTACACCACAGGTTTTGTCTTATATCTTCACTTTTGTGTCTGCTTCTTCTCTCACGATTTTTCTTTTCATGTCCAAGATTCTTTGTTTTAGTTTTTTTTCATGGAAGGTCAGTTAGAATTATTTCGATTGATCCCTGACGAGGTTCACAAGGCAGAAGAACTTCGACACGTCCAACAAGCCCTAATGAAGAACGGCTATACTAGAAACGAAATAAGAGCCGCCTATCGCAGGAAATCCAAAAAAGAGAAGGAACAGGTCACCACCTACGCTCGTTTGCCATTCATTGCTGGAGTAACTGACAAATTAAGAAAATCATTGGAGAAGAAAAATATCGGTGTCAGGTTTGGAACGGTTAGAAAAATCCAGCAACTACTACCTTCTAATAAAGATAACCTACCGAAACTCTCAACAAAAGGGGTCTACCAAATTGATTGTTCATGTGGAAAGGTCTACATTGGTCAAACCGGACGCAACATAAAATGTAGATTAAAAGAACATCACCGAGACGCCAAGTCCAGAGCAGTAGATAAATCAGCAATCGCAGAACATCTACAAGAAAAAGGAAAACACATCATCAGCTTCAAGGAAGCTAAAGTTCTATCAAGGACTAACAACTACTATCTAAGGATAATCAGAGAATCCTTAGAAATTATGAAAAATAATCTTCATAAACTTCAATCAAGAAGATGGTTACCGATTAAGCAACACGTGGAAACTAACTCTTCACAAAAACAAAGAAAACAAATGTTGCCACAAAATTAGTCGATACAAACAGAAGATCAACCAACCATCGAAAACCAACCACCCGTCACTGATCGCCATCAACCAACCGTAGCGGAACATAGGTATATAACGAGGAGCAGAAGACAACAACATCAGTCTTTAGAGTAACTTCTGAAGAAGCTAACAGCATGGTTAGCGAAATGTCAAGCAGAGAACGTAGGAAGGAAGGACGAACACGGCTCAACCCGGAAGATAATAATCTTAGGTTATAGATCTTCCCTAAGAAGATTGATTATCTACCTTTTCAGATTTACACATTTAATGTTTTAAATCATTCAGTACCAGTGCAAGTTGTTGGAGCTCCTTTTCCTTTTGGAGTAAAAGCTTTAATTCCAGTCTTCCAAAAAGCGAAGTGAAAGATTTGTTTCGTAGAAACGGGTAAAAAGACTTTAAACAGTTAGGTACATTTTAACACGTGTTGATTTTAAAAATTTATAAATTACTACGTTCTTAGACCTACTATTTCTTTACAATTGCTTAATTTCATTGTTGTCCATAGTCTTTATTTTAGAAAATGGTTGTTTAAGTAAGATAAATGCTTTTTGTCTACAACGTATTGGGTTTTTTTCTCTAAAAATTTTGAAATCGCGGTGCACTTTCTATATTCTCATCACCAACAGTTGCAGCTCTGATTCCGACATGTTCAGATGAAGAGTTGCAACTGCCTCCATCACCGGTTGCTTAAGAATATTCGATTACGACAGATAATGCCAGTGACTGTGTATGAACCACAAACTGGAGACACACAAAACTCATCAGAAACTAAGACTCGTTTATAACGACCCTGCAATTCATCGAGGATTAGTAAATGTCCTGAATTTTTCCAAAACAAAAAATTTAATTATTCTGATTCAGCGATTATCTGATTATACGGAACGATGGAAAAGTAAAAGTTTGATGTCTGAACCCGTCTGTTTTTTCTCGTAAACTGCAAAACACAGACAGTTTTGATCTGCTTTCGTGTCGTCATTTCTCACCCGTTTGTACCGTCTTCAGTTCTTCAAAAGGTTTCAACGATTAAAAACATCCCGGGGCCTTTATTTTGAACAGCAGCCATCTTGACTTATTTGTCACAAGTTGGTCTTCTAAGCGGCCAGGTGTTGCGAAGGATTGTCGAGGTTATAAAATTCTTGGCATCACGAGGTGTGGTGTTTCGCGAGGATAATGAAGTTATTGGATGGTAACATAACAGAACTTATTTGAGCGTGCTGGAGCTATCGAGCAAGATTGATTCATTTCTTGTCGATCATTTGCATGTTTATGTAAATAAAAGTAAAGAACACGTTTTCTACTTGTCAACTTCCACTTGCTATGAGTATATAGCTATAATGGCACATCAAGTATTGACCAAAATTATTTGGGAACTGAAAGAAGCAAAGTACTACTCGGTAAAGGTCGATTCTGTCTCCGATATTTCTCACGTTGTTCAGTTCACTTTTGTCGTGAGATACGTGAAGAAATCTTCCTAAGTAGAACGTTACCTGGAACGGAATGAAGCAGCGTACTTGTGTGCTAACGTTTTCTTAAAGAAAGAAGTATGTGTTTAGAAAACTGCTGTGGGCAAACGTACGACAACGCCCCAAACATGGGAGGATAGTACCTACAAGAGGAAGCAGGTGAAATTTAAGGAATCGTGTACGTGAGCTCTTTTCGTCTCATGTCCAGCGCACAAGTAAAACCTTGCCGTCGGTCAGGCCTCTGATGCGTCATGAAGGCAACAGACTACTTTCAGTTTCTGCAAAAACTTTACCTTTTCTTCGCAACATCTACTAATCGTTGGAAGATGTTGAAAAGTCTTTTGAACCAGGCATAGTAGTGAAACGTCGTTCGGATACCAAAAAGGTCTGCAAGGGCGGATGCTGTATCAGCGTTACAGAAGACTTATCTAAACATCAACGAGGTTCTGAGGATGGATAACAATCTAGGACTGTGGGAAACGCAAAACGAACCTGGTGACAGTCTTCCTTTTGATGTAGCGATTAAGTTGGTGGACTTCCTGACTGCCTCTGTGAAGGATTAATGCGACAAGTTCGAGATCTACGAAGCTACTTCAAAACAGATCCACCCGAACTTCGAATACAAAACTAATACAACCCGTTCAAGACAAAAGAGCTCCCGTTTGACTTTCTTCGATAGAGCTAGAGAAGGTATCTAGTTCCAGGGCTGCGAAAAATTCAGAGTTGAAGCTTTATCTTTCAATCATCGACACATTAATCTCTCAACTGCAGCAACAATCGAAGACTGTTCTGCAAACAGAAGAGCTAGAAATTTATTGTCAGATTCTTATGTCAACGATGTCAATGAAAAAGAACTGCTGCTAGAATGTGAACATTTTAAGCATTATTTGTTACAGGAAAAAACTAACAATCTTGCTGAGACGTTTCCCAACGTAAAAATCGCGTTTGAATTGATGATTACCAACGCCAGTCGCGATAGACCATTTTCAAAGCTCAAGCTAAACAAAAATAATCCGCGGAACGGTATAAGTAAGAAGTGATCAAAATGTTCATCTCTGATGAGTATTGAAAATGATGTTTTGCAAGCAATTGATTTTAACCAATTGATCAAAGATTTTATGTTACAAAAACTGTCTAATAATCTATATAACATAAAATTAATTTGGTTAAACAATGGGGGGGGCGTACGTGCGAATAGACCAGACCTCCAAGAAACTTAGTTTAATATGCCTGTTTTGATGATAAATTCTTTCCATTTTACATACTGCATTTTTTTGTTATTCAAGATATCGAGATGCGGTTTTCACCACCAAGTAAGCACACTCTAAAAATATTTTGATTATATACAGAGTGTTTCTATACAGGGTTGTAAACCAAAGTTATATTTTTTTAAATGGAACGCCCTGTATATTTTTACATAATTAATTTTAGCATAAAAAATAATTGGACTTTGAATAGAATAATATGGGTCTAGCTGTTTTCGTTTTGGCGTTATTCAATTTTTTGTTAGAAAAAGACTGACATTTAATAGATCACTGACCAGTAGACCATGAATATTTTCTGACAAACTAGGTACAGAAAATTTTAGAATAAGTTGGAAATTTAATAAATAGATGTACATACGCACACACAATACAGGGTGTGCAGAAACGCAAAAAGTTAAGTAACTCCTTTTTTATAAATGGAACATCTTCTATTAAGTCTATTAAGTATTTCATAAGCTTTCCATTGGTATGCAGTTTGTATAGTTAATTCTGAATAGTTATTAACATTTTAAAAAAAAAAGTGTATTATTATGAAGAAATATTATTTAAACCAGTCCACTACTCTTCTCAACTGTACTAAACGAGACAATAATAAAAGCAAAGAAGAAGATAAAGAAACTAGCATAGAGATACTGGAAAATGACACAAATCAGCTCACAGAACTTAAGTTTGCAGATGACATGGCCTTGATAGCAGATACTAAGGAGAACTGGAAAGACAAAAACAACAGCAATTTAAAAAAACAAGAAAACACATCAAATTAGTCTGGACGGGGAAGAAATAGAACAAGTAGAATATTGTAATTATCTAGGTGCAATAATGGAAGAAAATAGAAAAATAGATAAATAGTTAGACCATAGAATAGGAAAAGCAGGAGAAATATTCAATCTGATTTAAACAACCTTTCTAGGAAAAAGAAAAGTGCTCAAGAACAAAAAAACCGAAATTGTTAAAAATGTCGTCAGGTCATCAATCACATATTGCAGTGAGAAGTGGGTACTCACAGAACAACAAAAGACACGTATTATTGCAATGGAAATGAGATTCCGTAGAAAAATAGAAAATAAAACCAAGAAGGACAGAATAAAGAATGTGTGTAGAATGTTGGACGACAGACTAACAAAAAGAGTTTTCAAAACGCGAGTGCCAGGGAAAATAAAAATGAAAAACCAAAAACAAAATGGATTGATAACATAAGGAAATGAATAGACAAGTGCAATATTCAACTGCATCATAATAAAACAATAATAATAATAGTCTTTATATCTCAAACTTTGAGAGGAATCTCAAGGCGAAGTTCCGTCTACTTAGTGTAGCACTGCTCTTCCACCAAACCTTGACAAAACATTTATCTCAGACAACTTGTGGGATATACTTTGATTTCTTCGGATGCCAAATACCAATCGCAAACAGAAGTTTTGTATTTTTTTAATTTTTCGCTGATTGACTTAGTTAAGAAAAAGGCCATAGATATTATCACAGGAGGTGAAGTGTGAAAGTACTAGAGCGTCACAAAGAGCAATTTTCATATTTTTATTTAGAAAGTTTCTGCTTGAATAAATAATCCTGAGTACATTATACGCTTTTTTAAACATCTGTTTACGTACAAATCAAACTTTAACTTGTCATCTACGATTAAACCTAGATTTCGGGCATAATTGGTTACATCTAACTGAACATGATCGAATGTTATAGTAGAGCTCATTTGTAAAAATATTTCCTTTAGTTTTTTAGGTCCAAATAGCAGAAGTTTAGTTTTTTTGGGTTAATAATTAGATTATGTTTTAAGGAGTATTGTCTTAACGATTTAAGGTCACTATTGAATTCTGTAACTGCTTTGACGTTATTTTTCGCGTCAAATTTCAAGTATATTTGAGCGTCATCAGCATAGAATAGATTTATGTAATCAGTGACGAAACGCATGATTTTTTGTAACTCGCTTCGCTCGTACCGCAATATCGCATGAGTTAAAAAAATCATGTATCGTTACGTGTTACATACAAGTTTTTTTCTAATTTTGACAGAAACAGAGTAAACGTGCTTAATTCAATATCATATTAACATATTCCCTTGTATATATTGTATACCGGGCGATTCAGCTAACCCGTTTATTAGAAGTTTATGGACTTCCCGTTGAAATATTTGTTTAAAAATTTAGAATAGGGGATTGCTCGAAAAGTTCATTAATAGGAAAAAGTGGCATTATTGGGCAGAACAAAATCCTCGGATGGTGCGCGAAGGTAACTTTCAAGACACATTTAGTTTTAATGTTTTTTGTTTAATTATGGATAATCGTGTTTGTTTTGAAGTGTATGGCGAAAATTTAAATTCTCGCAAATATTTAGAAATGCTTAGAGGAGTGGTTTCAAATTTTTTGGCAAATTTACCCATAATCTTGTAAATTCATGTTGATACCAAATAAATGGTGCTCCAGCCCATTCAACCCATGAGGTTTATCAAGAATTTTCCCATGTGTTCGAAGATCGTTGGTTTGGACACAATTGTCCATCTCTATGGCCTCCCAGATCACCTGACCTAACACCCCTGGAGCAATAGCTGAAGTTAACAGAAGAGTTTTATTGTGCTTAGAAAACCACGGACGGCATATCGAACAGTTTAATTCAATTAAATTAATTTGTTTCTATTTTTTGCAATGTAATTTTATTTAGAGGCCATAAATGTAGATATCTCTCGTTAAGCAAACGGCAAGTTCTTTCAATAATCTTGTAACATTCTCCATGAATAAAAAATAAATTTATTATGTCTTCATTCAAATATTCTTGGTGGATTTACATATCGTGTATAATGTGTTACGTCAACGTTTACAAGTTTGATAAATATGGCACATTGTTTTAATTTCCACAGGCCACTAGTCAGAAATTATTTAATAAAATAGAGAAATATTGTGTGTCGAATGTAAATACATCGATAGCAGGAAAATGGTAACAGATAGGTATAGGGAACCCTTATGAAGATTGAAAGACCACTTAATTCTCCATCACATAGAGCAAAAGATACAAGGTGTTCCATTTAAAAAAAAATGATTTTTGGGCAGTTGAAGTTAGTCAGATTTAGCCAAACATTTTAAACACCCTGTAAATAATGAGATGTCAAATTACACATCATTTAAAAACTTAACAGTCCTCCTAAGTATAGCCCAAATTTTGTTACTATAACTTTCTTTTTTCAATCATTGACAAGCGTTTGAAAACAATACTACAAAACCAATTTTTCTCAAACAAATGAGAATATATCAAAAACTATTGATTTTTCATATAGGTTGTGCTACATGAAAGTAACTTAGATTTTAGCGTAGAATCCAAATGTGCTAGAAGAGCTGAAATATTTTAATTAAATAGAACTTTTCGAGCAATCGCCTATTCCAAATTTTTAAACAAATATTTCAACGGAAAGTCCATAAACTTCTAATGAACGGGTTAGCTGAATCACCTTGTATATAAATTTAAAAAAGCTAAACGGATGTTATCCATATAACCTCAAAAAGTAAACATGGTTTGAGACATACCAACTGAAGTTAGTTACGAAAAGTAGGTGGTTTCAACACTTACTTTGATTATGAAAAATCTCACTTTACATGTCAAAATTAGAAAAATGTATTTTACTATTAGAAACCGACTTTCCTGAAATATATCATTAACGATTCAGAATTCACCATACAAATTGCATAGCAGTGGAAAGCTTATAAAATACTTAGTCGACTCATGAACAGAAACACAGAGTGTTCCGTTTATAAACAAAGAGTTATTTCACTTTTTCGTTTTGGCTCACCCTGTATATTTTGTGGGTATGGGAATCAGAAGTGGACTATTTATTAAAACTCTAGGTTATTCTAAAATTTTCTGTTGCTAGTTTGTGGAAAATATCCATAGCCTACTGATATATTTTAACAAAAAGTTGAATAACGCCGAAACGAAAAGAGTTAGACCCATATTATTCTATACAAGTCTCACTTTTTTTTATGCTAAAATTAGTTATGTCAAAATATTTTTAGAATATGCAGCATAAATGTTTTTACTTGGTGGTAAAAATGGCATGTCGATATCTTCAAAAAAAAAAAAGTTATGGACTAATTACACATCACTGGGTGACCCTGATATTTTAAAAGGAAACAGTCGGTTCATTTCTACAGAATAATTGAATTCATTACTTTTGTCGTTTAGTCATTCATAGTAACTTAAAACCCATCTCATTTAAACCAAATTTATCATACGATATTCTTATGTAATTAATATCTCTCCACCTCATTTTTCTTCACCTAAAAAGTTATCTACTACTTTTCATCTTCGTATCTTAAACTGGATAATTAATAAGGTATAATTCAAATTTAATTCAAAAGTAAGGAAAAAATGGTTTAACCACCAAATATTTAAAAAATATATAAACTTGTTTACAACAATTGTTTGTACAAAAAGAGCTTTCTATATCTTTAAAAACAAATTCAGCTTCATCCAAAATTACATATCACATTAAGTATAATAAAACTAAAATTTGTAAAATTTAAGTCGAAATCTCATATGCTAATTTTTCCAGACATAATGTCAGAACATAACTGTTGCGTTAATTCCACATAAGCTTTTGATTTGTTATCGTAAAAGTACATTTGATCCATTACTTTTTCTAAATTGTAACCATCAGCTTGTAGCTCAGTTTTTTTAAGTTTGTAAGTACCGGTCATGGGAACTGATTTCATTACTCTAATAAAAACAGGAATAGCATAAGATGGAAGATTTTCTCTTAAGCCTTTGCCTAATAAAGTTAGGTCTAGAGAGTCGTCGGTGTCTACTATAGCTGCCATACCAGCTCTTCCTTCGGTGTTTGGAATCTAAATTTTTTTCTAAGTGTAAATTTAAAAACTAAAGTTTAGTTTGCATACCTCCACACCGTACACAACTGCATCGTTTAATCTCACTATGTTGCTAATGATACCTTCGACTTCTGAAGTCGATACGTTTTCACCTTTCCATCTGAAGGTATCGCCAGTTCTATCCCTAAAATAATAATAACCAAATTCGTCTTGTTCTAAAATGTCGCCAGAATTAAAATAACTGTCGCCCTTGGAAAAAACGTCCTGTAAGATTTTTGAACTAGTTGCCTTTTCATCTGCGTAGCCTTTAAACGATTGAAGAGCGCTTTTATAATTAATTTTATTAATTACTAAGCCGGGTTCGTTAACACCACACCGCGTACAAAACCCATTTTCATCACGAATTGGATCACCAGTTAACATATCACATTTAATAAGCGTCACTGGATAAATAAAACTAGCGTATCTAGGAACAAAGCCTACAGATCCCGCTGTATTATCGATGTTAACTGAAAATAAGCGGATAGTTAAACGACTTTGCGGAAATTAATCTTTACTCATGTTAGAAATGCCTTCAGTTGCACCATAAAATTCGTAAACTTCCTTAATTTTAAACGTTTTTACAAAATCCTTCCATATTTGCGGTTTAAGGCCGTTGCCAAAATAGCACGAACAGAATGATTTACTGGTTCGTTTCTTGGTGCCGAAAGCACGTATCTGCAAATTTCTCCAACGTATTGAGCAACCTATAGACGTCAGTAGTGTTTAATAAGTTGAACAAATTTTTAAACATACTGTGCATTTAAATTTTGCGCAATCTTTCCAATAATTAGATGCCGAAAACTTTTTTCGAATAGTAGACCCTAGTCCAAATAATATAGTTTGACCCAAGCCGACCATACCTCCGGCAGTATGGTATAATGGAAGAGGGTTATAAATAATGTCGTGTTCTTTTAATCCAGCCATCGAATTAAATGCCGTTGCCATAAACGTAAACCTGTAAAATTGAAACAAAGGTTAAAGGATGTAGTTTATGTTTGATAAACGGTAATAGGTCTACTTTGTTTCAATTGTTATCGTTAGACAACAAGTAAATTACTGTTGTTTAGTAGTAAACTCGTTACAAACCTTATGTGTGAAATGATGGCTGCTTTTGGTAATCCCGTAGTACCAGAAGTGTATATATAAACAAGAGGGCTTCTGCACGACAACGCAATTTCTTCAGGTTCTTCGGAAGATGTGGCTTGTAACTCTTTCTTTAAGTCTACGCATTTATTTGCATTCAGTGTGTTATCGTCTTCGTTCAATTGATACAAGTCCACGCTTAACCTACCTGCAACATTTTCCATTGCTAAAATTTATCTTTCGTGAAAACTTGAAAATCTACGAGAAACACGTAATACCATCGGCATGATTATTTCCAAATATAACAGCTTTAGATTTAGCTACCTTGAAGGAATGTAAAAGCGGATCGTTAACTAAATTTGTGTTAATTAATGCGGTAATCACTCCTAATTTTGATAAGCCTAGCCATATACACACATATTCCACCCTATTTTCCAATAATAGTGCTATACAATCGCCTTTTTTATATCCACGACTTTTAAAATAATTTGCGATTTGATTAGAATACTCATTTACCTATAAGCACAAATTTTATTCAATAATTCGAAATCGTAACGAATGTTTTACTTGTTCATAAGTCCACGATTTGTCTTCGGAATAAATTGCCAGTTTGTGTGGATGAGATTTCAGTAATTGGCCGAAAAGTTTTGGTACCGTATAATTTTGTTTTTCCCACCACCATAACTTATATTTTATTTTACTAAACCCTATTAAGGCTCTGAAACAGATTTAATTGTTCAACTGTGGTACAATTTTATATACTTGTATTCAGGAAAGATGACACTTGCGTTATCACTTATGTTCGTAAATTACAATATGAAAAGACAATAGGATAGTTGTCTCTCTTTACCACTTTCAGTTTATCTCTAAAGGCCGGTTTCTTTCCTGAATACTTAAAACAAATTAATAACCTCTCAGGAAAATTTCATTTTGAATAATAAAGATTAATTTAAAAAAAAATACCTAGTTTGTTTATTTGGTGATGATTAAAGGTATGTTTTAAATTAATCTATTGTTGGCTAAAAAATTAAAACTATTCATGTTAAGATTAAGTAAAACGTAGATAAAAGTAGCAAGCTCTTAATTTATGAGTTTGATTTAACTTTTAAAACTTATTTATTTATTCGTTTGTTTATATTTTACCTTTTCTCGTATTATAATGTAAGTGTCGATAATAAATGGTGTCCCAAATAATCATTATAAACCTGTATAGTTTGACTTTGTCGTTCACATTCTTTATTATTCATTATTATTCAAATTTAATATGCGACGTAAAGTAGAAACAATTGCAAAGCGATTCACATGGACTTGTTCCATAGTTCGATTGATAATTATAGCGTAAACAGAAAATCCAAAATTTAAATTTACTATTTTTAACTATATGTTCAGTATAATCCTCATCTACCTTTACAAATTCACATCTTTAATTAATTTTTCTTCGATTAGTTGCAGTTTCGAAACATGCATTTTTTATTTTAGGGTTTTATTTTTACTCTCATTACTTTCCTTGGGAAGAAAATATTAAATAAAACTAAATGTTTACGTAATTCATCTACATCAAAACAGTAACGAAGATAAGTTAAATTTAAATATCAAGATCACGTGATTACCGTATCTCTGTAATTACTTAATAAAATAAAAGAAAATTTGTTAAAAAATAAGCTTGTGTAAATACAAATTAGAAATTTTTTTAATTTTCTACAAAACTAAAAAACTTCTCTAAAGTGACGACTTACTTTTTTCAAAATGTAAACAAATCTCCTGATTTATAAAAAACTAGAAATACTTGGTTACCTCAAAAAGGTAGAAGACCCGAGAATATGTACAAACAAAAGCATTTAGTAACAGTATGAAATTAAACGTAACGGATTTGAAAGAAGACATTGCTGAAGTAAACATAAAGTTAAAGAAGAATTAAGAACAAAGCTAGAAGTTGGCAAAAAAAGAAATTTGTAGAGAACGATCGGTAAAAAAAGTAAAAAAAAGGAGCATAGGAAGAAGTATTAAATGATTAAGCAAAAACGCCTACTTTTCTCTTCAAAGGCGTCAAATAAATTTGGAACTACTATATCCCTAAAAAATATTAATGCAACTCAGTTTTGAATGAAATGGAAATTTTGGGCTGAAAAGAAATAGTACTTGCAAGATAAT
Organism: Abscondita cerata; assembly: GCA_030710515.1. Classification (NCBI taxonomy): domain Eukaryota; kingdom Metazoa; phylum Arthropoda; class Insecta; order Coleoptera; family Lampyridae; genus Abscondita; species Abscondita cerata. The sequence goes on from JALBCR010002259.1 coordinate 960,739, forward strand.
CATTTAAGTGTACAGTCTTTTCAAAACGCGTTCCACAGGGTACTTTTTCTACGATTGCATACGATCATTGATTATAAAGTTACATTTTTCATTAAAATTTATTCTAAATGCATCCTTCAAAATTACAAATATTTACACACGAAACTTTTAAATATTGATTTAATAATTTTAAGGAGGGTTGAAAGTGCATACTTTTTTTAACCTTTAAAACTTTAAGAACTTAGGACTATATACATTATTTTTGGTTTTCTATAAAAAAATTTGAATTTTTATATGTTTTAGAACTTTATGAGAGTAGAAAAGTTCTCTTGACGCGACTCCTAGGGGCAGTAGTTTAGGAAATATTTAAAGTCCAAGGTCAAACACGATTGCGTTATTATTTTAAAATTTTTTCCATGCAGTATTTCAAAAGTTATAGCACTTTAAAATATTAAAATCCTGAAATACAGCACTCAAAAGCTTGTTGAAAACTAATTCAGAAACTGCTTTCAAAAATCTTGTACTACATTGGGTTTAAAAGTTACAGCACTTTAAAATATGTTTGGAGATTTCGAATTTTTTGTTTATGATTTTAAAAAATGCTGAAATACAGCATTCAAAAGATTGTAGAAAACTAATTCAAAAACTGTTTTTAAAAATGTCGGACTACATTGGGTTCAAAGTTATAGCAATAGTTAAGTAAGACTTTGACTTTTTTTATCTAGTCGTTTCCTTTTCTAGTCAAACCTAGTCTTTCGTTTTCTAGTCAACCCTTGTGTTTTTGTCAACTCTAGTCTTTTATTTTCTAGTTAACTCTAGTCTTTTCTTTTTCTAATCAACCCTAGTGTTTTTGTTTTCTAGTCAACTCTAGTCTTTTATTTTCTAGTCAACTCTAGTCTTTTCTTTTTCTAGTCAACCCTAGTGTCTTCTTTTTCTAGTCAACCTCGAAATCTCCAAAAATATTTTAAAGTGCTGTCACTTTTAACCCCAATCTAGTACAAGATTTTTGAAAAAAGTTTTTGAACTAGTTTTCCACAAGTTTTTGAATGCTGTATTTCAGGATTTTTAAAATGATAAACAAAAAAATCAAAATCTTCAAAATATTTTAAAGTGTTATAGCTTTTGAAATACTGTATGGAAAAAAGTTTTTAAAATCATGTTTGAATAAGCTTTTAAAGCGCTTTCGAATGATATGCCACTCGACGTGATAGCTTAATTACTTTTTAAAATAATAATGCAAGCGTGTTTGACCTTTGACCTTACATATTTCTAAACTACTGCCCCTAGGGGGTCGTGTCAAAAGGACTACTCTCATAAAGTTCTAAAACATATAAAAATTCAAATTTTTTTATAGAAAGCCCAAAAATAATTTATATGGTCCTAAATTCTTTAATATAAACTTAAATACATACCCGCAAATTTCAATGCCTTTAAAGTTTGCCACCTTTTTCAGTCAATAGTAATAGTATTTTTAAAATGGAAAAATTTTGTAGTAAATTAGAATAACTATAACTTTTTTTCTAATATTGATCAGGTATGGAGTTCCGTGACAAATCACTTCTTCTTAGATTAAAGCGTAACTGAGGTTTTAAGATCTTAAAAACCATAAACCCCTCGGTTTTCTTTAGTTTTACTAACAATGCATCCTTGCTGTATATGTACACTGTGTTTTGAAATGATTGATAACCATTTGAAGTTGGCTCGTTGTCATTCAAATAATTTTTATTCCATAACGTTGGTTGGTACAGTATTGTAGATTTTCCAATTTAACTATTTAACTATAAATTGTTCACCTAACAAAAATTAGAATTTTTACATGTCACTACTGCAGTGTCAATGTTTTGTACTTCTAGAGGGCGCCAAATTCAAACACTTGTCAATCATTCCTGAACGCGATGTACAATTGATGATTTGTCTCATTAAGAACAATAAATTATACCTATCGAGAATGAAAAGATAAATAATTAAACAAATTTTGGTAAACAACTAAAGTTGTGTATTATTATACTAATCTCCTACTTTGTAGCGTAAATCAATATATTGATAAATTAAATACAAGGCAACATTTGTTGGTATTGAATTGAAGTGGTTTAGCACATATCTTGCATGATTTTGAACGAAAAATAGAAACGTGTTGTACTTATTCATATCGTAATCTTAATGATGTCGATAATGATAACTCGGGCAAACTTTTTAATTTATGTTCTGCAAGAGTTTATAAAACGGTAAAAATGTTTAACGTTTAGTTCACAACGACTTAGATTAAGTAGATTGTAATTTAAAAAAAAATTATGTTCTGTCTATTATGGAAAACTTTATGATCACCCTGAATATAAGACGGATACTTATGTGACGCCGGATTTCTAATTCCATTGAGTCAAATGGGAGCATTTATGCACGAACGCGGTTAAATTTGTGTTACCAATTACCAATTGACTAAAATGTCATCAAATGTCATAATGTAGTAAAAATGCGTGACAGACGCGGTACTCGTCAATTTTTTACGTTCTGGAGTTTTTCAGTCGTGGGTTAAGATAAATTTTTGGTTTACTTGATGGTGGTAATTGTTGTCACAATTGCCTCCTTCGGAATTAACAAAAAATTAACTTAATAAGGAACTGCAAAACTCACACTTTATTTTTAACCATAAATATCCAAAATTTTTCGTCAAAATACATTACACAAAAAAGGCAAAAAAATTTCTTTATCTGAATTCCTCAATCTTAGAACTAATTTTCAAATAATAAAATTTCAAAAAATGATTCAATTAATTGATTACTCGAAGAACTGCTTCCGAAGAATTTACCTGCTGCCAAAGAACTTTTTTTTTGAAATTAATCCCATTAAAAACGGCAGTAAGATATGAGCTTTTGTAGAAATAATACGACAATTTTGCTTGGCACTGCATATTATTGTGATAGGCGTCTTTTGCATATTTCCTTTTTCTTTATTTCTGCATGCGCCTCATCCCAAACCAAGGTTTGTTTGATAACAATTGATCTGCCGAAGATGGTACTCTGATACTTCCTCCAAAATTTCTGTTCTTCTATTGCGTTTGTAAGAATTGCGGATTTGTGGTTGAGTTTATATTATTTAAGATTTCTTCCTCTCTACCTTTTATATCTGATCACAAGAGATTTAATTTCTTTACTTTCGATTTACATTTTTCTTTTATTTCCTTTCCCTATTTAAGGTTAGTTTAATGTCTCATCTCTGTAGTCTTCTAATCTCTTTAACTTGTATTCAGTCCTCATGTAAACGTTTTCTTTCGACTTTAGAATAACTTTTAACGTAATTTTAATCTTAAACCTCCACATTGAAGAAACTTTGCTTTAAATGTGAGACTAGAATATAGAATAACGTCAAGATTCGTTACTTGATATAAGGATTCTAGTAAATCACAAGCTAAGAAATAATCAAAACAGATCCGTGATTTGTTCTTATTGAAACAGATAAAGGGACATTTATCAATATTTAAGAAAGGTAAGTTTTCACTGCACCAATTATGTTATACGTTCAAATTGGAGTTGTTTGGCGTTCTCTGAGTATTCAATTCGTTTAAAAAGTTCAAGATCATCAGCGAAGAAAAAAAAGAAAACGTTCAGATAGCAAAGAAAAATCGTAAATAAATAAAAGAAATAAAATAAATCCACAATGGGACCCTTGCGGTACTCCGGAAGTTACAGCAAATGGAGCAGATATAAAATTCAAAATTATCATGAACTTTTAAATACTTCTATTGAATTTACTTTAAAATCACTATCACTAACTTAACTTGTGTTTTAAAAATGAAAATGTAGTTAAAACTCATACCACTTTTTTTCAGAATAAAGTGATAAAATATATTAAGCAAACACTTCAACAACTTCCGAACCCACGTCTTCGAAAAACATCTCAGAGAGACACGCAATATCTTTCTTTGGGGTTATTAACATATCTCCAAAAGGAGCTTGGATTATAGACACTATAGAATTGTTGATACTATATATAAGTCGTATGTAGCCTTGCTTTGATTTTTGCACTCAAAATTTCAAGTCATAAATAATTAATAATCATGAGCATGATATTTATTTCGTTTTCAAAATACAAAACACTAGATAATATTTAATTTTTATAAAAGTTATACCAATAAACAGTAGTGCATATTAAATTAATTATAGTAGATAATAGAGGTAGATTATTAAGTATGCATATTATATAGACTTTATTTTACCATTAAATATTTTACAATTTTAAGTAAAACATTTGTTAATGTTTGTGGCTTTACAAGGAAGGATATCGCAAAAGCTTAATCACAACATTTTTTAGATTACGAAATGACGTTACTTTCGAGTAAAAAATTGATTTTAAGTACTATAACAGATTGTCTGAGACTGAGAATGCGATAGATTTGATATTGAGCTATATTATTAAAAATTGTTAATAATTAGATTTGCAAAACTAATCAAATAAAATTAAAAATTATCATTATGATCAGTACCACTTCACTTTATAGAACCAAACAATAATTGTCAATTTTAAAAAATTCTAATTTATATCACCGATCAACGTCCAATCATCGACTAAACAACTTATCCGTTTACTGACAAAAATAAAAACTTCTGTCATATTTAAATCAAAGTTCATCGATTTTTTCAACTGGTTTTAAGAAACGAACGATTTAAGTTTAAGTTAATATTCCATAATTAGTTTGTTAAATTACAGTCCACCCATTATTTTTTTCGATTAAAAAAAGGACATTTAATCTATCTTTGATATTGAACGTTACTGTTATTTCTAGTTTACATCTGATCGACCTTGACATTAAAAACTGATAGTAAATGCGTTTTAAAAAAGGATAAAAAGGCTATTACTGTGCACTATAGAGTGCACGTGAAAACGGCGTTAAACCAGATTTTCGGTATTTGTTTTCTTTTTAAATTAAATTCAGATTAAATATGTGGGTATGTTGAAGAAGGTTTTGTTAAAAGCATAAAATTATAAATACTAATGAAGAAGAACGTAAACTCACCTAATATCTCTTTTATATGTTTTCATGAATATGTAAAACCATCTGTATCTTTTGTTTCGACTTAAGAATGCAGCGATTATTGCCAATAAAGTAACTATCACCCACTTAAACAAGGAAAAACGGAAAGCATTACGTTAAAAAATGGGTTAAAAAATACTCACCATTTTGGGTTTTTGATAGCTCACTGAGTACCACCTATCGCAATACCAATTTCGATTGATAAAATTGAATAAGCTTATAAACTTCATTTTATATAACGCACTTCACTTCGAGAGACGTACTTCTGATCATTATTCGTTAGTTTTCGTAAATTTTCGACTTGGTTATAAATAAACATTGTTATCTGTAGGTACATGTGATCATAAAACTTAGGAGGTGGCTTACGTACTACTATTTCAATACGTTAACTTGCACAATGTTAGCAGTCAATGGGTCAATGAATGTTCTGACGTGACATCATTTTTAACATACCTTAATAGTAGTACCAAGATGTATGTATAAAACACATATTTTTTTTTGTCTTGTTTGGGTAATAGGTTGTATCACGTTTATATTCTAATTTTAACATTACGCACTCTCTAATTTTATTGAGATAAAAATAATTTTTCGTTAACGCTTTGATCGCATTGGTATCATTTAATCAAAATCCATGCTGGTACCGTAAATGCGCGAATTAATTGAATACAGTGCGACGAATGACTAACAATTATCTATCAGAAGAAAACTATTTCGATATGGTTGTAAATGGTACAGAATTGTTTTTTTTTTGAAATACAAACTCATTTGTCTATCGGACAATGATTCGTTTGATTTGTCACCATCTTGTCATGAGCGGGTACCAAAATTTCTTCTGCTTTAGATGGAATTTAAGGTGATTTCTTTCTTGAATGGAACAATAACCAATACTGGATCGACAATTAGGTCGATTTCAATAGAAGAACAGACTTGTAGAAGAACAATATAGTAGCAGAGAATATTAATTACGATGATTTTGCATATTGATGTTAGATCATTTTGATACTACAAATTTATTGGTGTTCTTGAATATTATGATCAATACATGAGGATACCTTTGTAATTAAGTACATAGTTTCAGACTTCAAAAGTTGATAGTGTAACATTTGCATATAAATTTTGACTGGACGCCCATGTACGATTTCCTTTACTTGTTTATTGTAGAATTCCTCAACGCCGTTGAATTTGTAGTTTTAAAATTGCTGTTGATCATTCACAACTCTTATCGTTTTACCATGCACAATCGACTCAGTGATTCTTCTTTATTGTAGTTAATATTCTTTGATAGTAGTAGAACTAATTGGAGAAAATACGGTAAATGATAATGGCGAGAAATTATGTAAGAAATCATGGGAGTAAAATAATTCACTACTGTTGGGTGCGAGTTTTTTTTCCACCTACCCTTGTCATTAAAACATTTTTAGTATTGTAATCTAAATATAGATCTTGGTCGAAAACAATAAAATAAAACCATATCGAGAGTCTAAATACATTTAATCATCCTTGTTATGAAGACTGCATATTTTCTATGTGATGGCAATCACCCGATACCAAAACCGTGTGTAGCTTGTAAAATCGATTCCGTGTCGCAGCATCCGCATCTGAATTCTAACATCTGGAAAAAAATGTCCGTGTGACTACAACCACTACTAACTAAACTTCTCTCAAAGTGGGGATTTAATCAGAACATAATTCTGCCGTGTTAACGAAAAACGCCTTAACTACATTTTTTTTTTAAATCAATTTTAATTTTAAGATCAAGCAATTCTCTACCTAAATGTGAAGCAAAAACGACTTATCTTGCTTTAGTTTGAAAATAATAGCCAAATATACTTTTACCTTAACTGCAAATCTGACACTTTTGTGATGTAAGACTGCCCCATCTACAAATATTACTGTAAAACGCCTCAACTTGCCGAGAGCAAGTCTTAACTGCACTGAATTTAAATAGCGTGTTAACCTAAAACACCTTATCTTACAACGCATGCGTATAAGCTTGTTTACTTTGCAGTTAAGGTAGTTTTGTTTCAAATCCGAGTTATTATTTATGTCAGAGTGTTTCAAGTTGACAGTTGAAACGTGCTCGCGTATTAATTATTATTATTATTATAATTATCAGTGATTATCAATATTTTTGTTTAAATAGTAGGTGATTTATAATAGTGACTATAATTGCGACGATAATAAACTTTTAAAAGTATTTGTAAGGACTAACAAAAGGTGAGTTTTTATAAATTTTGTTCAGTTTGAATTATAAATACATGTGACCTTGTTCGAAAGGAGGATGTCTTGATATAGTTTTTTGTTCGTACGTTTATGTTTCACATAAAAAACACAAAAATTTACGAAAAATTGTATCTCCTTCTTTTCTCCTGGTCTGATAAATAGCGTAGGTAAGCCATACAGTTATAAGTAATAATATATTTTTAGTTGTAAGGTTATTTCGTATTATTAAAAAGTGCTTAACTTACAATAGGTGCCTGAAATTTATGATGAAAAAATATGCTGAAAAAAAACTAATCGCTTGGTATTATTATTATTATTATTATTATTATTATTAAAGCTGTAATACTGTGGCTACTGCAACAAAACCACTAGCATCCTTTCTTCAAACAAATTATGTATTGTATATTGTATACAAAGTGTTAAATACTTTTTTGGAAATTAACCGGTTTTTTATATCTATGTTCTTGCAGAATGTCGCCACGAAGCAAGAAAATCCTGGAAATGGTAAAATCAACTTTACCAATTAATAATAGTTCTGATCCAGACCAAGCACCTTGTCACGATAATCTTGATTTCCTCCAAAATTCTGAACCTCAGGATATGATTTTTGTTAATGACTCCCTAAATTCACCCCAACCATTTAGTAATACTATTTTAACGTTGGAAAATTCAGTTGTGAATAATATTGGAGTTCGAGAAGACATTCCTATTAATGACATTAATTTGTCACCAAAACTATTATCAATTGAAAATAATGATATTTTGACATTGGAACCAATGGCTGTATATGACAAAGTTGCGATTGTAAATCCTGATAGTAATAATTTACCCCCACTACCAATAAACATTAATAATCCCAAAATAGATACCATGCCAGCTAGTAATGCGAATATTAGTCAAGATGGGATTGAAGTATGTCAAATCGATCATGAAGTTGGGGAAATCGTTATTCAGAATATTGAGCTAGAAGAAAACCAAGTACCTAATAATGTAAAGATTGGTGAAGATAGCAATAAAATATCAGATATCGAATATGAAGTTGGGGAAATAGTTATCGAGCATGTTGAACTAGAAGAAAACCAAGTACCTATTAGTGAATCTAGAGAAGCAGTGGAAATTGAAGCATTTAAGGAAACTTTGGAAAAGGAGACAAAAAAAGCTGTCAATGAGGAAAATAGCGAAAATGAGGGCCTAGGGCAAATGGTCCAGGAGGGTACTATATATGAAAAGAAGCAGATACAGGGGAAAAGGAAGATAGAAACTCATTACATACAAAAAAGGAGATTTGGGTAAAAGAAAAAAATTAAACGAATCAAAAAGTGTCAAAAAACAAGAAATGTGCGACAAATTGGGCAATAACCATAATGTTTTACCTCCGTGTACAGCAACATGTAAGAAACAATGCTTCACGAAGATTGAAGAGGAACAAGGACAACAGCTTAATACAGAATATTGGAACTTATCGTGGCAACAAAGGCATATGTTTATAAATGGAAGCATTGAACAAACTGCTGTAAAACGTAGGACCATTGATATTTCAACAGAAGATAGCAAATTAAAAGAAATAACTCAAATAATTTTTACTGAAAGATAAAAACGGATCTTTAATTTCCGTATGTCGAACATTTTTTTTAACGACGCTTGGCTATACCAAAAATAACAATACGATTATCAAAACATCCATAGCTTCTAAAGATTCGCCGACTTCTTTAAAGTTTAAAGATAACCGAGGAAAACACTCCAATAGAAAACGGTTGACCGAGCATTGCTGGAAAACCATATAAATTGTTTTAATCCATGCATCTCCCATTATCGTAGAGAGCATGCACCACTCCGAAAATATCTTCCATCTGATATTACTATTACTAAGATGTACACTGATTTTATGGAAAAGCATAAACATATTGAGTGTTCCTATTACACATACAGGGCATTTGTAAGAGATGATATGAAGATTTCATTTGCAAAGTTGGGTCACGAAGAATGCGAGCAGTGCGAGATATTCAAGCAGCATGATAATATTCATTCCGAAAACAACCTGGACTTGGATAAATGTGATCTCTGCAAAAATGGAACGTCCATATCAAGAAGGCCAAGGAAGCAAGAAGAAAATATAGAGAAGATGCTGATTCTACAGAATGGACAACTTTAAATATATGTGTGTCAGCAGATCTTCAAAAAGTAATCATGCTGCCTCGCATCGATACTTTCAAGCAGGTATTTATCAAAGCTAAAATCAATTGTTATATTCTTAGAAACGTTTGTTTTTAGGTATTGTTCACCCAAAGGATCATTGCCTTTAACGAGAGCTTTGTCGGAGTTGGGAAAAACCAAAAATCTGTGGGTCCAGCAGCTGTAATATGGCACGAGGCATTAGCTGGGCGCAAAAAGAAGACATTTGTAGCGTTTTCCACAAATATTTGCTCAGTCAACGTAATGTTTTGACTATTAAAATCTGGCTTGATAATTGTGCTGCGCAAAATAAAAATTGGACATTGTTTTCTTTTATTGCACATATCATCAACTCATCAGAAATTGCTGCAAACATTATAGAAATTTCCTATTTCGAGCCAGGTCATACATTTATGTCGGCTGACAGTTTCCACCACCAGGTGGAGCAATCCTTAAATTTATATGACTCAGCATCAAAAACTGGAGGTGGTGGAAAAGTTTACGACTTTAATGATTTCCAAGGTGCCATCCAGCAAGTCAAGATGAAAATGTGAAAGTTTTGACAATGGAGCTAACGGAATTTAAAGACTGGAAAGATAACAGTTCATTGCAGAAAATTAAAAAACATTCACCAAGACCATATCTAAGTGATATCGTAAAATTAAAATTCGAAAGGGGCAGTTTTAGTATGTGGTATTCATACGAATATGATTCTACATACACAGAGCTAAATTTTTTAACTGCAAAATATCTAAAAACACGGATACACCTAAATCACGATCAATCTGCAGAGGTATTTCAAAGTCAAAGAAAGATGACATCATCAAAAAATTATGTCCTTTAATGCCGGAAAATAGAAGACGTTTTGGGAAGAACTACCGATTTCCGATGAAGTAGTAAATTTGTCCACAGATGTTGAATATTAAATCTTATTATCTGTCTTTTATAATAATTTAAATAATTAAACGTTTCCCCTTTTTTAAATATATTATTCTAGTACATATTTGCAATAAAATAGTTTCAAAGTTGGATTCATTGTTTCTTTTCTTAAATTATTTAAATGCCAAATTTCAACATTACAACAATAATAATTACAAATACGGTATTTACGACACGTGACCTATTATTATAATATGTTACTTTAAAACACCTTATCTACACACATAAGGTGTTTTTAAGCAATATATGAAAGTCACAGAAATACCTTATCTGCAATTATTAACATTAATGAACAAAAATAGGCCCCAAATGTCCCCAATTAAACACGTCTCATACAAAACTTTGAACTAATGATTTTGGCAAATAATTTTTATTAAAAATAGTGATCCTATGAGCTTTAAAACGTTTCGGGTTATTGTGAACATTTCACCTTGAATCACATGAGGTGTTTTTCGTTAACACGGCAGAATTGTTCAAGTGACAACGACAATAACAACATAAACCTAAAAACGGACGTACTTTTTTTTATTGTTGTGGATTTTTCATTTCAAGTAGGTACGGCCCCTGTGCGAAGACCCAACTTTATACCCTCGGGTGTTATCTTTCCGCCCAAATACTCAATATTTTTTTGGAAAAATTTACATTTCACTAATATCAATATTAAATGGTTTCTACGGAATATTTCACATACTTGCTGTAGTCGTTCAATTTGAGCACGGAATCACTATATCATCAATATAGGGAAATGCCATAGAATTGTTCAGAGATGTCAAAACAGTATTCGTAAAATTTAGAAAACCATATCGATAGTCTAAATACATTACTTTTCGTATAATTAACACAATAATTACAAATTTACATGGATCCAACCTATATGGAACCTAAAATCAATTGTAGACTTAATCATCACGAAGCAAAACACCAGAATGAAAATAGATGATGTTAAAGTTTCAAAATTTGAAATGTACGGTTTATACCACTACCAGAAAAAATATTTTTATACCATATTCAAGACAAACCAAGTTAAAAACAAAACATCCTATGAATTCAAGAAGGAGTGAAGTGGGAATTGTTGACAAAACTAGATAAAAAATCAACAAAGAATTAGAAATAATGTCGAATTTAAAGAACAATGAAAAGAGTGTTAAATTATCATAGGATCAATAAATTGATAGATTTGAAAAACGATGGCTATATATTGGCGTAAACATAAATGCAGCCAAAAATGAAATATCAGAAAAAGTAGCTTAGAAAAGCGTACAAAGAAAATTAAACATAAACCTATACATAAATTAGACGATTGGATGAAATACTTAGGAAGACCGGGTATAAGAGCAGGACATATAAACAGGAAATAACTAAAGTCGTTTGAACATGTTAGCCGATTCAATAAACTACAACTACAACAAGGAAAAACTGGATTGAGGATAATAAAGAACAATGGAAATTGGGTACATATTACATCAATATTTTAGAATGTTATTCTATAAATGGAAACATATCGTTCAGAAATCACGATAATAACTCCTAACTCCAAATCAGCAAATTTTACAGGAAAGTCAAATAATGTTATCAAACGTGAACATTCTATATTTTGTAATACTTGCTCTTAATAAAAATATAAAGAGAAATGGATATCTAGATACGATTTGAATATTTTTTTAATTACTACAAAAACAAAAAAACTTACTAGATGTTATGTCTTAACTTTTGAAAAATTATGATTATGATGATGCCAATCCTCATGGATGCACTCTTTGAAATCGCAAAAATAGCTTTGACAAGGTTTAGAATTGCCAAAATGTGCCAAAGAAACTGATGTAACTAAGTTTTGAAGTCCGTACGATTGTTGTACATAACTCCGGCCCATACCATTATGGAACCTCCTCCAAATCTATCAATTTCCTGTACAGCCTCTGCAGAAAATCTTTCTCCTGGCCGTCCCCACACCCTCAATCGACCATCACAACGTGTAAAACAATACCTGGATTCGTCCGAGAAGAGCACATACTCCCACTGGTTCAGGTTCCAATCACCATAGTTTTCAGCATACGTACGTCTTGCTGCCTTATGCCCATTTGTTAAGCGTGGTTTCTTAACTGGCCTTTTTGGACGAATCTGTTCCTTATGGTTTGGTCTGAAATCCGAAATCCCGAAGCCATATGAAGGTCATTCTGCAAGTTTTTGCAGTTTTTGTACGCTGTCGAAGAGCAGAAAGAACAACGTATCTGTCATCATGGGGGCTTGTTTTAAATTTACGGCCCTGGCCATGTCTTCTACAATACTGACCTGTCTCTCTGTGTCTGTTGCGTAACATTGACACCACGGAAGGGGAAACCCCAAGCTCTCTAGCTGTTTGTCGCAGAGATTGACCTTGTCGTAAAAGATGTAGAGCACGATACACTTCAAACTCATTTAAATGCCTCATTTTGTCAGAGACTTCAATAAACAATGCAATAATCAACATTCGTCAGTATAGCAACATCAGGAAGCTTACCAATTAGAAGTGATAAAAATTTCTCTATATTTGTTATTTGATGTAATTTCTCTGTATTTAAGCCATGGATCTTTAAAATTTGTATCCAATGATAAAATTAATAATTCAATTTACATATTGTCCAACTTTCAGCATGACAGCTTTAAAAAACAATTACTTATTCAATTTATTACAAGTGTTCCCCTAATTGTTTTGAGCAGTGTATTTAGCAATTGATTAATTGCATTCCTATCTGACGCTTCAAAATTAGAACAAGTTTACTTTGCAATATAAATTTGGTGAGAAAAAGTCCCTGAGTGTATTCTCGTACAAATGAAGATTTCCGTCAGTTATGTAGAAATGCTACAGGTTTCACTTTAGAGGATAAACAGATGGCAACTCAAAATGTTGTCCAAGAAAAGAAGAAAAATGAAGATATAGCAAGACTACATGACTTGCAAATAAGTTATCATCGTAAGCACAACTGCAATTGATCAAACTAAAAAATTGAGAATAAAGTTGAAATTTACTACCCGCAAAATTTAAACTAGTTAGTTAGAACTTTGATTCATATCAAGAAATAAAGTTGTAGTGAGGAAATTAAATAGGATACAAAAGTTGATTAAGTGATGTCAAAATATAGAGGAGAGAACAAAACCTGTTTCAAAGATAGAAATCATTTCACACCCTATTTATGACAGCATTAGATTTACTTTCCCTACAGTTAATCCAAATATGTTGCTAAAGAAAGTCGAAAAATAAAATTCAGTTGGGATAAGGGACTACTAACGAAAATTGTTATAAACTTTGGGTGTAGGAAAAGTGACTTCTAATTGAATTCTGTAAATTTTCCTAGATGAGTAAGTAGTAGACGATTCTTCATCAATTTTTTAAAGTTAGACACCCGGCCTATGTTCCGTAAAGAGAAAATAAAATCAAAAGTCATTTACTTGAAGTAAAATCTACAGCTGCTCCACTTCACACTTAGGATTATTATGTTGTTGCTGTTTTATTGTTACTCGATTGATGTCAAGAGAAAAATGTTTAGTTGGAGTTTTTAATATTCCTTCAGTGTATTGGATAGATTTTACAAGCTGACAGAATAAAATTTGATAATTGAGAAACAGAAGGATGACGTCTTGTTTCAATGATCCTTTCAGATTTGTCTTATAGAGGATGTAAATGGTTAAAGAATTCTCCAAAAACGTGCTCACTGCAAAAACAAATATCGCAAGACAAAGCGGTTTCTGCTTCTCATTAAGAAAGATATTTTACTCCTCAAAAGATAAAAATAATCTGAAAGATGTTGATTTAGAGACAGATGAAGTGAGGGTATACACTATAGAAGTTATTTAGCCAACCACCGATGTTGTTCATTCTTTCTCAATTAATTGGTGTAAAATCTAAACAATCTTTTTTTATTGGGATCCGGTAATATTAAACCACAATAATTTAAAAATAGTATTGTACTCGACGTGCTATAGAAAAATCTATACAATTTTAGGATCAATTACATTCTCATTTTGCCTGCTATAATATTGTTATATATTTCATCTGTTAAAGGAACGTACTTTTTTATGTAAGGATCGTAAAAATAAATGGGATCCTTAACATCGTTGATATTAAATCCTTCTCGACGTAAATTAAATTTTTGAAGTTTGAATGTGGACGTCATAGGTACGGAAGAGATAATTCTTACAAAAATTGGTATAGCGTATGATGCAATGTTTTGCTGAAATTGACTAAGAAGAAAATCCATATTCAAATTACCACCGATATCGACCAAAGTAACCATACCAGCTCTTCCTTCAGTTCCAGGTACCTAAACTACACTTAAAATAAAAAATCTTACGATACAATTTTATACCTGAACCCCATACACTACAGCATCGTTTAAGCCAATTATTTTGCTGATAATTGATTCTATTTCGGTCGTAGACACATTTTCTCCTTTCCACCTGAATGTATCACCTAGTCTATCTACAAAGTAATAATAACCTTCTTGGTCAAAAGATAAAAGATCGCCCGAATTAAAATATGCATCGCCTTTCTTAAATACATCCCGTAAAACTTTTTTCGAAGACTCCTTACTATCAGTGTAACCTTGAAAACTCAACACATTGTTTCTAGGAACTAATTTCCCTATACCTAAACCGGGTTCGTTTTCTTGACACCGTATACAAAACCCATTATCATTTCTAATTGGTTCTCCTGTTTCTTCACAAACTCTTATAAGTGTAAATGGAAGAAATCTTCTTAGGTAGCTAGGATAATATCCGGCATTACCTATGGTGTTATCAACGTTATCTAAAATGTTTTGTTTATAATTATTAACACATACAACCGTAACTTATTACGTAATCCAAAAGTTCCTTCCGTAGATACATAAATTTCAACTACTCGTTTTACGTTAAATTTTTCAACAAACTGTTTCCATACTAAGGGCTTTAAGCCGTTTCCATAGATTAAATCTAAAGAATGGTTAACGTTTTGATTATCGGGTGCCATCAAAACGTACCTTAACATTTCCCCGATATACTGAGCAGCCTAAAAATTAATTTTATCCAAAAATATATTTTTTAATTCATTTACTTACGTTGCAATTATATTTTTACAGTCTTTCCAATAATTTGAGGCAGAGAAATTTTTCGAAGTGCAATAGTAGCCCCAGATAACACCATCTGTCCAATTCCTAACGCAACACCGCTTCCGTGATATAAAGGCATTGGACAATAAATTATTAAATTATCGGTTTCTTTAAAAATTAATTTTCTAACAGAAAGGTATAAGCTATATCTACAACACAATAAAACTTATAAAAATTTTCTCCAAATCACATTTTATATTACCTACCGTAAGTGACTGATTATGGCTGCTTTTGGTAAACCTGTCGTACCAGAGGTATAAATGTAAAGTAACGGATTTGTTAGCACTATTTTGTAATTATTTTTAACGATTGTTTAGGATCAGTTACACTTAGTTCTTTGATTAGATTTATACAGTTTGAAGATATTGTAGGAGATTCGTTAAATCTCTTAAAGAGATACCCTTTTAAAGGTATTTCTGACATAATACTATTTACTTCTAAAAAATACCAAAAGTTATTATTATTCTTAAACTAATATCGATACATGAATGTATGCAAATTAATCATAAAAAATGTGAAAAATTTGTATCTACGATTTGGAAAACGCGTTGTTAAAATTAGCTTACTTTCTTGATAAGACGATCCAAAAATTATTGCTTTACAATTAACGATTTCGATTGAATGTTTTAACGAATCAATTCCTAGATTACTGTTGAGAAGAGATGTTACAACCCCAATTTTGGACAATCCCATCCACAATGCAGTGTGTTCAGGGCAATTATCTAAGAGCAATGCGACACAATCTCCTTGTTTATATCCTTGTTGTTCAAAGTATATTGCCACTTTATTAGAAAGCTCGTTAACCTGTCAATAATAAATAAAATCTAAGCATACAATTATTAATGTTTACCTTTGCAAAATTCCAAATTTCGTCCTCAAAAAGAATTGCCGCTTTGTTTGGGTGGCGGTTGACTACAGACTCAAATCTTTTATGAACAGGATATTTTTCTCTTAAAACTTTTACCATAATAATAATTGTTCGTATGAGGGAAGCAATTACTCTTAAAACAATATATAACATCATTACAATATTCTAATTTTTTTTTAAACTTACGTAACATCTCTTTTAATTTTTTATGTAAATTTTTAGTCCATCCGTATTTGACAACTGCTATTGGTATGATGACTACTGCCACAACCAGTATTAACAAATGCTCTAGAATCATCTAAAAAATATTAACAATTGATAATAAACAATAAACGTTTAAAAATTACTTGCCATTTTATGCTTTTAAAATTGTTCATTAATTGAAATTATTGAAGGGATCAAAAATTATGTTTGTAAAATTATAAGAAAAACATTTATTATCTAAGAAAGTAATCTGATGGTTTATAGGTGAAAGGTTACATAAGGGTATGTTATCAGTAAGAATTGTTTTGAGTTGAATCGGAAATATGTTTTTTTTAGACGAATAAACGATGTTTTCATTGAATGACGAGTGTGCATACAGCCATAGAATTAGTATACTTCATACAGCACTGTTGCTTGTTCGGCCGAATTAAATGTATCGTATATGCAACCAACGATACCCGTCTTGTTATCAAAGACATGAAAAATTTGCTACTGTTTAAATCATAGCCACACCTTATTTAAAGCTTTATGATCGCTTGGTATATTAAGTATAAAATTGTGTCGTCATTGACGTTACGTACATTGTTGTCAAATGTATCATAACCACATTTTGCTTAAAATATGTCAGTTTGAATATTACAAATGCATGTATTGTTTCCGTTTTTGGGGAAAAATCGTTTAATTCAAGCGAGTGCCTATTTAAACATGTCAATATCTGCCACTGAAGGCATTATTTTCAATCTTCATTTAAATTTATTACTAGTGATGGAGCATCTTTATTATTTATTATCTTGCCGAAAGTTATTTTTAAAATAACAAAATTAACATTAACGTTTATTCAATTAAATTGAAGTCATTGTACCACTATTCCAAATAATTGATGTTTTAATAAATCCAAATCATAATTGATCTTATTGTTTGTAAACCACTTTTTTCTCTGGACTTTCTTCAATATTAATTTTGTAATTTTCTTTCTACTGAACCGCGGTATCGTTGCATCAACAATAAGAGAGCGATTTTCTAATAATTGATGCTCTTACCACTACTGTATATTGGTTTCTTGTTTTGTTGATTAGTTTTATATATAACGGATGCGCCATCAAGACAGGACATATTGAAATGTTTAATAACTCCGCCATTTTTCGGCCGATTTTGACAAGTCAGCCAGATTCTGAAACGTCAGCCTATGCCATTTTAGACATAGATCGACTCACAGCAAAAAATCGGGCTGAAATTGTAGCGCTATACATCGAAAGTAATCGTTCAATTGTGAAAACTGTGCGTGCCTATCGTAAGAAATATGGGAGGCATTCGGCACCTTCCGCCAAGACAATTTGGAGTGGCCTCCTCGTTCGCCGGATTTGACGGCACCGGACTTTTTTCTGTGGGGCTACTTGAAGAGTAAGGTGTATGCCAGCAAACCGAAGACTATTGAACAACTAAAAGCTAATATTAAAGCGGAAATTGCTGCTATTACGCCCGACATGTTGTCAAATATAATGTAAAATGCCTAAAAAAGGGCCGCTTTTTATGTTTCTAATGAAGGCGGTCATTTGATCGATATTGTATTCTGAGTGAATTGTCAATAAATGGCATTCTATACCCTAAATAAATCTTGTTTATTTTCCAAAATCGGCTGAAAAATGACGAAGTTATTAAACATTTCAATAGGTCTTGTCAAGATGGCGCACCCGTTAGTTAGTAGGTTTATTTGTATTAATCTTTTCTTTTTGTTATTTAAGTGACAATTATTAATATTATTAAAAAAATTATTTGATTTATCTCTCTGTGGTAATTTGAACATTTTGTGTTACTACTCTAGGACAGTGAACCTATTGAACTATAATACATATGAAATAGAAACATTAATTTAATATTGCAAGGAAATTTTGGTTCTAATTAATCGTTTCCCTTCGCTTTTCGTTCTTTTAAATTGTTTTGACATTATTGTCTTGGTATAACTATTCCATGCCTCTTGTGAAGTTTTTTTGTTTTCAAGACGATTTCCGGAAAAAAATATTTAATATATGCAAACTTGTAAAGCGCCAATTTAACACCCAAAGGTAAAATATGCTGGTTTATACTATAAACAGGGTGAGTTTTTAAGACAGGATAGCTTGATTACTCCTATGTTTTTAAAGTATCAATTTTAGGTATAGCATATGTATTATAACAAAGTTGTAAAATGAAATGGTGAATACGTTTTAATAATAATATACAGGCGTGCAATTTAAATTTTTAAAGTTATGGAGGTTAGAAATGTAACAAAGTTAAAAAATCACAGCAGCGTAATCTTTTCACATAAATGGGTGTTTTTATGATAACAACTTACTTTCAAGTATTGTCTAATAATGTACCAAATCTCAATTTGATATAATAAAAGGTAAGTTTTTTATGACTTTTTTTTTAAGTTCCTGTAAAGACTATTTTATAAAAAATTTTAAACAGCTTAACTAAATGTAAAAAATAAAACATTTAAAAACCTTAGATTATTATTTATGTAAATAGGTAAAAATATATACAAATTTCCAAAAAAAATTTAGTCCAGAACCACCCTGTATAAACGATACACCCTGTATATAACAAAAATATTTTTAAAAACTGCGCTCAAATGTACCATTTACAACGCCGCTTGGATAATTTTCATATCTTTAAAAACATAGGAGTAATCAAGCTATCCCGTCTTAAAAACTCACCCTGTATATCCACGAACTGTTGAATTCATAGTTTATCTAATACTAACAAGGTATTCGTCTCACTGTCTACGAATTATTTCTTTTATTATTCCTGTTTCATTTCTTAAATTTTAAATACTTATTTTTTCTTCTAAAGTAATACTAATCATTGAACTATAGAACTGTCACTGGTCTTCGATCAATTCTTAACTCTATTGCTTCCTCTTTAATAAGTGTGAGAATTTCTGCTCCGCATACGAGTATAAACCTGAGGATGATTGAACACATCTCTATTCATGGTCATCTCTCTCCTTCCCCATCTGTCCCTCTCCTACCATTGTCACTTTCAACGGTGGATAGTTTGATTCTTCCTCCTCTCCAATCTTAATGTTTTAATGTCTTCCAAACCTGTTTCATTGACTATTAAATAATCGATCACCGACTCCCCCCTTCCTCTATAAACGTAAAATCCCCTTTCTTCATATCTCAGATAAGTCTATTGTATCCCATACTTATCGAAAAATTAAACAAATATTATAAGAATCGTTATCTGAATTTGCGTAAACTTTTTTAAACTAAAGAAACTTGGAACCTTATGCAAAGGCATTTGATTCTATTCCCATATAAATTGGTTGGTAAGGGAAAAACCCTATACGAAGTATTTTGTCTCTTTGTCAGGATTACTGGTTTATAAAGAGTGGTTCTGTTATACGTATGTATTTGCAATTGTACGAAACTCTTACATTAACTATAAATAAATAATTAAAATTTTGAATTGTAATTATTATAATGCATTCAAAGCGTTACGTGAAAGTCTATAGCCCAATTACATACTGATTTTGCTTGTTATAATATTGCTATATATTTTGGCTGTTAGAAGAACGTATTTTTTTTATGTAAGGATCGTAAAAATAAATGGGATCCTTAACAACGTTGATATTAAATCCTTCGCGACGTAAATTAAATTTTTGAAGTTTGTATGTGGTAGTTATAGGTACGGAAGAGATAACTCTTACAAAAATTGGTATAGCATATGATGCAATTTTTTGCTGAAATTGACTAAGAAGAACATCCATACTCCAATTACCACCGACATCGACCAAAGTAACCATACCAGCTCTTCCTTCAGTTCCAGGTACCTAATCCATAGTTTTTAAATTCAAAAATTTTACGATAATTTTATATACCTGAACCCCATACACTACAGCATCGTTTAATCCAATGATTTTGCTGATAATTGATTCTATTTCAGTTGTAGACACATTTTCTCCCTTCCACCTGAATGTATCACCAAGTCTATCTACAAAGTAATAATAACCTTCACGGTCAAAAGATAAAACATCGCCCGAATTAAAATATGCATCGCCCTTCTTAAATACATCCCGTAAAATCTTCTTAGAAGTTTCCTGCCTGTCAGTGTAACCTTGAAAACTCATGTCATTAAGACCTAATGTCCCTACACCTAAACCCGGTTCGTTTTCTTGACACGGTATACAAAATCCATTATCATTTCTAATTGGTTCCCCTGTTTCCATACTAAAATTTAAGCTTTCCTAATTACATCAAAGAATGGTTAATGTTTTGACTATGGGATCCCATTAAAACATACCTTAACATTTCCCCGATATATTGAGCAGCCTATAGAATAATTTTACTTAAAGATACTTTTTAAATAGTTTACTTACATTACAATTATATCTTTTACAGTCTTTCCAATAATTGGAAGCAGAGAACTTCTTTCGAAGTGCGACTGTAGCTCCAGATAACACCATCTGTCCAATCCCTAATGCAACACCGCTTCCATGATACAAAGGCATTGGACAATAAATAATTAAATTATTAGTTTCTTTAAAGAATAAATTTGCAGTACAAAGAAATAAGCTATATCTACAACAAAATATAATTGAGAATTTTTTTTTAAATTACATTTGATTATACCGTAAGTGAGTGATTATTGCTGCTTTTGGTAAACCTGTGGTACCAGAGGTGTAAATATAAAGTAACGGATCTGATGACACTATTTTGTAATTATGTTTTAACGGTTGTTTAGGATCAATTGCACTTAGCTCTTTAGCTAGATTTATACAGTTAGCAGAAATTGAAGTAGACTCCTTAAATCTATTAAAGAGTTATCCTTTTACAGGTATTTCTGACAGAATACTATTTACTTCTAAAAATACCAAAACTTAGTATTATTCTTAAGTTAATATCAATAAATCAATTAATCGTCAAAAAATGTTGAAAAGTCTGTAAGTATCTACAATTTTTAAAGTGAGTATAACATTATCGTAAAATTAGCTTACTTTCTTGATAAGAAGATCCAAAAATTATTGCTTTACAATTAACGATTTTGAGTGAATGTTTTAAGGAATCAATTCCTAGGTTGGTGTTAAGAAGAGATGTTACAACCCCAATTTTGGACAAACCCATCCACAATGACGTGTAATCAGGACAATTGTCTAAGAGCAATGCAAAACAATCTCCTTGTTTATACCCTTCTTTTTCAAAATAAATTGCCACTTTATTGGAAAGCTCGTTAACCTTTAAAAGACGAGTAAAATTTCCACATATATAGTACAGGAAAAAAAGACATAAAACCATGTCAACTAAAATATGAGGGTATGAATAATGTATTGTTCATAACTTATGAATGTTGGGCAATTGTGTAAACGACAAAAATTTCAGTGCTGTAATGATAAACTAAGAAGGTGTAGGTTTTAATTTCTGCAGTAGGTTGTGTTTTTTTTTGTCCTTGGTCTTTTGTGAGGAAAATTAAGGGTAGGGAAAGATATTTTGTCGATGGGTTGGTTACAAGAACAATCGTAATGTACAAGCACAATGCGGAATGGTGGTGGTACGGTAGTAATGCGTGAATGCTCTATTTGCAAATAGACGGCCAGTAAAAGAGAGAAATTGCAGAAACGGAAGGATACCTATAGACGGAGCTTCCACGTATTAATGTCATTAGAGAAATCGCTAGAAATAGAGGTAACCGCATCGGACAAAAGGTTTTGACGTTTAGCTGCAGCTACCGATTTGGTTGCTACAGATGCGCATTACCATCAAGATTGCTACGTGCGGTTTGTAAAACCAATTTCAACAGGAAGAACGGTTGGAAGACCGGCAGATGACACGAAACTTCAAGCATTTAACAAATTATGTAAAATGAATGCCAGTACAGTGTTCAAGAATTGACAGATTTAATGCAAAAATTTCTTCCCAGATGTTGAACCATACACAAGTAGATGTTTACTTCAAAAGTTAGAAGAGCATTTTGGCAATGAAGTAAACGTAACAAAGTCTTATTTTACTTTTTCCTTACAGATTTCGTAGCAGTACTGAGTCTCGTATTGTTCCAATACACTGTAGCTACCGTACTGTAATTTGTAGAGGTTAATAAGTTCGATTAATTTTAAAACCCAATTTTTTCAAAATAGCAAAAATGGGGCACATAGGCGCATATTTTCTGATTGTTTTATGTATTGGCCATTTTTATTAAACATTTTTTATAACGAATTTTTTTTGGCCCAAAATGGAGACTACTTTTTCTGGTATTAGGACTCAACATTTTGGAGTAAACAAAACTTTCTTACTAATTTTTTTCCAAGTCGAAGCCTTTCTGTTCTGTATTGACATACTTATTAATCTTTACCTTTGCAAAATTCCAAATTTCGTCTTCAAAAAGGATTGCGGCTTTATTTGGGTGGCGATTGACTACATACACAAATCTTTTATGAACTGGAAGTTTTTCTCTTACAACTTTTTTATAATAAAAATAGTTTCGATGAGGGAAACAATTATTCTTAAAACAAAATATACCATTATTACAATATTCTCTTATTTTTTGTAAAACGTACGTAACATCTCTTTTAATTTGTTTATCTAAATTTTTAGTCCATCCGTATTTGAAAACTGCTATTGGTACAATCACTACTGCCACAACTATTACTAACAGTTGTTCTAGAATCATCTAAAAAATATTAATAATTGATAATAAACATTGTTTAAAAAACGAATTATTTGCCATTTTACGCTTTTACAATGTTCACTGACTAAAAATATGGAATGGATCAAAAAATTATGTTAGTAAGAATATAAAAACAATATTTATCATGTTCAAAAATAATCTAGTGGTTTAGAAGTGAAAGGGCACATAAATTATATTATCAGTAACAGTTGAATCGGAAATATTTTAAAACTTTACCTCATCACCTCCTTCCGTAAGAGTTCTTAAAAATTTATTAAAACTCAAAAATGTTATACGTTAGTAGTCTACGGTTTCGTTGCCACGTTGTTGTGTTTTGCTTAGTTCGTTTGTTAACATTGTTGTTTGAGAAAAAACTGCATCCTGATCCTGCACTTAATTGATGAAAATAAATGAAAACATTCATTCTGAAAAGTTGCGAAAGATATAAAACTTAGTGTTTTATAGACCCCATAATTCAATTAAAATTTTTATTCTTATGACGTCATAATCATTGATTAGTATTATTTTTTTCCTTAAGGGGAAGGGACACAGTTCTTAAAAATTTAAACGTTTAGGTTTAGACGTTTACGCTCTGACTTTTTGAAGGAATATTATCGCAGATATTTGTAGGCGACTTGAAATGTAAGAAAGATTAAGAAGCAAAGTACCTCGCTACAGCGAAATATTTGCGTTTTTATTTTTAAATTAATCGAAATTCCAGTTAAGTATTTTACTAATATTTCCCAATTCTTTAACGGGATGTTGTAACGATAAAAACAAAAGAAGCTCTGTAGGAGATAAACATGCTCTTCATCTTCCAATTAAAGCTCTGAGTAGTAGAGTAATGGGCATTGACCATCAAAATCAATTGCGCGATGTAATTACTCTCTGTACATGCAAGTACACACCGTGTACTTAGTGTAATGCATGTACGAAGAGCGGTTGCGGGGTGTAGATGGTGTACATGCAAGCTTAGTACATTTTCAATTACTCTCGGTACTTGCGGGGGTGTAATTTCTTCAACCCTTTTCGGCGCTCCTTTGATGAAGTATGATCGCCGATAGCGAGACTCAGCCATTGTGGGTGGCCATCTTTTCGAGTACTTGTTCATAAGAGTGCAATGATTGGATAATTCGCCGCCCCTCGGTAGGGGGTGGAGCGCTGTTAAGGCGGTGATTTTGATTAGAATTGTTGTGGGTGGCCATCTTTTCGAGTACTTGTTCATAAGAGTGCGATGATTGGATAATTCGCCGCCCCCGGGAGAGGGTGGAGCGTTGTTAAGGCGGTGATTTTGATTAGAATTGTGATATATTTGATAATGATATGCAAGATGACCGTCTATAATTACAAATTGGCGAAGCCGCCCCTCGTCGCCGTTCGTGTGGATTTAATTAAGTCGGACTCAAGTTGGAACAGGGAATTATGTCCTTTTCTAACCAAATTATCTCTCTCGATGATCGAAAGTGCAGGTGTTGGCTAATTATAAATGCATAGATTGCAACGGGTGGATTTAATTAAGATGACCTCAAGAGCTAAACAAGTCGGATCCTGAAATTACATCTTTTTTAGCCTCTTTATCTCTCTCTAGTTGTTTGAAAGTCCAGGTGTTCCCTAATTATATATGTGCGGGGTGTAAATTACGCCTCACACTTGCGGTAAAATAAACTGAAGCGGCCATTAGTTTCTTTCGAGGCTTCGTGGAGGTGATTTCGGTTGTTCTTAGTGTTATGTGCGATAAAATAAGTTGTGATATAAAAAATTTTATTCAGCGTGCAAAATCGCGCTCCGTTCCATTAAATTTGGATTCCGCGTCTACGTCGATTGCGTTTTGTGGTGGCGGTGTTGAACCGAAAAAATCAATGGATACGTTAAACACAGGAGGACAACAGCAGCAAAACGCTCCGATGGATTCGACTTCATCGTCGTCGTCTTCGTGGTCTTTTGCCACGGAATACGACATAGCCAACGAGTCGCGACTTCTCAATTTCAACAACGCTTCGAACGAGAAGCTGGTGAACGCGACCTGCTATAAGCTAGACTATGACAATGAGGAAAATATATAGAAATCGGGTACAGTACTTATCTGCAACTTACACCGGTAATTAGAATTTGGAACAGCCCAGAGTATAATGGTGTATGCGGTGCAAGTGGTCCGTACAATGTGCATTACAACGATCGAGAAAAAACAATGTCCTGCTAACCATTGACGAATGGAAGACGCTAATGGGGCTTCGCAATCATCTCATGAACGACTTTTTCAGCAACACCGTCGACGAAGAGTTTAGACAGGAGTTTGTAGATGTTAATGACGGACCCCTAGAGTGCATAAGTAAAACTTCTGACATATCTCGCGACGTGAAAATCGTTTACACTACAGAATATCATCCTGATTTAGTTGGTTGGAGCGCCGGTAGTGATAATGGTTTTGTAAACACAATCACTTTAACCCGTGATTATAAAAATTGCGTTCTAAGCAAGTGGGATGTGGATTGCATGTTTGGTTTGAGAGAAATAATTAATTATCGGTTGGAGTTAATGCGATCGCATAACCTGGACGCGTTCTACAACCATGTAATCAAGCGTGTTGCAATCGAGCAGGGAAAGAAGAAAACATCGGATCAGTCCAACTACGACGATGATGGCTGGAGTGTTTATGACGCGTATGAAAAACTGTTAAACATTGAATGTAATATTAATTCGCACAATGTATTATGTTTAATGGAAGTTTTATATCGCCGACCTAGTTTTATTATGTCGTGTGTAGCGGAAAATATGCGCTAGAAACCAACCATCGATGATGCTTTTTATGTATTTCTTTTCATGTATTTTTTTTTTAATATATGCATATTTGTCGAGTAAATAATTTTTAATCAAGCCTGCAAGGCGAAAAAATATTCTATGAGGTCTGTATAAATATATTTGCATGCTAATTGTCAGGCAAAAGGCGTCATGCTGGCATCAAAGAAGGGTAAAAAAAATGAAGTACAAACAAGGAACTGGTGTTATAAACAGTCTAATTAACAGACTTCCTGTAGAATTACACCTGCCCGGGTATTAGTATTGCGGACCGGGCACAAAGCTACAAAAACGGTTGGCCAGGGGCGATGCTGGTATTAACGCTCTAGATTCGCACTGCAAAGCACATGATATCAGCTACAATACAAGACATCGGGCTGATCATTTGCTCCAACAAAAAGCTTGGGAGCGGTTCAAGTCAAAAGACGCAAGCTTGGGCGAAAGAACAACTGCTCTAGCAGTTAGTGCGGCTATGCGTGCTAAGCGGTCATTAGGCATGGGTTTGAATAAATCAAAATCTAGAACCATGAAGCGAAAAATAAAGAAGCGAAAAATAAAGAAGCGAAGAGTGAGAGCATCGTTCAACAAAGTTCGCCGGATGATTAAGAATAATACGAAAACTAATTATGTAAACGGCGGCGGAGGTGGTAACCCTATTTCAATGATTAAAAAGGCCTACGATCAAGCGAAGCTGGCTGTTCGACATTTTGGTGGAAAACGAAATATAGTAATGCCGCGTATCATCCCAATCCCTAAAAGTGGTGGAATATTACCATTTCTAATACCCCTATTTGCCGGGCTTTCTGCAACTGGAGCGCTTGCTGGTGGTGCCGCTGGAATAGCTAGAATAGCCGTTAACGATGCTAAAAACGCAAAGCAGCGTGCTGAAGAAGCTACTCGACATAACCGCACGATGGAAGCTATAGCCCTGGGGAAGAAAGGCAGCGGCATATACTTGAAGCCATACGGAAAACGCGGCTCTGCATTATATCTAAAACCATACACAAAGACCGGTTCTGCGCTATATCTGAAGCCCTATCGAGGTTCAAAAAAATAATAAAGCTTCCCGAAAGAGCGTTAACAGATATCGATTTGCGAAAGTTAGCTAGAAATGCGCCATACTTTGGAGATGTATTTATGCGCGATAATTTACCAAAAAACGGGCCTGTTGTGAACGAATCAGCGATTGTAAACCTGGATAGCGTTCGAGGACCAGGAACGCATTGGGTGTGTTATAAGAAACGAGGATCGAGAGTATGGTATTATGATAGCTTCGGCAATGTAAAACCACCATCTGAATTAATCAAGTACTTTCGGGGATGTGAGATCTACTACAACTACAAAAAGGACCAGGAGTTTGATAGTGTAATTTGTGGGCATTTATGTCTTAAATTTCTACATTCGTAAATGTATAAAAATTTTTGTATAAACAAATAAAATATCTATACACATGTATCATTAATCAGTTACAATGTCGATAACATTCAGTATGGAAGGTATTGGTAATAAGCTTCGCACGATTTTTATCCTCCGATTGAATTAGACGAAAAATACAATCATGTGATTGGTCTGGTCGAATTTTTGGGTGTAATTCTATTCAAAATATTAACGACGGCAACGATAAATTATATACTATATAGATAATGATACTGCTAAAAAATCTGCTAAAGTTCTTCATATCCCGCACGGATCATACGAAATAGATGAACTTAACAATTATTTAACAAAACAACTGGTTGCTGATTATCGTACAAAAAAAAATTAAGCAAAGAAGAGGGGGGGTTGGACGACTCCTCTATATTTAAACTGCGGGCAAACAATAATACTCTGAAATGCGAACTTCAGAGTGTTTATGCGATTGACTTTACACAACCGGAAAATATCGGTCGTATGCTTGGTTTCGATCTCAAAATATTCAGCCATAATATTAGCCATAAATCTACCTTGGATATCCAAATAATAAAACACACCAACATACACGTCGAGTGTAATATTATAAAAGGAGCGTACAGAAACGGGAGAATTGCAAAGACCTTATACGAAGTGGACATTTCAGTATCACCAGGATATCGTTTGGATAAAATACCGAACAGTACCCAATATTTGGAGCTAAACACCCGCATTATAAGCAATGTTAGCATCAGATTAGTCAATCAAAAAGGCGAATCGATAGATTTTGGCGGCGACGAGCCTTTCACTGTAAGATTGGAATTAAAGAAAGAATTACGGGGTTAAAATTTAGCAAAAACACTTTTTCTGTTGTAAACTGTGGCGGTCAGATCTGCGGCGGTAATAAAAAAACACCGATTTCTATAAAAAAACAAATCATTCGCTGGAGGATCCATTAATAAACAAGCCAACAACAACACATCATCACAGATATTTCGTGCATTATCAAGTAAGAAGAAGAAGAAAAATAAGAGCGACAACAATCACTTGACTGTAAGAGAAAAACTTTTCTTAAAATCAATCGGTGTTAAAGTGAAACAATAACAGAAAAGGAAAAAGATGAGCGAACAATTAAATATTTTCGACGATGCTCATTTCGACGATTCAATCGTTAGATCTGATATTCACACGTACTTGCCTTATGGGTCCAATAGTTATGAACCATCAGACGAAATCAGAATTGCAATTCAATGCCAGGATTTGATTACGGCCACCCACGATAGTTTTCTATACATCGAGGGTTATATTACGCGAAGACAAGCAGACGCTGCAAAAACGTGTAATTTAACAAACAATTTTGCCTGTTTCTTGTTTGAAGAGATTCGATATGAATTGGGTGGACATCGCGTGGATGTTAGCAGAAATCTGGGTATCGGGTCGGCAATGAAGGGCTATGCATCGTATGGCGCCGCAGACAAGAAAGCGCTGGCCCACATTGGATGGTCTCCATTGAATGAGAACACTCTACAAGTGCAATTCAGCGCAAACGATGCTGATTTGGCCAAAAAATTCGGGGTTTGCCTGCCTCTGAAGCACATATTCGGATTTGCCGAACATTATAGACAGGTTATCGTGAATATGAAGCAGGAGCTTGTTTTGATCAGATCGAGAACCGATTTGGATTGTTATTATGGGGAGGCTGATGCGTCCATAACGCTTTCGAAAATTCAATGGAAAGTGCCGCACACGTGTACGATGATCACGTTAGCCCCACAATTAACATGCAGGTTTTTAAAGAAATGTGTGGCGAGTGCTGGTCTACGCCGCATGGTTTTCTAATGATTAACAAAGATACTGTTGATATAAACGGCGGACGTTATCGAAAGGGTTTCAGATTTATCTCATCCTGCTGGAAAAGGATAACAACATTTGCGTTATCTCGAATCAGTTGTTTGGGTATCTTGCTATACGTTTGTCCCAAATAAAAACAGTCTATCGAGTTATGACGTCCCATGCTGAAGTATGCTCTAATATTATCCTGCTTCTCTAGCGCGATATCGTCCAAAATAAATACAGAGTCAGGTTTTGCGTCGTTAGGAGGCATAATATTTTCATTATCACTGAACGTATAATAGCCTATTTCAGGCATCGCAGTTAAAATCTCATACAACAGCTTGTATTTATCTTGGTTTAACGATTTGTAGTAGACGTAAACGTTTTTAAATTTCAGACCGTTTGCTTCAGTTAAAAGACTGAACATTGCATTAGTTTTTCCCGAATTTCATGGTCCCGCAATGATGGCTCTTACTGTATTCGGTAGTAAGACACCATGTTTACTCGGTTTGTCGCCGCTATTGCATAACATCATTAATTCATTATTATGCACTGGTAATCTATACTTTTGAGTCACAATTTTCATTTTTCTCAATTCGACCTTATCGACTGGGTTATTTAAATCATACTAAAGATATTTTAGAAGTACATGCATTTTATTTATTTATCAAAAAATTACATCGTGTGTATATGAATATTTTTGTCTTCATTTTCGTTTTCTCTTGTATATCGATCGTATTACATTCTTTTGACTTCGCCAGTTATCGGGTTGTATTGGATAAGGGCGCACCCTCCGACAATATTGCATTCATTTCGATCGTAATAGTCTCGTTGAAAGTTAATGTAATTCATAAGCAAAATGTGTGTCTAACGACATCTCGTGTAAAAGCATTGACACGTATGATTAGTAATGTAATTCCTATACGCCAATGCATACTTGTTTGTGCCAAAATCCAAACTTATGGATTCATACGGATATCTCTCAGAATTAATATGCAATCTAATATCTGTAATATTGCCACTGTCAAAAACGCTCGCTTTACCATTTTTTGAACGTCTCCTTTGGTTTTTCTGAAAAGCCACAATAACCCATCGGGGTTTCTCTAATTGTGAAGACGTCTTTATCGGCCATGTATCAGTTTTAACCTGCTTTAAAGCAGGATATTCGTATAATTCCCATTGACGAAACGGCATGGTGATTACAGGGTTTCTATTAATCTAGTCGAACAGTTTCAGCTTTGCTCTATCGCTGAGCGTTAAGTACGGCACTTTCCATTGAATTTTCGAAAGCGTTATGGACGCATCAGCCTCCCCATAATAACAATCCAAATCGGTTCTCGATCTGATCAAAACAAGCTCCTGCTTCATATTCACGATAACCTGTCTATAATGTTCGGCAAATCCGAATATGTGCTTCAGAGGCAGGCAAACCCCGAATTTTTTGGACAAATCAGCATCGTTTGCGCTGAATTGCACTTGTAGAATGTTCTCATTCAATTGAGACCATCCAATGTGGGCCAGCGCTTTCTTGTCTGCCGACCCGATACCCAGATTTCTGCTAACGTCCACGCGATGTCCGCCCAATTCATATCGAATCTCTTCAAACAAGAAACAGGCAAAATTGTTTGTTAAATTACACGTTTTTGCAGCGTCTGCTTGTCTTCGCGTAATATAACCCTCGATGTATAAAAAACTATCGTTGGTGGCCGTAATCAAATCCTGGCTTTGAATTGCAATTCTGATTTCGTCTGATGGTTCATAACTATTGGACCCATAAGGCAAGTACGTGTGAATATCAGATCTAACGATTGAATCGTCGAAATGAGCATCGTCGAAAATATTTAATTGTTCGCTCATCTTTTTCCTTTTTCTGTTATTGTTTCACTTTAACACCGATTGATTTTAAGAAAAGTTTTTCTCTTACAGTCAAGTGATTGTTGTCGCTCTTATTTATCTTCTTCTTCTTACTCGATAATGCACGAAATATCTGTGATGATGTGTTGTTGTTGGATTGTTTATTAATGGATCCTCCAGCGAATGATTTGTTTTTTTTATAGAAATCGGTGTTTTTTTATTACCGCCGCAGATCTGACCGCCACAGTTTACAACAGAAAAAGTGTTTTTGCTAAATTTTAACCCCATAATTCTTTCTTTAATTCCAATCTTACAGTGAAAGGCTCGTCGCCGCCAAAATCTATCGATTCGCCTTTTTGATTGACTAATCTGATGCTAACATTGCTTATAATGCGGGTGTTTAGCTCCAAATATTGGGTACTGTTCGGTATTTTATCCAAACGATATCCTGGTGATACTGAAATGTCCACTTCGTATAAGGTCTTTGCAATTCTCCCGTTTCTGTACGCTCCTTTTATAATATTACACTCGACGTGTATGTTGGTGTGTTTTATTATTTGGATATCCAAGGTAGATTTATGGCTAATATTATGGCTGAATATTTTGAGATCGAAACCAAGCATACGACCGATATTTTCCGGTTGTGTAAAGTCAATCGCATAAACACTCTGAAGTTCGCATTTCAGAGTATTATTGTTTGCCCGCAGTTTAAATATAGAGGAGTCGTCCAACCCCCCCTCTTCTTTGCTTAATTTTTTTTGTACGATAATCAGCAACCAGTTGTTTTGTTAAATAATTGTTAAGTTCATCTATTTCGTATGATCCGTGCGGGATATGAAGAACTTTAGCAGATTTTTTAGCAGTATCATTATCTATATAGTATATAATTTATCGTTGCCGTCGTTAATATTTTGAATAGAATTACACCCAAAAAATTCGACCAGACCAATCACATGATTGTATTTTTCGTCTAATTCAATCGGAGGATAAAAATCGTGCGAAGCTTATTACCAACACCTTCCATACTGAATGTTATCGACATTGTAACTGATTAATGATACATGTGTATAGATATTTTATTTGTTTATACAAAAATTTTTATACATTTACGAATGTAGAAATTTAAGACATAAATGCCCACAAATTACACTATCAAACTCCTGGTCCTTTTTGTAGTTGTAGTAGATCTCACATCCCCGAAAGTACTTGATTAATTCAGATGGTGGTTTTACATTGCCGAAGCTATCATAATACCATACTCTCGATCCTCGTTTCTTATAACACACCCAATGCGTTCCTGGTCCTCGAACGCTATCCAGGTTTACAATCGCTGATTCGTTCACAACAGGCCCGTTTTTGGTAAATTATCGCGCATAAATACATCTCCAAAGTATGGCGCATTTCTAGCTAACTTTCGCAAATCGATATCTGTTAACGCTCTTTCGGGAAGCTTTATTATTTTTTTGAACCTCGATAGGGCTTCAGATATAGCGCAGAACCGGTCTTTGTGTATGGTTTTAGATATAATGCAGAGCCGCGTTTTCCGTATGGCTTCAAGTATATGCCGCTGCCTTTCTTCCCCAGGGCTATAGCTTCCATCGTGCGGTTATGTCGAGTAGGTTCTTCAGCACGCTGCTTTGCGTTTTAGCATCGTTAACGGCTATTCTAGCTATTCCAGCGGCACCACCAGCAAGCGCTCCAGTTGCAGAAAGCCCGGCAAATTGGGGTATTAGAAATGGTATTATTCCACCACTTTTAGGGATTGGGATGATACGCGGCATTACTATATTTCGTTTTCCACCAAAATGTCGAACAGCCAGCTTCGCTTGATCGTAGGCCTTTTTAATCATTGAAATAGGGTTACCACCTCCGCCGCCGTTTACATAATTAGTTTTCGTATTATTCTTAATCATCCGGCGAACTTTGTTGAACGATGCTCTCACTCTTCGCTAGTTTTTGATTTATTCAAACCCATGCCTAATGACCGCTTAGCACGCATAGCCGCACTAACTGCTAGAGCAGTTGTTCTTTCGCCCAAGCTTGCGTCTTTTGACTTGAACCGCTCCCAAGCTTTTTGTTGGAGCAAATGATCAGCCCGATGTCTTGCAGCTAAATCGTTACGGCTGGTATTGTAGCTGATATCATGTGCTTTGCAGTGCGAATCTAGAGCGTTAATACCAGCATCGCCCCTGGCCAACCGTTTTTGTAGCTTTGTGCCCGGTCCGCAATACTGATACCCGGGCAGGTGTAATTCTACAGGAAGTCTGTTAATTAGACTGTTTATAACACCAGTAGCTTGTTTCATTTTGTTTATTCTAGGTTTACGTATTATTTGTCTATTTAAATCTGAAGGGTCTAAGCAAAGGCGAATTTGACCATTAGGTTTTTCAACAATAACTATTCTATTTATGCTAGCTCGCGGATCTAATTCGTCTACTTTAATTATTGCATTCCTACTAACTAACCTGTCTAGTTCACTTTGTAATGAATTTTTATAGCTATTGGAACTTTTGTTGGTGGATGACACACCTGCTCAAATTTGTTCACAGTAGTTATACTATATTTACCGGAAAACTCCCGTATTCATTAAATATTTCAAAATTTTGTTTAATGAATTCATCTTTTAAATTTGATTTTGTCGTATTCACATTGTGTACTCTCTTTACTAAGTTTAACTTCAAGCATGCTTTTCCACTTAACAAAATTTTATCTGCATTTTCTACTAACATAAAATTTTCATAAAATTCATAATTCTTGTTCTTACAATGTAAATAGACAACTCCTACTGGTTTATATTTTGAACCCTCAAACGCTTTTAATACAAAATTAGTCTCCCTAATTTTAAATTGCTGGTTGACTTGTTTGAAAATTTTGTAGGCATTATGCTAACATCAGCACCAGTATCAATTTTAACTTTAAATTTTTACCTTCAATAATTATTATTTCATCCCACAAATTGTGGTTTAGTTTACATTTTACTTCAGATGAGTTACAAACATGTTCAATATCAATGCTACTCACAAAAAAATCGTTTTCTTCGTTCTCATCTTGTGAATCACAATTTAAATATTTTACATTTCTTACCTTACATGCTACAGCAAAGTGATTTTCGATACCGCATTTTGTACATTTTTGGCGAAAGACTGGACATTCCCTCAATCCGTGAATTTTGTGACATCTCCTACAACTAAATTTATAATTAGATTTAATGTTCCTATTTTGCACATTTTCATGGTTGCTTGCATTTCTTGAACCGTGATTCTTTATTACGTTTTTCTTGAAGTTGCTCTTGACTACATTTATTGTGGATTGGCATTCTTGTTGAAACTGTTCATTTTGGGTTTTGCTTTGTTCGCTTGTTCTGCAAAACATTATTGCTTTATCCAAAGTTAATTTGTCGATTCGTAGCAAAGCTTCTCTTGTTGTCGAGTCTCTTATTCCCATTACAATTTTGTCACGTAATGCTTTATCTTCTGCAGATTGGGTTGCATCTATTACATTATAATTACATGATTTTACAAGATGTCTACACTCGGTTAAAAAATGTTCAAAAGCTTCTCCCTCCTTTTGGTTACGTTTTAAAAATTATATCTTTCGAAGCATTCATTTACACGAGGATTCACATATTTTGTGATTTCTTCAATCATAAACTCATATTTATCAGTCTGCTCTTGCGGAATAACAAATGTTGACATTATTCGTGCAGAATCTGTACCAATAATATTTCTCAGAATTGACAATTTTACTTTATCGTGGGATTCGTGCTGACCTGTTGCTATTAAATAGTCCTCGAAAGTTGTTCTCCAAAATTTCCATTCATTGGCAGCTGTTGTTCCTTGCAGATCGAAGTCTGGTGGAAGTTTTACTTGCCCAGTAGATAAAGCCATTATAAATTTTTTCTCGTGGTATTTGTGGGGTTATGTCACTTCTTCATAGATTTAAAATTTAATATTTGTCAAAATTTTTAGATTTTATTAATCCTCGACTGCGCCATGTTTGATTGTATATATTTATATATTTGTTAAATAACATAGATTGTAAAATACATCGTTAACTAAATAATACATTCTGATAGCTTACACCTAGGCGTACATCTTGTATCTTAGTGGCGGTGTCTCTATACACGCTATACTCAAACACATACGGTACATGCATGTGAAGAATTTAAAAACTTCCCATCGAAAAAAGGATTGATGAATCCAAATTGTAGGCAATGTGGTAGAAAGCATAATACTCTGCTACATTTGCAAATCCAAAACACTGAAAATTCTCAGCAGTCCAATGTATGTCACGATTCTCCACCATCAACAAGCAAAACTATTGTCAATCATGTTCTTAATCACAGTCAACAAGTTATGCTTCCTACGGCAGCCGTAAAGTTACATGATAAACTTGGAAAGTATCATATTTGTAGAGTGCTTTTAGATAGTGGTAGTCAATCGCACTTCATATCAGAAGAAGTTTGCGGTATGTTAGGATTAGAAAAATCACAGCTTAGTTTAAGCGTTAAAGGGATAAACGGTTTGATTACAAATATAAGTCAGAAGGTAGATGTTAAGGTTCGGTCAGCTCATGACAACAGTTATGAAACAAATTTGTCATGATAGTGATACCAAAAATAACAGGTAACATTCCTGGTGCTTCACTTGAATGGGCAAAACTATCTATACCACCTAACATAAAATTGGCTGATAGCAAATGTAATCAATCCCAAAAAATAGATATACTACTAGGAGCACCAATATTTTTTGACTTTATGTGCATTGGTCAAATTAAATTAAATTGTGGACTTACGTTGCAAAAAACAAAATTTGGATGGGTAGTGGCGGGTTCATTTAATTGGAACGTCAACAACAATAACACCCACTGTAACGTAAGCGGCGTTAAGAATTGTATTATATAAAATCAAATGGCCGCTTTAAAGCACTTACAAATTCCAAGACACGCGTTAATTGAAAATTTATGGTTTTTCCGATATCTCTAACACGGCTTATGAAGCGTGTGTTTTTCTCAGGAGCGAAAACTCTCAAGGTGATGTTCGAGTAAACATAATGTGCTTAAAGTCTAAGGTGGCTACATTAAAAACCATATCAATCCCAAGGCTAGAGCTTTCTGCTGCACTATTGCTTAGTAGACTTATGTTCAAGGTCATAAAGTCAATAAAGCCAGATTTTAATCAAATTTTTTGTTGGTTTGACTATACAGTAGTTCTTGCGTGGATCAAAGCTTCCCCAAGATCTTTGAAACCTTTTTTATCTAATCGGATCAGCGAAATACAAGACTTAACTTTTGGTTTTAACTGGCGACATGTCAGTTTAGCAGACAACCCGGCAGATCTAATATCGCGGGGTGTCATGCCCAAGCAATGAAGTCCTTTATGGTGGCACGGTCCATCATTACTATCTGAAAAGAACAAAAAACTAGCCAAAAGCTTCTTCAAATATTCCGAATGATACCTTGTTCGAAAGTCAGCTTCGTGCACGCAAAGTTACGTGTATTCTAGCAATACAAAAACCATTTTATTTGTTCGAGCGTTTTACCTCTCTAACCAAGTTGCAAAGAACGGTGGACTTATTGCTTAAAATTCATACGTAATTTTCGAAAACTCTGTATCCAACGAATCTGAGATCATTTAGAATTAAACGAATGAAACGATGCATTACTTATTTTAATACGAATTGCACAAAAAGAAACCTTTAAGGCAGAATTAAGAGATTTAAAAACTGATAGAGAAATTTCCTCTAAAAGCAAGCTGCTTTCATTAAATCCGTTTATTGACCCATTGGGTCTTGTTAAGGCGGGAAAAAGGCTGTGTAATTCGATTTTATCATGATAAAAATTTCTTTTGATATTACCTCCAAAACACCCATTAACAACTTTAATCGTTCGGTACGAGTATCTGAGAATGCTACATGCAGGACCTCAAACGTTGTTAGCGTCTCTCAGAGAGAGATTTCGACCAATATCAGGCAGAAATATTTGCAGAAGCACGGTGCATAAATGTGTCACATGCTTTCGAATTAAACCCAAAACTTATGAGCAATTAATGGGTGCGCTTCCGATCGAACGCGTACAATTGTCACCCCCTTTTCACGTTACTAACGTTGATTATTGTGGTCCCATTGCTATAAAAAACGGAAAAGGTCGGGGGAGTAAATTAATTAAAGCATATATTTGTTTGTTTGTTTGCGTCACCACTAAGGCTATACACATAGAAGTAGTAGGTGACCTAACCACGGAATCCTTCTTGGTCTCCAAAAAGAGATTTGTATCGAGGCGTGGCAAACCTACAAAGATTTTATCTGATAATACCACGAATTTTGTGGGACAAGACGCAGAACTAAAAAGATTTCTGTATAGTCTTAAGGCTAACCCAAATAAGGGTACTCCCTATCTAAAGATGGAATCTCGTGGAAATTCATTCCACCTAGAACACCGCATTTTGGCGGGCTTCACGAAACTGGCGTCAAAAGTGGCAAATTCCACCTCAAAAGAATTTTTGGTCAGGCAAATTTAACATTTAAGGAAATAAACACCAACGTGATTCATATAGAGGCTGTACTAAATTCCCGTCCTCTATCCCCTTTATCCTCTGATCCTAGTGACTGAAACCCTCTAACTCCTGCCCATTTCTTGATCGGAAGAAGCTTAACCGCTGTGTCAGAACACAATTTATTAGATGTTTCCCAGTCGAGACTGTCGCGCTTTCAAAGGGCGCAGCAACTAGCTCAACATATTTGGAAGCGCTGGTCGCAAGAGTAGGTGTGCGTATTACAGCGTCGAGTAAAATGGCAACGACCTCAGAATATTAGTTCAATACAAATTGGTGCTTTGGTTCTAATAAAAGATCCGGCAGCTCCACCGTTAAAATTGATCTTAGGACGAATTATAGAGCTCCACCCGGGTCCTGATGGAAAGGTGCGCGTAGTGACTGTACGTACAAGTTATAAACACGGGGTATCAAATTTGTGTTTTTTTTCTGTGGAAGATTAAAAAAAAACTTATTATGTTTTTTTTTAATCGTCTTTATATGTATTTTGCGTTTGCAATATGTATTGCTTGTATTTCTATTATTTGTACTTTTAGAAATTTTCATGTTTGTTATAGTTATGTTATTTTGTAATTCGTATGTCTTCTTAAAAGGCTC
Source organism: Abscondita cerata (assembly GCA_030710515.1). NCBI lineage: Eukaryota > Metazoa > Arthropoda > Insecta > Coleoptera > Lampyridae > Abscondita > Abscondita cerata. The sequence goes on from JALBCR010002259.1 coordinate 998,937, forward strand.
TCTTTTAAGGTGGGGGCTATGTTAAATACTTAAGCATTTTTGTGTAGTTTCCATCCTCTGCAGGTAGTGGGGTACAAAGCTTGCCGCCAGAAACGAGGACTTTGGAAAAGTGTTTTATTTAACAGAAATATTATAAGAACCGTTATTTGCAATTGCTTAAACTTTTCTAAAATAAAAAATAATTGTTAGTATTAAAATTAGTTAATAAGAAGAAAACTCTATACGAAGTATTTTGTCTCTTTTTGTCAGAAGTGGTATTACTGGATTATATAGAGTGGTTCTGATATATGTATTTGGAATTTTACGAAACTTACATTAACTGCAACAGAAGCTTAAAAAAATAGTATAATAAAAAATTACGAATCGTAATTACTGTATTGTATGCAAAGTGTTACTAAAATGTCTATAGCATAATTACATTCTGATGTTGCCTGTTATAATATTGTTATGTATTTCGTTTGTTAGAAGAACGTATTTTTTTGTGTAGGGATCGTAAAAATAAATGGGATCCTTAACAACGTTGATATTAAATCCTTCTCGACGTAAATTAAATTTTTGAAGTTTGAATGTGGATGTCATAGGTACGGAAGAGATAATTCTTACAAAAATTGGTATAGCGTATGATGCAATTTTTTGCTGAAATTGACTAAGAAGAAAATCCATACTCAAATTACCACCGACATCGACCAAAGTAACCATACCAGCTCTTCCTTCAGTTCCAGGTACCTAAACCACACTTTTAAATTAAAACATCTTACGATAAAATTTTATACCTGAACCCCATACACCACAGCATCGTTTAAGCCAATTATTTTGCTGATAATTGATTCTATTTCGGTCGTAGACACATTTTCTCCTTTCCACCTGAATGTATCACCCAGTCTATCTACAAAGTAATAATAACCTTCTTGGTCAAAAGATAAAATATCGCCCGAATTAAAATACGCATCGCCTTTCCTAAATACATCTCGTAAAACCTTTTTCAAAGTTTCTTGCTTGTCAGTGTAACCTTGAAAACTCAACAAGCTTCTGTCTTTATGACCTAATTTCCCTATACCTAAACCGGGTTCGTTTTCTTGGCACTGTATACAAAATCCATTGCTATTTCTAATTGGTTCCCCTGTTTCTTCACAAACTCTTATAAATGTAAATGGAAGAAATTTCCTGAGGTAGCTAGGGAAATATCCGGTATTACCTATGGTGTTGTCAACGTTATCTAAAATTTTTTAAATAATTATTAACTCATACAAACGTAGCTTATTACATAAACCAAAAGTTCCTTCGGTAGATGCATAAAATTCAAACACTCGCTTAACATTATATTTTTCAACAAACTGCTTCCACACTAAAGGCTTTAAGCCGTTTCCATAGATTACATCTAAAGAATGGTTAACATTTTCATTATCGGGTGCCATCAAAACGTATCTTAACATTTCCCCGATATACTGAGCAGCCTAAAAATTAATGTTATCCAAAAATATTTTTTGAAGTCATTTACTTACGTTACAATTATATCTTTTGCAGTCTTTCCAATAATTTGAAGCAGAAAACTTTTTTCGAAGTGCAACTGTAAATCCAGATAACACCATCTGTCCAATTCCTAATGCAACACCGCTTCCGTGATATAAAGGCATTGGACAATAAATGATTAAATTATCGATTCCTTTAAAAATTAATTTTCCAGTACAAAGAAATAAGCTATATCTACAACAACATAAAACTTAGAAACATTGTTTCAAATCACATTTTATATTACCGTAAGTGACTGATTATTGCTGCTTTTGGTAAACCTGTGGTACCAGAGGTATTAATGTAAAGTAACGGATCTGATGTTACTATTCTGTAATTATGTGTTAAGGGTTGTTTAGGATCAATTACACTTAGCTCTTTACTTAGAATTATACTGTTTAAAGAAATCGAAGTAGGCTCGTTAAATCTATTGTAGAGATACTCTTTTAAAGGTATTTCTGACGTAATACTATTTACTTCTAAAAAATAGCCAAAGTCATTATTATTGATAAATGAATATCAATTTATGCAAATTTATTATCAAAAATGTTGAACATCTGTATCCACGAAAGTGGGTATAATATTTGTGTTGAAATTAACTTACTTTCTTGAAAAGATGATCCGAAAATTATTGCTTTACAATTAACGATTTTGATTGAATGTTTTAACGATTCAATTCCTAGATTAGTGTTAAGAAGAGATGTTACAATCCCAATTTTGGACAAACCCATCCACAATGAAACGTGATCAGGGCAATTATCTAAAAGCAATGCGACACAATCCCCTTGTTTATATCCTTGTTGTTCAAAATATATTGCCACTTTATTTGAAAGCTCGTTAACCTTTGAAAGATGAATAAAATGTGCGCATACAATTATTAATGTCTACCTTTGCAAAATTCCAAATTTCGTCCTCAAATAAAATTGCAGCTTTGTTTGGGTGACGATTGACCACAAACTCAAATCTTTGATGAACTAGACGATTTTCTCTTAAAACTTTTATCATAATAAAAATAGTTTCTATGAAAGACGTAATTACTCTTAAAATAAAATACACATAATTACAATATTCTAATGTTTTTTTAAACTTACGTCACATCCCTTTTAATTTTTTTATTCAAATTCTTAATCCAACCGTACTTGAAAATTGCTATTGGTACAATCACTACAGCCACAACCACCACCAACAAATTTTCCAGAAACATCTAAAACAATATTAACAATTTATAATAAACATTAAATGTTTAAAAAACAAATTACTTACCATTTTTTTATGCTTTTAACAACATTCATTGACTGAAATTATTGAATAGATCTAATAATTATGTTTGTAAGATTATAAGAACAACATTTATTATCTATCAAAATGCTCTGATGGTTTAGAGGTGAAAGGTTGTATATACGTGCATTTTATCAGTAACTATTATTTAGAATTGAATCGGAAATATTTAATTTTGAAACGATTAAGATATTTATTTGATTAGTAACGATTTTATTCATAATATTATTACCAATTACTTTAAATGCAACAAAAGCGTTTAATTTTTTTGATATACAAAAATATAACTATTGTATGAAATATGTATTAGTACCAAAATAATCAGTCCTGCTAATAATTGTCTTGTAAATAGAGATTCTCAGATAGAACTTTCATGAACTCATTTGTCGTTTGAAATGTATGAAAGTTTTTGGGTGTATTTTTGAAGATTTTTTGTATGTATATATTATTTCATTATAACTTGAAAGAAATTCAAACTCCTTCGATTGTTCCCACCCACAACCCAAATGTGCCCAAACGCTCCTCACCTCTAATTAGATCTCGCTCGAAAGTGTGGACACACAATTCCCCAAATGCAAAATTGAAATTCTCTACACAAATTTAAAGTTCCCTGCTAAAAAGTTGTCTAAAACCTATACATCCTTTTATTTGATTCTCTCTGTCGTATATCCAAGGTAGGCGTATTTTCTTGCTAATTATATTTCTAGTTCCATAACTTTTAACTGTTTTTAGGTACAAAGTTTGCAATATGAGGTTAGAGTAGGGAATTTTGAACATATGGCTTATTCAAACAACTTCTAAATATGCACCCTAGACAAGTACAGTATAAATGATCTAGTAAAAAGCTTGTACAGATTATTTAGGCAACTGATATTTAATAAGCCAATAATTTTGGACATGTCTATGTTATGAATCATAATAGTTTGGAAATTTGTTGGTATTAGAGAATTGTCTAACAGTGTCCTTATTTATAAAACGGATAAAATATGGATACTTTCTACAAACCGGGTAAAGGGTTTAGGTTCACTTTGAAGGAGCGAAGAAGCCTTGATTCATTCTCACCTCTTAATGTTGGTGGGAACCATTCCAAACTTTAATAGGTAATCCCAAACAAAATTATTCCAAATCTCATTTATTTTCCAATCCGGCATAAAAAATAAATTATCAAAACGCCCTTACAACGCAAGCGAGGTTAAAACATTTCAAACATGTAACAATCGGTTTTAAGAATCAAACAAAAATGATATGGTTTCTTGTATATCAGATAATAATATTATACCTTCTCATTTTTTAATAAACAACTTATCAATTTTTTTGATTTTGTATTTTTAAAATTGTTTACTTTCTCTTTCGAAAGCCTTGTTATTCGAGGTCGTGAAGAAGTATGTTTGCTTTGTTTTTTTGTATTCATTCATAGAAAAGAGTTAGTAGTTTGTTGATCTATTGTGTGCCAAATTTAAGGTTTTTATTTGTTTTTTGTTTCGTTAGTTGATCTGCAGAAACAGAAATTAGAAGAAAACTACTGAGACTGCATCCCACAATTTCGGTATTGTGGCATTGATTGAAAAAATAATTGGTTTTAAAAATCAACAAAAATAAAATAGTTCATTGTGTATCGGATTTTTTATAATAACCGATTGCTTTACAAAATTAAAGAAATCAACAACGTTCTAATCTTTTAATGATAACTTACCCATTTTTGCTACAAGAATACCCGAGAATATTTTATTAAAGATTCATAAGTAATTCCTATTATATGATTAGGGTAACTAGACCAATATACTATGTGTTTATAGTAGTATTTATTATTTATATACTTGTATTATTATTTTTTTATTTCTTATCTATAGTGATAAATAAATATATGATGTATACAATTTTAAAAGATTTATAATCAAACTCATAATTAATAAACAACTTTATTCTATTTCATATTTATAGATTGATGACCCATCTGTACACCCTAACTCCTAAAAGAAGGAGCTATAACTAACTGGGAAACCACCACTAATATAATTACTGGAAGTCCACTGTTAAGGTGATCAATCTACTTCTACTGTATTATTTTTAATTAAAAAATTAAGTGTAGATAATATGTATTCATTTATTAAAATTGTACAATCTGTACTCTAATGAAATCCATTGTGAAAGAAATTTAGAATAAATAAAATTGACATTATGTTAACAGCAAATGTTCCATTTTTGCGTTCTAAATTTGTATCTTAATATACAAATTTAGAACCAATAAAAATGCAACGTTGCATTTTTCAAATTTGACACTCTTCGACATGGTATTACCCTGAATGGACGGGATCCGATAGATTTTAATTCTACCATTGTCAACTTAGGGTGAAGGTGAGTATAAATAATATGACGCAATATTTTTCATATAATGGCATGTTCGTCAAATACCAAACATGGGACTTGGCATTGTAAAATCTTTTCCAGTTACAATCATGATATTTTAAACAACCTCATAAAACAATGTAATGGTTTTTGCTGCCCTCCTTAATTAGTTTATTATAGTTCCATAATTTTTGTCTTCTGGTGTATTCTATTAGTATTATTAATACTATTATTAGAATTTTCTTTACTTTAGGAAGTAGATTTTAACTGCACTATCACTCTTGGTCTGAGTTGATCATTCCCAACCGATATCGTGACCATTAAGATATCGCGAGTAACATGTGACAAAAAGATCTACTTTCTCCTAAAAAAATGTATGAGCCGACGTTATTCTGAACTGATTGGAAACTTCTTTTTATTAATTTTTTTTTAGTTATTTTCTTGACTATGTTCAGCCTTCTAGATTCCTAGTAATAGTGTGTGTCTTATATCTATTTTGAAAGAAATTTTATTAATATTTGACATGTAATTGGTTTTTAATTTATTAATTTACCAAACTTTGATGTTTAACTAGAAACGAAAAATTGTTTAGGTTCTAAACCTATGCCTTGACAAAGACTGGACTGATCCTGTCGAAACGTTAGCTGAATACAAACTTATGGTGTTTACCCTAAAACCCCCTACACTCTTCTAGAATGCTCAACATAGTTAAGAAAATAACTAAAAGAAAGTTATTCTGAACGATGTTTCATCTGAATAACGTTCTTATCACATCTCAAGTAAAAATGCAACTGAGGTCCAACTTCATAAGTTCTATGATGCCTTAATGTTAGATCTATTAAAAAACTAGGTTAAATTCAGTCAAGTCTCTTACTGGACTTGGAATCTTAGACAGTAGTATTTAATTTTTCAATGTGAATTAGTTGGGAAGGGTGATAACCTTTTGCCTTTAGTTTTGCAGAAACTTTAATAAAGATCGTAATGGAGGTTCGCTTAATCATTATTTTCAAATGCAAACGTTTGTGGATGAAATGAAAAATTACAAACCAATTAACTTTTGAAACGATTATTAGAACCTTTTAGCTTAAATACATATACATGATAGTATCATGTTTTCCACTATCAATAAAAAACATGGTATTTCAATTTCTGAGAGACAGAAACTTATTGTCATCGATAAATGTTTCACGCCAACTCTCAAATACCACTATCTCATCTATGGAATTTTATGGATAAGGCACTGAATGACATTTTACCTCCGCTCATATTTTCTACTTTTGGAGGGATTTTTTAAGAGGTTAGACTTAAATCAGTTAAATACTACTTTAACCTTTACTACAACTTGTCTTTTATTAATTGACTCAATTAGTGCCAATAACTAACATTTATACATTTTTATATCTCAACTACATGTAATCGCTAAGATTTTTTAAAGATTTTTGTATCTGTAATTTAATAATCGTTATCATTTAAAAATACTAGATAAATTTATTTACTTCTAGGTGACGTCACACTTGTTTCATTTGAAGTGATTTCCGTAATACCCAGCGAACACTGTCACGTTCAGCGAAAAAATCGTTTAAATCCTGTGAATATGTTACTGTTACATGTTGCAGTAACATGTTACAGTGAATACGCAGATTGTCAGTTATGGTGTGAAACCTAAACAATTCTTCCTCGACCCAGTTAGCAATATAAAAATTATTATCAAAAATTTATTACAGGTTCCAAAATTGAAAACTTATAATAAGGAGGTAAATTACAAAATTTATTAAGACAATATCTTCCCTACACACTTTTATTGCAATAAGGACTGAGGGCGAAAAAATATTAACATTGAAAAACTTGTATAACTTTTAAATAGCTAAATAAACTTAAAGTTTAGTTTTGGATAGGTTATTTATTATATAAAAATTAAGAAAAAACCAAAAATCAATCAGACTTATCGTCGTAAAAATTTTGAGCTTGTCGGGAATGGTCTCTATCATGGCTTCAAGCTTCTTTTCACCAAAGCCCAGTACCGCTCGATTGGGCGAAGCTCAGGGCAATTTGGTGGGTTAGCCTCCGGGGTACAAAATCGACATGATTCTCTTCGTACCATTTTTTTGTCTGCTTACCGTAATGGCACGAAGTTAAATCCGGCCAAAAAATGTGGATACCTTATGTTTACCCAGAAAAGGCCGCAATCTTTTTTGGAGACACTCCTCGTGTAAATATTGGAGTTAATTGTTCGATTTGTTATGAAAGATTGGCTTCTTTCACCGCAGCTACAAATCGCCTGCCAAACGAGATATTTTTTTGGAAACTTGGACTTTATTTTAGTTCTAAACTTCTTAGGAACATTTTCTTGTCCACAGGAAACGTAAAACTCCTGACCAGGTAGTTGAGAAAAATCGGCGAGGACGTAAGTCTCATCGTCCATCACGCAACATTGACGTTTTGGAAAAATCTGCTCTCAACTTTCTGGCTCGTTTCTTGGCTTCAATATTTTTCTCCGCATTACGATCTGGAGTTGTTTGAACTTTGTAGGACTTAAATCTACTCTTTTTTTATTTTTCGAATTGTCTTTTGCGACAAGTCGACTTTTGCAGCTAATTTCCGGTTCGATAACAGCGGATTCTTAACCATCGCAGATATTGCCTTTTGCATCTTTTTTTATGAATGAAACCCTTTAGTCGTGCACTTCCTGGTTTCCGTGTTATGCTAAAGTCTTCCTTGTACCGCTTGATGACTTTTGCTGCCACTTGCCTGTAAACTTTTGCCTCCTTTGCAATGCGAACAACTGACCATTGTGGATTCTCAACAAATTTTTTAATGATTAATTTATGTACTTCCACTACTTGTGCCATTGTGAACACAATTTGACTCAAATAAAAATAAAAATTTGACGACATATTCTGACAACTATTTCAAAACCTACTATATCCAAATTTTGTAAAAAAATTATATGGTATAAAAGTTATGCAAGTTTTTCAATGTTAATGTTTTTTCGCTCTCAGTCCTTAATAACAATAATTTAGATCAAAACGTATTTGACCGGTACGATTTTCGATAACCAAATTTCGATAACTACTAAAGAAACAGAAAATTTTTCCCTTATTTTATGCAAGTGGCATGATAATAATATCATGGTCATCGCATCAAATGCATTGTCAGTTTTACCCCGAAATAAGGCAAAAAGGTTTTTCAGGATCCCAAAAAATATGTTTACTTTCTTACTCAAGGCATATACAGGGTGAGTTTTTAAAGCGAGATAGCTTGATTACTCCTATGTTTATAAAGTATCAATTTTGGTATAGCATATGTATTATAAAAAATGAAATGGTGGATACGATTTAATAATAATATACAGAACGTGCAAAATTAAAAAATCACAGCAGCGTAATCTTTCCACATACATGGGTGTTTTTATGATAACAACTTACTTTCAAGTATTGTCTAATGTACCAAATCTCAATTTGATGTAATAAAAGGCAAGTTTTAATGACTTCTTAAAGAAAAGGGCTTAACTAAATGTAAAAATCAAAGATATTTGAACAGTTTAGATTATTATTTATCTAAATATGTAAAAATATGTATATATTACCAAAAAATTTAGTCCAGAACCACCCTGTATAAACGATATATAACAAAAATATTTTTAAAAACTGCGCTTAGATGTACGATTTACAACGCCGTTTGGATAATTTTGATATCTTTAAAAACATAGGAGTAATCAAGCTATCTCGTCTTAAAACTCACCCTGTATATTATATATAACAAGAACAAGAAAGAAGTAGTCTGCAGTAAAAAAAATTAGGCAATATTGCCCACAGACTTGAAAAAAAACCAGCTAGCTTTCAGGAGGTCTACAACTTCAGAATTTTTTATAATGCAGCCTATTTCAATAAGAAACCTTATAAAACCATCACAGAACCTATTAATTAGTATTCTACATAAGATATCTTGGATTATATAATTGTATAAAAACTAACAAACCAGGTGCGCTTCTTGCCTCAAAACTTTTCATGCAATAAATGTAAAGTTGCTTTGCACCAGAAAGACGGTTCATTTGACTTACAATATACGATAACTAAAAGCTTTGCAAAACATTTTTTATGTTTGATTTATGATTTTTAATGTATCACAAATTTCAATAGAAATGTTTCAATCAAAGTCCAAGAGCAGATAATAAATAACTCAATAAATATTCCGATCAAAAAAAAATGGTCAGTATTATATAGGTTAAACAACAGAAGTAACATTTTTTTTATTTTTTAATTAGAAAATGAAAGATCATAATTAAGTTTAGCATATTTTTGATAAAATTTTCTAAGATTGCTCTCAAAAGGATCGATAAGATTAGAATAATAGTGGGGTTTAAGACATTTGGGTTATTTTGTAGATATAAATAAGTAAAATTTTACTGGTCTGTTATTAATTGATGTAATAAAACTATGTAGAAAATTTCACAATCAACAATAATACGACAATAAATTCAATTACATTAACATTTACTATTTTGCTCGATGCATAATTTTAAAGGCGGAGTTTGCAATGTTTGATGTCTTCGTAAAGTTCTTTAGTTAAAATCACATATTTCATCAAATTTGCATCAAAGAAATACATCCGATCAGTAACTTTATCTAAATCGTAACCATCTGCTTTTAAATCCACTTTTTTTATTTTGTAAGTAGAAGTTAAAGAAAGGTTATCAGTTATTCTAATAAACATTGGTACAGAATATCTTGGAAGGTTTGCTAAAATGTCTACGGACAAAGTGTCTAGATTCAGTTTTCTTTCTGCGTCCACTATAACTGCCATTCCAGCTTTTCCTTCCGCTCCAGGTACCTCTACACCAAAAACGACAACAGTATGATTATCCGTTAATTTACTAATGACTGACTCAACTTCAAAAGTGGCTACGTTTTCACCTTTCCATCTACAAACAAAAATTAATTTCTAGATTCCACATATTTAGTAATGTGGTTACCTAAATGTATCACCGGTTCTATCTCGGAAGTAAATATAACCTAAATCGTCGCATTCTAGAACATCTCCCGAATTAAAATAAGCGTCTCCAACTTCTATAACATTCCTTACAATTTTCTTTTGCGATTGCGCTTTATCTGTGTATCCAATAAAAGTGCTAATTGCACGACTGTTGTCAATTTTTCCTAATGCCAACCCTGGTTCTCCAATTTTGCAACGTATACATAACCCGTTACTGTCCCGTATTGGTTCTTCATTTTCTTCATCATACTTTACTAACTGCGTTGAATGATTTGATCTTAAGTATGTTGGTATAAAACCTGCGGCACCTAGTTTATTGTCGAGATTGACTAAAACATAGTAAATAGCTTCGTGCTACATTATCACGAAAGAGGTTTACCCAATACTATTATTCCTTCAGTTGCTGTGTAAAATTCTAGCACTTGATTAACATTAAATTTTTCGACATACTTCACCCATACATCGGGCTTTAATCCGTTTCCTATAATGAATTTAACTTTATTCTTGGGAACCTCGACGTTTGGGACATTTAAAATATATCTGCACATTTCACCAATATACAAAGCAACCTAAATTTATATTATTACGCAAATCAACAAATATACAATTACAACTTACAGTACAATCGTATTTAGCACAATCTTTCCAATACTGACTAGCAGAAAATTTCTTTCTTAATACTACTGTTGTGCCACAACAGAGGGTCATGGCAAGACCCATGGTGCCTAAACCATGGTAAAGAGGCATCGGATTATATATTATTTCATTTTCGCTAAAACAAAATCTTAAAAATGATTGTAGAGATAAATATCTAAAATCAGTTTCTTAGAAGAATGTATTAAAAAGATATAAAAAAAGACCTTATCTGAGTAAAAATAGCAGCTTTAGGCATTCCGGTTGTACCCGATGTATAAATGTACAACAGAGGATCCTTACAATTTGAATCATTTTGTATCCCAATTGGTTTAGTTAAAGTGTCACGAATTTTTTTTGTAAGATTTACAGCATGGCTTAAGGTCTTTAAGTTATTTTCTCCATTATCCAATTGGTACAATTTTAAATTTGGACATCGATTCATAATTTGGGAAACGGCTGTAAAGTTCCAGATATATGCACATGAATTAAAACGGATTGGAAAAATTAGATTTAGCCCGCTAGGGTGTGACTTTTAGTTAGAAAAGAGTCTGTGTTTTTTTGTGACTATTAAAAAGTAATATTTCAGTGTTATCGATAACGTTAAAAGTGTATTAACTCCTGATTGATTTGTTTTTAAATATTTTCTTCTCAGATCATCACTGATTAGTTAAGTATAATTATAATCGTAATGTCAATAGGCAATAGATAAAATTTGAGGTGGACTCTGGACCTCCATACACATTTCTGACACGTAAAATTTTTAAAGAATTTACTATCGACATCTTACTGCAAGCATCAAGATTCAAGATAAAATTTATATTATACCGGATGATTTTTCAGTCATTCTTAGACAAACGTGCCTCAGAAACCTCAAAATTAATCTCCAAAATATTGATACTTAATCTCCAGCTAACTGTGATATCTACAATATCGACGAAATCAGTGCACGGTAGCCAAGTGTTACGTATATTGGAGATCAATCGGCAAAAACATAGAACTGTTATAACAAACGGAAACTTTATCAGTTTGCTGACGATGGTAGCTTAGCTATTGAAACACGTGTTTGAGTAGAGTTTTTTGGTGTTTTCCCGTTTATTAAAATAGACGCTGCAGTTTAGTGTTCCATTCCTTTGATAGAAGTGTTAGTTGTCCCAATTATGATAAAGTACAGATCATTCTTCCTAAAATAATACTTCACCCGTAAATGGAACCGAAAAATAATTGGCTACGTATTACTACCTAGCAAGCACTGCTATGAAAAATGAATCTTTAACTATGAAGAAAAAGGTTATAAAAATGTTCTTCCGGTAGAAAGAAACACCACTCATCAATACCCAGAGAGCTCATTCTGAATCGTCAGAATCGTATAGCACTGAGTGCACTGAAACCTGCTGTAATTGAAGAATCCTTAAAATCTACTGCGTAAGTCCGACGACAATAAGTTTCCGCTTTCAAGTTCGCTATTTCTCAAATAATAAATTTCTATGGCGACCGTGCATTATTATAGCCAAACTCGGGAAACTCAATTACTTTATTCTAAATCGACATATCAACCAGTTGAGGTTTTCTGAGTTTCAACCAAAACGTGTAACATTCGGTCAAGTTCGAGAGACATCAAACTAGCCAACCCAGATTTAACCTTAGCAGAAAACCTCCTTGGTTCAGGACTTGATGTTAGCTTTTCAGCCAAAATACACCTTCGCAAAGATCTGTCTGTGTAAGTCAATTATCCATCGCATCTGAAAGACTACGTGGTCAAAAAAAATTAGTGAGAGAGAACCATTTTGTCAAGACTGCGCTGCTCAATCATGGTTTCATAGTTACCACCGGTTAAAACAATATCAACTTAAAATCTATGTGTCATAAGCTAAAAATTATTTTTTTAAATAAATGAGATCTCAAATGAGTTTATCATTTAACCTCAACCAGTCAAAGCAGTTCCGGAATTTGAAGAAATAAACACCAAATCCCTTTCTACGCTCTTATTCTGAAAGAGGCCTCATAGTAGTAAGTTGTATCCCCTCAGGCCATAGAATACTTAAAGACACAAAAACTTGAGCGATGTGATTTATACTTTGAATATATTCTGACGTTACAAGGTGTATTTTAGGCGGTGTATTGATATATATAGTACCTACAACTACATTGACAATATACTTTCCGACAAAGTCTGTATATTTGTCAACCGATATCCAAGTCTAACTACTACCAACTGCAATATTTTCATCGAGGTATGTTACTTAAAAAATAATAAAGGACCCTCAGAGTGTAAAAAGACTTACACTACACCAATATATAAATAAAAAGAGACCGTAAACATCCTTATAATTATCGAAGAATAACACTGATGAATAATATGCCAAAACTGTTTACTGCTGGAAGAAGAACAACAAGGAACAGAAGCACAATAGATGCAATTTTCAGAATTCGTCATCTGATAAAACATTTAATAGAATCTGAAACATAGACATACTATACAACAGTTCCTTGATACCCTATCGATCACGATAAAAGTCCCTTTTTATTCCATTTCATAAAGAACATATTGCGGGATATACGTTGCGGGATAATAACATAAATTTTATATGTTATGCAGATGATGTAGTTTTAACAGCTTGCGAAAAAGATGACTTGCAGAGAAGTCATTTAATACAACAGCTAAACAGTACTATATAACAAAATCCCATAAGATACAAACTGGTCGTGGTTAGGTAAGATAATAGAACGAGTATTACAATTAACTATTAAGAGGTGTAGTGCCCGAAATCTTTCCCTAGAAACACATAAGCGAAGATTCTAAGCAACTCAAATAACCGGATCACTAAGCAACACAATGTGGCACAATAAGTATATAAAATTAAGTAGTAAGATACGCATATATACACACACACACACATATATATATATATATATATATATATATATATATATATATATATATAAGTCCATTATTTGACGAATACCTCTGCGAATGAAACTCACACAGAAACATCAAAAACTAAGAGCGACCGACAGCAAAAACTATTAAGAAGAATACTAGTCGTTGCTGTACGAGATAGAATAAGGAGTGATAAGATAAGACAAAAATGTGAAATAGAAGACGTGATCAAATTCTTAAAAAAATAAAAGAAACAATTGTCTAAACACATAAAAAGGATGGAGGACCACAGACTGGCAAAAATCTGTAAAACAAAATACCACTAACAAAGAGCCTTCGAGGACGACCAATGACATGGTGGAATCAAAACTGGTTTTCCTCATCAACCGAATAACAAAACTCATTTCTAATCAAAAAGTAGCAGAAGAAGGGGACTATACTTGTCTCGATAAATAGTAAATAGATTTTTTGGAGTTCTTCCTTTGAACCCTACGTTGATGGCATGTTGTATACTTTCTTTTACCTGCTCTACTTAATTATTTTTATAGAATGCATTCCGGAAGCAATGGTTTTAAGCAATTTCAAGCGTTAAAACAAAAACATTTTTCGAGATTTATCTTGTCGAAAGTTGTCTTGATGAAGTCTTTTATGATAGGTGGCAAAACGTTGGCATACTATTTAAGCATTTTGCATAAACTTCCTGGGATCGCATTGAAAGTTATCGATGAAAGTTTTAAAAAGTTACAGAAAATAGTGTTTTTGAGAGCTCGGAACTAGCTGGGTAATCACCAGAAAGAAATGTTATGTTAACAAGTACCTAATAAAAACATTGATTTTAGATCCTAATGGGCAACAACTAATTTTTCCAACCCACCCTAGTATACATCTAATAATAACTTACTGTCTGCGTAATTAGATCCAAATATTAACGCTTTACATTTAGCAGCTCCTAAACAATGTACTAAAGAATCTTGAACTAAATTTGTATTAATCAAAGCCGTACAAACACCAAGTTGCGATAATCCTACCCAAACGCATACAAATTCGGGTCGATTATCGTAAAGCAGACCAACGGTATCGCCTTTTTTAAAACCTTCTAAATTAAAGTAGTTCGCGATTTTGTTGCAATAATCATCCATCTGTAGGTCGTGTCAATTAAATTTGCTTGGTTAGAATTAAAAAAAAACTTACCATAGCGAAAGTCCATTGTTCTTCTTCAAATATTATAGCCACTTTATCGGGGAACCTTTCAACAACTTTGGAAAATTCTTTATACAAAGTTATGTTATTTGTTTTAATAGCCTTCACTCGACTCTTAACCAATCTATACATTTGCAATCCTCTATAAATATAGTTTTGATTATTCTATTGTATTACAAATTTATGATATTTGCCTGAAATCTCTTTTCAATGTTTTTACAATAATGTATAACCATTTGTAACGTTTGTAAGGTATTAAGTATAGAACACCCAATAATAAAAAAATCCACATTATGAACTAGAAAATAATAATAATGACGGAAAATGTTACTTATTTTTAAAATATACGTTACCATTGTTGTTCTTCTTTATAAGTAATGAAGTTAATCCAATCGTTGTAGACACAAGAATGACGAACGTCAATATTTTTGAAATAATCAACCAATAATCAACGAAGGAGAATTAACCGAAATTATTGTTTTGTAATTTATATAAACATGTATTAAATTCAAACTTATTGTTACATGTTCGATAATAATTTTGTAAAGTCAGTGAAATATTTATACCAATTTTGTTCTTGAATAAAATTTATTATGATTCGTTATCAAATCTGAAGCTATTTACTTAGTTTGACCTTTTCCCTCTGTACTTTATGCTTAATAACAAAACGGGTTAGTCTAACTATCAAACTAACATTCTTTCCAACAAGATAGTAACACTTTTGATTATTTTAAATAAATTAGTTTACCTAAATCAATTTTTAATAAATTTACTTATTACCCTTCGGTATTAAATTCAAGTATTAATTCATTATCTTGCCAGGTTCCAAATGAATCTTACACTTAATTTATGTAAACTGAAACAAAATTTATTATTCAAATCTAAACTCACTATAATTTAATCGCAATATCTGTAAGCAAACTATTTTTATTTGTTTGTTAATCTAAAACGTGAGATTATTTTATCAGAATGTCGTTGTAGTTAAGAAACGAGGTATGTGGGAACTGTTCAGAAATATTTCGAAAACCTTAAAAGAATTTCATTGTATTTTAAATTTACCAGATTAATATAAAAACCTCGGAAAAATTCCGATTAGGCTGGATCTTTGTGTACGACTAAATATGAACATTATATACATCGTGTCAAAAGTCCCGACTCCTGCTACATTTTTTATGTGGTGTCAAAGAAGAGGAAAATCATTTTTTGTAAATATCTCGCAAACTACGTGGTTTTCAAAAAGAATAGCAATTAGCTAATATGTAGCTTAAACAATTTGGATATAGATGGATGGGTCGGTTTTCCTAAATTTTAACATTTTCTGGTAATCGATCGTAATATGTTAAAATAGCACACTTTATCTAAAAAAATCCGCCGGTTTCTTTCTTTCTTCACACCTTAGGCGAGACCTAACATAAATACCAAAATCATTTTCAACATCTAAATTTAGGGATGATGTTGAGAGAGAAATTTTTTAATAATATGTGCTGTTGGAACACGTTTACCATATTTTGCTCTACAAGGGCAGTTTGGAAATGATCTAGCCGTTGACACATGGCGTTACTGAAAACAAATTTCTCTCGGTTTTAACGTTTGCTATCCACATGTCTGTCATTCAAACAAACAATCTATTAGTTTGTTTACAGACGCCAGAAGCGAGCAACTTTCGTGTGGGAGACCAATTGTGGTCACTTAGAAATTATCAATAAAGTGCGCGATAGATTATGGCAGACCGTCGAATCAAGCTTCGTGAGATATCTGAGGCTTTAAACGTTTAATGTGAACGTGTTTGGAACATCGTATACCAACATTTGGAAATGAAAAAGTATTCCGCGCGATGGGTGCCGTTTTTACTGACAATCGATCAAAAGCGCCAACGTATAGTGACTTCGCAAGCTTTAGGAGCAGATCCACATGATCGAAGGATTTTTATCGATTTGTTACCGTTGATGAAACCTGGATGCATTACTACACACCTGAAACCAAAGAACAGTCAAAACAGTGGCGCAAGAGCGGCGAAGAGCCGCCGAAGAAGGCGAAGACCACTCGGTCGGCCGGTAAAGTGATGGCGACTGTTTTCTGGGATGCGAAAGGCATAATTCATATTGACTACTTCGAAAAAGTAGCCAAAAACGCCCAAGTTTGGCACGTAAAAAAGTGCTGTTTCACTAAGACAACGCACGGCATCACAAGTCGGCATTCGTCATGGCAAAATTACACGAATTTTGCTACGAATTGGTCGACCACCCACCGTATTCTCCAGATCTTGCAGCCAGCGACTTTTTCCTGTTTCCAAACTTAAAAAAATGGCTTGGTAGACGCCGTTTTCCATCAAACGATGAAGTCATCGCTGAAACTTTGCACTATTTTGAAGAGCTCGAGAAAACGTACTATTCGAATGGGCTGAAAAAATTGGAAAATCGTTTTACTAAGTGTATCGAGCTAAAAGGAAACTATGTTGAGAAATAAATCATTTTAAACCAAAAAATGTGTTCTTTCTACTTAAGGCCAGATCATTTCCAAACTGCCTTTGTATAACTCTAAATATTTTAATAAAATGAGTTGGAACTCTTTTGTTGAAAATTTTATAAGCTTTGAAGAGCATAAAACTATTTCGTTTTAGGATCACATGCTTAATAGGTATTTGGAAAAAATATTTGTCGCCAAACTTCTTCCTCTCCACAAGACGTTGACAGGTTTTGACGCAATTTTTATTGTAAATATACTCACCCGTATACAGCAATTGAGCATTGCGGAAGTTTAAAGAATAATCACGATGTTCTTTCGTTTAGGCGAGCTACTCTGTAAACTGCAACTTTTTTGACCACTTACCCACATAAGTGTTGACAAATGCTTTTATGCAATCGAGTGTATAAATTTGAATTTTTCTAACGATTATTAGAGACCTTAAAGCCTGTTGTTAGATTAGCTGGTAGCGAAGAACTTCGATTTAACGTATATTTTGTATAAAATCAGTAGTAGATGAGTCAAGGCTCTAAAGAACATTACGTTAAAACCAAAATCACTTTCAACACCTCTAGGGTGTAAAGTTATTTAAGCTACAAATTAGCTAATCGCTATTGTTTTCAAAAACCCCGTAGTTTGCGAGATATTTACAAAACACTGATTTTCTTCCTCTTTGACATCGCATAAAAAATTTAGCAGGAATCCGACTTTTGATACAATGGTATTATCTAGTTGTACGCAAAATCCAGCCATATCGGAGGTAGGTTGAATGCTGATTTGACTGGCATAAAACATTATCTGAAATTCAGAACCAACGCCAAATGCAAGTTTTGAATATAATAGCATTGATTATAGAGTGTTTTACTGATAATAGCATAAAATTAAACACTACTATTATTAAATTAAAAAAAGAATTAATACAATTCATACGTACTGGAATGTTATAATAATAGAAACCATGGATCTATAATAACAGTCACCGTCCTACGCAGTTCTACAATCGCATAACTGTTCACGGCTGTTTCGTATTTGGGTGATCAATATTTGAAGACCATCGCAAATAGATACATCATATTAAATCCTATGTATCATTTTTTATTTCTGTTATTGCTATATCACGTGCACACTGCATAATTAAAACCTGATACCTATTTTGTTTCGTGAATCTTACTATAGGCAAAAATTAGCTGCATGTCCAGGAAACAACTGAATAAATATTTTCTATTAGTGATCATCTGTCGTATTTTTATAACCTACAGTTATTTACTTTTGTTGGTTTGTTTGTTATGAAAGAAAGAACTATGTAAAATTATTCATTTTAAATTTGACGCTGATTAATTAGTATTTTCAACACAAGGTCAAAGTTCATAAGATTCTGAAAAACTTATACCAACAGTATTATTACACATCTGTAATTTTCGGACAATTTACATACCCTCGGCCATCAAATTATATAATTGTTTAACAAATGTTTGTGAACTAGTGTGATCTAGATTCTGGTCTAAAAAACTGTCTTTGAATGAAATTTCTTCCTAACGTTTTGCTAACGCGAGTGGTGAACGTCCTTCAATTTCCGATATTGGATGTAGACTGATGAAATCTGCTTTGCAGGTTGTAGATATTTGTAGTGGTTCATCGTACCAGCAAAAAATATTTATCAAATCTGCTCAAGCAAACAAGATCTACGCCAGAACTAAAAACGTCTTTCTTCGAGAACGAATTCACAACAGTCGCCGGAGCCTTGCAAAGACGAATGAAAATCAACTCGGCCTACACCTGAGATTGGGACGTGTTAGATTCTATCTCATTCTTCAATATGAGGAACGAGCTCAATCGAATTCTAATCGAAGATATCATCTCCAGCACGGAAACACCAATCAGACACCTACTGGACGAAGACGCTGAAAGTAATAAGAATCGAGACGGTTAATGTTCTGAGAAAAGCAAAACGTCCAACGAAAACCTTGTCGAGAAATGAAACATTAATATTAAGATATCATTTTGCCAGCTGATAAAGGAGACGCAATGGTTTTTTTTTAAATCTACCAGAATATACTCAAAAATGAATTTTAAGATCCGAAGCTATTCTTCCAAGATTTTACGGGTTACCCAAAATTCACAAGACAGATGTCTCTCTAAGACCAATGAATATCGCTCCTGGATCACCAACATACTATTTGGCTAAGTACTTGGCACTTTTGCTCCAACTACATTTAGGAAAACCCAACAGCTACGTTAAGGACTCAGCAGGCTTTATTCGCTAAATTTGAGATATCAACATCTCTTCAAGGAGAGTTTTGAAATAAAGCCTTTGTCACCTAAACAGCAAAGTATTCAGTTCACAGACAGAAGATGAACAACAACGTAGATGTGATGCATACATATAAAAGTAACCATCTAAATACCTACGTGTTAGAATTAAAATTTCTTGTGCAGTTTTTGAGATTTTCTTTCTTGCTCCAGATAGCAATTGCATTAAATATTATGTTATTGTTAATAATTTCGAGGGTTAGTGACGTTAGTGGCGAGGTTACAGTTATCCCAGTTGTTTTTTATTATATCGAATTCATATAATGAATCTTATATTGTTCCTATTTAGTTATTATAAACAGCACGAAGTCGGCCGGTTGGCCATAAAGTTAAATCTAGTTTTTTCAAAGTAATTAATCTAATTTGTTTTTAATAAATATATAAAATAAATATATAAAATGCATAAATTGTTAGAATATCAATACAAATTGAATCAGGACAATTTCTATAAACGTAGCCTATAATGTGTAATGTCTTCGTAAAGTTCTCTGGTAAAAAGAACATACGTGTTTAAACTAGGATCTAGAAAATATATTGGATCATTCACTTCATCTAAATCGTAACCTTGCGCTTTTAAATTCATTTTAATTATTTTGTAGGTGGATGTGATAAGAAGATTTTTGGTAAATCTAACAAACACTGGGACAGCGTATTTTGGAAGATTTGCTAAAAGGTCTATAGCTAAAGTATCTAAATTTATTTCTTTCTGGTCGACCCCTAGAACTGCCATACCTGCTTTACCTTCTGTTCCTGGCACCTACAAAAACTATAAACACAATGTTCTTCTGTTATCAAAGGATAGCTTACTTCTACACCAAAAACTACTGTTACAACATTTGCTGTTAATTTGCTTATAACCGATTCAACCTCAAAAGTCGATATATTTTCACCCTTCCACCTGAAAAAATTAAATTAATGCGAATTTCTTGTGCAATTAACGAATATGCACCTGAATGTATCACCAACTCTGTCTTTAAAATATATGTACCCCAATTCATCGCATTCTAATATATCTCCAGAGTTAAAATATGTATCTCCGATTTCGATTACGTCTCTTACTATTTTCTTTTGCGATTGTTCCTCGTCTGTGTATCCTTGAAAAGTCGTAAGTATGTAAGTATCGTCAATTTTTCCCAACGCTAATCCTGGTTCTCCAATTTTACATGGAATGCATAATCCATTGGCGTCTCTCATTGGTTTATCGCTTTTTTCATCGTACTTTACTAATTGGGTAGGATGAGTTGAGCTCATGTACCGCGGTATAAAACCGATACTTCCAACTTTATTATCAAGATTAACTAAAATAAGTTATTTTCTTTCAGTTATTTACCTAATTCTCAGTTATTTTTACCAAATACTATTACACCCTCAGTTGATGTGTAAAATTCTAGCACTTCGTCTACATGAAACTTATCGACAAATTTTCTCCAAACATCGGCTTTCAATCCGTTACCCACTATTCGTTTAACTTTGTGTTTGGGAGTTTTAATATCAGGAACGTTTAATATGTATCTGCACATTTCACCGATGTACATAGCAGCCTGAAATTTTATTAAAAATGCACAAAGATGCGTTACATCGACTCTTGTACGATCTCTCGAGGTGCAAAACTGCGTCACCACTAACAGGGCACACGGGATAAAATTGAGGAAACCTCCGCAGTGGTATTTCCGAGAAAATTAAAAGTATTAAAAAAAAGGTCTCGTGACCAATTTTTAGAATTTCCAAACATTGGGTCTATTTTGGTATATTTTTTACACGCATAATTCTTAATATAATTTAATATATTATGTGACTAACTTATACAAACAAAATAAAATTTACATTAGCCTACGCTATAATTTATTTCTTACACGTACTTTATGACTGTGGAACCTAAAGGCAGGTACAAAACTCATCTCTATTTTGAATAGCGGCATAACACTATCAGCATCCCAGAAAGTACTAGCATAACAATAATCCAAAAATCAAAAAAAAATTGCAAACAATATTATTCAAATATATTGTGGATGAAGTGAACTTACAAAGTTCTTATACCATACTTTCATTGTCAATACCAGTTGTAGAAATAAAAAAAAAACATAAAATATCGAAAAATAATTAACCACCAACATCGAATCACCAAAGAACCATTAAATTAATTCTTTATTTCTTTTTCAGAATTTATGATTCAGTAAAACAGGAAAAAAGAAGAAAATTTTGAACAAAAATTTATATTTAACAGTTTTACTGAATCTCAGTTTATATGTGTACAAGGATCGTCTTCATTGTGCAAAATCGTTTTCTTGATGGAGTAATAGAATTCTTATCTTTTAGTTTGGATTTCAACTAGAAAATACTTTGTCTGAATGAACGACTGCTATGCAACTTTAATGTGTTTTTTTTCATTTTTCTTTATGATAACTATATATCTGGGAGCCAACAAAAGTCATTTCTTTTGCAATTGAAATAAATTTTTCAGTGTTCAAAAGAGATATACTTACGGTGCAGTCGTATTTGGCACAGTCATCCCAGTACTGACTTGCTGAAAATTTCTTTCTTATTACTGACGTTGCTCCAAAGCAAAATGTAACACCCATCACTCCAAATAGGTGATAGAGTGGCATAGGATTATAAAATATACCATGTTCGTCGTTAAAAAAACCTACGACTGATTGAAGCGTTAAGTACCTAAAAATACACCATACAGTACGTTGATTCCAAATTTTTAAAAATAAACCTCAGTTGAGATATAATTGCCGCTTTAGGCAATCCGGTTGTACCTGAAGTGTAAATATATAACAATGGATCTTTGTAATTTACATAATCGTGAATTTCGATGGGTGTAGAAGGTGTTTCACTTAATTTTGATGAGAGGTTTTCAACGTCAACAAAAATTTCTTGTTTACTATCGGAACTATCTAATTGATATAATCTTAAATGTGAAATTTGGCTCAAAATTTCTGATACAGCTGCAAAGAACAATATAAAATTCTGATTACACAAATGTTGTACTTACTGTTTGCAAAATCAGATTCAAATATAAATGCTTTGCAATTACCAGCATCTAAAGAGTGTACCAAAGAATCATAAACTAAGTTGGTGTTAATTAAGGCGGTACAAATTCCAAGTTTAGATAGTCCGACCCAAATACAAATGTATTCGGGCCGATTACTACAAAGAAGCCCAATGCAGTCTCCCTTTCTATATCCTTCCAGATTAAAATAATTTCCAATTTTATTGGAGTAATCTTCCATCTGATGATATAAATGTACAATTTGTTAGATTTCTTACATACGTACCATGGCGAAGGTCCATCGCTGATCTTCAAATATAATAGCGACTTTATTAGAATGCTTTTGGACAGTTTTTAAAAATTCTTTATGAACCGTTAAGTTGTGCTTTTTAACGGTGTTCATGTTTTTCTTTAGCGTCCTTAGCAGTTTCATTCCTCTATAAAAAATTATTATAATATACTGTATAGTAAAGAATAATTTTTATTGCCTGTAATCTCTTTTGAATGTTTTGGCAATAATATACATCCATTTGTAGCGTTTGTAAGATATTATGTAAAGCACTACTAGTATCAAAAAAATCCATAAAAGAAACTGAAAAATGGAAAATGTTTAAAATAAAAGTGCAAATAAATTTAAATTAGGAAACACAATATGGTGGTTATATAGGGTGTCCAAACTAAAAAGTTACGGAGCAAATTACGAGAAAACCAAATAGATTAATTAAACAAAAACCCCAAAATACGTTAAGTTTAATAATGCAGTTTGGTAAAACTCAAATACTATAATAATCATACCTCATGCTGTGGTCACCACTTTAATAATTTGAATAGGGGTTTGGTTTTATTTGCTTGTAAGCTTAGTCATTATTTGTAACGTGGTATGTTTTAATTGACTTTGTAGTGTAGTGTTTGGATAATACAGGGTGCTCTAACAATTAATGTCCTTGGTCAAGTTAACCATTAAAACCACATGATTTTTAGAGAAAGCACCCCTTTAACAATTTTATTTTTGAAATGTGTGAATTTGTTCTTTATTTTCAGATTTATTGTCCCTCAATTACTCTTCACTTACAGGATACAAAAACAATAAATTAATAGTGCAGAAAAGACAGACCACATTTTTTTATTGTCTTTGTTACAAGCTTCTTAAAACTGATTTGATTTATGGGAAACATCAATAATCACAAAATAATAATAATTTCTCAATTCATACAATGATAGATCCTAGCTTAAAAGAAAATCCTTACACCATTTAACGTATCTGGGGTGATCACTTTTTTTGATCTTGCTAATAAATCAGATGAGTACCAAGAGTTATAAAAGAATAAAAAAATGTGTCTGTTTTTAGTGCACTATTAATTTATTGTTTCTGTACTTGAGCGACAATGCTGTAAATTCGAAAACAAAGGTCCATTTTACACATTTTCAAAATAAAATGGTTAAAGGAATCTTACCCCTCTAAAAGACCTGACTGTTAGAAATTGAAAGTACCTCTGAATTTCCTTCTTTACCAATTGAAAATCATATCGTCTTCCGATTTACTTAACTGTCACATAGTTAACTTGTAATGAACAACAACAACAAATAATGACCTAAGCTAACAAATAATACCAGACCAGGTATTCCTTATTTAGTTTTTTAAAGGGGTGGCTACTCCTGTTTGAGTGATCATTGTTACCGTTTTCTAGTTTGATCAAATTACGTCTCCCTTCCTATTACAGTTGACGTGTTTTCCAGCATGATGTTTATTAAGATGGTAAGAATCGCATCAAAAAAAGGTCGACCATGGGACCATAACATGAAGGTATAATCAACATACCTAAACTATACTTTCGGTTTTAACTGTAAAGTGTCCAAGGCAATAGATACCAAAACTTAATGTTGATGATAACATAATTTAACTTCAAATTATTTAAGATATGTGAAGATGTTTTACTTACAAATTCGTTAAGGATTTTTGATAGAAATTTGGCTAATTTGTAAGTAGAAGATTGAATTGTACTAACAAAT
The DNA here is from genome assembly GCA_030710515.1 of Abscondita cerata. Taxonomy (NCBI): domain Eukaryota; kingdom Metazoa; phylum Arthropoda; class Insecta; order Coleoptera; family Lampyridae; genus Abscondita; species Abscondita cerata. The sequence goes on from JALBCR010002259.1 coordinate 1,023,554, forward strand.
TGGACTGAAAAAGTACACCTTGTTTGTGATTCTTCGGTAGATCACATAGACGAGGAGGTTTGGAAGTGGAAGGAACAAGCCGTCGCTGGGTCTCTGAAGGTAGACTAGATGATTTTATAATTTATAACTTTGTGTTCAATCCTAGGAGTGGGGTCACGTGGTAAACGCCTAGAAGTCTGTTATTTTCATAAGTGACGAAAAATGATTTTGTCTTGAGAAATATTATTAGATAGCAAAATTTAAGCCTTTGAAAAAAACAGATTCTTGTTTGAAGTTAAATTTGTAAATAGATTAATTCGATGACGTTTTTTGAGGTGGAACAATTGAAGACATGAAAGGACTAAATGACTTAGACAAAAGTGATTAAAGTTTTTACGAGAGCTTCCAAAGAAAATTCTAATTAAGATTGCTGAAAAGTAATCTTGTCAAAGAAAAACCAATCATCAGGTGAAAGGGTATTAGAGATGGAATAGTTGGGTTGAAACGCTATCTAAATCGCTTCTGGTTTGTTTAATACTTCATCTGGAATTATGCAAAACGTTCTTAGAAGAGCAAGTTCAAACGTGAAATTTGAATTTAAGAAATGAATGAATAATATTATGATCTCGACAACAAGTAAGGAAAGCTAAACTAGACAAAAACCTGCTAAGCTCTTGGCGAAGTTTAGAAAATACAAGGTTTTAGAATAAATATTCTCCCCGTAGAGATTATTAATGTAAGAATTCAACCTTTTACAGCCGGAGTCATTTTAGTAGTCTATTTGAACTCTTGTTTGTTTGTTTCAAATTTGCCCAGGTGAAGCCCCTTACGATAGGTGGCGAAACGTTGGCAACTGTGGTTACCATTTCGACACGGTCCAATTTCCGAAGACGTTTTTCCTGCCATACGTTTTATTCTTTTACATTACTTCATTCAGACGGAATGAAAGTTATCCTGCTTACGCATTTCATTACTTCGTTATTTTACATCATATTTCAGACAAAACAGGAAGTTGTTTGTCCAAAAATTATTACGGAATTTAACACCGTACGTTGAGAATTAAAGAGTGATGTTCGGAAGAAAAGAACATAAATTAGAACTTCAACATTTAAAGAAATGATGTAAAGCATGTCATCACAAATGTTAAAAAAGTTTTATTTACGAGTGATCGGAATCGTCACAGATTATGCAAGGATAAATTTATCTTGTTAATGTTCGTATCATAATAAACTCTGCTCAAATATGTCTAGTACTGATGATCACATTGTGTCGCTTTAAACCACGAATTTCTTACATGTATTAATTGTCAGTTAAAAAAGCAAGTGAGTACATCCGCATCAAAGAAGAGATCAGATATATTATGAATCGTACGATGGAACTTCATTTAGTGAGGTTAACATAGACAAACTATTGACCAACGTACAAATTATAATTATTTGTTTAAACAAGCTCATTATCTCCAAAGCTTATTTAGAAGTACAGGTTTTTATGATTCCGTTCCACATACCCGTATTTTGTTATATGAACAAAACCGCAAATGTCCTGATTGATCGATGATAAAGCATGCAAAACTAGAAACGTAGTGTGAAGTACAATCAAACATCACTTACCTCTACAGGAAACGGCGTACTCGTTGAAACATACGTTAACATTCTTGCTTAGTTACGTTAACAGTGAATTTTTCACTTTTCCGTAATTTAATCTAAAATTTTGAGATTACATTCATCCGCTTGTGGTTATACCTAAGGAAATAGAAAATGTCACAAAAATCGATATTTTAGATTAAAAGAAAATAAACATTTATTATTGTTATTCAGATACAAATAAATTTGTTCAAAACTTTATTTCGCAGTTTTGAATATTGTCATATATTTGTTGTGTTAACTGTACATATTTATTAATCTCTTGATTAAAGAAATACATTTGATCTTTTATTTTGTACCAATCGTAACCTTGTTTCTTTAGTTCGACCTTTTGTACTTTGAACGTATTCGTTATGGGAATTGTATTTACAATTCGTATAAATAGAGGGATTGCGTATTTGGGTAAATTTTTTAGTAGTCCTTCTGATAAAACATCTACATTGAAAGTTTTATTTAAGTTCGCAATGATAGCCATTCCACATCTTCCTTCGGTGTTTGGTACCTACGAAAATGGTAAAATTACACTACATTTTCAATCTATATACGTACTTCTACACCGATAACTACTGCATTATCATGTTCGCAATATTTGCTTATGACGCTTTCAACTTCGAATGTTGACACATTTTCTCCTTTCCATCTACAAAAATACCATATATATATACCATCTTCAGACTGGTAAAAGTTAAATAATTAAAAGAAAACAGACTCGTACATTTAAATTTGACAACATTCTTGAATATTAAAAGTAATTAAAACAACATGATCTTAAAATAAAATAGTTTGTGGCGCTAACAACACTTATTTATACAGGGTGTTCCTAAATATCATGTACAAACAAAAGAAGGTGATTCTTTGGCTTATTTTATGACTAAAATATCATATAAACATAGTTCCGCAAACGCTTCCTTAGCGGACTATAGGGTGTTAAAATTATAATTTTTGTTTATGAGTCCTGCAGTTCTTGAGATATTGAGTTCAAATTTGGTATGTAATTTTAGTCATAAAATAAGCCAAAGAATCATCTCCTTTTGTTTGTACATGATATTTAGGAACACCCTCTATACAAGGTGAGTTTTTAAAACTTACGAAAGCTGTATTTATTAAACATAAACAAAAATAAAAAAGAAAAAACGGGTCAATGTTTATATTGAGGGAAGTGTATTGACGTGTACACGACATTTGTGAAATCAACCTCTTGACTCCCAGCGACTACCCCTAAACCTTTTAAACTGCACGACCCTAAGTGTGATACGTTTTTTTTAGGAAATTTTATAAAAAATTTAGTAGTACACTTGTTTTTTTAATTTCGAGAAATTTTGGATTGCAAAAAAATTTAATTGAAAAAAACAGAATTATAAAAAAAAGCTTATAACAAGTGTTGAAAATAATTTCCGTTATTCTGAAGACAATAGTAAAGCCTTCTCTCAAACTCTTCTTAAACAAAGTTTTTCTTGTGATTGCACGACATTCTTAATTTTCGACACCGTACTTCTCCAAGTGACTCCGGTTGAGTTTTGTAGGCGACTAACTTTAAACACAGAAAAAAATCTAAAAGACTAAGGTCTGGTTCTGCCAATCTACTGGTTTGGATAACGATTATCTAACCACTGTCTAACGGGCAGAACGTAATGAGGAGGAGCTCTATCTTGTTGGAAATGAAATAAATTTTTGTTTAAATAAAGATTTCTATCCGGACTTCTTTGATTTTCTAGCTCTTCGATAATTAAAGATTCGATGAGAGTTTGCAGCATTTCCGGGAAAATTGTCGTCTATCAAAAGAGGTCCAATAATGGCATTGTCCAAAATTCTTGCCAAACGTTCAGTTTTTTGGAATATTGAGTGTGTTGTTCCCGTGATATTTTATTACTCTTACAATACTTCTCTGTGACAGTGCTGTTTCTATTGCTGCTTTGCGTGTAGACATTGTTGGATTAGCAGCATATTGTGCCAGAACTTCAATGTTAATCGATTTATCGAATATTCTTGGTTGATTTCTTTTTCTATTAGATACAGAACCCGTTTGCTCAAATTTGGGAACCAGTTGATCAACGTACGTGTGGTTTACATTTCTGTCAGGATGACTATTGTTAAAAGTTGCAGCAGTTTTGTTCGGTTTTGCTCTACATAAGTAAATATCATTCCGACCCACTCGGCAATGGTGTAAGTCATTGTCAATACTGGTGAGATATTTATTTAATTGCGAATTTGATTTGGTCTAATGTTGACTCTTCACTCTTAAATGAATTTAAATAAACCAACATTCTACATTAAAGAAAATAATCTACACAAAACAAATTTTACAAAAAAACAAATCACATTGTTACAATTGCGATAACAATAAAAATGCTAAAGACAGTTGTGTTTGGTTTTTGTTAAACTTCGTTTTGAGGCAACGCAATTTGTAGATAACAGAAAAAGAAGTCAGCCAGGAATATTCGATGAAACCTATAACATTTTTTACAGTCCAACAATTGCCCGAAATTAAAAAACAAGTGTACCATAAAATTCCTTATTAAATTCCCTAAAATATTACGTATCACACTTCAGGTTGAAAAATATTTAGGGGTAGTCGTTGTGGGTCAAGGGTTTAATTTTACAAATGTCGTTTACCTACACGTCAATACACGTCTCCCTTAATATAAAAATTCACCTGTTTATGATTTTTTTAATTTTTGCTTTCGTTTAATAAATACAGCCTTCGTAAGTTTTCAAAACTTACTTTCAAAATCATAACCACTGTGATTATAGATTGTGCTTACCTAAACGTATCACCGGTTCGATCTTTAAAATAAATATAACCAAATTCATCATACTCTAGAATATCGCCCGAATTAAAGTAAAGGTCGCCAGGTTCAAAAACGTTGTGCAAAATTTTTTTGCTAGTTTGCGCTTGATCTAAATATCCTTGGAAGTTTGCCATAACACTATTGTTATTAATTTTTCCTATAGCTAAGCCGGGTTCTTTAATTTTGCATCTTAAACAATATCCTTTTTCGTCACGTATGGGTTCTTGTTCCTCTTCATCAAACTTTATTAATTGCATTGGATGGCGTCTTTGCATGTAGAATGGTATGAAACCAATGGCACCAACTTTGTTATCTAGATTAGCTGAAATAATATGTGTATTTATTTCGAAATACGGAATTTCACGTTTACCAAGTACAATATTTCCTTCGGTAGATGTGTAAAACTCGTACACGTCCTTTATATTAAATTTTGTTGTAAATTTTTCCCACACATCTGATTTCAAGCCGTTTCCAATTATTTTTGTAACTTTATGGTTTGGAACTTTAATATTTGGAGAGTTTAAGATGTATCTACACATTTCGCCAATATAAAAGGCATGCTAAAAGTGTTAAAATAACATGTATTAGCTGCAGCTATTATAGCTCAAGAGCAACAGATTTTACTATAGTATAATAATTTAACATGTCATAAAAACGACTTATTTAATGGAAGGGTAGTTGTTAAATTAGATATCATAACCCGATTAATTAGAATTTTCCCGAATTTAAAGGTCATACCAATGCTGAACTTCAATACAGCACGTAGGTCATTATTGTGACGACGTCCCACAATAACAATCAATTCTAAGAATTACTGAACCTTAAGATTTCTACGGATAACAGATAGGCAACCCAAATGACTTTATGAAAATAACGTACTTTTATAAATGCTGGAATACCGCATTTTTGCCCTTTTTATATATAAATATAAGACAATTATGATTAAGTTAGACAACCAATTTTTTAGCCGTAATTCAAAAGTTAATTTAAAATAGTTAAGTTTTTATAACGTAATTTTTTCATTGTAATCAAAAACCGAAAAAAAATAATTTAAAGTCACGTTTTTATTAAAAACTAAAATCATACAGGTTTCTAAGGCTCAAACTTAGTGCTTACATACAATAAACACTGTTCTAATTGTGTGTAAAATGTGTGAATAACATAATATGTATACAAGTTTTTTTCTAGCTTCAATACCTCTGCAGCTGATATAATGTCTTTAGCTGAAAGTCTAAGACTGTACAACAGATTACTGGGAATTATTTCAAGATTCACCTCTGTGTAAATATTCGGAAAACTTTTAATCATTTCGATAATGTTTGTTAGTTTCGCAACAAATTTATGACTTTACGTTACTGCAATTAACAACATATATTTTCAAAAAATAACAAAAATACTTCTAACTTAACTAAACGTATTACATTTTTATTATTCAATTTTAAAATAATCTAATTTATTTGATTAAACTATTAACAAAAACGGACACAAATGGAATACAGCAATACAATATGTTATATTGAAAAATATTTAGTATTGGCGAATTTTCTTGACACAAACAACGTTTTTGAAATAATTTTAACACATCATAAATTTATCACATCACAATTAATTCTGAAAGAAATACACTGAAGTATTCGAAATTTAAAGAGCTTTCAAATGACGTATAACAAGTCAGATTATTCCATTTAAGCTTTAAACTGAGTTTGTCAGAACCTTCACAAAACTAAAACAAAACTACCGGTTCTTTGAGGTGAAGAATTGAAATTAAAAACTACTACCTGGTTTTTAATTAGTGGACGTTCGCCCAGTCCTGTATAAACTTTATCAATTCTTTTTGAAATTAAAGTTTCCTAATTTCAACAAACCTTTACACTTCTTGAAATTAGGGTTTCTTGACGTTGAGAGATAAATCACTAACCTTGTTTCAATTAACCAACGTTTCGACCACTCCTATTTGAGTTTTATCAAAGCTTCTCAAAGTTAAGAATTTATCAAGGCTTCCTAAAATTAAGGATTTCTTAATTTCAAGAAGCTTTGATAAAGAGCTCACATAGGATTGGGTGAAACGTTGGCTAATTAAAACCAGAATATCCCTCCACCTCAAAGAAGCCTTACGAGGATATTCATCTATACCTTGGATTTTGGTATCCAGGGGGTTTAAGTGGAACTGAAAAAAAATTAAGAAGTTTTCTACACTGTACCTGAAGTACAAGTAAATCAATTATTATGCTTACTAGATCGTAAAAAATTAAGCCAGTGTCGGTTAACGTTTCCAATTTCTCTTTAATTGCAAAGTACTTTCACTGATATTTGTTTACCCAACTCATTTTAAACATATTTAAAGTCTAGTTTGTTTATGGATGTACTTATCATGTTTACCCTAATTATAAAATTATGTCACATAACTGCTAGGATCCTGTCAACGTATTGCGTGTGTTAATGAATACTTCAAGACCACCGTCACTGTTTAACAGACCTGTTAAAACCGATAACAAGTCGTCATTTGTTCAAAATCACAGCAATTTTTTTTGACTTATCATTAAAACCAAATATTAAACTCATTGACACACAAGCGAGCAAAACCTTTAGGCACTGTCTTTCAAGCCTTAAAATAATTTAAAAAAAACAAGGAATAGTAAAAAAAGGGTAGGTCAAGGACTTTAAAGATAGTCCGCCTGGTTTCCCGTGACCAAACCAGCAATTTGTTGGAAACGGCAAGGAATGAAATAGTATTAGCACAAACTCTTAGAAGAAGACTAACGAAAGAGAACATAAGTGCTCATGACCCAGTCATAGAACAGAAAATTAAGGTTTGACAGAAGGATTTCCACAAGATAATGGAATACTAGGACATATTTTTTTAAACAAGTCCCACTTTGTTCTACATTTGCTAGATGAACGGCAAGTGGAGAAGAGAACGTTATTTAGAAAAACATGCGCTAAATGCGAGTTTAAGGAAGTTCACTAAAAGTCAGGCCAATCAACCCTGACTGAAAAAAGTCTGAGTAATTACGAAAATACCTTCGTATAAGAAGTCTACTTTGATCTAGTCAAGGATTCGATTGAAAAATTAATAAATGTCACAAAAGGAATGGAAAGAGAAAACTGTAAGAACAATGAAGAAAAGCAAGACACCCTATGCTCATAACTATCGATTCAGCTGAAAAATACCGCTATTCACGTACACATTGCGTATGATCAAAACTGGATAGCTATTTTTCTTCGTGAATCTTACTATAGTATGATTGTCGAAGCAGTTTCAAAAAGTACAACGCAATATAAGACTACAAATATTACGAAACTAACACAGTTACAAACACATGTACGAAATTATAACAATACTGTAATCACTCAGTAATGAGAGTAACGTTCGACAGATGCAGAAGATGAATAAGAAATGGAAAGAGTTATAAGAATGCGAGAAGTTGTTTATCGGTTTTATTCAGCAAATACCTATAACAAAAGTGGCGGGAACCAAAACTAGTGATGGTTCTATTGTAAAATATAGTCAGAATTTTGCCAAAAATACAGTAACTTTACTAGAAAATATAGATGAAACTTGGTCACTTTGACGGATTCACAAAGTCAAATTTAGCTCTTGTTGTTTTAATGCTGCGAATGTTTAAGTTTAATTAAAAAAAAATTATGTTCTCATTTAAAGTTTACACATAATTCCTCAATTCAACCAAAATTAAAAGTATCCTCATTTTATTTATAACCAAAGGGTTAATATTACGAAAGATATAACGAGTGTTCAAATAAAAACTGAGCTAATCAGGGCGTGGAATTGAATTGAATTGATTAAATTTTTTTACAGTGTACTCAAAAATACAGCAAATAACGCGATGTGGCGTAGAACTTAAAACGTTATATAAACATAACCTAAAAATTGACAGAAATGAATCTTAATTCCAACCTAATCTTTGTATCAGTTAAAAAAATTACGAAATGTCAAGGTAAATTCCAAAACCCACCGAGCCTAGTCTTTTATTTGAACACCAGTTATAAAGCAAATTTTTACCGTGCAATCGTGTTTTTCACATTCTTCCCAATACTGAGTAGCAGAAAACTTCTTACGTATCACCATCGTAATGCCTTGCGATATCGAAAGGGAAATTCCTAACAAACCCAAAGCATGATACAACGGCAGGGGATTGTAAAGTACAGCTTCTGGTTTAAAAACGTAATTAACTATGTTACTTTGAGCTAAATACCTAAAAACTACAATTTAGTACGATATGGATCTGCGTTGTCATATCATACCTAATGTGTTTAAGAACGGCTGCTTTAGGCAGACCCGTAGTACCCGAAGTGTAAATGTAACACAACGTATCATTTGGCTCTGTTTCTTCTTTAACAATTCGAGAAACCTTAGAAGCTCGATTCAGTTTATTCTTCAAATCAATGACTTGAAACTTTAGCGTTTCACATTGAATTGTATCAGGCATTTGATACAACTTAATATTTTCTATTTCAGACTCAACGTTTGCGATACCTTTAAAAGAAGCGTAAGCATTTGCCAAATAATTGTTTCTAATTACTTCTTGCGTAACTGGCTCCAAATATAAGACCTTTACATTTTGCTATTGTTACACAATGTACCAAAGAATCGCTTATTAAATTAGTATTAATTAATGCAGTGATTACACCAAGCTTAGATAAGCCAATAATTATACCTACAAATTCGGGGCGATTTTCGTAAAACAAACCCACACACTCGCCTTTAACGTAACCGTCTCCAGAAAAAATATTTGCAATTTGATTCGAAAAATCTTCTAGCTATAATTTAATATTAATTAAATAAACATTGAGTCGTTATGGTTTAAGTACCTCATTGAAAGTCCACTTTTTTCCCTCAAATATTAAAGCCACTTTATGTGGATTCTTCTCAACTGTTTCCAAAAATTGTTTAGGCACCGTGGCATGATTTTTTTGCAGTCTAGTTATTTGGTTTTTTGTATGTTTTACGAATTTCATTCCTCTGAAACATAATTATTCTGAAATGAATTTTGTCAATAATATTTTTTACTACCTGTAGTCTCTCTTGTAAGTTTTGACAATAACCCATATCCAAATATATTGTTTGTTGAATATAAAGTAAAGGAGTGCAAAAATAAAAATAATTCCCAATAATACTTTAAAAAATATTGAAAAGTATTGAAAAAGCTCAACAAAGTTTACTAGCATTTTTTTATATGAATTTCGAACTCGTTTGAAAACAAACAAACTATTTCACTCCATATATTATCTGTTTCCGTGTGTGGTTTTAACCTATTTAACGTTAGAGTTCAATAAACGTTAGAAGTGAAAAAAATTTTTGATTCCACGTTCATTTTAAATAAGAAATTTCTAATTTTATGTCTATAGTTTTTTTCATAAAATAAATCAAAAGAACAGTCAACATTTATTTTAAAGGTTTATAAATAAAGAAAAATTATAGTTAATGATCAATACTATACGAATAAATAAATAAATAGTTCTATCAAAGCAATAATAATAATAATATCTCACAATGATTTTTTACAGTATCTAAAATAAATGGTAAAGTATCTGTCGTAATGTCACAATTGGCATATAGTACGTTAAAATTACTACATATGATGTTAATAGGGCTGCTCATTAAAACGTTTGTTCATGAAAGGGTTGTATAAAAAAGAAAGAATTTCGAATATTATATCATGGTACGTTAATGTTTATTTTCTCAAGTAACTGTGTATTGTAAATCGTGCTGTAAATATGATCCTGAAGAAATATAAACAAGATATTCTAGGAATCTTTTTTGTAATGATTCTAGGCTATTGATATGGGTTTTATAAATAGGATACCAAATTAGTGATCCGTATTCCACTATCGGCAAAACAAACGCATAAAACAACACTTTCACACAGTGAATGTTTGTAAACTCTTTGCAGTTTCTATGAATAAAGCCAAAGGTTCTGTTAGCTCTTAACAAGATATGGTTTAGGTAGTCTATAAATAGTAATTTACTGTCAAAATTATTCCCAAGGTCTGCACACACGCTTTAAAGTCAGGTTATCTATAGAATAGTTATTAAGCCGCGGATTGTGTGTTCTTGTGTAGGTTAGAACGGAACATTTACTTACATTCAGATGTAACCTATTATTGATACACCAAGTACTTATTATATCTACATTACGTTACAGTTGCAAGCAGTCATTAATGTCATTTATCTGGCTAAAATCTTTAAATCGTCAGTAAACAATAATTTGTGACATTTTAAGGCTATTGGAAGATCATTAATGAAGATTTAAAAAAGTAGAGATCCTAAACTTGATTCCTGTAGAACTCCTGAAGTAGAAATAAATGAAGTTGATACAGCACCTTTATGCTCAACACGTAACTCTCGATTGTGTAGGTAGGATGTGAATAACCGGAGTAAAGAATCAGAAAATCCAATACTTTCTAGTTTATCTAACAATAAAAGAAAATCAATCTGGTCGAACGCTTTAGCTACGAGGATGTATTGATATCTAGTTAGCCTAGACCAGTTCCTTGCATAAACAAAATATTGCGTTACCATAGCAACGAACAATAACTTATTAGAAGTGTCAGTGTAAAGTTTGACGTCAAAAAAGTAAACCGAGTCAAGCAATAAATTAAATGAAAAAAGATGTCCACCGAAATTGTGAAAATCGAAAAATTGGAGTATCGAGCCATCATCAAGTACCTGTATTTAAAAGGGTTAAGAGGTAAGCAGATTTATGCTTAATACCCTTGGTGATCAATGTCCTTCGTATGCGACCGTAAAAAATTGGAATGCAAGCTTCAATAAAGGTAAATTTTCCATTGAAGATGATGACCGATCGAGAAGGCCAGTTTCTGTGTCAGTCCCCGAAAATATCGATGCAGTTCATGACATGATTTTATCAGACCGTCGAATTGGGCTAAAACGGATATCTGAAGCACTGAATATTTCATACGAACGCGTTCATCATATGGTTCACGTCAATTTGGACATGAGAAAATTGCTGCAAAATGGATCCCCAAATGTTTGAATGTTGACCAAAAGCGTGCAAGGGTAGAAGCATCGCGTTCGATCTGTGCTCGATTTGAAAACGATGTAGACTTCTTAAACCGAATTGTTACTATGGATGAGACTTGGGTACATTTCTACGATCCAGAAACAAAGCAACAATCGATGGAATGGCGACACTCTGGTTCTCCAAGACCTAAGAAGTTTCGTGTCCAAAATCTGCTGGAAAAGTTCTTGCTTCAGTTTTTTGGGATTGCCATGGAGTAATCATGATTGATTTTTGGATAAGGGTAGAACAATAACTGGAGATTACTATTCGACATTACTGACCACTCTACGGAAAAATATTAAAGAGAAAAGACGCTGAAAGCTATCCAAAGGTGTTTTGTTTTTGCAGGACAACGCCCCTGCACACAAATCTCATGTTGCCATGCAAAAAATTCGTGATTTAGGGTTTGAATTACTAGAACACCCCTCTTATTCATCCGATTTGGCTCCGTCCGACTATCACCTCTTTCCTCAACTAAAAAAAGTTTAAAAGGTCTTTACATTTTCTTCCAACAAGGAGGTAATAGAAGCTGTGGAGGTCTGGTTTGCAGAGCAAGAAGAAACATTTTTTGAAAGGTCTAGAAACGTTGCAGGTTTGCTGTAATAAATGTATCCAATTAAGAGGAGAATATGTTGAGTAATAAAATATTTTGACATTGAAATTTTGTTTGGTTCTATAGTAGGCTAAGAATTTTTCAATATATCCTCGTATATCTGTGTAAATTACATCAACCTGCCCTTTCTTATCTAAAGTTTCAGAAATATACTGTGTGATACAGGTTAAGTTAGTTGTTGTTGATCTTTGTGATACAAAACCATGCTGATAGTCAGATACCAATGGGAGAATACTGGAGTAATTTTTTTCGTATATAATCGTTTCGAATACCTTACTAAAATTGCACAGTATAGAAATAGGTTGTAGATTACCTATTGTAAAAACAAATCGAAACGATTTAAAACTCAAAATTTGTGAACGGGAAAAAATTTTAAAAAATCAAAATAATTTTTTTAAATAAAATACTTTTTATGCTAAACAATACTTAAGTTTTCACAAAATTTAAATAGACATCGTACAAACTACCATATAGTATGTACATGAACAATTTTCTAGTTACCTATGAATATAATTTCCTTGTTAATTATTACAAAAATAATTAAACTAAGTATAATTTTAATGAAATAATTCAAAATAAAGTTTGAACGCCAAACATTATGGCGCCCAAAGCGAAGCCACGTTTCGAATTCAAAATAACGACTAAACAAGAAGAAACCACCACGGAGAATATTCGTAATTTAGTCACTTCAAAAACAAAGAAGGTTGGACGTGGGCCGTAAATGACGGATGACGTCTACTGGGAACCAAACAAACTGATGACGCAACCGATCAAAATTAACGAGTTACACTATGAGTTTGAACATCGAGCATAGTCTTAAGTCAAAAAAATGAGTACGAAGAACTACATACCAAAACCGAGGTAAAAGGCTTAAATCAATTTACACCGGTAGCAAACACCAGAAACATTTGAACAACTCTTTGACGAATACCTAGACCAACTGCGATCCGGCATAAACATCGCAACGGGAGTGGCGTGCAGCAAAGCTTAGCAACCAGACAATTAATGATTCGCACTGACCAGCACGTAAAACTTCAACGACAGAGAATGTCAACAAACAATCTATCAAAACCAATAACCCCCGGGATCAAGAAATTACGCCATCTTGCAGTAGGAGCAGGAATAGTCTTATACGTGTTCTGGAGGCAACTGTTGAGGGTTGTGACGTCTTGTGATATGTCTTGATATGAGATAGTCACTTATAGTCCGAAAATCAGCGTTGTATTCGTATAGGGATTGAATTTTGTGTGTAATCGGTAGTGTGAATATTCTAATTATCGAAATAAACGTCGGTTGCCAGAATCTTTCTGTAGTTGTACAAAACATAGTTTGCAAAAGAACTCCACTTTGTAACTATTACGGTTAAAAATACTTTTAAACAGAAGTTGTAAAAAATATAATTTTTTTGTCCCGTTTTTTGTTCACTTGATACCATAGAAAATTTTGTTAAATAAAGGTCACAAGGTATGGTACCTTGAGAATTTCTTATAGAATCAAAACGTTGTTAATCAAAAGTTTTGTAATTAAATCAACAAAAATTTTAAATCAAGTTTTTACGAAATATTTCAAATAAATAAACTGAAATGAGCTTCTCTAAAGTGCCCTTTTGGTAGGTAATCGAGATTATGCTCAAGATGTAATCAAATGTTTACTATTATTAAAAAATACTAAATAGGGATCTAGTTTTATGGAACAAATACTGTTAGGAAATTATTTTTGCAGAAGCGGCTCCAAACAGTGTGAAAAAAAATGATACTTTATTGAAAAAACACAAAAGTGTAAGACTTTGTCACCGGTATTTGATCATGGTGATTGTGAAATTTCCTTCCTGGAAAAGAGGATGCATGTGGTGAAAGATACAAAGTCTTAGGCAAAAAAGATGTCACAATATGGGTTGACAATCTAATTGTATGCCTAACTTTACTCGGTCCAATAATTTACTAAAGATGATTTTTATTGCATAGTTGAGGTTTTCGATAAAATTATATAAATGTGTTAGTCAGATTAAAATTAATAAACGGCCTCACATGATATTTAAAATTATTATGGGAAAAAATATTCTAATGATATCAAAGTCAGCTATGATTCTATACAAAAAATACATGTTGTCGATTTTGTTTTCAAAGTATCTGAAAAATGTGTTTATTATTTTCGTCCATTTCTACTAGTACCCAAGTAAAAGATACAAATCTGATATCTGAAAAACCGATTCTCGACTAACTAAAACAAAAAAACGAAAGTCAATTTTGAACTTTAAACTTTTCTCAAAAAAAGAAGATCGAGAAGCAAGAGATTTATTTTTGTGTTTCTTACAGTTATTCCACTTTAAATCATCAATATTTAGCCTCCTTGAACCTCGAATAAAGAGTACAAAGATTCGAAAAACGCTGTGTAGTTTGCAACACACAATACACATGTACAATCCATAAGTATCCATAATATCATAAACAAATTGGTTCATGTAAGATTTTGAAAACTTTTATAAGCAAGAAATATTATGTCATCATTTACTCCTTATACTCATTTATTTTTGTTTCTGCTTGAGTATCTAATTTCAAAATTATTCATAAAGTCTTAATTCAAAACATTTTGGAGGTGTACATCATTTAAAAGCTTTTGAAAACGTTCCATCAAAGTAAAAATTAGGTGATTAAAAGATTAGCAAAAAATAAAAAAAAAATGTAATAAATGTTTAAAAGGGCATCCAATTTTCTCTGGCAATTACTCAAAAGAGCGGTAAAATTTGTTTAGGCACCTCGTTGAAACAAATTCACTTTAGCGGCAATTTTAAAGTGGCACATACTTCAATCGATCGCATTATATAAGATATATAAAGGAGGGATTATTCTGTCTTACTGACACTCTAAAACTAAACATATTTCATAAATAACAAGTTCTAGTATTTAACCGTTGTCATAGAAGTGACCAAAAAAAATTTAAATTTCTTATTTGTCTATTACTGGTTTTGACGAAATAACGAGAATACTCTTCTTTAAAACACCATTCCCTCTGGACTTTTCCCAAAATATATCAAAGGACGTTTCATGCAAAAACTTTCGTAGTAGTTTATAAGGAGAAACGCTGCACCTGCAGACAAAAATTCTGGAAGGTATAGTTGCCTTTTTTTACAGTGTTTTAAATTGGATACTATTTAAACATAGAAAAATTGAATTTGAACTGATCGAGAAAAGAGATTCTTTAAATTCACCAATATTAACTTTAATAACCTTCAGCTATGGTCAATCAATTACGTAGAATGCCACTTAACGGGATAAGTTTTTCTGGATTGGTCCTATAATATTTATAAACTTTCTATTGTCGTCTTAAAGACGCCTGCAGAGTGTGTGTGAAAATTCAGTCTTGCACGAAATATGTCATGCATCCAGTATTTACGTTATTCTTTCCGTTTCTTTTTTTTTCTAGATCATAACATATCATGCGCAAATATCAGCACATCATCATCTGGCGATGAACTACTATCGTCAGTTTCATACATTGCACCGGAAAAAAAACACAACTAAATGCTTACGAGATTATTTTCTCTGATTAAATAAGAATGCCTCTAAAAAATGCTACTGCGGCGCTGACATACTTAATCTAGAAAAAAAGAAACTTTTTCGAACCAGGTCCTTTATTCTCTCATTTGCTTTCAAATAATTCCGAAAAATTATAACGCTGCCTGAAGAATTGGAAGCTTCTCTGAGATAATGCATTTAGGGAATGGAAGATCGACTGTTTGGTCTGACGAAGAAAAACGCGTGTGAAATGAACTACCAGCTTACCGAAAGCAACGGCGTTATTCATAGATTTTCAAAGGCTAAACAAACCGCCGGAACAGCGTAGTTCAGAGAGTTTTTGAAAAGAAACCCGGATATTTCATTTAGATCTCCTGAGGTCACTTTTGCTGCCAGAGGGCGGGGATTCAATAAAAAATCTGTGGCAACATACTTCCCCATTTTAGAAGAAATAATTACCCAAATTGAAACATGTCCAATGAGAACATACAACATGAATGAGACCGGTATCCAAACGGTCCCTAGTGAAGCTTTTATAACAAGTGCTGAAAGGGGGCAAAATGTTAGCATTGTTCCCTGTGTTAATGCCATTGGTCAGTGTATACCACCAACGATAATATTTTGCCGGAAAAGAAGAAACAATTTATTATTTCAAGGTCCACTTTACGAAACTCTTTGTCTGTACAATAAATCTGGATACATGAAATCTAGCACTTTTTTTCGGTTCTTACAACACATTCAATGTTCAATTGAAAACAAGGTTCTCTTGTTGCTTGAAGACATAAAGTTATTAATCCGTCAAAGTTATAGAATAAAATATTGCAGGAAGATGATATCATACTACTCTCGTTTTCGCCACACTCTACGTATAAGATTCAGCCATTAGATGTGGCACTATTTTTTCCTCTCATGAGTTATTTCAATGAAGAAGCTATTCTATGACTTAAAGCAAATCCCGGAAAACTCATAACACTGCTTAAGATTGCCGCCTTGTTTGGAAAAGCGCATAGAAGGGCTGCAACACTAAATAATGGACCCAGTATATTTGAGAAGACGGGCATCTTTCCTTCAATGCCAATATATTTCCAGACTGCAACAGATTTGAAAGAAAGCACTTTGGTTACGCTATTTGAGAAAGGCCACTGACCATAGTATCAGTTCAAACCAAAAGTTCGAGACCCTCTTAATTAACAACAATGTTACTTCCACACCAATTTTTTGGCAAAGAACATCTCGGCCGGAGGGAAAATCTGCCAAGATAGCTGTCACCAGGAAGATATCCACAAATTTGTTAGAAATAATCTTCATGTGTCCTACAACTTTAGAAAAGGTAACTACACCTCCTTATATGAACATCTTTCTTCCCTATCATAGACCCCTATCTTGACAGACTGATCCGTTAATTCTTCTTTACAGAAACTATATTCTGTTATCTATAACTCATTCAATGCGTTTATTCCTAAGTCCTCTCCGAAATCCAGAACAAAATATCCGCCATGGTTTTCTAATGCTATAATCTCTGATATCAAGCTGAAGTACTCTCTCTGGCGGAATTATAAATCATCTAATGACCCTACTTCTCTTCATCGGTTTAGAATGCTGCGCAGCAATATAAAGACTGATATTCAGACTTCTCATAAATGCTTCTTGAGACGTATTGAGACCGATATTAAGTCTAACCCTAATCATTTCTGGTCTTACATTAATCTACTCCGCAATTCCTCCGGTATACCTTCTAATCTGACTTCGAGTCTAATCTGCTTTTCGCTATAAAAAAGATTAAACCCACACTTACCGCAGGCACTGATCTCATCCCTGCCTTCTTCTTGCGAGACTGCATTTCTGTGCTGTGGACGCCGTTACTTCACATATTCAATCTGATCCTTCAACACAAACGCTTTCCTGTTGATTGGAAATCTGCTCGAATTGTTCCCGTTCATAAAAAGGCGACAGATCCAATGTTCTTAACTATCGCCCCATCGCGCTTCTCTGTAACTTCTCAAAACTTTTCGAATCTGGATACATGAAATTTAGCACTTTTTTTCGGTTCTTACAACACATTCAATGTTCAATTGAAAACAAGGTTCTCTTGTTGCTTGAAGACATAAAGTTATAAATCCGTCAAAGTTATAGAATAAAATATTGCAGGGAAGATGATATCATACTACTCTCGTTTTCGCCACACTCTACGTATAAGATTCAGCCATTAGATGTGGCACTATTTTTCCTCTCATGAGCTATTTCAATGAAGAAGCTATTCTATGACTTAACGCAAATCCCGGAAAACTCATAACACTGCTTAAGATTGCCGCCTTGTTTGGAAAAGCGCATAGAAGGGCTGCAACACTAAATAATGGACCCAGTATATTTGAGAAGACGGGCATCTTTCCCTTCAATGCCAATATATTTCCAGACTGCAACAGATTTGAAAGAAAGCACTTTGGTTACGCTATTTGAGAAAGGCCACTGACCATAGTATCAGTTCAAACCAAAAGTTCGAGACCACCCTCTTAATTAGCAACAATGTTACTTCCACACCAATTTTTTGGCAAAGAACATCTCGGCCGGAGGGAAAATCTGCCAAGATAGCTGTCACCAGGAAGATATCCACAAACTTGTTAGAAATAATTTTCATGTGTCCTACAACTTTAGAAAAGGTAACTACACCTCCTTATATGAACATCTTTCTTCCCTATCATGGACCCCTATCTTGACAGACTGATCCGTTAATTCTTCTTTACAGAAACTATATTCTGTTATCTATAACTCATTCAATGCGTTTATTCCTAAGTCCTCTCCGAAATCCAGAACAAAATATCCGCCATGGTTTTCTAATGCTATAATCTCTGATATCAAGCTGAAGTACTCTCTCTGGCGGAATTATAAATCATCTAATGACCCTATTTCTCTTCATCGGTTTAGAATGCTGCGCAGCAATATAAAGACTGATATTCAGACTTCTCATAAATGCTTCTTGAGACGTATTGAGACCGATATTAAGTCTAACCCTAATCATTTCTGGTCTTACATTAATCTACTCCGCAATTCCTCCGGTATACCTTCTAATCTGACTTTGAGTCTAATCTGCTTTTCGCTATAAAAAAGATTAAACCCACACTTACTGCAGGCACTGATCTCATCCCTGCCTTCTTCTTGCGAGACTGCATTTCTGTGCTGTCGACGCCGTTACTTCACATATTCAATCTGATCCTTCAACACAGACGCTTTCCTGTTGATTGGAAATCTGCTCGAATTGTTCCCGTTCATAAAAAAGACGACAGATCCAATGTTCTTAACTATCGCCCCATCGCGCTTCTCTGTAACTTCTCAAAACTTTTCGAATCTGGATACATGAAATCTAGCACTTTTTTTCGGTTCTTACAACACATTCAATGTTCAATTGAAAACAAGGTTCTCTTGTTGCTTGAAGACATAAAGTTATGAATCCGTCAAAGTTATAGAATAAAATATTGCAGGGAAGATGATATCATACTACCCTCGTTTTCGCCACACTCTACGTATAAGATTCAGCCATTAGATGTGGCACTATTTTTTCCTCTCATGAGCTATTTCAATGAAGAAGCTATTCTATGACTTAAAGCAAATCGGAAAACTCATAACACTACTTAAGATTGCCGCCTTGTTTGGAAAAGCGCATAGAAGGGCTGCAACACTAAATAATGGACCCAGTATATTTGAGAAGACGGGCATCTTTCCCTTCAATGCCAATATATTTCCAGACTGCAACAGATTTGAAAGAAAGCACTTTGGTTACGCTATTTGAGAAAGGCCACTGACCATAGTATCAGTTCAAACCAAAAGTTCGAGACCATCTTAATTAGCAACAATGTTACTTCCACACCAATTTTTTGGCAAAGAGAAATCAAGAACATCTCGGCCGGATTAAAAATCTGCCAAGATAGCTGTCACCAGGAAGATATCCACAAACTTGTTAGAAATAATCTTCATGTGTCCTACAACTTTAGAAAAGGTAACTACACCTCCTTATATGAACATCTTTCTTCCCTATCATGGACCCCTATCTTGACAGACTGATCCGTTAATTCTTCTTTACAGAAACTATATTCTGTTATCTATAACTTATTCAATGCGTTTATTCCTAAGTCCTCTCCGAAATCCAGAACAAAATATCCGCCATGGTTTTCTAATGCTATAATCTCTGATATCAAGCTGAAGTACTCTCTCTGGCGGAATTATAAATCATCTAATGACCCTACTTCTCTTCATCGGTTTAGAATGCTGCGCAGCAATATAAAGACTGATATTCAGACTTCTCATAAATGCTTTTTGAGACGTATTGAGACCGATATTAAGTCTAACCCTAATTATTTCTGGTCTTACATTAATCTACTCCGCAATTCCTCCGGTATACCTTCTAATATGACTTTGAGTCTAATCTGCTTTTCGCTATAAAAAATATTAAACCCACACTTACCGCAGGCACTGATCTCATCCCTGCCTTCTTCTTGCTAGACTGCATTTCTGTGCTGTCGACGCCGTTACTTCACATATTCAATCTGATCCTTCAACACAGACGCTTTCCTGTTGATTGGAAATCTGCTCGAATTGTTCCCGTTCATACAAAAGGCGACATATCCAATGTTCTTAACTATCGCCCCATCGCGCTTCTCTGTAACTTCTCAAAACTTTTCGAATTTTGCTTATATAACCACATCGCTTCTAGGATCTCTCAAAAGCTTCACAGCTGTGAACACGGCTTTATTAGAGGGCGTTCCACAATTACCAATTTAGCTGTTATGCACCAGTTTTTTGCTGAATCCTTGGATTCTGGTTTCCAAGTCGACGTTGTGTATACCGATTTTAGTAAGGCTTTCGATCGGTTGAACCATGAGATTCTCATTTCGAAGCTACACGCTTTGGTTTGAGTAACAACTTAGTACAATTACTCAAGAGTTATCTATCTGATAGAACCCAATTTGTTGAGCTGCTTGGCTTCCGGTCGCGTGTCTCAAGTGTCCCTTCGGGCGTACCCCAAGGCTCTGTTCTTGGCCCCTATTATTCAATATCTTTATCAATGATGTCGCACCTACTCTCGATTATCATTGCCTACTGTCTGCGGATGACATGAAGATATTTCAGGTTATACGTAATATGTCTGATGCTCTTGTGCTTCAGAAAAGGCTTGATCTTTTTGATAAATGGTGTCGGTCTAACCACTTAGATCTGAAGGTTTCTAAATGTCACATCGTTTCTTATACCAGAGCAAAGTCCCTAATTCTTTTCAACTATTCTTTTTCCGACGTCTCCATTACTCGCTCTAGCGCTTTTAAAGATCTGGGTGTCACTTTTGAATCGTCTCTGTCCTTTAGCTCGCACATTCGATCTATTGTTTCATCTTCACTTAAAACTCTTGGTTTTATTATCAGAAACTCTAGAGATTATTTAAGCGCTGACTTACCTCTCTTGCTGTACAGAACCCTCATTCGAACTCGACTGGAGTATGCCTCGGTAGTCTGGTTTCCCGTAATCTGATCTTTTGGCTAGATTCAACCTTTTCGATTTAAGTAGTCGTCGCGCCACCTTTTCTCTTCTCTTTCTATACAAACTTATTCATTACCTTGTCGATTGTCCTGAATTGTTAGCAAAATTATCTTTTTCCGTTCCTCGACCTGGGTCTCGTTTTCCCACTCCCCGTACGCGTGTGTTGGAGTCATCTCCTATTTTCTCTGTATGCAGCAGCAGTGCTCTACGTAAATTTGATATTTTTCATACGTCCATATCCGAGATAAAATCATTCTGTAGCGACTCCCTAGTTGGTTGATCGATTTACATTATTTACCTTGTTTAACGTTAACGTTACTACTTTTATTTGTTTTGGATTATATCTGTATTACCTACGTCTAATTACTTTTACGTTTATATTATCCGATTCGTTTTAGTTTTGTATTTTGCTGTGGTGCGGCTGTATTTAAATAAATAAATAAATAAATAAATAAATAAATAAATAAATAAATAAATAAATAAATAAATAAATAAATAAATAAATAAATAAATAAATAAATAAATAAATAAATAAATAAATAAATAAATAAATAAATAAATAAATAAAAAATGCTCAGGTAAGACGAAAGCACTTGATAAAGATGTTCCAGTCTGCATTTTTTGTCCGGAATTATTCAGTGCATCACGATCCAAGGAAACCTGGATTGAGTGTAATTTGTGCCATAAATGGTATCATACACTGTGCGTACACCTTTCCAAAAAGCAAAAACTATACTTTTGAAATTTTTGCAAATAAATGTAATCTATAGTAGAAAACCGTGAATGGATCATTTTATCACATTGTGGGGGTCATTATATCTCAACCGTGAGGTAGAATGGTCCTTTTAATTGTTTAGGAGAAACGTTTTCATTGTTACACACAATTTATCTATAGAAATATGTTTTGTTATGATTTGGTTATTCGTTGAATAAACTGTACTGAGTAAGATTTGTTTTTAATCATTTTAACCCAACCGAATGTTAAGGGAACCATTTTGCCCACTTTTCCCTAACACTGTTTTATTCAAAAGTAATTGAAAAGTGCAATAACATTTAAATTATTATATTTAACTTCTGGCACAACCAAAAGTGCTTTCAATTTCAATTTGAAGAAAATTTTGACAAATAAACCACTATTAACGAATATTAATGATCATAGTTACCCTTGCAAAAGCGGGAGCAATACTGATTAAAAGAAATTCACACTGAATCAACAACCAATTGTGTATGTGTAGCTAATAATAAGCTCCATTTTTTCTATTATGATACCCTGTTCTCTCTTTCCAATGAATATGTTTTCAAATTTCAGAATGTCTCTTTCTCCTTCTGAAATGTTTTTGTAAGCAATTTTGAATTTCATTCAATGAAATGGCACATTTCGAAACTAATAGGTATAATAACGCCAATAACTTTTTTTATTATTTACTTATAAAATGATTTTAATTGTAATTAAAATCAAAGGTTGCTTTAATTATTTAAAAGTTGTTTGTAGGTATGTCATACAAATTGTCATACGTTACAATTTTATTAATTATGTTAACAACATTACTGGGAAATAGTGTTGTAATTGAAAAACGCATATAGTAACCTATAATAAGATAGAAAACTAGAACTAGAAAGTAAGCTTAAATGTCGAGTATCTGCTATCATCCTTTAGATGGCACGGTACTTATTTTATCATAAATAAAAAAGTTAATTTGTGACCCACTTTCTTCATGAATCTATGCACATTCCTGCACGTGTGAATCAGGTTTGTGACGTCAGATGACTTTTTTAATTTTAAGCAATTTTTCTTGGTGGACACAATTAACTTTTTTTTTAATTTTTTGACACGTCTAATGGTCTAATTTTGGTTTTCGGTTGTCCCAAAAATTTTTCAAAAACAAAAGTTTGTCGCGCGTATGAAAAAAACAAGATGAAGTTTTTAATCTCGACTTAATTTAATGAGATTTTAACGCTTCATAATATTTACGTATATAATTAAAGATATTTAGGAACAAACAATCAACTACGACGTAATCAAAAGGCAATTTAAACGGCCGCAATTAAAAAATTGTACGTAATACGTTATAGGCATCACAAGACGCCTTTACCTTAAATTCGTCACGACATAAAAATCTTACGTCAAAACGATTTTTTCTTAAGCATGAAATCGAATTGAATCGTTTCACTTTCGAAAGGACGTCATAGTCTGTTAGTACTAAACGCGCAAGTTCCACTGAGCTGCTACAAACAGCAGGAATAGAGCTTAGCAATCGCAGTATCCTAGTTAACTTGGGCAAGCGCACGATAGTGTGGTCCCAAAGTAAGCTCTTATACATAAATCTGGTTTTTTGACCAAGTCGCGCTTGTTTAAACAACCCGCAGTTATTTATACACTATTACAAATATAATAAAACCATCGCGATTATAAACGGCAGATTTGTTTTTAGTCGAAAAATTTAATCACGTGTGTGACTTAAATATACATATATTTTTTTTACTATCACAAAGTGTGTTTAATTTAAAAAAAGTGAGTGCGATGTCGTAAAATCAGTTTTGGAAAGTGCGTACAGTGTAAGTGCACATACTGTTTGAGAGACGCAGGAACGCAATTTTTCGGTAGTGAAAGTAGACAGTGAAAGTTTTCGTTTTGTTAAAAAAATGGATTCGCCACAAATGTATGATAATCAGCAGCATAACCAATCCGGTGTAACAATGAACCACAACGAGAAAAAAACTGTAATAATAAACAATAACAGTAATTTAACGAATCTAAATACTAGTAATGGTACTACTAAGCAAACTGTGGCGTTACTAAAACAGCACCACATGCAACAGTACCAACAGCATGGCGAATTAAACGATCTGAATACACCCGAAATTTCGTTAGATCTACAAAATTTAATAGACGATTCGCAATTAATAAATGACGGTATTTTTTACGGACATTTTACAAAGTCAGGTACCAAATAAACACTTACAAAGTTTACATCCTAGACAAGTATTGAATAATTTACCGAACTCGAATTATCCACGAACGACATTAGCTTATATGCCACAACCTGTACATAGCGGTGCTACATATGCTGGTAATGGTAATCAAACTTCTAGTAGTGATTCAAATAGTTCTGGAGTTAGCGAGTCCCCTTTGATTAAGGAAGAGCCGGTCGATCCTCAGGACTATAGACGATCGTGTAACGTTATTCCAAATAATTATATGCAAGGTCCTTCGTACCCATCAAACGGCGGTACGCCAGGTTTTGCCACACTTACGCCCAGTACCGTTTTACACCACCAGCAATTAAACGCTATGAAAAACAAAGCTGTTATGATGAATCAGCACGCGGCACGAAAGCATATGAAACCCTGCGATAAAAATAGTGACGAATATAGAAGACGACGAGAGAGGAATAATATAGCAGTAAGGAAGAGTAGGGAAAAAGCGAAAGTGCGAACACGCGAAACCGAAGAAAAAGTTAAAGTTCTTGTTAAAGAAAACGAAAGACTGCAGAAAAGGATAGAACTACTCACGGAAGAATTAAATGTACTTAGAAGTCTTTTCTCGAACGTCGGTGTACTGCCAGAACATATCCATAGGGAGATAAATAAACATCTAGACGCGTTTCAACTTCAGCAGCAGCAACACATGTAAGGACTTTTTTTAATTTTAAGGACGTCCTGACCTATTGGGTAGTTTTCGTAAAACTTAATGCGTTTTTTTAAACCTATGCCAATATGTTCACGACTTCTTTTATGAACTGTTGTAATTGCACACTTTCTAAGATTTTCTTTCGTTTTATCAGGACTGAAGATAGATCGAGGGTAATGGACATCTTAAATGATTACGGACAATAGCCTCGATAATTAGTTTTAAGTTATTGTACCCGATAGACTTTTTTCTTGTATTTTTTTAGCGAATCGACAATCCGTAAGCTTTACACGCGACAATAAATTTTTTTCTTTTACATAATAATATTATAGTAACAGCGGAAAGTTTCGATGCAAATTATTTGCTAACGAGTGAAGATTTTTGTCAGTTTTACTTAGATCTCTTTGATAACGAGAAATAATTTATTAATTCATTCATTCTGCAAAGAATTTTCTTTTAGATAGAAAATATTTTAGTTAATGTCGTATTAGATTCTTTGCAAAATGAATCGTTTAGCTTTTAACGGGTATATAAAGATAGAATTGTTCCGTTCGTTTTTGTGATCAACTAAAGTGTATTTTAAAATGGAATATACTATAATTTTTGCAACCGAAACTATCGTACCTTTTTTAAATTATATTAGAAGTTAATGTAAGATATATTTTTACAAAAAATATATCGTTGTTATATCTTTTAATTTTATTGTAAAATATTTTGATTTCAATATATTTTATGTATATTTATGTATGTATGTATGTATATTGTATTATATTTTAATATATTTTCCAAAGATGACATTTGTAAAAAAAGAATTAAGAATTCTGGTGTACATTTTATACTACTTAATTATGTTCTTGTTTTTATTTAATAAATCGTCCGAATTAATTTTATTTTACTATGTTTTTTTTTTTAAACGGTTTCCGTTACTAAGTGAAACATTATTCCAACTACGCATCTTGACAAACAAATTAAAACGATAAAATTAAACAATTAATGTTCCATTTATCATTAAAAATGTATAGGAAATTGATTTGTGGTAATTTCCTCGTTCAATGTTTACCGCTCTCGTGTAATTATTTAAAAAGTGCAGAGATTTATAAACTTTTTTTCTAAAGGGTTCCCATAATAAATATTATTCATTTCCGTATCACAATGATATTTAATAATTTAAGTTAGAAGACGGAGAGAAATTTGAAAAGCAATCAATTTTATTTTGACATTTGTTTGATTTCAATTAAAGGATAAATGATAATAATTATTTAATGTTAAAAGTTGTACGATTAAATTTATGCAACAACATTAACTTATTCATTATGAACAACTTGAGGCAACTACAGTAATGCCAAAACATTATGAAAATTATTACGTGTTACAACAATTGTCTTTGTATGGAAATATTACATTTTTTTTTAATTCGTCATTCAAAAATTTCAGAAAAAGATTTTCTGAAAAGCTTTTTATTAGTAGGTACATTCTAAAAGTCTCGTATTATTCTGCATATATATTTTTCAATTTAAACAGTTTGATATCGTTTTCATGACGAGTTCAACCGATAGACGTTGTCCTGTACAATCATTAATAATATTTTAGCAAGTTTTCCCTTTTTAGGGATATTCCTGGGTGAGGGTTAAATAAAACCACCTTTAGGGGTGTAGTAGTGCCGACCTTTGTCGCAAACAAATGAGGGCTTTATCAAGGCTCAACTATCTTTTTTAGGAGGTTATGACACCAATGCCCCCACTCCAGGAATATCCCTAAAAAAGAAAAAAACTTGCTAATGTAATGAGAAAAAATGTATGTATGTACTTCTTAGTGATCACTGATATGCAACTGAAATTTTGTGAATATTTGTCAGAAATGTAATCTACTTGGAACCATAGAGTTTCTTTAGAATACGATGAACACAAAAAAGGATTCATCGTTGAGTCAAGAATTATTTTTTTGAGCAAAAAAGTCCTATAGAAAAATGAGACACTCTTAGTTTTCGCAAATTTTCCGATCAACTTTTTCAATCTGGCTTACGTTGCAAACTGTATGTGGACTACTTCGACAAACAGATTCAACCACTAAATATGATCTTTATTTTGTGTCTCTTCAACAACTTAAACAGTATCGCCAGTGCTTGAAGATTACGAAAGGGTTTCTCTCAATTAACGGCCATTAAAACATATTTAATGTTACTGTGACAATATTTAACTGGAATTTCTATCGACAAAAGAATTCTAGAAACATTTTTTTCTTTACCGTAAAACAGGGGGGTACTTAAAAAAGGAAGTTATTTAAAAAGACAATTTGTTTCTGAGGTACGAGGGTTGGTAGTAAAATTACGTAACGATCAGCTTTATTGATCTCTTGGACTTCAATGGCAAAATATGCAATAAAATCGTCTCAATGAAAAATTGATGTTTTGTTAATTGTATTACAAGCCTAACTACTCACAGATATGACAAAAAACTTTTTTGGTTTTTTCCACCATAAAAAATTATTCAAAAAACTGGCTTGCTTGTTTGCTTCTCCCCGGATCATCGATGCAAATAGTCTCATTAAAATTGACAATGGATGCCGTTTCTTCAAACAACTTATTCTCTTGTTGATTGTTTTTAAATTTTTTAGCTGTGACTTCCTTTTATGTAAAAGGCCACCATTCTGTGCAACCTTTTGGCAATTCTTTAAAATAAATTTATTTTGACGTCGTTGTCCAAAAAATAGTGTTCATAACTCGCTCGAAACTTTGTCAAAGTTCTAGATTTTCTTCACGGAAGTAAATACTCTTACCTTTTAAATATGGATTCAATTTGGAAATAGATTTCATTTTATCTAATATTTGCGTTAATAAGGGTTCCAACTGACCTGGACAGTATTTGTGAAGATTACTAACACAACCGCAATCTTTGAAAAACTTTATTTGTGGTAGAAGAATATCTTCGTGAGGATTCCTTGAGGCGGATAGATGAAATTAAAAACCACTACGTTAGTTTTAATTTTATATTAGGTGTGACTCTACTCCTTAATTTAAGAAACCTTGATAAAGCTCACACAAGACTTGGCGAAAAGTCGGCTAATTAAAACCATGCTATAACTAGAATTTGGAGGATTATTAAATTTAACTCAATTGTTGTTTGTGGTAGTCAAACTCTTAGTCATATAATATTTTTAATACGGTTCATATATTTGGTAATAATCTTTTAAACTCACTAAAAATATTTATTTTAAATTACATTATTGCTTTGTGTAAAATCTCTAATTATTTATTTAATCGTATGGTATACATTTTAAATATTGTATTGTGATGCAAGTGTTATGTATGGTGCCCCAGAAGATCAGTATAAACCTGTACAGTGTGGTGACGAAACCGTGTGCAATTGTGGATTGGTTCGTCTTGGCAAAGCATTTACTTCAAGGTTTAGGAAAACCACTAAAACCTAAACATGCCAACCCTTACCCACCCAAGTATTCACATGTAATAATATTAATTAAGTGTGTAAAGTGATTGTGTTTTGTGAAATTGTGTTGTACATTTTTTTTCTAATTATCCGGGAGGGTCTTGATGACCAGGTCCGGAAACCAAAGTGGTGATTCTCAGGAACAACATGTTTTTTTTCCATATTTATTATTTGCACCATAAACCCTTAAAAAACACACACGAAAAAAAATTAATATTTTAAACCTAAGAAAATAAAATATTTTATCCACAATCACCTTATAATTTTAGTTTTATTACCACTATATAAACAATGAACAATCAAAAATTAACAACATTATTCAACCCCTTTCGATATTTTTAAATAAGGTTTAAATAAATTTTGAGCTCTGCAAGAGCGAACATTTTTTGATCAAATCTAATTCTAAATGGGTATTTGTGTTTTATTCGCTTTTTATCTGCTTAGAAAATTAAACCCTCAAGCTTCGCAGATGCTACTGAGTTTTAAGAAAGCGGCGATTATCACTGTCAAAGAAAAAATCGGCACAGTTACAAAAGTGTCAACCGTCTTTACGGTGGCGAACATTGTTAGTAAGGTGCAATTGTCATTTGTTACAATATCGTTGTGCTGCAATAGTGAGCAAGATGAGCTGTTAATCGTTTCTGTGAAAAATCATGATGTGCTTGTCAATATAAAAATAAAAAATTACAAAATATTTTTAAAATCATACATTCTTCTGTTCGTTTAAACTCATCTCTTGATGATTTTTCATCCTCTAAGAAAATTGCTAATTCCATGTCCAGTTCTTCCATTATTAGAAGAATGAGAGTCACATCATCACCTACAAACCATTTTTGGTTTCCATGAATAGTTTACCCTCATTACAGTCATCTTTTTTTCCTCCGTCATACCGTAGTTCTACAGGCGCTGTCTTTGTAGAGGACGAGAGCTTTAGTATAGGGTACAGTAGGAATACACTCTACTTATACACATATGTGAGTATCAATCCCATAAAAACTATAGTGTGGAACGTAGTTGGAACTAACTTCAACTATCAATATAAATAATGAGAAGAGATTAAAGCTTTAGTCCAGTCACATTAGGAAAAATAGAAAAAATTATTAGTAAATAGGTATAAATTGGTGGAGACCTTTATTTTGGCATACTGTTAAACATACTAAAAGTCTGGACCTCTATCTGCAGGGCTTAATCCGCCGTTTTGGAAAAGAAGTGCCCCAATTCAGTTTTATACTTTTATCTCGATAATCGTTGATTTTATCGCAATAAAAGTCATTATAAAAAATAAAGCTCATTAAATTATTATATGTTTATTACACTTTTTTCATATT
Source organism: Abscondita cerata (assembly GCA_030710515.1). Taxonomy (NCBI): domain Eukaryota; kingdom Metazoa; phylum Arthropoda; class Insecta; order Coleoptera; family Lampyridae; genus Abscondita; species Abscondita cerata. Next base: position 1,053,061 of record JALBCR010002259.1, read on the forward strand.
TTTAATAGTTTTTACAGAATATATAATTTTCTGTCAATAATATGTTTTATTTAAATTATAAAAATTGTTACATTATGTATAATATATTTGCTTAAAACAAATTTTCTATGTTTAAACTAAAATTAACTTGTTTTAAGATTTCCACATTAACACTAGATTTTTAAAACAAAAGTATTTGTGTTGTCGTGAAAATTACGCTTTTGGTGTAGAATCTGTAAAAAAATATAAATGAAAGAAAATATAAAAGATATCAAATGTGCATGCATGATATTTCTTGTACATATAAAAATTTGGCAACTCTTACTATTAAATATTGCAGTACACGACAGACTAGTCCGTACAGCATTTGAAGGGAAACCAACAAATCGTAGACTACAAGGAAGACCTCCGAAGAGATAGAAGGACAGCTGATAATCCACATCGCAGATACAAGGCTTGAACTAAGGAAAATAAACAGACCGCAGGTCTAATGAAAGAAGAGCAAGAATACTAGTACTGGGGATATACGACATCTATAAGATTTTTCTGAACCGTTTCCTGAGATTGCAATTCTGTAAGACTATAATCATCATCTCAATCTTCAGAATCGATCACGAAGAAATTATTCTCATTAAGCTCTCTCTCCTCGGAACTCTCTTTTTCTAAATCAAAAGTAGAATATGATTTAAAACGTGATGTACCATGACAGTATATGGATTACAAGAAAATCATATCAATTTCAAGTATACATCTTTGATAAATCTAATTTAAATGGCACAAATGAGATAAATTCTACAATTTAGATAAAATATTTGATATTGTGTACGCTGAATTTAAATTTTTACAAAAAATCATTCATAGAAACTGTTTTAAGAGTTTGATGAGTTTTATTTTTATAATAACCTTTATTGTGTATGTATAAGTAGAAAACTGAATTGGATCACTTTTTTTCCAAAATGGTGGATTGATACCTGCAGATAGAGGTCCGGACTTTTAGTATGTCTAACAGGGTGTCCAAAATATAGGTCACCACCAATTATAGCTAATTTTATTTTACTAATTATTTTTTCTATTTACTATATTTCGATATAATTTGAGTGAACTACTTATCAACATAAAAATAATGAAAACTACTCATTACAACAGGCAGTGTAACATTGTACACAAGACGTATACAGAGAACCCGCCCAATGAATATACATATTATACAATACAATTAATACAAAAATTAATTATCAAAATATACTAAAATGAAAAATAAAAAGAGACACAGAAAAATTATACATATATGTAGAACACTGAAAGGAAAAGAATGTGAAGTTGAATAACTACAAAGTATGTAAGATCAGAAAATCAAAATAAAAAGCAATTAATGAATGTAACGACAAAATAAAATTGAATAATTTTAATAAAAAATATGAAACTAAACATAAGTGTTTCGCGCCGATTCTAATAAACGTACAGTATAGAAAAAACGATTTCAAAAACTTTGAAGGAAATTGCACCGTAAAAAAAATAGTTCAAAATCTGTTTTTATAACTTTTTTGTATAATTAATATTCTTAGAGATATTGCTAAAACAATTAGTGTCACGAGATTCTCACATGTGAGTAATTACTTACATGGTTAGAAATATTTTGAACAAATGTTGTTTATAATTAAATTACTTTTACTTGCAGGAAAAATGTGTAAAATGAATATTTTTTAAATACGTATTCCGGATTATGTGCGTAATATAACATATACATTCCAAGCTTCATAAAAAAGAACAAGTAGTTTTTTAGATATCGAGTTTATATACGGGCGGACAGAAATTTCTTTTCCTATTTATCATACGTGGAGTAAAAATGTACATAAATTAAGTTTAAACATTTTCTTCTTTAATTGAGGGATAGTTACAAGAATAACATCCCAAATGGCGAGTTTACCTAATTATTTTAATTAAAATTATTGGTTTTAATTTAAGGATCTTCCTAAGGTAAAGGTAAAAGGTAAAAGGTAAAAATAAAATTGTTTGTTAATGGAAGTAGTGTGGACGTATCTTTTAAACCGTTTTGTCAATGAAAACACAAGTAGCGATTTTGACGTAGAATACATGGACAATGAATACAATTTAGAATAGTTTTGAATAAAGTGAGGGTTAAGTTGAGGTTAATACTATTTAACAAAAATTTGTAGAAAATTAAAAATTAAGTGTACAGGGTTTCTCACGGAACGGTTCGTTAGAAGTTTACGTGGATAGGAAAAATTTAGAATTCTGAATTTTTGGATTTAAGGGTTTTGCAGATACTCTTTCATTTTAAATTATTTTCAAGGTCACGCCACTTCCGGTCGACATTTACTTTCTTTGTTTAAATATAACACCCTGTTTATTATTTCATTTATGGATTCCAGAGAAAGTTTTAGGGTGAGTTCTATCAGGTTTCCTTATACCTATTTTCAACCGTTTCATAGATATCTTGATTTTTTTGATAATTTTTAAAGATGTAGGGTTGTTTTCAACACCGCGCCTGATACCTATTTTCGAATAGTGGTAATTGCTTCAGGGGTAGACGGAAGCACTAGAATGATACTTTTGAAATCCTCATTGAGAATTGATATATCACATACCGGGTGTCCAAAATTTGATAAACCATTAAACTATTTTCAAACTCGAAAATGTTCGTTATTTCAAACATAACACCCTGTATATTATTAGATGGGCGGATGGAGAATTTATTTATGTATCATTTCGCTATAACATTCCCTATACCTATTTCTTACGGTTATCTTGGTAATCCATATTTTTTATCAAAAATTCCATAAAACTTCAAAAGTCATATCTAGTAGGCCTTGATTTTGACAGTTTTTGTAGATGTTGATTTTATGTTAAAGTATTAATCTGATTTACCAATTTTGAGACATAAACTTACAATTGAAGTATTTTTGTTAATTATCTCAAGTAATACAGTTTATAATGGAGAATAATGTGGATTATTCCAATAATAATTTGTTAAATTTGTTTTATATTCATGGTGAATGTGGACGAATTATTAGACGAACATGCAGATTATTTAACGAACGATATCCGAACCTGCCACCAATGACTCTCTGAAAATTCGCAAGAATTGAAGCTCAGTTTAATGCAACTGGGAGCGTAAGGACAATTCGAAATCACCTAAAGCCAGTATTAGATAATGAAGATAACGAGGTAAATGTATTGGCTTATTTTCAACTTATCCACGAAGTTCAACCACATCAGCAGCTCTAGATTTGGGTATTTCAAGAGCATCAATACAGAGAATACTAAGAAAACATAAAACGCATCCTTTCTTCTGAAATAACTGTACAAGGATTACATATTGGTGATGAGGCTAACCGAGTCGACTTTTGCGAATTCATGTGGTTAAAAATTACCGAAATTTCTTTTTAAGATTATTTGGACTGATGAAGCAAAGTTCACCAGGGAAGGAATTATAAATCGCAGAAATAATCACTATTGGGCACAAGCTAATCCTCATGTCATAAGGGAACATAATCATCAGAATCACTTTGGATTTAATGTTTTTTGTTTAGTTATGGAGAATAGTGTGGCATATCTAGTGTACAATGAAAATTTGAATGGAAATAGATATCTGGGGATACTCAGAGGATTTGTTAATGATTTCCTACCTAAATAATCTACCTCCGTGTGACAGAGTAAACATTTGGTATCAGCACATTCCACTATAGCTACCAACAGTTGACCTTGATGTTTGAAGATCTGTGGATTGGCTTACAGAGATCTTGGAGATGGCCACCTAGATCACCAGATTTGACGCCCTTGAATTTTTATCGATGGGGCCGTATAAAAGAAATAGTGTACGCTAGGCCTGTTCAAACTAGAGAGGATTTATTGAATCGCGTTCGAGACGCATTTAATAACATAAGTCCAGACAAACTCAGGGGGTCCGTTTCGCGAGGAGTACATGACAGACTTCTTCAATGTTTGAACTAAAATGGTGGCCATGTAGAACATTTGTTGTAATGCTTCCGTTTACATTCACTAAGCATTTTATATCATTGTGTTCCAAGTTTTTATTTGTTACATTGTTTTTTATGTAATTTAATTTCATTCACGTTCCAAATTTTTAATGTTCCTGTTTTGTTTTCATGTTCCAATTATTAAATTTCTACCGTTTCAGTAATGTTAATTTTTAATTGAAAATATGGATTACCAAGAAAACCGTAAGAAATAGGTATAGGGAATGTTATAGCAAATGATACATAAATAAATTCTCCATCCGCCCATCAAATAATATACAGGGTGTTACGTTTGAAATAACAAACTTTTTCGAGTTTAAAAATTGTTTATTCAATTTTGGACACCCGGTATGTGATACATCAATTCTCAATGTGGATTTCGAAAGTATCATTCTAGTACTTCCGTTTACCCTTGAAGCAATTACCACTATTCGAAAATAGGTAAAAGGCGCGGTGTTGAAAATAACCCTACATCTTTAAAAATTATCAAAAAAATCAAAGTATCTACGAAACGGTTGAAAATAGGTACAGGGAAACCTGATAGAACTCACCCTAAAACTTTCTCTGGAATCCAAAAATAAAATAATATACAGGGTGTTATATTTAAAATAAGAAAGTTAATTCCGACTTCCGGTATAACCGAAAGTGACGTAACCTTGAAAATAATTTAAAATGAAAGAGTATCTGGAGAAACCCTTAAGTCCAAAAATTTAAAATTCTAAGTTTTTCCTATCCACGTAAACTTCTAACGAACCGCTCCCGTGAGGAACCCTGTATACTAAAATTTAATTAATTATTGTTATTTGTTCATGAAACTTCAAATGGTTCCACAATGCTGCTGTAAAAATTAAGTTTGAAACGAACCAATTCACAATTATATACGGTTTCACCACACTATATAGGTTTTTGAACTGATCTTCTGGAACATCATATAACACTTACATCACAATACAATAATGAAAATGTACCATACAAATAAATAAATACAACTTTAGATCTAATTTTATTTTATCTAAAAATAAATATAGTAAATTTCTTTTCTTAAAAGTTCCTTGCAAATTGTAATATTCCGTGATATTATTAAACCTTATCATAGAACCTGATTCAAAACTTTGTTTTATTTGGAAGAGATTACGATTTATTGTTTAAGGAGGTTTGGTTAAATTTTCCGGTTTTAAAACCCACAAAAATAATTAATTACTTAAATAAACTACTGTGCAAACAAAACACCAAACTGATGTCATGTCGTTTGTAAAATTTGGGTAACTAATATAGGTAAATAACCTTTCCTGACAAATATTTTATAAACATCATCTCAGAACAGACTAGATTTATGAGAACTTAAGGACTGAGGGCGAAAAAACATTAACATTGAAAAACTTGCATAACTTGAAATAGTTGTCAGAATATGTCGTCAAATTTTTATTTTTATTTGAGTCAAATTGTTGTCACAATGGCAAAAGTAGTGGAAGTACATAGATTAATCATTAAAAAATTTGTTGAGAATCCACAATGGTCAGTCGTTCGCATTGCAAAGGAGGCAAAAGTTTACAGGCGAGTGGCAGCAAAAGTCATCAAGCGGTACAAGGAAGACTTTACCATAACACGGAAACCAGGAAGTGGACGACTAGAGGGTTTTCATTCACCAAAAAAGGTGCAAAAGGCAATATCTGCGATGGTTAAGAATCCGCTGATATCGAACCGGAAATTAGCTGCAAAAATCGACTTGTCGGAAAAGACAATTCGAAAAATAAAAAAAAAGTGGATTTAAGTACTACAAAGTTCAAACAACTCCAGATCGTAATGCGGAGAAAAACATTGAAGCCAAGAAACGAGCCAGAAAGTTGAGAGCAGATTTTTTCCAGAAACGTCAATGTTGCGTGATGGACGATGAGCATACGTCCTCGCCGATTTTTCTCAACTACCTGGTCAGGAGTTTTATGTTTCCTGTGGACGAGGAAATGTTCCTAAGAAGTTTAGAACTAAAATAAAGTCCAAGTTTCCAAAAAAATATCTCGTTTGGCAGGCGATTTGTAGCTGCGGTGAAAGAAGCCAATCTTTCATAACAAATGGAACACTTAACTCCGATATTTACACGAAGGGTGTCTCCAAAAAGATTGCGGCTTTTCTGAGTAAACATAAGGTATCCACATTTTTGGCCGGATTTAGCTTCGTGCCATTACAGTAAGCAGACAAAAAAATGGTACGAAGAGAATCATGTCGATTTTGTACCCAGGGAGGCTAACCCACCAAATTGCCCTAAGCTTCGCCCAATCTAGCGGTACTGGGCTTTGGTGAAAAGAAGCTTGAAGCAGACAAAAAAGGCTACAAAGTTTTAGAAAAATGTGGACCGTAGCGACCAAGAAAGTGTCCAGCACCACCATAAAAGCCATGATGGAGACCATTCCCGACAAGCTCAAAATTTTTTATGACGATAAGTCTGATTGATTTTTGTTTTTTCTTAATTTTTATATAATAAATAACCTATCCAAAACTAAATTTTATTTGAAAATTTATTTAGCGGTTTAAAATTATGCAAGTTTTTCAATGTTAATGTTTTTTGCCCTCAGTCCTTACTGTAAAATACTCTTCAAGCAAGCATTCATCTGCTCCTCAACTCGCCCTAACGCGGTTCGTTTCGATATTTCAAGCTCCACTTAGATTTTAATATTGAATTTCTTAAAATTATGAAAGTTATATTTAATTGTTGTTAAGAGATATTGGTAAGTAAAGCTCATTCTACAAATAATAACTATAATTTCTCTATCTTTTTACAAAACCATTGACAAATAAGTAATAGTTTCTTTCTAGAGCACGAAGGTGTATCTATAGAAGCATTTTCTACAAAAATTTAGTTCATCACACAAACTTCAATTTAAACAGGTATAATTCTGATAAAACAAGATTAAAGTATGTATTATCTAACTCATTTTTATTTCATATTTGAAAAAGATTAACTTGTTAAAACTTTTAGAGACACGACCCGTAATTTAGTAGTAAATTATATTAAATAAACTAATCTTTTAATAATGCGTAAAATTACGTATCAATAATTATTGTTATTCTTATTATTTTAAATTTAAACTAAGTACGGTCATATGTTTAAAAAGCAATATCAGTTGTTACATAATCGTAAGAATTCTTGAACAAGATTATGCTTTTGGTACTTGATGTAGGTTGATACTATACAACGTAATTGTTATAGTACTATTTTTTTCTGTATGACTTTTGATAACCAGCAGTGTTTATCACTTTTGCTTTTGTGGAAATACAATGTGTCTCGTAAGTAATTAACCAACGCAATTATGAATTTTTTTTTACAATTAAATCTAATTGATTTTAAAACAACGTTCCGCAAGGATTACATACTTGCATCTTTTCTTTATTCCAGCTTCCGTAAAGAAAAAAAGTAAAAAAATCGAAAAAATCTCCCTATACTTAGTACTTAGTTTTTTTTTCGAAAAAATTAACACTAAAAAAACTTTCATAGCATCATCCAGTTGAATTTAAGTGTATAGTTGCAATTTTTTGTACACGTTTAAACAACAATAAAGATAAATTAAAGTCGTTAATTCAAAGAAGACAAATAAAATATACGTTATATAGCTTTTTTAATTGTGCGAACAATGTAGTATTATAAACAATACTACAAAAAATATGTGTACTCGAGTATGTAAACCGTTTCCGGGGATCGATGTGCTAACATCTTCTGTAAATGATTATTCTTGAAAAGTTTGAATTTAAGCATATTTTATAATTATATTGCTTACATCGTAAACTTTTTTAGTTATCGTTTGTTTTAATAAATTATTGTGTAATTTGTTGGTGACAAGAATATAATTTGACATTGTAAAAATTTTATTAAATTTGGTATCGCGTAGGTACTATAGATAAAATTCACATGAATGTAATTTGTTTTAATGAACAAGGATAAACTTTTTTTTTTTTTTTGGTTTTTCAATTACAATATGTATAAAATACTTTAACAATAAATTTAATAAAATATACAGTTGTATAATAAATAATTTCGAAAACATTCTATAGAAGCGTAAATTACCTTCTCTAAAGTGCCTTTTTGGCTATTCGGATTATGCACATAAACAAATCAAATCTCTGGTGTTATAAAAAATAATACCATTTTTTTTTAAATCGAACTAGTAGTAAATACCTAATTTAAAAAAATGGAAAAAATAGTGCATTGTAGAAAACAAATGCGCTTTTGGTTATCCGGATTTTTTCTCCTAATGTTCTGAGCTCCATATCTAGGTTCCATGGAGCTGACCTGATGTTTTCAACAACCATTTCTTTTGGGGGAAAAAGTATAAAAACGGTTCATTTTCTATTTACACTCCAACTTGAAGTACATCGTGACCGGCGATTAGTCAATTTTTTCACAGAATTTAAACTTTAGTAAATATTGATTGTAAAACCCCCAAACCATTGATTCAAATCTTATCATCAAGTGGTATTGAACTACGTCAGTCAACCCTTGATAATAATAAGGACTACAATTTCTCGTTAAAAAAAAGCTGAGGTTGTCATATTTTTCTATCCACATTTGTTAGATTAATACATCATCAACGCTAATAATTCAAAATTTTTTTGAGATTACGGTACCATTGCGTTATTAAAATTGCAGAAAAGAACCAAAAAGGCGTGATCTGGAATACACAATCAATTTCACTCATATTTTTAAAAAATCGTCCAACCACTGACAAATTCATTCTATTCGAAGTTAAAATGACTGGAGCAACAATATGCTACATAGCATCTGTTTTTAACACTAGACTACTATCAAAATCAATAATTGATTAATCAGTACACTACAGTAAACAAAGTACAAGGAGCCTTTTACCATTCAAGATCTATGACTAATATTGCTTCACTAAGCCGAAATGCTCTTGCCAATATAAAAGAAGAAACTAGTCCCTTCAACTGCATTGTTCAAGAACAGTTTGATAAATTTAATAAAACCTTAATCTATGCCACAGATGCACTATGGTGCAAGATGCACTATATCCATTCTATTTTAATTTGATATATGTTAGTCATTGTTTTCAAATTTTAATGAAGCACAACTAAAGTACTTACCAACAAAATTAAGTTCTGAAGAATATCAGTTACATTAATTATTAATCAATAAAGACGAAAAAAGCAATAAAAATTGCTACATGAATTCTTATTGAAGATAACATTGTATCTCTTGGAAGAATAAAAATCAGATAAAGGTCGCAAAAATATAAGTGTTTTATCAAAAATCAGGTGAGGCAACTAAGCAAGAATATGAAATATGATTTAAACTTACAAGTTCACTCGTCCAAAATTTCTAAAATTAGAAACTGAACCAGATTCTTTAAAAAAATTGTCAAGCATAAGAGTAAGTCCAAGTGAAACCTTGAAATTTGGAGCGTACGAGTTGCCACTTGTAATCGATATAGCAAAAATAATAGTTTAGTTGAACACTATAAACTTAACAGCGTAGCACCTCGGTTTTTTATAAAAACGCATTATTGCGCCATCATCGCTGCTCAAATTCGCCATTTTGAAAAACTTGGTTCCCAATTTATTCAGCGTAGAGTTAACATATTGAGCTGGGGTTTTCACTATTCACTATTGTGATCGATGATGAGTTCCCCCCTCCGAGGGCTTTTTTTAACTTTGACCCAGATCATCATGAGCGCATTATCCCAAAAGTCCATCTGATGACCTACAATGACCTGGGTCAAACCTGAAAAAGTTCTCTAAGAAACTCATCAGAAAGCACAGTAGTGAAAACCCCATGTCAATATGTTGACTCTACGCTGAATAAATTAGGGACCAAGTTTTTCAAAATGGCGACTTTTGAGTAGCAATAATGGCGCCATTATTCATTATTTTTGAACAAAACGAGCCGTCACATTTCTTAGAAAAGCACATACTATGATGTGTAGAATTTTCATAAGAATCGATCACTATGGTGGCAAACCATATTTTCAGGTTTCACTTAGACTTGCTCATGTGAAAAGAAAAATGCGATCTAGAAATGTTTGTCTTTTGAGGCTATCCACAAATAAAGCCATTGTGAGATAGCTTCATGTGACCGAAACTGATTAGCCTAGGAACAAGTAATAATCTATCGGCGCAATATATGAAGAATCTGGTGGGGTAGGACTTCTGTTTTGAGCGTTTTTAAGTATGTTTTGATGTGTTTGGCAACGTGAGGTCAAGCCCTGTCATACAATTGTTTGGAAATGGCTTGGCCAGTAACTTCTAATTCTGAAAGAAGCTCTTTTTGCTTTTGGCATGGATCATCATCGAGTAATGCCTCCAATTCAGAGTTTCCAAAGGTTTTTGGCCTTTCTTCACGCGAACGGTTGTCAACATCAAGATCATCTTGTTTCACTTAGAGCAGCATCTCTGTAAACTTAGTGAAGTTGTTGATGCGCTTCAGAAGTTGTTTTCTTCGATTAAAAGAAAAAAAACAACACTTCCCGAAAAAGACGATTATTTGACACAAACTCAGACATTTTTACACAACCATATAACCAAAAGTATATGACGCAAAAACAAAATCAATGCCAAGCTTTGTTTTTTACCATATGTTTAGGCTTGGTTTATGAGGTTTTGATTATGTCACAATCGACCAGCACTTAGTACTGGAGACATCTCTTGAAAAACAGCTGGAACATAGTTGCGCACTAATATGTAGAAATTATTGGATGAATGTATAGATTCACATCAACAACTTCAGAATAAATACCGAAAAATTTCAACACCATACATTCATTTGAACAAATTAAAGTTAAGTGATGCACAAAATGGATTTGCGCTATCTTTGTAATTTACTTTATATTAGCTGATAATAAAAAATAAAAAATAATAAAACGGAAAAGACAATTCCAGAATTAAGTATGAAAATGTCATTTGGAAATTTATACCTCATTCCATTCTTAATATGGGTAGTTGTTTGGCAATGTTTATTCGACACATTAAAATTAGTTTGGATTTTTAATTGGTTGTCAGTCACTATGTAGTACTAATTGGAATGTAAACAGAATAAAAAATAAACAGCTCTGCATGGATGACCTCATTTAAAAAAATATATTAGAGCTTTTATGGTTCGAAGAGCATTACGTAGAGTAAGTTGATGTTGATGGCCTGATATCATTCCAGTATGATTCTCGCATAATGACTTGAAGTAAGATCAGGTTAAAACATTATTTCATTATTTGCATGATGTGTTAAAAAACTAAAGCAATTTAGGTGAAATCTTTGGATATAAACCAGTTTAAGAAATGACACATGATACCAAACTTGGTGCTTAAAATTTTCTACCAAACTTACAGTTTGGTTACTAGGATCGCTATGGCTGTGATTGATTAAATTTGACATGTGATTCTTATGTATTTTTTCCCCTCCCTGTATTGTAAGCAACCTATTTTGACACTGCTTTGACAAACGTAAGTGAAAGTTACTCAACAAGGTATTGGTTGCCCTTAACGACAGGTTGTAAGTCAACTTACATCCCTAGGGAGGTAATAATCTAAATAAGTAACTTTAATTATTGATTTCATCAAGATATTACAAAAATCCGGACAAAAATCCGGTGATATGAATTGAAATGAATATTAATGGTGCAATTATTACATTTATTCACATTATTAACAAAATTTGGAAACATGTTTTCTCGTTTCTTCTCGATGTGTATTACATTTTCTGACTCGAGAGATCCTTCATTTCTAGCCAATGTTTGTGTCAGTGTTGAAGCACTGCAAGAGACTTCTGGCTCGGTCTTATTGTATAAAATTTTATTTCCTACTTTGTTTTTATTGTTGAGGCTCTCAGCTACGTAACTTTCCGCAATAGTAGCTGATTTCCATCCACCATGTCGCTTGATAGCTAATACATCAACTCAAGTATTTGCTAATAAAGTTGCCGACGTTCTTCTAAAAGAGTGTCCAGTATACATTTTGAAGTTCTCAAACTTTAGAAATTTCGCAATTTTACTTGGAATTAACGAAATTCCCGATTCCCGACAAGCTGGTTTAAGCACTTTCCATTTTGATATCGCATAAAGAAGCGCGGATTAATAGTCGTCATGTGGGATCTTGTATCAATGTACTTTTCAATTATTTTGAAATGACGTCACTTTTTGTCACTGTAAATGTACGTGACATTCCATTTTTTGAGTCAGGAATGGTCACAATTATGACTTCTTGACTTATTTTAACATTGTCCATTTTCATTTCACAGAGTTCATTAGAACGGCACGCCTCAGCAACTCCCATTACCATTACGACCTTCATCAATAAGTTTATATTATCGGGGGCTTCAAGGATAAACTTATTCATATCCTCCCTGGTAACACAATCGATTTTTTGGGTCTATAACCATCATTTTTTCTCTTCCAAAATGCTCGAAGTTTTGGATATCTATATTTTCCTCTATAAAAAGGGTGGACTTCAACATCGAATAGTCACACCATAAGCTTGATGAGGACTTCAATAAAGTACTTTTCTCGTGGAAATACGCCAAAAACAAGCTTTCTGAGACTGCAGTAGCCGTCTTGTTTTGGCACCAATTCTTAAAGGATTTATATGCTGCTTCATACCATTTTTTACTTTTCCGGTAGTAGAGATAAACAAATCAATATTCGCTGATTCTTCTATGTCTGAAACATCCACTTTGTCGACACAGAATCAAACAATTCGACTTCTTCAAACTTTTCGCTATGAATTGTCAACTTGATTGTTGATAAAATAAAAACTGCTTATGTTGCTCTGGCAACGGAACACGACTGCCTTCATAATTTAATGAGAATGCTATTGAATGTAATGATAATGAAAATAAAAAAATATATCCAGCATTTTCTTGTAAACATACAATACAGAGAGGGGAAAAAACTTTATATACTATATGGGATATAAGTACATTAACCAGCCTCGAACTTTTTTGGCAGCCCTCTCTATCGCTCGGGCGCAAACTCGTCCTCGACTAGTAAATGTTACTTACATCCCCTATAGTATAAATAACTATTTAACGCTGATTCCGAATATGCCCCTCACTTTTCGATATTTCAAACAGTTTTCGAGATATTCGACTTTAAATTTCGAAAATTTGCAAAAAAATGTTAGCATATGTATTTTTCTACGCTGATTAAGAAAATCACTAGCATTTTACAATATCTGATCCAGTTTTAGAGATATTCGAACCAATTTTACAGTTTTTGGAGGTAAGTTCGGTTATGAGCCGTATATTAGCGACTTTTTTTATTTTGCTTTAAACTTCACAGCATCGTCATTGTAGAAACCATCTATTCCTTTATATGTGGGTTGGACAAAGTGAAATATTTTGCTTCGTCCATTACGATCAACCTGTTGACAAAATACCGCAAAGCGCGGCAACATCTCGGAATTCTCTCTAATTAATCCTTTGTATAGTTTGGAGCCTTCCTTCTTTCCGGAAGATATCATTATCACGTGATAGGTTCCTAAATACCGTATAGTCATTGTAACATTAAACCTTATATACTCAGTTTTCAATGAGATTCAAATTATGTGTATAGCTGCATGAAACTGCTTGAATAAGTCCTCTCTCGCGGCCGCCCGCATTTCGGGATGTTTACACAAGGTATTGTACTATAAATTGTCGTTTCGACATTTACCCAACAAGATGTCTTACACGACATTTTGGAAGCAGAAATAAAAAACTATTGAATGTTTACTTAAATGATATGACAGGTGACACTTCACTTTCATAGCATGGTTTATTACATGTTTTTTGCCACTAAACAAAACAGGTGATTTTTTTCCCAAAACTTTGAAACCACACGTTATTCAAAGCTCTGCTCCATAGAGCTTGTTCGGAGCTCAGGACAAAAACCTCTAAATTCATCTAAAATCGTCTTTACCTATATCAGAAACTTTCTGGTTTAACTATACTAACACGCCATCTCTCTAATTCGGCTGAAAAGGTGAAACTGACACATTGCTCCCCATCACGAGTAAAAACAATGAACTAAATTGCGAACATTAGTTGATATCAATTTAATTAAAATCTTTATAACTTAATCGAACTAAGATATGTTCATTACTAAGATAAAAACGCTTTACAAATCATTTGTTTTGGAGTATTTACTTTTTGATCGTATAATAGGTGGAAATCGTGGATGTTTTCACCTGTTGTGACGAAAAAATGTTTTTGGCACACAAAACTAAGTAATGATAAATGAGTTAAACAGTCTATTGCAACTGACTTTGGTCAAGTGTAATTTTGTTTGTTGAAAACTATTTTAAAAAATCAGGTAACCCACCATTTACTAATTTACAAAAATGAAAAGGCAACATGTATTTTTGAAGAAAACGTGTATTTTAATTTTAAATTTTGTAAATGACAAATCTGTCTTCGCAAAGGTTAAGTATTAATGAGTACAAAAATTCTGGCAAAAGTGCTATCGAATGTTTTATTGGCACACGTAAATTTATAGCCTTGCCAAATTTTATTTTAAACACGAAGAAAAAACTTGCATACATTAAATTTATGTACAATTACAAGTTGATATTGTTCGTCGATTAATTATCATCAGTTCTGTGCGTATCGTCAAAATATTAGAAAATGATCCGATTTTCTTGTAAATCGATGTGACTGTTTATTGTGGCATTTGTAAGTTATGCAACAAGAGAAGCAAAATTGCGCATTATTTCATTACAATTTTTTTAGTTCCGTTTGTTACGTTTTCTACAAATGATGCATTAATAGGTGCCATTAAACTTTAATGAATAACTTGTTGATTTCGTAGCATCTACGTATACTAACTAATATAGTTACCGGTTTTATTCTTTATCATAACATTTTTATGATGTAGGAGTCCAGCATATGACGGTTTCCAAATGTTCGTCACTAACCGAAATGATTACGTAGGTACTAAATGCATCGATAAATTAAGACGTATGCAGCTATCGCATTAGTATTACAATTATTGTTAATCAACAATAGAGATTTGTTTTATAGGGCAATTAATTTCTAGACAATTAAATTGTATGATTTATTTTGCGAAGGTTAGCAAAATATGAGCCAAGAAAAAGAGAAGGTGTACGCATCTAAAAATAAAACCGGTGGTAATTAAAAATATCAAAATTTGGAATTTAGTTTTAAAAAAAATAATTTTTATTGCATCGGTACTTTATTTTCATTATATGCAATAGATTTGCAATCTATTTTGTATGTTCTAGTTCGAAGGATATATTAAACATAATTTAAAAAAAAAAAACCCAAAGAATTAGTCCTTGACCTTAACCTAAATATAATCTAGTAATTATCTCTTCATCAACAAAATTGAAGTAGTTCTAATTATACCTTAATATTCTGTTAAAAAATAAACTTTATCGCTAAGTATCTATATTTTTATATTTCTATAGAAATTTTTGATTCACGTCTATTTATTCAGTGCAGTAGAATTTAAAAATAGGTGTAATAATATAGTCTTATCGTAAATATCATTATTAAATGCGAAATAAAAATAGAACAATGTTTTAAAGAGATTTAATCCGCATTTTTCTCGAGTTGTTTTGATTACAATTATCAAACTGTTACGCGTAATTTTTTTAAACAGATAAAAGCAAAACAACAAACAAAATTTTCTTAATAAACACAACACGAAATAAACTCTGAACACAGAACAAATATGGTAATGTTTTTCACATGGTATAATTCATGATTATATGAATAATTATGTGATTTTAATTTAAAGAAAAGGCTAAAAATGGATGAAATATATATTTTGTTATTTTGTATAAACTAAAAAATATTTACGTTAACCGTGAGTTAGTAAACAACAACATTTTTTGCGTCTCTTTTAATTTACTGTTTTCGAACATCTCAAAATTTTAATTTTCAGATTTCCGGTTTTCAAGTTGATTCCCGATTCCCTAACAAACTAATTCATTTACAATAATTAATAAATCGTGAATATTTTTATTAGCCTGTATTTTAAGCTATGTTTTTACGTTATGCAACATTTAGTACACATTTTCTTGAAAATGTTATTTTTATTTGAATATTTAGTGAATTATTGGGTATTTCATTCATAAAAAGATTTCATTTTAACTTTAAAGAAAATTTAGTTTTTTAATTCTAACGTTATTATTGAAAAATATGTTTCAAAATTTTTACCAAATTAAAATTGCTACCTACTAATATTTGATTTGGTTTGTGTTCCGAATGACCCTGAAATATGCAGGCTGTCCTGGATAAGAATACATTCTACAGGTATCTCGTAAACCATAAATAATAGGAAGGTGGTGAAATTAGAGAAAAGGTGCACTTTTTCTGTGTTCTGCAAAACCATGTTTTCAAAGTGGAAAAATTCAGAATGAATCCAAAATTATTTGACAAATCCAATTTTTCACCATTTTTTACTATTTTCTTGGTTTATTTCGGACGGTATTGTAAAATAAATTAAACATTGCCAATTGTTCTTTTCTTAAATATGGTGTTTTTACATTTTTAACCCGACGTTTCGTTTCTTTAAAATCATTATCAACTTTGTTTTTTTTTAATAACCAACAAATTTTATTTTACCCTCAGTAAATTATTTATTTTTTCCAAAATCTACATACATGGTGTAGCACCTAAACTTCCTCGGACCATAGCGCCTTTACCATAAAAGTTATCAAAAAAAGTCTAAGAGCAAAATTGTTCGCAATTATCGTCGCCATGTCCTTAAAATATTTTTGGTCACCAGTGGCATGCCGTATTCCAGTGGCATATCAAACGTATCCTTTTAAAATGGAACACCCTATATTTTATTGCAGATTTTGAAAGCACTCAAAGAATACTTCTTTTTTTACGTAACATGTTATACCCCTAACTTTAGTTATTTCCGCTTTTTCGAAAAATTTGACCATTTTTAGGAATTTTTTTTGACAGAAACTAAATCGCGCCGGCGGGTAAGTTTTGTATTGAGGGACAAGCGGAGGCCTGTTCTACCTTTACGTATTTTTTTCGGCTTTCGGCTACTTTATGGAAAAAAAATTTTTGATTGTTCATTCGCGAATTGTCATTTTTTTCGAAAATTTCAAATTGCACACCTCCAAAAAAATTACAGCGTTGCATAGCCCTAACTTCAAATTTTCCATTGGTACTACGAAAAAATACATTCCCTAAAAAAATTAAATAACTGTTGCCGTTCAACTTCCCGTTGAAGAAGTACGGACTCATAAGATGTTCGCCCACTATGCCACCTCAAATATTCAGTGACCATCTTTGCTGGTGGTTTCTAATTCTCATGGCGTGTGGGTTGTCATCGGCATAATAATGACAGTTGTGGCAATTGACGACACCATTATTACGAAATGTTGTTTCATCAGAAAATAACAGGCGCATAAGAAACAATTCCTATTGATGAATTTTGTTAGTAACCCACATGCAGAAGTCCTGCCAGACTTGAAAGTCTTGAGGTTGTAAATCCTGGTTTACGTCTAAAGAGTACGATGCACAGAACGCATTGAAATGTCAGTATTCCTACTAATTTCACGCACACTGGTTTGAGGATTTTCCACAGCTACCGCCAGAAATTCCAGTGCATTGTTTTCGGTCAAGCTAGTGCTTCGTTCTAATTTTCCTTGCTCGTTTAACACTCCCAGTAGTTGTAAATCTATTCAACACTTACGCCAATAAACAAATTTTGTAACATTCTCTAAGAATAAAAACCATGTCACTCATTTCTTCTTGAGTTGGGAGCATTTTAGTAACGTTTCATCAGAAAACGAACAGTAGGTGTCTTCAGTTGAGTCTTAATTTAACTTTTTGACACCTGCACATCTTTTGTTTTATAATGGCACACTTGTAGGTATTTGGGAAAGGGCGTTTATTAACAAATCGTAGTTTTTTCTGTAAAACTTTTTTAGGGAATGTGTTTTTTCATAGTACCAATGGAAAATTTGAGGTTTCGGCTTTCTAACACTGTAATTTTTTAGGAGAGTGTTATTTGAAATTGTCGAAAAAATGACAATTTGCGAATGCCAATAAAAAATTTTCTTTTTTCATTAAGTACCCAAAAAGAATACATGAAGGTAGAACAGGCCTCCGCCTGTCCCTCAATAGAAAACGTACCCGTGGCGCGATTTAGTTTCTGTCAAAAAACAATTACATAATTTGTCAAATTTTTTAGAAAAGCGGTTATAACGACGAAACTGCTATAGTCAGGGGTATAACATATTACAAAAAAAATTACTCTTTGAGTGCTTTTCAAATCTATAATAAAATATAGGGTGTTCTATTTAAAAAAACATAAGTTTGATATGCCACTGGAATACGGCACGCCAGTGGTGACCAAAAATATTTTAGGGACATTCCGACGATAATTGGGAACAATTTTGCTCGTAGACTTTTTTTGATAACTTTTATGGCAAAGGAGCTATAGTCCGAGGGAGTTTAGGTGCTACACCCTATATATCACATTTATAATTTATTGGACGATTTACTCTAAAAAATCTCATTCTCTATTTTTCAACATACAGATTCCCGTAACCATTTGTTGTTTCTCGTAAACCCTTACAGACACAATTTGCCTACCTTTAAACAAATTTGACAGAGCTAGAGAAATGATAATAATACCAATCTGTAAAAAATGGACCGCTACGATCAGCTCATAAATTACGATCCGATTTTACGATATGTTTGTACAATTATGGGTCTAATCATTTTCGTGTTCCTAGAATACTATGTTATACCACACATGAAATCCAAAGCGCTGTTGATGTCTAGATCTGTGTGTGCCATTTTAATTTGTTGTTGATGATGTTTCCGGTTAAGGATGCTATTATTTGAAGAATAACTCTTATCTGTTTACAAAATGTGGTAACAAAAATAAAAATCTTCACAAAGTCGCCTAGAAAACCACTGGCAAAGCATGAGCGATGTTAAACTTATAAGAATGGAAACTATGTTATGTATATGAAGAACTCTCCGGGATATTAGGAACATCATGGTCATTTTTAATGCTTCGAAGACTTATGTTGTTATTTTCTTCTACCACAAGAAAAACAGCAATTTCCTGTTCAGGTTTAAATTAAATTTTGGCGATGCAACACTGGTTTATTAAACGAACTATATTCTCTCAAATTTGTTACAATGCGTAATCGTTTAAAAATCGATCATTTCTAAAAAAATTGCATCTCGACTCGGACAATATTCTATCATTTTTGATCAAATGTCACTTCTTTGGATTCTAAACAAATTATTTTCACAGCCACTTACGATGTCGAAAAAAAATTTACGTTATGTTGTAAAACGGGGAATGAGATATTTTAGAATAAATCGTCCAATAAGTGTGATATATCAATGATTTCAGAAAAAATGAAGTACTTATTGAAAGTAAAATAAAATGTGTCGTACATTTAAAAAAAAAAGTTGATGATGGTTTAAAAAAAACGAAACATCGGGTCGAATATCTAAACACACTATCTTTAGGACTAGAAAAAGTGACAATGAGAATGTTAAATTTATTTTACTACACCATACCCAGAAAAAGGTAAAAAGAAATTGTAAAAAGTCCAAGAGGAATAATAGAATTTTCAGACTTATCATTAACAAATAATTGTAATAAAAACTGATACATTTTTAAATTTTAGTTAGCAAGTTTCATTAACATACAAAAAAAGTTTTATTAATTATTTAATAGATCGTGCAGTAATTTTATGTGAATTAAATTCTATAAAAATAATTTAAATAATATAGAACAAACGAGAATTAAAAAGAATTAACGAAAACTTTTACTTAAAACATATCGAAAAGAGACTTAAACAAAAAAAACTATAATAAACGTGAGATCTCATTACAACCTAATTTTTTAAATAACGAGTTTAATAATAATATTATACAAGAAAATATTCTAAAATCATAACCATAAATTTTAAAAAATATTGATTAAATTAAAAGATAAAACTACTACGTTAGATCAATCTAAATTTTTCTATAAAAAAAGTTAACTGTAAGCACTGCAATCAATACCACATAGAACAAATTAATATGTAGTAGATTATTTTACTAAGAGTTAAACAATATAATTGTTGAGATTAAAAGTTTTCATCAAATCTATTTGTATAAGTAAATAAAATAGAAAAAAAAACAATTTATTTAACATAAAAAAATAACTTACAACAATAAATAAAATATAAAACAAATAAATTGCAGGTTAACTTTTCTAGCTTTATTTTATGTAAAAACTAAAGCTAAAAAAAGTTTTGCACAGTAAGCATCATTTTGTTAATTATTAATTAAATTTGCATAGTTCTATACTCATTAAAACATTAAATTTATATAATTATATTTATTAATGTAATTAAATTTGTTTATTCACAATTCACATATGCACAACCATCAATTTTTGTTTAAGGTTTTGAACAACAATGAATGATTCAATATAAAATAATAAATACTTTCATAAGGTTAAATGTTAAGATTTATGTCAAAACTAATTGTTAGATCACTCAAAGCTACATATTAAAATTATTGAATACTAAATGTGAATTTCAAGTTCGTTGTAAGTTTTTGCAGTATGCACCATTTACATAAATTAATAAATTTAATGTTGAACATCAAATGCACTTTAAATTCCGCGCTTGTTTTTTTAATCTCTCGTTTGGTGATTGGACTACCTGTGAAAATTTTCTAAAAATAAAGTGTTCAAAATAAACAAAGTAAGTAGAAGGTGACGAGGTACTATTTTAAACCTCATTACGACTTTTAAATGTCTCCGATTAAATCCCCCGGTGCTTGTGATTGCTGAAAAAAACTAATAAAAAAAAAAGACGAAGAATGCGAGGCGTTTCTAGAGAATAGTAGTAGGTGTAAAGATGCGGTAATTCGAATCCTTTTCCTGTAAGCCCTAGAGAACAGCTTGTACGTTTAATACATTCTTGCAGTAAAAGTACATGGGAGCGGTTCCGTATAAATAGAGCGAAGGCCGCGAATTGACATTGACTGTCTCACCCCGCTAGAGCACTATTTCGGATACATCTACCTTCGTAATGCGTAACTAGACTATATTTATTGTCATTAATTATTTTTATTTTCTCAAATATTTACCATTTTCAGGTACAGTTTGGGACAATAAAAATGTGTACTTTTTAGGAGATGTGGACTGTACAAAAAAAATAACATTAAGTGAAGACTATTTCATGTTTACTTATATTTGTCGACATATTTGCTATCAGATTACTCGACTTAGTCATAATATTCTTTGATTAATACATAAGTAAAGTACACAAGTTCCAAACATTCCAACATCTAGTATTTAAATTTCTTCCATATTTCAAATAATAATTAAATGTTTATATAATTTTTTTGCATGGACTTAAAGGATATTGTTTTTCATAATTACGTGTGCTTATAAATATGAATTCGTAAAATTTGATTTGAGAGATCAAATACAGCAATGCATTGTAAAAAACACAAAAAAGTAGTGCAAATTGATTGACTACAATCTCATGCCATTCCTTGATCTTTTCGGCTTCTAAAATATTATAATCAGAAGAATCATTTAAGTGTGGCGCCAGATCTAAATAATTAAATTGCATCGATACATGTATCAATCCTTATCTACACGGATACCAGTACTTCAAAAACGTAATAACGATAATTACGATAAAGTAAAAACTGTTTTTAAATTTTCTGTTTTGTGAACGATGACTAAATGCAAAGATTGAGTAATCAATGAAATAATAAATGCGCAAAGTGTTGGCACAAAAGATTGAAAGTTTTAGTACCGTTTGATACGCAAGAATTAACATTTATTTATTTCCAACCGATTTATCAATATACACAAACATTGTTCCAAACACTAAATTATTAAATACATTATACATAATATAATCAATAAATTTTGACAAAACTTTTGTCAACTTAAATCCAACAATCAAATTAATATAGTATTTGCCAATAGTCAACTATGACAATCTATCAATCTATCTTCGTGTCTTACACAGGCTCGTTATTAAAAATGTGTTACATATCTGTTTTAACGAATTTGTAAGTTGCATTCAAATAAATAAAATGGCAGTTTTATAATGTTAACAAAGAAATTGAAATGTAACTAATGTCGACATTAAATTCTATAAATGTTTGCGCTTCCTGCAAATGTTTAGTGGCCTAATTATTAAATTAAACCAAAGTTTCAAACAAACTTAGTAGAGGTGATGTAATAACGTAATAAATAATAATAATAATAATAATAATAAGCATTTATTTCAAACGCGTAGTTACCCAAACTAGAAAAATAAGTATAATAATATAAATAAATTAAAAGAGAACATAAGATACATTTCTAATAGGTAATTATGAATTCACACATTGTTTTTTACAGTATCTAAAATAAATGATAAATTATCTGTCGTAATGTCACAATTGCCACATAACACGTTAAAATTACTGCATATGATATTAATAGGGCTGCTCACCAAAACATTAGTTCTCGAAGGGATTGTATAAAAAAGAAAGAATTTCGAATATTATATCGCGGTACGTTAATGTTTATTTTCTCTAATAATTGTGGGCAGTTAATTTTATTTCGCATTAGGTTAAAAAGAAACCTAACACTCAGTAGAGTTCTTCGAGTATTTAAAGAAACCATGTTAAAATTAGCGAGAGCCGCAGAGTATTGAAAATCGTGCCTTGGATATGATCCCGATGAAATATAAACAAGATATTTTAAGAACCTTTTTGTAGTGACTCTAGACTATTGATATGAATTTTATAAGTAGGATACCAAATTAGTGATCCGTATTCAACTATAGGCAATACAAACGCATAAAATAACACTTTTACACAGTGAATGTTTGTAAACTCTCTGCAGTTCCTATGAATAAAGCCGAGGGTTCTGTTAGCTCTTAGGAATATACGGTTAAGGTGATCTATAAATAGTAATTTGCTGTCAAAATGAATACCAAGGTCTTTAATACTGAACACACGATTTAAAGTCAAGTTATCTATAGAATAGTTATAGAGCAGCGGATTATGCGTTCTTGTGTAGGTTAGAACGGAGCATTTACCTACATTCAGATGTAACTTATTACTCATACACCATGTACTTATCATGTCTAAATCATGTTGCAGTTGCAAGCAGTCATTGACGTCATTTATCTGGCTAAAAATCTTTAGATCGTCAGCGAACAATAATTTTTGACATTTTAGAGCTAATGGCAGATCATTAATAAAAATTAAAAATAGTAAGGGTCCTAAGTTGGACCCTTGTGGGACTCCAGAAGTAGAAATAAATGAAGTTGATACAGCACCTTTATGCTCAACGCGTAGCTCTCGATTGTGTAGGTACGATGTAAATAACAGGAGTAAAGAATCAGAAAATCCAACACTTTCTAGTTTTCCTAACAATAAATGAAAATCGATCTGGTCAAACGCTTTAGATATATCTGTATAAATTACATCAACCTGCCCTTTCTTATCTAAGATTTCAGAAATGTACTGTGTGATGCAGGTTAAATTAGTTGTTGTTGATCTTTGAGATACGAAACCATGCTGATAGTCAGAAATCAACGGGAGAATACTGTAGTAGATTTTTTCGTATATAATCATTTCGAATATCTTACCAAAATTGCACAGTATAGATATTGGCCGGTAATTGTTAATAAATGCGGGGTCTCCACTTTTAAGTATAGGTGAAACACGCGTCTGTTTCCAGATATTCGGGAATTTACTAGTTTTTAATATTAAGCTAAACAAGAAATGTAATGGTTTTATAAAGATAGGAAAGCAGTCTCGAATTAAAAAGCAGGAATTAAATCGACTCCAGCAGTACGTTTTTTTTTTTTAATTTTTTATGGCAGTCGTAATGTCACTTTCAGTGATTGTGTCACAATTTATAATTGGTAAGTTGTTGTAAGTCAAAGAATGAATAGGTCTGACCAAATCAGCTGGTAGATAAGTACTGGAAAAATAATCCTTAAAAGCATGTACTATGCTATCGGCATTGGAAAGTTTTTTATTATCTGATGTATACATACACCCAGGAATTCTAGATAGTCGTTTTCTAGAATTAATAAAGGACCAAAATTCTTAGGCTCAGAAGATATATCATTTTGAACATTGTTAATATACATTTGAAAAGCAGTAGATATTTTATGCTTAACGACAGCCCGTAGTTCTTTAAATTGTGCATAGTAAAAGTACGAGCCGCATTTTTTGTATTTGGCATGAACTCTATTTTTCTTATTTATTATTTGAATTATGTGTTTCGTAAACCACGGAGGAAAGTGCTGTCTACGTTTATTTGAACATAATAGTGGAACGTGAGTGTCAAGTACTTCGTAAAGCTTACCATAAAATTGTGAACAAGCATGATCCACGTCTAAATAATTTTCTACAAAAGTCCAATCAATGCTAAATAAAGCAGCATATAGAACAGCATAATCGGTTCTTTTAAAATTATACGTTTTTATTCTCAGTAATGGTAAATCTTGAGGGAGATTTTGGACCTTCAACAGTGACACAAAGTGCAGGGTGATATTTATCCTCGCTAATAATTGCAAGAGAGTCTTTAGCAACTTATAATAATAATAAATGATAATTTTACTGAGTATTTAAAAAACCTGAAACAAGATGACCACTCAATCTGGAAAGCAATGAAGTACTTTAAACTATCCGGAGAGCAAGCAGAGAGCAAGTGGAATATGAGCAAGATCTAATCTTGCTAAGGCAACACTTTTGCAGAGTACTCAATTCCTTTGAAGCAACGGCAGGACATAAACATTTCTAGACATCCCGTGTCAAATGTCACTTCACTCTCGCTGAAGTTACATTTGAAATTCAAAAGTTGAACCAACTTAAAAATGCTGCTCAAGAAAACTATATTATTACTAATCGCAATTTTTAACCGGATGCTAAGTCTCTTATATTACCCATTCACTTGGAAGTACGCACATATATTAATGATACCCAAACCCGACAAGGAACCAGAAAGTGTGACTTCGTGTGCCTTTTGCTTATAATGACCAAATTAATTGAGAAACTGTTCCTTAAAATACTTCGCCAAGGCACATACATATTTCAACACCTACCACAACACCAGTTTCAATTTAGAGAAGGTCAGTCAACCACACATCAAATGCACAGAATAGTAAACGAGATCTCGTCTGTCTCAGACGTTTGACAAGGTTTGGCAGACTGGGCTACTATATAAACTAAAACATTTATTACCGATATACTTGATCATTACGTCATACCTAACAGACTGTTACTATTCCGTCAATTCTCATAACGAACTATCCTCATATTATCCCGGTCAAATCCGGTGTTCTGCAGGGTAGCGTCCTGCGCACTCTCCTCTACCTTGCCTATACTGCTGACCTGCCAGAAACTGATATCACTGTGACTGGTACCTTTGGTAAGGACACGTCAATACTTTCTACGTTTGAAAGTGTGGATACTGCCACTTTCAACAACCAAAGTGAATCAAAGTCAGCTCATATAGCATTCAATATAAAAATCAGTGTTTATCCGTTTGTTAACATTAAAAATACGCCAGTACCGGTAAAAACTGACGTAAAATATTTGGGATTGCATTTTGAATAGTCACTCACAAACAAATAGTAGGCACAAACAATTATATTTTAAATCAAAGGAATGGAACACTAAACTGCAGCGTATATTTAACACATTATCAGATAACTAGAAACTTTCACCACCATGATACCCGATCAGCGGATAATATTTATATAAATACATTTAGATTGTCAAAATCGACGTATGAGCCAAACTACTGGGCACTAAATTTTTTTAATCATTTGCCGCCTTTTGTAAGATGTCTGCCTCTAGTAAACTACAAGCGATACTTGAAATCATATCTCACAAAAAAAGTGCTGTATGATTGGAATGAGTTTCTCTCAGTTCAAGTATAACTGATGATGATTTCTAGTCTTAAGATTGTTTTTAATATTAATTAGTATCGGTTCACTGATGATGATATCTTAGCTATTGAAACACGTGTCCGAGTAAAGTTTTTTGATGCAGTTTTTGGTGTTTTTCTGTTTGTTATATTTTAAATACCGTAAAATGTATTGGATCTTAGGTAGAAAGTCAAACCTATCGATCCAAAACAAGCTGTTAGATGCTGAAACCAATTTGGACATTTAGTACACAATTGAGGGGGGGGGGCAGCCTCAATAAAGTCAGAAGTTAGGTGGACACAACAATCTATTAATTCACCAGCTTTCCACTTTCCCACCAGTACGACGACTAAAGAAACATGGCCTCATGCTCATAGAAAGTGTCATCAAAGGACGACTTCTCGTATCACTGCATCCCCTGTGTTCAAAAACTCGATTGGAGCGGAAAGGGAATCAATATCAACGGACAATTCCTGAGTCACTTTCGAATTGCCGATGACATTGTTCTGATTGGAACTCAAGAGGAAGCACAAAAAATTAGCTTAAAAATGAATATGTCGATAACGAAGCTGATGACAAACATCGATGGCGCCAGAAGTATCAAGATAAGAAACAAAGAAATTGAAACCGTAAGTTCGCACAAATATCTTGGTCACGACATGAGACTCGGGCTCGAAAACCAGACAGCTAAGATAAGAAGAAGGATTGGACTCGGTTGCGCAGCGTTCGGCAAGCTCAGGTACATTTTCAAGAGCAAAATGAACAACAGCCTAAAAAGGAAAGTGTTCGATATGTGCGTACTGCCAGTCATAACATACGGAGCAGAAACTCTCAAGTTAACTAAAGCGTCAGCAAACAAATTGAGAGTAGCGCAAAGGGCCATGGAGAGAGCAATGCTTGAAATTTCGTTAAGAGACAAAATGACCAACGAATGGATCCGACAGCAAACATAAGTGATTGATGTCCTGGAACGAATGGCGTCGTTAAAATGCAATTAAGCCGGTCATATAACTCGAATGACCGATGACAGATGGACCAAAAGTATCATACAATGACGACAACCAACGAAACGACAATGGGACGTCTACCGGAAAGATGGACCAACAGCATCAAACACGAACGGCAGGCGGGAAGTGGCAACAAATGGCAATGGACCGGGAGAAATGGCGATCTATGGGGGAGGCCTACGTCCAGCAGTGGATACAATAAAAGCTGCAAAAGAAGAAGAAGAAGACTGCATCCCCTAATACCACTTTTACTGAATACTTTGTTAAATAGATTGTAAATTGACATTATTGCCAATAAAAAAAAATATGTGACGAGTGTGACGCACTGTTAAGTCTGGAAACCGGTCCTGATCAAGTTTTTCAAATGACAATGGAGATCTAGTTTAATTGTTCCATTTACTTATGTAAATGGTTATAAGATTTAATAAAAATTAACAGTTTAGACTTTTTAAGTAATAGGGTTTTGAAATCGTGAAGTAAAGCTCTTCAAGTGAAGTGAATCACTTTTATGTTTAAAGATTCAATTATTTACATAAGTTTAATTCCTTATATAAAAATTAATTAAATTTCCATTCTGTAAGTACATAACTTAAAATCTTAAATAAAACTGTGGCAAATTTCTATTATTTACATAATTTTAATTTCGAATTAAATTTATCACTAGATTTTAGGAAAAATTACTTTTATACACATAAATGTCTCCGTAGTTTTGTGCACAAATTAGTCCTAGATTCTACCGATAAATTAATTGACGTCGTTTACATGTTAGGAATTTAAATAATGTACAGAATAGAAATTTATTTCATTATACTTACATGTACGTCATAGAAACTCATTTTAATCCAAGAATTACAATGTTATCAATGAGCTTTGAATTAACTATTTTACTGAAAATGCTCAATAACGGGGTCGACCAAAACATCGGGGCAAAATTACCGATACTGGTCAGATACCAAATTAGTCATTGATGTGCCTTAGTCGATAAGAAGACCAAGCCACCTCAAAAACTCTAATAGACACCAAATGACTTTACAGCAAGAGATCTTCAAATTATTTTGTAAGTTGTATAATAAACCTCAGCATTCTACAGGACCTGGAGCACACTTCCCTAACCTGTATCTCAAGTGAAAAATCCACTGGTGACTGAACCCGGTACTGGGGACTGATTATATCCAAAACCGATCAATTTACCTTCTGTTTGAATGAACTATGTTAAACTTGCTTACATGAATCAGCATTGAGTTCTTATTTATAAAATCAGTGACAATCTATAATTTTACGGATCACTTTAGTAATTTTCAAATATGTTAATGATCAAAAAGATGTCAGCACAAAGCACAAAACGTTCCCTGATATATTTTTCAAAAATGGTTTTGTTTAAGAATATCAGAAAATTTACTTTTTCCAAAAAGACAATTAAATATTTCAGGCAACGGACTAGACAATATGTGATTTGGAAACTTTAAGATAAAAAAGGTGTAATGCTGCCTAGATAATACATCCCTTAGATGAATCGAGAAGTATTCGCTGCATCTTTAACTCTTCATCTACTAAGAGATTACCTTATGTAATCTTTCTCAGGAATGGCTTGCAAGATTTTTTACCTTTTCGAGAATGACTACATTTTACAGTATTGGCATTCTAGAACCATTGTGAGGATCTAGTACATTTTGGTGTAATATTCTACTCTAATACATAAATCTCTATACAGATCACTGAAACAAAATCATTTGTTATTAAAACCGTAGGAATCTTTCCAAATAAAAAAGCTAAAGCCGTAAAATAGAAGTATAATTTTTCAAGACAAAAATTAGGTTTGTTTTCGAAATGGTCGCTTAAATACAGAATTAAATAAATTTTAAAAGTAAGGTTAAGTTTTAATACTTCTTTGCGATATAATAGTACATGCATATTGTTTACCTACTCCTGCTTCAAGACAGATATTTTTTAGTATTCGTTTAATTATAATTTGAAATCGTCACCACACAATATAGGTTATACTGAACTTCTGGGACCATACGTAACGATAACACATACATCACAATACATTAATGAAAATATACCACAACAAATAAATAAATAAATTTAAATACAGTTGTATGGTGCTAACTTCTGAAATGTCTTATGAATCACTACTGCGACCTGTTCTGTCTCAGTTTTAAAATTTTTTGTTGTAGGTGCTATAGTTTGGTATTCACATTATCAAAACTACTCTGACTGAATTCTGAAGATTATTCTGAACGAAGAAATTTTCTGAATTTTATGTATCCAGAGTCAATACTAGCAAAAATTGTTTTTTTAGTGCAGTACCATAGAAGAAATATTAGAAACATCACAAATGTCGGCGTAGGGGATATTGTAGTAATTATACCCATGTTTTTACACAATGACTTTTAATTTTCTCTTTATTTAATCTAATATTTAATCTCTCTTTGTTTAATTCTCTTTACTAGATTATCTGATCTTCCACCGACCCCTAATCAGACATAATATATTTTTATGTGCTAAAAGACCGTATCTAACCTTAATAAATATAATTATGTGCATAATTCAAATAAAATATGTTAGTATAAAAGAAAAAAATAAGTAATCTGACCTGAACCTTATTTTGTTGTACAAGTATGGTGGGCATTTATTTAACATAATCTTGTGATACAGCCAGGCTGAATTTAGGTGTCTCCTATTTTCCATGTTAAGCCACGATAAATCTTTGAGTTTGAAAGAAATCCGATCAAACTCTTTAATCCCAGAGAAAAATCACAAGCAAGAATTTTGAACACGTTGTATTCTTGAAGACATTTCTTGTGTAATACATAGATCATATAGTTGTGAACAATAATTAAAGTTACTTAACACTAAAGCTTCACATAACTGAGCCTTTAAACTTTGAGGAAGGGAGTGCCTGTGTGGAAAAATCATACGTAGATTTGTGTAAGCTTGACGAATAACATTAACAACTGTTTTGTTATATCTAAATGTATTATCAAGTATGATTCCAAGACTTTTAGCTTCATCCAATATTGGAATTTGTTCGTTGTTAATAGTAAATTATACTATAGACCTTAAATGCTGCACACTTAGCTTGTTTTCAAAGAGTAACACTGCTGATTTGACAGGATTAACAACTAGAGAATGTTGTAGTGATACTGCGGATATTGTATTCAAATCTTTTTGAATAAGATCTAAACCAAGGTTTGTGTTGTTGCGTTTAAAGGAGTGGTATAGCTGCATGTCGTCTGCGTACATATGAACCGTACTCGTTTGTGTAACCGCCGAGAGAAGCATAGTGTATACCGTAAACAACAACGGCCCAAGTATAGAACCTTGTGGTACACCTTTTAAGACTTGGCAATATTCAGATGATTCACCTAATAATCGTACGCATTAAACCCTGTCTTTTAAATAATTTTTGATTAAGTTAGTAGCATTAGTTGAAAAGCCAACGCAGGTTAATATTTCAATTAATATATTATGATCAATGGTATCAAAAGCTTTGCTAAAATCTAGCAAAATGAGTACAGACAACTTATTTTGATCTGTAGCTGCCATTATATCGTCTGTAACATTCAATAATGCAGCTATACCCAGATCTAAATCCAGACTGATTCTCCGGAAAAATGCGCTCTTCTTTTAAATAAGTTCTCAACTGGTTGTTGATAATTCTTTCTATTATTTTCGAAAGCACAAGAAGTATACTAATAGGACGCAAATCTTTAAATTCTTTGGGGTTTGAAATTTTTGGTATAAGAATAACTATAGCTCTCTTCTACAATTTTGGGAAAGTATCACTAAGAAGGCAGCAGTTTATATGTGGGTTAAGTACGGTACAATCATAGGACAAAAAGTTTAATAACTGTGATGTTAAGACCATCCCAGCCAGCGCCAGTAGTTTTGATTTCTTGAATAATTTTAACAATTGTAGTTATATCGACCAGTAAAAATTTAACGCGTTTAATGTTGTTTAAGTTGTAATTATTGATGTCAAACTTATGTCCATTAACATTTGGAATATTATTTATAAAGTAATCATTGATCTTTTGAACTTGGCACATATGAGACGGTAGTTGTGGTTGCTTGTTGTTGAGAATTTTTAGTTTTCTAAGTTCTTTACACAACTGTTTACTGTTTGAAGAACTATTACATTTAAATTCAATAAACGCTTTTTTTTCTAATTTCACGGTTTTGTTTGCAAGATTACCTAATGGTTTATATAGTATTCCCAATGAACTGTACACTTAGTTTTTTAATTTCACGTATGCTTTATCGTATTTAGTGTTTTCAGATAACCATAGACTATGTTTTTTTGAAGTACCAGTAATTTTTTGTAAAGGTGCATGTTTATTAATAATATTTAAAATATTACTATTTAGGTAGTTAATTTTACAATCAATATTAACAATATAAAAAATATTTTGCCAAGCAGTTCTGTGTACATCTTCACAAAATAAGTCAAAAGAATATTTCCTAAAATTTCTGACAACTTTGTAATGATTGGTATCGTCGGTAACCTGTAGTGACAATGTACAAAAAATAATATCATGATCAGAAAATAATTGATCGCCAAAGCCACATTCACTAACAAATTGAGCGTCTGAAACTATTACATGGTCTAAGAGTGTTCGTCCAAGTCTCGTTGGTTCTTTAACGGTCTGAGTTAAACTTAAACTATCTAACATATCCAAATAATATACAGTATCCGGTGCTCGAATTTCAAGGATGTTAATGTTAAAGTCACCTAAGCAAACCAGGTAATCAACTTTCACCAATAGATCTGTACAAACTTCTTCAAATACGTCACAAAAAACTTTGTAATTTTGAGTATAGGGGGCACCGATTGCTATAGAACAGTTATTAATTTTGATAGTTAACCATATTTGTTCAACCAAGTCCCAATAATCAGTACAGTAAATGCTGTATTTGTACTTACATTTAATATAAATGCATACCACCACCCCCCTCCCCACTCGATCCTTTCTAATAACGTTATAACCTGGGATACGAATATAATCATCGCTTATGGTGTTATTCAGCCAAGTATCACTAATAGCTACTGCATCATAATTACATTCCTCTAAAAAGATTTAAGATAATCTAGTTTTAGAATTAAAGAACGTATATTAGTATGTATGAAACGCATTAGCATTAAGTAAAACTTATAGCAAGCAACAACAAAAATATACACTCGTTCAAAATATGTAGAAGATATAACTAGTAAGAAAAAAATTTAAACTACTTAAGACAAAAAAAAATTAAAAAATAGAACAATGCAACTAAATATTTAAGTGCGCTTAAATGCAAAAATGTAGACACATTGTCATTTACGCTGGAAATTTAACATAATTCACTTTTATTAAGACCTTCAAAATGTTTGTGAGTTATTATCTTTTTGATTCCAGTATCAGTCTTGACGCAGATTTTTCAGTCGTCCATACCTTACTGCTTCCGTACACATTAACAACTTCTTTTAATAACATATATATAAATAGCTTGTCTTAGTGGAGTAGCTAGATTTTTTTTCAATAGGGAAGAATATAAGTAAGACACACTCGAGGCACGGAAATTCGAAAGTGTTGAAATCACAAGTGACAAAAACATTTCCTTTTCTCTGATTTTGAGAATGTTGCAGATGATTGCACGTATTGCCAGATGGGCACATTAAAAATTTTGTATATTCGTGTATATATAAACAATCATGGATACCGACAGGAGCTACTATTTAATTCTATCATAATTTACATTGACTCATGGCAGGGATTGATCTCCCTGATGCTTCCTCCTTATCTATGCAACTGGCTTGTCGGAGTTGATACTCGTCGAAAAAATTTTTAGTCTCTTATAACTACTATTGACGTGAACATACCATTCTTTATGTCTAAAATATTCATAAATTCGTTATATGCTTTATCTACTGTAGGAGATTTAAAGATACATGACCAATCAGTTTTGGCTAAATAGAAACTAAGTTTAGAGATATCACATCTCTTGAAGTCCTAAAGTGAGTAGCAATATTGTTAACATACTACTAATAAGGTCAAGTAAAGGGGTTGAGATGGGCTTTAACCTCTTGATTCCCCAGGTAATAAGAAATAAATAGAGGAATTATATTGTAGAAATTAAAAAACAAGAACATTAGGTCTAAATAATTATTATCAGTAAAGTCTGTTGATGGCCGAGGTGTTAGTCGAGGCCAACATGTTAGAAAAGGCCAAAAATAGTTATTTACCTAACGAGTTGAGAAGATAAATTTCCGCATGAGCACATTAGTGCAAATGCGCGAAATTTCTTCTCGAAAAAGTTAGGTATATTATTTTTTGTAAAGAGTAACTGTAGTAATAATTCATAAATAAACAAATTCACAGCTGCTTAGTTCTTTATGTTTACAAGAAATTTGAGTTGGTAGCACTGTCCTGCCGATTGCTTGACAATTTGCTTTGCGTTGTCAACTACTACCAACCTAACAAAAATTCCCTATTCCCTCGCAAACTAAAAACACCGCGGTGGGGAAATGGAACTTCCCGTGCATCGAGAATAACCGGGAAGTCAGTAATCTTAGGCTATGAATACAAAAAAACCTTTACAGCAGTGGTACACACAAAATTTTTTAGGCACTCACTTTCTGTTTGTAAAAATAAATTATTAAAACAATAAATATTAATTGAAACAAAGTTATTTTGGTAACATTTATTGCTAAGAATGTCAATATCAACCTGTCACTTTTCGAAAATCGTGCAAATCGCTATTGTAATTTTAACGAAACGGCCGTTATAATTGTGTTAAAAATATTTTTGCAAAAAAAATTTCAGAAAAAATCAGTCTAATCATCTCAAGATGTAGTTATCAAATTGATAATTTTATTATACTAACATTGATCATAAATAATCAATGGTACAAATGCACACCACAACAAAGAAATATTTTATTACGGCTCATTTAATTAAGATAATGTTACTACTAATTGCAAAAAAATAAACTTCTTATAAATAGATACGAATTATAATGCTGTTAAATTAGTTATCGTTATTATTGTCAATTTAAAAAAAAATTACTTATTGCGATATCGCTTCAATGCGAAAATGGTTAAAATTACTATATATCATTTTTGATTTCTAATTACTCGTCAAATATTAAACAAAGAGTGCTATGAAATATCAATTGTTAGTCACCGGTTCAGACGCGACAAAAGAGACTTGTAATTTTTCGTGTTCGCAAAATATCTTAAAAAACTATATTTTATCGGTCAATTGTTACTTTTCGTTATTTCGTTATTTTCGGTAGGTGAATATTAGTGCTTTTTTTTTAAATTTCACTATTGGATCGAGTTGGGTTTCCAACTTTTCTTGAAATTTTTGCGGTTACGCGGGTTATGTGGCGATCAAAATGGACTCGTCGAAATGCAAAATGAAACCGATTTAGAGAAGTCCGCCTAATTCGCAAAATTTAAATTGGTATGTATACGGTTATTCTTGTTTTAATAAATCTTTACTCAACATTTTGATTTTAAGTACCTGCCTAATAAATCAAAATTTCATTGCAGGATTATTTGGTGATATTCGCAATGGTAAGTTTTTAATCAATTTTCAATGTACCTAGTAGTAATTCTTAAAAAAATTCAATAAGACCAAAAGTATATTTTGTTAAATTATCAAGTAAATTATTTATGATACACAATTAGGCCTTACTGCCCAAACACATTACACATTTTAACCTCTACCAGTAATAAATAATTTTCATATTCATAATTCTTGTCACAAATATTTTTTACTAAGGGATCATTCCGTTTTTCAAATTATCCAGCAAAATGCATATCTGTCTCACTAATAGAAATCAGATCTCAATGATTTTTTTCAAATGATAGGTTTCACTTTATCTATGGATCATATAAAGTTTTACTTTCATATCTCTAGTAGTTTATTAGAAAAAAAGTGAAATATTAAAAAAAACTAGGTAGGTACTAATATTTCACAGGTTGTTTATTTAGAAGACATTATCTAATAACTTTATTCAATACAAGCATATAAAACGTGTACAAAATGTTAATGAAAAAAAATGTATAGTTAAATAAATCTACCTGATCTGCAAAAGCATGCTTTAAAAGTTTCTTATAGGTAAACTAAAATTTATAAAATTTTGTTGAGGGGTTATATTGAAATTCACATTTTTTTTACAAGTATATACAGGGTGATTCAGCTAACCCGTTCATTAGAAGTTTATGGACTTCCCGTTGAAATATTTGTTTAAAAATTTGGAACACGGATTGCTTAAAAAGTTCTATTTAATTAAAATATTTCAGCTCTTCTAGCACTTCCGGTTACACCGGAAGTTGGTAACGACTTTCTTATTTTAAATGGAATGATATATTTTTTTGTATATTTGGATTCTACGCTAAAATCTGAGTTACTTTCATGTAGCACAACCTATATGAAAAATCAATAGTTTTGAGATATTCTTATTTTTTTGAGAAAAATTGGTTTTGTAGTATTGTTTTCAAACGCTTGTCAATGATTGAAAAATAAAGTTATAGTAACAAAATTTTGGCTATACTTAAGAGGACTGTTAAGTTTTTAAATGATGTGTAATTTGACATCTCATTATTTACAGGGTGTTCAAAATGTTTGGCTAAATCTAACTAACTTTAACTGCCCAAAAGTCAATTTTTTTTAATAGAACACCCTGTATCTTGTTGCTCTATGTGATGGAGATTAAGTGGTCTTTCAATCTTCATAAGGGTTCCCTATACCTATCTGTTACCATTTTCCTGCTATCGATGTATTTACATTCGACACACAATATTTCTCTATTTTATTAAATAATTTCTGACTAGTGGCCTGTGGAAATTAAAACAATGTGCCTTATTTATCAAACTTGTAAACGTCGACGTGACACATTATACACGATATGGAAATCCACCAAGAATATTCATATATTATACAACTAGACAAGTGAAAATTCTCGATTATACGTAGGTCGAGTAGTGTTTTTATAGACAATACGTCGAGTTTCGAGAATTTTCATTTGTCGAGTTGTATACAAGTAGACTATATAAAGAAAATAAAAAAAAACTTGTAAAAAGTACAACGCTTTTTGATAGGTAATTTAATAACCTAAATTGTAATTTTAATAATACACACAGAAGTACAAAATAACTTAAAGATTGATTACATACACAAAAAGAAATTGAAAGGTAAAATGTAGAGAAAATGTGATTAAATGTATTTAATTATTATTTATATTAAACGCACAATTATTAAAAACATTATTTGACATTGGAGCCACGATACACGTTGGTAGAACAGAGCGTTGATGATGTTGTAGTTTCATTCCTCAAATTAGAAATTATATTGTTGTGATGGTAGTCGTTTAACTGCAGGTAGGGTTGTATGGAGTGTTCTGAAGTGGGCCACCATGACAATTACACTTTCCACAATAATATTTTTAGTTGGTACTGCCAACATTTGAACTTTACATCATAGCTGCTTATCTAATCGTAATTTTGACATAAGTGAATATGCAAGGGTTCGTATATTCGATTTCGTATGTTCGACTTACGTCATAATAAGTAAAATAACCGCTGTAATACGTCAAATACAACTGAAAATCAAGCATTTTCATTGGTTCATATTTCGATGAGTGATATAGTCGAATGAAGACATACTAAATTTATTTTTTATTCATGGAGAATGTTACAAAATTATTGAAAGAACTTGCCGTTTGTTTAACGAGAGATATCCACACTTGCGACCTCTAAATAAAACTACGTTTAAGAGAATAGAAGTAAATTTTAAACAATTTAGAATTCAATGTACTAGAACACGCCCCAAGGTAGTCACCGGTGATGAAGACAACGAAATAAATCTATTGGCATATTTTAATGCAAATCCACATGCATCGATCAGAGCTGCGTCTGAAGATTTAGGACTGTCCTACTCGTCGATACAGAGAATTTTGGCACAACGTAAAATGCATGCTTGTTCTATTATAAAACTACAAGCTTTCCACCCAGGTGACGAAATACGTCGTGTAACATTTTGTGAAAGCATTTTATTGAAAACGCAGAAAGACCCAAATTTTTTGAAAAAAATTATTTTGACCGTTGAGTCAAAATTTAGTAGAGAAGGATCATTAATAGGAAAAATTGGCATTATTAAGCAGAACAAAATCCTTGGATGGTGCGCAAAGGTAACTTTCAAGACACATTTAGTTTTAATGTTTTTTTGTTTAATTATGGATAATCGTGTTTGTTTTAAAGTGTGTGACGAAAATTTAAACTCTCGCAAATATTTAGAAATGCTTAGAGGAGTGGTTTCAAATTTTTTAGAAAATTTACCCCTAAATCTTCTAAATTCATGTTGGTACCAAATGGATGGTGCTCCAGCCCATTCAACCCATGAGGTTTATCAAGAATTATCCCATATGTTCGAAGATCGTTGGTTTGGACGCAATGGTCCATCTCTACGGCCTGCCTGAACACCTGACCTAACACCCCTGGATTCTTTTTATGGGGGTATGTCAAGACTAAAGTCTATTTAAGGCCAGTCCATAACAGAGATGATTTATTACATCGGGTTCGAACTGCTTTCGCTGAAGTAGATGTGCAAATGGTTTAAAAATCCACAATTGCTGAAGTTAACAGAAGAGTTTTATTGTGCTTAGAAAACCACGGACGGCATATCAAACAGTTGCTAAATTAATAATTAAATTCATTTGCTTCTATTTTTTGCAATGTAATTTGATTTAGAGGCCATAAATGTAGATATCTCTCATTAAGCAAACGGCAAGTTCTTTCAATAATCTTGTAACATTCTCCATGAATAAAAAAAAATTTAGTATGTCTTCATTCGAATATTCTTAATGGATTTCCATATCGTGTATAATGTGTCACGTCGACGTTTACAAGTTTGATGAATAAGGCACATTGTTTTAATTTCCACAGAAATTATTTAATAAAATAGAGAAATAATGTGTGTAGAATGTAAATACATCGATAGCAAGAAAATGGTAACAGATAGGTATAGGGAACCCTTATGAAGATTGAAAGACCACTTAATTCTCCATCACATAGAGCAACAAGATACAGGGTGTTCCATTTAAAAAAATTGACTTTTGGGCAGCTAAAGTTAGTCAGATTTAGCCAAACATTTTGAACACCTTGTAAATAATGATATGTCAAATTACACATCATTTAAAAACTTAACAGTCCTCCTAAGTATAGCCCAAATTTTGTTTCTATAATTAGATTTTTCAATCATTGACAAGCGTTTGAAAACAATACTACACAACCAATTTTTCTCAAAAAAATAAGAATATCTCAAAAACTATTGATTTTTCATATTGGTTGTGCTACATGATAGTAACTCAGAGTTTAGCGTAGAATCCAAATATACAAAAAAAAAGTATATCATTCTATTTAAAATAAGAAAGTTGGTAGCACTTCCGGTGTAACCGGAAGTGCTAGAAGAGCTGAAATATTTTAATTAAATAGAACTTTTTGAGCAATCCCCTATTCGAAATTTTTAAACAAATATTTCAACGGGAAGTCCATAAACTTTTAATGTACGGGTTAGCTGAATCACCCGGTATAAGGTGGGCCACGCTCAACGGAACTGAGCTTACTGGAAAAACGAAAAATGATATAAAAAAGTTATTTGGCGGGAGTACGTAGGTTAGTGACGGCTACTTTTCTAAATTAGTCAGACATATACAGGGTGTTTCAAAAAGCGTGCTATATTAAAGTTATGTTTTTTGAATGGAACACCCTATATTTTATTTTATTTTGAAGAATTACTAAACAAAACAATGTCAGTAAAATGTGTGTCTTGCGACATCTCGTGTAAACATTGACACTGCCGTTACAGTTAACTGTTGGCATTTTTCTTAGTTTATACTATTCATACGTGTCAATGTTTACATGAGATGTCGCAAGACACACATTTTACTTATGTTCATTGCTCCACGAGAGCTTAAAAGACCAACCACCGTCTTGTACAGTCGTATACCGCACTTAAGTATACACCTCTGATGAGCTCACATTAAGAGCAAAATGCTGTATCAGGTGTTCTTTTGTTGCGTGTGTACTTCTGTACAAGTTATCTTGTCTTTATCGGCTACGTGTGTTACATGCATTAAAGCTATCGCTTAGATAGCGCTTTGCACTAAACCACACATGCCGTTACAGTTAACTGTTGGCATTTTTCTTAGTTTATCTTAAAATAATGTCACTTTATTAAGGCTTTCCCATATCCATTCTTTATAGTTATTGATTTACGTGACTTTGTTTGCGAAATTAGTACCTACGTTTTAAATACATGTATTACACTTAAACGCAAATACCAATTGGGGGCCACCAAGACGTTACAAAAATCAGCCAAATATGATTCAAAGTGTATCTGTCAATAACATTAATCAAATTAAGGAAAATGCAACAATAAATGATATTATGTTTTGGTGTAAGTGTAAAATAAACAGGAAAGTAACGATAATAATTAATAAAAAAAGGAAGATAGAAATCTAATCACTTATCATAAAAATTATCATATTTATGGGTGAGTAAAAATATGTTATTAAAAAACGAAAGAGTAAAAACGGAAGATAAAAAATCAAATTAAAGAAATAAACAAGAAATGAACAAAACAATCTGAAAAACACAAATAATTGTAACCCATCTCATTAAAACTTAAAATTTAAAAACATTAAAAAGGAAAAAATTAATACTTACAAGCTACATAAAATACTCCTCTAATTAATTCAAGGATAATCTGTACAGTCTTTCTAGGTTAAGCTGAATGAAAAAAAGAACTAACGCCTTTATTTTCCATAAAAATGCCGTCGTTTCGTCTAAGCAAACGAGAGCTTTATCGAGGTTAAATAAAAATGAGAATTTTCGTTTTATTGCTTGTTTGGTCTAATATAACTTAATTTGTGTGTCTCAGATAAGTTATTAATTATTTTTAATGATTAAGTCATCCATCATGATCATAACATGGTTTTTTAAATTGGCATTTTTATGGAAATATACGTATGCATGTATTGTGAATCGAATAGAACAATTTGAATTTCATATGTACGATTTTCTAGAGGATTTCTAAAAGTACTTTGTTTACCCATAAAATTAAAGGTGAAAAATTGCAAAAATAGCACTAACGATTTCTCTCAAAATTTGCACACATATAGTACATTACAATGTTTACAAAATGGCTAACGTCATTTTTCTAGAAAGTGCATTAAAGAAGAATTTCATTCCTTTATTTGGATTAAAGCAACTTAGGCGACAGATGTGTAAGCTATATGACGCCATTTTTTAAATTTGCCGCCATGATAGTGGCATGAATGAAATTTGTTACAAACTCTTTGCCGGTCACTGTATAATACTCCAGTCATACTAGCAAAAATTTTAAAAATTTCAATAGATTTTTTCAACGTATGAGGGGGTATTTTGGTGCGCTAAACACGATGGTATGGTCCAAATTAAGTTAGCGGATACGGAACATGCGGCAAATCGCCGATTATGATTTTTGGGTTCTTTAAAGATATAACAAAATCTATGCATTTTTATAAAAATAGTCAAAGAGAGCAAAGTTTTAGTGCTTATCAACACTCATCGTCTAGATAGCGCTAGCGTTGTTAGAACTCAAAATATAGCGTTTTTCGAAGACAGGGCCGAATGTATGCATTTTTATAAAAATAGTTAGGAGAGCAAAGTTATAGTAGTCAGAAATGCCCGTAATCTGGAATAAACTAGATAGCGCTAGCGTTCTTAGAACTGAAAATATAACCGTTTCAACGTCAAAAAAATTATAACTATTTGTCTTTTTTTCACAATAGGACAAAACCTGCGTATTTTTATGAATATAGTCAGAGAAATAAAGTGATAATAGTTAAAAATACCAGTAATCTGGTCGAAACTAGATGGCGCTAGCGGTCATGAAACTCAAAATATGGCCGTCTTAGCGTCGAAAAAATAGTAACTTTTTGGATATTTCGGCAATAAGACAGAATATATGCATTTATATTGAAAATCCTTTATCTTAGACTTTCCGTGAAAAATCGTGTTTACCTAAAATATTATGCTTAGACACATTTGTAATTATTTTTCCCAATATTTAGAATGGGCACTTCCTAATATGTCCAACGATACCATGTGCATAGATCCTTACGTTTTAATGTGTTTGCTAAATTAAAAGTTAAAATGTCACAAAAAATTAATGAACATAAGGTATAGTAATGAGTTAATGCGTTTTTAACAATAGGTTGATTAACCCTATACTCTACCAGGACTACTACAACATTACAATTGAGATGGAGCTCCATCTTTCTCTAATCAAATATTTTTATTTGGACGATCACCTCTATTTGGATCTGGAAAAACAGCTGCGTTGATCTCTAATCATATCTGTCATTAATTCATAAATGTATAGTGTTTGATCTGAATCACAGTCAGTCAATTTATAATAGTACGGGAGACAGCATTGCAAATAAATAATCATTTCATAACGCTTAATTCATTTGATGTTTGCGGGGTCAGCGGTTTTAGTGGTGGTACGGTGGTTGTAACAAGCTATTTTTATTGTACAAACTATAATTTTTTTGTTGGCTTCTTTTACTATTGACAAGCGAAACGAAATTAATATTTCTGAAGATATTTTTTTTTCTTTGCAGCAAAAATGCAATGATGTACTGATTACTTTTTTGATTACTACACTCTTGATTCATACTTTTCATTCCATCACGTTTTATTTTAAATTTCTACACAATAATAAGTTATTTGTTTAGTATTTATATGCTACATGTCTCAACAATTCTTTAAAGCACTTAATAATCACCTTTTTGCTTTAATGTGGGTTCCATGAATTGAAATCATTGAAACATTTAATGGAGTAGTACTTCATTATTAACTGTAGATTTATTAGTTTTCTGATTAGAAGATTTTTTGGATCTTATAATTGTACAAGTGGCAGTACCGTTTTAAAATCAACATATTGAAAATATTATTATTACGTAAATAAGTAGTACCTTGCTACCATTTTGTTGAATAAGTCAAATTTAATCAACGACATGAGATTTTTCTTAAAAAATTTTCCCAGTTTTCATAAAATAAATAATTAATAAATAATCATAAAATGTTGTAATTTGTTTTCAGGTTATCTTTAAGTTGGCAAAATCAATTTAAAGGGTGTCTAAAGTAGACCTGTCACGAAAAAAATAAATGTTCTAACAAAAGATGAGAAAAGAGTCATCAATCTACGTCTGCCCTTGAACCTTGTTTTACTTTTACGTATGTATCAAGAACTTCATAAATAAAGGGTGGACTGTTATGCAATGATACACTATCAAATATTTGCATCAGGTTCAGTTCCAATTCTATCCATCTTAACCCTAAGAAAAAGGTTTATATAAGGTTTCACAATTATCAAAAGAAATGTGTAAACATAACATTAACTGTTCAAACTTTCTTAGGTCTGTTTGTTGATGAAGGTCTGAATTGGAAATGCCACTGCCAATAACTTATCATTAAATTCCTCCCTCCTTTTGTTAAAAATTGTCAACCAGTACTGCAATTTAAAGTTTGACTTATATATTATATAGTCAGTAAATGTTTGTACTCTGTTGGCCAATAGGTAGTTGTGATATGTATGTTATACATATATACATAATGTTAGACTTATATGTAAATTATTGCATGCTCTTTTTATTTATTGTATTAGTATTTAGATGAGGATGCCTATACAATTATTGTAAAACAGGACAATGAATAATAATAATAATAATAAACATTAAAAATTATTAAATAACTTACCGGTAATGAAATTTTGATTAATTACACATCCAAATGTTAAAGTAAAAGTTTATTCAAGCAAGTATAAGTGTACATTTCACTTTAGATTTTAACAAGTCAATTTTGAACTCTAGATAAGCTGCTCACCTTTACAAAGTATAACAAGAAATTAAATCCTTAGACATCCAAACACGAACTGCTGACTAAAGTTATTCTTAATAAAATAGTACCATAAGAGGCCTTTTTTTTAAAATAACACATACTTATTTCTTGATAATAATTAATATACACTGCCTTTGTTTACATTTACAAGTAGCGTGTTTTTCTTGCAGCGATTACTTATTTATAAATCGCTAGTTCATTCCAAAAATCATTGTATATTTTAATAAACTTATCAGCAATAAAAAAATTTATTGTTATCGTGAACTAAACCAGTGCAAAATAATCAATTTCACAACTTCAGGATCAGATAATTACACTATTATTATAATCCAGTCATTCTGGAAATTTTCTACAGTAAAAAAATCCAAAAAACTCCAATTAACTTTTCAACGTGTTTCAACGGTTTTTATAACAGCGGATGGCGGATTTTTGTTTTTGCGGAACTTATGTGATTGGTTAAAAATTTTAAATTAAAATGGCGATAGAAATTATAGCGGATGTTTTAACTTTTAGCGGCGCCGCAAAATGCTAGAAATATTTTAAGTTTTGGGTTTTTTTTTGTATCCTATGTATTATACTGCTGATAACTTCACATCTACCTATCTGTCACTGTTTGATACTGTATTGAC
This sequence comes from Abscondita cerata, assembly GCA_030710515.1. NCBI lineage: Eukaryota > Metazoa > Arthropoda > Insecta > Coleoptera > Lampyridae > Abscondita > Abscondita cerata. The sequence goes on from JALBCR010002259.1 coordinate 1,096,486, forward strand.
GCCATTGTCACATTGTTTGAAATAACGGAACGATTAAAACTTTTCAACCAATCACATAAGTTCCGCAAAAACAAAAATCCGTCATCCGCTGTTATGAAAACCAACCTTTAGGGGTTGTTTTGGTGCGCTAAACACGATGGTATGGTCCAAATTGAGCTACCGGATACGGAACATGCCGCAAATCGCCGGTTTATGGCCATTTTTGGCCATTTTGGGTTTTTCGAAAATATTACAAAATCTATACATTTTTATGAAAATAGTCAAGAGAGCAAAGTTGTAGTACTTAGATGGCGCTAGCGTTTTAGAACTCAAAATATAGCATTTTTCGAAGATAGGGCCGCTATAGTTATAGAACTATATATGGGGTGCTAGTGGTTATAGAACTCAAAATATTGCCGTTTTAGTATGATAGATCTTTTTGAGACTACTGTTGCTTCAAGCGACGCGCTGCGTTAACAGCTGTTGCGCATCACCCTAAGAGTATCTCCATGGTAACGAGTTACATTCCGTTTCATAACTACATTCTTCTTAAAATTTTGTCATTATAGCTTGTACATGTAAATACAGTGTGCACGTGTAAAATTTTTTCGGAAATTTTTTAACAAGTGTCTACGAAAATGTTTTTAGTAATTATTCATAGAAGTTGTTTTTATTAAAAATCTTATAGAAAAAAGATATTACAATACGTACGTTTATTTTATACCTGCGCATATATACTTTTTTATGTACTTTTAATTATAATATTGTAATTTTTGTAAGAAGAGCTTGGTTCAATGTGCTCCCAATTAAATTGTTTAGAATAATGAATTAAATGACACATTTTACAACGACGTATATTTTTTTATATCGTCGTAAAACTCGAAAAATTATTGAAGAAATTATCATTTACATCACACTAAAACGGCAATATTTTGAGTTCTATGACCACTAGCGATATCTAGTTTGAACCAGATTATGGGTATTTCTGCATACTATAACTATGTTATCTTTTTGTTTACTATTTTAATAAAAATGCATATATTCTGTCTTATTGCCGAAAAATCCAAAAAGTTACTATTTTTTTGACGCTAAGACGGCCATATTTTGAGTTTCATGACCGCTAGCGCCATCTAGTCTTGACCAGATTACTGGTATTTTTAACTACTATCACTTTATTTCTCTGACTATATTCATAAAAATGCATAGATTTTGTTATATCTTCGAAAAACCCAAAAATGGCCATAAATCGGCGATTTGCGGCATGTTCCGTATCCGGTAGCTCAATTTGGACCATATACCATCGCATCAAAATATCCTATCGGCCTTATCTTTAACAATGCTATATTTTAAGTTCTGAAAACGCTAGCGCCATCTAAGTACTACAACTTTGCTCTCTTGACTATTTTCATAAAAATGGATAGATTTTGTTATATTTTCGAAAAACCCAAAAATGGCCAAAGAATGGCCATAAACCGGCGATTTACGGCATGTTCCGTATTCGGTAGCTCAATTTGGACCATACCATCGTGTTTAGCGCACCAAAACAACCCCTAAAGGTTGGTTTTCATAACAGCGGATGGCGGATTTTTGTTTTTGCGGAACTTATGTGATTGGTTGAAAAGTTTTAATCGTTCCGTTATTTCAAACAATGTGGCAATGGCGTCAATACAGTATCAAACAGTGACAGATAGGTAGATGTGAAGTTATCAGCAGTATAATACATTGGATACAAAAAAAACCCAAAACTTAAAATATTTCTAGCATTTTGCGGCGCCGCTAAAAGTTAAAACATCCGCTATAATTTAGGGCCATTTTAATTTAAAATTTTTTAATTAATCACATAAGTTCCGCAAAAACAAAACTCCGCCATCCGCTGTTATGAAAACCGTTGAAATACGTTGAAAAAGTTAATTGGAGTTTTTTGGATTTTTTTACTGTAGAAAATTTCCCAGGATGACTGGATTATAATAATAGTGTAATTATCTGATCCTGAAGTTGTGAAATTGATTATTTTGCACTGGTTTAGTTCACGATAACAATAAATTTTTTTATTGCTGATAAGTTTATTAAAATATACAGTGATTTTTGGAATGAACAAGCGATTTATAAATACGTAATCGCTGCAAGAAAAACACGCTACTTGTAAATGTAAACAAAGGCAGTGTATTTTAATTATTATCAAGAAATAAGTATGTGTTATTTTAAAAAAGGCCTCTTATGGTACTACTTTATTAAGAATAACTTTAGTCAGCAGTTCGTGTTTGGATGTCTAAGGATTTAATTTCTTGTTATACTTTGTAAAGGTGAGCAGCTTATCTAGAGTTCAAAATTGACTTGTTAAAATCTAAAGTGAAATGTACACTTATACTTGCTTGAATAAACTTTTTACTTTAACATTTGGATGTGTAATTAATCAAAATTTCATTACCGGTAAATTATTTACTAATTTTTTAATGTTTATTATTATTATTATTATTATTATTCATTGTCCTGTTTTACAATAATTGTATAGGCGTCCTCATCTAAATACTAATACAATAAATAAAAAGAGCTAAAAAAAGTCTAACATTATGTATATATGTATAACATACATATCACAACTACCTATTGGCCAACAGAGTACAAACATTTACTGACTATATAATATATAAGTCGAACTTTAAATTGAAGTACTGGTTGACAATTTTAACAAAAGGAGGGAGGAATTTAATGATAAGTTATTGGCAGTGGCATTTCCAATTCAGACCTTCATCAACAAACAGACCTAAGAAAGTTTGAACAGTTAATGTTATGTTTACACTTTTCATTTGATTATTGTGAAACCTTATATAAACCTTTTTCTTAGGGTTAAGATGGATAGAATTGGAACTGAACCTGATGCAAATATTTGATAGTGTATCATTGCATAACAGTCCACCCTTTATTTATGAAGTTCTTGATACATACGTAAAAGTAAAACAAGGTTCAAGGGCAGACGTAAATTGATGACTCTTTTCTCATCTTTTGTTAGAACATTTATTTTTTTCGTGTAAGGTCTACTTTAGACACCCTTTAAATTGATTTTGCCAACTTAAAGATTACCTGAAAACAAATTACAACATTTTATGATTATTTATTAATTATTTATTTTATGAAAACTGGGAAAATTTTTTAAGACAAATTTCATGTCGTTGATTAAATTTGACTTATTCAACAAAATGGTAGCAAGGTACTACTTATTTACGTAATAATAATATTTTCAATATGTTGATTTTAAAACGGTACTGCCACTTGTACAATTATAAGATCCAAAAAAATCTTCTAATCAGAAAACTAATAAATCTACAGTTAATAATGAAGTACTACTCCATTAAATGTTTCAATGATTTCAATTCATGGAACCCACATTAAAGCAAAAAGGTGATTATTAAGTGCTTTAAAGAATTGTTGAGACATGTAGCATATAAATACTAAACAAATAACTTATTATTGTGTAGAAATTTAAAATAAAACGTGATGGAATGAAAAGTATGAATCAAGAGTGTAGTAATCAAAAAAGTAATCAGTACATCATTGCACTTTTGCTGCAAACAAAAAAAAATACCTTCAGAAATATTAATTTCGTTTCGCTTGTCAATAGTAAAAGAAGCCAACAAAAAAATTATAGTTTGTACAATAAAAATAGCTTGTCACAACCACCGTACTACCACTAAAACCGCTGACCCCGCAAACATCAAATGAATTAAGCGTTATGGAATGATTTTTTATTTGCAATGCTGTCTCCCGTACTATTATAAATTGACTGACTGTGATTCAGATCAAACACTATACATTTGTCAATTAATGACAGATATGATTAGAGATCAACGCAGCTGTTTTTCCAGATCCAAATAGAGGTGATCGTCCAAATAAAAATATTTGATTAGAGAAAGATGGAGCTCCATCTCAATTGTAATGTTGTAGTAGTCCTGGTAGAGTATAGGGTTAATCAACCTATTGTTAACTCATTACTATACCTTACGTTCATTAATTTTTTTGTGACATTTTAACTTTTAACTTTTAATTTAGCAAACACATTAAAACGTAAGGATCCATGCACATGGTATCGTTGGACATATTAGGAAGTGCTCATTCTAAATATTGGGAAAAATAATTACAAATTTGTCTAAGCATAATATTTTAGGTAAACACGATTTTTCACGGAAAGTCTAAGATAAAGGGTTTTCAATATATCGATGGTGTCCATTGTTCCTCAAACAATTATCGTTAGTCTATCTAATCTATTAAAGCAGGTAAACGTGGTATTTCGAGAAGTTTTGGTAGATTTTAAGCATAAACCGAATCGCCAAAATTGCACTTTAGAGAAAATACTTTTGAAAAAAAGTCTTTTGCAAATGTTTCTCTAGAATAAAAGTTGTTTCTAATACAATTTTTTGATCCGATCTATAATTACAGAACATAGAACACTTATTAATTTACTAATAATATTTTCAAACAATTTCTTTTTGATATAAGTATGCACTGTTTCGAAGGCAGATACGTCAATAGCAGGTACTTATGGATTCTTTATTTTTTGTTGAAAAAGTTTAATAAATCTTGGTTCTCTGAATATATTTTACATCAAAATGTTCTAAAAACTGTTCTTTATATACATTTATTGTTCAAATAAAATTTATTTGTAATTTCCGTTAGAATAAATTTTGTTTAAGACATTTTGTGTTTTTTCCTGTTTTAAAGACCTGCTTTATTTGGGCTTTTTGTGACATAATTTCACTGAATTTTATCTTTTTAAATTTATAGTACCTAATATCAATGAATGATTAAAAGAAGTCATTCTGAAACAAACCGGTTCTTAATACCAGCGAAGCACATTGCAATATGCTGTTAGGTAAATAATTAATTACCTTATGAGCCACATACAAATTGGAGCTTTAAAATTTTTTATTTCTTGACTTTGGTAACTTAATTTTGTCGCACTTTCTCCCTCTACCTGACATTCTTTTTATAATTTCAGCTCCCGACTCTCTAAGATCATTCAGAAAGTTTTTATCAAGAAATATACGGCTCTGTAACAAAAGCGCGACAACCAAAAAAAAAGAGAGTCTATTTTCGCGATGAGATATGAGCAATACACTATTATGTCGAGTAATTTTTTGCGATGAATATAAAAGCGATGCGACATTTTAGCGACAAGGCAAAGTAGAAAACTATCCTGTTTAATGGTGATAATTGGCGAGTCGAAGCTTTCGATTTGTTTGTACCATTCTTCTAGACGCATCGTAGTTGGGCGTCTACCCGGCAGCTTCTACGCTCATTCTGTTAGTACTGGCTAGATATATATATTTCTAAGTGGTAGGTCTGTGGTCTTACTTAATTTTTTTATTGAATATCTTCATCTTCTGCACCTCTTTTTCAGCTGGCAAATCCAGTCCGTGATTGTGGGGTGTCGTAGAATTTTTTCCACTTTTGTTTACCTGCAGCCTTAATTTACAATTCCCTTTGGTACATCTCCAACTAGACAAATGTGAAAATACTTTATCTTTCCTGTATTTGTCACCACCGTGAAATATAAATTTTCCTACCATTTCAAGCAGATGTAAAAGAAATATTGAAAATCTAATCTTAAAAATATTAATTAAAGGAATGGAACTCTAAACTGCAGAGTCTATTTTAACAAACGGGAAAACACCAAAAAATTGCACCAAAAATCTATACTCGATCACGGGTTTCATTGACATACATTAAGAAGAGGGTGGGACCAAGAACAGATCCTTGAGGTACACCATACCTTATAAATTCAATTATTGGCTAAATCTCTTCCTCCTATTGCATCCAATTTCTTTAGAAAAATGTCATAGTCAGCCGTATCAAACGCTTTGTGACAGTCTACAAATATGACAGAGACGGTTATTGATAAAAGAGATATTAAAGATGAAGATTAATTTTGATAAAAGCCTACACCAATGGCCTGGTCTAAAGCTAAATCGTTTATCATTTAAGTTTCCAGATATTTCAAAAAATAGATCAATCTAATGCCAACAATTGCTTTTAATAATTTAGATGGATGATATATTAGAGTTATGGGTTTTATAAATAGTTACATTAAAATAATCGCCTTTTTAAATATCGACTCTAGTACGTCTTTTTTAGAATATCAGGACCGCCTGATTATTGGTCCAATAATCAGATATACCATCTATTTCAACCGATCTTTTATTTAAATAAATATTCAAACAATTCATTATTATTTAATTGTATTTATAATCACTTACTAAGAGTAATATTTATTTATTAAATTATTCTACTTGTGAGGAAGCTTGATAATTTTCCTTTTCTTACTACAAAGCTTCAGATTTCTCAATCGAAGACAGAAAATAATGGATATTACTATTATGATGGCGGTTTCTTATTATAATTATTATAATTTTTAGAAAAATAGCCAACGAGGTGTAATACTTAGTTGTTTAGAAGTTAACAAAATTAATTCTATGAACCAATGAAAGATTCATTAATGTATTGGTAAAATAATCAAATTAAGACAAATTCTGGGTACTTGTAGTCAAAAACTAATACTGAATAAAAACAATGAAATTAGAAAAACTAGTTAAATAATTGAACAATTCTTTTAACTACCAATTTTACCTAGTTTTTCTAATTTACAAATGAGAAAATTCTAAACTTAACTGTGGTAGTTATATGATTAATAAATAAGTTAAAAATAAAAATAAATATAAACTATAAGTTTGTATCACATTCAATGTAATGGAAGTTTGTTTAAAACAATGTTTATTGTAGACAAAAGGTTGACTCATCATTAACGCTATTGCATTTGCAAACTTAATGAGCTGTTAGGTTAATTAGATTCCATTGAAATTTGGGCAACTAGTGCAACTAATTCTAATTTAAGTATATATGAATTATTTAATAGCTTAAACGTTGTTCGGTTTATGAAGGCTTCTTGACGTTATAATTTTTCTCTTTGTAACCTACTTCTTGTCTTTGCGTAATTTTTCAATAATATAAAAACTTTCCGTCTTTACTAATAGGAAAAAACATTAACTGCTTTACATTTTGTCAACACTTCCATAGAAGATTGATTGAAATATAATGTAGGTATAGCTACATATTTAAATTATGTAATAATAATTGCAAGCTTTAGTTATATAATTATTAATTAATAAATGAATAAGTTTTAAAATTGTTTTAGTAGAATCTTATACGATTGTATTATTAACTTTGAAAACAAAGTCACTCTTTTGCGCAATAACATTTGTTGTACACTTTTTGTATGTATTCTATTATATTTTATTGTTTATCTAATATTGATACTAAGAATTTGTATGAACCTGTAGATAAACGTTTTTTAAAAAACCATTGAAAAAACATATTAAACTTCTCGGTATTTCCCATATATTTATTTTTAAGAAAAATTATAAAAAACAATAATACTATCTGATAATGGAAAGTGATAGTGACATTTTTAACAAAAACTGTCTAAAAGCATTGATTATAAAGTTAAAACGTAATAAAATATGCAAGATTCTCATTCTTTAGAATTATTACTTACAAATATGAAAATAGTAAAACTTTTGTGATTTTATGTTAGCAAATGTAATGTAATTTTCCTGTAAAGAAAGAAAACCATTTGATTTAATCTTTCGATATTTGCCATTTATTTAAGTAATTAATTTTTTAAAATATATAAATAAAACAATATTTTTAAAACTATCTGATAATGAAAAGATTATAGTAAAAATTCTCACACTCCCATCGTATACAAGGTGTTAAGAGGGTATTTGCCCTGGTGTTGAGATGCATAAAACAGCGGTCGCAAAATAACTATTTTCTATAGAAATAAAGAACATTCAATGTTCAAACAAAAAATCTGGAATGAGAAATTATGATTCTACGCCTCTCGCGTAATAAATTTTTAGTTTTTCTCAAAATATGTGTTTTTCAAGAGACTAAACTTTCAAAAGTTAATAAGGTGATCATGTATCCTTCAAATAATGCATTTAATTGCACCAGAACAAAGTTTTAACACATGACAGGCATGCATTGATGTTTTTGGCAATACAATATGTATGCGGTTCAAGATTTAAAAAATTGTTGTTAAAAAATCTATAATCACACATAAAATGCTTCTAGTCATAAATGCACGGAGAACCATAGTAGAGCAAACACCCTGTTATTAATATTTTTGGAAAGTATCGAAACATTTTTTGATTGTATTGTGATTTAATCATTATGTATGGTGCCCCAGAAGATCAGTATAAATCTGTGTAGTGTATTGATTCGATTGTTTTTGTCAAAATACTTTTTGATTGTTGCTAAGATGCAGGTATGCAGGTATCAAAATTTAAGAAAAATTTCAACCTTTTAGCAATTTTATGCCAAAAATTTATTAAGATTTTTTGGTTTTTGTTAAGTGACATCATCCGTCAAACCCTTGCCTGACACCCTGTATATTTGCACAATGGTAAGTAACTTTTTAAAAGCACATTGACAAGATGTTTTAGTTACGATGCGAACTTGACAACAACGAATTTTAGTAAGTTAATTAATGTTTATCGCAATAATTGGTATTATTGCCATGTTTATTAAGCTGAAGTAAAGTAATTTTCAAATTACAATACTGGACGAATCAATTCTCCTTCATGAACTTTCAGACGAACGGTCTGACGAGCTTATCTAGTCTTTCTTTACTTGCCACGTTGAACTAGTTGGCTTAAATACTCCTTTCGGAAGCGTATACCCAAAGACTTTTTATACTGCAAAAGTAGCGGTATTCAGCGCAAATACTAACATCTTCTTTTTTATCTATATCGGACCTTAACCTCTCAGGAATTTCTTGACTAAAATGGGCAAAAGTTAGCGGGTGCAGATCTTCACCATCTTCGAATACATTTGTAAGTGTTCTTAAGTTTATGAATTAAAAGCTTTTAACTATCTTGATGAGAACTTCCTCCCAACCACCCTACCAACAAGCAGTTCGAAGGTTAAAACGTCATTCTACTCATTCACAAGTAGCGTGGCGAAAATGTTATTCCAATCTACAGCTCAAAATGCGTTCTTACTTCCATTTCCGCTACATATGATCTTAGCACGTCCACGTACAATAATAAATTGTTGAAGTGCTTGCAAAAAACGATAAGTATTACGTGACGTGACAAGCTCTAAACGTTACGTTATTTGGATTACAATTACATACTCGATAACCTAAAAGTAGTGCTAAGACAACCTCCACAATTTTCTGTTGATAATGTTGACATTTTACGCACTTTGCAATTGTTTTTCTGCTGCGTATAATCCAAAAACTGGTTTTAATAACTTAAGAGCAAATTAAAATTTACTGTACTTATTACGACTTATTCAGATGAGGGTCGATCACAGCTGACAATAAAAAAAGGACTACAGCATACACCAAACTGGAATGGGACGTTTTGGCGCCGCCATATTGGACCGCAGTTATGGCATCCCCGATTTGGCGCCAAGACGTTTAGGTGCCAAGACATTTCGGTTCTAAGACTTTTTGGCGTCGAGTCACTTTGGCGCCATGATATTTTGATGACGTTAATTGTTTTGGACCGTATATGTTTTTTTTGTTACGTTTATCGGATGTTAATTGTGTATTAATTTTTTATTTCCACACAATTATAATTATTATATATCTTTTATAAATAAATAATTAAACAATCATGTTGCAAGGCACTAAACCTCTAGGAGCAGTTCAGATGCACTGGAAGCCTTGCTTTACCACTTAATCGGTTAGTAGATATCTACCGAATATTGTAACAGGACTCTACATTGTACCGATACTTTTTATGAACTTGCAGAAGCACATACATAAATGCGGTTTAAAAAAAATGGAAAATGCGCTGATGTTAATTATTGGATTGTTTATGTGAATGAGTAGGTGTCAAGATATCCATTCGTCAAGACGTCCTGAAGCCAAAATATCTACACCAAACAGTACACGCCCGTGACGACATATTTTAACATGAACAGAATCCCCGTTCTCCTACCTTAAACAACACAAACAATTTCTCCAATAGGTTATACGAAAATTGTTAAAAACGCACCTTTAATATTTGACCTGACTCCAATCTTACTTTCACTTTCTTACTTTATTAGGTACATTGGACGACCTTCATTAAAAGTGCAGAACCGCCGATGAAAACACTCTTTCTTTGACGTGGATGTTCCATTTGCAACAATTCGCTACAGTTCTGGTTTAAATGTACTATGTTGTCTTGATTCGGATAAATGTTTGCGTAATGTCACACTGTACAAATTCTTTACACTTCTTGACAGAATGCTCAATTTTAAACATTGATAACACTAATCTTTTCACGCTTCTTGTTTAAATTCATCTTTAACGACTTGTTGCATTGATACCCTTTGGAAAAAATGCACTTCTTTGTTCCATCGCACAGTGAGGTATTTGCATGATATAGTTGGTCAAAATTAAATTTAAAAAAGTGAGAATTGATGATAGACAATTAATCCCTTTTAAAGTTAAGTAGTCAAAGGTTGCATAAAACCCCATGTACGAGGATGTATTGATATCTAGTTAGCCTAGACCAGTTCCTTGCATAAACAAAATATTGCGTTACTATAGCAACGAACAATAACTTATTAGAAGTGTCAGTGTAAAGTTTGACGTCAAAAAAGTAAACCAGAGTCACGCAATAAATTAAATGAATAAAGATGTCCACCGAAATTGTGAAAATCGAAAAATTGGAGTATCGAGCCATCATCAAGTACCTGTATTTAAAAGGGTTAAGAGGTAAGCAGATTTACGAAGATATGCTTAATACCCTTGGTGATCAATGTCCTTCGTATGCGACCGTCAAAATTGGAATGCAAGCTTCAAAAGAGGTAAATTTTCCATTGAAGATGATGACCGATCGGGAAGGCCAGTTTCTGTGTCAGTCCCCGAAAATATCGATGCAGTTCATGACATGATTTTATCAGACCGTCGAATTGGGCTAAAACGGATATCTGAAGCACTGAATATTTCATACGAACGCGTTCATCATATAGTTCACGTCAATTTGGACATGAGAAAATTTGCTGCAAAATGGATCCCCAAATGTTTGAATGTTGACCAAAAGCGTGCAAGGGTAGAAGCATCGCGTTCGATCTGTGCTCGATTTGAAAACGATGTAGACTTCTTAAACCGAATTGTTACTATGGATGAGACTTGGGTACATTTCTACGATCCAGAAACAAAGCAACAATCGATGGAATGGCGACACTCTGGTTCTCCAAGACCTAAGAAGTTTCGTGTCCAAAATCTGCTGGAAAAGTTCTTGCTTCAGTTTTTGGGATTGCCATGGAGTAATCATGATTGATTTTTTGGATAAGGGTAGAACAATAACTGGAGATTATTATTCGACATTACTGACCACTCTACGGGAAAATATTAAAGAGAAAAGACGCGGAAAGCTATCCAAAGGTGTTTTGTTTTTGCAGGACAACGACCCTGCACACAAATCTCATGTTGCCATGCAAGAAATTCGTGATTTAGGATTTGAATTACTAGAACACCCCCCTTATTCACCCGATTTGGCTCCGTCCGACTATCACCTCTTTCCTCAACTGAAAAAAAGTTTAAAAGGTCGTACATTTTCTTCCAACAAGGAGGTAATAGAAGCTGTGGAGGTCTGGTTTACAGAGCAAGAAAAAACATTTTTGAAAGGTCTAGAGACGTTGCAGGTTCGCTGTAATAAATGTATCCAATTAAGAGGAGAATATGTTGAGTAATAAAATATTTTGACATTGAAATTTTGTTTGGTTCTATAGTAGGCTAAGAATTTTTCAATATATCCTCGTAAGTGTCCAAAATAGTGTTGTTTATGTTTTGTACTGATTTGAATTTGATGTGCGATAGTAGAAGTTAAGTGTGATTATTGGAGAACTAACACGGGTTTATTGTTGAAAGTGTTTTTCAAACTGAAAGAAGGTGATATATTTTTTTTTAATGATGAAGCAACTCACAGAAAGTAAGTAGCAATACGATTAGCATGTTTTTGAAATAAAAATTGCTTTTGGTAGTCAAGATTATAATAACTTTAGATGCAAGTGAATTTTTTATTAATTTTTTTATAATTCAAAATAGTTTTTGTTATATTTCCGGGCAAGTCCTGCCTTATTTCTTTTTCATAAATATGTTCTTAAACTTTTCATAATTTAGGCTTTGCAAAGAAAGGCCGTGGATATTCGCGGTTTTGTGTATTCGGCCCTAACAGATACTGTGATTTCTGCATATTATATTCAACTAACATAACAAAATTTCTTTATTTTACAGAGTCGCAGTCCTCGGGATATGGAATGGAATGAATTTGCTAGAGAAATTAGATTTTGCTGAAAATTATTATATTAATATTGTAAATCTAAACCAAAACGATAAAAAATATTTTCAAAAAAAAAAAATTTCACGGATAAAATCTGAATTTTAGCAAAGATGTACCACATCAAGCAAGAAAAAAGATGTTTTCATTAAAAGTAATTGCTCTTGGCTTAAAACTACTGCATTTAATTTACCAAAATTCTTGTCAAGTTCAAAAGTCGGCCGTTTAAAGAAAATGTTTCAGGAATGCAGCAAAAGAAGTAAAAGACGCAGGACAGAAGATCTCCGTAGTGGTACCGAGTCAGAGGAACTTTTATATGCTGCCCAGATAAAATTACAAGTAGAAGGAGGTATGCTTCTAAAGTACTTAAAGACTTAACATCTAGTCCAAAATGAGCGAAGTACAAAGAAGCTTCTTCCAAATCAATGCAAAATACAGTTCCACAACGGCTATCGCCTTTGAAAGCATTAGCAATGTTTGTTGAAGCTGAGCTTTCTACAAAGCAGTACAACCCAATAAGCAGATTACCTTCCACATCTTCCGTGCTATTTAGTTTTACAGAAAACAAAACTAGAATCATATCCAGGTACAATACACGTAACTGAGAACAGTGCTGAAGCCAATTTGCAGAGTCTACTTAATCATACATCTACTAGGGTATTAAATTACTTAGAGGAAGTTTATCGGAAGAAGAGTGTAACAAACTCACAATGATTTATAAATGGGGATGTGATCTCAGCAGTCACAGTTGTGGTTGTTTCTTTTTCAATCAATTATACAATATAAAGGAATTTGTCTTTATTGAAAAAGTCAGCATCTTCGGTAATCTTCTTAAACTATGGCCAGAAACCAAACCACTGCTTTAGTTCTCCATTAAACTTTTTAATTTCAATTTTGTATAGCTTGTATCTTTATCTATATCCGCCTGCAGTGTAAAAACTTACTACGCTACCTGTTCATCTGCTTGATAACGTGCCCTTATGTATTTTATTTCACAGTCGTCAATTTCGTGAAACTAAGGATTGAGGGCGAAAAAACATTAACATTGAAAAACTTGCATAACTTTTAAACCGCTAAATAAATTTTCAAAAAAAATTTAGTTTTGGATAAGTTATTTATTATATACAAATTAAGAAAAACAAAAATCAATCAGACTTATCGTCATAAAAAATTTTGAGCTTGTCGGGAATGGTCTCCATCATGGCTTTTATGGTAGTGCTCGACACTTTCTTGGTCGCTACGGTCCACATTTTTCTAAAACTTTCAATCGATTTTGTAGCCTTTTTTGTCTGGTTCAAGCTTCTTCTCACCAAAGCCCAGTACCGCTCGATCGGGCGAAGCTCAGGGCAATTTGGTGGGTTAGCTTCCCTGGGCACAAAATCGACATGATTCTCTTCGTACCATTTTTTTGTCTATTTACTGTAATGGCACGAAGCTAAATCCGGCCAAAAAAATGTGGATACCGTATGTTTACTCGGAAAAGGCCGCAATCTTTTTTGGAGACACTCCTTCGTGTAAATATCGGAGTTAATTGTTCCATTTGTTATGAAAGATTGGCTTCTTTCACCGCAGCTACAAATCGCCTGCCAAACGAGATATTTTTTTGGAAACTTGGACTTTATTTTAGTTCTAAACTTCTTATTAACATTTCCTCGTCCACAGGAAACATAAAACTCCTGACCAGGTAGTTGAGAAAAATCGGCGAGGATGTAAGTCTCATCGTCCATCACGCAACATTGACGTTTTTGGAAAAAATCTGCTCTCAACTTTCTGGCTCGTTTCTTGGCTTCAATGTTTTTCTCGGCATTACGATCTGGAGTTGTTTGAACTTTGTAGGACTTAAATCCACTCTTTTTTTTATTTTTCGAATTGTCTTTCCGACAAGTCGACTTTTGCAGCTAATTTCCGGTTCGATATCAGCGGATTCTTAACAATCGCAGATATTGCCTTTTGCACCTTTTTTGGTGAATGAAAACTCTCTAGTCGTCCACTTCCTGGTTTCCGTGTGATGGTAAAGTCTTCCTTGTACCGCTTGATGACTTTTGCTGCCACTTGCCTGTAAACTTTTGCCTCCTTTGCAATGCGAACGACTGACCATTGTGGATTCTCAACAAATTTTTAATGATTAATCTATGTACTTCCACTACTTTTGCCATTGTGAACACAATTTGACTCAAATAAAAATAAAAATTTGACGACATATTCTGACAACTATTTCAAAGCTTACTATATCAAAATTTTGTAAAAAAATTATATTGTATAAGAGTTATGCAAGTTTTTCAATGTTAATGTTTTTCGCCCTCAGTCCTTATTGATCCTCGATCCCGTCCGTACCTAACATTATAACTAACTCATCTCGAATTTGTTGATTTATTTTGTCCAAAGTCGTATGTGACATAGAAATAAGCTGTAAGTTCCAACTATTCAGCAATTCGATTCAAATATGGGGTGTAACTTTTACTTACATCCTCTATTTTCTTTGCTAAATTCGTTATTTTTCTCGTTATAGGACCACCTGCTTATTTAATTCTTCCAGTTGATTTTGGTTTATAAAACTGATGAAGGTCACAAACTGTGTGTGTTTCAGCTAACAAAAGTATCTCGCGGGGGGGGGGGGGTTAATTTTATATATGTTTTGTGTTTTATGAATGTCATATAATTTCTCATCAGAAAAAAGAAAAGACATCCTTTAACCTTTGTATACTAAAATAAAATACTAAAAACACTGCAGTATTTAGTTTATTTTTTTTTATTTTGAATAAAGCAACTTTGTCGCCATACGTGACGACACAAAATGTAGCAACACCCATTGGTTAAATTTTGATATTATGATTGTATGTGAACATCTTAGTTTAATTTGTTTTACAGATGACGTAGAATTAGTTGAAAGTTATCATTTTGGGCAACCATTGCATATTAACTTAAAAAAAAATTAATTTGAGAATATGCAACATTTTCTGAGTAAAATTATTATTTTTTTAATTTTTAACAGTGAAGTATATGAAATTTACACGTGTTAACATTAAAATATTTTACAATAAATTGAAAAACAATTTATTAAATACTCTCACAAAAATCCTTAAATAATAGGAGTGGTACCTCTTTACTTTGGACATTCCACAGGAAGCGCAATAGAAACTCTATTGAATTCTCGTTTCTCTAATTATTTGTTTCTAAACTATTTGTAAACACCGAAAATTTGTTTTGGAAAATATTGTTCTCTGAATTCATACATTCCAAAAATTGTCAAAAATATGGACTACATTTTTGCAATTTTTGAAATATAGTAATTAATTTGTTTCAGTTTTTATATACAAATGTTTCAGTTTTTACATAAAAGGTATACCAACAACTTATAAAAGACGAAACAATTGCTGAAACTGTTCTCCAAAAATTATTCCAAATTTAGTTTGCAATTAATTGAAAATAATACGCAATTTAGTTTCCAGTACAGATTTCCCGGTATGCTAATTAAACTGTAAGTCGTGCAAGTACACATAAACAAACACTTATTTTCCAATAATCAATAATTGCGTACCTTCACAAATAATATAATTTGTTACAGTTTCGCTTTAATTTATCAATGTCTACAGTTTTTAACTTCCTTTTGTTTGACCTTCCAAGTTACTTATATTGTTTATTCTATAATTATTATACGAAAACGTAAATGTAAATGACACGCACAGAAAGTTCACATCAGAAAATAATAATTGTTTATAAACAGAAGTAAATATTTTTATTTTGTTTAAATGGAAGACGTATCTTTTAAAAAAACGGTCATACGGTTCGTGGCATTAATGTTAGCCATAAAAGATATAGTTTAACATAAAGTAAAATAATACTGTTAGATGCTTTGATTTACGATCCAATTATGTTACTCTACTGTCTGTTTGTCCTTCTAAATTTTTATCCCACAAACATTCACATTTGTTCGTCAACAATTGGTTGTGAATGCATAGGTATAGTACATTCAAGAAATAATGCAAATGCTCATCACGACTAAATACCATTTTTTTTGAATTATAAAATTAATTCCCCATCAGAAAGTATGTAAGTACACTCGCTTAAAAGTTATTCATACGACAACCTTTTTACAAACCAGGATATAAGTATACACGTCACATATGCTTTGTCTACAAGAATTGTACAAACCTGAATTAAGGAAGACTGCTCGACTTTAACATTAATTAATTAATAAATAAGGCGATTTCTTTGTATTACATCGGAGGAAATGAGAAAAAGTCTATAAAAGGAGTTAATGCATAAATTGTTAATATAATTTAAATAAAATAATTTATACTGGATGTAATGATTTTGCACTATTATTATTATTGTAATTAATAAGAAGTATAATATCTTAACTAATTCAATGCAATTCGAAAGTATATCCTGAATTTAGTAATTTTTGAATACCATAAGGTCGTAGTTAACAAAAAAGGTCGTTTTATAGTCTAATAACTATAACGATCGCTTTTTTAAACACTTTATTGCACATTACCAAAAATGTTGTTGAATTAAAAAAATATATATGAATCAAAACTACTTTCCATTGTGTAGGAGAGAAAGGAGCATACCACCTACCAACATCAAAACTACATTTAAAAAGTGAAAATAATAGAAAACCTCTCTTATATAATCAAGCAAGACTCACATAATAAAACGAATTGAAAAAGTGGTTATCTGTGCCAAGGTAGGTAAGCTTGCGCAGGCCCCACAAATGCACTTTCCACAGCTTGAGTATTAGGATTAGTTGGATTAACTTGAGTGGATCATGAATTCTAATTATCGTAAACATGATTTGCATTATTTGAATGAACAATAAGTTTACTGCTTCATCTTACAATAAATAATGATGCATAAATTGTCAACATATTCATGTTACTGAAGATGAAAGACAACGATATCTAGGCGTATCAACCACATATCAACTGTAACCTAGTTAATATTATATAACATTAACATCTAAATCTAAAAGCTTCTCGATTTGATAAAGATCTGTTCAGTAAATTTGAGTAAAAACCGCGTGTATTGCTGATGTAAAAATAATACCGTTTGAAGTAGCTACTACTGCACTAGCTTTGGTTGTTATATAACTTAATTTTATTATAACCTACTTACAATCTAAACACTAATCTATTAATTTTTATTATCGTTACAATTACCTTTATTAATTTTAAAATATATCACATCGAATACAATACTATTTTTCTTGTGGAACAGAAGAAACTAACAGTATAAATATAAAATGGAACAACGTAATTTTATTTTTAGTTACATAAACATTGAAATCAAAAGTGCAATTAGTTCTCTTTTATGGTGTTAAGGTAACAATAATAATTACATTAACATTGTTGACACTATTTTAAAGGATAATTAATAAATATATAGTTTTATAACGGTTTTATAAATTAAAAAACGAAGTTGTTTAAATATTTTTCCAAAGTCAGTTATGAAGTCATCATTTTGATAGTCATTTCGGTTACGAAACAAAGGTGATTTTACAACTTAATTATAAAATGTGACATTATTTTATGACTAGTGTTAAAATGACTAGAAGTGTCTTTAGCAAATCATTAATATGTTTTAGCAAGAATTAATTGATTTATTTATTAAATACATTAATTGTACAATTTTCCAATGTATTGTCATCTTCTGTCTATTCAATCCTTCGTCTCCATTTTTATCGACAAGCGGAGGTAGGTGAGGTATAACAATATCGGTGGATGAAGGTGTTTCAAAGATGCTTACTAATGTATCTATTCGGAAATTCGTGGCAGAAGTTCTTCTAAAAATTCTCATAGCTGTTTGCTTCTTGTTATTCTATTATTTTTTTATAGTCAAACTTTTCGATTTTTTTATCGGTAACCTTCTGCATTTTTCTTCAAAAAGACAATCTAGTAAATTTACTAATATCTACATTTCGGTCAAAATTGACGTACTATTCCAGCAAGAAAATAATATAACGAAACATCACCCAATAATAACATTGAACTTCATACATTTCATATCTGAATTGGAAAAAACAATTTATGCAAACATCTTGCAGAATGGCTGTTTTTTTTTGCACATGACGTGGTCTACTGCAAAAACGCTCATTTTGCAACTTGTTGCATAAATAGCTATTATAAAACTTAATATTAGAATCAGTGTCAAACAAATCATTTTTACGACTTTGATTATCTTATAAATGACAATTGCAAATTGGTGCTAGTTTACTTCAGCCATGATAATTTAAAAATATGAAATGGAAAACGGTTTTATTAGTAACAAAAAAAATGTTTTTTAAATATTATTTTACAAACTAAAAATAAAGCAAAATGTTTAACCGTAACCAATTGAACTGAAAAAAAATGTATTAGTTACTTAAAACTTTTTTAAGAAAAAATAGTTATTTTTACTATGACGTTATTAGTATTTCTGTGTTATGTTACTGGAGTAGCATATTGATTTACAGAGGAAACTTAAATCAACGAAATTTGTAGCAATGACTCCAAGAGAGCATGACTACAATGTAAATCGACCACAACATTAAATTCGAATCTTTGACCGTAACGTCGAACTTGTTGACAACGTCAAACTTCTGATTTTCACCATAACGTCAAATGTGACCATAACATCAAATTTTTATTTTGGCCATAACGTCAAACTTGACCACAACTTCAAACTTTAAAGATGACCATAACGTCAAATTCCAAACTTGATCGTAACACTTTTAATCACAAGAACCGACATGAAAAAAGATGAAAGGCATGACTAAAACGTTAAACTTTCAATTTGACCACTACGTCACCATAAATTCTAAACCTCACTATATGTTTGGATTAGTGATGGTAAAGCCTAGATTTTTTACTGATTCGAGTCGTACCTGATCCTTGGCAAAAATTATTCGTTCATAAACTGCAATGTGTTCATATACAGAGATTTCAAACTTAAGTCGGCACTATTGCTAACTTTGTCATTATTAGAGCTACAGGGTCGGTTAAATAGGCAAACTAGTAGCATTTGTTTCTCTCATCACTATGGTGAAAACAGAATAAAAATCGAACATTGTGTTCGCGAGTTATGTCAAATTGTTCCATTATTTCAAATAGGACACCCTGTATACAATATTCTCAATCGATAGGAAATTAAATACTGAATAAAAAGTGTCCTATAATTTTTATCCTAATTTTTTATCCGATGATTTTTCAAATAAATTTAAAGTGGCTGTGATTTTATAAACTACAATCGTTTGTTATATAAATCATCAGGATTAAAATGTCTAATTGAAGTTTCACTGGTAAACAGTTTTCAGCCCCTAAAAGCGTTTACCGGCGGGCTCAAAAATGCTTGGACCAAGACGGTGACGTTTTTGAGCATATAATTTGAATTTTTCTTTTAAGGTTCACAGAATAAATTAAAATAAACCATATCCTTTCGCTTTATGAATATTCCTTTTTTTTTCATTTTATTTACCACTTCTGCTGGATATAGCCACCGTGAATTTTGTATGTTAATCTATCCCCATCGCAAAATTTTTTTTTATGTGTCTGCCGTGAACAAGATTCAAACCGCCTCGACCAACGATTTTCCGACTAGTAAATTTGACTACGTTCTTGGCATTACTACTCGACCACCCGCGAGTATGATATTCTTCCTACTTTCTACTTTATGGTAAGCCAAAGTTATTTATAACTAACACAGCCACCTTAACCAATTTAAAAAATCATCAATAGCTCTGTCACTTTTGACTTTACGATAAAAAAGAATAAGACACTTTTTGTTCAGTATTCAATTTTCTATCGATTGAGAATATTGTATACAGGGTGTCCCATTTAAGAAAATGGAACTATTTGACATTACTCGCGAACGCGATGTTCGATTTTTATTCTGTTTTCACCATAGTAATGAGAGAAACAAATACTACTAGTTTACCTATTGAACCGACCATGTAGCTCTAATAATAACAAAGTTAGTAATAGTGCCGACTTAAGTTTGAAAACCCTGCATTTAAAAATCATACACTTACTACCCAACAACTGCTTGAAAAATTGTATTGACCTGTTTATAACACATAATAATTAATAGTAAGTATAATTTAAAAGAACGAGTGTCCGGAAATTAGGTAGCCACACTCAGTTTCTTGAAAGCATTTTGTTGTGTGTATACTAATCAATTTTCTTGAAACCTGTTTTGAAGCCTGGTTTAAGCTCATAAAACTCTAAACTTTTACAACAGAACAAAAAATAAATAAAATATTCACTAAGAAAAAAGTTGGGGTTGTTTTTATACCTCAATCTACAGAAATGTTATTTTATATTCAACAATTTAATAAAATGTACCTTCTGAGTTCATCTTTATGGAGCCTTAACTCCGTTAGGAAAAATTTTTCAAGATATCTTTATTAAACAAATTAGTGTTATTTTTGTATGTACAGGATGAGCCAATTAGAATGGACGCCGTCCATATCTCTAAAACGGTTTATTGTACACAATTGGAATCAAAATTATTATAACAGAAGTGACCATAAAAAAGCTCTGTAAAATATTTTTAATTTTATGAAACGGCTACTAGAGGCAGTAACCGTCGTAGTTAAATAGATAATTAGCATATTTAAAATATGTAGTTTTAATAGAATTCTGAAATGTTTTTGAATATTTTATGTTTTTAAATTATTGTTGTATTTTTAAAAATAAAGTAATGGGGAGAGCATAGAGTGTTTATAATTTAACAGCCGATTACTTTGAATTGCTCCAACGGAATTTAATAAACTTAAATGAATTAGAAAGAGTTTTCCTTAGCTTATCGACTGTACTTTATTTTGTCTTATTCCGATTATTACCGTTGCCGCTAGAGAGCGTTAAATATGTAATCAACAAATAAAGCCGTTTTTTTAAATTGAAATAGGATCATATGTCAAATTTTATGTGAAACACGATAGTGAAAACCGCATCATGATATCTTTTTTTTTTATTTGTAAATATTAGCTTACAATGTTATACCTACGTTGAAACTATTATTATAAAGTGGATAATAAAACAAGCGAACTAACTAAAACATAACCCAAAATCATTTTAATTATAAACAATAAAAATAGTACAATTACAAGCAATTGTATATACTTTGGAGTTAAAGTGACATTGCTAATTTTTTAATGATTTAAATAGCAATACAATTTACCAAACCGATTGTTTCGATATCCATCCCTAGCAGTAATAGTAGTAAAACTTCCGATTTGTTCGCCAACCATCCTTTAACAGAAACATAGGTATAAACTAGAAGTAGAAAATTAAAACTATTAACTAAGAAATAAATGATAAATGATATTAACAAACTAAAACGCTAACAACTAACATAAGAACAATTAATTAAAACATAACATAATTAATGGCGCTCCAAATGTTCAAAATGACCCCCATGATTTCAATGCAACGAAGAAATTTTCCCCTAAAAGTGGAGGAAACAGTATTTCTTATTCTCTCTATCATGTCGTCTCTTGTTGTGGATCGGTTAAAGTTAACTTTCTTTTATACAGTGTGAAAAAGCCAAATAGAATAAATTCATTATTTCGGTTACTGAACATATTTATAAAAAATCCCGAAACACACAAGTTTATTGCCAAAATTAAGATACAATAAAATAAAATCACGTGATTACCGAAATGCACTAAAATACACTCAAAATTGAAATCTAAAACCAAATGTAATAAAATGTAAAAACAAAAAACAAACTATGAATAACAATGAAGTAGATGTTCAAAAGGTTCATGATGAACCTCTTGTTCAACGAAACTTATTTCCCAATTAATAATAATTTAATTTAATAACATTACTGATTTCTAGGGCGTTTTAAACAAACTAACATTGCCACGGAAACTGTTTAATGTATTTTTAATGGATACCGTCTAAAAAGCACACTGTTACGGTTTTTCTCACTTTTTTATTATCAATATCTAAATGGGAAATAAGTTTCGTTGACCAAGATGTCCACGGTGAACATTTTGAACATCTAGTTCATTGATATTCATAATTTGGTTCTTGTTTTAACATTT
Organism: Abscondita cerata; assembly: GCA_030710515.1. Classification (NCBI taxonomy): domain Eukaryota; kingdom Metazoa; phylum Arthropoda; class Insecta; order Coleoptera; family Lampyridae; genus Abscondita; species Abscondita cerata. The sequence goes on from JALBCR010002259.1 coordinate 1,118,830, forward strand.
TATTACATTTTAGTTTGTGAGGCGTATTTTGCAATAAATTTAAAAACAATAACATTTTTGACTAGAGAATGAAGAGACCTTTCAAACGATACATAAGAAGCTTATACATCCGATTTAAAATATTTGTATCTGTCATTCGAAGGGGATTGACGGTAGGGATCAGATTTTCACGTTGAAGAATGTCAATTTATAATTTAAATTTGACGTGTTTCTGAATTTTTTTATAAATATGTGCAAGGTATCTCGGGAACCATAAGAGATAGAGAAAAATGGATGTCGATGTTTCGATCTGTTTTTTCGAGAGAAACTCATTGGTGAAAGTTACAGCAAAAAAATCGATTTTTCTACATTTTGAAAAGTGTCTATATCCTATGTTGTTTATTAAGTTAGAAAAAAAACTAGTAATACCTTCTTTAGTCACTTTTTTTAGAGAAATTGAATGGTTAGAAAAAAGAAATAAAAAAAAATAATAAGAACTAATTAATAGTTTGTCTGTATATTTGTTTAGTTTGATGTGAATCGAATGAATTGATATTTTAAAAAAGACGAATAAATAGTGATTTGATTTGATTTTAGATTTAGAAGTAGAATAAATAAAAATAAACATCAAAAATTAAAAATTAAATTATAAAAAAATTGACATTTAAAATGTAAAATTAAAATGTAAAACATGCACATATCAAGAGTTCATGAATATACAGGGGGTGTTCAATTTAAAGAAATCGAAAGTCAGTGTCACTTCAAGAGAAGCCAGAAGTGAAAACAAATAACTTGTATGTCAGAAAGTGCCTCTTATTATGTTTTATTAGATATTCCAAAATTTAATCAATTACCTACAAAATTAAAGTAAAAATGGGGGGCGTATCATGGTCCTGTTACATACAGTATAGACATATTGAGCTCTAGGTCCGTTTTTAGACAATACTCTTGCATCTGCAAATGATTAAATAGACTTGTTGATCTTTTGAGAATTTTGAGCAAATGGAACGTTTATTTATAAACTTTAGACAAGCATACAGTTGGTTTGTTTAATTAGCTTTACTTTAAAGTAATGTGCAAGAATTACTCATTGTAAAATATGTCTTTAGGTTCTACGTGTACAGGATGATTGTGTGGAAAGTATACAAATACTAATCGAAATTTATGTGAAAGAGACAGTACATTTGTACTGTGATGAAGAAATTAAGAATCATATTTGGATTAACCTAAAAAATAATTTTTAATTTTATTATTACTTATTAATAATATAAATCATTACCAAAAAATTATGCCAGGATTATTATCCCTGGACATTTACACTTTTATTGGAAGGTAGGATTTCCAACCCAACTACAAAAGATCCAGTATATGGCAACGCTTTCTAGTTGAGGAGAAATATAATTTACACAAACTCATCTCTAGCAGTGGCCCGAAGAAGTACCCATAAAGGATGCGAAACGTTACCATATACTGCATATTTTGTAGTTTGATTCGACAACCAGTTATTTACAAAACCTAATAAAACAAATCGTATCAATATAATAGAAATACATACAACAAATATTATAATTCTTGAGGGGATGGAGGTACTGGCCAAGATTGTTTGTTCTACATATTAATCCTCATAATTTAGCATTTTAGTAAAGTATACCTTTTATTCATCAATCCACAAAGATAGTGAATAAGAGGCAAGAAGTAATAAATAACCCTCTCTATAGGTTATACAATTTTCAGAATATTCCAACGTTGTTTGACTTTAAAATATTGTTAAATTTAAGAAAATTAAATTAAAAAAAAAAAAATATTTATACAGTGACCGGCAAAGATATCCTAAAACTTTTTTTAGCAAATGAATTCAGCATATAGAATGACAAAAAAAGCACTTTGACAAATGTCATGTGACCACTATCGTGGCGGCAAATTTAAAAAATATCCCTTATATATGTAAAAAGTGAGGTTAGATGACAAGATATTGGAAATTTTCAAAAAAAAATAACGACCTTTTAAAAATATCAGTTCTACGGCATTTTTTCCGGAAATATCGAGAAAACAAAATTTTTTGCGTTTCATTTGCATAAAACACAATAAAACTAACAAATAAACTTCACAATCCAGTAATTTTAATTTATTAGTCTACCAATGGACGGTAAAGAACAAAAAACATTGCTTTTTTAGGACGGACTTTGTTGCAATGGCCTACAGAAAACAAAAAGTTGAAATTACAAATTTAGAATTTTTTTAAAATAGTCCTAAAATGATCAATTCTTCCATTCAAAGCCCAATTTTAACAATTTTTTACAATATTGCTTGGATAATAAGCTCATACAAAAACATACACAAAATTTCCGGAAAAAATGCCGGAAAACTGATATTTTTGAAAACTTGATGCAAACTCTTTGCCGGTCACTGTATATTATTTATTTATTCGTATGGTATATTTTCATTATTGTATTGCGATGTAAGTGTTATGTACGGTGCCCCAGAAAATCAATACAAACCTGTATAGAGTGATAAAAAGTACTTTAAAGAAGTTCTTATTTTTTGAAGTATATAAAAGCTTCAATTATTTATTATAACTACATAAACCAAATTAATTTTGAATGAACTAAGTGAGCAACTAAGTTTCCATTTTTTCAAAGAATAAAACATGAAAAATTTAAGAAAGTTTGAGAGCAAGTGTAATTGAATCATCTGGATAGAGGTTTAATAACCGTTTTAAAAATGATAAATCAACACAAATTGGAAAATAAAAAAATTTTTATAATTTCTTTCAGGAATTGTTGGTGGAAACAAAATGTCTCTTACAATAAGCCTACAAATTATAATAGTATATTATACACCAAGGTTGTGAAGTCTGTCGCTGAGCGAAATAAACTGGTGCTAAGGCAATAATGGACTTCACAACCATGGTGTATATACTATTTTTTCACTACTAGCCAAATTTAAGCCAAAAATAAAAAATAAACATTTTTCTTGTAAAAATCAAGTAGCACAGGAATGCAAATAAATCAAAAAGCATTAAAAGCTACATACGTTGATAAACCAACGGCAACTGATTCACTAAACACTTGTGTGATATATTTCACCTTCATTTTCTGAAAATTAATCGGAGTAAAATGTAAATTAGTTGATTTAGGAGCCAATCGCAGCGGTTTAGATTTGTCTGACATGTAGAAATTTTTAATGTCTTTCAAAGATGCTTTTTGTTATTAAAGATTATATCGTATTTAATCAAATTATTTTGCACCGACTTCAATAAATAGGGGACATCGAAGAAATAATAGATTTTCTTATCGTTTACGAGAAGGTATGGTTTTTCCGGTGATACATCTATTCTTTTAATTAGGTTTCGAAAATTTTACTACTGCCCTAACATTGGCACCGCATTGTAGTTGTAGCTTTTCTATGCAGTCTAATACTATCGACTTTAATTTGTCACCTTTACATATCGTATTTGTAAAGATGTAGCACAAGGGTTGTTTAAATTTTTGATATATAACTCTAACCATGATCACGTAGCAGTTTCAGCTGGCAAAAAATTTAAAACCTACTTTAAAATTAACATTTTGGGGCTCGTAAAATATAATTTTAGTGAAAATTGTTTGTATTCCTCTGTATATCTCCTGCTTCTTAGTGGTTTATTTTTAAGTCCACTTGGGCTGTCACAATTTGTGCTCTGCTTTCGGGAAGTAATCGTTGGGAGATGTTAACTTCAATTGAAGTGCTTTCTTTTCACGTTGCAATTTAAGAATGTTCCTCCGTAATTTTCTTTACCTAAGAGTATTTGAGCTGCATGCTTGAGTAGTTTTGGTATAACTAGAGATGTTAACGGGCATTTATTGCTTCAGCAATATACCTTGCATCATTTTAATATTAGGTTTCAGAAATTGACACTTGTAATTCATTTAGGAATGGCAAGTGTTCGCCACATACTCGTTAAGTTTTTAGAGTCGACATTTTTATGCAACAGATCGGACCTTTCAGATTCTGTTAACCATTCAAAACACCTACAACAAAATTTTTGTAATTTACTTAAAATTCTTGATGTAACTTAAATCGCCTGGTTAAATCTCCTTTGGGAAACCTGAAAAAACTGATTCTACCATCATATTTAATAAATAAATAAATTCAGGTTATGTATTTGCGGTTATGGGATGGGGGCGCGAATTTTAAACTAATGGCATTTTTTATTCAAATAATTTTATCGTGTTAGGTAATTTTAAGCAGCAAATAAGTTAAAGATAATCACCTAGATATACAAAATTATGTTTCACTCGTTTTTGTTAAACAACTATTCTTAGATTCTCAAAAAATTTGAAATTGTCCATTATGAACCTAGGTCAACAATAGAAAAATTTATTAACCACTAATAGAGAAATTCAACTTTTCAGTTGGCTAGGAGACGCAATAATTGTCCACTTCACAGCTAGTAGTAGAAAAAATATGTTATATATTAAATAAACTTACTATTTATTTTAAATTTGCTCCAGGACCCCTTCTTGGGGGAGAGTAAAACAAAACAAATCAAATAGTTGAAATTGCCGACGTTTCGCTCTCTATGATAGGACTTGATATCAAGGCTTAATCAAATTGACAGGTGCTGGTCCAAATTCAAAACAATTAAATATTTTTGGAGAAAACCTTACATATAATTCAAACGTTATTACTTTCTACATCTATTCCGATGAGTATTTTTTATTTCTGGTAGTAATCAATTCTTTTAATCCTATTCAGAAATATTCAATCCTTTTTACGTTATGGTAAAAGAGCGTTCAAATTCATAGATTGTCGATGTATGATAGTCTTCAATGCTGTTGCGTTAAAAAACATTGGCACATCAAATGATGATAAAAATGAAAACTTTTGTTTGATTTTTCTTGTTGAAATAGCTCTTTATGATACCAGTGATTTTTTGTAACGTATATGAGTATTATAATTTTTTGAAAAAAAGTTTTGAAAAGGAACTAAAGCTATTTCAAATTCTAATTGAGTATGACCGGTACGTTTCCAATTCCAAAACGAACGTTAAACAATCTTACAAGTAGGCGAAAAATTCAACTTTTCGTAAAGAAAAGTGCACTATTTCGACACCTACTTTATTTTAAAACTCAATATCAGATATGTTTGTTTACGCACTTGTAACTAACTCTAATTCGTACTAACAAATTAATATATACTTCCGTATTAATAAATGTTCTTTAAAACACGAACTCATATCGGTTATCAACGAATTAAAATTATCTAACTTTTATTAACGCCATATACTCAACTAAATACAGTATTAGTTTAAGTACTATACATTTAGGGAAGAAAATAACTTACTGAAACTGCATTACAAACTCCACAGAATTTTGTGACCTAAGCGACTAAGTGGAAGTTGAGTAGCAAAATCAATAATTTCGAAATTGTAATTTCATAATGATTTGAATCATGATCTTCATAAATTGCAACGAATTTATTTCGATTAAAAAGTACCTACAGAATTTTATAAACCATCGACCTCACAAAAACATTCACCGAAACGCGTACATCTCGAGGACGTGACAAGGTGCCCGTTGAAAGCACATTCTCAAAAGGCTATCTTAAAAAATATCTTTAAAAAACAGATTTTTATTGTTTTTAAGATACGAAACTTAAACAATATTTCCGTTCTTTTCGGACATTCGAAAATTGAAAAGGTACCTTGCATTATCTACCAGTACTTATAAAATTATAATCTAATAAAATGTTTGTAAATCTCTTCCGCCCTTTTTTGTAACATAAACACGAGATGCTTGAAGTGTTGAAAATAAATTTAATTTATTGTGTATATATACCTAAAGCATAAGCAGATTTTATGTTGGATAAATTTAACACGCAACAATCAAATGTTTGTTCATCCGGAAGTTTATGTGGATGAGATTTGGGTCGCCAAAACAGACTGCATTTGTTACTGAACTATGATAGAATTCATGTTCTGCATCTGGAGTTTAATGCACTGTACTTACATATTTACAACATTCAACAATTTTATATGGATGTATACTTTTTTGCGTTTCCTTTCAAATAACCACCAGCATTTTGTTTACAACAATGTATATGTTATAACAAATTACTAGTTAGAAAGACATTTAGTTCTTTGAGTGTAAACTCTTAATAATAGAATGTGTAAGTAGCATATATACTAACTATTTAAGGTCGTTCAACTGTCAAGGTAAAACAAGGTAAAATTTGAATGTTATTTAATCCGTATAAGTAGCGAAGTTGTTCTTCAAATTTAATTTTTGTATTTACTCCAACTTTTCATTTAATTACCCATACAACACCGATAAAACTCGATAAGAACATTATTTAGATCAAAAGTTCAAGAATAGACAAAAGTGTTCTTATATGTGATATATACAAATAAACACGACGGATAATTATAATTTTTTTTAACATCATGTTTATTACAAGCAGTAAAATTTATTAAATTAAGCTTTTAATAATTAGTTCGAAAATTGGAATCACGTACTCGTATTAAAATAGGCTATCTCTGTTTTTATCTCTAATGTATATGTATGTCTTACTATTTTTGAAAAAATTTAACTTGTCATATTACAAACTATCATACGTAATTAATGTGAGATAGATTTTAATTTCGGATTTATTGAAAACTGATATTTTAGTCTAGACGTTTTCTGTATGGTTCAAAAGTCGCAGATGTATTCTGCGAAAACACAATTTTGCTGAATGTATGTATCGTACGAATTAAAAAAAAAATAAGAAATATCATGTGGTAGATAATTCTGACGTCATATTTGTAAAGTCCAAAATTTAAAAGACTTAATGAATTTGTAGATAAGTGTATGCTAAAACAGCTTCGTATGTATAATAATAATAAAGTTTCCCAATTACAATATTATAGTAAATACTAGGAATATCTTTATCAATTCATCTGAAGGTTTTTATTTCATTAAATTGTTTTATGTACACTTTGACGAAAACAACAATATCAAAAAACTCCTTAATTATATTATTATTATTAGATTGTTTGCCACAATGGATTGGACCTTCAACCGATTGATCCAAAAAAAACCCAATTCACATATTGGGAAGAAATTCTTATAATGGATAAAGTATGTATTGAAAAATAAGTTTATTACTGGAATACCTTGAAAGATGGGAGAATCTATCATTTGTCTTTGACAATTGCAACATCCGCTGCCAACTTTAAATTAACACCTTATGTGCTGTAGTTTTATGTTTTACAAATGTTAAAAAATTTAATAACATTTGTTGATAGTTTTACATTTTTCTTTTTAAATTAGGCACATTCAACTAATATCTGAGTAGCTCAAAATTAAGCATTAATAATAGTAGAATTTTTGTTAAAGCAGCTAGTAAATAAGAAGTTGGAGAAAAAGTAACAACAATGTACACAATGTTTCTCAATCTTTGCATAAATAGACAGGAATTATGGGAAGAGCTAACGAGAAAATATAGACAAGATATTTAATAGAGGTTATCGAAGAGTTATAGGAGAATACAAAGTGCAAGACTAAAATTGAAAGAAAGGTGTTTTAGATAAAAAAAACTATGTAGCAAGGATATATAACTCGAATTTCTTTTAGCTGTATGTAGCAGGTTTAGAAAAGGAAAACGAAAAGACATCAGAGAGGAGAAGTAGTAATTGGGGAGATTAAAGTGTGGGTGCTGGCGTATAAAGATAACTTAGTTTTTTTAACCAGCAATGATGAACAAATGAGCATGATAATACGAGTGGTGAAGAAATACTTAAAAAAAAGACCTAATAGCAAATTTACAGTAAACAAAAAGAATACTATTTCAAAGGAGGAGAGAGAGAGAGAAAAGAGAAAGAGAATGAAACATGAAAGCGGGGAAGAAAAATAGAGAGTGTTAAACAATAGAAATATCTGGAGTATACGTTACGAAATGATAATAACAACGATGGTCACATTGAAAATTTGGCAAAAAGGTGAATAGGGTAGGGAAAGTGTGTGGACTAGCGGAAAGAATTTTTGGGAAAGAGTTGGAAAAGCAAACATGGATGTTTGAAAAGTTAGTTAAAATTGTAATGATGTATGGAGCAAATTTGATGATGGGAAAAATTAGAAAAGTACAGGAAAAGTATGGGAGGTAGACGTTTGGGGATAGATGGCCAGTTATACTATAGAAGAAGTTGAAATTAGAAAAAATAAGGGTGCAAGCGGCGAAGAGAGCAAGCAATACGAAAGAACGTAATATTATATTAAAAGAGTGTAAGAAAGAAGTGAGGAGACAAAAAAATAACGTGTGTGCAGAAGTGAAGAGATGGAGGACAGAAGGAAGAAACATAGAAAAAGAAATAGGAAGAAGAGATAAAGGTACTCAGGAGAGAAGAGTGAATATACGGGAAATAAAGATGCAGGATATTGAGAGTAGCAGTAAATAAAAAGATGATAGCACAAGTCGGGTGTTGCAATGAAGAAAATGTAAATAAATAGTATTGACGGGAATATTCAGAAAGAAAGTGTAGGTTGCGGCGATGGATGGGAAAACTTGCAACATATGATGTAAGCGTGTGTAAGGATGAGATGAGAAGACGGAAAAAGAAAAAAATGTACTAGGGAAAAGTGTAAAAGGGAAATATGGAGAAAAATATGGTGGGGAAAACAGAGGGAAGAAAGTGAGAATTATTGGTTAAATGAATTCTATTCTATTCTAATAGTGAAATTTTTAAAAGTTGTTTAAATACAACCACACTTGAAATATTGAATTCAATTTATTGGTAAATTTCATATACTATATGTATATGAAAGACCAATTGATATTATCTAATAAATGCTATTTTGACATACAAACTTATTTTACGATTGAACTATACATACTTCATATATTTAGCATATTTTTAATTCATTCATGAAATCATCTTCTGGTGTGGTGCTTAAAATATTTATTATCTAATGAAATACTCAATAATATTAAATCAGACTTAATACGAAAACAGATAAGTAAAATATTAATATAATTAATATTAATAATAGTAGAATTGGTATTCAAAGGTTAAATAATTTTTATTTGGTAATTAATTCATTAAACTTTGTGCAACTCTCCACGACGAAAGCATCAAAAAATTTGCCAATGATGTTGGTAGTTATAACTGATAATTATTTGAATAACTAATTTTATATATCGTCTACTTAAAATAATTTTGGCATTGACCTGCACCGCGCATCAAAAAAATATATTCATCAAATACAAACAATTTTTATCAATTTACGTAAATTAAATTGTAGTGTTTATAAGAATAGAAAAAAATCTATCGTATTTTAATAGAACAATCACACTGTACGTCATATTTATTAGTTTAAACATACGAGATTAACACCAAAACAATACAACATAAAAACTTTTCGTTAAACAAATCTATGATGCAATTGTGACGATAATGCAGTTAACTTTAGGTGCATTTAGAAGTGAAATAATAAAACGTGTATGAACCATTTTCAATAAAGTTTATATGCGTCATAGTATTTTTTTTCTTAAACAACTGGTGATTTTTATCGCAAAATCCATGAACTTAATTGACCTTGCTTTTGATAAGTGTAAATGACCTTATAATCAAGTTCTCCTTACTTTTACTTTCAAATCAATGTATTTGGTCCTATTTCGATGGCCCTACGAAAATATAAAGAACCCTGAAATTGTATGCGTTGCTTATCGGAATCATTGTTTTGTTGTATAGTATTCGAATTTAACACACGTGTGGTTGGTTTTATACACAAGTAAATATGAGAGAATTTGTTCATTAACTAAATAAAAATTGTTAATGATGAAATAATAATTAATTTTGCTTCACCGTAAATTTTGTACGTAGATACATGTATGATAAACTAATTGATGACATTGGTACCCCCTGCAAATAAATCAAAGGTCATAAAGTAACTGATAAAGAAGTGGTGTGATTTTTGCTAGTATCTTCTATGAAAAATAGTACAATTGTACAATTAACAAAAAAATTCATGTTTTTGTAGTCTAAAATTACGCCCTTACTATCAGAGATTGTATAATTTTGTTATCAATGTGTTTAAAAATATAATTTGCTCAGTAAAATCATAAGCTTATAATCTTTTGAAGTCAAATTGAACGCTAAGTCGTTTTCCATTATACATATTTCCCATCATAAAAAAAAATAATTGGTTAAATTAATTCTAAAGACTTATTTTCCATGCATTATCTATTTGTCTATAAAGTGTCAAGTACTTGTCATTAACTTTTGCCCTTTTTTCAGGAAATCGGATAAATTTTCGTAAAAAAGCGAAGCTATCTTCAGTGATAATTTTTAAATTTTTGCCAAGGTCTTAAATGCCACAGTTCAAAGTCAAAATTTCTTTTATAACGAATACAATTTTCTTTTTCATATTTATTGAAACGTAAACTATTGACGAAATTCGCATCAAACCACATATGTGCGTAATTTGTTGAACTTATTACTAAACGCATAAGATGGTGTTTTTCAACTTAAACCCTACATTACTATTGTACAATTATGTTATGCAAGCATTGCACGCAAAAATAAGTGGTAATAGTGAAGGGATTCTTTTTTTAAGTATTGGTCGATAAACGTGTTTTCTTTTTAAACTCAGATTCGAGAAATTAACAACAAGTTAAGAGATAACACAACGCTATGGAAACAGAGATTATTTAACAGTATAAACATATTATTCCAGTACCGAGGCGTTACAGCTATTTTTAATCAATCATTTTTGTTAAATATGGAATAAAACACGTCATACATTTGTATGACGATAATAAACAATTTTATGTACTCTAAACGTTTCCTATATTATAAACAATATTTAATCTGTGCGCATAATGAATGCGGGCACACCGAAATTAAAATAAAATGTTCACTAAAAATAAGATAAAATAAGTTGAAGACACGTGGATAACCCAGAATCCAGTGAAAGTGGCCCCTACTATGTTAGGTAGGCTGCTTGGAAACTAAAGATTCTAGTCATACAGCTTCGAAGATATCGTAGAATAACGTGATGGCCAAAATTTTCTAAAACGAGAAATACAAATATTAACCTAACATAATTGTATGTACATAAATTCAGTACGTTATAAGATAAAACTTTTATTTAATATTAATGAAAAGTTACATAATCAATTAATATTATTTAATTCGATAATGCGTTTATACACAATTTGCAACGCGTTCTGAATTGGATTTTCAAATATTGTCGGTATTTTGTTATTGATTGATTGTGATGTAGCTCGCATATTAAAAATAAAATATAAATTTATTTAGAATAAGAATCTTAATTACTGATAAAAATTAACTTAATTTGGTCATTATTATAAATTGAATATATTTTTAACTCTATCAACTATAAACTTTTTGCAATAAAGTCTGATTCAATAGGAATTTTAAAATTTCGTCGAATTCCAAGCGACAAACGGCACTTTAAATAAATTTGATTACGTTTACCTACCTGTTAGTAATTACTAATATTTAACCACAGTTAAATTCGAACGTTTATGATAATCATTAATTTCTTTGCACATATAAAACTATCACATAAAATACTAAGATTTGAAAAACAAATTTACATTGGGATAAAAATTGAACTGATTTTGTTTTGAATAGTTTCGTGAATAAAATTTAAAGAAAAACGGCAAAAGAAAATTGACAATCCGTATATTACGTTAAAATTTTTGAAGAAATTTAGGTTTAAAAGTTCTTCTTTTCTAAATTGCGCTTGGTGCTAAATACAACATATTTTTTAATTACAGTGAAACCTCTGTTAACGAACACTCTACAACGGATAATTTCTGATCCACGGAATTTTACTATAGTGAATTTAATTAAAAATAAACCTCTAAATAATGGACACTCTGTATAGTGGACACGGACACAATTTCTACAGACAAAAGTGTGCAATAACCATAAACCTTTCGTCCATCTGCAAACTGCTGTGTAAACACAATTATAGAGTTTTTCCACAAATGATTTCTCCAAATTTAAAGAAACGACGTGAATGCGTTGCAACAATTATCATATAAATTTGAAAAGTTGTTGTCGATCAGTTTCAGTTTGTATTTCCGTTCAGTAGAATGGCTTCACCGCGTCCAAAGGAAAAATTAAAAAAAAAAATTTATCCAATATGTAAAAAATACATATTTCATAATTATAGTTTTTAGTGAACAAATTTGATCGTTATACTAAACTATGGCCTAATTAGATTAACAATTTTTTTGCGATTTACAGGTACACAATATTTTTTTCTTATTTCAGTATTCATTGAAAACAAAACGCCATGTTGTGATCCATTTTTAAAAAGAGGAAAACAATTACTATGTAATGCATTAATATTCCAAATTAATCGATTTTGCTGCTCTTATAATAACATCACCAATGTTTGACACAGTGTATAGTGTATAGGACATCCCTCTGTTTCAATCCATATTTTTTTTAAATTTCCAACTTTTTCAGATTTCTTCCATGAGTCACTATATAATCGAAGTATATGACAACCTCCGCCCTTCTTCTTAGGTCTAATAAACTGATGGACGTCAATATCGATGCGACCAATCTATGTAATTATATTATTGTCTGAGGAAATCCGCTTCAATTTTGTGAATATTTTTGTGGGGTTAAGGGTTATGCCCATATTTTGTTCCATCGTTGTTTTCTTAGCCATTCGAGGCTATTAATCAGTTTTTGAAAATTTGTCCCCCGACTTAGCTCTTTTATTTGGGCTTGCCACCGGCATCGCCAGTTGCTATGCTACACAATCCACACAACCAGGCGTCGGTAGAGTTTTTGATTGTATTTGCATAATAGGTTCTGAAACATCGTGTTTGGTCAAAGTTTCATACCGAAGCTTCTGCACTCTCAAAAACCTTTTGTTCTATTTTATTTTAATAATGTTCAATATTTTAATTTATAAAAATTATGATGCTTACGTAATGGTTATAACTAATAGGCTTGTTGCGACATCTAGTGCCGTCTGATGCTATCGTACTAAAGCAACTTTATTGACAGATATGTAAACAGTTACAAAATTGATTCCTCGATTATTATTGCCAACTAAGCGTTGGCTTAAAAAATAATCATGAATTGCCTTTGTATACGCGCAAGAGATTGTACAATTGCAAATAATATCGAAGAAATAATAGATTTTCTTATCGTTTACGAGAAGGTATGGTTTTTCCGGTGATACATCTATTCTTTTAATTAGGTTTCGAAAATTTTACTACTGCCCTAACATTGGCACCGCATGGTAGTTGTAGCTTTTCTATGCAGTCTAATACTATCGAAAAAAAGTAAATGTATACATGTTTAGATTGAGTGTTTAGTGTGTGGTTGTAGGATCGCTCCTGAACTATTAGAGAATTCACAACTGATTTTGGCAAGGTAATACCTACTTATTAATTCTACATTTAGGTGTATACAGGGCGATTATGCTGACCCAAAGTTGTGTTATTTTAAATGGAACACCCCCCAAATATTTTTTCATAAATTGATTCATCATAACATTTACAAGCAAGATTTTAGGTACCTTCTGAATTGGGTTAACTTTGGAACTGCTGTGCTTTGGCTTTAATTAAGATTTTTGAAATCTATTTGCGCAATCGATTTTTGATAATATTCGACTTACAAAATACGTAACAAACTTTTCCAAAAAGCGTGATTGCTTTGCGCGAAATGTAATTATTCTCGATTTTTTCTCGTATAAAGTATATAACAAATGAACACGTTGTTTGCCAGCCGATTGTACGCTTAACGGTATCCAGGAAGAAAGTACTCTAGGCAAGAATAGTGTGCTAGTGTTGCTGAAAGATTCATCAATTCTGTAAGCGTGTGTTTTCAGAAACGCTCTAGGCCGATGAAAAACATGAATTTGAAGTTGTGGCATCTTTAGTTGAAAACCCGCAAGTGAGCTATTAGGGAATTAATCAGAAATCTAGATTTTAATAGTAACGCTGTTTGAAGATTTATTAAAAAAATAAGTTCCATCTTTATCATATTGAACTGAAATAGATATTCAAAATCGTGAAGCGTTCTGCAAGTGAATAACTAACAAAATTAACGATCTACCGGATTTTGTTAATAACGTTTTTTTACAGATGAGGCAACTTTTCATAATAATGCAAATTTCAATAAACATAACTATCATTACTAGTCTGATAGTAATCCTCACATGTTAATAGTCGCCGATCACCAGCATCGATGGTCCGTTAATGTATGGGGTGGCGTATCTGATTATACTGTCATTTACCGTCTTTTCATTTATGAAAGTCTCACTAGTGAGATATGTTTACGGTTTTTGGAAACTAATTTATTTGACCTTTTGAGCTAGAAAGAATTCGTACGATCGCTCCAACATTAAGGTGCTCTTCCAGTATTCGATAAATGTCAGGCAATGTATTGATGAAACTTTTAGAATGAAGTAGATATGACGAGGTGGTGTAGAAAACTAGCCAGTTTGATCTTCGGATCTTATGCTCCTCAGTTTTTCCTCTGGGGCTACGTTTGGCAAATAGTTTATAAAGATATTCCTACCACGAGGCAAAATATAAAAATGAATACGCGCTGCATTTGAATCGATTACACCCAAGATGTTGTCTCAAGTTAAACGTTCTTTTACTGACCGTATTCAAAAATGCATTTTGAATATTTACTTTACATTTGTTAACTGGTTTTGTTGCTTATGTATACGCATTTAGTTCACGATTGTTGTTTCGTTGTAAATTTAGTGTCAGTTCTACTTAGCATTAGTTTATCACGTATTTCATTATTCCTCTTTGAGTTCTTCATTGGCTTACGATTAAGCTTGTTGGAATTTGAATTTACTATTTTTATGTATTTCGAAATCACTTTGTTTTATGACTATAAAACAGCAAACTTAAAATTATAATTTTCTTTAACTGCAATTTATTGTTGGGTTAATTTAATTTTATTCTTTAATTCTTAATACCTTTATAATACAATATGTAAAACACAGGACTAAAGTAGGTTAATCCCCCTTTGCTCAGGCGAACTAACTTCATTTTCATTCTCGGGATTAACAAACTACTTTAGTCTCTTGTTACATATTATTAACTCGAACTTTCACAGAGACAAAGTTGGTTTAACTACACGCAACCTGCAAATACACAATTAGTCAGGGTTTAGTCATAAATCTGCAAATTCTAAATAGGCGAAGAAAGTTCCTGAGCGGAAAAATAACGTGTCTGATTTGGACAGGGACGTAATAATATTTTTAGACGGCTTGTCACGAAAGTGACACATATCAAAGTAGCAACCTGAGATCGAAACTTCAAAATATCACTGACCAGTGTGGAAATAATTCATATCATTCACGGTACACCATATGAATTCGGTCAATGGATGAAGTCCTGTTCCGATCGTCAATTTTCTAGTTTTATAGTTTATACACAAATTCGGATTATTAGGATTTAAATAATTGTGCACAATTATTATTTGAATGAAATCTTTATTAATAGAACTACAAAGTTACATTATTAAATGTATTACTTTTTTATTTGAATTTTCAAACATTTTTGCCAAATTTGATAATTTGACAATTGTTGAAGAAGTTGTCATGATCGATGATTCTGCTTCATTGTTCAAGTTATCAGTAATTGGATTAGTTTCTGACGAGGTTTCTGACGAAGTTTCTGAGGACTTTTTAACGGCCGAAGTGATTGTTTTAGCAACTTCCATTTTGTGCCCAATAGACTCTGCTACGTAACCTACCGCCACTGATAAAGAATTCCATCCACCGTGGCGTTTCAGATCTTCAATCGTAGCACCAGCATCCACAAAAATGGTGGAAGATGATCGCCTCATACAGTAGCTCGTGTAAGATGCGGGTTCCTCTAAACTAAACCAAGGTAAGTATAGTCGGATTCACCGGATTTTAGGTATGACTCATTGCAGTAAACTATGATAATCGACGTGACACAGTTTTCTGTGTTAGATTTTTACGAGTATATTTTACTGAGAAGGATCTTTCATTGTATGACCCTGTATAAATGGATGAAACTTGGATATTTAGTAGAGATTCACCAAAAAGGAGTTGGCATGACGCTTCTAAACAAAGCATAAAGAAAATGCCACTTGGAGAAGGCAAAACGTTTGACCCTGATTTTATACTTACAAGTAATAAATTAAAATTTGGTTTTAGGTTTATTGTTGTACATGCAGGAAACAGGAACGGCTTTATTTCTAATGCTGCACTTCTGTTTGCATCTAAATCCCCAAAAGAAGATTATCATGGTGACATGTGTGGAGATTTGTTTAAGAAATGGTTCGAAAATGATTTGATGCCAAATTTAACAAAACCTGGTTTAATTATATTAGACAACGCCAATTACCATTCAACACTAAAAGAAAAAATACCCAATGCTTCATTGATGAAATAAGATTTGTGGACATTTTTATTAAAGCGTAATGTAATGCATGATTTATTAAAGCATAATGTAAACAAGAACTTTTACAATTAGTTAACGAAAATCCAAAACAGAAAATTTTTGAAATAGATGAGCTTGCACTTAAAAACGGCCATAAGATACTAAGATTACCCCCGTATCATTGCCAATTTAACGCAATCGAATTAATTTGGACTAATTGCAAGGAGTACTATAATAAAAAAATTGGAGAGTTGAATTCACAGTACACCGATGAACATGTACGAGAAGTGTGGAAACAATCCCTCGAAAGAATATATGGTACATATTGGACGAAATGCATTCAACATGATGAAAAAGAAATGAAGAAGTGGTGGGATATTGAGCAGCGGTTTGAACTTGTGGAACCCTTAATTATTAGTATAGGTTGTAATGAAAGTTCAAGTTCGGAATATGGGGCAGATGAATCTGATTAGATCGGATCCTTTTTTAATTAGTTTTTATGACGTTGATTGATTTTGCGTTACAATACAGTAACCACTCTGAGTAGATGAGTGTACAGTCGATAAAACTGTATTTAAATCAAATAATTGTTAAATTTCAGTTAAATAGGTACCTCAAAACTAAACGTTGCATTTAACACTAAAGTAAAATTATTTTAAGAAGTTTTATACGTGGACATCTTGTTCGCATACATTAATGTAACATTTCCAACTGTACAAATATATAAATAAATTATAATTATTATAACTTCCCACAACCTTTATTCAATGACACAATTTAAAAAAATGAAAATTTCTGGTCGAAAACAACAAATTTATGATTATTTTAATTAGTTTGAAACAGCTGATCAAACTGGATTGACAGATTACATAAAAATTTACAGTAGGAATTATTTATTAGTTGCGACATACGAGCCTGGATTGTTGCATACAATTTGTAGCGATGAGTCATACCTAAAACCCGGTGAATCCGACTTTAGCAATCAATTTTGGGATGCTACCTATCTTGTTGATTCCAACGGGCTGTTTAGTGCATTTGGCTTGCTGATAATTAAAAAAAAAAGCGACGTTCAGACGTATTTGGTGGTCGAAGAGCAGCATATTTGCAATAGATACCGTAAAACTCGTCAACTATCGTGAAAACACGATCCTTTTTATTTTTGGTGTCACCTAATTTTACAATTACGGCCGAACCGACATCAGTTAAATCCTCAATTTTAAATTGGACCAATTCGTTCCTTCGCATGGCTCCACTAATTACGAACACCAAAATTACCTAAAATTGAAACTTCAATTTATGAAGGGTTTTTATTTATAGGGATGTATTTACTTTCTGTAACATATATTTGCCGTCTGGCGCTTCTTTTATGAATTTATTAACTTCTTCAGCAGTTAAAGTTCTCGATTTTTTCGGTTTGTATCCTTGCGACATTCTTTTCAGAAAGGCTTTCAATTTAGGATATTGACTAATATTAGTATTCTGGTAAACAATAAGCGTGCTTCTTATCATAGAAAATTGCGTCCATAATGTGCTTGAGGCAATTTTTTTCGACAGCTTTCCAAAATACGCAAGCAGGACGTTTTGCGAAAACGAAGAATTTACCATGTTTTGCTTTCGCCACTCCATTAACTTGCTATAAACTTCCTCATAGCGTTGCAGGGATTTAGGGGGCAACAACTTGATGGTGGTTTCATTTTCTGTTTCCAAAATACTATCTTCATCATTATCCATATTTCAGAGTTTACAGATCACTATCAATATTTTATCGTTTACAGTATAGAGAAGATAACGCAATTTTTAGAAATTCAGAAATTCACAGCGAGAATAAGAAACAATTTAAAATAATAAACAACATGACCATAGCAACGGTTTGGAACGGAATTGGAAATAAATAATTAGTTTCAGTTATGTTGTTCAAACCGTCTAATAGTATATTATACACCAAGTGAAGCTACCGCCCCTCGCGAAATAAACTGGTGCTAAGGCAATAATGACAGACTTCACAACCATGGTGTATATACTATTTTTTTTACTACTAGCCAAATTTAAGCGAAAAATAAAAAATAAACATTTTTCTTGTAAAAATCAAGTAGCACAGGAATGCAAATAAATCAAAAAGCATTAAAAGCTACATACGTTGATAAACCAACTGCAACTGATTCACTAAACACTTGTGTGACATATTTCACCTTCATTTTCTGAAAATTATTCGGAGTGATATGTAAATTAGTTGATTTAAGAGCCAATCGCAGCGAATTTTGTTATTAAAGATTATATCGTATTTAATCAAGTTATTTTGCACCGACTTCAATAAATAGGAGACATCGTAGAAATAATAGATTTTCTTATCGTTTACGAGAAGGTTTGGTTTTTCAGGTGATACATATATTCTTTTCATTAGGCTTAGAAAATTTTACTACTGGCCTAACATTCGCACCGCATTGTAATTGTAGCTTTTCTATGCAGTTTAATACTATCGACTTCAATTTGTCACCTTTACATATCGTATTTATAAAGATGTAGCACAAGGGTTGTTTAAATTTTTTATATATAACTCTAACCATGATCACGTAGCAGTTTGAGCTGGCAAAAATTTAAAACCTACTTTAAAATTAACATTTTGGGGCTCATAAAATATAATTTTAGTGAAAATTGTTTGTATTCCTCTATTTATCTTCTGCTTCTTAGTGGTTTATTTTTTAAGTCCACTTGGGCTGTCACAATTTGTGCTCTGCTTTCGGGAGGTAATCGTTGTAAGATGTTAACTTCAATTGAAGTGCTTTCTTTTCACGTTGCAATTTAAGAATGTTCCTCCGTAATTTTCTTTACCTAAGAGTATTTGAGCTGCAAGCTTGAGTAGTTTTGGTCTTCGCCAATATACCTTGCATCATTTGAATATTGGGTTTCAGAAATTGACACTTGTAATTCATTTAGGAATGGCAAGTGTTCACCACATACTCGTTAAGTTTTTAGAGTCGACATTTTTATGCAACAGATCGGACCTTCCAGATTCTGTTAACCATTCAAAATACCTACAACAAAATGTTTGTAATTTACTTAAAATTCTTGATGTAACTTAACTCACCTGGTTAAATCTCCTTTGGGAAACCTGGAAAAACTGATTCTACCATCATATTTAATAAATAAATAAATTCAGGTTATGTATTTGCGGTTATGGCATTTTTTTATTCAAATAATTTTATCGTGTTATGTAATTTTAAGCAGCAAATAAGTTAAAGATAATCACCTGGATATACAAAATTATGTTTCACTCGTTTTGTTAAACAACTATTCTTAGATTCTCAAAAATTTGAAATTGTCCATTATTAACCTAGGTCAACAATAGAAAAAATTATTAACCACTAATAGAGAAATTCAACTTCTCAGTTGGCTAGGAGACGCAATAATTGTCCACTTCACAGCTAGTAGTAGAAAAAAAAAATTGTTCCTAACTCGTGCGAAAGTGCAAATATCGTGCGAGTGTCTATAGAGACACGAGTGCGGAGCAAAGCGGAGCACGAGTAGATCTAGACACTTTCGATACTCGGTAGGAAAATAACTATTGCAGCATTTAAATTATCAGTACACTTTATATTTTTGTTTGACAAAAAGTTAATACAACTGAGATTAGATTCAAACTAACAGAAAGCATAGATGTGAAGTAAGTTGATCCATTAAATTATAAAACTAATAAAAAAAGTTTAATTTTATAAAAAAAAAATTTTTTAGTGAATATAATAGTGAAATCATTTTAAGATGTAATTGACAATTTTCTTTGTACTAATGTACAAAAACGAGGAAATATTTGATTACGGATTATTTATTTAACATAATTTTTTCTAGTAATTGCAAAAAATAAACTTTTAATAAATAAAAGCGTATTAATGCAGTTTACCGTACTTCAGTGCGAAAAAGGTTCAAATTACTATAACTATTTTTATTTCTAATAATTGGAAAAATATGAGACAAAGAGTGCTATGAAATAGCATTGTTAGTCACTGGTTCAGCGCGATAAAACAGGCGTGTCATTTCGTGTTCACAAAATACCTTAAAAAATTATATTTTATCGGTCAATTGTTTACTTTTCGTTATTTTCGGTAGGTGAATATTGGTGCTTTTTTCAAAATTTCATAATTAGATCTAGTTGGGTTTCCAATTTTTCTTGTAATTTGTGAGAGTACGCGGGTTATGTGCAGATCAAAATGGACTCGTCGAAATTTGGCGTAGTCGGCCTTCATTTGAATTGGTAGGTATGTATACGATTATTCTTGTTTTAATAAACTTTTACTTCAACTTTTCCATGTTAAGTAATAATCAAAACTTTGTTAAAGATTATTTGGTGATATTCGCAATGGTATGTTTTTAATAATTTTTCAATGTACCTAGCAGTAATTCTTAAAAAAATTACCAAATACTTATGATACTATAAAAACCAAATCGGTGGTTCAGTTAAAAGTAGATTTTGTTAAATATCAAGTAAATATTTATGATTCACAATTAATTAATTAATACCTTACTTCGGTGAAGATAACACACGCACACACATTAGACATCTAACATCTCGCGCTTATTGGACATACACGCTTATTTTATAACCTCTCGATTTAGATTGTTAACATTTAAAAAATCAAACAATCAGCGATTGGAACTATTATAAACAACTGCGCAATTTTGTCCATCCGCAGTCGTTCATTCAGCGCAACGTAAATCCCACTAAGCCAACCTCTTCATTGCAGATCCTTAAACTACAAAATATTTACAATAAAAAAACTCCGACACCGTTACCACCAGAACTATGTAATGCAGAACTAATTAACAGCAAACTTTGTAAAACTTTTACATCATCACATATGCACGTGGCAGAAACAATTGCTTATTTCGAAAGTCACCGAATCTGTTGCCCAAAATATAGTCAATTCTTTGAAAAGTAGAGCAATTGGCTCTGATGGATTAGGTGCGTCCAATTTCAATACTCCCAGTGATACCAAAAGTATTAGAA
This sequence comes from Abscondita cerata, assembly GCA_030710515.1. Lineage (NCBI taxonomy): Eukaryota > Metazoa > Arthropoda > Insecta > Coleoptera > Lampyridae > Abscondita > Abscondita cerata. Next base: position 1,140,194 of record JALBCR010002259.1, read on the forward strand.
AAGATTCTAGAATTTCAGATTAGAGACTTTTTATATGTCCACAATAGTTTATCTTTGTGCCAATCAGGTTTTAGACCTAACCAAAGTTGCGTAATAGATAATAACTACTTGACGTTGCTCATATTATTAGATTATTTTAAAGCCTTTGATGGAATAAATCATGACGTTCTGTATAAAACATCACTGACAGTGACCTTATAAGATTGCAAATCGTTTCTTCTAAGATGAACCTGAGTTTAAACCCCTCCAAATCATTTGCTATGCCTTTAGGGAAGAAAAATGAAAAATCAAAGGTACTGAACTTGATTAATAGTAGATAGTTGTAAAAATGTGGGGGATACACTGACAGTACTTTACGATTTTCCAACCATATAAGTAAATGTCTTCAACAATCTTATTGTAATCTAAGACAAATTTATGCAAATTGGTTCTTGTTGAGTATAGACTCCAAAAAAATGTAAAAAAGGTAACTCTCTTATCTTATCCAGCCTAAATCATTGTGACACAGTCTATGGATCTTGTTTAACGATGATGGTTAAAAACAGAATTCAAAAATTGCAAACGCGTGTCTTCGAATAATCTAGGGTATACCTAGATTTTCTCACATAACCAGCAGCTTAATTACTTCTAAATGGCTCAATATGGAAACCAAACGACGTTTACATGCATCAGCTCTATACTATCAATCGATTAATGTCAAATGCCTTCCATACTTACATGAACGGTTAACTTACAGAACTTACTTAACTTACATCTGAGGCACAAAGCATTTTTGACAATAAAGTCTCATAGTCTAAGTGTTTACAAGAAATCATTCAGTTATTAGATTTGCACCTACTATAATAAATTTTAAAATATATTTGATAGCTCCTCGTCGTTGCGTGTTTTTAAAATAAATATGAAATTTATATTATTCAAAGAGCATCATTCTAGTTTCTCAGCACGCTTTTTTTTAATTTTTAATTATAATTATTACTATTATATATCACGTTTATAGTTTTGATACTTTAATACTAGAATACTGATGCTTGTTGCGAATAAAATAATTCATACTTAGGTATTTAGTGATAATACGTCGTACTGAGGTAATTTTTTTGCATTTTGTTTATCTACTGTCATAATTGATCGTTAGTAATATTAAGTTTGTTTGGTGGTCTTCGATTTACTTACATTTTGTCTTTACCGATAAACAATATGGTTGGAGTATAATTTTCAAATAATAAAAAAATAGTAGATTATTTTACTAGGAGTTAAACAATTTAAATGTTAAGCTTAAAAGTTAAAAATTAAGCGAAACAATTATATTTTTTAACTCCAAGTTAAATATATTATTTTTTCATCGAGCGTTTATTGCTAGTTTTCATGTGTTATTTTCAAATTTTCGAGATTCTCAAGTGTTACAGTGACGTTTTATTACTTTACTGTTACATTCATTACATGACATAACCGAAGTACCAACCTCTAAGACAGTTTAGACAGTAAAAAGCGTTTTTAGCGTCTGCCAGTAGTTCAATAATATGTCGTTTTATTGTCGCTTGAAGAAAAAATTCTGTATATGTACTGGCATGCTACATTTTGTGTCATAGTAATTGTTCTGAAGCCGAAATAATGTATTCAAACAAATATTCAGAAAGGTACCAACGTTGAAAAAGGAACTTTTGGCATATTAACAGTTATTCTAAAAAGATTTGGCGAGTACAAAAAATCTGCAAATTCTAGGAAAAAAACAGTGCAATGAAGAAAAAGCCCATACAGCACTGTAACTGAAAATTAAGAGATTTCTACTAGGAAAATTAAAGAGGCAGCTGGCATAGCTCATCACGCACTAAATAAAGAAAACGTTTTTTTTGTTATTTTTTGTTTACCCACCCCAGAACATAGACCTCTTCTAGAGTTTTACAGATTTTTCCATCTTGGCCAGTTGCTATCCAATTGGTAGTTCTTCTGTTTAGGTCATCCGTCCATCGGTTTAGAGGTCTACCCACACTTCGCTTGTCTTGTGTAGGGTTCATTCTACTGTCCACCTGTTGTCATTTAATCGTGCGACATGTCCGGCCCATTTATACTTTAGTTTCGCAGTATGCTTTACAATGTCTTTTAACCCCGTTCTTAAGCGTATGTTGTTATTAGGGATCCTATCTCGTTTTGTTACTCCCAACATAGTTTTTTCTATTTCTACTTTCAGTCTATGAGTTACTCTTCTAGTGAGAATGAGGGTTTTGGGACAATAGGTGATCACAGACACCACACATTGTTTAAAAAACTTGTCGCTTTAAAGTAACTTTAAACATGTCAATATTTGTGTTTAGTATTAATTACTTTTATTATCGGAAACTTCATTAATACAGGGTGAAGCAAAATGCAAAGCAATATCTGAAAACTTTTAAATGAATGTTTTTGGGAATTGATTAATTACCTTTTAAACGATACAGTATATGTAGGGTATAAAATAATGGAAACGATAAATAATTGAAAAAAACTAAAAAATTGTATTTTACACGCAATAAAATTACGGTAACTTAAATCTTTATATAAAATTTTATGTAAATGTTGTGTTTTCTAAAGTATTAGAATGTTTTATAATTTGTCATCATAAATAAGTACAGCATTGACATGCTATATTTTTTAAATCTCTCGAGACAATCTTTTTGAACCTTGAAGAGAATGTGTTGTGTTTTATTTTAAGTTTATGCTGATTCTACTTTTTGGAACACCCTGTATAATTAAAAATATTTTTAAAATGTGTAGTGAGTATATTTACTACTTGTAACAATTTTTAAAATAATATATTTTTATCAACTTACATAGCTATCCTTCAATGTTAGAAGTTTGTAGCAGGCGTTCGTTAGAAGTTTTTGTGGTTAGAAAGCACTTGTAATTCTGAAATTTCATACTTATTCGAAATTTGCTTTCATTTCAAAATATTTACAAGGCCATACCACTTCCGGTTATACCGGAACTCGCTATCAACTTCCTTATTTTGAATAGAACACCCAGTATATTATTTGATTTTGGATTCCTGAAAAAATGTCAAGATGAGTTTTGCCAGGTTTCTCTATACCTATTTCCGATGCGGATTCCGAAATTTGAATTCCTGTGCTACCCTCTACCTCAGACGGGCTCAACTGCAGTCAAAATTGGGTAACCGACGCGGTGTTGAAAATAAGGTTACATATTTCAAATTTTTTATCAAAATCAAGTTATCTAAGAAACGATTGGAAATAGGTATAGGGAAACCTGGCAAAACTCATTTTGAAATTTTTTCAGGAATCCAAAAATCGAATAATATACTGGGTGTTGTATTCAAAATAAGGAAGTTGATGTCGAGTTCCCGTAAAACCGAAAGTGGTATGACCTTAAATATTTTGAAATGAAAGCAAATCTTGAATAACCCTTAAGTATGAAATTTCAGAATTACAAGTGGTTTCTAACCACAAAAACTTCTAACGAACGCCTGCCGTGAGAAACCCTGTATATATTCCAGTAGTTTGGTATACCTGCTATTGGTTTTGAACTAGATGTTGTTCGAAAGCCAGCCTTCTCTGGGGGTTGATGGAAGTCTAGGTTAAGCGTTTATCGATTATTTTTGTAAACAGTTTATGGATATGAGAGAGGAGACTTATTGGTCTCACACCCGGTAAGATTGGTACATTATTCCATAAATAGCCGTTCCGAAATATCACCCGATTTTGAAACATTTAATTGAGGAGATTTATCCGCACTGGCACACTGGCCTTGTAGCTCCTTCTTGTTGAAATAAGGTGTTATCTGTATAATTGTTTAAGAAGATGAGCTCTACAGAAGATGATTATGAACAATGTAGCCACACAATATTTGCTTCTAGATACCAAAATAGCCAGTACTTATGTAATAAAGAAGGAAAGGGAGGTTCATGACAAATTTCATCACTTATTTAAAAAACTGAAGGATGATAGTGTTCGAATGAGATTAAACTTTTAATGTTTATAACATCGATTTTAAAAATTTGTTTACTTCCGAAGTACAAATGGATTCAAATAACTGTTACCAGCAACTAATAAGCAGCGTGCAGGAATACAAAAAACATTTCCGCACGCAGATCAGCACTTTATTACCTGCGACCAGCTACCAATATCAGCATTTATTGTGCGGCAGATGTACACTAATAAAATACGAGTTCACTATGCGCGTAGCTTTATACATTAGTTTTGATCTCTCAGTTTTACGGTTTATTTTTACGCTTGCACTAACAAGTCCGTTGTCTACCTGTGCAAATTTATAACTGTCACGTTTCTGATGATGTTTTTTTGTAGGTGATTATAACATCAATTTCGTTTCGTTTGAAAATTGAAGGAGAAAGTTCATCTATATAAGTTTAGGATAGGTGACCCAGAGAGGTGTAGTATACTTTGTGAATGATGTACACTTCAATGTCCAAGACGTATAACATATAAAATAATGTGGTACCATGAAAGTATCGTTACTAACAATGGAATTTTCAACCGAAGACAAGAAAGAACCCAGTTTTGTATTAAAAAAACCATACCGTTTTGGATATACAGTGTGTCCAGAAAAGTTCTAGACATATGGGAATTTTCTTTATTGTTGATTTCACGAAAAAAAGTTATTCTTTATAAAAAGTTCTGCTTGATGCGCAAATAATATTGACATATAAAAACTTAAAATATCATGTACAGGGCGGCAAAAAAATATAGAAACACAGAGTTGTGTTAAGAGGGAAGTACCCTCAATTTTTATTTTAGAGCAAATTGTTTTAAGTAAACTTTACTAAGGACTACAAAACGAGGTCAGATACAATTTTTCGTTGAAATATTTTTATTTACAGGGTACCATAAAAAAGCCTTTGGAAAATATTTTTTAAATTTATTTCAAAGGAAAGGAACACCAACTGCAGCGTCTATTTAACCAACAGAAAACCACCAAAAACTGCACCAAAAACTTAACTCGGACACGTGTTTCAACAGCTAAGCTGTTATCATCAGCGATACCGATACTAAAAATAAAAACAACGGGAAGCTTATATATACTATCTGCTTATCACGCATTGTTAAACTTAATTGATTCTTAGATAAGCTTAAATAATTCCGAAAATCCTAATGGACCGTTATCATCATAATTCATAAGCAAATTTCTGTTTTTAAAATTTCCAAACTTTCATAAGAATCAAGTTCGTTTTATTATCTACCCTCTTAATTAATTCAATGTCGCCTACTCTATGGCCATTTTCAAGCATATGCATGGCAACACTGGACCTATCTGTGCGTTCATATTTGATATGAGCTACGTGTTCTTTAAAACGAGTTTTAATAGGTCTCTTGGTTTGCCCTATATATACTTGGTTACAGTCTTTACAATTAATTTTATATATTCCCGATTCATCACACATTTCTATTGGGTCTTTCGGATTGCCTAAAAGATTTTGCAAGTTGTTACTACTAGAGGTTACTGTTTTATAATCAAATTTTGAAAATATTTTTTGAAGACCTTTTGTGTATGTGGGATAATTTGGTAATTTGACATATTTCTTATCTATTTTGCTATTACTAGTTCCTAACGTTGTAATGTTTCTAATGTTTAACTTATGTTTATGTTTTCTAATTATGTTTGTGACAATTGATTCTTGAAAACCATTGTATGCTGCAATCTGCTTAATATTTCGCAGTTCTTTATCAAAGTTTTGTTTTGACAATGGGAAATGTAACAATCGGTGAATCAAAAAGTTGAAAGATGCAAGTTTATGTTGCATACTATGGTTGGAATCATTTGTTATAAACCTCATAGTGTTAGTGTCTTTACGATAAATATCTATATCTAGTTTGTTGCCATTTCAAAATTTGATTATAAAACAGTAACCTCTAGTAGTAACAACTTGCAAAATCTTTTAGGCAATCCGAAACACCTAATAGAAGTGTGTGATAAATCGGGAATATATAAAATTAATTGTAAAGACTGTAACCAAGTATATAAAGGGCAAACCAAGAGACCTATTAAAACTCGTTTTAAAGAGCACGTAGCTCATGTCAAATATCAGCGCACAGATAGGTCCAGTGTTGCCATGCATATGCTTGAAAATGGTCATAGAGTAGGCGACAATGAATTAATTAAGAGGGTAGATAATAAAAACGAACTTGATTCTTATGAAAGTTTGGAAATTACAAAACAGAAATTTGCTTATGACTCATGATGATAACGATCCGATTTTCGGAATTATTTAAGCTTATCTAAGAATCAATTAAGTTTAACAATGCGTGATAAGCAGATAGTGTATATAAGCTTCCGTTGTTTTTATTTTACAGCATCGGTATCGCTGATGATAACAGCAGCTGTTGACAACTACGTGTCCAGAAGTTTTCGGTGCAGTTTTATTGTTTTTCTGTTGGTTAAAATATTTATTTAACATTTACCTGCAACAATTTTGAAACAACTATGTGTATTACTATAGTAACGAATATTGACATGTTAATAAAAAATCATTTTATATTGTCGGTGGTGGAGTGACAACAATCCAAATTTTATAATCGAATGCCGTAGTCAATATCCATTTAAAACCAATGTTTGGTGTGGCATTTTTAATGTTCGGATCGTTGGACCATACTTTTTCCGACACACTATAAATGCTGCCATTTACCTGGACTTTTTAAGGAACCAGTGGTCTTAGTTTCTTGACGAACTCCCACTAAATATAAGACGTATAATTTGGTATCAACATGATGGAGCCCCATGCCATAGTACTAACACAGTAACTAGGTATTTGAATGATGTTTTTCCGCAACGTTGGATAGGCAGACGTTCAAATATTCCTTAGCCAGCCAGGTCGCCTGACATTACACACCTGGACTTCTTTTTATGGGGCCGATTAAAAGAAATAGTGGGCATAGATCTTTTCAGGATATTGACCATCTTGAAGCAGTAATAACAAACTGTGTCCAAGAAATCACTCCCAATATGATACGTGCGACAGTAACAAAAATTTCAAGGCGTACTATAGTTTGCATGGAAAAAGAAGGAGGGCATGTGGAGACATAATTTTTCATATTAAACTATCTGTTTTTATTTAGATCATTGATTTTTAGATGTTTTGATGTACCCTGTAAATTAAAATATTTCAACGACAAATTGTACCTGACCTCGTTCTGTAGTCCTTAGTAAAGTTTACTTAAAACAATTTGCTCTAAAATACAAATTGAGGATACTTCCCTCTTAACGCAATTCTGTGTTTCTATATTTTTTCCCGCCCTGTACATGATATTTTAAGTTTTCATATGTCAATATTATTTGTGCATCAAGCAGAACTTTTTATAAAGAATAACTTTTTTTCGTAAAATCAACAATAAAGAAAATTCCCATGCGTCTAGAACTTTTCTGGACACGCTGTATGTGGCCTGCTATATTTGGTACTCAAACTGTAGGTGTTTTTATTTACTACCGGTCTTTAAATTCTGAACGTTATCATATCAAATTTTACTCCAAAATGAAATAGGGATAGCTTTAAACGATATTTATATATTTATATATTAAACACATTTGGATTCTTTTTTTTTGGAGATACATTAAACCATTACATTTATCGAAACGATATTGAAAACAAATATAATTTACAACGATTAGTTCTCGAAGCTTTTGCTAGTATTACTCCTCAAATGCTGAGACATTTTTTAGATTCGACGGCCAGACGTTGCTATTTATTGTTTAGAGATAAACGGATTTTTTTAACATCATCTTTTGTCAGCTGATTATCTTTAATAATACATTTGTTCTTTATTTAAACTTAAAATTCATAGTCATATATTGAATATGAATTTTCTCATCTGAAACATTACAAAAATATAGCAAAAATAATTAATTTTTGTGGATTTAATAAAATAAACTTGATGATGGTTGTTACAAAAAGAAACGTTTTATCAATAATTGGATAATACTATTAAGTAAACCTGGAGAAGTAACAATAAAAATGCTTTTCCTTTTTATGACGTCGTTTCAAATATAGTCTGAAAAAACAAAAAAGAAAATCAGAAATTTCAATTTGTTTCAATTAATTCAAAAACTGAAAGATACATTCGAATTCTACATAGACTATAAATGCATCCCCGCAAATGCACAACTTTTGTTCCAGTTAACCGACCTACCCTCTCTTACTGTTTCCGACATCCCCAGTGGATATCACTATCTTGGACACGTTGTATTATTGTCGAAAGTATCTTTTCTGGAAAAATTCTTATATGCATATCTTTTTGTATGTTCTTTCCGAAACCTATACATTTTGTAATTCATTGAATCGAAAACAAAATCAATCACCTTTAATTTTTAACATAGTTACCAAAATTATTCAAAAAACATATCATGACCTCTGACATTTTTAATCTAAATTTTCTGTACGTTCTGATACGCTTTTATCTTTCATTACTTTGTAGATAATCTTGTTAGACCTATAACCCACATATGTACACTTTATCGGTTAAATGAAGACGCATGAGCGATTCTTAGATATTGTTGAATATTAAAACGAAGTATGTACTTAAAATTTTAAGTATTCTTTTGAATAATTAGACAAAACTTAAAGAACTTAACAATTTTTTACCCAAATTGGTGTTTTAAACAGATATTGTTATTTAATTCAAAGAGTAAGCGTAAAAACCTTAAGTTTTTTAAACAAACATTTTAGTGAACAACAAATTATGTTTTAATATTCAACTAACGTATGGATAAAAAAAAGGCAACATGTTTGCTGTAAGACAATGCTATTAAGTATATCTGAACAATCTTAAGAACAACTTTTGTTACTGTTATTCCCTATTACATAACAAACCTAATTGTTGCGCTGCGAAGCTAAAATGTAAATTCACATCAATTAAGACTTTACATAACGTCGTAAGTAGAGCATGTACTTGCACTGTACCGTGCAGCATTTGAACAATATCCCTCCACAGCGATGAGAAGAAACAAAAAAAAACAAAGTTTTATAAACAAAGTAAAAAATTATTAAAAAAATCGGGTTCAAGTTCGTTGCAAAACAAAATGCATAATTATAAGAGCGCATAAAAAATTAAACTTAATAGATGCACTTTGAGTTGGAAAGTATTCTTTTAGTAGACTTTCAAACAATTTTTTAAGTATACATAATGACGGGTTGCACTTATTTGGTTCTTTTGTATTCAAATGGTTGTGCTAGTTAGTCGTTTGAGAATGTCTGTTTTCGCTTTCATTCTATGACCTGATTTCGGTTACATCTAGAAAGTATAATGCACGTTACGATCCATCCACTATACTATAACATCGTATAACTCTTTGTTACCTATTAATTATCCGCTATTATGTTACAAAATTAACCTATATATTATTCCTTTTTGCCGCGTTGCACACTTTTTAATTATTTGACTCAAATTATTCTATTGCATAATGTTTATGAACTCCTTTTAGTAGTATTTACTATTAAGTACTCAAATTACACCTACTTATACATTCGTACACTCAGATATACGTAAATGAGTTTAGTGCACTCTACTCCATATATGAAATTGTAAATACCAATTAATTACAATATTGAATTTTAACTACTGGAAATGGTCAATTAAATGCAAATTACGCGGGACCTAACCTGTATCGACAGATACATACAAATTAATTATGAATCGTATATTTCTTCAATGACACTTTTTAATTTACAAAATAAAAAATAAATAAAAATCACTTATTAATTTTGATTAATTATAATGTAATTTACCAACAACATGTAATTAATGTAAGCAAGAAGTTTTAATAATAATTTTACATATAATTTAAATAACCGCAACTTTTATGTTTAAACTCGTCCAACTGAAACTTAACGAAAAATGTATAGAATTAAATATTTTGGTCCTTCCAAATTATTACTGCACATGTCATAACTTACGAAATAATTCGATAATATTTTAAACTAATTATGCATAATTTTAATCTAAAATTCCTAGTTTTTTTAATGACATTTGTCATTTATTAATTTTAATGTTATTGTAAAATAATTAAAATATATGACTTCAATATGAAATAGTTAGATTATTGTAAAAAAAAATATTTTAGCGAAATACAACAAGAAAATGTTTAGCATAGTTTCATTTGATGGAAGACGAAATTTATTCATCAAAACATGATTTTGCATAAAATGTGTAATTAGGCAACCTATTTGAATACGTGTTTGGGTTGTGCAAAAACAAACTGTAAATTTTCACGAAATAAATTGTACGTGAAACCAGTCAGTATACATTATTTTTTTGTAAAGATACATAACCGGATTGAAATTTATTCATCTGCAAAAGTTGACCTATCTTTACAATTAGATGCTTGGGATAGGGCAGTTTTGCTAGGTTTTTTACAAACAGCTGGCAACAATCCAGATAAATTGGTATCAAGTTTAAGCAATTTTTTTTTTCTAAAAAAAGTTCAACCTACTTAATTAAATAATATGTAGATACACATTTTTGTTATTGTGTACGTGTTGATCACAATTAAATCTAAGTTCGTTTCGCCGACTGATTAATAATTATCATAATTCTTCGAGTTAACCTACTTATTAATTTATTTGTTTCGTTAGCGGATACTAAAGTAAAATCGCACTGTAACCTTCATAATTTGGAAATTTTTAAAAATAGGACTTCGTTATGTAACGATTAATTCCGAAAACGGTATTTGTGGACAATTAAAGTTTTTGCAAACAATCCGGTATCTTTACTCGTCAGATAAGATTACTTTTCTGACTTTGTCAAGGGCAAACGTTTACAACGTTGTTTGGTTTTATAGTTTTGCTTATTATTTGTTATATACGGTTAACTTTAGATTAATTTAAATAAGGTTAGTTAAAAACTTCCCAATGTTCCATATTTTTTTTTTTAATTTTACTATACTAAAAATTATAGGTTTTCAACAAAAATTAAAAACGTTTTGTGCATGTTAATGTACATTTTACAATTTTGTTATTTTTTAACAAGTTTTAGATAATTAATTGCTACGCAGTTTTGTAAAGTGGTAAACACATGTATTCACTTTGATAATTTTTGGGTAAATTTCACTGATGAAACGTAATGGGAAAAAGCTCAGTTTTAAGTGAATGTGGCATGTTTTTAAACTTAACACTCAGTAATGTACAGCACTATGTAATTTTCAGAATTTAATAGGCCGTTAGATTATTATTATTATTATATTTTGAAAAAAATTCGGTTTAAAAAAAAATAATTAAAACTAAATTAAATAAGTAAATAATTATAACAATAAACGCCTTGAGTTCATAAACAGATTATTAATGTAGTTAAGAAAGGTTGTCCTTGATATTGCTCTATCAGACTGTCAAGGCTAACAAAATAGCAAAACGCACCTGTAAACAATTAAAATCTTATATTATTTTGCGTTTTCTACATAGATCCGAAAAATATATCTAATCCAAATCACGAAAGGAAAAAAAATCGCTTTTCGTTTTGTTTTAAACGAGTTGAAATTGGTTATAATTCAACTCACTTCTTAATTTCAGGGTGCCATCAAACTATCAGTTCATAATTCTTACGTTGCAAATAAAACTGCAATTTCGCCGTATTCTAAAATAGTTTGCAAAACGACAAAACTTTCGTCTCGAGATAAAATGCATCGACAAATTGCGACAATGCAAAAGGTAAAGCGTGTGCAAAAAAATTTATTTAAAGCAAATACTTAATATTAAAAGGTCGCACGTGTGTATCAATAAGAATATTGAATCTTTAATACAAACGGCTAAAGACCGATTTAATTGTTTACAATTTTATTGCAATTTTAATGGGAATTCGTCCCCAATTTAGAAAAGTTTTCTTTTTTTACCAAATTAATTCCGATTCGTAATTAATGGAAAACGTCTTAAACATTAGCATGGTGTCAAGGACTATACACTATAAGAATCGTTTTCTCTTCCACATTTTTATCTCGTGATTTAACCACACCCGATAAGCGACAAAATGCATCAACATTTTAAACGAATAATAATACTTCGAGAGAAAACACATCGTTCGAAGAAAATCTTCACTTTGATATAGGGTTGCGGAATGGTGACCCAAATTTATTGGTTTTTCCTTAGTTATTTAGGTTGGCGCCTTCGACGTTAATTCCTATTACCGTTGAAGAACGTAGAATTACAATGTCGGATACAAAAATAATGAATCACAAGTAATTGTGTATAAACTATCACTGAATAAATACTTCTCAATGAACTTATCTACAAACTTATCGATAACAAGTTAAAACTGTAAATATTTATATCCTCATTAGATAAAATAATCTGCGTCGGACTATGTAAGCAACAATCTAGAATTTCTGGAATTGTTTTAAATTATTAAGGAAGAGCAATGCAATAATCACTAATTGTTCACAATTCTAAAAAGTATCAAGTGATATTACGATTTCCTTGAATACTGATGCCATTATCAAAATACACTTCACACAAGGATCGCGGCAAAAATTAAGTAGCAACTTAAATTAATTAATCGATAAATATTAGCACCCATTATTGTATAAAAAAACATGTTTTTACGGATTAATTACGATCAGATGATGTGACGCTTTGTATTTTTTTAAAGTTTGCGTCACTATTGTACTAATCTCTCTAACACGTTTTTTTTTTATAATCCGAATTGTTAGTAAAGTTTGTCGGGCGTCGGATTGATAAAAGCATTAATTTATCAATACGGTAAACAATATAAATAGACTAAGTAGGTTTTGAACGCAAGCAAATGCATAATCACTGAATAATGTAACATTTAACCGTACCTTTTATTGTAGTTCTTAACGCCTACATGTATTTTATTTCGAATTAATAAAATATGTCATAGAATTTAACAGTATGTTATTTAAAGTTTGAATTTCTTTACAAATCAATTTAACCGGAAATGAAATTCTAAAAAATTAGTAGCTACTTCAAAATAGAGAAAATTGAAACTTTCAAAACAAACTAAATCAATCCCTTGTTCTTAAATGCTATACATATGCGTAAAATAATTTCTACAAGTAAGTAAACTATAGGACATCTTTTAAAAAAAAAGTGACTTTGATAATATTCTAAATAAAGATTGAGTTACTAGAACATATGTAAGTAGTTCAACTTTATAATTAGAATTTCTTGTATAATTCTTGAAAAATAAAATAAAATTGACTATGAAATTGCGTAAATATAGATCGTATTACCTGATCTTTATATAATCAAAAATATATGTTTTGTATGTACATCCGTACGTCAAAAATTTTTTTCGAATGGTCATATGTTTATTTGTTTTTAATTGGTTACTATAATTAGTGATTACCAAATGTAAAGTTACCAAATAATTTATCCCAATTTAAAAAATATATATAAAAACAGCTGGCAAACTGACCAGGTCTTAGAAGTTGTCTATATTTGAGGAAAATTGAAAAACGATCCAAAATTAAATTAAGTATCAGTAAAATAAAATAAATATGTTAAAAAAATCCAAAATTTGATTTTCTTTAATCGTAAAATATTAGTAAAATCTAATTTTTTTTCAAAATTTAAAACTCCATTTTGAAGGCCTATAACTCCTCAAGGAACCTCCTGCTGTGTGTCAGTTCTTACGTGAAACACACTGTATATGAGCTAAAGTAATGACAGAAGACACCATTTAAACAGGAATCATTTTGAAGGAATCAGGAAGTAACATTTGAAAACAATCAAAATTAATAAAAAAATGATAGAGGTTATGATCGACTAAGAGTAATATTTAAAAAAAATCACGGTATAATCGATTATGTCTAAAAGAAAGTTAGAATTAATCAATAATAAACCACGTGAATCCTGTAAAGGGTAGAAGAAACGTAAAAAGATGGAAAGATGGCACAGAAGAAAATAATAATAGGAATTTTGTATTAATTAGACGAAGAAATGAATATCGTCGGTAATTTGCAGAAATTGAAAAATGTCTTGAAAAAATTAAATAATGTGTCTTTTATAAAACAGAATAATTTAGCGAAAACATTAATATTGGTGCAGCGTAAGATTAAGTTTACTGATAGTCAAAATCATTATTTCAAGAAAGAAAACAGAAAATATAGAGAGCTGTAACTATATCAAATTTAAAAGTAGACTATGAATAACATCAAATAAATAAAATGATGATTGATTTGAAGGAAAAGGTATCAAGAATTTAAGAAGAAGGAATAATAAGAAAAAGGAAATTTAGATGAAATGGAAACTCAGGTAAATAAAGAGAGAATACAATCGTATAATACGAAGACGTTATTAAAAGAAGACGTTAAGCAAAGGAAAAATTATGAATAAGCAATGTAAAAATATGAAACCCCGTGAAACCATAGCTTTACTACGAGAACGATTCAGTGAACAGATCATTTCACGCTTTGGACCAGTGAATTGGCCGGCTAGACCATGTGACATAAAACCTCCCGACTTTTTCCTTTGGAGCTATGTAAACTCTAAAGTATACATAGGTAGCCGGCTACCATTGAGGCATTGGAGGCCAATATCACTCGAGTCATTGACCAAATGCTACTCGAAATACTCAAACGCGTCATCGAAAATTGGAACTTCAGAATGGAACATGTTAACCGTAGTTACGGAAAACATTTCAAAACAATTAACTTTAAGAAATAATTGTAAAGAATGGTTTTTTGTATGATAATAAAGATTATAAAACAGAATTGTTTTTATTTATTTATTTTTTTAATTTTAAGAAATACTCCTAAATGAATCACCCATTGCAAATAATAACTATTTGCATGACGAATCTGTTAACGCGATGACATTCAAGACTATCACTATGTTGTTGCATCAATCTGAGAAAGATTTTCTCTAGAGCTGCAAAAATTTAAATTAAAATAAAAATTTACAGAATTTCAAAACCAAAGATAATAGAGTACTTAATACTAAGCTGCTCTGAATTTTGAACAATGGCCACCTCGATATGTCTACTGCCATCGCTGCCAACATTTATAATGATAATGACAGAACTAGTAACTTATACTGCAATTCTGAACTTACAAATCGTAATATTGTAAAATCGGTAGATCATATCTTATGAACTAATCGTAGCTAAACATTTTACAGATCGAAATTATTTGCAATTCTCTAGCTCTGTCAAATGTTTTTAAGGTCTTCCCGACAGAAATGATTGAAATCGAATGGTTCCAGTTTATGATGTTGTATTATACTACACTTTGAATGCGTGAAAAATAATACATTTTAATCCTATACATTGAGATTGATCATGCCATCTTAACCTAGAGTCTATTTTTACTCCCAAACATTTTATTTCCAACTTAATTGTGCCATATAAAAAATAAGCTATATCATCACTTACATTTAAAAACAAAATCAATAGCAGATTATTAACTTCTTGTGGTACCCCTTGTTTAATATAGATTAAATAAAAACAAATTACAAAATACAATTCCAATCTGCATACAAATCTTCTGGGTTCTGCCAGTTAAGTACGATCGTATTAATTGTAAACCTATCTCACGAATCTCGTCTTTTTCCAATTTAATTAACAATAAATTTACGAGGCGGGTTCATAAACTAAGGGCCGTTTGCTTATGTTTAAATATTGGCGCTTCGGTGCACAGTTTTACTACTTCAGCACCATCTACTGACTCATTGCGAAGCGACTGCAAAGAACAATGGTCGCTATAATCGTTGATCCCGCTATAATCGGTGGACGCACTACTGTTTACAATATTGTCACTGAAAACCTCGCATACCACAAATTGTGTGCAAGGTGGGTACCAAAAATGCTCACCGACCACCACAAACAGCAAAGAATGTCTAGTGGACAAAAGTTTTTGGCCCGATATCAACAAGATGGGGATGATTTGTTTTCTCGCATTGTTACGGGAGGCGAAACGTAGGTATCCTACAGCAACCCAGAAACAAAACAGCAATCGATGCAGTGGCGATACTCAACTTCACCAAAACCAAAAAAGTTTAAGCAAACTCCGTACACAAGTCGAAAATTGATGGCTACAGTTTTCTGGGACAAAGACAGCGTTCTTTTGGTTGATTTCATGGAACATGGGACAACAGTTACAGCTGACGTCTGGCATAATCCTCCTCCACGATAACGCGCGTTCTCACACTGCTGCCAAAACCAAGGAGAAAATTCAAGATTTTCGTTGGGAACTTTTTGACCACCCACCGTACAGCCCGACCTTGCCCCTAGCGACTACTCCCTCTTTTTGCATTATAAACAGTAGCTCGGTGGACAACGTTTTGCAACCGAAGAGGGACTCAAAAATGCCGTTGTCAACTGGTTCCTCTCAGGCGGTTATGTAAAGAAGTAAAGTAAGTTTGTACCTAACTAAATATGACAATAAAATTTGTTTCTTATGAGTATATTTTTTTCTGTGACCAAACGGCCCTTAGTTTATGAACTCGCCTTGTATATCAATAATGTCAAAAGCTTTGCTTAGATCAAAAAATCATCAGTAGTAGACTTTTCCTGCTAGAAACTAAAGTGACTCGTTGACCATAATTTATTTTTGGCAAAAAACAAGTATACTCTGTTATATGTCACTTTGTCAAGAATTTTGGAAAAAAATTATAATAACGAGTTATGTCCTGTTAAAAAACATTCATTTTCCATATCCCAAAGGTGGTGATATTATTTCCCCCACTTCTTTCACAATAAAGCTTGGTATGTTATCCAGACCAGTTGAAAATTGACTATAAAAAAATATTAATGGATTCTTTACTGAACGCCTTCACTATTTCAATAGATTTTACAATGTCTGACCCCTTTAACATTTTATCAATTAAATTCCAGGCTGTCTTACTTTTATTTTTTTATTGTAGTATGACATTGTTTCAAATTTTGATATTCTATTAGATTGTTATAAATTATTAACTGTATTGACAAAGAAGCCTTGTGTCATTACAATTTTTATCCAACACCTCTTTATTATGACGTCATAAAAATGATGATTTTGATTGAATTATGAGGTCTATAAAACACTAGTAGTTTTATCAATCAATAATTGAATTGTTTTCATCCAATTCAACAGTTTACAGAAAAAGAATAGTTGATTTATTGAACATCAAAAAAGTATATTGTGTAAGTACATACATAAAATTACAATTACCTAAGACTATGAAGCAGGAATCTCACATGAAGTCATTTGTTGAGGTTTAGCTTAAGATTTATATTAAAAGATACAACTTTATTTGCTTCATTTTTTGTCGCTTTAATGTTGTTTTCACATTAATTTGATTTTTTCTTCTCAGTACTCACAGGCTTCTGTTCCTGAATTTTTACCCATTTTGCTCGAAATTGACTCTTCAAAATAGCCTTGTGCCACGGTTATCGAATTCTATCGACCATGACATTGGACCATACCAAGATCGCCTCTAGCATCAGACAATAAAGTCTATTATGTCGTCTTATACGTACTGTCCTGTGTACGACTCTGGTCTGATTTTAAAAAATCAGCTACTGTTTTTGATGGTATTTTGGATAGAATATTGATTCCCGCTAGTTGTACTGTAAATTTCTGATGTCTATAGCCCAAAAACAGCTTCTTATGAGAAATATTCTTAGGTCGTAGAGACATATATTTTCTACAAATATCCTGCACATTAACTAAAAATCTTTCCTTCATAATCGTAAAGCTACGTGAAACAATGTTTTTGAACCTGGTACAGATACCAACATGTAGGATCTTTATCTTCTACGTGATTGATTGACATGTTCAATAATTCACATAACATCGATACCCACCTGACACACCCAAAATTAGTGCGCCCTGTAATGTAAAAAATTAAATTTCATTCTCAAATAACAAAGTCGACCTACCTTCATTATGAAATATTTTTTATTAGGGGCTACTACTAGAAACTGATTTCTTTGACTTGTAAATTTTTGATTCGTTCTTTAAAGAAACTTATTATCTGTATTTCCGTTAAGTTTTAATGTCAATCTTAACCTGTTATGTCACTATTTCAAGTGCCAGAGCAGTTTTTTGCAAAATTTTCCCAAATTCTAGTTTGCTGTCAACACACGAACAAAGCAAAACACAACAACATGGCAACTACTAACATACAAAGTTTTCGGGTTTTTGATGATTTTTTAAGAACTCTTACGCAAGAAGTATAAACCTATAGCTATTAATAAGGTAAGTAATAAAATAATAACTAAGGTTTTCAAAAAAAACCTAATATTTTTTTAAAATATTAACGCATAACAACGTTAAATTGTTTATCAATATATTTTTATTAGCACCTTCGCTTTTGTAAACATTGTTCCAATCTACTAAGAATAACTGATACTTAAAATTTTGTATATTATGCAACGACAATTGTTTTGAACTGGAACTTTAACCACATTCACAGAATAACATTTTTGACGTGAACTTTAAAACTGAACCCTTTTGTTAAATTTTTTGAGATTAAATTTAAAATTTCCTTGAGATAACAAAATTATTATTTTTGTCCTAATGCCATAATCGATTTCTTCTCATCAGAGTAAACCAACTAGAAAAAGAGAAACAAGTTATACTTAAGTAGCAATACAAAATTGGTTTAATATTGGTTATATTGTTAAAGTAAACAATTTTTAAATGTACAGATTGTTAATAGTTTCAATGTAGAAACGCAATATTGCTTGAAAGTATTACTATTATAGAAAACTATTAGATGCAATATTACTATATTAAAATAAGTATTTAAAAATGAATAGCAGTTTGAAAAGTTGAATATTAACAAATTTCAATAAAATTAATATTTTAAGCAATAGAAATCATGAGTCAATATTTAAAATAGCTATTAGACTAATATGGCATAACTTAACCAATATTGAAACAATTTTAATAAATTGTAATCCACACTAACTATTAGATATCGCAATCAGCTTATTAATATTAATTATACTTAACCAATATAAAATAGTATATTAAAGAACTAGTTTCAGAAGACGCATTTTACAAGACGAGTCGCTAAAATGCCTTCTGAAACGAATTCTTTATACTATTTTTTTCTATTTTGGGGTTTTCAGATTGATTGTAAAATAAAATTACGCGAGTTTTTAAATTTAGGGAATTTTGAAGTGTAATTGGCAATATTTTCATTAAACTTTGGTTTAAATGCTAGTTTAAGTTTAATTAGTACATTTATCATATGTTTCAATAAAAAATGGGTGGAAATAAAAATAAGTAGATAAATAAATCTACTGAACATTAATTACGATTTAAATTGGATGTTATCAGTGTTACCACCGTTCGGAATAAAAATTGTTCTATTTCTATAAAGAACTCAAATTTCTATAAAAGAACTGAATTGGGTGCTTTTATAGAGCGCTGTAAGCGACCCAAAATATGAACACGTATTTTATTGGAGCTTACCTTAATTGTTAAATTTGGTGCAATATTGCAACAAAAATGTGAAAAAATTATATTTCGTATAACTTTAAAATTGGAAAAGAATATGTTATTTAAAAAACCCCAAAAGTAGCTAATGTACGGCTCATAACGAAACTTACAGTTCGTAAACTGGTTGAGATATTGCAAAATGTTAGTGATTAAAACTTTTTTCGAAATTGTCGTACTATAAAGTTGAATATCTCGAAAACTGTTCGAGATATCGAAAAGTGGGGCATATTCGGAATCAGCGTTAAAAAATACATAAGAATCACATGTCAAATTTAATCAATCACAACAAGAACCCTGCAACGTACGACGACGACGGCGACGTCGACGACGCACAGAATAGCAATTCTAGTAACCAAACTGTAAGTTTGGTTGAAAAGTCTGTCAAATCCTTTTTGGATTGTACTTATTTGTACTAGAAAAGACGTTTATAAATTATTTAGAAATCGAATTGTGTACGGTTCTCTTAATGCGAAGGAAAATATTCCAAATAACAAACCAATTTAAATGTCCTGTCTCTTGCACAACCATCGTGAAAAACATAGAATAATCAACTTGGAAATTGTTTATCAATGTGTTATTTAAAACAGTATCCTTTCATTTAGTTTGTAGGAAAATTACTTTAAGATTTCATATTAACACAAAAATATTATTTTCTATAACTCCTTGTAAAGTCTAGTCAGATATTAAATAATATTAAATCATAATTAGCGCACGCAATAAGGTTATCAAAAGCTCACTTCCACTGAACATATAACAAGCAAATCAAGTTAAATAAAAAACATTTCCAACATAAAAATCCAGGACATGAAATAAACAATTTTCTATAAAACTTCAAAACTCATACCAGTACAAAACTACGGAAAAATTGTATACAATGATTCATTTTAATGGTTTTGTAGGCGTGTGTGAATTTTTGAAACGTCATGTTAACGTAGGAACTGCGATGCACCCTTCACGTGATGATGATTGTTAAATGTTTATCAGTTGTGGTTTTATTATCAAATTCAGTATTTTACGTCTCTTTACAATACTCACTATGAAAAATTAAAACGTACAATCTTTCTCATGCGTTTTAGTTTTCGTCATTTTCTTGAATAAAATCCAAATTAAAAACCTAACAAAATCTTATCTAATTCTAAGTAAATATCGTATAATCTGTTATAATCTAATGTGTAAATACGAAAATTAAAACAATATCTTCGTCATTGCACGAGGAAAAATGCAACGCTCTAATAATAGTACCTATTTGTATGTTTTTGGGTTACCAGTACTAAATACTTTCAGTTTTAGTTTATCCGATCGTTTAGCTTTATATTAGTATCTAAAAATGAAAATACCTAACATAAACATAAAAAACGGCAAATTTGCAGATTCTTTTCTTCGTCTTTTCCTGGTATCGTACATTAACCCTGAAGTTTATTAACCCTATATTGTGCCGCCGACACTATACAGGTTCATCCGCTTATTTCAAGAAATAAAAAATAGTTACAAAGAAATCAGGAAATTTGAGGTGATGAAAAAAAAGTAATTCTCGGATATAAATTTGTGTGTGTGTGGGTGATATTCATCGTGGTTAAGCGATTTTTTTATAATTTCAACGTTTCGAGTACGTTGACATTTTTCTGCTTAGTACGCTTCTTTATCATGTTTGTCGATGATTTGTTATGTTTACTTTAGATTGGAAGTTATAATATTATAAGAATCAAAAAAATATTGTTTTTCTTTAAATGGGTCTTTTATGCAGTAATGTGCGTCAAAGTAATTTTCCTGTTTACAACTTGTTCTCATATTATTGTTTATGTTAATCAACAGATAAATCTTTAATAATAAAAATCGGAAATCATTTGTTTATTACTGCAGTTATGCTATATGTGGATGTTGCTCGTAAATGTAATTTTATGTTTATATGCGTTGTTAAAAAATATAGAGTTCGAGACCGATAAGAATATATTGTTAGTTATAATTTTCTATTTTAAAATAAGGAAAAACAACGATCAGCAAAAATGTTATTTACATAAGTTGTACAAATATTGTTTGGCTAGTTACAAATTTATTTGAATTAAGACAAACAAAAAGAAAAAAAATTATTTTAGAGTCTTTCATTATTCTAAAAATGCAAAAGAAAAAACTAGTTAAAGTAGAAATTATCTGATATGTTAGTTCGCCAAACAAAATAATAATCCGCCATTCAGTTTCTTGTAAGATTATGACTATAGGGGTCCCGAGAAATTTAATTTTTCCCAACCATAAACGCAGCCTGTGAGTGTCTCATTTGAGGTAAGAAAATGATAGTTAATAAAACAAGCTGGAGGTAAACCATCTAACTTTGAAAAAGAAAATAAACAATATTCTTTGGAAATACATTGAATTCACTAAATTCCCATAGCTTATAAAAGAGAAAATAAAATAAAATGAGGTTTAATAGATGCAAGATGCAGAATAAGAGTAGAGGAAAGGTGGGGAGAAAGCTTTGGATAGGTAAAGGGTTAATACAGAGATGTCCACTGAGCCCTTGTTTATTTTTATATTTGGGAGATTTAGATGGAAATGAGAAGCAAATGTATAAAAGACAAAAATATGGAATTTAAAAGAAAAAAGGTAAAATAAAGGGAAGGAAATGGAAGTGGGGGAGAGTAAAAGATAGAGATGGTGGATGAGTATAAATACCTAGGATATACGGTGAGGTACAATAATAAAGATAAAGAACATATTAATTAGAGCATAGGGAAATAAAATATTAAGGTAGGTATGGGGTAGGAGACAGAATATCAGGAAAGACTTAGAAAAGAAGGTGGATATTTGAGCGGAGGTGTAGGGATTAAGAGAATGGGAAAAACTAGAAAGGATACGAGAAAAATATTGGACGTAGACACTATTCAATAATTACACCAGGTTATGTAGTGGAAACTGAAAAAATAAGGATACAGACAGGAAAATGGGTAATAAGATATGAAGAAAAGATGGAAAGAAAGAAAGAAAAATAAAATACTATGAATATAATGAATTTTGAAAGACATAAGGTAAAATATAGTGAAGATGGGGAGAAGATGGTATTATGAAAGAGGAGGATATGCAAGAAAGAAAATATAGAAGATAAGAGATGGAGTCAGAAGTATGGAAGAAGAAATAGTACAGAGAAATATGGACACACAAGTACAAGAAAGAATATCAAGAATTAGAGATAGAAAATACAACACGAAGTATGAAGAGCTAATAGCAGAACGAAAATTGAAGTAGATAACCGGAAGAATTAATAGCAAGATTCCAAGTAGGAAACGAGGAAAATTAAAACAAGTACTGCTTGAAGGACAAAGATAGGAGGTGTAGAATGTATAGGGATGAATGAACGGATTTAAGAGTGAGAAAAGTGTTGCTAGGAGACAAAGGTGAGGGCATTGAGGGTGGATAAAGAAAGCGGGAGAAATGGAGATAATAGCATAGAATGAAGATAAGAGTTAGAGAAAAAGGGTTTTTATGAATTATAAATTTGTAAAAAAACCGAATCATTTGTTAAAGTAACAATAAGAAAAATAAATTGAATTGATTGATTGATTGAAAAAACCACAAGGAAATTAAGTTTAAGAATAAGCCACACAAATTCTCAAAGCAGCATTTGGGGCATATAAGCAAGTTAAAAAAAAAGAAAAAGATAAACGGAAAATAACAAAAATGCTGAAAACATACGTGGCGAATAATTCAAACGTCATCTGCGAGAATAACAAGGAGCAATGTCAAAAATAGGAGAGTGGTAACTGGGCCTTGGGGTATAGGGGCACAGGTATTTTATATTGTTATATGTGAGTGTTTTTAAGCTAATTTAGTTGGTACATCTGTATCTAAGTAATTTCTTTTTAAAACAACAGTTTGGTAATTCGTTTTGCAGTCACTTTAAAATAGTGACTTCGAAATAAGTTTTGAAGTGTAAATTTCTTCAAGCAACGCGATGTCTTGTTTATTTTAAAAGGGGTTCAGCGATAGACTGTAAGTATTTAATTGATATTTACTATCTTAAAATAATTTTTAATATTACTTTTCACTATTAATATGATTCTCTAATCATTTCTAACTTTTCAGAAATTTTTGTGTGAGTGGCCTAGTTGCCTTCACAATATTAAAGAAATGGAGAAACTGGACCGACCATAAGATTAGGATAACTACAGGGTCTACCACGGAACCCGTTCATTAGAAGTTTACAGGGTTCCTTACTATTTATGAATTTGAAAGTATCAAGTTAAGAATAAACCATAGCCTTCTTTTGTTCTAAAATATTTCCGATGTTTTACAACTTCCGAATAACTGAAATTGCCATTAACTTTCTTAAGTTAAATGAAACACCCTATATATTATTGCATTTGTGGATTCTACAATTGATTCTACGATAAACTGTATTAGGTTATCCTATACCTATCGTCAACTGCAAGTAAAACCATAAGGGTTCACTAAATACATTTACAGCTTATCACAGGTTATACAGGGCGTCCAAAATTTAATTGCAAAGTCGAAAAATTTCAAACTCAAGAAAGTAATTGTTCGAATTGTTCAAATCGAATACCCTGTATATTTTTTATATATTTAGATAACGTATTAATTTACGCATCGATATGCTATAAGTATCTCTACACCTATCTTTAGCGGTTTTGTCATTGTTAACGCTTTTTTATCAAATATTAAGCACATTTGAAAGTAGGCTGTGAGTATGATTAAATAAACGAATTTTTCTCTAGTTGTCATTCTCATTATAGCAAAAATTCTATTTTATAAAATGGAAGCAGTTGAATATTCCAATACTGATATTTTAAATTTATTTTACATCCATGGCGAATGTGAAAAATACTTAGCAGAACTTGTAGAACATTTAATGAACGATATTCTAATCTATCGCCACTTACCAAAGGTAAATTTAGATAAATGGAGTCATGTTTTTTAAATACAGGAAGTTTTACGGTAAAAAAAACTACACAAAACCTATCGATGAAGCAGAAGACAATGAAGTAAATGTGCTGGCTTATATTCATGCTCATCAACCGGAGTTCGATAGTGCAGCTTCTGGTGAATTGGGTATCTCTCCAATGTCGATTCATCGCTTTCTAAAACATCATAGAATGCATCCCTACAAGGAAACATTAGTACAAACCTTCCGCCCTGGGGACGAACATAAAAGAGTTCAGTATTGTGAAATGATTTTATTATAAATTCAAGAAGACTTTTTATCTAAAGTTATTTGAAGCGATGAATCTAAGTTTAGTCGGGAAGGCGTTTTTGATCGACGAAATAATCATTTCTGGGCAGGGGAAAATCCTCACGTTTTCAGAAATGCAAATTTTCAAGACCGCTGTAGTTTTAATGTGTTCTGTTGTCTTTTAAATAATTCCGTAATCTACGAAATTTACGATGTTAATTTAAATAAACAGAAATATTTAGAAGTTTTAAGAGGACCAGTTACAAATTTTCTTCAAACTTTACCTCCAAACGTAAGACAAGACTGTTGGTATCAGATGGATCGTGTACCTGCCCACAATACCAGAGAGGTTTATCGGGAATTGACAGAAATGTTCGAAGACGATGGTTTGGTTCAAATGGGCCTTGGAGTTGGCCTTCTCGATCCCCAGAATTGACGCCACTAGATTTTTATCTTTGGGGGCGCATAAAATGTGAAGTTTATAGTACACCTAGTGATAACAGGCAAGACCAATTAAATCGTGCGAGAATAGCCTTTCAGCAATTAGACCGAAACGAAATAGGCAAAGCAACTATAAGAGATACTGAACTGAGGATTATAAAGTGTCTTGAATAGAATGGGGGTCATATTGAACATTTATAGCATTCTTCAGTTAGTTTACCCAATATTTGTGGTTTTTTCTCTTTCACTAAAATCATTTTTATTTGTTTATTGTGTTAATATAATTAAATTCGTTTTGTAAAATTAACTGTTTTCTCCGTTGCCATACTTTCAAAACTATGCTTAGATTTTAATAGATGTTTTAATCAATATTTGACAATAATCGTTAATAACAACAAAACCGCTAAAGATAAGTATACGGACACCTATAGCATATCGATGCGTAAATTAATACGTTATCTAAATATATAAAAATATACAGAGTGTTCGATTTGAAAAAAATGACTTTCTTGAGTTTGAAGTTTTTCGGCTTTGCCACTAAATTTTGGTCGCCCTGTGTAACCTGTGATAGGCTGTAAATGTATTTAGTAAGCCCTTATGGTTTTACTTGCTGTTTTGAAAATATGGAGGTTTTGTGTTTAAAGAAGAGCAAAAGATAGGCTATTAAACACCCCTCCACAAAACACAAAAGTTGTTAAAAAATTCATTTAACTTAAGAACGTTGATGGCAATTTCCGGTTATTCCAGAAGTTGTACAACATCGAAAATATTTTAGAACAAAGAAGGCTATGGTTTATTCTTAACTTGAAACTTTCAAATTCATAAATAGTAAGAAACCCTGTAAACTTCTAATGAACGGGTTCCGTGGTAGACCCTATATAGAAATTGTCATTTAAATAAAAAATCGTTTATTAATTTTTTAACTAATACAAATTGAATGATGATTTGAATTAAAGTGTAAAATGTAGATAGAACTCAAAGGAAATTTCACAGCTTAAAGATTACACTAGAATTTTATTTCTCCTAAATTTGTAATTATTTTAGGTTGTATCCTTAATTGAAAATTGCGCAAAATTGACCCGTGTAATTCATATCCCTAGCTTCAGCAGTACGCTCATTTCTTTGATGCCGTATATCTATTAAAAATTTTGAAATAATGCGAATAATTTAAAAACCGCTGAAGCTAGGGATATGAATTTACGGAGCAAATGTACACAAAATTTCACGAGTTATTTGACTGTGCAAAAATATACATGGTGTTTCATTAAAAAAAATCTACTTTGGTTGACTACGTTTTTCTGAATTACCCTGTATATATGAAAAAATTTTTTAAATATGCAACTTTTAGTCTATTTCTTTTTCGAACAAGTAGTCTGAAAATTCATAATCGAAAAATTAAACACTCAATGGACACTGTATGAATATTAAATATGAAAATGTAAAAAATGACAAACAATCAGGGTGTCCCACGTTGAATAACCGCAATCGATTTCGATCATTCTGAAAACTTTGTCACATGTTAATGTCGACAGGGCCAACTCAGCTAAAATATTTTCAAAATGGTGGCACTTCCGGTTATACCGAAAGTAACTATCAACTTTGTTATTTTAAGTAGAACACCCTATATATTCTTGCATTTTTAGATTCTACGACAAATTTTGAACATTTTCGATGTATAATATTTTATACCTAAGTCTAGCCGTTTTTGACTTATTCAAGATTTGATGTCAAAAATGACATTTGCTGGTCAACACAGAAGTATCAATTTTACCTATACGGGAACTCGTATTATTTAATTTGAGGTGACTTCTTTGTAGAGGAAGAATTACTTTAACAGATTCTTTATGCCATTATGATAAATATTATTACAGGGTGGTCAAACAAGGAAGGTAAAAATTTTATTGAAAAACTCGTCAAAAATCGATTTTTTTAAATGTGAAACGCCCTATTTTTATAATCTTATCTCGTTTATCATAAAAAATAACAGTGACTTCATGTAAGGTAGTTTATTCCAAAAATTTGTAGTTTTTTCATCAATAGAAACACAGGTATCAGTTAGCAAGGCCAGCCACAGAATAGAATGAAGTGGTATAGAAATGTTTTTAAAGTTTTGTATAAATCATTTAATACTGTTGGGTGAAGGTTTCTGTTTATCAGGATATCTACGAGCAAATATTTCGCATGTTCTTGATGAAACTTTCTAACATTCGCCATAAATAATAAACAAATTTAAATATTCTTCTTGCGTATTATTGATTCGCCCCGACATAATTGTTGATAGCTGTCAAATTACAAGGAACAAGTGACTAATTGACGTTTCTTGAGCACTTGATACTATTCTGTGGCTGGCCTTGCTAACTGATACCTGTGTTTCTATTAATGAAATTGTAAAATTGCGAATATTACAAAACTACAAATTTTTGGAATAAACTACCTTACATGAAGTCACTGTTATTTTTTATGATAAACGAGATAAGATTATAAAAATAGGGCGTTTCCATTTAAAAAAATCGATTTTTGACGAATTTTTCAATAACATTTTTACCTTCCTTGTTTGACCACCCTGTATTAATATTTATCATAATGGCATAAAGAATCTGTTAAAGTAATTTTACCTCTACAAAGAAGTTACCTCAAATTAAATAATACGAGTTCCCGTATAGGTAAAAGTGATACTTCTGTGTTGGCCTGCAAATGTCATTTCTTACATAAAATCTTGAATAAGTCAGAAACGGCTAGACTTAGGTATAGAACATTATACATCAAAAATGTTCAAAATTTGTCGTAAAATTTAAAAATTCAAGAATATATAGGGTATTCTATTTAAAATAACAAAGTTGATAATTACTTCCGGTATAACCGAAAGTGCCACCATCTTGAAAATATTTTAGCTGAGTTGGCCTATTAACATTAGCTTGTGACGAAGTTTTCAAAATGATCAGACGTCTAGTTTCCGAGAAATCAATAGCGGTTATTCAACGTGGGACACCCTGTATATATAATGTATGAAAATGAAACATAATTAATATTTACATTAAACTTTTATGTATGTTATGACCCAGTTACCTTACAGCACTTTACCCAAATAAGAGTAACTTTGGCAATTTTCTTTGAGAGAAAAAAGTGTTTATTCGAAAACTGGTGTAAAGATTGCAATTCTAAAAATAAAATAACATACAGGGTGCCCTATTTAAAATAATAAAATTGTTACTACTTTTGAGAAGAAGCGACAACACTGCCAACGAGAATAAAAATATTTTAGAAACACACCTTGTGCCTGTTTGTGGCTGAAGGTTTTAGATCAACCCTAGCTCCCGTTTTCTAATAACGTTTAACCTACCTTCGATCATCACTGGCCCGGTACATAAAAGTAAAATGTACCTGTTTTGTTTCCTTTATAATATGTTTTAATGTAAGGATGACATATGTATATTCTCTTTCCTTTTCTAAATCCCCTTGGCGTTCGACAAGCGTAAATTTTACTATTGTATTTAATATTCTCCATATTCTGTTCCAATACCCTCCTTAAGGCATAGTGAAACACCCTATAATTGAAACTTTTACTTCCTTTTTTTCTTCACTATTTCCATGTTTGTCCACATCTTCAAGCATCATAATACCTTATTGAAAGTAATTTTTTCTGGTTTGCTTGTTTTTTAGATTTTTTTTTTTTTTATAAATTATTTGACTTACATTCTTTCTATTATTTCTAAGAATTTATTATTTGTATGTTCATGATTTTAATTACTTTCACATATTATCTACACAATTTTCTTTAGTCGTATCCATTATTTCTTATTATTCCTTGTTACTCTTGATTAATTGATTAAATTAATTGATGAATAAAGTTTTCCTTTTATATGCAATCTAGGGAAAATATTTATTTCTATCATTACTTTAAATTTTAATTATTGCATTGTGAAGTAAGTGAAGTGTATGATGTCTCAAATGATCAGTACAAACTTGTAGAAACTATACTTATAAAAGAGATGCTCAGATAAAATGTAAACTTATAATAGATTGAATCTTTAATAAAATTAATAAACAATTCAAAACAGATCATTAATGAATATGGGCCAACGACGAACCTGGTGCTATACTACAGAATGATTTTGGATACATTTACCTTAATTTTAATAGATTCCATAATATTTTTTATATTTATTTATAATTTTGAACCGCTCTGTATACAACAATATTTGTATACGCATCAATATTTTAACTGCTACATTAGTTTTATTGTGGGTACCATCTGTGAATTAATTAAAAATGTGTTTGTCACTGTTCTCAAAATCTCCATTGAGATACTTCATCAAATTTAAGAAATTCCCCAACACAGAAGTAAATGACCCAAATATATAACAAAGGAAGTAATAATCTCTTTCATCAATTAAAGGAAATATTAGAGCAATAAATTTATGAATGAATGTTCATTATCAATATATACAGGATGTTAGTATAAAACTGTGGTTTGATTTTACAAATTTAGGTGGCATGTTTATTTCGAACGACAAATCGTGAGTTTTCATTATTCATTACTCATTCGTGGGTGGCTTTGTTCATTCATAAAAATTAACAAGGAATCGTAATTGATAATGAAGAAAATAGTAACCTCATGTTGGTATTGTGGTTTTCCTCTTTGTTGAATCATAATTTTTTAATCTTTTCTGCACGTATGCTATGCGTTCAATGGTATAATCTAAATAAAATTCTTGTTCAATGCAATTTGTATCGTTTAATTGATTACATTTGCAATGCAAATTCTTTGCACCATTAGGAAAATAGTTTGACGGCAAATAAGCGTGAATTATTTGTACTGATATCTTAAGGGAATTTCTCTGCGTCTAAATTAATTAGTTCAGTTCCCTTTTGTGTCAATGCTGTCTGTATCAATTTTATATTTGAAATAAATCAAGGTGACAACGAATATATTTAGTTCATTAAATCCTTATTTTTCCTCTTAATGAGATATTGTACCTATTCTATGTCTAGTTTACATAAAGCAAATACTGGAATATTTGAAAGAAAGTTCGCAATGCAGTAACTATTTTTAATGCAAAAAAAATGAAACTCTTCCTTCACATTTTCTAGTAATATTTTCAGAAGTGATTCTGTGCCAGTTTTTTACTATTATATGAATAAGTCGTTGTTTGCCAACTTTATTATAATACTCAAACCTACAAACAACTATTAGTTTCACGTTACAAGATTACTGAAAAATCACTACGCCGATAGACATGTTTGTTATAGATAAGACATTTATCTTTAATGCTGTTTAAACAGCAATGAATTTGTTTTAAACTTTTAACAAAAAAAATTATGATGCTATTTTTATTTTTAGTTATTCAATTAAATATATACTTAGTGCATTTCAACCATTGTTCAAGGTGGCAAGTAGTCGCTACATTAAATAAATTTTGATTTTAATAATTTATAAAGAATTTTTAGTTTTTTATAATCATTTATTCTGTTTTTTAGCCACAGTTAATTCAACAAGTACTCATATGTGTCCACTAATTTATTAAATAAGAAAAATTTTAAATGTGTGAGAATTTTACTTTTATCTTTATTTGTTCTTCCGTTCTTTCGATCAGTACAGTACAGTCCTTGTTTATAAAAATTGTCAAACGTTAACGTCTCTTAGATACATATGATTGATTTGATTAGAACTAACACTTTTTCCTTTTTTTTACATTGAAAATTTTTTTTTGTAATATCAACGTTTAGCTGATAAACACATTAATAATTATTATTAATATAATAAGTATATCAGGAAACAAATTTATTGTTTCAGTAACCTATTTCATTAACAGTCGTAGTCGATGCACAATCTTGCTCGGTACTACATGGGTACTTAGTATGTAGGTAGGTATTGTTAAAACAATTTGAACCTAAAATGATAAACAATGACACTAAAGATCATCTTACTTTTTTGAAGTGTAAAAATACGCATTTCAGACATTTATTTTGGATGTTGTTGATGATCTATTCCATAATATAAATAAGGTATATGTTTATACATATTTACAAGCTTGTGGGTTTTAGTTTCTAAATTGTGTTTTGTTCAATCTTTCGTATGGTTAATACGTTTTATCTGAATTTTGGAAGGAAAAAATGAAGATTTTGGATCTTAATAATTGTCTGCAGTTTGCATATGTACTACTTGTTTTTGAAATCAACCCTATGGAATATATTGTCTAATGAAAATGTTTTTGATTTTTATTTACCTTTGTTATTAGTATATGCAATAAAATGCGCTTATAACACGAATCTTCGTTTACATTTTTTTAAAATAAATTTAATTATTTGCACATTATTGTTTGGCGACAATCCAAAATAGTTTGATGTTGATTTGGCCTATTTAATTGATGCAGAAGTTGATATAAATTTAGAAAATTACATTACGCTAGAGTTTTCTCAAATTCTATTAATTTTGTATATTTATTTCTTTCATTTTGACTTCCATTAGTTTATTATGTTACGATTTTATTTGAATTTAAATATGACGAAAAAACTTCTCGTCACTAAATTGTATTGATTAGATGTCCAACATCGGTAATCGATTAAAAATGAGATTGTAAAAACAAAATCCGAGTTTGTTACAAATTTTAGATTTAATTTTTATGACTGGGATTGTAAAGTTAGATGGAATAGAGCTGGAAAATTGGATAGTAATGAATAGAAGAACTAGTACGCCAAAAGTGGATAGAAGTATGTGTTGACACTACTGAAAATTCATAATAAACACGCAGCAGGATATCTCTTTGAAGTTACTCATTCAAAAATATGACCTTTATCCATTTTATTCGGTTTAAAACGGCCTAGTCGTAGCTTTACAAATATTATGTGATTTCAAACTATGTTTAATTATTACACTTTTATTTCTAACATAAAGTAAACAAAATGTAAGTAATGTAATTTGTTCGTTGTGAACATTTTAGAGGTTCGGTTCTGGCAAAGCGGGTTTATATCGTTCTTTATACGCTGCTGTGTGTTTATTATGGTGTGTTATTGCACTACACGGAGTGTAACAACGGAGGTGAAAGGTAGTTTCTTGCTAAGTATCATTGATTGAACGAAATGTTATTTTGATGTGCTTCCGTCGATATTATGATGTCATATAATGGAATAATAATGAATGAGGAAGTGCTCCACTTCAAAACACATTTTATTTTAAATCAATATTTCCATAACAAACTATCATTTTATTTTTGAAAATTTTTGGAAAAATTGTCAAAAGCGTTTAACACACTTTATAGATGAGAATACACGATTTCCATAATGGTTTTTTCGGAATTTTCCTCAAATTCAATCAGCCAATCATACATTTCATTAAAAAGTGTTGAGGAAAAAGTGGATGAACAAACTGATATAGATTTTGAAGATAAATTAACTTGTGACGACGTTTCAAAAGAATCTGATACTGACATCACTTATCAATGTATGAATATCGCTTATTAATGTCGAGGATATAGATTTTATAAAGTTGTAGAAAATGCGTAGTTTTAACTACTCTGCAGGAATAATCTGTAAATTTAAACGTTTGTCCCGTCTTGCCTAAAATTTAAAAACGTTTTTCGTTTTTCGTGGTTTGCTTAGGGTCATATTTTTTTTACAGATTGGTACAGAAATTTTAAGGCAAAATTTTTCTCTATCAGGATAACACGAACAGTTTACAGACTACAAGCGTTTATGCACTTCCGTTTTACTTCCTGTTTAGTTGTTTCTGGAGTTTTGTTTTTCTTGTTCATCTTTTAAGTTTTTTTTTATTTGACACATACAATGTTCACGACCTTTCATAGTTATTCTGTCTTTTCTAGTCTTTCGAAATTGTCGTAAACCTGAAGAACAATAAGACAATACATAGAGTGAACAACTAGACTATGGCAATTTATCAATCTCTGAAGCGCATGGAGTTCGTTGGTTTCTCACAGATATGTTTTCTATGTTAACAGACAACTCTAACATTAGCGACGAAAAAGAAATGGGAAGAGCGATTAAGGTTGTAAAGAAATATTTGAAAAAAAAACTACAAGCAAATGTAGAGAAATCAAAAATAATACAATTTAAAAAGAGAAAAGGAAAGCAAAAGGAGGTGAAATGGTAAATGAGAAAATCGAAGTATAAAAGAAAATGTGGCTCAAGATCAGCTGAGATCATTGGATATTCTTTTATTAGAAGAAACTACTAGACAGTGGAAAAATTTCGTAAGCAAGTCCTCGGGGATTTAAAATTTTTTGTTAAATAATTGCAAAATAAAACACAACATTTCGCAGAAGTATTGGAGTAAGGGAGAAGGTAGATGTCACTCTACTTTCTCTTGCCACTGGATATTCACTTACCAACTTGCAGTTCTTATTCAAAATTTCCAAGCAGTTATATTGCATTTGAAATTAGCCATTTAAATTGCATGTTTCCACCGACTTCTTTAAACAAACCACTATTCACGTATATACTAACTACAAACTCAAAATTATTGATTTTCTTTGAGCAGGTGCAAAAGATTGCCAGCCCATGGCTCGTTGCATGTGCGCTAACCCTATGCGGCGAAACGCAACATATAACTCGAAAAGCAACGAATACCTCGTCCACATCTCTGGAAAAAAAAGCAACGAATACCGCTGGGACAGAAAAGAAATAGAATAATAGGGCAACTATGGAGAATAGAAGAAAGAACATTTCGGAAAGAGTTAGAGAAAAGGAAATTCATTTTTGAGAGTTTGGTATGGAGTGTGTTGTCATACGGAGTAGAGATTTGGGGGTGAAAGAAATGGAACAACTTGAGAAGATACAAGAAAAATGTTAAAAGAGGACTTTAGGATTAGAGAAAGAGACGCTGGGTTATATAGTAGAAGAAGAACTAAAATTAGAAAAAATAAGAAAACAGAAAAGCGAGCATATACTGGAAAAACAATGAGATACTGTGTAAATGCTAGAAAAAAGTGAAATAACAGAAAATAAAATACGAGGGTGAAGAAAGAAGAAAATATTATAAAAGAAATAAGATAAATAGTTAATAAAGAAAGATAAAGTAAGAATAAATGAATGTAAATATAAGTATAAAAACTAATATCGGAAAGAGATCCAAAGTACATAACAGAGGAAAAGATCTAAAAAAAAGATTTAGAACAGAAAACGAAGAAAAGGAAATAAGTACACTGAATGAATGATGAAGAGAGTGTGGGGATGAATCGAAAAACATAGAACACATCAAAGAAGGATGCCGAAAATTATGACCAGAAGAAACTGAGTTGTGGATATTATTAAGGGAGAAGGGAAGAGAATTCTATGGATGAAAGAAGTGATAGATAGAAGAAAAGTGATGGTGGAGAAGAAAAAAATGTTGAAGACATAGTGAGTAGTGGATGTGTGGCTTAGGAAAAATGGATTTTTATTTAATTTGTATACAGAAACCGAATCTTTTGTTAATTTAAAAACAAATAAAAATTTGATTGATTGATAGAAAACTCTTGTACATTGCTTTTGGTTCGATTGATTTGATTTTTCTACATGTACTAACTACATAATGAATGGAACATTAATTTACAATGGGTTTAAATAACCATAATTTTTCAAGAACTTTAGTTAGGAAGATACTTATCTACTTTAGGTAAGATACCGACCTGCTAAGGTCTTGGAATTTTCTTGGACACTTGGTGATTATTTTAACAAAGTGGTCAGGTGATACTAAGTGTAGGTTAGAATTTGAACAGTCTAGCAAATGTTTTTTTTTTTAATTTTGTTTTGTTATTTCTCTTTCAAATTTGACAAATTCTTTATCCGTTCAACCAAATCGATTCTTTTTAGAACATTCTTTGTGTTATTTTTAAGGTTATGTTTATACTACTTGATCACTTTTTGTCTAAGAAATTTTTCAGCAGTTGTTATGCTATAATAACGGAGATATTTGCTGTAACATTGAATCTGGGACAGCCTGTACACCTGTAATTGTAACAACGTTTTAATATTCTTCCTCAAATTGTTTTTTCAACCAATTTCTGTTTGCGGGTGTATGTACCTTGTTAACTATTTAAGCATTTAGCGATGTAATACTGCGTCACCGTAAAAATGTCGTCGTGGCAAAATGTAACTATATGTTTGTCTTTGTTGTTGTTTTTTTACTTTTTCTTCTTGTACCAATAATAGTCAAAGAAGCCTTTTGGATGTGAATGTGAAGGAAAATATAGGGGATAGACTGAAAGAAATTTAGAAACACAGATGGTGAATACAAAAACATCTAGAGAAAAAGAAAAGGTAAAAAAAAATTATGAAGAGAACAAAAAGCAGATCATTTTGTTACGCCCCTGGAGGAATGAATGAGTCATGTACTTTCGATTTAATTCCAGAGGTTCTAGATTCATTATATTTATTATAAAAACACGAATTGAACAATTATTATTTTTTCTTAAAATTACATAGAAATTATTATTTTTATTTGGTTACATACAAATTGAATTTTGTTGTTTCTCTAGTTTATTCATATTTATATACAAATAAAAAAGAATGACATACCCAAGATAAGAAAAATTCCAACTGTTCAAATTGCATCACTTTCTTTTTGTTACAAATAATGTTAATATAATCGTTTATTTTAGCCGGTTTTAGTTTATGAGTACGTATACATATAAGTGGAATTGTCCGCATACAAGTTTATAATAAAATAAAAACTATATTTCAAAGTGAAGTTAAAGTTTGGGCCTAAAAGATATTTTCTAATTGAAGACTATCTACTAGCAAACGAAGACAAAATTTTATTTAATTCAAAACCAATTTTTAAACAAACTTTGTTACTTAAACAATTTTAACTGAAAGGCGCGGCATCCTCTATTCTGCGTTATCTGATTCAGGCTACACATAAATTAAAAATTGTATCAAAATTAATTTAAAAATTACGTAACTAGTTATTACAACTTTCTTTAAAAAAAACTAGATCAAACATGGAGAAGGCACCGATGATGGTTGTTGAGAAGTAGTGCATAAAGAGAGGGCGAGCGATTATATAACATTATTTAACTGCTTTCAAATTACCTTTTTTACTCAAAAAAATTCGAATAATGGTAAAGTAGCACTACCTATTTAAAGGTATGACTTAATAGCACAGATACAAGAAGGTTGTGATTAACATTTAAACAAAAAAAAAGTTAATAAGTAATCGTGACAATTCAAAACCAAAATGACATTGAAAGGACAGTATACACAAACAAACGAAAAGTAATTACAAAACAGGGAAATAAATGTTTGATTATTGAAGCAAAGGTCTGCATACAAAATTAGGCATTCGGTAAACGTAAACATTTTATTTCAATTCAGTATGCGAACTACAAACCCATTGACACGATTTTATCCACTTTCAGTTTTAGTAAACACATGTCGATTCATTCAGTGCAAAACTTTCCCTTTCCGATATTCGCTTTTTAAAACGCTTTGACTTCTATCTGACACGCAAAACATTTCCTGCGATCTAAAAATAAGTTTTAACCGTTACCTGTTGTTTCATTTAGTGATATACATGAACCATCTTAATTACAAAAAAAATTGCGATCGTATATCTGAGATGTTCGAAACAATGAATCATAAGCCACATTTTTTCTCATGCATGTCAGAAAAGTATTTCCCATATATTGAAAATAAGGAACTGTTTATACACGAAGGTTGCTCACTGAATCACATATAAAAAAAAATTGTTTTACCCGTTATA
Organism: Abscondita cerata; assembly: GCA_030710515.1. Taxonomy (NCBI): domain Eukaryota; kingdom Metazoa; phylum Arthropoda; class Insecta; order Coleoptera; family Lampyridae; genus Abscondita; species Abscondita cerata. Next base: position 1,176,883 of record JALBCR010002259.1, read on the forward strand.
GCAATGATAAACAATATCTTTCAATTTACATTAAAAAATTTATGGAAGTCGTTCAACAATAGTAGATACTTTCAATCAAATCTATCTTTATGACTCTATACGAGCTTAGGGGACGATTTTGTAATAAAATAAAACGCAACGACACTTCACAATAAAAACCATTAGATAATACGTAAGTCGTAAGATCCTGTTAACCGTTATTATAGTTCTGAAAATTTTCCGTATCCATATAAAAATAATTAAATCTCATTGATTGAGAATGTCGAACGTTTTATTAGTACTCCGTACTAAAAATTTAAAAATAATTTTCAATGATATAAAATTGAGAACAAAAGAATTTTTTTCTTACTATTTCTTTTGTTTGCAAAAGAAACTGTCTATATACATTTAGTTCCAAATAATTAATTTCCAAAATTTAAAGAAAAATAGTGAAGATGAAAGAAATTTTAGCGAGTTACATGTTTGATGGTATAGCAGCAGAAAATTATTCATTTTTGCTAAGGTCAATATTCAAGGTTTCCATTAAAATAATAACAAGGTAAAGATCAATGAGTTAAAAAACCTAAATTTTATAATAATGTCGAATTTTATAATATGGTCTGGATTAACACATAAGAAAGGTAAGCAAGTGCTTAGGGCATCAAGAGTGCTGAGGGCATTAATTAGTGTATTTTTTAAAAATTTTAAGCTTAGTATTTAAGTTGGCAATGCAATTTCTTACAGTTGGTAATGCCATGCTTGTTTGTAGCAACTGAGATAGACGGAAAGTGTTGTAAATTTATTCATTCATTTGCATTATTCGTATTATGCAAGTTTCTATCCTGACTGGTTAATGTTGATAAACATACAGAGTGCGTCAAACTAACGTAAGTACTCCGAAGCTCAACTGAAAGATGTGGTTTGGAATAAATTGGAACCATGGATAATGGATTTTTTTAAATAGAACGGAATAGTTTCATGCCACTATAATTTATTTATCTACAATTTTTATTCAAACATAATAATGTGTATTTTTAACAATTTAGAAGTATTAGCTATTATTGTATTCGCCAGTAAGTTTTTCGCGTTACCAGTGCACTTAGCCATTTTGAAAACTTAAACAGTTATTGACGCAAGCAAGGGCTTTTACCAAATGTGTTTTTTTTTCTGTTTGTAGTTGTAGTTATAAACTGCATCAAGTGTTATTATATTGAAAGTAGGATTTTCGGTTACTGCCATCAGCTGACACCCGTGACTGTGGTGTACGTATTCACACCCATGTTTCTCGCTCACTTGAAGTATCGATCAGAATTCTTTGTTTTGATTTATTTTCATATATATTATATACTTTACAGTTTCTCCAATAATATAATGGCTAATTCATTTTATTTAAAATAACAAACGTCTAGCTCTAGTGGAATGGAAGTAAAACCGGAGATTGTATTTCTCAAATCATTTAATTAAATACAAATAATTGCTTACAAATTTTTAGATATAGTACAGTTGGTCGTAACTCACCCTGTAGACTTATTTATTTATTTGTAACTAGTTTCAGCGATAAAGTGGTATTTGTTATTTAGAGATACACAACAAATACAATAAAAAAATAATTAAACAACTATGATCTTCTTGAACAATAATATAAAATAATAAAAATAAAACAAAACACTAATTTTTTGTTATTTACTAAATGGCAGATAAAATAAAACATTAGTGTTAAAAAAACATTAAATATTTTACGTAGAATGTCGACAGATGGCAGCAAAAACCGTAAGTGGTTCAATTCATTTAAAGGCGGAGGTACAGTTAAAAATAACGGTCTCAAATTATATGTATGGTCGACGTTTTGCCCGAACCAGTGAGGGCTTTATCGAGGCTAAAAAGTAAACTAAAAATCAACTTTTGATGATTATTTTAAATTTTGTGACCTACACGGTTTGTTTCATTAATTTTTATTGTATTTGTTGTAGTATCTATAATGTCAAAAAATAGGATACTAACATTTTAGGTTGTGCACGCATAATAGCTAATTTATACAAAGTAAAATTGACCAAGTTTCAGCTTAATTTAATAATAATAAACATTGGTTCGCTTGAACTATTAGTCTTACCTAAACTTTTATTTAACTAGCTGGTCCGACAGACATGCTCAATGAGTTTTACCGGATTTGCAATTGTTCTACAATTGATTTTTAGTAATACAATATATTATTATGAGTTTTTTTCTAAAAACTTTTCCAGGATTATAATAAACAAAACAAAAAAAAAGGATTACGCATATCCAACATTTCAGTTTTTGAGGGGTGTAAAATGATCTCCTTCCGTATAATATTGAAGATTTTAGCCAGGGACATATTAAGGACCCTGGACCCCTTTTGGAAGATGCGAATGTTTCGAAACAAACAAAGGTAGCTAGTTTTTTAGGCTAGTACCAAGCGAGTTTAGCATATGATGATAGAGGATTTACATTCTTTTGTTTTTGGAGTTTTATCATTCTTTAATTAATAAATAGCAATTGACATCGTATGTGTACACGAATCTACGTATTGTAAACGGTCAAACTGGTCACAGGCCTTGAAGAAGCTTCCACTTTAGGGTGCAAAATGTCGCCTCAACCAGTTACCACTTTTTTATTGATACATTCGCACCTCTCAAAAGAGGTCAGGGTCCTTAATACGTCCTTGGCTTAAATCTTGAATTTTTGAGTTATTGGTTTTTGAGTTTGTGCAAAAATCTCTATTTAAATTTTATTCATATTAATATAATATTACTATTAAATTTTTTAATACTGATCTCTATAAAGGTGTAAAATAAACAAAACGTCAAAGCAAAAGAATAAAATTTTTATTCCGTTTTAACAAAACAGGAAGAACCAAAGCAGTTTCTGCTACTCCTAAGTTGTATCTGATGTAAAAAAAAAACTCTTGAAATTTGAACATTATTTGTTTTCATTTCTATACTTTATTTACTTTAATTATCTTTTAATTCTTTCAGATTAAATTTCGTTTTTTTTTATTTATTGAGGATTTTTTAATTAATGCTGTGAACCCTAAATAAAAAAAATATTAATCAAAACACAGGAAAACAGATAAAATAGAATGTACAGGGTGAGTTCTTTTTATTGTTTTAAATTGAAATATTCTAATTATACAAGATAGAGAAAATCTGATGTCGGTGTCTGGTGCTATTTTTTAGAGATAAAACTCAGGTTCAAATGCAAAATTTTATAGTACAGGGTGGCGCAAAAAAAGAACGCATGTATTATAAAATGCTACAAGTAAGTTAATTTTAGTCACACAAAAATTTTATTAACGCTAAAACAATCAGCAAAAACCCCAATTTGACAATTGGGCATTAATAACTACGAAACACTTAATTATTTTTTAAAAATAACATTGGCAAGATGGCGTCCTTCTGCGTCTTCCTTCAAAGTTCTCCATAACTTTTGTCAAAGTGTCCTGTGATACGTCAGCTATTTCTTCACGTATTCTAGCTTTCAAATCTTCGAGTGAAAGAGATTTACGACAGTAAACTTTGAATTTCAAGTGACCCCACAAGAAGAAATCGCATGGCGATAGATCTGGCGAAGGTGCAGGCCAATGGAAATCGTCGAAACGTGAAACCACGTGATCAGAAAACATTTCTCTAACGACCTTCATAGACGCATTACTCGTGTGGGCTGTAGCTCCATCCTGTTGAAACCATGACGGATTCATTCGATTTGAAATACTGTTCAACAGCAAACACGCGATGTTGCACGGTCCACTACGCCATTACTACTAAAACTGAACGCTCTAACCTACAAAATGGCGTCGCTCGGCGGTCACTGATAGCTCCCCTCCACTTATACTACGCTACTCAAATCCTTGCGTTTTTCTTGCGCCACCCTCTATAACCATTTTCGAGTTTTGGGACAAAATCAAAATTTTGGATTTTTAAATTTTGAATAACCTCTTATTTATAAGAAACGTTCTTTAGGCAGGTTTTTAAGTAGAATCCGTTGCTAATGTTAGATAAATAGTTGGCCATAGAACTTTATTTTTTGCAGTTCAAAAAATATGGTTTAATGTAGTTCAATAGTATTAATGGTTTTATTCACCTTCGATTATTTTCTACGTCGGAGATATGAACATATATTATTCACTGTTGTATTCAATACACAATTGGCACCGCGTCCGCCGTCTTGTTGTATTTATGGTGTTTAAATAAGGCAAATCCAAATTGACGTTTTGGCGTAATTCATCAATGTTCTTTCATCTTCTATTATAAATCATATCTTTCAAAATTCCTAAAGAAAATCTAAAACACTAACATATGGGGATCGGTCAAGCCGGCCAACGAATTGGTTCTGAAGTTCCCATCCATCTGTTAGGAAACTTCCGCTCGAGAATTGTGAGCAGGGGCACCATCTTGATAAAATATTATATTATTTGTTTTGATGCTGCGACAATGGAAGACTATCTAAAAAATCGTCTAAATGAATCAGAAGAATGCCTTCTAAATATCTTCTAGAATTTAGAGCCTTTTCATAAATATAGTAGTAAAATATTCCACTTTTAGTGTACCACGAAACTTTTAACCCAAATTTTCCTTGGCTTTAGTAAAGAATAAATGCTTTTCAACACTACTATGGGCAACTATAATTTGTATTTAAAAATATGTCATAACTTTTAAATTTTATTTATCTGATATAGCAATAGATTCTAATTAAAAAAGTGTTTCAAGAACATTTTTATCGATTTTGAATATCTTTGTAAATAAAAGTGTTATTCAGAATTATTGAAAACTCAAAATTTTCATTTTTATCTCATAACTCTAAAACGACTTATCAAATTTTCCGTTTGGATCTAAGTGTATCTCTAAAATAGAGTCCTGTACACAGACATCAGATTTTTTCTATCTTGTATGATAAGGGTTTAAAATGATCGAAAAAAACTTACCCTTTATAATAGTTTTGTGCATTTACTTAAAAATTATTAGTTTGTATCATGTTTAGTCCTGAAAATACTTAATATGTTTAAACCTACAAATAAAGGTAAATATAATGGTGATTTTAAATATTTTTCATTCATATAGTGTTAATTGTAGATGTTAATTCAAAACGGTTTGTATTGTTAAAAGTTATTGATAGTAAAAACCGGGTGAATAAAGTTTATGGACGTTGGTGCGTTTTGCTATAAATTTTATTTTCTGAAACATTTAGCTACCAAGAATCAAATTCGAAATTATGGCTGTAAAGATTTATCATTTGTAAACGATTAAATTAACTTTAATCTTGTATATAATGATGAAATTAACTAATTTAGATATTATTTAGAGACATCTTTGCTACAAGTTGCACGAGGAAAGGTTGGTGCTGACACCTCAAGGCGAATTCTAACAAACGTGGCATCATTGCATGCATGTCAGTGAGTGTTTGCAGACATCCTCTTTCGAGATATGCTATCACCATTACTATTCTAGAAGAATTGTTTTGTTTATTTTATGTTTGCCATATAGTACTCAGTTTTATTTTATTAAAACTATACTAAATTAATTTTCATTAAACATACGTGCATTTAATAATACATATCTTGAAGAATTATTTTGATTTAATTACATCCTTAATATAATCATCGACATCAGTCGATTGCTTTGGTACAGGTTAAAGTTTTTCAGTAATTCCCCATGTTTGTGCCGTTCTATAAAATATAAATTATACTTCATATCATATTCCAAAAGTAAGCAAATAATAACAAACCTGTATAATGGAAGTCAATGGTACATTTGGCCCTCTACCATCACGTTCACTTTCAAAATACAAAAGTTGTTTATTTTAATGTTTTCTATAAACCGTTTAAACCTAAAACACATATTTTGTGACACTCTGTATATTTTGGAAAATATTTTCTCAATATACATATCAAAACCAGTAATTAATTTCTTTTGTCTTTAGTCGCATTTTAGGAAATTTTAGGGACTCTGTTTTTTACACTTAAGATAATTTAATTAATTGTCATTAATTGTTATATTAAATAAATACTTCAATGAATATATATACTTATACTTTAATTTTTACAACTTAATTATGATTTGTGTTCAATTTCTGAATATTGTTAAACTTTAAAAAACTTAATATTTTATGTCAGATCCTTATATATATATATATATATATATATATATATATATATATTCTATTTCAAATTATCTTTTAATTACTTGATTTATTTAATTAGTCAAAAGAAAAGTATTTCAATTGTTGTGTCTAGAGATTTTCGTATCATCAAATATTTAAACTTATATCTTGCTTTTATATAATTTTGATAAGATCAATACGTTTACAGTTACTCTATTTGTTTATGTACATATAGTATTTCTTATAAATACTAACATGCATTCTATCTGTGGGATAATAATCGCACATAAGTTGCATATAACGTGTACATCAAATTAACCACCCAAAAATATACTTTTAGTTGAAATTGAACTCATTCATTTAGAATTTTAATTAAAAACTTCCCGTTGCAGAGTAAGACTGGTTGATACGCAGTTACACCAATCATATAATCTTTGTTAAATTAATTGATCTAGTTCTAGAATTATGAAAAATATTTATATACTTTTTAATTAAAACTTTAAACTCACAGCCGCATAATCATCTTCAATTTTTGAAATTTTTATTAATAATGTTATTTTTTTATTACGAGGAATGTTTTCAATGTAAATTGATTTTAAGAACCACAAGTTTTATTAATCTTTAATTTAATTATTCTAAAACATATGTTACACTGCAGCGTGTGGAAACGTACCTTTAAAATACACAGCGTGCTTTTAAGTTGCATTATGAACAACAAATTTAAACAAAATCTCAAAAGTGAATTGACAAGAATTTTTTAGTTTGACAGAAAATAATTTTTTAATTATACTTCGAATTTTTACATTGCGTTATAGGACATTACCTTTTTATCAAATTCTAAATTGTCTGCTGGATTAGCGTTGAGATTTTACCGTTTCACATAAATTCTTTGTCATTAACTAGTATTTTGATTTAATTGATCTAGATTTTTGAAAAATATTCATATAGTTTTGTTTAATTGGAACGTTAATAAACTCCCAGCAAACATATAATCATCGGCTTTGATTTTTCATTTAAAATTAATGTGTTTTCTTCTCGAGACACATTATATTAAAAGTGCGTATAAGATTGAAATGGGGACACATTTTTCCGTTTTCTATTTTAAACTAAAACGACCTATATATTTTAATTTTAAAGATTATATTTCTCGACGCTTATTGATTCATAATTTCGCTCTGCATCGGCTGCACGTTTTTCTATTATAAAAATAGATTAAATTTACGATTCGCGTACAATGAACTTTTTACAACTTGTGTGTATTACTTAGATGTCGTTTTGGGCAAAACTAAATGTTGATGTCAAACCAGTTTTATTGTTTAAGACCTGTTTTTTTTAATATATAAGTACACGCATGTGTCAACATTCTTATTTAAATTATACTAAACACAAAATGCAAATTTTGTCAACATTTTTGTCTGGCGTGAATGTTTCTTCGTCATGCATTCTGTTATATCACTTAAATTTACCTACTTTTACTTTTATCTTTTTACCACGTGGGTGATTCTTGTCCATAATTTTTTTAAATTACATATTTAACTGCACCCGCAGATTCTGCATGAATGGTAAATTGAATTAATCTTTTCCTTTTATAACGGTAGCGGAAGTGTACTTTCGGATTTGCATTATTTCACAATTGCTTCTTATTTTTATTTCTTTTTTTTTGAACTGCAGCCGGTTTTTGAGTATATGAACCAATCTAAAAAAAAGTAAACATAACTTTTAAAGAATTATTCCTTTTTCTTCTTCTTTCAAGGTGGAGGTAAAAAAAGTCACTGCCTTTTTGTAAAATTATAGCCGACGTTTCGCCCCTATCATATAAGGCGAAAAACTTTCTTTTCGGCCGGTTTGTAAAACACAAAAATCGACAACAATATGGAAAACATGCTCAAGAATGTTGAAATAATTACTAAATTATTTTTTGCATTAATTTTATTTGTTTTTATTGTTAAAGTAACCGTCTTAATATTTTATTTTGCTTTTGCACTTCTAGGAATTGTGGCAGGTTCGCTTGTTACTTTTTATGTTAAGATTTTAGTACCACCTTTTAAGAATGAGTTTAAGTTGCTGAAATTCCGCGTACACAAACTAGAATCGTATTTTAAACAAAAAGGTTTATTACATGGTTCTAAAGTAAACTGTGAGCTAACTGTTAAACTTTGCGCTTCTTGAATTTTGTTTCTGTAATCATTTCTAAATCACGTATAGTATTTTTTGCGCTATCGATTTGCTTGAGAATTTATCTAAAATTAATTGATAACCACTGAAAAAATGACCACGAATCTGAACTTACCTAGTCTTCCTTGGCATGTGTCTGTCTCTCTTTACAGTAATTCCATAATTAGCAAGTAATAATCCAGTCAAATTATATCGAAATACAGGGTGTCCCAAACAAAGTGGCCTATTAGACGTTTATGGAGAACTAATCGTTTTAAATTTTGAAAATTTGTGATAATATATTATTTATACTGAACTTTAATTGTAAAATAGTTTCACTTATATTCCACTTCCGGTTGTACCGAAAGTCGACATCAACTTCTTTATTTTAAATAGAATTATATGTTTTTTATGATATTTTTGATTTTAGCTCCAAATTTAAAACAACTTTCATTAAGGTTTTGTAATATCTTCTTCTCATAGTTTTTGAAATATCGTTAAATTTAAAAAAAAAATATTGGTTTGTAGGATATTTTTTAAAAATTCATAATTTTGAACTTTATTAAGATAAAAAAATTATATTTGGTTTTCTTATAACAGAAGTTTTTTTTATTCATTACTGTGATCAAAATATGTTCATTGTATTCAGGACGTCCACCATTGATTCTCAAAGTAAACAAACTTCAAATAGCAACAAGTCATTTTTTAAATGGACCATACTAAATATTGTTTTACAGGTTGATTTAAAAATTTTTTGTGATCGATTGATATAAGCATTACCTACACCCATCTCATACGATTTACAAGTTATTACGAATTTTTATAAAATTTATATTTAATTTGGTAATATCTAGCTAACTATGGAACATTGTGGTCTACGATTTGTTGGTTTCCCTTCAAATGCTGTGCGGACTAGTCTGTCGTGTACTGCAATCTTTAATAGTAAGAGTTGCCAAATACAACAAATATCATGCATTTGATATCTTTTATATTTTCTTTCATTTAAATTTTTATAGATTCTACACCAAAAGTGTAATTTTCATGACAACACAAATACTTTTGTTTTAAAAATTTAGTGTTAATGTGTAAATCTTAAAACAAGTTAATACTACTTTAAACAAAGAAAATTTGTTTTAATCAAATATATTATACATAATGTAACAATTTTAATAATTTAAATAAAACATATTATTGACAGAAAATTATATATTCGTCGGCGTATTATAAAAAAACTATCAAAAATATGAAAAAAAGTGTAATACACCTTTTTTATAGACAATTAATTGAGCTTTATTTTTTATAATCACCTCTATTGCGATAAAATCAACGATTACTATAAGCAACAAACTGAATTGGAGCACTTTCTTTCCAAAATGGCGGATTGAGTCCTGCAGATAGAGGTCCGGACTTTTAGTATGTTTAACAGTAAGCCAAAATAAAGGTCTCCACCAATTTATAGCTTTTTACAATTATGTTTTCTTATTTTTCCTAATTTGATTGGACTATAATTGTTTCTTTCACAAAAGTCAACGAATTTTTTCATTTGAGTTTGTCCTCCAAGGGCTATTCTTAAGGAGAATAAAAGACGTACAGTGACAATTGTGTGAGGAGCGACACTGAAATAGATGTAGTGTTTAAGAAGATATGCGATGCTCTAATACCAGCAAAATCCAGAGAACGATATGAGCGAGCGTATGAAAATTTTATGAAGATCAATGTGAAATGGAAATATTGGTGTACTAGCTACTAGCTACTAACTGACTTCGTACAAAGAAATAACATTCTAAAGTCTCCTGGTAGTATTTGGTCCGAATATTCTATACTAAAAACCATATCAGCTTGCACAACAATATTAATATTTCTTCATTCGCGAAATTAACCTCTTTCTTGAAACAGAAAATTGTTGCCGAAGAAAATCTAGGGTGTTTAGCAGAAAACATATGGTGAAATCCTTAAATAAAGCACCAGACAACATTTATTTACTAATGAAAGTAAACAATAAATTTTTGTCAACACCAATATCTAAATCAGATATCTATCTTGTTTAGGTGGTAATGATACTGGGAACCGCAGGGAACCTCATGAAGAAATAATGAAGCCAACAACTAAGGACTTCGACGATAGAGGTTCTGTCATTGTTATAAATATACCGACATTGAAGACGAATTGGGCCCGAACTTTAACCATAATAGATAAAGTCGACAAGTAAACTAATTTTCTTACACTGTTTCGGAAGTATTTCAATCTAAGACTGAAAACTGTTTCATCGTCAAGATTTTGTCCTGGAATATCGTCGAGGAAAATCGGAAAAATACCTGAATTACTGAATTTTTCAAACTCGATAACGCATAAAACTTTACTGGACACGCATTCAGAAGATCCTCAGCTACCTGATTGACTGGCAAAGGGCTTAAAAAAATACCGGAATCCAAAAAATGAATAGTTTAAACAAAACAAAAAAAACTCCAAAAATCAATCTGGTAGTAAAAAGTTTTTTTAAATACTTCCACCTATTTTTTTTTTTTCTTTTTTTAACTGTTATTTTTACTTTGTTATTAATAAATAGTTGTATACAGGGTCACTGGTAATTGGATACATTCCTTTGGAGATCTGATAGAACAAGAGGTAAGGAGTAAATTTAACCCTAATATGTATTATACAAAACTCAATGGATTTTGAGATATTTCGATTTTCAATTTTTCTTAAAAAGTTGATGTTAATATGTTAAAATGTAATTTTCAAAAAATTTACGCCAACTTTGTGGAACTTTTTTGATGGAATACTTGCCCAACACTATGGTCTTCCGTATGGAATAAAAAATATCCCTTAGCATTTCCATCATGTGATAATTTCAAAGAAAAACTTGTACAAAATAATTTTTCAAAATCAGATGTGATAATTCTTTGAGGTTTTTTCAAATAATTCTCAACGCTTCTTGCGTACAAATTGTGTTAAAACTTCCTTGTTGCAATAGCTATCGAACAAGCTGCGAATCTTACAACAAACCCTTAACAGTTCCAAAAAAATAGTAAAAATGAAGCAGTCGACGGAATTTATTTAACTGCTGTCCACCATTAGACCTTATACGTTTTCCATGTGAAGTGGGCGGATAAACAACTGAAGGTAGAATATGACGTTTCACTCGTATAACTTTTGACAGTCTTAAGTTCATATTTGAAGATTCTTTGTTATAACTAGTTGTATTAAGTTCTTTAAGTTCGGTTTTGCAGATTTTCGTTGTTATTGTTGTTTAACTGAAATGGCCGCTTATAGCAATGCAGAATACGCCGACATCTTATTTGTATACGGATATTGCGATGGGAATGCTGCAGAAGCTCGTCGGGAATATGAACGTCGCTTTCCAAACCGTCGCACACCGAATGTTCGTGTATTTAGTACGACATATCGAAATGTCGCAGAAAATGGTTCAGTGAAACGTCGGCGAGTGGACGCCGGTGCTCCTCGCGTATATCAACCAGATGATGAGGAAGAAATATTAATCCATTTTGAGGATAACCCAGGCACTTCAACTGCTAAAGTGGCGCGGCAAACTGGTGCGTCACAATGGAAAGTCTGGTCTACGATACGCGGAGTTAGATGCCATCCTTACCTGGAATGATCCTGGAAGGAGATTAGAATTCTGCGCTTTATGTTAAATTCAGATGCAGATGATGAAAACTTCTTAACCAACATTTTATGGACGGACGAATCTAAATTTAATCGCGAGGGCATAACCAATTTTCATAACATGCACTATTGGGCGGAAGAAAATCCACATTTAATAAGGGAAACTAGTTTCCAAAGGAAGTTTTCAGAAAATGTATGGATGGGAGTTGTTGGCCGCTATTTAATAGGGCCTTACTTTTTACCTCAACATTTAAACGGAGAGATCTATGAAGATTTTCTAGAAAATCACCTGCAGGAGCTTCTAGAAGATGTTCCTTTAGCCGCCAGAGCGCGAATGATTTTTCAGCACGACGGTTGTCCAGCGCATTATAGGCTGACGGTACGGAATTTGCTGAATGAACGTTTCCCTAACCGTTGGATTGGAAGAGCAGGCCCAATAGTTTGGCCAGCGCGAAGTCCAGATTTAACTCCTCTGGATTACTTTGTATGGGGTCGTATGAAAGATATAGTATACGCAACCCCAGTCAATACAAGGCTTGACCTTAGACAAAGGATAGTCGACGCTGCCGCATCCATACGGAATACATTGACCACCAGAGTGGCAAAAACAGAAATAAGAAGACGCTGCCGTGCGTGTATACGTAATAGGGGCTCCCATTTTGAACAAGATTTATAAAAATTAAGTACTAATGTACTTATTGTTAATTTAATTTACAGCTGACTTCTATGTATAAGGTCTAATGGTGGACAGCAGTTAAATAAATTCCGTCGACTGCTTCATTTTTACTATTTTTTGGAACTGTTAAGGGTTTGTTGTAAGATTCGCAGCTTGTTCGATAGCTATTGCAACAAGGAAGTTTTAACACAATTTGTACGCAAGAAGCGTTGAGAATTATTTGAAAAAACCTCAAAGAATTATCACATCTGATTTTGAAAAATTATTTTGTACAAGTTTTTCTTTGAAATTATCACATGATGGAAATGCTAAGGGATATTTTTTATTCCATACGGAAGACCATAGTGTTGGGCAAGTATTCCATCAAAAAGTTCCACAAAGTTGGCGTAAATTTTTGAAAATTACATTTTAACATATTAACATCAACTTTTTAAGAAAAATTGAAAATCGAAATATCTCAAAATCAATTGAGTTTTGTATAATACATATTAGGACTAAATTTACTCCTTACCTCTTGTTCTATCAGATCTCCAAAGGAATGTATACAATTACCAGTGACCCTGTATAATTAAAATAGTGGATATTTTATTTTAGGATCGTTATGATTTCTGACCGTTATAGACCTATTCTGATTCAGAACGAGTGCCATCTGAGAAACATTCTCGAACAGTTCTATAGTTAGTTTATTTATTTATTTGTAGGTACATTATTTTCATTATTGTATTGTGATGTAAGTGTTATGTACGGTGCCCCAGAAGATTAGTATAAACTTGTATAGTGTGATGACGAAACCGTATGCATGATTTGTCTTGGCAAAGCATTTGCTTCAAGGTTTAGAAAAACCACTAAAATTTAAAAATGCCAATCATTATCCACCTTAGTATTCACATGTAATAATATTGATTGAAGTGCATAGAAAAAGATATAGTAGAAATGTACACAATTTCACCAAGAGCGGCCTATACAATTGCCATGGGCCACTATTGCCATCTCGGCAACTAAAAGAACTACAAGGTTGGTCAAATTAGACAAAATGTACAGGTTTTGAAGGATATGGCAAATCTTTTCAGATTTAAAAAAATCTCTTTCGAGCTATTGGGGTTTCTCGAGAAATTACTCAAAACTATTTTGTCAAATATTTCAAAAAGTATAATTTTTACAGAAAATTCGTATAGGAAAAAATTTTGGATTTTTGACGTTCTCCAATTTGGGATTTTTTAGAAAATTTGCCGCGTCAAGTTTTTGAGACATTACCATCAACTTACATTTTTCAAACAGGGACCAGTGTTTTTTATTCCATTTTACAAAAAAAACCTTTTTTTTATTTTAACGATGTATTACATATTCATAGTTGTTTGTATTTTAATGGTAAAAAAATAAAATTTAAGTTTTATTAGGTTTTTGAAAAGAAAGAAGAAGAGCAACAAAAAACAATTGCTTATAAAAACCCATGATGCGTAACTCATCTGTCAAAATAAGTTTAAGTTAACATGGCAGCGTTTTCCAATGGTGAAAAATTAGATTTAATTGTTTGTTATCCAAGAGCATTTTGAAATCAAATGTAACAAAGTGTGTACCCCAAAAGACGCTTACCAAATCGAAAAATTTTTACACGGCTACAGCGAAATTTGCGACTACACGGACCTTTTAAAAATTCTTCCAAACCGGGGGCAACTGTAACGGTAGAGAACGGGGTAGGTGATAGAAATATTAGGTACGTTTCATCCACTTTTGGTTTAAGCAAGGTAATTTTTAAAAAATACGGAAGTTTTAAGATTTTTAATTACAAACAATTCATGCATCGTGCAACAAATATGCCTTTTGCACATGTTTCACACATTTTTCTACGATCGAAAAACTAAAAAAAAAATAAAATAAAAAATAAAATGAAACTACTTTTTACACTAGTGCAAAAATAATTTGCTTTTTACACTGATAAATTGCTTTTTGCACTAATGCAAAAAGTGAAACTTTTGCACAGTAATTGCTGCAAAAGTAGTCACTTTTGCACCATCGTAGAAAAATACATTTTTAAATTACTTTTTTGAAATATCGGGTGGTATTTTTAAGATTTTACAGTTTTTAAAGACTAAGACTAGGAAACGGGAAAATAGCACCTCATGTAAAGTTTTTCGTAGAAGCCAGTGGCGTACTTAGAATTTTTGTAAATCAAATAGTTTTTCCGGTAATGATCAAACTTGAGTTTTTCCTTATGGAACACTCTATATATTATTCGACCATCGAGTTCCTTATAATTTTACTTTTCCAACGATATATTATAACGTATTTATTTTAATCAAAACAGTTGCAATTTATATATCTCCAAAAACCATTGAAAATGGCACACCCTGTACAAGAATGTCAGTAAAGGAAAGGTCTCTTTAAAAGAAATTGAAAAAAAATAGGGATGTCTAAGAATTCGGCTAAGAAAATTTTGGATCGTCATAAGTTCAGACCCTATCGAAGCAGGATTTTGCCATTGGTTACTAAGACGCTGGAAGCGTGACGTTGATATTTGCAAAAAAATATGATCAGATAAAAGCCGCTTTTGCAATAATGAATAGTAAACAGAAAATAAGAATTTAAAAAGAAAAACGGCATTTCAAGAGAGGTATGAGGTAAATGTTTGGCTTGGGATATTAGACCGAAAGGGAGTTGATCCTTTTTACTTCTAAGAAACTCTTACCGGATTGACCTATTACAAGTTTCTTACAAATACGCTACAATGTTTTTGGATGATCTGTCTTTAGTTCCTGTCGTTCTATCAGCACGATGGTGCGCCCGACCACAGAGATCGTCGTTGTACTAGATTTTCAAATAATTTCAAACCAAATGATTGGATTAAAAATAACGGACCAATACGTTGGCCCCCAAGTCACCGGATATAACTTGTATGGATAATATAGCAAACAAAATAATGGAAAATCAGATAATCAGGACACAGAATACAAAATAGACAAAATTAGTTAGGTAGCGCAAAAAAATATTTTTCTATTTTGGGTCGCTTACAGAGCTACAAAAGCACCCAAATGAGTTCTTTTATAGAAACAGAACAATTTTTATTCCAAACGGTGGTAACGTGGTATTAAACGTCAAAGCTGTCATTACGTTGGGTGTGCGTTAATTTAAATCGTAATTAATGTTCAAGAGATTTATTTATCTACTTATTTTTATTTTCACTCATTTTTTTTAAATTAAAAGTATGATAAATGTACCAATTAAACTTAAACTAGCATTTTAATCAAAGTTTAATGAAAATATTGCCACCCTAGCAATTATATTTTAAAATTCCCTAAATTTCAAAACTCGCGAAATTTTATTTCAAAATCAATCTTAAAAGCCTAAAATAGAAAAAAAACAGTATAAAGAATTCGTTTCAGAATCCATTTTAGCAACTCGTCCTTTCGAAACTGTACTCGTCTTATAAAATGCGTCTTCTGAAACTAGTTCTTTAATATACTATTTTGTATTTTCGCCAACTACAACTTGTAGACGAAATTTTATTACGGGCCTACAATTAAAAGAAGGGAAGATTTTTATATTTTAAAATTTTACTGGTGAAAATATTTTTGAGTCATTGTTTTATTTTTAATTTTATCTCCTTATACGTCATGTTTTTTGAAATCAATAACATAACAAATATCGATCATTTACTTTAATTAAAATTTTGTTTCATTGTGAAAATATTTTCCACTTCAGAATATAAAAGCAACTTTTTAAGGTTGGCAGAGAATTTTGGATTTTATACTTGTAAGTTTTTCTTAATTTAATCTTATTGTAATTAGTAGGTAGCATATTAGTGAAGTACTAAAATTACGTTATTGAAATAACCATACATAGATTCGTATCTAATAAACATGAAAATAAGATTATTGTCTTGATAATATTTCAAATGATTAAATTATCAGATAAAGAACATTAAGCTTTAATTGATTTTAATGTATTTTTGTTTAAAGGTGTGTAGTCAATCAAACGATTTATCTATATCAGAATCAATTCTTCAAACTGGTAATCGACAAGATTATCTTTCCGTGTTAATTATCTTACTATTTATTTTGTTTTCAAAAAACAGGAAACTATATTGCTTAAGTATGAGCTTTTTAAATTTATTTTTATTTAAATAGTGATAACCTAAAAGAAAGTAGGTAATATAGTTTTTCCACGACATACTTAAAAACGGACGTTTCTTCTCTACATATAGTGAGGAAAATTGGTTTTTCCTCACTAACGAGGAAAATAATGTCGTGTTACTAAAATGCCTCTTTAAAAAAATGTAAGAATGTGTCATTAGAACTATATGCGCCTAGTACTTAGTTAAACAATTTAATTTAGTATTCAAACAGGTTTATTTAATCTAATATCTTATATTTCGACTCTTAAAAATTGCTACCCTACATTTATTGGGTAGAATTAGGCGACTGCGGTATGACAGATTGAGACCACACCGATGCTACAGAATACTGTAGCGAGACTATTGGGACACACCTATTAAATATTACTTCTTTCATTAGGTTGTTTTTTTGGGGAATGTCGTGGAAAAAATGTTGTGTCTAACACATGAGGAAAGCCTTTTTCCACTCTAACTCGAGCTCGAGTGCGAAAAAGAATCGCTTTCCTCACTTGTTAGACAAATAACTATTTAAAGTGTGCTTCAAAGTTTTGATTTTTACTGTTAATTTTCTTCTCTTCTTATACTTGCAATTATTGTTAGAATATTTTCTCCCACAATTAATAAAAAAGAAGTTAAAAGTTATTTTTTTCTAGGTGGAAGTAGAGAAAAAAAACAGCGATATGCCGATGTTTTGCCCAAACTTGCGAGGGTTTATTCGAGGCTAGTTCTAATTAATAAAACCGTATGAGTCACAATTACAAGAAAATAGTAGGATAAAAAACAGCAAACAAAATAATGGAAAAACTGATAATCAGGAGAGAGAATACAAAATATTGCTTAACTTCAGATGTTCTTCAAATTAGTAAGCCGTTAAATTGTGAATGTTTATAAATCATCTTTTAAACTTTTGTTAATTGACAATCCTCCACAATATGTACAACGGTCTCTTTCGTTTCCACAGTCACAATTTGGATTAGAAATCGTACCCCATTTAAATAACATTTGCACTGTGAATGAACTGTTCTTATGCGATTACTTTTGACCAAATTTATCTTTTTTGTTCAAAGCCCGGGACTTCTATTGTAGGATCATCAATAAAATGTTTATTGACAACATCAACTTTAGGCCATATTTTGTTCCATTCTTCAACTTCAGAAAAAGTCGTACTTAGATCGGCTTGCCACCATACAGGACTTCGAGATTTAAGCCTTTTAGCTGAAGGGTTCTCAATGTCATTCAAAATTAGTAAGCTTTTGGTAAATTTGCATTTATCCCGTTCTCGTTTTAACGTAGCCTTTCTTCGAATGTTAAATGAAGTAATATTACAAAGAACAGGAACCCTTATTTTGGACCACGAATGAGATAAAAATATAAAAATCTGTTTCATTTGAAAAAAATGACCTTTGACGATTTTCAAAACTACTATTTTGATACCAATTTTCAAACACTTTTTATAATTTTTTTTTGACAATTGTGCACAAATACTGTTCAAACGGATCCAGCTTAAAATAAAAAAATACACAAACCAAGTAAAAAATGTTTTTGAATAGTTGATACTTCAAATTAGTTTTTGGTCTGCAAACGCAATTTTGACTTAAAACATTAAATAAGTCAGAAACAATTGAGGTGAGGTATGTGATATTCTACATGAAATATGTCTAGAATTAACGTTGAATCTAAAATATAGTTATATATATATTTAAGTATATATATATATATATATGTATCATATATATATATTTAACTAGGTACCGAGTGAAAACAGTTTGAAATGGCTATACATTTTTAACCGTATATATATATATATATATATATATATATATATATATATATATACGGTTAAAAAAATGTATGGTGCTACTATTTGGCAAAACTAAGTCTTTAATTCCTTTAAATTACAATTAAAAATATCGACATTATTACTAATATTTAATTCGTTGAATTGTCTCATGATTCTAGAAATGACAGAGTGGTAACTGAAATCTCTTTTCTTACATTCTATACTAAATATATAGGGTGTTCCGTTTAAAATAAGCAAATTGATACATACTTTCTGTAAAACCGGAAGTTCTGCCATATTTTGGTTGAATGACCCGCATCGACTTTGGTATATTCGCAAATTTTTAAGAATTTTCCTACGTACAGTTTTTTCCATAAACAATCAAGGTGAACCACCCTGTATTCATTAAAAAAAATAGGTGGATGAACTGACCCTGTGGAACCATTATTTAAAATTTTACACTGACAAGGAATAACGTTAAACAATTTAAAAAGATGGCATTTATTTTACAAATTTCGAATAAAAATAGATTTTTTTTTATTAATTTACATTTCTTGTTTCAACTTATTTTAAATATTACATACTTTTATAAAAAAATATAAGACCACCATTAAATCGAGTAAACATTTCTGATGAAAATTTAATGTTAAATGTGTTAATGTCAATTAAGACATCTAAATTCTTAATTTTTGGTAGAATATCAAAACTTTCACCAAAATTCAATACCGCATTGATTAAATATTGGCAATGCATGGAAAGTAGCAACATGAATACCTAATTACTCGGACGATCTTTAAATGTCACAAAATACATATTTTTGCATAAATTATGCTCGACAATTTTGTATATTTATGATGCTTCATATGCGCTCTTGATATTGATCTTTCGCAACAATGTTATTGTTATTATAACATTATTGTTATTATTTAATAATAATAAAAAAAAGACACTAATATTGATTATAAATAAGATTGAGAAATAACTGGAGTCAGATTTGATAACTTTTAAAATTACTTTAACGTCAAACGGCTTTTTTTCTATATCTTTTGAATAACAATTATTTTATTGTATTGCAAAATTATTTTTCTAGGATTATGTACGCATAAATATGTCAATCGTGACTAAACTCAGTATATATTTTTTGTGCAAGGTTTGAATCTATTGTCGTAAAATACATTATGATACTACATGTATTGCAATAATAACAACATTTTAATAAATGAATATTAATAATTTAAATCAGCTTAATATAAATAATATTAACTAACGAAAAGTGTGCGGCTTAAATAGAAAAACTGTTAAAAATTTTTTTTTATGATATACACTCAGTTTCCAAATTCTACAATAAGAATTTATTAAAATATGGCTGTTGGGAAATGATTACGTATTTTATTTGTTTATTTACTTAATGATATGAGTATTGAACAAGTAACAATTGTATAATTTAGCAGTGTAACAGTTAAATACTAATTTGAAATCAGTCAATAAATTAAAGCTTGATAGCTTATATTCGCTAAAAACTTGATTTTCAACCATAGTAAAAAATTCTAAGAACAAATGATTTCATGTGAGATTCCGTTTCAAATACTAATAGGTAATTGTAATTGTATGTAGAACTCGAGTAGAACCTTAGACAATGTATTTTTTTATGTTCAATAAACCAACTATTCAATTCTCTCTAAACTGTTGAATTATATAAAAACAATTTAATTATTGATTCATAAAACCACTACTGTTTTATAAACCCCATAATTCAATCAAAATCATCATTTTATAATGTCATAATAAAAAGGTGTTGGATAAAAAATCCATTTGTCCATTTTCTAAATCTATAGTCTATCAGATCTGCCTTTTGAGATAATATTCATTGTTCATATATTTGAATTTACTATTCTACGTTTCTACTTAGCACTAAAGCATCCAAATGTCAGTTAAAAAACAAGAAAGTAAGAATGTCTCGCTGAAGACACTAAAGTTTCAGTTATCTTCGTTACATAGATTTAATATTTGATAGAATTTGTAACAGTAAGAGTTACGAAAAAAATACAAAAGATACGTCATTATCAAATACTTCAAGAACTTCCTGTGCGTTTATAATCAAGTTGGGAGATCTTCTTTTGTTTTTCAGAAACATGATAAATGTAGTAATGTACAGCAATGAGATAATATATAAGCGTAGAGGTGTAGTGAATTTAATCAAACGTTGTGTAGATATTTAAAGGCAGAAAGTACCTCTCGGTCTAGGTTGCCTGGAGAAAATCTCAGGTTCCGCCCAACAATTAAACAAACAAAATATAACAAGCATCAAAATAATGAAGGTGTCATTGTAGGTAATTATTCATCAAAACAAATATAATACAAATATCCTGGTGGAAAACCGTTCATCAATTCTTATTTAAACACGAACAAACACCATTATTAGAATGTAAATTCAAAAATGTCTCCGATTTAGCATAATCAAAACTGAAGAAGGTTAGTTAACAGTGTACAACACTGTGGGTATCAGGCGCGTTTCACTAGCCGCTACGCTCCTACCTGACTAAACAGTTGAATGTTCGAGATCGAGTCAAAATTTTGAGGTAGCAGTACCTTCTATCAATATTAAGTTTTGGCGAATATCACATATAGCCAATAAAACAAAAATATTAAAATAAATATACATAAATGTGACTGACCGTACCCCTTGACTGCGTCTCTTCACGGCAAAAAAAATATTAATTGTACAACACAACTGGTATTGCTTTATACTGAACCATATTTTAATAAATAAAGCGCTTTAAAACATACCCAAAAGTAGAATATCAAGAATAAACAAACTTTGTAACGGTTTCCCAAAACAAAGATACACGTGATCAAAATATTTAAAACATCTGATTAAAATAAAATACACATTAGATTGTAATGTAATCTAACGCAAGTATCATCTAGTACAAAGAAAATTTTATATACAGGGTCCGGCACATCGAGCGTGCATTAAAAGTATATGGAGAACTAGTTCGATTCATTTTCTGAAAATTGTGCTGCGCCTGTTTTCGACATCACTGTACTCAGACAAAATATTTTCGTTCATACAGCACTTCCGGTTGTACAGGAAGTAGCTGTCAACTTTCTTATTTTAATTGGAACATGGTATTTTTTATTTTATTTTCAGATTGTACGTAAAATTTAAGGTATAGTTTAATTGCTATACCATACCCAAAATATGACTGGTTTTTAGTTCTATCGATTTAAGAAAAAATTAAAATCATGCTAAATTGTTATCGTTCATATCTCAAGATGATATAAATATTTTAGTTCCTAATTTGTTGTGGCAATTGTCGATATGCTACAGTAAGTCACATATGAATGGAAACTCGAATTGCACGTACAGGGTGATGAAAATTTTTGTGCCAATATGAACAACTTTCGACCTCAAAAACTTGCTTAATTCAAATGAAACACCCTATGTTTTTAATCATCAATTGATGACATTTGTTGTCCTCTTTCGATACATACTAACATGTCCTATGCTCAAATTGATGAGACACCCTGTGTTTTAATCATCAATTTAAGCATAGGACATGTTAGTATGTATCGAAAGAGGACAACAAAAGACATCGATTGATAATTAAAAACATAGAGTGTCCCATTTGAATTAAGCAAGTTTTTGAGGTCGAAAGTTGTTCATATTGCGACGAGAATTTTCATCACCCTGTACAGGCAATTCGAGTTTTCATTCATATGTCAGTTACTGTAGCATATCGACAATTGCCACAACAAATTAGGAACTAAAATATTGATATCATCTTGAGATATGAACGATAACAATTCAGCATGATTTTAATTTTTTAAATCTATATAACTAAAAAACCAGTCATTTTTGGGTATGGTATAGCAAGAACTACACCTTAAATTTTACGTAGAATCTAAAAATAAAATAAAAAATAACATGTTCCATTTGAAATAAGAAAGTTGGCAGCAGCTACTTCCGGTACAACCGGAAGTGTTGTATGAACGAAAATATTTTATCTAAGTTCAGTGATGTCGAAAACAGGCGCAGCACTGTTTTCAGAAAATAAATCGAATTAGTTCTCCATATACTTTTAATGCACGCTCGATGTGCCGGACCCTGTAGACAAAAAATACGTAGGAAAACGAACGTCGTTTTTCGCAGAGTAACAGTTGCCAACTAGCTGCCAAAACTTGCAACTCCCACCCACAACGTATTTTAAAACGATTTATAACAAAAAATTAGGGAACAATTTAAATTCAAATATACTTATCAATCTCATTAATTGGTGCGGTATATTGTTTATATTTGTTCTTTTATGTTTTAGTAGAGTGGCCAGTGGATTTTGAGCCATATTTTTCCCATTTGCAAAACCACACATTTCAAAGTACATCAGTAAAAGGCCGCCATTTGTTTGTGTAAATTTATAAACTTATTACCAACACGTTAACCTCACCGAGAATAAGAAATAAAATATAATGTTGGTGTTAAATTCAGCTTTCTAATCATAAATAAAATAAAATTCACATAAATAAATAAATAAATAAAGTTCTCATGACGAGAATTTAATATAAATATTATTACAATACTTACGTACAATTTCTATTGTATAAATTTTCGGTTGCTGTCATAATTTTTATATTATTAACAATAAATTATCGCCAAAAACATATGGAATGTGCAACATACCGTCATCGCATAATCGCTTTTGTAAGAAATGACTATCTTGTTGTCATATTCTAATTTTCAAATTTTTATACAAAGTGTCTCCAACCTCTTGGTTCCAAATTGGGTATATGATAAATTTATTAATATTAACGTTGACCTAAATAAAGGTTAATGATCCCAACATCCGGTTTCAAATTACCGGTTGCAAATAAAGTTTCCAAGGTCATTAACTTTAATGCCCATCATCATTCCACTTTAGTAAATTTTGCTTGTAAATCAAAATTACATTCATTATTATTAATGTTGACCGAAATAAAAGTTAATTATCACTACATCCGGTTTCAAATTACAAGGCTTTCACCTAGCAAGCCCTAGCAACCTTGAACGTTCCCGTGCGTTCCCCGGACCTCTCCCATCTTTTAGATTAGATTTAAATCCCCCGCTACAAATTCAAATTTTCCGCCAAATTCTGTCCCAGGATCGATACTATATTATTACTTTTTGCAAACAAAGGCACAATAAAAAAAATCGCATTCTCTTGACACTGTTGTAAGTTTAAAGATAAAGAATCATTTCACATTTCAAAAATTAAGTTGTTAAAGGGATCTTACCCCTCTGTGAGGGATGATTATTAAAGATTGAAGGTTCCTCCAAATTATCTTTTTCAGCGATTAAAAATTATATCGTCTTCTAATTTACGTAGCTGTCACATAATTTACTTGTAATGACCAACTTGATGACTAAAGATATTTTTTGTTAGAGCACCCTGTATTATCTACACTACATAGTCAATTGAAATATTCCTTCATGCAAGTAATGACCTAAAATTTTAAACAAATAGTAGTAAACCCCGTAATCCATATAAACATTTTTGAAGGCCTGACAACCGCATTTTGAGGGATGATTAATATCGTATTCTAGTTAAACCAAATTGTGTCCTTCCTATTAAAGTTGACAT
Organism: Abscondita cerata; assembly: GCA_030710515.1. NCBI lineage: Eukaryota > Metazoa > Arthropoda > Insecta > Coleoptera > Lampyridae > Abscondita > Abscondita cerata. The sequence goes on from JALBCR010002259.1 coordinate 1,200,939, forward strand.
GTTTTGCGGGTTTTGTTTACACCCTGTATAGCTAAAAATAAAAGCGGTTTACAGTGCCACGTTTCCCTATAAATAATAAATCAAAACAATATTTAATTTAAAAACAATTTATAAAGCTTACCATCGGAGGCAAAACAATATAATTAAATATGTCGAAAAATACAGAGTGTACCATTTAAAATTTAAAATCACTTTTGATAATACCGAATATCTTTATTCAAAATTATTCTCGTAAAGTTGTCGTTTTGTTTAGTATGAGTTCTCGATTTTTACATGTTCATCTTTAATAAAACAAAATACAGTATGTACCTTCTTTTGTTGTCTGTTTTTGTACAGGGTGATTGTTTGGAACCGTACATTAGAAGAATCTAGGGATGGGGATATCGTATGGTTCTGAAATTTTGTTGTTGGCCGAAGTTTTTTATGGCTTTTCGGTTTTCAATTATTTCCAAACGAATTCTCAACTTTTATAAAGATCGTTAATAAGTCGAAAACCATGGCAGATAGGTATAGGAAATGCTATTAATGATTGATTCCTTATTTAATTTTGTATCAAAATCAATAAAAAAAAGTAGAGCATCGTATTTAAAAAAATCGAGTTTTTGTGGTTTAAAATTGTCTTGTTTGGAAATTAAATTTCGGACACCCTGTAGAAGCTGTATTATTTTGCATAATGGCGATAAAAAAACAATACTTCTGCTGCGCACCGTCCCAATTTTAGCGCTATAACTGCAAAGGTAACGACGGTATATGACGTCAAGCGTGACGTTACAAATGTAAAAAAATATCGTAAAGTTAAAATATCTGAAGAACGACTACAGTTAGGTATAGGGAATGCTGATGAAAATTCATCTAAAATTAACTGCTAAAACCAAAAAAAAACATAACAAATAGGTAATCGTATTTGAAATAAAAGAGTATGTGTCAATTTCCGGTATTTCCGAAAGTGGCGCCATCTTGAAAATATTTTTATTACAAAGATCACAATGAACTTCCGCCAACAACAAAATTTCAGAGCCATACGATTTTCCCATCTCTAGACTCTTCTAATGTACGGTTCCAAACAATCACCCTGTATACTTATTGCAAAAAATATGACATTCTTTAATTGAAATAAGTGCACATGGTAACTGTTGCGTTCTAGAAAAAGGTTCAAACAAAACTTGAAGAAAATGTAATGTACAACAACTTTTCATGATGACATGAACAAATTCGATAAAAATGTTATTAATTTCTGGAGAAACTTTCGTACGCGTTAATTATTATTTTTAATTGCACAAACTTAGTTCTAAAAACTTTATATACAGGACTATCCAGATACAAGTACCAAAACAAGGTTAATGTCACCCGATTATCATATCTTGGTAATTACACACGGGGTAAAAAAAAATTATTAAAAACGTTGTAAATGTAAAAAATAATTTTTATTTTAAAGTGGGCATGGAATATTTTTTAAACTATTGTTTAAAAACAACAAGTAAACATGTCAGATTTTCTAACAAGCATATTTCTTTATCTAATGTCAGAGTGTCAACAGAAAGTTGTAACTTTAGGATTGTTTTAGATAAAAAATTGAAAAAATTTGTAATGCTATTTACTTTTGAAAAAAATGAAGATTTTGTATGAAATTAGTTTAGAATAAATTTAATTGAACCAGGTGGTGCAATTAATTTTCTTACAAAAGTACATTTAAAATAAATAGTTTAAAAACAAGTTTATTTTTAAATTATTCTGTATTGCATCTTACTGATCTTTACTGTTATAATTCATAAAAATTAATAAATTATTTTCGGAAAACGCAATACATCATTAAAGGCAGTTTTGAACTATTTTTAAGTTGAGGTGTTTCTTCACCTATGGTTCCATTAAAAAATGTCGCTTTTTCCTCTGCGGTGACAAATTGAAAATTTATTAAGGTTAAAAAAACAAGCTAATTCCACAGTGTTCTTGTGAATTTACTTCAATTTAGCAATTGCCAACGTTTTGACAATAATTTTGGGTTCCTCAACGTAATTACATAAAAAAAAAATTAACTAGAACCTTGAGGAAGACAAACATTCCATACAATACAAGATACACTATTTTCGGTTGTCACCTTGTATATAAGATCTCTTCTTTACCAAAAAGTGGCTGACAATATTTTTATTATTGTACAAATACGTAAAACACATACGCACTGAAAGACGGAAAGATAATGTGCAATAAAAATTAAGCTATGTGAATGTTCCATTATAAATGACATTTTCTAAAAATATAATGCATTTGCTTAAAATTTTGTAACAATAATTAAATTACTGATATTTTTTTTAAATTACATAATCAAACTAAATATTTAAATAAAATGCAGAAAATGTAAATTTAAGAATAACGAATTTTGGACCCTAATAAAAATTTAACAAAATGAACTGAGTGTTTACATTTTATTGTTGTTGCGAGTTAATAAAAATATCATTTTTATTTGCGCACTAAAATAAATTGTGTAAATTAAGAAGATCAAAACTATTTCCTCAATCCTACTACGGATAGTGAATCTCGTCGCATAATAGTCTACTACAATGTGATGCAATATCTAAGGAGCACACGACCCAATTCACGTTAGTTTTCTAGGTTCATTTACACTTCTTCCATCTTTAATAAACAAAATCTATAACCATCCTTATTTGCCACCGCCGCAATTTATAAACAAATAAAGAGGGAAATGTTAATGCAAGAACAACAATAATTGAAAATTTATGTACGTCGTGGGACCCGTTCGGCCTACTAAACGAAAGTGAAATCGAGGTTACTTTTGCACTTTCACTTGTGCACGTCTAGTCCACGAAACCAACCAATCCTAGTGCGAATTTCTGATGTATTTTGTTAGTTTGAATAAATCGAGGTATGGCCTACTTTGTCACGAAAATGTTTTTTCTGTATATTTACTTTAGCTGAATCATTTGACAATTTCGCAATGATGTTGTGTAATCATCATTTGTTTGCTTCATTTTTGGCAACGGAAACGGAAGACCCCAAAAAATCAATTATATATTTTTTATAAACATTAAAAATAATTATTATTAAAACGAAAGGTAGATTCTCTGAAAAAAGTATTAGAAAACCTACATGTTCCCTTTTAGAGAAGTATAAAGGCCGTTTACACCTATTGTAATGTGAATTATTTAAAGATGATTGTTTTCCTAGATGGGTACATATCAGCAAGCCATTTAAGGAACAGTTTTTTTTTAGATGATAATTGTGACACGCATTTACATAACCAACGGTGTTTGAGTACATTTTTTCTGTTAAACGTGCTTCAGTGCAAGTTTAAAAACAAACCATTTGGACAATTAAGTTAATGTTCAAAAAAAAAAAAATATTCCAAAGTGTTAACAAAGAAATATTTATGTATTACTCAGCACCAAACATTTATTGAACGATTGCGGTACTCTTAATCTTCAGAAATGTCCTAATCAGTAATTTAAATCAATAATACAAACCAAGAATGTACTGTAGTTTATAGTAGCATCAATATTGTGCTTACCTCATATTTGTGTAGCAAAATTGCACGTTGCATTACAGTAGATATACAAAAACTCTAGATAACGAACAATGTAAGTAAATCAAAAAATTGTCTGTGGAAAGCTTCTTAAAAAAGTGGAGTGTTTTTCTGGTCGTTTTGAAAACATGTTCCGGAATAACAGCGTTTTGTTGCTTGCGTTACTTGCGCTCTTAATTGTTTCATATAAGAGGTGGAAATGAGCTGGGAAACCATAACTCTAGTTCTCCTTAACTGATCTTGTTGAAAACAGACAGAAACAATGTAAAGATAAGATGGTGTGTGTTGCATAGAATCAGTACTGATTATTGTATCCTACCCTTTCTGAACTTACAGCACCTTTAGTAGGTTAAGTTCCCGGAATCTTAAGACTGTCATTGGATTGAGAAGAGTAATCCCTTCAATTCGAGTAAACGTATCCAAGCTAGTGTGATCTTATTTCATGCCCGCAATTCATTCAGTTTTTTTGCAACTTCTCACCATCATTTAGTTGATGACACAGCTGCTCAGTGCTAAGATGGTTGCCTGGTTATCGGACGTAATATTGATACTTCTGCTGAAATACCTCCGATCTAGATTAAACTGCAGAAAGCGTTAAATGAAGCGTTCTTGAAGATATTGGTATATCTGCCCATAGATTTATAGTATTTGGTGCTCGGCCCATACCCCGATACCAATACCCTCAGCCGTTCTTTATTCGCAGATTTTGCGGTCTGGAGCTGAGAAGGAAAGTCTCCCTACCGCCCAACCTTCTTTCTTCCCTAGTGCGGTCCAAAAGTTGGCTTCAAATAGGAAGTCCCTGCTTATGTCGTCTCTGTGAGAAGGACGTTTGAAGAAAGAGGAAGAAGTTCAAACAGACCACAGCTCAATAGTTCGGAAAATGAAAATGAAAAAAGAAATATGGTAACCTGGTGTTATGTGTTAAATCATTCACTGTGGTAAACCTATCCAATCAACAATTAGGTGCGGTGGAGACAACAACATTAGTAAAGGTGACAATTTCACTATTATGCCAACTACAGTACTAGTGCAAGACATAAAATCGGAAATACGAAAACTACCACACGAGCCTGCAGACGAAATACGACTAGAATGTTCAAGATTCTATTTTGTGCAAAGATTCAAAAGTAACATATATTACTAACAACTTTTAGTAAGGAGACAACTCGATAAAACAATGATATTGTGATACTTTCGACAAATAAGAGAAATGAGACTGTTAAGATGAACAAAACAGATTAATGCCGGATGTTATCAGAACTACTTACCGCAAATTACAATTAGATCCCACTGCACGCATAGTGAAGAAGACTAATGAATTAATCAAAAATGTTACCATCGCCAAAAATGAACGGAAAATGCTGACGAAATCAGAAGCACCACCGTGCATATACGGACTTCTTAAAATACAGGCAGGAACGCCTTTAAGACCTATACTGAGTGGTATTGATCTTCACTGTACGAGCTTGTTAAACATCTAACACGTTTGATACAACCGCATATTGGCAAAACCAGCTTGTATATTCGTGATTTGTCAAATTTTGTGAGTAAACTACAAACATTAAATCTAGAACCCAAAGCCCAATTAGTGAGTTTTGATGTAGTTTTACTGTTCCCATGACAATTAAAGTCATCAAAAATTTATTTACGGAAGATATAACTGCATTTTTTCTTCACGTGCTTATTACAGCATACTTTAAATGGAATGATGAGAATTACGAACAAATGGATTTGCAATGGGCAGCCCATTAAGCCCAGTAATAGCCAATTTCTATGTGATACCTTGGTCGTACAAGGTCTCTCGTTATTCCGTAAACATAGAGCTACTGTAGATTTCTGGGAGAAAAATATGCCGATTTAACCTGAATTACCTTAGTCCAAAAAATGATAGTTTCCGAAATACAGAGCGCGAAATTGGGTACTCTGCGGTTTTTTGGGATTCGAAATCCGTTCTCATTTTTGTGGTAAATTGCAGAGTGACTTACAGCACTTTTTTAAGAACTAATGTGACCTAATTTGGTGTCTTCGTGTATGAAGTTTTTATTTGAATATTTTTATACTTCTTCTGTTCCAAAAAGTATACTTAATAAATGTCGCCCCAAGCAATAGTTTTTGAGATAATTGAATTTTCATTTATCTTTAATTAAATAGATAAATTCGACATTTTCTTTCTTCACACTTTATCAGGCTTAGGATTGGTCCAAATTAATAATTGAGCATGTTTAAAGGTCAACGGGAAACAACAATAATAAATTTAAAGACCAAAGAGCCAACAACAGAAATAATGTTAAATCAACACGTCAATTATTAATTTGACCAGTTCTAAATCTAGATAAAGTGTGAAAGACGGCAATGACAAATTTGTATATTTAATTAACAATAAAATAAAATCCAATTATCTCAGAAACTGTTGCTCAGGCGACGTTTATTAAGTATACCTTTTGGAGCAGAAGAAGTTAGGAGTTAAAAATATTTAAATAAAAACTTCATATAGAAAGGCACAAAAAAATTAAGACATTTTAAATATAATAAAAGTGCTGTAAGTGGTACTCCATGCAATTTACCACAAAAATGAAGACGTATTTCGAATTCTCATCCCAAAAAACCACTCAATTTCGTGCAAATAGTAAAAATTATTTAAGAAAAACTAATAAAAAATAATAACTTTGACGCTCATGTATTTCGAAAACTATCAATTTTTGGACTAAGATAATTTAGGTTAAATCGGCATCTTTTAGTTCCATAAACCTACGTAGCTGTATGTACACGGAATATCGAGACACCCTGTAGAACCATAAAGAGTCAGCACTATAAATTTTCCTTATATACCTAAACAGCAGTCTTCCACGGATATAATTCACTATAAGAAAGAGAACAATAACCCAATATCATTTGTAGATGTAGTAATACATAGATGGAACATTAAGCCATACAGTATACAGGAAACCAACACATACGGATTGTTGCCTGCATAAAGAATGAAACCATCATTCAAGTCAAAAGAGAGCTAGATTGAAAACATTAGTCCATCGAGCTAACCAAGTATATAAGCCCAACACACATCCACAAAAACTAAGGCATCTGGATATGGCGTTACAACAAACATAAAATTAGAAGAGCAATACATCCGAAGAAACACAATACCAATATTCCTGCATCAATTGACAAATCTGGAACCACATTACTACTTTCTGAAAAAAACGTTACGGATTGTACAAATAAAATACTAAAAACACATAATGTGGATTCTGTTTTCAAGACTTGAAACAAGTTCTACAACTACGCCACTGAAGATGTTTGTCGCAGGAGCAAACGCAACGTTTGGAAGAAAAGGAGGAAGTCTCAATAGTTTGAAGGTTATAAACACAAATCACACACCTTTAGATATGAAACTCTCATATTAAAAATAAAATACAAATTGTAGCGTTATCATGTAGTTGTGGGAATAACTACATACTTAAGTCACAGAATAATAAATGTATTCACTGCGTGCCTACGTCTTTTATGAAATTTGTTAAAATCTATTTTCCTCACCTGAACTATTAAAAAATGATTATTACTAAAAATGCCAAGTCAATCTTTAACTTTTCGAAAATCGCGCGAATTGCTATTGTGATTTTACCAGATTTTAGCAAAAGGACAATTTACTTTTTGGACAGATAAGTACAAAACGTGCAATTTTAGGCTGCAAATGAAGTACGTAAATTGCTTTTTTTCAAAGGTGAACGCCTAAAAAAGTACTATAGGTTTCGTTGCCAATAGCAACCAGTTGTGTACAATAAAGAGAAACTTTACGTTCTAAAAATAATATGTAATAGTTACTGACGTTTGAAAAAATATAATTAGTTAGATAAAAATATAGTTATAACAAAATAGTACTATACCGATGTGATTAACATTTAAGTCAGTTGCTTTTGAAAACAGGTCATAAGTTAATGGTTTGGTATTAAAAATTTGTCAATAAAAATAAAAGTAAGTTTTGATAATGAAAGAAAAATAGTATTGAGTTACCTAAACAATCAACATTCCTACGTTTTGACAATAAGGCTGAAAGGAAAGTCATTAATAAACAAATAAAAAACTTAATTCCCAAGGAACAGCTTCGAATGATATTAGAACTAAATTAAATAGGAAGGTTACAATAAATAAACATCAAAAATTACACATTTTATTAATGAATTTTCTAAAAGACCGTATAATTCAGCTGATTTCTGATAGCGAGCGCTACGCGCAATAATTATAACTGTGTTTTGATACCAAAATTATTTTGTCACTTGAAAGGGCGAGCAGGAATTCGAAAAAACAGTTCATCCTTATGACTCGTTTTCAAAAGCACCACCGTGTATAGTAATAAACTAAAAATGGGTGATGGACCACATGCTTTTTTCGAGACTACTTCTGTTATAAAATAGTTATTTGTGTAACAAGTAGGTTTTTCGGTTGTTCTTTTCTTATTGTTGATGGCCGAGGGCGTTAGGCGAAGACAACTTATCAGAAAAACAGAAAGAAATCTTTACAGTTGCTAGACACCAAAAAATGTATAGGTTTGTATGAGTCCCTACTCGGTCCCTACCAGACTTTAATTACAGAATAATTAACAATAGTTATCAAGTTTGCCTTTTTGTTTGAAGTATAGACGTCATTCTGATAGATTTTATGGTTAAATAAAGAAAAGTTACTTTTATTCAAAACAAGCGACCAATTAACTTAAGCAACTACATTCAGTCAATTGTTTATATTTTTATTATATAATTATTATTATATATTATGAAAATAATAAATATTAATAAAAACAAAATTATGGTGGTAACACATTTATTACTAAGAATGTCAGTACCAATCTGTCAGTTTTCGAATCGCTACTGGTATTTTACTAGTTTTTAACGAAGCGGCCGTTTACTTTTTGACAGATAAGTACAAAGAGTGCTGCAAAAATGTGCAATTTATAGTATTTATTAATTAAATTGTGTTTTTATTGCAAATTCATATCGGAATGTACAATAACAAAATGACAATGTTTGATAACTTTTTGTATGGTTTGTATGATTTTATAAATTTTCACAATCGCATTAATATTTTCATCAGGCACTTAAATCTAGGGTCAAAAATACCCGTTGGTAACCGCAGCGTTTCATTATTTCCTAGTAAGTCATCCACTTAACTGCACTTTTCTTTACGTATTGTTAATGTTAATTAGTACAAATTAAATATTAAATAAATTTCACATCAACATGTGCTAAATGCTGTTATCTAATTTTGTATAAGCTAAAGTTTATATAATAAAACGTAATGGCATATATGACTGTACAATTTCAATAAATATTATATTATAGTATTATATATTCACCGGTTTTATAAATTAATTGTTATACTTTCGGTAGTTACAGTAATATTAGTGATTGAATATATAACAAACCAGGTATTATTCAAGCGTAAAATTGTTCAAACAAATGAAATTTTTAATTTGTTTTTAATAATTATTTAGTGTTCCAAAATGTACCTTACTGTTTCGTAAGCTTATCACATGAAACTATTGCGGGGTGGCTTTTTAAATTCATATTACTATTAATAACAACAATAACACTAAAAATTTATCTATAGTCCAGTCGCCAAGGATTTGAAGTTCATACTAAATCCTCACAAAAAATTCTTGTTGGAATGTTTAGTTTTTATAATACTTTCAAAAAAAAAATTGTTCCGAATGCAAACGGCACAGAAAAGCCTCGGAAAATGGCCCGGAAAATCTAAAAAACGCTTTTCCGGGAATATAGTGTTATAGATGCAGAATTATGAAATTTACTAAGGACAAAACTTGTAGGACAGAAAATTTCCTACAAAAAAGGTTCTACATATATGTTTTTTCACTATAACACATCGGTAACGAGATAAATCAGTCGCAAAACACCACGCGGCGGAGCGCGCTTGGAGTGGCGGAAGATTGGTATTTTCATCGGCGCTGCACTAATTCGTTCATAATTTTTAATAGAAAGTCGCGTTTTTCAAATTTAAGAGACAATATCTCAGCCCCCAGAGGACCAATTTTATCCAATTTTTTTTTTAATATGCTCAGGAAAGCTTAACTTATGAATCAAGCGTTAGTTGACCCTCCCCTAGGGAGTGGGGCCGGTCAAACTTTTTTAAACATCATTTTGGTTTTTTTAGATCCCGAACATATCGAGATATTGGAAAAAAATTGTTCAGGTAATTAATGCCGCTTTCCTGGGAATTTGTCGCCGCCGACGAGTGAGTAAACCTTTGAAAGTAGACTTATTGTATTCGAGCCATAGTTTAATATATCTATATAGATATGTTCATTGGATAGCTTATACAGGGTCCTCCCCAAAGCCCGCACCAAATGGGAAACTTCTTTATTATGGGTTTTCGATAAAAGTTATTCTTTATAAAAGTTTGTGCATCCTCTCAAACTAAACATGCACCACCACAATGTTGCGAAAGACGCGTAATATACGAGGTGCATTCGAAAATTTAATTTTGAATCAAGAGTAAAGTGCCCTTATTTCAGTAAATATCAAAAAATGTATTTAAAGAATATGTTCTTCATTTAAAAAAACACCAAGTCATGGCCATCTAAGAGAAATTTTAACTGTGCATGTTGCTGGATAGACATCATACTGAGATGTAATCTAATTTGGATGTTTAGTGTCTCAATATTATTGAAAATAATATTCTTGTTAAGAGACCGACTTGTTGTGAGCAATTTTTGGTGTCAACAAAAATCAAAAGAACTAAGCACCACAAATTTTGAAGTTTTTTCTAATGAATAAAAAAATTGACCATAATTAGCACAATAATTGGGCAATTTGTAAATTACAAACTTTTTTAAATAAACGGTTGTATACAAGATATCGTTTAATTATCATTTAAAGCAAATCTTTTTTCTTATAGCCACCATTTTAAAAGAATTGGATAAAATTAAAATTTTTTCTAGATGGCCATGACTTCAAATCTTAATGTATTTTTTAATGATGAACAACTTTTTCAAATAAAATTTTTTGATATTTACTGAAATAAGGGCACTTTACTCTACACTCAAAATTAAATTTTTGAATGCACCTCGTACATTACGCGTCTTACGCCACATTTTGTTGATGTATTTTTAGTTTTAGACGATGCACAAACTTATATAAAGAATAACTTTTTATCGAAAAACCCATAATAAATAAGTTTCCCATTTGGTGCGGACTTTGGGGATGACCCTGTATATTCACCTATTTGTTTGAGTATTATGGAGCCGAATTATTACGCTACAAAAAGTAGTGCCACGAACTATAAAAATTAGTGAATTCTCAGCATACATATATGTACATATAGATTTCGACATCAAACTGATTTTTTTCAATTTTCAAGAACATTACAAGAAAGAGGCAATGTAAAAAACAAAATACACATATTCGTTTTTACCATATGAACGAATATTCGATTTTATTAACGATCAAATGATAAAAAGTACTCAGACCACAAAATGGTCAAAAATGACTTTTTTTCTCATGTGGCCACATTTGAGCTATTAATACTTTCGAATAATTTTACTAATATCCTTTGATTATAAATAGTTAGAGTAAACACATACCCAAATTTCAAGATCCATCGAAGACAATAGCGAAATTTTATATGCTAAAATTTCCATGAAAAATTGGGGAAAAACTTATTGCCACAATGACAAAACTAATTTTTTTGTATACAATTATACATCATTTTAAAGCCACAGTTATCCCCTTTAAATCATTAAGATTCATGTTTTCTATCAAAAGTTATGAACGAATGATCATCAATATCAATTTTGCGCCTTCAGCCGGTCCGCCGCGCGTTGATATCTTATTACCGATGCGTTATAGCAAAAAAATGTATTGAACCTTTTTGTAGGAAATTTTCTGCTCTACAAATTTTGTCTCTTATAAAATTTTATAATTCTGCATCTATAACGAGATATTCCCGGAAAAGCGTTTTTTATATTTTACGGGCCATTTTACGAGGCTTTCCCGGGCTGTTCGCGTTCGGAACAATTGTTTTTTTGAAAGTACTATAAAAAAACTAAACATTCCAACAGGAATTTTTTGGGAGGATTTAGTGCGATCTTTAGTCATATTTAGCCTTTGACGACTGGGCTACTAGTGTTTAGTAATATGTGGAGTGACGATAAATTACTTAAAGGTATTATTAGCCTCATTCCTATCATATCGCAAAATGAGTGTCGTCGGAGACGTCCGGTCCCCAACATCGTATTCGGATAAGTCCTATAGCCTCAAAATCCATTTTCAAAAGCGGAATATATAAAAAAAAAAAATGTATATAAGGTGTTCCATTTAAAATAATCGACTAAAGTCTGTATACTATTGGCGCGGGAGTAATAAATCATAATTGCTTGAAATAATTCTTTATTTTCTAGTGAAAGCGGTACTTCTACGGTTAAGTAAAAACCAATAAATTCTAACTAAAATACGATCATTGTGCCGCTCTTGCAGCGTATCGGCCCATCTAGGGTCTGAGGAACAATCGTTTAATCTGTGTAAACACGTTGCCATCAGCCCAGGTACTGACGAAACGAGAATCATAGCCGTAGATGTGGGTATTATGCCAAGATACAAAAATAATGGTATATAATACGTAAGAAGTAAAATTTGTAATGTGATCTACTATACAAATAAAATAAATAACATATAAATAATATATGACATAAATATAAAATAAAATAGTAATGCAGATATCGTCAGTACATTTATTACAATTACAATTAATTTGGGGGGACAAGTAAGGATTGAAACAATAAAAGAAACCACATAATAATTCATCTCAAGGTAGATTTTACTATTATAATATATTTACCTACCAAAAATGTGATTTTCCAAACGTATAAGGTACCTACGCCACTGCAATATGGGAGATTCGATAATTCCTGACAGGTTTATTAATTACTCCGCGCCAATAGTATACTGAGTATAAGGTATCATATGTCTTATTTGATTATAAAAAACGCTTTTGTTTACTACTTTTTTCTACCTTTTTATATTATTCTTATAATAATGTTTTAAATTTAAAAAAATTATAATTAGCTTTACTTTACGGATCAATTGGACACCTTGTAGAGATTACAATATTTTTTCAAAAGTATAGAAAACAGTGAAACCTTTTTTTTCACGTATACTAATAAATGCAAGAATTGCAGTCTTTCAAATAAATTTGAACGATTTTTTTACTATGACTATTTTTAAGATTACATTTGAAAGCGTATGTAACGAGGTATATTTATACATTAAAACTGGTTTTGAAACAAAATGATTTAAAATCCACTTTAGCAATAGATAAAAAATGTTAATAGTCTATAGTGACTTTTGACTACCTAAATAATTTGAATGCTTTGCATTAATTCTAAGATGCTATTAACTTAATGGAATAAACATTTTGATATTGTACACGTCAATTTATAATTTTAAGAAGTAATTGAATAAATTAAAAACGTTTTTTAACTAATAATATTACGAGTACATTTGATATTGTTCTTGACCTACGATTATATCGTGTCACTTCACAATACTTATCATTTTATTTTCAAAACAGAAAAAAATTATATACAACAAAAATGAAATCGCTTTTTATTTCTACATTACATTTAGTAAAATTAACAACACGCAATTAAATTAAGATTAAATTTTAGTTAAATTAACCTCACAACTTACTTATCAGTTTGCAATTTTATGTACATTCAATGTTTCTGATAAGCAGAAATAATACCCATATTCGTCGACAATCTTATTTTTACTCTTTTTAAAAATAAAAGATAAACATCCTGCATTCCATATATCATCTTCTATGTTCTTTATTTATTTTTAATACTTGAGTTAGCGTATTCATTGTTAATTCCCACATGTTTTTATGTTTTTACATTTTCAATGTATAAAGATAAATATTTTCAGAATATGCAGAAAGTAATCTTCTTTTTGTAATGTTGCACTCGTTCAAGTAATTCAGTTTTTTAATGATTAAATAACATTATTTCGAACAAATTTTTAACAAATATTTTTTAATTTTTTTTCTTTTTGCTCCTTGATTATAGTTTATTTCTGCAACACCTTTTAATAAAAAAACTAGTCAAAAAATTAATTTTTTTAAAATTAAATAAAACTATTTTTATTCATCATCACTTTGCCACCATCCTTACATTTTTAATTCTTTCTTAGAACTTTTCACTCCTTGCTTACAACTCCTTTTTCGTACATCTTTCATTTTGATTTGCTAATTTACTTTTATTTGCACTCAATTTATTACTAAACTTCAATTTATTGGTTTTCTTATTATTTTCCTTCCCCCTGTTAAAATTTTATATTTTTAATAATTTTAAAATTTTATATTTACGAATTAACAATTCTCTCGTATTTCTAACACACTAATTTAAACCATTCATTCATTATATTTTAAATTCCAAATACAATACTACTATGCCAATTTTAATCATCGCAACGTTCATTTCTGATTTGATTTGATTTCATCTTCTTGGGAAAAGATTTTACGGTGAATCCACTATAATGACTGATGTGTTGTACTCTTATAATCGGTTGTATTTATTACCAACAGAAAACACCAAAACCGAGTAAAGTTTTTGTGCATTTGTTTTGAGTGTTTTTTTTGTTAGTTAAATAGACGCTGCAGTTGGTGTTCCTTTCCTTTGATAATCGTAATTAGTTCTTAAAAAGCCATTAACAATTTGTTAGCCAATCGGTGGATCCAAAATTTAAATTTTAACCAATCAGAGCTTCAGCTACCTAACAGCAGTTTGTGCAACCACCGGGTATTACTATTATTTCTTGAATTTTGTATTTTCAAATCCAAGAATGTTGTCCATGTGTCTGTACACTTTATTCCATTTACATTTTCTTCTCATTTTTTATGGCTTGCGATGTTCATTAACTAGATGTTTCTTATTTCTCATTTCTATTATTTTTAAAGCTTCGGCCCATAAAGTGATACCTTATAAGCTAAACAACAAACCTGCAGAGTCTGTAAAGACACTTTTTGAGATACTCTTTTTACAACCGATTCTTATAAAGTTATTTATTTGTGCAAAAATAACAATTAACAAAAACAATAAAAAAACGTGAACAGCAATTTTTTCGCATGTCTAGCTGACAAATTAAATAATTCCTTTAATAAATAAAAATATGCAATATACAGAGTAGCCCACCTAAACAAAACAGACTCTTACATCCAGATATTGAAAAGGAGCTAGAACAAGTTGATTTTTTTAATTTTTAAAAGGGACAGATAATATCGAAGTTATTATTGAGTCATAATTTTTTAGCAAGTATATTTGAAGTGTAGTGATTAGGAAATTAAAAGTGTAAACAACAATGTTGAAAGTTTATAACATGTTAATCGTAATACTTGTGTGGTTTTAGTGTTGTGGTTTGTCTGCTTTTGTGTTTATTGAAAACTACCAAGATTTATTTGTAAGATTTTTTGGATTTTCAAACATTATAATCAAATAAAAATTTTAAACTTCATAACACGAGAAGTATTGATTAAAATTCAAACATTAAATTTTTAAAAATACGTTCTGCCATTTAAACTTGTTTGCAGTACATACATTTGAAGGTGACACTTATACGATTGGAATTACCAATAACATTTGTCCCCTTCAAAATAAAACGATGTGTCTAAAATTTTTTTTGATATCTGGGTGTAAGTGGTCGAAAACCTGTCGGTTTCGTTTTTGGTGGACCACCCTGTATATATTGGATTAAATATAATTTATTATTTCTTATAAAATAACCCCATTTTACGTCACTCATCCAAGTGGCTATATTCATAACTGACTCACAAGTTATCCAAGAACAATTTCGCACTAGGTTCGGTTGGTACTCGTAGTACTTGGTCTGGGATATCTTATGTAATCACTTGCCACGCATTCTTTCGATTTATTGTTTTACAATTGAACTCGCCTGTGTTCTGGGTATTTGATTGAGGTTTTCAGGAAACTGTACCAAAAAGTGTGGTTTATTGCTAGGCAGAAACTGCTTTGCCTGTGGTCGTTGAATTCTATCGCACCCATGCGGCTCCGGCGAAGAATTTCCAACTTGCATGAAAAAGAATGGCGAAACATGCGTTGTACAATTTGATGGGAATACCCCCTAATTCCAAATTTAGTTGATTTAATTGGTGAATTTTATACGTGCGTCTCTATTTTTATTTACTACTAAGATGCCTACAACACGCAGCTTATTATCATCGTGTTCACAAAAAGAGGCAATAGATGCAATCGAACACAAAGAAGTTTGTAATTTCGATCAACAACAACGAAAATTCAAAGATTTCGGAAATGATAAAGTCAAGCTCACACTGAAACTATTATTTCCTCTATGAACATTAGATTTGAAGCAATCGATTTACGTTTTGATTTGTGCTTTTGGATAACAATGAACAATACAGCGTTTTAAACAATATCCGTATCTTTGAGATTTCAGAGAAGAAATACTGATACCGAAGTGTTGAAGCTGTTTAATGATAAGCTAAACAAGGGGCAAGTGCAAAGAAAAAATCGTCTCCACAAGCTATTCTTGTTAAGTTTGTATCCCACCGTTCCAAATCTACTGTGATGAAATCAAGAAATCTTTGAAAAATACGGGCATATCATTTGTAGAAGACCTGACTAAATTCAGGGTGGATTTAATAAAAATAGCCAAAACTGGAAAAAATTCAGCCTGGTCACATGATGGTCGTGTTTTCGTTAAATACAATGGCACTATTAAATAAATACATTGTGCAGAGGACCTGAAGAAGCTGTAAAATATGATATACAATATCCCTTTTATTTATATTTAATGTTATAACACTGCATCATTAAATTTAGATTTTTTAATTTAGCTGAAACTGTAGATACTCTACTTAAAAATAAATGTTAATTTCAGTGACTTTCTTTATTGTTATTAAATTTATTTCTTGTATATGTAATATTTTATTTTCATTATAGTCTATTAATTTATAGCCTTCTGAAAATTGATAGTGCACGTTCGATAGTTCCTAAATTAACTGACCTAAAGGAATTCTTAGAAATTTGCAGTTAGTAAAAAATGGTTAACGCCAAACATTCTTGATGAAAACGTGTTTTTACATAATTTTAATTTATTTTGGAAAGACAGAGCTAGTAGAGGGGGTGGACTTGCTATTTATATTGCAAAACAGTTTAATGCTTGTATAATTAACACTTCTGATAATATTGAGCATTATGAGTAACAATTAATCTTGGGAAAAAAGTTTGCAGTGGGAGGATAGAAAGTAGGACCCTCTCGGTTCGTATATGAAGGTATCGTTTTTTCAAGAACTTCAATGATGAGGCATTTGATAGGGAATTGCATTTGATTCCTTTACATCATATTTTTTACATGGCCAATAACAATGATAAATCAAACTATCTTACTAATTTCATCAATTTACTGATAGATAAGCATGTCTCGTATGTTACTACTATTACTAAACACGCATCTCCGTGAATGACAGATAACCTTAAGTTACTCATCTCCTTTACAAAAAAGGCATTTCAAAAATTCAAAAGAGATCGCACAACTGATCAGTGGGATTACTATAAGCAGTTACGTAATTATACAAATTTACCCATCAGAAATGAGAAAAAAAGCTTATCTTCAACATGAATTTCAAAGGATTAACATATTAAACTTTCTGGCAAAACTAAAAAATAGTAATGTCTGTTCCAAACCAACTGTAGATATCCCAGAGCCGCTTCAAGATGCTAACAAAATTAATGATTTTTTATTAATTCCGTTCCTAAATTAAATACTGATAATATGCTTATAGAATTTTATAAAAATAAAATTTAATTTTAAATCTGTTGATGAAGGTAAAATTGAAACAATAATCAATTCAATCAAAATTACTACAATAGGTTCAGACGGTATAAGAATGGTATAAGTGTGCGTACAATTAAATTATGTTTACCTTGTCCTGTAATGTGGAAAAATGCACATGTTTCGAAAAATTGTAAACCCAAAGATTTTCAGCACCTGCGGCCAATTAGTATTTTACCGGTGCTTTCGAAGATTCTCGAGAGAGTGATCAATCTGGATTCCTGCCTGGTTTTAGCTGCACTACTAGATATTAAGGCGGCTACAGACATGTGGAGTTTGGCGAATTCCAAACAGCAAATGTTTGCCATTTGACAAATACCTTAGATACACACATAAAAACAAGCAAATGTTTTGTATTTCCAAAATAGCAAGCACTTTCCCGTCGGTTGTCGGTAAATAACACAACTCAAAAAAGACAAATATTCGTGAAATGACAAACTTATCACCGATACACACAGGCGTTGACTTTGCACAACTCCTATCGCAGTAGTATGACATCATATCTACCTATCTTGCAGTATTATTGCACTTTGCAGATTTAGTTTTTATAGTTTAACATGAAGTGGTCAAATGAGAGCGTAATCGAATTTTTAAAATTGTACGAAAATCACCCGGTAATATGGGATGCGTCCCATCATCTGCATAAAAACAGAAATAACATCCACGATGCGTGGTTGGAAATAAAAAATAACTTTAGTAAACCTTGCTCTATAACAGAGTTGAAAAAGAAAAAAGAATCATTGATGGCATCGTTTCGAACATGTTTGACTAAAATCAAACACAGTGCTAAAAGTGGAGCAGGTGCCGAAGAAATTTATAAACCAAATTGGTTTGCCTTTGAAACAATTTTTTGAGGAATAAGGACCAACCAAAGCAAAGAATAAATTTAGAGGTAAGTAAAATCATTTATTTATTCATTCATTTTTATGCAGGTAATTAACGTACTTACTAAACACAACATAAATTTAACAATATTTATCTTGCCATTCAACGCTGACCTTCTCTAGTGAAATATTCTGGAAATAGCTGTCGAACAATCTTTGCATCAATACTAGGTTTTCTAGGCACTCTCTTAAGAGATAAAAGTGACGTTATGTTGTTTTGGTCACGACGCGATGAATCTGGTATAATATTTCCTCCTTCAACATCTAACGTTCCCTGCGGTATATAATGTGATCGAAAAGTTTTAATTCTTCTTAAAAAAGTATGCACTACACAACAAGTCATAGTAACAATTGACACTTTTTGTGGCTCAAGTAACATTGGTTTTCGTAATACCCAAAATACAGACGACATTATTCCAAAAACATTCTCACTACCCGACTTGCGCGTGATAGACGATAGTTAAAAATCTTCCATATTGCCCTTATCGCGCAATCCCCGATATGGCTTTAATATCAATGGGCTTAAACCAAATGCATCATCGCCTACAAAAACATATGGCATATTAGATGCACTTTTTGTCCATTTTTTTAAAAAGCTGAGTATTTTTAAACACTCCCCCATTGCTAAGTCCTAAGCAATGTACAAAATTCCATAGTCTATAATACTCTTCTGCAATTCCTTTCCAGTGTCGTTCTGATGCAGGTACCTGTAATAACAGATAATTTGCCAATAATAATATTAATCACAAAGAAAACTTAATTGGTGACCATTACAATAAAATGTTACTTTTGGATTTTCAGGACATTGCATCCCAGTTTGTAGAAACGTATAGGGCTAGCACAACGTTGGTACGTCTCGAAATTATCGGCGTCAACTTACAAATTTTTATGTAGGAATATTTTCAGGTACAGAATTACCAAATACTCCGGAAACAAATTACCAAATACTCTAGTACATACATCCGAATTACCAAAATTTCTGCCGTGGCTCCAACACTAACTTACATTCGACAAGGCTCCCCCACAAAAGAAAAGAAAAACGTCATCAGAAGAGACACAACTAATTTCAAAAATGCAAGAAGCATATTCCATACTAAAGACAGTACAAGAAAAACAAAATGATAAATTGTACAGTGCATTGCTTGCCAAAAAGTTGAAAAAAATGAATGAGCGAACTCTAGAAATTGTGATGCATGAAATTGACAATGTTGTTTTTCGTTCAAGAATCGGTTATTTAACACCCAATCGCACGGATTTAAATCTATACTCTCCTGCTAACCAACACGTTATTCCACAATCACAGTCATATCATCCATGTTCTCCACTTTCCACAAACTTTGTAACTATTCTCAGATACGGAATCTACTACTTCGGTTGAGGATTCTCAAATCCTAAGACTTAACCGCCTCAAATTTTTTTAGTTTGTAAGTCTAGAACTTATTACTATATTTTTATTTCTATGACATATGCCCTAATGTTCCTTTTTAATTTGAAAAGACCATTTATTACTTTATTTACTTTTATAAGTTATGTTTATTTTACACAGGCATATTTATTCAATAAAAATAGTAACGATAGAAATGCAAATTTACTTTTATTGAATCTCCTAGTACTGTGCAAACTTCCAGGAACGATACTTGATATCAATTGGGGTGAAATTTTAAAAAAAAGATAGCCTAAGCATATTAAAGCTGTCACCAGTTGCTAAAAATCATAAAGTTATGGCCAGGAGCTCTTTTTGCTGGAATGGCTTTCCTCCATCTAGTGTCCCTTTTGTAATATATATATTTGGTTTATTAAGTAAATAATCAAAATCTTCAGGAGACATTCTACAAAAGTTTTCAAAAGAAACCGGATGTTTCGTTTGACAAATCTGCCAGCAAGTTGGTACCACTGTATCTAGAAGTATATAATATAAATTGTACTAACTACATATTTGTTAAAATCTTATTTGTTTTGGTTAAATATTTCGATACACTCTGTAGTCGGGATATTAGTTACTAACATAAATATCGTAATTTTGCACGTTTAAACTTACCTTTCTCTGCTTTTTAGTGTGATACCATCCACCATCTTCTTTGAGCCTTCTTCTTATTTCGCTTTTCTTTAATAAGCAGTAATCCACTACTTGTAACAACAAAAGCAGCAGCTGCAATTTCTACATCCATCTTGTTGAATAAACTAAACAACGCATGCAGGCAAAACATTTAAAGTTCCCGTTTTTACTTGTAATTTGCCGAACATGCACATGTGTGTAGATGTATGTATGCTCGTGATTTGCAAACCAAATAGTTTGCCGATTCCCAAACATTTGGTATTTGCCAACTTTTTATGTCTGTGGCCGCCTTTACACGATGATATAATAACCAACAACGACCTTCAAAACTTAACGCTTCTTGTTCTATTAGACAACAGTAAAGCATTTCATACCCTAAAGTCTCCTAGACCATGACTTGCTTTTATTTATTCTTAAGTACATTGGATTTGAACCAACTCCATTAATACTTTTTGAAAATTACCTTAGTGCCAGAACCCAGTCAGTAAAAGTAAAAAAGATAAAATTTCAACATCATTAAATGTTTTTTAAACCTGAAAATGCCTAAAGTACATGCAACCAATTATGTGATGATATTTCTAGTATAATACAAGAATTATCTATGTCTAGACATTCTCTCTCTGTTAATGCTAATAAAACCCAAGCCATTCTAGTTGGTTAAAAAATAGTAAAACAAACAATTAAGCACATATCTGTATATAGTTCCTTTATAAAAATGTATTTGATGAAAAAACATTGCAACGTGTTCAAAACTCTTGTCTGCGATTCATTTATGAAATTCGTAAACATATGCACATATCTCACAAACTTAATGATGCTGGGTGGTTGAATATACACGACAGAAAATTACTTCACTCTGCTTGCACTT
Source organism: Abscondita cerata (assembly GCA_030710515.1). Lineage (NCBI taxonomy): Eukaryota > Metazoa > Arthropoda > Insecta > Coleoptera > Lampyridae > Abscondita > Abscondita cerata. Next base: position 1,222,156 of record JALBCR010002259.1, read on the forward strand.
TCCACAAAATTATATCTGAAGATTGTCCCAAATATTTGTCCAGGAAGATAACATACAGATCCGGTGTCCATAACATTAATGTTTGCTCTATGAGTCTATTGACTATCACCAAACATTTTACTAAAAAGTTTAAATCTGCCTTTAGATACAGAGTCACTTATACATGTTGATTGTAAATTCAGGGCCACTTGATTTAATTTTTTATTATCCATGATAGACAATAAGTTTATTAAAAAAAGTTTTACAAGTATACAAGATGAGTATTTTCCAAACTTTGCACAAAATGGCTGACTTCCGGCTTAGGCGGAAATAATATCAACTTTATTTTTTTAAATGAATCAGGTAGTATTTTTTAGGCTAAATTGATTCTTTGATAAATTTTCTTTAAAAACTATAACACAAGTATAGCGCTAAAGTTACTAAAAAATTAGTTATTTATTATTCAAAATCTAAAGAGATACTTTCAATTGGTACAACACCCAAAATGCTGCAAGATGTACAAAAAGAAGTATAGTGAATAGAAGCCGCTTTTTCTCTTGGTGTTTGGTTAAAGATATTTATAAGCTGTTATTTATATTAGCTGTTTTCTGTTTTCATAAGTTGCAAAATATTAATTTGATGATCGACTGCTGTTAAATTTTGATTTCGTGATTCGTGATTTTAAACGCTATACCTGTTTATAGTTTTTAAATACTACTAACAATCGTATTCTGACCGTTGAGCACATTAGTTTTCACAGCCTCCTAAGATTAATTATACAATCGAAAGCATCTCTTTAGATTTTGAATAATAAATAACTAATGTATTAGTGTGTTATTTAAAGTGTTTTTAAAGAGCATTTATCAAAGAATCACTTAAGGTTAAAAAAGACTACATGATTCATTTAAATTAAATTTTGTGCAAAGCTTGGAAAATAATCATCATCTACGAGGATATATTGAAAAATTCTTAGCCTACTATAGAACCAAACAAAATTTCAATGTCAAAATATTTTATTCCTCAACATATTCTCCTCTTAATTGGATACATTTATTACAGCGAACCTGCAACGTCTCTAGACCTTTCAAAAAAAATGTTTCTTCTTGCTTTGCAAACCAGACCTCCACAGCTTCTATTACCTCCTTGTTGGAAGAAAATGTACGACCTTTTAAACTTTTTTTCAGTTGAGGAAAGAGGTGATAGTCGGACGGAGCCAAATCGGGTGAATAAGGGGGTGTTCTAGTAATTCAAACCCTAAATCACGAATTTTTTGCATGGCAACATGAGATTTGTGTGCAGGGGCGTTGTCCTGCAAAAACAAAACACCTTTTCTCTTTAATATTTTTCGCTAGAGTGGTCAGTAATGTCGAATAGTAATCTCCAGTTATTGTTCTACCCTTATCCAAAAAATCAATCATGATTACTCCATGGCAATCCCAAAAAACTGAAGCAAGAACTTTTCCAGCAGATTTTTGGACACGAAACTTAGGTCTTGGAGAACCAGAGTGTCGCCATTCCATCGATTGTTGCTTTGTTTCTGGATCGTACAAATGTACCCAAGTCTCATCCATAGTAACAATTCGGTTTAAGAAGTCTACTTTTTAAATGAGGATGAAGGATGTTTTTTTTTTTTTAAAAATTAAAAAATTTAAATAATTTTTAAAAAAAATTATTAATTAAAAAAAAAAATTAAAAAAAAAAATAAAAAATTTTTAATAAAAAAAAAATTATTTAAAAAAATATTTTTATTTTAAAAAAAAAAAAAAAAAAAAAAAAAAAAATAAAAAAAAAAATATTTTAATTAAAAAAAAAAAAAAATAACTTCCTAAAAAAAAAAAAAAAATAAATTAAATAAAAAAAAAAAAAAAAAAAAATTAAAAAAAAAAAAAAAAAAAAAAAAAAAAAAAAAAAAAAAAAAATAAAAAAAAAAAATAACTTTAAAATTTATTAAAAAAAAAAAAAAAAAAAAAAAAAAAAAAAAAAAAAAAAAATTAAAAAAATAAAATATAATAAAAATCTATTTTTGGTTTACTTTTTTGACGTCAAACTTTACACTGACACTTCTAATAAGTTATTGTTCGTTGCTATAGTAACGCAATATTTTGTTTATGCAAAGAATTGGTCTAGGCTAACTATATATCAATACATCCTCGTATACTTGTAAAACTTTTATTAATAAACTTTTTTTTTATCATGGATAATAAAAGAGTAAATCAAGTGGTTCGAATTTACAATCAACCTGTATATAGATTGATTCACGTGGCTTGTAGTTAAAAGTTATTGACTTTCCGAAATTCCATCAATATGATATTTAGTATACGTATATAATCGACTTTCTAAATGTAACCATTGATTATAATTAATGGTCTAACTAAAATATTTTCAAAACGGCGGCACTTTCAGATATACCGGAAATTTAAGACATATTTATTATTTTTAAATGGAATGACGCTATTTTGACACCATATGTGAATTCTACATTAAATTTTATGATTAGCACCAACATATTGTCAAAACATGAGTCATAGTTTTTGACATATGTAACATTTAATGCAAAAAATTAGATTTGTAGGAGCCTCTTAAGAAATTCACTACTTTTGAACCTTTGAAGATAAATAAATAATTTTTTCTGTTTTGATTTTTAGAGGTTTAGCCAATATTTTAAATTATTACTGACACTTCTGTCGTTTAGCATTTGCCTACTGCGATTTTTCTACAATCAAAAACTGTCAAATACTTAATTTTTTTAAGTAATAGCTACTATTTTTGACCAGAGAAATGAATGAAGAATTATATTATAGAGTCAGTTTAATTAACAGTGCGCATTGCTATCTTCCGTTGTTTTCAAGCTATTAGCAATTTTTGGTGAGACTACACTGTTTCTTTCAATAATCGCATTGCAGTAACCATGGCAACTACTTAAATGAATGTAGAATTATTTTACTTTTTTCACGCTTTTGTTTTGTTTTCTGGCGCTGATGATGATAACTTAGCTATTGAAACACGTGTCCGAGTATAGTTTTTTGGTGCATATTTTTCGTGTTCCCCGTTCGTTAAATAGACGCTGCGGTTTAGAGTTCCATTCCTTTGATAACTTTTCGCATTAATTGTTAGATATGTAAAAAATTATGACACATGTCTTGACAAGATGATGGTAGTCATCATAAAATGTAATGTAGAATTCAGAATAAGATGTTGAATAATATTGCACTAAAAAACTGTAAAATTCACCCTACTATAATCTGTTTTTTTTTATTATTTCAAATATCAAATTTTTACTGTTTTAATTTTGTCGACAAAATTCACTATTTTTACTAACTGCTACTGATTAATTTAGTTGTTATCAATTTTGGTATTATGGACTTGCATTGATATTAATCTACACATATTCTTCGTTATCGAACTTCGATAATTTTAGTTTTAGTTTATTAGTGTAGATAAGGGTTAAGTGGTAGAACAGCCTTTGGTTGAACTTCACTCTTTTTCCTCATTGTTTAATGTTTGTAGATTTATATATAATACGAGAAAAATAAAGTCATTTATTATTATTTTTAATATTATCATACGTTGAATCTTTATTCAATTACGTTAATTTCTGTCTATATTTTTACAAATTTTTCCATTTTATTTTGATTATCTGTTATCTGCGTAAAGTATAAATTACACTATGCAACAAGGGTGTTGTATATGTCAATTTTTTTGGACTAGAGGTAATACTTCATGCATTCAAACTATTTTGTGGCATTTGTTTCGCGTGGATGTCAAAAATTTGCATTTGTTAAATTTTATGTGTTCGGTTTATACATTGTCTCTATATAAGTGAAACATCAAATTGTTTCTGAAACTAAAGTTACTTCTGCTTATCAAGCATATTTTGGTATGCCTGTTGCAAATCAAAACGTAAATCCTCGTGTTTCTTGTGGTAGCTGACGTTCAAATTTGGAAGCGTGGTATCGTGGATCAAACAGAAAAATGCCATTTAGATAATATGGAGGAAGTCCGCTAACATACAAATCATTGCTATTTTTGCCTTGTTGATTTATTACTTTACGAAAAGCCAGCTGAATAAAAATGAAGTATCAAGATCTTCGTTCAACGTGTGTTCCAGTCCCAAATGGCCCAACGATTTGCTCACTCTGTTGCCACCAATTACTTACCGTCCAATTTATTTGATCAAATAAATTTTCACATTTTTGAAATTAAATTGGTTGTTTCTGCCTGGTTTTTTTCGTCATTGCTTTTCAATGATCAAATGTTTGTCAAAAACAAATGATGGTGTTTCCACACTATGAAATTTATTTGACGGAAACAAATCAAACTCAAAATTTGAAGAATATTTGATAGATGTGAAACGTCCTTAAAAAAAAGCTAGATTGTTGACATCAGGTTTAAAATAATAGAATTTACTGGATAGATAACTCAAAACTTCTAGGGATCACTCATAAGTCCGACAAATAGCTCTTCAAAAACAGTCCTTCTTCACAATAGATAAATGTAATTTCAAGATGCTAGGTCTCTATCTTGGGCTGCAGGGAGGTCATACCAAATATTCTTTTTTTTTATTTTGGGTCGCTTACAGAGCTATAAAAGCACCCAAATTAGTTCTTTTATAGAAAATTGAGTTATTTATAGAAATAGAACAATTTTAATTCCCAACGGTGGTAACACTGATTTGATATTAAACGTCAAAGCTGTCGTTACGTTTGTGGTGTGTTAATTTAAATCCTAATTTATGTTCAATAGATTTATTTATCTACTTATTTTTATTTTCACCCATTTTTTTTTAAATTAAACGTAAAATGTTCTAATTAAACTTAAACTAAAATTTAAACCAAAAATTAATGAAAATATTGCCACCTTAGCAATTATACTTCAAAATTCCCTAAATTTAAAAACTCACGAAATTTTATTTTAAAATCAATCTGAAAAGCCAAAATAGAAAAATAGTATAAAGAATTCGTTTCAGAAGGCATTTTAGGAACTCGTACTCGTACTCTTACTTTCGAATACCAATGCGTCTTCTGAAACTAGTTCTTTAATAAACTATTAGGACCGATTCCTGTTTTTTTTTTCATTTCTGGATCTCTCTTTACTTATTCCACAAGCTTTGTCTATTTTAGTTTTCCTTAGTGACTTTTCTAATTCTTGTATGGTTATTTTTTCTATTGTTTTTCGAAACTCCCCTTCTGTTATCTCTATTTCAATTTTCTTGATTTCTTTGGTTTTCTAGCTGCATATACAAATCTTCCTGTGTTTCTTATATGATTGTTTTTATTTCATTATTTTTGAAAAATTTTGGTAATATTTAGAAATCTTTCTCTTCTTTGGCTCAGTTCTTCCTCTCTTTTGTAGTTAATTTCCGTTCTCTTGTAAATCTTCCCTTTCATTTGTATTTTTGGTTTCAATTATTTTCTGTTTTCCATTTCCATTTTTGATAATTCCGCCGTCAATCGTCTTCCCCGTTGTCACATACCTCTTCTCCATATGTTATCTATTTCGATCTATATCTATCTACAAACCAATTTTTCGAGATCAAATACTTTTTTGAGATTTTTAGGTTAAAAACCGAGTACAAATTTTCATTATATCATTTCAAATTTTATATTCATTCTTTCATACAATAACTTTATGTGATCTATTGGACAACAAAAACCATTTTATTCAGTTAGCTGTACTAACAAGAACTAAAGATAAATGGAATTTATACAATCTAATCCTAATATTAATGAACATATCTAACCAAATGACGGTGGCAATCAGAGCATGAAAGCGAACAATTTTTCTTAAATTTCAATCTTTGAAATGTGGTTAAATAAACCAGTTAATATGCAATATTATTAATGGAAATAATATTTATTTTAAATAAATCGCTCAAAAATGAATAAAAATATTTTCATTGAATATAAATATTAACTCTTCTTGTCTTTAAACATAAATATTAGTATAAAGATGTCGACTAACTCATTTCACTTAGTTCTAATCTTTTCAAGATTTTATTTTGTTTAACATATTATTTTCTTTTTACACCTTCACTAAGCAAGGAGCCCTCAAACCAAATTAAAAAAATGAAACAAACTCGCAGTATCGAAATTAACGGTAGTATATCAGAAAACGCTTACAGTTCTTCATTACGACCTATTTTAATATCAGCTATATTTTTTCTGTTATATTTTTATCTGATCAACAAAAATTGTTGTACAAAAATGTACGCTTCAGCTTTCTTTTTATTGGTGTTGAAATATTGCCAACTTTGCGTTAAATTTCTTTTAACAATCACATACATAAATGCTTAGTTGGAAAAATCTAACAAAAAGTGGTACATAGCTTGTCATTCTTTTTTTAATGTATTATTTACAAACAGTAATGTCCTTGTGTTATCCTTAACATTTGACACTGTTCTCGTACACATTCAAAACGAAATAAACCAAAATAAATTCTACACCTAATGTTTGCAAGGGTCTATCGTAAATAGCAACGTTTACTACTATTTATAACTTAATCTAGTCAGCTGTGCTTGTATGTGTGTACGTACGTACGTGGACTGGCTGCTAAGTTAAACTGCATCACCCGGCAAGAGCGACCTACTTCCGTATTTTTAACATTGCGCCGACATAAATTACGTTTCCGTTTGTTTTTTCTGTCTGTTACATTTCAAATAAATATACAGTTCTTTATATTAAATACTATATATTTTTGAAACACCGGTTTGTTATTTATTCAAAATTTGGAATTATCAAATACTTATTTAAACAATATTTCAGATGAAACAGTCGTCGTGGTTTGATATCTATTTGTTTAGTGTAACTTACATAAATTATTCTGACAGTTGGATGCAAATAGCATTTTCTATTTTTGAGCACCATAGAGGACCACGTTGCATTAAATATTTTCTGAATTTATGTACTTAGATTCCGTATTTTGTCTTTGGAATTAAGATTTTTGGTTCAAGGAGTAATAAGAATGAAAACGCTGTATTTTAATGTTTGAATAAAAATCAAATGCATTTCAATTATGTTCATAATGTGAATTCATTAAACATAAATGATTTGAATTTCTATTATACAGGGTGATTCATAACTATTGGGGCATAGGCTAAGGGCGGGTTATTTAGGCTAAAATATGACCATAGGACCCACTATTCCTTAACAAAATATTGCTGTGGAAAAAGATACAGAGCGTTAAATTATATATTTTTGTCATTTTTTGTAAATAATTTCACTGTAAATTTATCAATATTTTTTATCAAAATTTGCAGAGAGGCATAACTTTAGACCAAGAACATTATGTTATGTAGTATTTTAAAATTTGTTGTAGGGGGCGCCACGTGAATGATTCCTGATGATGAAATCGACTGGTAACTTTTTTTGAGAAAACTTTTTAGTAATTTTGATTAGAGAATATGACGTAAACAACATTTCTACATAATATTGGTACTCCTGTTTAAATACGATAATTTCATATGTTTCCGAGAAAAACGCAGAAAAACCTTTTTACTGGGGTGCCGTCTATCGGGATATTACGCATTCAAAATAGACACCTATCATGTCAAATAACTCTTCGTTGGTATAAAGCATTTTGTAACACTTGACAGCACAGCACTAAGACTATCTAGTACTAATACTAACAACACTAACGTAACACAAAAACGACAAGGAAAACTAACAAACTAACAGTAACGTAACACAAACAACAACAAGTAAACTCAAACTACACGAAAAACTCAAACAATCACACGCAATAACAAAATCGAGAACAAGCTTTGAAAAATAGCAACTAATTAAATGATATTGTTCCAATATTTTGACGTATTGCTTCCAATTTTGTTTCACACTGATTATTATTTACCATTTTATTCTCTTCTTTTGCATACATTGTCGGTTTAGATGCTTAAGTGCATCGAAAACGATGAACGACTGTTTGAACATTTAGGACGGCATTAATTAAATGGTTTCAATTAATTTAAATTTATTTTCTACGTAAAATATGTAATAGATGTTGCATAGTCAGCGGTCAAACATTTGTTTTATTGATATCTTCGGTTTGAAAAAGATAGGAAGTTGCGGTTTGCGCCGACTGTTTAGGAAGTTTGTCCTCTATTTAACTGTGTAAAAAGATACATAGGGTGCTATTTAAAAATCTCATGATAATGCGCAATAATTGTTGTAATGTTAAACAGCGCCTTCTAGCTATCACGTCAAAATTTATTCGACTATCTTTATACTGCATATTATTAAGTAAGAAGAGCTCTTTTAAACGATACTTAGATTGTTCAATTCTGTTAACTTATACCGGAGTTATTTGCATTTAAATTAAAACATGTTTGACGTTCCCCCACTACTACATTTTCTAAGACAGAGTAAAATACCCTAAACAAAAAAAAATCAGAAATTTTGCAGTCTTTACTACGGCAATATTTAAAATATATTTATATTTGCATATTTTTGGAGAAAGAGCCAATTTTATGATCGGCCATAACAGTTTTGGCCCCTAACGGTCATATTACAAACTTGAAAATAATTTCCCGTGATTTCACGTAGTCGATTTACTTATTAAATATTTTTTTTCAATATTGTCAGATTTATAATTCACGAGATGTAGCCGGCGTCCATTCTTAGTTGGCCACCCGGTATACATAATTGATATTCCGACTTAAATTTAAAACTAGATTTAAGACAGTTTCATTTCTATACATACATGTCCTATAGTTCAACGTTATGTACACACAAACCCAAAACTCCCTAGATTCTAGTAGGTACATATTGTATATTTATTTCGTTTTTGTTTAAGAATTAAATGAATATCACCATAGAACTAAATTTATTTTTATTTTAAGAATTAAAATCTACCTGTCACGTTGTCATCAAGATGAACATATTCATGAAACATATATCGATCCAAACTCAAGTTCCATAGAACAAATCGGAAAGTTGCAATCTAATACAAGGAATTTTTTGTGGAACCAGATCAGTTGTAGCACAGAAACTTTCCAAAATCATAAATTTATGTGCTCTTAATAATTTCAAGGAAGCATGGCAAGATCTTTTTCTTTTCCCTTATCGCATTCTTTATGTCCCTGAAATACGGCCGATCTTTAACATCTAAAGTAAAAGAAAATGTTAACAATTTTAAATTACATAAAGCAACTACAGTAACCCATTTCAAGAAAAATAAACAATTATCTAATTATTCGTGTGCTAACCTATGGAGAAAACTTTGCAGACGATAACTCTGATAATTACGAACATTTAAAGGAGAAACATCCGTCTACGTCTCGAACTTTGATTTACCCTGCCCCACCAAATGATATCTTAATATCACTAAGTGTAACTGAAGAGGATGTTTATTGATGAATCATGTCCCTTTCAAATGGATCAGCTTCTGGTATAGATGCTTTAAGACCAAAACATTTAAAAGAATTAATTGGGCAGTCCGTTGAAAATAATGGTCAGCAATTTCTCCCTGGAATTAAAAGATTATGCAATCTTATGTTATCTGGAAAGCTATATTCGTCAGTGACAATATGGCGGAATTCGACCCATAGCAATTGGATGCACCTTTCGTCGCCTAGTTTCTAAATTAAGTTGTCATCACATTTCATCTGAACTGTTACAGTAAAGAGTGGCTGCGAAGCTATGGTCCACGCAGTGAGATCTTATATTTCCTAAAATATTTCTGCAGAAATATTACAAAAGATCGATGTCAAGATTGCATTCAATTCCATTGAACGTGATGTTCTGCTTCAAAATGTAAAGGATTCGATTCCACAACTTTATCCTTATCTTTAGCACTGCTATTCTTCTTCGTCTATTTTATTATATAACCCAAAATTATTCAATCTTTTGTAGGCTGCCCACAGAGAGACCATTTTTTTGAATGTCTCATTAATGATTCTATTCAATGGTTTATTTTGAAATTTTTCTAAATTCGAATTATATTTCTGCAGAAATTCTTTAAAATATAAGGTTGATTTAATTTACTAAAAATTTCAATTTCTTGCTAAAGAGTTATATTTCCTCGGTTCGTCATTAACTGAACAATCAATCTCTTTAGTTGTTACAATATTTTTGGAAAAGTTTACTTGTCTATCTAGCAACCTTTCTACCATCAATTTTCATATGACCCTATTCCTACTACGCAATTGTTTCTGGTCTCCAAACCTGAACTATTTTTTGCGTTGTTGTCTGTTTTGGAAATATCCAACTGTTTTGAATCTTTTGATAATACAATTAAAAATACATTAGTACAAACTCTCTCTAATATTCAACCTACTGATACCTGTTAGAAACAGGCATCTCTTCCTATTCGCCCTTTTTGGATTTGTCGGAATAATTCTTCAATCAAACGTTGAAATTCAGTATAAAACAGATGATTTGAATTGTTGGAAAGTAGAACATTCTCACATAAATTTTCCTTTATGCAAGAAAAATTTGAGACTATTTTATCTCATTCACATTCACCACATAAAGTCGTCTTACTTGCTTAACCACAACCTGAGTCTGGTGCCTGGTTAAATGCTTTACCTTCTGCACCACTCGGTACTTTATTAGATAAAAGTGCCTTACAAATTGTAATTTTCTTAAGAATTGGTGCAAACATTTGTTATCCGCATTCATGTATTTGTGGTTCTATCGTCAACTCTCTAGGACATTATGGCCTAACTTGTCTAAAAAATCTTGGTAGATTCTCTCGACATAGTGCTATAAATAGCAATTTAAAATGAGGCCTGGTCTTTCTTGACACTCCAAGTATACTAGAACCTCATGGTCTCTTCAGATTTGATGGTAAGCATCCGGATGAGTTCACATTAATACCTTGGAAGAATGACCGTCCATTGGTTTGGGACATCACTTGTGTGGACACCCTAGCTGCTTCATACATTGAAAACAGTAGCCTACACTCAGGATTTGCTGCAGCATCAGCAGCATCTTGAAAACACCTCAAATATATTGATATAAAAGAAAATTAGGAGTTTGTTGCTTTCGCCGTAGAAACAATGGGAACCTGAAGTGAAGAAGCCAAAATTTTGTGGCATCGAATCGGTACCTCATTTTATGCCAAAACTGGCATTCCTCAAGCTAAAATGTATAGCAGCAGATTATCTTGGCGATTCAAAGAGGAAATGCAGCAAGTATTTTTGGAACAATGCCACGAGATTCCGGAATGGAAGAAATATTTTATTTATAGTCAACTTCAAGATATAATAAAATAATTATTAATAATAAGAATAAATTTTAATGTATTTTGAGAATTACAACTTTGAATAAAATGAAATGCTACCTCATTTTTATTGAAAAAATATATTTCAAGAGAAATTTAACATTTAAATAAAAATAGGGCCTAATATACTAATATATTTCCTATAGATCTTGTATTTCAATTATGTACATAATAATAATCGCTACAATTGTAATTCAAACAAAATAAATGTTAAACCATTATAAAAGAAAATAAAACAGTTAATAATTTACCTCAACAACAAAGGCGTTTTGGAAATATTTACTGAAGTTGATGATATTTGATTTTACTTTAATCAACACTAATTTGAAAAAATAAAATCTAAACATTCTTCTATGAACTGATTTTCGAGTTTGTCTTAATTTCGTTTGAATTGAAATTCAAACCATTAAAATTATATAGTATCATATACGAAAAAATTAATTTTTGGAGTTATTATTCCTTTTTATGAAAATTACCGAAACACGTCAATTTTGTTGTTAATGTAAAATTTTTTAACGTGACTATTTTAACCTTGCCGTAAACTTCTTCGTAGGGGTAGCAACCCACTCAATTTTTTTAATCGGGAGTGTAACTATTGTTTTTTATACTTGTTAATAAAGTAATTTCAATTTCTTCGTAGATTTTTTTTAACCATCAGCCAAATACTTACAAATTAATTTATTTATTTAAGTACCACAACCTCAATTGGACAATTACATTTCCTTTCAATCCAAGTAGCACAAGCCACTCTTCCCAATTACAAAAAAGTGAAGGGATTGCTACCCCTACTAAGGAGATCACAGGAGGGTTTAAATATTCACGTTAAAAAATTTTATATTAACAACAAATATTGACGTGTTTCGGCAATTTTCATAAAAAGGAATAATAACGCCAAAAATTAATTTTTTCGTTACTTACGCCGTTCACTATATAAATTTAATGGTTTGAATTTTAATTCAAACGAAATTAAGAGCAAAACTCGAAAATCAGTTTATAAAAGAATGTTTAGATTTTATTTTTTCAAAATAGTGTTGATTAAAGTAAGATCAAATTTTAATATATACATCAACTTCAGTAAATAATTTCAAAAACGCAGAAATTTGCAGAAATAACATAAACGTACAAAGCCTAATTTCAAAGTTAATTTTAGCTATGAAAACAACTTTATAAAAATTTTTATTAGAAATATTTTTATTTAGTAATTATTAGTACCATATTTCATTCTGATATTATTAATCAAAAAGTGAACAATTGAAATATGAGGAGAACTGTAAGGTGTTACGCATTCGCAGTAGTCAAAAAATAGTTTTTTGAAAATCGGCTGTATTTTTGTTACAAATTGAGATATTAAAATAATTTTTAAACAAAAGTTGTAGGTAAGATCATAAACTATAACTTTTGTTTGAAATTTTTTTCATTATTTTTTATTTAAATAAGTTTAAATTTATACATTTAAAAGTCACAGGTCATATCACTTAGAGAAAGTTTTGTAATCTGTAAACGTATTTAACTGCCTAATTTCAGAATTTCATAGATTCCATAATTTTGTTCGACCCAAATGTGTTCATTCATTGGGCTATTAATAAACAAACAAATTAGAATATAAGTACATACTATAGTTACTAGGTAGAATATTAATAGTCAAGAGTCTTTCTTATATCTTGCAGAACATACTCGTACAACACGCAATATAAATATAATAAGAAATTAATATTGTATAATTAATAACAAAAGATTTGGATAAAAGTGATTTTTAAAAGTTTTTCTAATCATAGCAACACGTACTTTGTTTATAACGGTATAAAATTACGCTAATTGCTAAGGTTAATTTGTTTTTTTTTTGGGTCAAATTATGATTTTTATCCTCTATGAGCAAAAAATTTTATTTTATGTGAAAATCAAAGAAAACTGGTAATTTCTGAATGTATTAAATTATTTGTGATCAGAAACGTGTGAACACCACTTGAATTAATCGAAACTAGCATATAATTATTATTCCGTCAAAATTTAGTATTCATACTAATAAATGAATTTTTTAATGATTACATCTTACGAATTCAAATTATACAAGTTATACAACGTTCCACTACTCCAAAAAGTGAAAAGTGATTGTACAGTTTTGAAAATTGGGATGAAAAGGAATATAATTTATATTTTAATAAACTTGCTAACCAAATGAGGGAAAAAAGGAGTCGCGATTGCTTTGCTTCTCACATTAACTATGGATGATGTGTATTTATATATAAATTATTTTTAGAAGTGTCACGTAATATCTATTTTGTGACACGATCGTACTTCATTTGCACTTCCTATCTTAACAGTTTATTATAATTTAAATGTATCGTATAAAAATAATTTGATAATAGTGTAGGCTCATTTTGTGATTATTGTACCTACATAGTTAATAGTACTTGAATTGCCGCAGAACTATTATAACTTGGCCTATTAGAAAACTTTTAAAAGCACTCAAAGTAGTTAAGAACTACTGTTTATGACACTTATCCTTTCAACAAAAATTAACATTAATAATTGAAAGATTACCTTAATTTTTTTTAACATAAAAAATGAATGTTTAATAATGATTTGAGATTAAACGTATCTTGTGCAACTTAATTGACGTATTTCTTTTCGATATCAACAATTTCTTAGAAGTTATCAGAACAAAAATTAAAGAAAATTTGGTTGCTAAGACGATGTTATTGCGCAATTTTACTATAGATTAAAACTATGTTTATATTTTTGTTTCTAATTAATATGTTTTTATACGCACGCATTTTTGTAGATAAACAAATATAGTTTATATAGAAAGAATGAATGAGAGTAAACAGACGACCACTCCTTTGCTGTTAAAAATCGTTTAAAAGGAACATTAGTTTTTATTTCACGTTGTAATGTCAAGAAATTAATTTCTCATGGGGTAATCTTTTATATCATCTTTAAATAAAGAATGCTTTTCATTTTGCAACTATTATTTTTATTGCAACTAAAAGTTGTAATTTATTAAATTATGTATAAAGTTTTTAGTTCCTTTGATTTTAATTATTTGCCAGCAAGTACAGTGTGAGTTAAAAAGAATAGGGACAATGTGAATTTCCCCTAAATTTGGTATTTTATTCGGTTGATAGTCTTCTGTAATTCATCTCTCAAAACTTATCGGTGTATTGTTTAGATAAAGGTTTTAAATATTTTTTATTATACGTGTATCATAATCGCTGATTAAAATACGTAAAAGCGCGCATAAAGCTCTAGTGCCCTAGTGCTTTCAAGTTGTCTTGGTAATAATAAACTCAGTTAGAAATTTGGATAAATATTTATCTAAATATACATGAATCGTGCAATTGTTATTGTTTGAAAATTGTAAATCGGAATGTTTAATTAAGTCGCTACTATTTAAACTAGCAGATTTCTAATTCATTGCCCATTACCTTCCTTTTGGAGCAACACATGTAATAGTATTATTTTCATTTACTGCTCCAATAATGCGCCTTAACATAATTAGTTTATTCGCGGTATACTTTTCAAGACACGAACTTGCTACTGTTGAAGATTTCCAACCAACTTATCGCTTAAGTTCATCCGCCGAAATACGTGGCTTGAGTATTTTTAGCGTTTGAAAGGTTCAAATTGGTCGCAAAAGAAAAGGATATTGACTAAAAGTATTCACTCTGACAACCTGCCTTTGCTGTATTTTAAGAACACTCTATCCGAGGGCACCTGATCTGGCCGCAATGAAAGATATTTTTGAAAAATTTGAAATGTTTCTTTTTACCCGATAGAAAATGGTACGATCTCATTAGAAGTCCAATCTCAGAGGAACCCTTTCGTATATCCTTTTAAATGCATTTTTTGATCAAAAAGTTTCAAAACGGCAAAAGGTATGTAAATACATTCATCCAAATGCCATGTTAAAGAACGTCAAACCAACCCCACCGACACGCAGACTTCTGACTTCGATTGCGTTTTATCCAGAAGTAGTATTCAAAACCAACTCTTCACTTCACCTCGAACGATCTGTACTCTAAGAAATCCCAAAAGGTGCCTGATTCTTATCTGCATATAAATTGACATCAGTGATAAATAACTGCATCAATTCAAACTCCACTCGCGCATGAGGAAATTAACTCCTCCTCTCGTACATATTCAATTTGATAAAGCATCATCTAAAATCAAAAATTTGAGATTTAAAACAAGAAACAATATTTCAAATTTCTCTTTATGTTTATCTCTACCAACAAAACAAAAAAAAGTATTTCTAGAACCTTTTAAACAGGTACTACAATGGATTTAAGAACTCTTTAATTTTTTAGAGGCGGTCTAAGAATTCGAAGAATAACTGATATCTGCCTTCCGATATTCCTTAGTTTATTTTATGGTGCACATCATCTTATGTCTTTTCTAATTACTTCTATGGAGACTAAGACTACCTCAACGAAGCTTTGGGCGAATACTATCAACATTACATGTGTATCAAGATATATTCCAACAAGCACACAAACTCATAGTTTATGGGACAGAATAAGTGTAGATAGATTATTAGAAAAGGAAATTTATTTCACTAGAGATATAGTTATATCACACTTTAAAGCAGTGCAGCAGCGAAGATCAGGTGCATCGAAAACGGCTTTCATGGTCTAAGCTGTAGTTAAAGTGCAGGAAAACCTTAGCATCTGCAAGGTGTCCCTAGTATTTTGGAACCAAGTGTACTTTGTTGAGACGACGGCCAAAGACCTGATGGGGCTAATACGATAGTCCAAAGAGTTTCGACTAATTTGGGACGTAATTTGCGTCGATACCTTAACCACCACTTACTTACCCCATACTACCAAGATTCCTTGATCAGTGCAGAAATAGCTTGTCGAAATAAACAAGCGAAGTATAAAAATTTAGCGCAAGAACAGTTTATTTTCAAAGCGCTGGTTTTTGAGACATTAGACCCTTGGTGTGAAGAAAGCAAAATCTTATTTAACACAGTACGTTTTAAGCTCATTGCTGGGACCGGAGGTATCAAGCAAAGCATTTTCTGTAGAAACTAATTTCTTTAGCTATACAATGTGGTAATGCTGCTAGTATCAGTGGCTTGGCCTCAAAATTAAGCGCTTTAGATGAAATTCATATTTTATAATTTATTGTTTACTTGTTTTCAGCCTTACATGGTCGAATAGTAATTAGCAAAACATACCCTTCTTCATTAATATCCGACAAACGTAGGTTACGCATTTCTTGCCTCCTGCACAACCTAAAATTAGAAATTTAACTGCCGACATTTTGTGAAAACTGTCAAATCAGTACAAACCTTCAAAACTTCTTTTAAATTACATGTTTTTATGTGATCGGGGGTAAACAGTTGGTTGGTAAGTTACAGCTATTACAATTTCTTTCTTTAAAAAACTTTATTGTTTTCATGTGATCGGTGGTAGACGGTGTTGGTTGGTCCGGCTTCAAAAAATAGCATCATTCGACTCAGCAAACTTTAATTAGTTTACACAAAACGTTTCAGACCAATCGGAGTTGGGGCCGGTTAGTTCTCTTAAGCCACTAATTACTACTTTCGATTTTTCATCAATTACTGTCTGGATTGTCGTGACCAATTTGGAAAACTTTTCGTATTCCTTGAAATACGCTAATTTCTCAATTGAGTTTATTTGTATTCCCTTATTGAATGAATTGCTTGAATAAGAACTAAAAATGTTTGACAAGTAAATAGTTAATATTCTTAAAAACGAAAAAAGAAGAAAAATTAAATTTACACTTTTATTTACTTCTAATTATTCAATTGGTACATATGACTACGTAAGCACATCAATCGCTTCTAATATATTTTACGAGCTGAGCTATTCAACTCAGCCTAAACCATTGCAAAAATGAAGTAATTTTATTTTTGCAACACAATTGTTTAAATAATTTCGAAATTTTAACGATTTCGTTTATATATCGCAAAACAAATTTACGTTTTTCTCTCACGCTTTTCCAAAAATTAAAATTAACGAATTTATCTATTAAATCATACGTGAAAGAATTACGACACCCAGTGCGTATGTTAAAAACCAGCATATAGTAATTATCAATTAAATTATACCATTTTGGTTTAAAGCGACAATAAAACAAAAAATGAATTGTCTAAAAGTTTTTATTTGACAACATTTCCCGCATACGATTCGTTAATGGGAAGATACCCGTTAAGAGCTTATACTTCCTGAAACAAAGAAAATGAACTCTATATACTCATAATATAAAGTAATAATTTCAATATTCTCACACTCTCACTTATCCTATTGTAACGTTGTATTACATTTTCGTACAGTTTTCATGTGACTTTCATTTTTTCGGTTTCACTTTCCCTTTAAGAATTAATTACAATGTACATATTAAAAACTAAAGTAGTAAAACGAATGAAAATTATAATAATTGACTTTTTAAACTAGTTTGTAAACATCATGCGTATTAAATAAGCATAGCTATAGTAAACCGCAAGTATTTTTTTGAGAAATAATTATTATTATTGATCTATGTAATACGATCGAATTCGCTCAACCGTTAATTTGTTTAGTTTTAATTTGATTGTATAACAATTTATTATTTATTCTATAAAAGCAAATGTTGTGGCTAACGTTGGCATTGCACCTAATTATTTATATAAAGTAATACGGTGGCAGGTACGTTAGTCACACGAATTTATAAATGTGTCTTGAATAATTATTAGACCGATTTTATTGTAAACATTAATGCACTATTTACTACAAAAAATGTTTTCAGAACTAAAGCTTTAAAATTTTTGAAAAATGGTATCGCGTTATGTGTTTCTACACTTAGACAAAAAGACATAAAAAAATAAAACAAATGAGTATTTTCTAAAGAAATTGTCTCGCAGTAGCATTAAAAAATAAACAATCGCAAATTATTAATAAGTAAATTTAGAAATAAGAAAATCAATTGCAACTTAAAACACACAACTTAATTCAAAATTCTTTGTTTCTAATTTAAGGTTATGTTAAATAAATGTACCAGTTTTTCACTTTTAAGAATATATATGCGTTACAGAAATAAAATGATAAAACGTTCTGCATAAGTGCACAATTTAATACAAACTTCTAGTACACTTTAATGACAAGCCTTCGGCATTAACATAGTTAATAAATATATATAATATAGTTAATAAAATGAACATTATAGTTTTTCATTTGTAAGAATTGTTTAAAGTTACTGTTGTAGAAGTAAAGTAATGAAAGCTTCTTTTATTAAATATAAGTACTTATTCTCACATACACGGTTACGTTAAAATAAATTTTAATTTTAAACAAAACACAATGTACAGTTGGAGTCTATAAAATAATCAGTTTTGAGTCGCAATCCGCCCAAACAGTTACAGTCTAAACACAATGCTTGATTACACCTTACTTATTCTTGAAGGTTTTAGGATCGTTTATATTCTCCGGTAAGACTGTTAAAATTTAGAATGCCTGATTTGAATTGCTTATTTCAGTGTTAGCTTCATAACATCTAATAATTAGTTCTTGTAATAATGTCTTATTCAATTATCATTTAATTAATGATTATGGAAAATCTAAACAAAAATTTACTAACAACCTAGGTTAGGCTAACGGTATCTAACCCGGTTCTTTCTAGAATGCATTGTTTACCTAAGATACATAAACAAGGAAAAGCAATGCGTTCTATTGTTTCAAGTAGTAATGCTCCTACTTATCTGTTATCTAAATGGTTGTCAAGTAAATTCAACAGTTTTCAATATCAACAATCACACTTCAGTGTTCAAAATTCATACAATTTTATTGAAAAAATTAAAAATATGGAGCTGGCTGAGAACGAAGTTTTAGTTTCATTCGATGTCTGTCCATTGTTTCCCACCGTTCCGATAGATGTTTCTTTAGATTATTTGAAAGATACATTACAGCAAAATCATTTAGACAATTCAGAAGTAGATAATTTTATTAAATTAGAGAGATTATGTATGAGTCAAACCTACTTCCAATTTAATAATATTTATCGACAAAATCATGGAACAACAGTGGGTAACAGCTTATCTCCGTATATGGCAAATGGTAACAAACTAGATATAGATATTTATCGTAAAGACACTAACACTATGAGATTTATAACGAATGATTCCAACCATAGTATGCAACATAAACTTTTATCTTTTTAATTTTTGATTCACAGATTATTAAATTTTCCATTGCCAAAACAAAATTTTGCTAAAGAACTGCGAAATATTAAGCAGGTTGAATCATACAATGGTGTTCAGGAATCAATTGTCACAATGATTATTAGAAAATTATTATTATTATATATAAAAGAGGAGATATGTGCAACGCTGAAGATTATAGACTAATTAGTCTCACTTCCATAGGGTGCAAACTCATGGAAAAATAAATGTAAAAAGTATCCTTGATCACTTGATCAAATACAACATTATGCCTTGTCACCAACACGGTTTTGTACCATGGAGGTCTACTATAACGAACCATCTATCTATCTTAAACGAATAGACCAAAATAATTGATTCGGGAGATACACTAGACGCTATCTATCTCGATTTTAGTAAAGCGTTTGACAGATGCCTCACGGATTACTACTTTTTAAATTGGATAAGTTTGGCATTTCAGTTAATGTATTAACTTGGATAAAAACTTGATTTTATAGCAGACTGGAGTGACACCTGAAAAATAACATTAAACCTTAAGAAATGTTTTAAAGTTGGGAAAAGTCTTTTGGGTTATTATTTAATATGAAAAAAAACTTTTGTCAATCCATCTCCAGAATTATGTGCTAAACTTTTCATTCTTTACATCAGACCTCACTTTAAATATGCCGCATCGGTGTGGCGTCCTTACTACCTTAAAGACACAAACAAGGTGGCCACGAAACTTTGCTCAATTACCATATGCAGAACGCCTAAATAAATTAAACATTCCTTCTTTAGAACAAGGACAAGATATGAGTGATGTTATACAACTATTTAGAATAACCCAGACTTGTTTTCCAATATGTCTAAGGATTAACTAACAGTTGACTCTGATACACGACTTCGAGGGCATAAATTTAAACTAAAAAAAGGAACCATTTAAATCTAGTATCAGAAAAATTTTTAACTAACAGAGCTTTTGATAAATGCAATAATTTAACAAATCCAATTGTTGAATGCACTACAGTAGCTTCTTTTAAAAAACTGTATGGCAAACAACCAAATTAGAATAAAAAATTTTCAAAAATAATGTATCTTAAATCTTGCTATATAGGTTCGCCTCAGCAAGTAGTTATCTAATAATAATAATAATAATAAACATAAACAAAAGTTAAACATTAGGAACATTACAACGTTAAGAACTAGTAATACCAAAATAGATAAGAAATATGTCAAATTACCAAATTATCTCACAAAAGGTCTTCAAAAAATATTTTCAAAGTTTGATTATAAAACAGTAATTTCCAGTAGTAAAACTTGCAAAATCTTTTAGGAAATCTAAAAGACCCAATAGAAATGTGTATAAATTCGGAATCTATAAAATAGATTGTAAAGACGGTAACCAAGTATGTATAGGGCAAACCAAAAAACCTATTAAAACTCATTAGCACTTAGCTCACCAAATATCATAGCTCAGATAAGTCGAGTGTTGCCAGGCATATGCTAAAAAATAACTATATAGTAGACGACATTAAATCAATTAAGAAAGTAAATAATAAAAACAAACTTGATTCTTATGAAATTTTGGAAACTTTCAAAAAAAAATCTTTGCTTATGAATTATGATGATCACGGACAACTAGTTTTTTTGGAATTATTCAAGCTTATATAGGAATCAATAAGACGTAACGATGCGTTAGACGCAGATCTTTTTCTTTTCATTTTTAGAGTCAGTTCGCTGATGATGATATGGCTTAGCTATCGAAACACATGTGTGAGTATAGTTTTTTTGTGCCGTTTTTGGTGATTTTGGTCATTTGCTCAATAACTTTACGGGCTAAGGGTATTTTAGTGTGAATACATTTTTGCTAAAAATGACAACAAATAATACATCCATTTGACATACTTACCCCACATCTTAACATGAGAGAATTTTAATATAGAACACTTTATGATAGAAGAAATAGTTAAAAATTAGAAAGCCATTTCCTGCTTAGTTAGTTAATTATACATTGGTTGTGTTTTACTCGCCGAGAGCTGTGTTATGTAAGTGTTTACTGAGTTCTGTGACCTTTTTTAATATAAAAGTTGGTATTTATTAATTTTTTATACCAGTGGAGGTTTGTTTAGCTTATTATTTTTTGTAGAATAAATTCAAAAATAATTTTAAAACATTTTTTTTTCAAATAAAAGTTTTTTCAATTATAATTTAAATATAAGTATTTTTTTGCCTAAAAACTTTTTTTTATCAGATAAATAATAATAAAACCAGAACAAAATATTAAAAGAAACGGCAGAAAATAAGATAAGAAGTAGTGATTCTAAGATATTAGGTTGAACCGCAAAGGTATAAGAAAAAAGAATAAAAACTAATGGAAAAGATGAATAATGAAAATAAATTAAATAATATCAAAGTTAATGAAAAAATTGAATTACAAAAATATATTAAGAAATATAGAATTAAGACGGAAAACCAGCAATATGAATTAAAAATGAAACGAATAAAATACTAAAATTAAATTTAAAATAAACGTAGAACAAATAAGTAAAATGAAAAACTGGAAAAAATCAGACAAATGGCTATAAACAGTGTATACATATGAGATTTTATTTTATTTATTATTTATTGTCAACGTTTTGCCAACTACATATACAAAGAACTTTATTTAATGTTGAATCTGAATTGAATATAGGACACCCTGTATAACATGTTGATTAGGATTTGAGAAAAAAGTGAACTCATATTTTGAGAGTTTTGAAATTTACTTTGTGAATTGTGATTTTGCAATTGCAATGTTCACTTCAATACAAAAAAAAGAATGAATCTAAATTGGTATTAAGAGAAAAAAAAACAACGATAGTGATTAAGTGGAATTTAAACAACTGCTTTTAGATAAAAGTAAAATATGTGTGTAAATTACATGCGTATATAAAACTTTCGATCTCTGTATCTCTTGTTTAAAGTCGAAGAGTCACTAACAAAAAACAAAAAAAAAATTGTTAACGTACACTGCTTGCGCAACAATTCAAAATTACTATGATAAATACGAAGGTCTGTTTGTTATCTACTTTTTAAAGGGGCTTGTCTCGATATTGAGATGCTATTTCAAAAATGTTTATTCATGTTTTATTATTGTTGAGATAACAACTACAAAACATATTTGCAATCTCAATCTGTATAGCAACCCAATTAACAAATAATGTTCTTATTGTTTTAAAAACGCCGTAGATAAAAGATGAGTGCGTTGTATAATTGTTACATAAGAGTGTAAAAGAGTATCGAAAGCGTGCGATGACATAAAATATTTTGCTAGAAGAATAAACTGAATAGTTATAGAAAGTGCGTCGCAACTTACAAAATTTTGATAGAGAAAATAAAGAAAGGAAGACGCAGGCCATATTTGTTCTCCAATTC
This sequence comes from Abscondita cerata, assembly GCA_030710515.1. Lineage (NCBI taxonomy): Eukaryota > Metazoa > Arthropoda > Insecta > Coleoptera > Lampyridae > Abscondita > Abscondita cerata. The sequence continues at coordinate 1,244,906 of JALBCR010002259.1, forward strand.
AGTATTCATAGAGTCTCCTCTTCCAGGTGACTACAGCTCAGAAAAAGTTTCTCGACATGTACTTGTATCCGTTTTTTTTTCTATCTTTCTGACAATCAAACACATGAGGAACTACATCTGGCTTTAAGAGAATGTTTCCTTTTGCCATTCTGTATGAGTGTTACATTTAAAATAAGGCTCATATTACGTATAGAATGATACAATAATTAACCTATAAATTCCGAATACCCTGTAATTAATATTTAATCATAAAATACATACATCAAATACCTAACTATTTAGACATAAGAGTAAAATTGTTATCATTTGTTGGATTAGAAGATATTGAATTTTTTTTAATACTCCATATTTTAAGCAAAATTGACGTAACTCAGAACAATCTGTATTTAAGTATAAGAAACCTTTGTGAAAGTATACCTTATTTTTTACGGGAATTATAAGAAAAAATACAACTTTGATGCGCCACACTTTTTTGGGACATACCTACGGTATATTTCAAAATAATTTTAAATTGTAAAATTTATCAACCTGCAAGCTACTAAAAAGACAAAACTTGTAAAACTTTTACCGTTTCACTATAACACTCGGTTCCGTTGGTGGTGATTCACTCTGTATAGATAAGGACAAATATCAAGAGTAAAGTACTCATTTATTGAATAGAAGGCATTTTTTAACACTGCATAGTTAATATTGATCATGTTCCTCAGCTTCCGAGGTAAATTGGTTATTAAAGTCGAGGTTTCCTCCAAAAATGTTTAATAATTGTGAATTTTGGTTTGAGACCCCTTCTTGGTGGAAGTTGAAGCACAAAAATTGCCGACATTTTGCTCTCAATGTGAGAGCTTTATCAAGGCTAGATTTGTTAAGAAAAAAACGTAATTAGTATTACAATAACAATGATTGACGGACGGTTTACATAAAGATTACATTGAACAAAGACTGTTAATTATAAACTAATGTTATTTAACAACAATTTAATACAATTACAATTAACTATTAACATTATAAATGTGGTGGTTATAAGAGGCATCAGCAAATAAATTATAAGCAACTGGAATGAATTAGAAATTATGCAATTTTCTTTTGTATTTTATTAAAACAAGATCATCAAAAAATTAATGAAAAAATTAATAAGATTATTAAAAATTTGGACTCAATAATGAGTTGCTAGGTCATACCTGAAGGTTATCATCTAAAGAAAATGAGGTCATAAAAATATGTAAAAGTTAAAAAAAATTAAAATATCTAACGTATAATGAATCTTAAAAAATTTTAAAATACTTGTATCACACACAACACAAAATATACGAAACGAACGACGAATAACATATAAATGTAGGTTATTGCAAAAGATAAAGATAACGACCGGTATTTTGGTAAAAATTTTGCGTACATGTGTGGAAAAAGATAATTATACGTAACATAACTAATATTGTAAGTTTTGCGACATCTAGTGTCGATTCGTGTTAGCGATCACGTACGCAATGGTTCGCATTAAGCAACTTTGTCGACAGGTATGTAAAAGCAGTTACATAAGTCGATCCTTCGATAAGCGTTGGCAAAAATAAAAATCTCGAATCGCCTGCTGTAAATTCGCAAGAGGTTGTACAATAGCAAACAAACACTGAAAATCACTCGACAGCTGTTTCGTCCTTTTGGGACTCTTCAGGAGGCAAATAGTATAATTAGCGTAAAATTGCTTAAAAGTATGGTTTATAAATATTGAATTAGAAGTGGTCCAGGAACACTACCTTGGGGTACAACATTATAAATATCAAGCTGTTGAGAGTGGTATTCATGTCCAGGTTCCATTCTTAGATTTATTTTTTGCAAACGTTTTGTAAGTTACGAAGCAATCCACGAAAGAGCATCCATCATCAGTTATACCATACTGAGCTAATTTACTGTGGGAAACCGAGTCGAATGCTTGAGTAAAATCATAAAAAATACCTCCTACTTTTAATTTTAAATCAATTGATCAATCAATGGTATTGCAGGATCTCGTTACGCTGGTCCCGCAATTATCACATTGGTTACAAAAAATCATGCGTTTCGTTACTGGTAACATAAATAGTTATAATTGCATATCGTGTACAATGCTTAGATTTTGACAATTGATTCTTAGGCCGTTATTTTTTTATTGAAGTAATAACGCTAAATACTTTACCATTCTGTAGACTTTCCTATGTAAACAAAGTTAAGTTGAGATTTATTCTGATGAACAATCGATCAATTCAGTTCTAAAAGCAATTTAGAAGTTAATAGTATATGGAACAAAAATGTTGTTTCCGTCAACTTCATTCACCAATCAAATTAAATAAGTAAACGACGATAAAGGTTTTATGGAAGAGATTTTAGTTCCATTTATGAAAGCCCATAAAATCGGTTTAGTTGCATGATAAGCATGGTTGTATGTGCATATAATCAACATATTATATTATATAATTACACATTAAATGCTTCACATGAGATGAATATTTTTTGTTCATCACTATCTCATTGTCTGAAGTGTTAAAATAATTTTTGCTTAGTAAAAAAAGTAATACATCTGGTAGGCGAATGCGGAAATTGCTTTAAGTAACTTGTTGATTATTAAACATGCATACAACAGCCGTTCGTTACTATGTGCATATGTGTGTAAGATAACAAGGTCAAGGTTGTCCTTCTCTTCCTTTTTTTTAACTATATTTCTATATTAGTACAAAATATTAAAAATACACAGATGTAATTAGCAAACACCTACATTCAATTTATTCATTTCCAGGAGGTGTACTTTTACTATTTTCTTAAAGAACTTTTTCAACCTTGGGTCCTTTTTTAGATGTATGTAGGCTTTCCATTCAATTTTGTTCAAATTTTAATTAATGACTTCTCTACCTTGAGCATAATCTTCATGGACCCTCGCTTTGTGCGTGCACTCATTGGCTTGTTAATCAAAGATGACCTACATTAAGAAATCGAGATAGGTTCAATTTTAAACATACCGACGCTACGTGAATACAACCGGAGCTTAATACCAAAAAAAATGATAAGATTGTTTACATATCAATAACAAAACTCAAGAAGCACGATGCGCCCTGATAAAAAAGAAAGGAGGACTATGACTCGTAGAAACGATAGACTAATAAACTAACAAGTTTAAGGCGCAGAACCTGTCGTCGTTTATAGATAGTATAAGTTACTTATCAAAATTATCAAAATATAAATACGGGCGCGTTTTAATCGAATCGTATATTCACACTTTTTTCATTTTTATTTCAAAGTATACAGTACGGACGTTTGGTGATAGTATCACACGGATTAGTGTTTATCAATTGTTGTTTATTGAATGTTATTGTACATTACAACTCTTATGGACGTCTTCTTCCATGTGCTCGACAGAATTGTTTTAGCAATTTCATTAGGAATACTTATGACAAAAATGAGAAATTAACATACTACTTTAATATAAGCCAACGGATACTTAAAATATACGACTACATACTATAAATGAAAAAAAAACTTTAAACGACATTGCGCGCCATCTATTAAAAATATTATATGATATAACCATTTGTTTAAGCTGGGCTACTTAAAGATAGGCGTCCCTTGATTGCGTTTAAATTGAAATACAGATTTTTATATTAATTTATTTGTAAGAAATCTGTTGTGTTTGATGAACAGGTTAATAATTCTTACAAAATTCTTAAAATTACAGGAGTATTGGGAAATTATTTAAACAGTAACAGTATTAGACGATATTAGTAAAATTTTTAGTGGCAAAACCAATAAATTTTATGAAAATGATTACAGACGTTCAAAGGATTAATTTTTGTGATTAAAATAAACAATAACTTAAAATTACTTTTCGAACTATTTTTAAAAACTGTAATCTTTGCTATAATTAATAATCGTGATTATAGTAACAGTCAGCGCTATCTATCTTTATAAAGCATGACGCTTTCTGCAGAAAACGTTGCAATTTGTTAACTTACAGAAAAGAACAAAGAAAATCTAAAATTTACCATTCATTCATAATGAAATAATAAATATTATTTTAATGTGAGGTGGTGCTGGCACCTCGTAATAACAACACTTACCTACGAAACATCAAGTTAAAGAAATCATCACACTTTCAAATCACAGTTTTCTATTTTTTTAGTGATAGCTTTAGTGATAGTTAAGTTGCGTAGTTTTAGGAGTAACTGTCTTTATAATGAAAAAAATACTTTTGCAAACTATTTTTAAAAAAATAGTTATATATGTTGATGTAAAGTAAAAGAAAAGTGTTTTATTTTCAACCTTAATTATGTTTAAATTATCACGTTTCTTGCATGTATTCGGCGTATTAAAAAAATTGAACCACTCTGAAGGAGTAACAGTAAAACTTTGAAATTTTATGAAAACATTAGGTGCAGGGGAACAAATAATTGATTAAAAAATAACAGCAATTTTTCACTTCTCAAAGAAATGATCTCTACCTGGCAGGTGTTTTTTTTTCTTTAATTATTCCATTATTTCGCAGAATTTGTTTTGCACTGTAATTTTTGATGCTTCTAAAAATATCATGAGTTCGAAGACGTCCAATTTTTCACCAGGTTACGCCCTTTGAAAGAGAAAGAATTTTCGTGATGCACGAAGCTGATTTAACCTTTCGTGAAATTGGTGGACGTGTAGGTCGAACGCACTCCACTGTTAGACGAATTTGGAGAGATTGCCAGGAACAACATTTAGAACTCGAGAAGTCCCCCTTAGTATTTATTGAACATGTCTGGGACATAATGGATAGAAGACTGCGCCATTTACCTCATCCATTCAATACTCTTCCTGAATTGCGTCAACACCTTCAGATAGCTTAGAACAGAGCTTCCTCAAACGACAAATGACCACCTGATTTCCAGCATGCCCAGAAGGGTTACTGAGTGTAAGTGTACGAGATGATGCAACGTATTATCAATTTTTATTTGAATAAATAGTGTTAATTAATTAATCTTTTGACGCAATTTCAAAGTTCTAAGGTTACTCCTTCAGGGTGGTTCAATTTTTAAAACGCAGTGTATAAAGTAAAGTCGTACTACTAATGTTTCTATAGGCTTTGTTGTATTGATAGTTTCTGTTTAGTCAGGTCATATATACTTTTGAGTAAATAGTATTATAAATTGTATTTTTGCTATACAAAATCGTTTTAATTTTATCTCAGTTTTAAATAATTAATATATATTTATTTAAGGGTCCTGGCACATTAATTAATTGTCTGTACTGTTTTGTGTAGAATAGAAAAGTTTAGAGTAATAATACGATAATAATATTAATATCTCCGCGTGGGTCCGGGTGTTAGAATAGTCCCACAGCATCAACCGCTTGTCGTAAGAAGCGACTAAAGGGACAGCACTCTCACTGTCCTAAACTGTACATGACTCCTTTTCCCGGAGTCGTGAACGGGGAACGGGTCGTTAAGCTCAGCAGTGAGGTAGGAAACCCCTGTTGTTAGAGAACCCCTCACTTTGACACTACCGCTATTGTGTTAGCGGTACGGTAGGGCTCTCAAAGTAGACAGTCTCCACCCTACAACCAAGCAGAAGTTACAAAATGGTAACTGTTTATTACGTATAAAAGTAATAAAGCGTCGGATGCATCCGAGGGGTAGAGCTCTCTCTGATGTAGATCGTCAGCCCTATGTTGACTACCGACGCAATTCTCAAATTGTTATTCTTGGGACACCGTTCCCAAAAGTGAACATAAAGGTCCTTCCAAAACCATCGTTGCGAATCAGGAAAAGGCGTTAACATCCCGTTTCCTGATCGTTAAAAAAGTCGATGACGACTTTAGCGAAAATTGCAAGTTTCTGATCCAGAAACAACTATATGGATAGATTGATGAAGCTAAAAACATTAGTATTATTAATATTGGTTAGATTTCAAGGTCTATTTGAACTAAATATAGATATATTCTGGTTCAAGAATTTTAAAAACATAAGAAACATCAAAGACAAAATAGAAACAACAAGCTCAGTTCAAGCTAACAAACTTCTGGGTACATATTAGTTTGTAGTACGGATGTAATATGTTATAAACTTAAAAGTCAAGAGATTATTGAAGTCGGTAGAATAAATAAAAAGGTAGATCGTGTGCTTCATGACACGCCTATTCACGTACAAATTTTCCGTCAAAAACAAAAATGGATTACTTAGTTGTTCCTGTAGGTATCTATGTTCCAGCACCAATACGATGTTTCCGTTGACAGAAATTGCGGCACAAAGCACAACGATGTAACAACCCGCAAATATGCGAAGGATTACCGTATAAGGAACCGTTAGAATGCATTAACTGCAAGGGCAACACTTGACTATATCGCGAAGTTGCCCTACATATAAGCAAGACTCCGCCATTCAAGAAGTAAAAGTAAAAGAAAATCTGTCTTACTTCGAAGCAAAAAGAAAGGTGGTACTGCCAACTCCACAACATACCACGTATTTTGCTAAAATGTTTGAAAAATCACAAATTGATATTACGCTACTAGTAAAAGAACTAGTACTTAGAGAGCCCAATATTCAACTACCTATTTCTAGATCACGGGTTAACTTCACATCTAGTAAGGGTTCAGCGGCGTAGCTAAGGTACCCGCAGACCCTGCGATGCGGGGAGGCCCAGTAAAAAATGGGGGCCCTTGTAGACTTAAAAGCCGAAATATTTTACGTTAGTATCATATTAAATCGGAAAATTAATAAAAATATTAAATATGTGTTCAGATAAAAAAATATGTATTGTGTGAAGTTTATAAAGAAGCAGAATCAGTCAACGGTTTTCATGAAAAGGTCCTAACTACCACCGTAAAACTAATTTACGCTACCGTTGGTTGACCAAAAATCAATATGTGCATTAGAAAGTATTAATCATGCTATTCTTACAAAAGCACTTTTAAAACGAGTATGTTATTGAAAAGGATTAAAATACCAAACAATACTTTAAAATATAAATGCTTAAACTAATCACCTATAACTACAATAACAAATTTAGAAATCGCAACAAAAGGGAAATATAAATACAATGGGCCCGTACGATAACGAGCTAATGCACAAATAATGCATATAAAAAAACTAAAAGAAACTTAAACTATTGACCATAGCTCGGTTGTCAACAAAGTGATTCCACGAAAACACGAATGTTATGTATAAAAGATATTCTAAGAAAATATAAACACCACTTACACCACACGAACAAAACAGCCAAACAAAATTAAGCAATTTAAAAATCCCTGTTTCACAAGCGTTTTATTTTTAGTCGCATTCGAACTTGACGTTCTTTTTACTTCCTATTTTTTAGTTAAATCAATGGTTAAATTCACTTAAATTAATTTCTAACAAACTTTATCCGGATCGGATATGAAAATGAATTCCAAAAGGCATTAAGTGGGGCTCAAAAACGGAAATTAATTCGTGAAAAAGAGGAAAAACTAAAAAACTACCAAGACTAGATACTTTTTTAAAGTTAGTGCTAGCTCTCCAGATACTGTAGGTCAGAAAGATGAACCTAGACCTGGAACCTCTACAGACTATAGTGACAGTGACAGTGGCGGAATACAACAAGGTGAAATTAGTGTTAGTGTTAGTGATATGGCTGAAGTAACGAAACGCACGCAAGTTTCTTTGACAACCGATAGTCCCAGTCTCCTCTTGTTAGAAAACACTGATAGAGCATTGTTTTCTGAGATTTTAGATGAACACACCAAATTGTTAATAATCAATTCTCCATCTTCTAGGCCAGTAGGACCTTTTCCAAGAAGCGAAAAACTAAAAGGTCATTTAGTACTGATTATTATAAAACAAAACTTAAGAGCGGACAGACTATTGATAGGCAATGGTTGTGCTACTCAGTTATTAAAAATGCTGTCTACTGTGAACCATGTTGGCTTTTCAGCAACAAAGACGGCGACACTTCCAATCCCTGGAGCAATGGGACAATTAATGACTGGCAAGGATTGAGCAAAAATTAAGGCACATGAAAATAGTGCAACACATTTAAAGTCTTGTGTTACATATGGGAATTGGAAAAAAGATAACACGATTCTTACTTTACTAGAAAAAGGGCGCACTAAATGGAAAGAAATACTGAAAAGGATAATTGATGTCACACTTACATTAGCGTTGTGTAATTTGCCTTTCCGTGGTCATCGTGAAATTGTTTCTGTTTCAACCGAATTGAGTACAGAATACACTACATCTAATTTTCTTAATCTAATAGCATTATTAGCAAAATATGACCCTCTACTAGAAAAACATTTAAAAAATGACAAAAGTAGGACAAAGTATTTGAGTCCACAAATTCAAAATGAATTAATAGAATTACTATCAAACACTGTATTAAGAGAACTTGTCAAAGAAATAAACAACGCCCCATTCTTTTCTATAATACTAGATACAACGCAAGATATTAGTAAAAAGATCAATTGAGCATTATAATCAGATATGTTAAAATTTATTTAGACAAGGCAGACAGAAAGACTAGGACTATTGAAGTGAAAGAATCATTTTTGGGTTTTGTTGAAGTGGCAAGTCAAACTGGAGATGCATTAGGAAAACAAGTTAGTACCATTTTGACTACTTTAGGGTTAGACATAACAAAATGTCGCGGACAGGGCTATGATGGAGCAGCGAACATGAGCGGTAAATACAAAGGTGTCCAAGCGAAGATCAAAGAGAAGGTACCGACGGCTGAATACATACATTGTTCCGCTCATAATCTCAACTTGGTACTAAATGATTCCGTCCAGAATATCCCAGAGATACGAAACTTTTATGATACTATTCAGGCAATTTATGTGTTTTTCAGTGAAAGTTTACCTCGCTGGCAAAAATTAAATACAATTTTGGAAGAAAGCGATTCAATAAAAACAACCTTAAAGTCACTATGTCCCACCAGATGGTCATCACGATTTGACAGCTTACTGTCAGTAAGAAAAATTTTAAATCCGTTCTGAAATGTTTGTCAGTTATTATTCTTTTAAATAACAAGCCTTCAGAAAGAACAGAAGCTATGGCATTGAAATCTAAAATGGAATCATTTGAATTTGTATTTATACTTGTTTTTCAAAGTAAAATTTTGGAATATACAAATATAGCATCTAAATTATTACAAAATATTCATTTCGATTTACACAGGGCTCATAATCTTCTTCAGAAAATAAGAAGCCACTTTCTAGAATTGCGAGACAACTTTCACTTAGTTTTATTAGAAGCTACTGACATTGCACGCACTTGGAGCATAACACCAAAGTTTATTCAAAAAGGCCACGACAAGCGAAAAGTTTTTTGATAATTTGGCTGCCGATGAATCGATTTCTGATCCGGTTCGTAGATTCAAAATTACCATCTATAAAGCCTGTTTAGATGTGGTCACGAACCAGATCATAACGAGATTTGATAGCATGGAAACTGTAGTTGATTTGTTTTCATTTTTGGGTCCCGAACTTCTCTTTAAATTTACTTATGAAGAATTAGATAACAAAGCAAGTAACTTAAGTACTAAATATTTCGCCGATTTATCACCGTCTCTTTCTCATCAATTAGATTCATTTAAATTTTAAATTAATAATGGAAGACGAAATTAAAAAAAGAAAAACAATTAAGGAAGTTGCAGAGTTATTGATAGTTGACAATTACTTTTTAGCTAGCAGTTTTCCAGATGTTTTTACAGCTTATCAATTATACTTGACACTGCCTGTGACAACAGCTTCTGCTGAAAGGTCATTTTCAAAACTTAAAATAATTAAATCTTATTTGCGCAGTTCTATGTCCCAAAGCAGATTAAGCTCTTTGGCTGTGTTGAGTATCGAAAACGAGAAAAGTCGACAAATAAACATTGATGGTGTTGTTGAGAAGTTCGTATCTATTAAACATCGTAGGCCGGCAGATTTACTATGAATTCTAAGTGGTTTACTCTTAGTTATTAGTGTACCACGTAAAAACAATATACATGTATAATGCTGATTGTGTGTTTACTTCAATTGATTGATTTTGTAAAAATGTCTTATAAATACAAAGCGGTTTTTGTTTTTTTTAATTACAAATTATGGCAAATTATTAATTTTTAATGATTATTTTCCTTTGTGAAAATTTAAGTATTCATACTATATGTACGTACTTCCAAATGAATAGTATATTAATGCAGCAAAAAGGGCCCAAACAAAATTTTGCAGGGGGGGGCTCAAAACCTTAGTTACGCCACTGTAAGGGTCCTACATTTTCGGGTGTGGGATCCGAAAAAATAAATGGGCTTATTAAGAAGGCTTAAATTATTCATCGGATGAAAAGCTGTTCGGTAACTCAAAAGTCTCTGCTATAAAGGTAAAAAAAAGGGTGGCCTAAAGAAAAACCTATAAAGGGCACCTAATATGTGATAATAACTGTGATATCTGTGTTTGTAGTCCAGATACTTATTTATTTATTTCGCAACTTTGTCGACAGGTATGTAATAGTATATTGTATTACACGAGGAGAAAATCACAGTTTTTATGCGAGTGTGTTAGCTGCGCGAGGTGGAAACCCGAGCGCTGATATCACGAGCAATGAAACATGATTTTATCCTCTAGTAATACACCATACTTTTCCACGACCAGTATGTAGTATTTGAGTTTTATCAAAATTTAATTTAAAATTTAACTCTCAGTTTGGCAATTAAAAAAATATAGCTGTTTTCATGACTACCAAACATTTTTTATTCTCAATAATGAACAATAATTATCAAGTTTACTTTTATATTTGAGTGTAGACGTCGTTTTGACAGATTTTCAGGTTAGATAAATAAATGTCAGTTTCAAATCAAAACGATCAACCAATCAGCTTTTGCAACTACATTCAGTTAATTGGGGTATATACAGGGTGGGGCACTACCAACGAATTATTGTATAGCATTAAAACTACAAATAATGATAAAAATGTTAAAACATACATATGTCAAGATTATTGGAAACCACATTTTAAACATATTTTGGATCGTACAGGGTGCTCTAGAAACACGTACCATATCAAAGTTGGGTTAATTTAAATGGATTACCCTGTATTTTTTTCTATTTTTGAATTGTACTATAAAAAATAATGTACATTTTTTAACAAGTCCTTACACCTACTTACTTACGTTTCTGAGATAAATCGATTTTACCTGATTTGTAGACCCTCAAAAAAATGCAATAACTTCAAGATAAATAAGAACAAACAACTTTGGTTTAGACCACCTTACTAAGAACCAAAGAATAAATACGTGTTCGTAATATACGTATTTATTCTTTGCTAGAATTCTTCAACCACTTTTTACAGTACTATTATGTTGTTATGATGTACAGGATGTTTTAATACTACCGCATGACACTAACGACTTAAAACTTAAATGGGTAACTTGCTTAACTTAAATGGAACACCCTTAAAGTTCTGTAGCCTGCTGAAAGCTGAAGCTAATTAGCATTTAGTCGGTAGTAGGGTTACCAACCCTAACTATGATAATTTTCTAGATATTTTAAGATTTTAGAGGTTTAACAATTTACGATGTACTGGAGTTTAAGTTACCTGTGAAATATCCGCAATATGGACATTATCTCGAAAACTATCAGAGTTAGAGGTTGGTAACCCTAACACCGATTGAAAGGTAACTAGTTTTTGATTCCAACAGGCTACAGAAATACAGGGTGTTCCATTTAAGTTAAGCAAGTTATTTAAGCTTTAAGTCGTTAGCGTTATACGGTAGTATTTAAAATACTCTGTACATCATAACATAATAGTGAATATTGCAAAAGAGATGTTGAAGGCTGTTAGTAAGATAATGTAAACCAAAGTTGCTTGTTCTTATTTATCTTGAAGTTATTGCATTTTTTTGGAGAGTCTGTAAATCAAGTAAAATCGATTTATCTCAGAAACGGATGTAAGTTGGTATAGGGACATGTTAAAGAACAGACATTATTTTTTATCTTACAATTCAAAAAATAGAAAAAAATACAGAGTGTTCTATTTAAAATAACTCAACTTTGATATAGTACGTGCTTCTGGAGCACCCTGTACAATGGAAAATATTTTTAAAATGTGGTTTCAATAATCGATATATGAATGCCTTAAGATTTCTTACAGTATTTGTCGTTTTAGTGGTACAGAATAATTCGTTGATAGTGCTCCACCCTGTATACCGTTACTAGTAACGAAATGATTTTTGCAGACGTTTAGATATGACAAATTTTCTCTAGTAGTTTATGACTACGAAATGTGAAGTTTTCATAGTGGTCGTGGAAAAAAGCTTTATTTTACATTAAAGTCGTTTTAGATTTCGGTATAAGCAAATAGCGACCTTTTTTGCGCGATTAATTGTCGGCGACCATTTTTCGCTGGCCCCTTTTTTTGCCGGCGATGTTTTTATGCGTGCCCAAATGAGCACGACATTTTTTCGCTCGACCTTTTTTCGCTACACCGTCTAGATAAACCACAAGGATCTTTATACTATTACAAATAGGATCATTATTTAATATTATAATTAAGCTCTTGCTTAATGAAGAACTCTGTCTTTTCTTTGCAAATAACATGACCGCTGATTTTTTTGAATTTAGAGCTAAACATTGATCATTATAATATTTTAAAATAGGGGAAGGTATTTGTTGAACAAAAAAACAAAATTTGTTGTTTGCAAAATAAAACATTAAATATAGTCATTATAAATGTAAAAACACATAAACTGAACATAATAAAAAAATAAACCTAAAGGTATTAAACAAATGTCATCGACTATCTAAGATATAAAGCTGCTATCATATTCAACATATTTTGTAGAAATTAACATTGAATTCAATTATTTTTCCCTTGTTTTCTAAAATTTCCTTTTTTTTATCTTCGAATAAAATTAAAACAAAATCTCCTAGTACAGGTATTTTATTTAGTTCATCTAAAATAGGTGGTACATCAGTTTCTCCAATAAAGTCAAGATCATCTTCCTCGTCGGTATTAATAAGTGGTGGTGAAAGCTGTTCAGTCTTATCACAAGACGAATTTTCATTTATAATTTTTCTTTTAATTGTATTATTTTTCATTTGGACAGCCTGTTTCCATTCTTTTTCCATTTATTTTTTAGTGTATCAGTCGCAATTATGCTTATATCGTTGCTTTCTATTATTTTGTCCTTCCTTAGCTTTTGAATAACCTTTAAATTCTTGGGGGATTACAAATGCTTTTTTTTTATTACTAGTCATTGTCTAAGTTTCACTTAATATCATTAGCTACTATTTTCCTCTTCAGAATCTTTCAAAGTAGGAGATGAATTATGTTTATATGAATGTCATGGTTATTACAGAGAGTAAACGGTTCTGCAACAGTCTGACTGGCATAATTATTTGTATTTAAGTTTCTGCCTAAAAAAGCAAGTTTTCTTTGAATATGTATTTGTCAAACGGATAGATTCCTGCCTTCTAAAAACCAGGTTTAATATTGGTTGGTGTCATAGACTTTCAGGTATTGACACATCTCATAGGCTAGTTTTTTAATATTATTGTTTGACCATAACACATTTTTGAACAAATTAATTATTTTTCTATTACATTTTCTTGTTTCGGTGAAAAGATGTTTCTATTTTCATAATTTGAAGACATTCTAGTCTCTTCCGAAGGATTTTGTTTTTTAACATATTCAAATACAGTTTGAAATTTTAATTGAAATCTTTCAGCAGCTTTTCTTATCAAAATTTTATTATGAATTACCGCTTCAACCGCGGCTTTCATGGAGTTTTTTGTCAAATTAACCTTTGGTTGTCTTTTGTTGATGACCACGGGTCATTTTCCTACAAGAAATTTGCCAAATATATGCAAAATTCTTGTAAACTAATGTAGCATTTTATGTGTTGTACAATCAGACAGTCGAACAATGTGGTACAAATTCACCGTCTGATTGTGGAACAGAAGTCATCATGCAGAAAGAAATTTATTTTCTCACTTATTTTAGAGGTTAAGCTGACTAATCACAAGAATCTAACTTATAACTGTAAACGAAAAAAATACCTAAATACTTTTACCATTGAACTATTTATTTAATGCTTTTACCAAATAGCGACATCTATTAATATGAACTCATTTGGACAAAAATCTTACCTTAGTTTATGATTTTTCACTATAACTTCAAAAATATTTCTATAGCAGAAGGTAGCGGTTGAGACCTATTAGCTGTCTTAAGCAAATTCAAAATTATGCATGCTGTCTGATTGTGGAACACCTTCCCCTACGACGTAGGTCAAAGTTTAATACAGCAACAGCTTTGGCTTTTCTCTTCATTCTATTCTTATTACTTCTCTTTTTCTTTCTTCCATCCACTTTCTTTTTCCACCATCTTTCTCATCCACACAATTCCCTCACCTCTCTCTCTCCTCAACATTTTCTTCGTTTCCTACTCTAAATCTTGCAATTAGTCTTTTATCTAACAATGCCATTCTTCCGGTTAGTAATTCGGTTTTCCATCTGTTATTAATTCTTTATACTTCGTGTTGTATTTTTCTTCTCAATTCTTGCTCTTTTTTCTTGTGCCTGTGTGTCTCTATCTCTCTGTACTATTTCTTCTTGCATACTTATTCCCCATCTCTTATTTTTTTATTTCTTCCCTGGCATATCGTCCTCTTTCATAATATCTTCTTCTAGCATCTTCACCATTTTTTATCTTTTGCGCCTATACTTCCTTCTAACATTGATATAGTATTTTATCTTTCCTGTTTGTGTCCGTATATTTACTAGTTTTACATTTTCGTGTATATCCCGGGGTCTCTTGGTCTAGTCGTAACTCCTATTTCAATATTTCTCCTGCATCTTCTCTAGTTCTTTCGATTTCTTACATCCTCAAATATCCTCTCCATATAACAACAGACTTCGTACAAGATTCTCAAAGAAGTATGAAAACTCTTTAACTTCTATAGAAATTCAACAACTGAAAAAAGTTGCAAGCAAAACAAAATTCGCTATTAACAGATAAACATTGTTACAACAATCCATAGTCCGGATAGCTAGATAATTATAATGATTGGCGGACAGAATCACAGGGCATCCGACTGATGTTGGCAACTTCAATCCGACCCCTATTAGACAGTGATTAACAAGCTAAAAGTAAATGTGAAGTTTGGAATTGAATTTAGTTTGTAAAATAAAAAATTCTTAAAGTGTCACCACCTTGATGAGTTAAGCATATTTTTTGGTTTTGTTATAAATTAACAATTTAAATTTAGTAATTGTTATTTCCATTGCGTAAATGAACATTCAAGTTATAGGTTGCAGACGATGTTATCTTGCTTTTCGTTTACATAAAAGAAATTCTTAGAAGTGTACCTCCCAGTTAATTGTTTTTCATTAGAAATATTTTAATTAATTGCAGAGGTTATGTACCGCAACTGCAAAAATTTCAATGCTTAGTGTGCTAAACTTTTGTTAATGTTCGAAATTGTTTATGGTAGTACAGATTTTTATCTTTTGTAATAATTGTTTCACGGATAGCAAAGTGCATTTTTTTCGAGTTTTCAGTTTTTGTTGAGAAAAACCCACACTTCCTCTGCCACTTCTTAATGATTTTGGTTTTTACTTGTTGTTAAAAGTTTTAGATTATTGGTTTAAATTAGGATGAAAAATAGAAAGAGGCGAAATCGGTTTTTGAATTTGATAGTGCAAGTAAGTTTCGTTCTTGAACACTTAAATAGGTTCATTTGTGAATCATCGCTAACTACATTAAAAATTATACCGTAAATTTATGTAATACTAGTATGTAGTGATGTAGTGAAGAGCTCGGATAATGGACATACTAAAAGTTCATAAAATGATACAGAAAACGTGTGAAACATTCATTAATACCTCTCGCGACTACGAAACTATGCAGACTACTGCTGAAAACGCTTTTTTTGTATATAATAAAAAAAATTGAGGAACAAAATTATGATTTTGAAGTTAGTAGGTACTGACAAAGAAAAGTTCTGCAAAAAGTTATCTCGAAAAACAGTATGAAACAAAGGTTTCAAAAAATTGCGTAATAGCTGCTGAAATTGCATGGTTCTAGCAGTAGTTTTGCCTGATTTAGCGTTTAGAGTCATGATCAAATTTAACAGAGACGCTACAGCCCCAAGAATTCGATGACAGAGATTATTCAAGAGAGTTATATAAATGCGGAAGAAATCCTAGATGACGCAGTATGTTCAGAAACAAATCTTAAAAATCTTGACCAATTAAGACGACGGACGGATATTTTAAAATATATTATCTTTATTCCGAAGCGTTACTTGACTTGTTATAAGTATGGTTAACATTGCCAATAACTCAAGTTTTATGCGAGTGCAATTGCTCAAAACTAAAACATAAAAATTAGGTTCAGATCAACGTTACATGAAGACTAATTGGAGGTAATTATGCTGAAGAGTATTTAGTTTAAATTTTGTTGCAATATACACAATAATGAAATTATAACAACTTGCAACTCATAGTGTAATCTACAAAAAGTTTTGATTTTTATTTAGTTTCTTTTTGTTATTCTTTTAATTTTACGATAAGTTTTGGGCTGATTCAACAAATTTTGCTCGAACCGATTTTCTAATTCCATCCACTGCTGTGTCATTTACAACGCATTGATCTAAAGAGGATATGCTGAAAGTAATAAAAGCAGGAAGACTGATGAAACGAAGAAAGAGAAGATCCTGAAAAAATCCGAAATCTGTGAAAACTTTAGGCACAAACAGTTTTTCATCAATAGTAACAGCATTGATTATAACCAACGGTAACAGCACCAACATATGGCGGAGTTCTACAATCATGTGCAGTGTTCACGGCTGCTTCGCTATTGGCAAATCAGTATTTGAAGGATTTCAAAAAAGATTGCTTTACACCACGCTAAATATGTATCATGTTATCCTGCTGGTTCGTTTTGCGATCATTTTCTTTGTGTAAATACGGCCACAGTTTATCTGTGATATGGCTTCACGTGTACATTATATGATCAAGTGATTTTGCTTCGTGAATCTTAATTGATCTAATTTATATAATTTGCGCAAATTTTAGATACTTAATTTTCCACAGACATTCTTCCTGAAATGTAAATGTTATTTTAGTACAATAATAATCCAACCTTTCGAATGGCTTCTAATCTTGTTGGATAATACACCATTTAACTTTAACGTTTCGCAAATAAACTGTTATTGCAAAAATGTATATTATTAAATAAATTTGTGAGAACTCGAGGATCCCATAGGTAAATAATGTATTAATTGGGAAAATAGTTTTTGTTAAACAGGCCAAATATCTTACCTATTTGGTTAGTAACCCTGTGGATGTCAGTTGTGCAGTTTTTGACGAATGACGGCTAATGATTTTTTGAATCACTTGTCTGCTGTTACCATTAGGAATGAGAGTATTAGAACAATGACGCAGTTCCAAATTCAGATTGTCGGGTTGACATAAAGCTTGAAATACTCAGTTTAACAACACTCCAATTTTAGGCAGGATGGTGTTGATAAAAACATGTCTACTTTGAACATTTTGTTAGTTTCATCGATTTTTCAATATAAATCCCTTTGATGGTGGATAGGTGGAAACCTCTATCTTTATAATTTTTTTTCTTTCGTTTCAATAATCGTTGTTGTAAGTTTCATTGATTAAATTATTGAATTTGAGAAATTGAATTGTTTAACAAAAAATTATATAAAATATATAATTGATTGTTGCATTCTGTTAACTACTTTTCACAAGTAAAGACACCAAATTAAAAAAAATTACAAAACTTTAATGAAAACAACTTTCGAATAATTTAATATAAACGTTTACATAAAAAAACAAAATGTTATCTATTTTCAACACGACTTGAATTTGTTTCTCAAATTATCTTAGCTTAAATAATTAAATGCAGTTTTAGTTGTTTAGATGAAAACTTAGAAAATTCAGTCTTCCATTATAAATAACAAAATTTTAAATAAAAACTACGGTCTAAATATAATGCATACACGATATCCGTTATAGTTTCAATAACTTTATAAATAGGTAACTATAATTAATAAGATTAACAGTTAAAGTCGTCAGCAGCTACTTCTTCTTCAGCTTCGTAATCGTCATCTGCTGTAGCCTCTTGGTATTGTTGATATTCTGAAACTAAGTCGTTCATGTTTGATTCTGCCTCCGTAAATTCCATTTCGTCCATTCCCTCCCCGGTATACCAATGTAAGAAAGCTTTACGTCTAAACATGGCGGCAAATTGTTCTGAAATTCTTTTAAATAATTCTTGAATTGCGGTCGTGTTGCCAATAAATGTCGATGACATTTTTAATCCGGTTGGTGGTATGTCGCAAACGGCGGTTTTGACGTTATTGGGAATCCATTCGACAAAGTAGCTGCTGTTTTTGTTTTGGACAGCTAGCATTTGTTCATCTACTTCTTTCATTGACATTCTACCTCTGAATACAGCAGCCACAGTTAAATAACGTCCATGTCTGGGGTCGCACGCGGCCATCATATTTTTAGCGTCAAACATTTGTTGTGTCAATTCTGGTACAGTAAGTGCTCTATATTGTTGACTACCTCTAGATGTCAGAGGTGCAAAGCCAGGCATGAAAAAGTGAAGTCGCGGGAAGGGTACCATATTTACAGCTAGTTTTCGTAAATCCGCGTTTAATTGTCCGGGGAAACGAAGGCAAGTTGTAACGCCAGACATTGTTAATGATACTAAATGATTTAAATCTCCATAACTTGGATTTGGAACTTTCAAAGTTCTAAAGCAAATGTCATATAGAGCTTCATTATCAATACAGTACGTTTCGTCGGTGTTTTCGACCAACTGGTGCACTGATAAAGTGGCATTATAAGGTTCAACTACGGTGTCTGAAACTTTTGGGCTAGGCATAACTGAATATGTGTTCATGATTCTATCGGGATATTCTTCCCGAATTTTTGAGATCAAAAGTGTACCCATACCGGAACCGGTACCTCCCCCCAACGAATGAGTTAACTGAAATCCTTGTAGGCAATCACAGTTTTCGGCTTCTTTGCGAACAACGTCCAATACCGCGTCTACCAATTCGGCGCCTTCAGTATAATGACCTTTCGCCCAATTATTTCCGGCGCCTGATTGACCAAATACAAAATTATCGGGTCTAAATAATCTTCCGTATGCTCCCGAGCGGACAGCTTCCATTGTTCCCGGTTCCAAATCGAGAAGAATTGCTCTAGGAACGTATTTTCCTCCATTATTGCGTGTGGCAACTACAAATAATAAAAACTTGAACTATGTATGTTAGTGCTAAATTCTCTTAAATATTAATACGTGGGATAGGTACAGAAGAGTAAAAACCTTCTATGGAGGATATATTAATAACCCAATCGCAATTTAAAAATCGTAAGCTGCATCGAAATGCAAAACAAGCGTGTCGTTTATATTCAATGTGCTTATTTGTAAATACATTCAATTTGTGTATAAAAACAATTAACGGAAATGATTAATTTCAATAAACTATTTTGATAAGGCACTGAATCACCTACCACTGTTTGCATTGTAATAATATTTTAAGTACCTACATAATAAAATTTAAAAAAATATACAAACCAGTAGCCTCATTGTAGTAAACGTTTATCCTCTCCAATTGCAAATCGCTGTCTCCTATGTAAATGCCACTAGGATCAATGCCGTGTTCTTCAGAAATAACTTCCCAAAACTAAAAACAAAATTAAAAATTAATAACGTGTAATTGGTATTGAAATGCGTCCTTGATTTTATACATAGACCTTCACAATCGTTAAAGGAAGTGGTCGTTGATAACTCCACGTTTAGATATTCCTTGAACAATCTTCTTAACTTAAAATTTTAATTAAATAATTTTTGACGAAATAATAAAGTATAATTTACTGGAAATTATGGTCATACAAACAAAAGCTATTACACGTTAAAATATGGGACATCACTGTAAGAGAACGCACATCTAATTATTAATGTTCTCATTAATGTAGCAAAGTGCAATAAAATTCTTAACTAACAAAATTATATCTAAAATGTGAAATTGTAAATTCTTTGCCAACTTAAATGAATCCATGACACATTTTAAATGATTCAGCTAATCACTTCAATTGTTGGTGATAAAGGCAGTGAATAGAAAAGTTTCTCGAAAAATTATAATGTTTGAAAAACCCGTTAATAGGAAGTATAATTAACGTACCACGAATTGGATGAAATTATTAATGGATTATAGTTGAAGTACAATCTATGATAAATTACTGTGATTACATTTTTTCAAACACCTTAAGCGCAAGGTAATTGTAAGTTTGACTGGCAAAAAATGAACCGCAAGTTTAATAACTTTAAGAATGTTCTCGTTAAAATTACTATTTGAATTGCATCTTAGCGGTCATATTCTAAAGATGTAGTACCAAAATCTGTTTTTGTTAGTTGCCATTGCAGTTTTTCTCATACAAAATAAACACTCTTAATGTTTTTTATAATTCTCACGATATTTTTTAACAAAGCACCTAATTGTGAATACTTTCGTTGTTCTGACATACTTAGAAATACGATATAATAGAATAATAATATTTAACTATTGGTAATATAAGCTGTTTAAGAAATTGATATTAAACTATGATGACTAGTACTATAGTATATATAGTACTATCTATCCCTTGGCATTTAACTGTCAAAAAAAACGTGTAAAGAAGGAACAAACCCAAATAATAGTTGGATCAAGTCGAAACATTATTCACCATGTTTCCAAGAAAAATTCCTTACAAGCACAACATTTATTGCAATTTAAAAATTATCTTGGGTTAAAACGTTTAGTGTTTAAAGTACGATTTAGATCCATGACTAATCGGGTAATCGCCTTGTAGAGTAAATAATAATGATACATTTGGATAGTTTCTAATAAAAAGTCACATTGGTATTCGCAATTCGTTACAAAAACAAAAAATTGCAAATTTATTTATAAAAAACCAATAACCTTCAAGTATTTTACAACAGTTTCGAGTTCTCACATTTGTTATTAATTCAATGTTTATATTCATCCTCGGTAATTGAATCTCATCGTAGAAATGCTAGACTAATAACGACCATAATAAAAATAAAATAATTGATTGGCGTAAAAGTAAAATGTTTCAGTTCAATGCACATCTACTGAAATAAACTACCATTTAAGTTCTCATCGAGCAGCGGGAGAATAATTTTTTTTAATAAGTAAACCATAAGACATGCTCGAACTATTTCAGTGATTAATTTTCTGCTATCTGATTACATTTCATTGAAGGCTTCGCTGCAAAATTATTTTAAATTCACACATGCGAAGAAAAAATGCCAAGTTCAACAAACTTCGTCTTCATCTTGCCAAGAACTAATTGAAATAAAAAGTAAAAAATGTCTTCTTAGATAAATATAGACGTGCACAAATGCATTTCGTCTGCTGTTTAAAATATTTGGAATTACCCCCTCAAAGTGTTTAAAATAGATTAAGGTATGTTACTTCTAGTTAAGAATTTCCGTTTGGATAAAAAAGCAAGATAAAACAGATTTTAAGTACAAGCATTTTAGACAACCGCTGTTTCTTAACAGAACAATTTTTTTTTAGTTTTTCCTTTCAACTTACATAATAAAAATAATAACCGTAATTATAGTTCTTAATTGTACTTGCTAACAAAGAACTTTATCAGCTATATGAGCCATTGTTTAAAATAAGATTTAGCCGCTGATAAGATAAGTGCGCAAAATTTTGAAATTTTATTTTACCCAAAAGACAATATCAGCGAATCCCGAAAAATTCATTGATAAGAAAGCGGCAGCAGTTACTAACCCTTCAGTTAAAGCAAGTACCTACATACTACATAAGTAATAAAAATGTTAAATTTAAAGAGTGAACATTATTATATTTCCAAAATTAAAAAATGATAATAAATATTTACCTTGGCACCAACTTGGTTTCCACATTGACCGGCTTGAAGATGTACAATTTCCCTCATGTTGAATTAGTTGTTATATTACTGAACTCTGAAACGCTACTGCCAGTTTTCTAGTTTCGCTCGCAGTGACGAAAGTTACCAATAGGAAGCCATGCTTGAAGTGAACGTGGCCCCCTATATCGTGTTACACTAAGTTAGATCTAAGTATACTTCACTTCATCTGTTAATTATTTATTTTTGTTTTCATCTACAAATGTATTTATATCTGTAAGATAATTTTAACTTCTGATTTGCACGAAATTTCCATACCTATACTATAGTAATGAATTTATAATTTCCGACAAACATTTTTTTAGTGTTGTTTAAAAAACTAATTTTCTAAATTCCGTCAACAATTACTGTACTTAACAATAGACAGATGTAAATAGAAATATTTAACATCCGGTGCCTTTTTGGTTTTTTTCTGCTTTGGTGTCATGTTACATACATTCTTTGTGGGGTCTTCATTACGAGACTATTTTATTTTAACTAAAAATTACCTTCGTATGGTTGAATGAACTTAAAATTATTATCATTCTTTGAACGTTTATTGTCTTAAACATAAATATTTAATTGTTTAGTTATCTTGTAAAATAAACGGTGTAATTAGGATATACCTGCATGGTAATAGATAAGTAACAATTTAGGGTGTAATTCCTTTTTCGGCTTCTTCTCCGAAATTAGTCTGTAGTTTTAGTTGCACATGGGTTAATTAATTTATTCGTAAACTGCGTGTATAGATTAATTATTCTGTTAAATTGTAAATTAATTATTTGTTTTTTTGTAATTTAAAATTACAAAAAATGCGATCATCATCTTCTTGTCTAAAGAGATTACCATACGACACAAAAAATTGTCTTGAAATAAATAAAGTTAGAACTTGGTGAATTCAGCGGTATTTGAAAAATAGGTCCTTTTTAACTATGTGACTAAATAACTATTCATTTTTATTTACCAAATACTTATAAACAAAACTGTTGCTGTGTCATGGAGCAGCTTTGTACCGTGAACAATAAATATTTTTATGACTCCTAGTGCTAATCATAATCTAGCCTATAAATCTGTGATCGGTGGGGAGTTTTATCTGAAAACAATTTATTAGATTGAAGACATTTTTTTAAATAATTTTGGAACGAAGAGAAAAATTTTAAATGGTTAAAGTTATGTTTTAACTTAAGTCTCAACAAAACATATAAGTTCTAACTAATAAGAGGAAAAGGAGAGTCATATGGTAGACAAAGGAAATAATCATGGAAGCGCAAGTAAAAATTAAAATTTCTTAGTATGGATGTCTACATAAAAAAAATTATTTAAGGAATTAAGGAATTGATGAAATTCTGAAATTAGGTAGTTAAAACGTATTCTTTCAGATAAAAACTTTCTCTAACTGGCTTGACCTGTGATTTAAAAAAATTGCAAATTCAAAGTTCAATTTCGAATTTTTTTAACACTTAGTTGAAACGTAACATTTTTAATTAAAAATACGTATAATTTCAATAATATTGACATATTTCTATAAAAATTCAACAACACATACTTCAAAGTCTATATTTTTGAATGATTATTTTGTTTTACAAATCTTCATTATTAAATTTAAATTGTGCATTATTTTTATGCACAGGCGCGGTTTTCAGGCTAAATATGAACTCTTAAAAATTCATAACACATAAATGAATATGTCTAGTAGCGGTTACATATAAAAAGCAAATGAAAATGTTGCGAGAATGCCGAAAGCAAACGCGCCGCTGTGTATGCCATATATAGCATGTTAATCATCTAAATAGAAGAAACACATACCGTAGTTTATCAATTTTTTGCATTTTTCTAAAACAAAAATCATAATATAATAAATTTAAAAAATTCTGGAGAGTAAAAAAATGTTGATCATATATTTTTAAAGTTTTATAATCGAACGACACTATTTAAAAAAAAAAATTAAATTATTTAACATTTTTTTCTTTTAAAGCTCTCATTTGTCTGTATGCTGTGGTATTTTTGGGTTGTAACTAGCGCCCATACAAATATTTTTGCTCAAGATTGAGTATATCTCTGTAATAATTCTATTTTTAATTTTTTTTAAACAAACATTGCAGTACGAAACTTCAGTTACAACTTCTGCCTAAAAACATTGGCCTCATCTTAATTTAAAAAGAAAAACTGAAATGTTTTGCTAGTTAATTTTCAATGTGTACGAAATTTTTCTGGCCAGTGTACGTCACGCTTTTGGGAATAGTTTAGACTTAAAATGCTATAACTATAAAAATTATTATTAAAATATAAAAAAAATCATATGAAAGTTTTAGCGTTAGGCTTTAGTTATACCTTTTATTTAACAAAGAGTTTTGTTAAAATAATCTTTGTGCAAAAATGACCTTTTTGTACTCATATTCTCGATGCACGGAAGTTCCATTTTTAGTTTTTAGTTTCCGAAAGAATATGGAAATTTTTGTTAGGTTGGTATTAGTTGACAACGCAAAGCAAATTGTCAAGCAATCGGCGGAACAGTGCTACCAACTCAAATTTCTAGTAAACACAAAAAATTAAGCAGCTGTGAATTACTTGTTACAAAAAATAATATACCTAACTTTTTCTAGAAGAAATTTCCCGAACTCGTTAGGTAAATAACTATTACCGCTTTACGTCTATAACAAATGAACATATTAAAAAAAAATTCAAATACAAGTTGTAGCTTAAGATCTTAGGTGCTTTAGTAAGAAACCAGTTTGCATTTTAATTTTCAAAAATTGAAATTTTAAAAATAAAAACTTAGGTAAATGCAGGTGTGCACAGGTCACTTTGAGTGGAGAAATTCCAAATTTCATTGTTTCTAGATTTTGAAATTTTTGTATATTGATTGGATTATACTTAATTTAATAATAATAATTATTTTACCAAGAAGAGAAATTAGTGATCCTGGAAAAATCTCAAAATAAAAAGGTTCAACGATCCCAAAGCCATAATCATCAACTAAGAGAAACTGCAAAAAATAAACAACAAAATAAAATTTGAAAAAAAGAAAATCAGCAACATATTTAATGGCAAATACTTCTGTATTATAATATAATTTTTTTGACTTTTGAAGATTTTGTTCAGAGCGTACGTTTGGCTGCTTGAAGCTCTTTACCAAGAATTGGAACACAGATAAAATATCCCAAAAATGATCTGTTAAGATCAGTCAACAATATTTTTGGATCCTATAAACAAACATCGCAAACTGCATCGAATATGCAAATTGCCATTATGAATGCCAAGCTTCTAGGAAAGCCTATTTATGTTCGAGCAAAAACCTGTTTCTGCAAGAACTGTATTAGATACAAGTACTTTTTTTTATAGTTTCTTGTTTTATGATAGAATTTTTGTTTTCAAGCCATTAATGCTCTATGGTTCCAGATTCATGCTACAAATTTTTTAAATTATTGAATAGTCAAATTTAGTATTATGGTTTAAGTTTTCTATATGATCCCTTCTTTATTAGCAAATAATTGCAGTCATTTTTAATGCAATTTTAACTATTTGAGTTGTTTTTGTTCTTCCACTTCCACCAATGAGTCATAGACCAAATTCAGAACAGATAAAACCTCACCTTTGCATTAAGTGCCTAAATTTTGACTATACACTAAAAACATTCAGACAACAGAAATTTTAATTAAAACGAACGCGACCAACCTTTCCTGACTTGGACTTGGAAGTAATATTAGAAATATAAATCAAGAATCGGTACTAACGTAGTACAAGAGCGACCTAAAATTATAAAATAACTACTACATTAAATTTAAAAAAAATAAAAAGTCTATTTTTACTTCTCATGGAAAGATAATGACTTAATACTTATGCCTTGATTGAAGGTAGAGCAAAAACTATATTGATTGATGAAGATGTAGTCAGAATAACTAGAGCAACAAGAAATGGGTCAATTTTTTGTCTCTGCTAATGAATTAACTTCTACAACTTTAAATCAAATAGCTCAGCCAAATGGTACTTTAAAGTGGAAAGTTTGGGTGTAATTGGTTTTAGAGGTTTATTTTATGTTTTTCAATGTACTAAACAGGAATCTGAGTTGTCCAACAAACATTTTTCCGTAAATATGAGAATCGTCAAAAACATCTAAAAATGATGTTTTTCAGTGGTTTTTGCTTATAACTACAAAGAAATGTAGTAACGTTCTTTGTAGAATTTATATACACCATTATAAATATACCTATTTTTATATTTTATTTAGGTAAAAATTATTTAAGATTTATATGTATTTAAGTGCTAGAAGCCCTCTTAGGCAATAGTTCTATAACTTGCTGGTCCTTAGTACTGTAAACCTATCAGTTGTGCATGTCTTGTATTCATGTCCTGTAGGTAGAGGTGGCAATATATGGTATGCAAAAATGGCCATTAGCATGGAAGTCGGCAGCATTTGATGAATAACTTAGAGATGGAGGTTTCACTTTCCTGCAATTCTGCAAAATGTTTTTGAAGATTTGGGCTTAAATCCATAGTGTCAAATATATGTATTGTAGTGGAAAATAACACAGGTGAAAATGTTGGATAGCTACTATAAATCTTGCTTCTGATTTGCTGCATGAAACCACTCCATCCAGAAAAGAAAACAGATCTACTAAAGCAGGTGTAATGGTATTAGATAAAACAAATAGCCGCTTGAGATACTCAATGTTGATATCCTTTAAGCTAAAGAAACCTGCTTTCTCAAAATGTTTCAAGAAAACAGCTTTCACATCACCTACTAACTAAGCTGGTATTACTACCATGCAATTCTTCGCTCTGGATCAATGTATTTCTCCCATTGCACGTTAGATATTATATTCATCTAGTGTACGGCGTTATCATAAATAAATTGATGAAAAGCTCATTTTTAAAAGAAAAAACTTTGAGAAGCTTAGAAACAAAGTTTTCATTTTTGGCCAAGAAATAATGTGGAGGAGGATAGTTATCGATGGCATATAGTATTAATTGTAACTCTTCAAAAATTACATCACCCGTTGTCTCAACGAATCGAAGATGTTCTTCCCGTTCTGATGATCGTTTTTCAATGTACCACGCATTTGTTAAAATTGTATGCCCAATATACTTGAAAGAAGAACGTATTTTCCATATCTCTCCAATAAATGACATTATTCTTCATTGCTTTCCATAAAAGTGAAAATATCATTCATAACTATCTCACCCTCTTTAGCATAAAAACTAACATATTTTCTCGTCAATCTTGAGCCTGCTAATGTACAGTTTCACTTATTATGGAGCTGAAAATCAGCAACTACCATGTCTGTTATCGGCTAGTTTCTATTGATAACTAATGCACTAAAATCATCTTGACGTGATTTCTATTTTCGTCATATGATGAATCAAATTACGTTTACGACGATGCAGTCGTAATGTGTTGAGTAATTTAAATATGTGCTTGGCTCAGCAGCTTTTTTTAGAAGAGCTGCTATCATTTTTTATTTATGTAGCTTTTTTGACATGAAACATGTACGCTAACAGATGTTTCTCCCGCCAAAACAGTTATTTTCCTATAATTTACACTCGCCTTCCTTTAAGCACCAAAACAGTCTCGTGTTGTAGAAAAGTGGAAGGTGGAGGTTACAAAGAACTCTAATCAGGACTTCTTCAATCGTTTGTCAGATAAACACATTGAAAGACAAAAAACTGCAGAAGCAACAATACACTAGGAAGGAAAATCGTAATGTATTGATTTTCCCCCAATATTTCAACATCCAAGAACCAATGTCGAGAAAAACAAAATTAAAGAAAATTGTTCTAATAATTTAAATTTTTTGAGATGTTTGGGTGCCATCAATGGCACTTTATTAGAGCTAGGAATTTAATCGAGATATTAAATGGCGTTCTGAAATCTAGTTTTCGTTGTCTTCTAAAGGGTAGGTTTTGAATTATAAACCAGTAACTGCCGAAAAAATTATCTACAGTTGTGATGTTCTTCACAATATTGCAATTTACATGAAGATGAAATAATAAACGAAGACGTTGAGGACAATAATGATAATCAAATTGCTATAAGAGATTGGAATTGGCACAGAAGAGGTGCGAAATCTAAATTAAACAATATTTTTTCTAATTTTGTTTATTAATTCAAGAAACTTATCTGAAAGTAGAAACATTAACGAAACTATTTGAAAGTAATTAAAGTTTTTAATTTTACTACCTGCGAACGAATTTTACTTCAAAATGTATGGGTATATTTTCAATGTCCAAATCTTGATAAGTAGCAACTCCCGCTTCTGGCAAATTTTCTTCTTCGACAGTCAAATGTGACAAAAAGGTTAGCAAACGTTCTTCTAAACCCGAAACAGATTTTACTGCAGCCCTCCATCAGTGCCCCTTGTACCGTAACGGAAATTTTTAACTTTTCTGGGAACATTTGTGTTCATTTCGCTGATACTGTAAAATCAGTATAATTATATCGATAGCTACTATCACCTTAATATAAAACTGTACCTCTTTCCATTGCTTTGTAGTTTAGGCGGGGACAAGTTCTATTAGCAGCCTTTTTTAAGTTGTTCCATTGTTTAATAGTAATAATAATAATAATAAGAATAATAATAATAATACCCCCCAGGGGGCCTGCATGCAGGTACGGGCTTAGCAAACCCGGGGCTCCGAGCTCTTCAGTGGGCCAGGGGACCACTGTCGTATCAATTCCCCTTACTTAAGTTGTCGGCACGGCAGAGCTCTTTCAAGGTGGACAGGTCACACTCTGCGAGCTGGCAGAAGCTTTAAAATGCAAAATTTGGTTATTAGCACATTATGCAATGCCTCGGATGCGTTAGAGGGTAGGGCTACCTCTGATGCGGGACGTCAGCCCAATAAAGATGACCTTAGCATGGACACGGACGTGGGTGTGGGCCCCGAAAAACCCACATACGAATCAGAAAAAAGCGGTGGTACCCCGGTTCCTGATCGTCAAAAAGGTCGAAGGCGACTTTAGTAATGATAGTCCTTTTCTCATCCAGAGACAACTGTACGGTTTGATTGGTGATCCTAAAAATGTCAAGAAGATTAAAGAAGGATTATTAATCGAAACTGCGAGCTCAGCACAAGCCAGTAAACTTCTACGAACGGAGAGATTAGGTGAGTCAAAGATTGAGGTTAACCCCCATGCTGTCCTGAACCATAGTAAAGGTGTCATATATTGTCAGGATCTGTTGGTGTGCACTACGGAAGTGATATGCTCCGAACTAAAGAAGCAAGGAGTAACTGAAGTCAGGCGAATTAAGAAAAGGGTAGATGGCGAACTTAAAGACACGCCAAATCATGTACTCACCTTTAATACTCCTAACGTCCCCTTAAAGATTAAAGTCGGCTACTTATCCGTCCCAGTGCGACTTTACATCCCAGCACCTATGCGCTGTTTCAGGTGCCAAAAGTTTGCCACACGGCTCTACGGTGCGAAAACCCTCAAATCTGCGTTTGTGGAAAGCAATTACACGGAGGTCAATCCTGCGAGGAACCTATAGAGTGTGTAAACTGCAAAGCAATCTCCAGAAACTGTTTAAACAAGAAACGACAATCCAAGAAATTAGAGTTAAAGAAAAGCTTTCCTACCCCGAAGCAAGAAGGAAAATAGTTATTACAACACCACAACACGGTGTTTCTTATGCCAAAGCCGCTGAAAAGAAAGGTCAAGTTGATATCTCACTACTTGTGAAAGAATTAGTGCCTACCTTGGTATCGGTGCTAAAAGAGGTATTTGTACCTAAGAACACGCAACCAATTGTCCAACTGCCTCAGTTCCAACCGCCAGCTACGAGATCGCGACGGAACTCTGCTTCCAGTCAAGGTTTCACACTTTCGGACGTGGGGTCTGAAAAAAGGAAAAGAAGGGACAAAGGAAGTGTAAATTATACAACGGAAGACGAGTTATCGGATAACTCTGAAACTTCCGGCACCACTACCAAAAAGAAAAAGTGGCCTAAAGGAAAATCCCGAAAGGGGCTCTCCTAAACTGTGATTAACATCTGTGATATTTATGCTTGTAGTCCAAATTATTTATTTATTTATTGATCAGTGTTCGTCCAGATTATCTATTTACACATATCTGTCATTTACTAGTCGTTCGTTCGTCGTAAGTGTACTACGTTAGCCCTTTTATTCATTAATTTAATTCCAATCTTATAACAAATAACAAAAACGAACAAATTATTCAATGGAACTGCAACGGTCTCATACGACGATACTGTTCACTGAAGCTGATGATCAGGGATTATAATCCCTATGTTATGTGTCTGCAAGAGACACATTTCGCTCCTCAGCAACAATACACCCTTAAAGATTATAAAATTTTGCGAAAAGATGTCTAGGCAGTCAGATCCAGTGGAGGGGTAGCAATTCTTCTCAGGAATGACGTACGGGCGTCGGAAGTCAATCTTATCACAAACCTGCAGGCAATAGCAGTCCGTTTATTAGCACCAGTAAACTTTACAATCTGTAACGTCTACTTACCTAACGCGGAATGGAGACCGCAAGACCTTGAAGCCGTACTAAGACAATTACCACGACCGTTCCTCGTAGTCGGGGATTTTAATGCCCACAACCATTTATGGGGATCTGCCAGCATTAACGTTACCGGGCGACGCGTAGAACACATCCTCGACAACAACCAACTCGTTTTGCTCAACAATGGCTCTCCAACGTTTATGAACACCAGGTCTAACAACTTTTCCGCTATAGATCTGTCCTTCTGCACGCCGGACGTCGCCCACAAGATCGCGTGGTCCACATTAGATCACCTGCATGACAGCGATCACTTCCCTATAGCCATGTCAATTGGAATGAAATACTTACCTTCCATCGCCCCAAAAAAGTGGCTGCTGTCACGCGCTGACTGGAACAGCTACATAGACGCTCTGGTAATACCAGAATTATCGGGCTCTGTTGACAAGATAGTGGTAGTTCTCAACCATTTTCCGTGCTGCTGAAAACAATATACCTATGGGAGGAGGTACGGTACGACGTACGCCGGTTGCATGGTGGAACCATCGAGTATAGTTGGTTATAAGGGAAAAGAAACGCTTATTTAACGCATTCAAGAGGCACCCGACGTTAGAAAACCTGATCGCCTTTAAAAGATCTAGAGCCTCATGGCGTGAGTACGTGTCGTCGACTAATAGATCGACACCGATCGCGGATGTGTGGCGTAAAATTAAAGCGGTAGCAGGGACCAAGAAACATATTAGTGCGATTAATTTAAAATTAAATGGACACGTCTTAAAGACTGCAGTTGACGTTGCGGAAGCTTTCGCCGATCAGTTCCAGGCAGTCAGCAGCTTTGAAAACTATCAGCCATTGTTTCTAAGCGCAAAAACCGTAAGAGAAATACCCTTAGACCTTAGCAGCCAACAACATAACTTACCCATCAAAGCCCTATTTAACATGTCCGATTTGGAAGAGGCTTTAATCAAATGCAAAAAGTCCGCACCAGGTCCTGATGGAGTCCCTTACGAGTTTGTGAGGGAAGGGCTGCCGTCCCTGAAAGAACCGCTCCTCGCTCTTTTCAACAAAATATGGAACGAAGGTACCTACCCGGCCGCCTGGAAGGAAGCCGTTATCATTACAATCCTGAAGAAAGGAAAAGACCCCATGAAACCCGCTAGCTACAGGCCCATAAGCCTAACGTGTTGTTTAGGCAATCTTCTGGAAAAAATGGTTAGTAATCGGATCATGTGGCAGCTGGAAACTCACAATTTCCTGGTAGATTACCAAGCGGGTTTTAGGAAACGGTGATCGACGTTAGACCAACACGTATATCTGGAGAAGGAAATATTAGAAAGTTTCCGAAAGGGAGAGCATTCAGTCGCTGTCTACTTTGACCTTGAAAAAGCCTATGACACGGCATGGCGCTACGGAATCATTTGCAAGCTTTATGATTGGGGACTGACAGGTAACGTGCTGAAATTTGTGGCCTCTTTCTTAGATGACAGAAGCTTCAGAGTCCGAATCGGAAATGCGTTATCATCACGAAGAATCTTGGAAAACGGAATGCCGCAGGGTTCCACGCTTAGCGTGACCCTATTTGCAGTTGCGGTGAATGATATAGCAGCGTCCGTAGATGCATCAGTAAGCAGATGTCTGTATGTAGACGATTTAGGCATATTTTTTTCGGATCCAGAAATGCGTACGACAGTCAGTAAACTACAAGAGTTGATTCATTTTATAGTGCGAAATGGTGAAACAGCTGGTTTTCGGTTTTCCGGGCAGAAAGCTCAATGCGCCCACATCTGTCGTATGAGAAGACCGCACTACGGACCACTGCTATATATAAAAGATATGCCAATATCATGTAAAGAAACAACTCGATTTCTGGGACTTACCTTCGATTCGAAGCTTACCTGGAAACCGCAGATTACTGACCTTGTACAAAGATGCAAGCCCGCTCTGAATGCGCTAAGAGCGATTCTGGGAACCAGGTTCGGAGGAAAGACGGAGTCGCTGCTCGACACCTACCGTTCGTTGATCCTCGCCAAAATTGACTACGGTTCTGTCGTGTACTCGTCAGCACGTAAGACGACACTTGCATTGCTGGACCCGATCCAAAATTCGGCGTTACGGTGTTGTCTAGGAGCCTTCAGGACAAACCCGGTCATGAGCCTACAAAGTGAATCCGGTGTTTTACCACTGCAAAGTAGACGTGCACAACTACTTACCAGTTACGTAGTCAACATAAGGTCACAACCCAATCACCGGAATTTTAACGTCCTGTTCAGGCACAGGACTAAATATCTCGAAAGGCCAACAATTTCAAGACCGGGTCGTACGGGCGCTGGAACTGTGCACTGAATTCGGATTAACGATTCCCCACCTACTACCACTTAAGTTACCTGAATTTCCGCCGTGGAAGACAGAAAAACCAACATTTTTGAGCGATCTCAGCTTGTTACCTAAAAAAGAAACCACACCCGAAGAGTACCGTAAAACATTCAAAAATATTCTTAATACTTACCGTGAGTCAGTTGTTATGTACACCGAATGGGTCAAAAACTAAACGAGGTGCGGGAGCAGCAGTAGTGGTAGACGGGAAAGCATATTCCTGGTTGTTACCGCCGAATGCTACAACAATCCTAACCGAACAATATGCTATTTGGCAGGCGCTAAGATACGCAGATTTTTCCATGCCAAAACATTATCTCATAGTGACCGACTACAATCAAGGCTATGCGCAAGATATGCCCCTATGAGCCAATGTCGCAGATAATGACGGACACGTTAGCACACCTAAAAAGCTGTGGTAAGATGGTAAGCCTAGTATGGGTACCGGGCCACAGCGGCATCGCCGGAAATGAAATGGCAGATAAAGCAGCGCACAAGGCATCACACTTAAACACTACCGACGCTAGTATTCATACTACGGATAGTGTAAAAAGATGGTAATACAGAAATGGCAGGATGAATTCACTGAGACGAACAACCACCTAAGGAAAATAAAAAGAGACGTGAGTAAATGGAAATGTCATGTTAAGGTGAGCAGATGTGATCGGGTTAAAGTTACAAGAATGAGAAAAGGCCACACCGCACTTACCCACGCTCATATACTTACCTCGTCAGACCCACCATCTTGTCAATTCTGCAACGAACACACCCAGACGGTAAACCATCTTCTGTGTGATTGCCCTGCAACAAGAAACATAAGAAACAGATATGGATTAGAAAATGATATTAGAGATGTACTTCCACTAAGGAAGGCATTGAAGACGCGCTAAAATATCTGAAAAGTTTACAGGTTTTGGACAAATTAAGCTCTCAGTGAGAGAGCGTATATAAAAAGAAAAGCGCTAATGACCGAAGAAGTCGATGCGCAAAATCTTAAAAAAAAATAATAACAATAATAATATATGTTTTATTGAGCTGAGTAACTAAACTTTATTTTATCTCAGAAAATTAGCAATAAGTTCTTTTTTCCACGACATACTCTTTTAAAAAAAATGTAAGAATGTGTCATTAGATCTATATGCGCCTAGTACTTAGTTAAACAATTTAGTTTAATATTCAATCAGGTTTGTTTAATTTAATATCTTATATTTCGACTCTTAAAAATTGCTAACATAGGTACATTTATTGGTTAGAATTACGCGGTTGCGCTATGACATATTGTGACCAGTCCGATACCACAGAATACTGTAGCGAGACTATTTGTTTTTTTTTGTTTCCGCAGAACGTGACATTTTGACGTATGTAAATTTCTTAATTAATAGACCGGTAAGTAATTACATTAATCAGGAGACGCCAAAATGCGGAAACGCAATATGCCATACCGGTACGGCGACGCCATATTCCGCGAGCGTAAAATGACTTTTTGCTCGATTTACTTTTGCGCCTGCATTTTTTACTTTTAGGCCCGCTTTTACTTTAAGGCCCGCATTTATATTGTTAATACCGAATTGATCCGAGATTTTACGATTAATCATAGACAAAATAATAATAAACGGTACGAAATTATGCATGAGAAGTGACATGAGAATCACTACAAATTATTCTTAAAAAATCAAATTTTAATGAAATTGTAGAATCTAAATATAAAGCAAAATTTTCTTGTAGAACTGGAGTTAACAATAATTACCCGATAATTAGAAACTTGCTAATATTTATATGTTACTTTTTTACACATAAAGTGGTTTTCAGTATAGAATGAAATGATCAAAGTGTAGAAGACGTGGAAATTTCCGCAAAATACAATAAAAGCACATTTTCTGTATAGTTTGTTGCTTTTTTAAGTCGACACCATTTTAAAAAGTAATCGTATGTCTTTTCACATATTTTTCTGGATTTAACAAGTAACAAATCCGGAACCCCGTTATTTGATACCTCTTTAATACCGGGAGGAGTATTAGAAAGTTCTTCATTATCAGTTTCCAGGTTCACTGATTTAGGAAGTTTCATAATATAAATTTTTAAATGCCGTTTAGGAATGCCGGTAAAGAAGAATATTTTATTTTTAATTCTTGTAAGCTACCTTAGAGATCGCGACCAGTTTACGTTCGTAAATTTAAATTGTTTAATTCATTTGTTGTTATTTCGAAGGTACTAATTTATTTGTTTGTTTTTCTAAACTTATTAGTACTATTAATTTAAGGTTTTATTGTATTTTTTAAAATTAATATAAAATATGTAATTAAAAAGTAAACCTGTTTCGACTTAGTATTACCAGAAATACATCATCTCCCTGGAATGTATAACATCTCATAGATACAAGCAGTAGATTCTCTATACGTGTTAGTGATTCTTTCAGTCACCGATAGATGGAGTTATGCGTTGGCTTTACGGTTTCGTCATTGATTGAATATCGCGAAATAATGTTACCACACGACGGAACAATGCAATAATTTAAAAATAGATTTTTTTTTAAGTTTTCAATATTTCATTTGTATAAATATTACTAGGATATACTATTCAGTTTGTTTAAATTAATCTTTAATTTTAAATTGAGTGTTAGGTGTGAAAATATTATAATAATGTAACACGTATCGCCACCTATCGGCAACTTCAGGAAGTTCATATGCAAATATAGAATTATCTGGGCGATATGCATTCCGTGGGAGATGATGTACTTTTGGTATTAATAAGAAGTGCAAAAAAAATTGTATGCACCACAGGTGTAAAGTACTTTTAAACCCTCACATTTTCATGTTCGTGCTTAAAAGTGTTACTTTACACCCTTGGTACATAAATAACTATTAAGGCTTATTAACACTGCATCCAAGAATATAAAGAAATTGTTAATATCAATATAAACACTAAGTCATTGACGAATTTTTATGTATACTGGTTTTTGCTCAACACGCAAGTTAGTATGCACTCCGTAAGCGTACACGTACCGCATACTGGTCACTGTCACCTTGATTTAATTTCAGCCACCCCTGCCCCTGCCCAGCGGGTTTGAAGACTTGTTTTGTGATGACGCACAACATGTTGCTACATCTTCACAATGTTCAGCCGACATAAATATATCAAACTTGGGAAATTTCATAAATATATAGATAACAACAGATCTTTCTTCTGTTCATAGCAACACTAACAATAAATCTTTACAGAACTTCTCCCACGCAGCTGCCTCTCTCATTATAATAATATTCTTAGTGTTTCTTGGAGAAATGTAATGGAAAGCTCAGCTTCAGACAAAGCTCTATATAGGAAATGTTATCTATTCTGCATTTGACTAATCCCGTCCATCTAATAGACACAAATATCTAAGTAGTTTTATAGAGAAATAATCTCCATCATCAGATTTAATCAGTTTATATTTACAGCATTCGGCCAATTACGTTGTGACATACCTGCTTAATCTTCAAAAAAATCCAAGGTTATTTGTTAACAACCAGCGCAATAACTTAGGTATTCCTAAGTCTCAGAAGAAAGGACTACCTTTATCAGCACGGAGTCATCGATTCCTTCTCAGCTTTTTTCAATAAACGTTTTGATCACATTTTTAATTTGGTTCTTTCCTGACGCGTGGAAGACGCCTCGGATTGTTCCCGTTTTTAAGAATCGAATAGAGCAAAAATAGGTGTTTTCACAAACTTCTTAACATATTTTAATAAATTTGGTGTCCTTAAAAAGGACTTTTCCTACGCTATCAATCGCGCTATGAGTGATATAATTGCAATTGCTTACCTTGCCACCAGATTGCGTTTTCTGACATAATCGCAAAGAAAATAATTTTATGAAAAAAAAAAATTAAAAGAATTTTGAAAAGCAAGAGATAATTAGACATTAATAACAATCTGAAAGTGGGAATACTTTTTTTTGAGTTGGTTCGTTGATTCATTATTTTATGTTAAGATAAAGATATTAAGAGCGGATTTCACTGGGTTATAGCGCTCTTATTTGTCTATCTAATGACGTAGTCATATCATTGCATTTAATTTTTTTTCAGAAAATTATTTTTTTTGCTATTATATCAGAAAATGCCATCTGGTGGCCAGGTAAGCAATTGCAACCACATCACTCATAGCACGATTGATAGCCTATCAAAACCTTTTTTTAAAACAACACTAATTTTATTAAAATATGTAAGACAAAAAAAAATCCAAAAAACGGGTTTTAAAATTCGAGATGGCAATTACGTTCACTGATGGCCATTTTAGAATCACGAAAATAATTTCCAGCATTTTCTCTTGACTACTTTTATTATATAATTTTTTACCGATAGTACTGTAACTTTAGGGTAAG
Source organism: Abscondita cerata (assembly GCA_030710515.1). Taxonomy (NCBI): domain Eukaryota; kingdom Metazoa; phylum Arthropoda; class Insecta; order Coleoptera; family Lampyridae; genus Abscondita; species Abscondita cerata. The sequence continues at coordinate 1,282,010 of JALBCR010002259.1, forward strand.
TGTTTGTTGTATGCAAATGATATGAAAATCTATTTAAGGATTCGTTTGATATCTGATGCTTTTATTTTACAGGAGGATCTTAATAGATTTTAAAGCTGGGGCGAGTCCAATAAGCTAAACTGGAATAGCAATCAAGTGAAAGATGTTGGTGTCATGTACCTTCAGGGAACTAGTTTCAACTCAGGGATTTGTGATACGTAATTCTAGAGACATCATGGATCTTTAATATGCGTCGGTAGTATGGTGTCCTACAACTCAGAGTGATCTCAACATTCTGAGAAAGTTTCTCAAATTGTTGTTCATTTCTTGCTGACGGTGTCTATCCTTGAACTGTTTTTTGCAGGACTTGTTATTGAATAGGTTTGGTTATGCTAGCCTTGTTTTTAACTAAACTAGTAAATGGTGGAGTGCCACTATCTGCTTTCTCTACTAAAGATAAAGGTACCTAGTTTAGGTGGTAAACATATCTAAGTAGTTTTAGCCTAGTCAATCGTATGTGTACATCACAGAGTTCTTTGAATATTTACAGTGCTCTTCCAAGTGATATTAAGAGAGGTTTAGTGTTTAAATATGTAAGAATTTTGTTTTCCCATGCGTCCGTATTTGACTGTTTAAAATGTATAATGACACTACTCATTCTATCTATTCCACTTCCGCCCATGGTACATTGCTGTTTGATAAGTGTATTAAATAAATTACTGAGATATGATAATCACGTGACACTAATTGTTTTAACAGTACCTCCAAGAATATTAACTATAAAAATAAGTTATAAAAAATGAAAGGAAAGTTGTTGGAAAATTTTATCTGAGTTTTCGGGCATTTCGAGTTTTAGTCTTAAAGTTTATTCAAGGTTGACAGGGGGTTATTTTCGTTTAAGGAATGTTTTATGAAAGAAAAACTTAAGGCGTTGACACTGAAGTATTATTTTTTTTAAATGCTTACTTTTGTTTTTTTATGTTTGAATTTGTACATTTTATAGCAAACATATTTAACACCACAATTTTAATAGAAATAAATACAAAATCAAAATTCTAGCCCCTTCTTATTTCTTCCAATTTCAATCAAAACATTGCTGATAACTTGAAAATTTGAGTCAATTTTATAGATACTTCGAGACCATTCAACACATTAAAATACTTGCTTATAGTGCATGATTTAGCGGGAGCGCACTGCTAGTACGTATTCCTCTTAACCAATAGTATAATTTTTTTCTTATTTCTATTTAGTGTTGTTAATCCAATAATATTAAAACAGTTTTAAAAAAACATCTTTCCTCTGTAAATCATTTAAAAAACTAAGTCATGCATTAAAAAATTATTATTTTATTTACATTCCATACTAATAAGGTGTGATCTAGTATTTTTGAATTCATATTGTCAGCTTTTAATTTTTAGTTAGTTATTATACGGATAATAAAACTGCATTGATTCTGTTTGTATATGCCGGCATAAAAATAACCATCTAATTTCAACAAGAACATTCGTTAACATTTGATTTAAATAAATATTTATTTCAATTTTGATTACAACTTAATAATGTAAAGTACACAAGTAAATGTCATTACACTTTGCGATATGGAAGCAATGGAGATTTATAAAAGGTGACTATAAACTAAGTCATCGAAAAGAAGTATATATTTTTAATACCATTTGATTAATGTATTTCGCTATAAACACTACATATAAACATATGGTTTTAATTAACTACGAATTAAAAACACTTAATTAAAATTCAGTTATTCATACAAAGTAATTTGGTTTTTATTGTAGCCCTCATTAAACTGTAAATAGAAAATTTGCAACATTGATCGAACACTTTACGGTCTAAATAAATTTTATTGGTTTTTAAATTTACCAGATGCAGTTAGAAATTCTAAGATGTTAAAAAGTGACAAAAATTAGTTCTGCTCTTTCACGATTTTAAACACTGTTATATATTATTATTTTCTAGCAATTAGCTTCGGTACCGTTGTGAGTCGTTCACTTACTTTGATTGAATTCGCGTTTACCATTAACGTCACATAAACTTTTAGAAAAAGGCTTTGTAATTGTTGCTGCAATTGTACCTTGTGTTTTCTTCGTCCACAATTTGCTGAAGTAATATTTTCACGTTTTATTCGCAATAACATTTTATCAATTGCCATCGAATACGTGAAAAGAATTAAAAATTATTTAAACTATCTGCAAATATTATATCCTATTTATTTCGTTGAAAGAAAAACTAAACTAAGATTCCGCACGATCGTACAACAAAATGAAAAATTGCGACATTAAATTACAAAACATTTATGTATAATTGTATTCAAAATTATTTAGCGAAATATTTAGAATAATTATAGGCACGTTAATACATTAAAGTGGAAATGTATGTAGACATTTCACACACAAAAGTTTCACATGGTTTAAATGAAAATTTAACGGTACTGCATACGGGCATTGTCATAAATTACTCAACAAAATTAATAAATAAAATTTCGTTCTCTGTGAGTGCAAAAAAACCTATTAAAGTATAATGCAATGCATATTAAATGATTTGCAGTTTTTTTTCGCATTGAAATCCGCTAAATTTTAATATGCTGTTTGTGTTGCATAAGCACATATACATAAAATTACGAAAATATCATGAATGGTTCTTCATTTGTTAAAAGTTTTGTTTATTTATTTGTGTATAAAATATGTATAGTGTATCTAATTTAACCAATTCAGTTTATGTGCCTACTCTAAATTTACCTTTGATGACGAATACAAATTAGTTCAGGAAATTCCACATGAAGAATTTAGAAGATTTGGTAGTTAGGGTGATTTTTTTTGAAAACTCGAAATTTATTACATACACGGGTGAATCATATATAAACTAGACTCAAAAGCTAATATTTGTAACTAGAATTAATTGTTCAAATACTTTACCTAAAAAATAGATCCATATTAATAATTGAGTTAATTCTCCTGGTGTTCTTCTTCTGTACACACCTGACCTCAAGTTGTGATAGCTAGATTTCTTGGGTATACCCTCTTTAATGGTATGGTACATTTTAAATATTGTATTGTGATGTAAGTGTTATGTATTGAAGATCAGTATAAACCTGTACAATGTGGTGACGAATCCGTGTGCAATTGTGGATTGGTTTGTCTTGGCAAAGCATGTACTTCAAGGTTTAGGAAAACCACTAAAACCTAAACATGCTAACCCTTACCCACCCTAGTATTCACATGTAATAATATTAATTAAGTGTGTAATGTGATTGTGTTTTGTGAAATTGTGTTATAAATAATTGAGTTAATTCTCCTGGTGTTCTCCTTTTATACACACCGTGGGGTGTGCCTGACCTCAAGTTGTGATAGCTAGATTTCTTGGGCATGCCCCCGGGCCGAACGACGTCTAATAAAAAAATACTTTTCCCCACTCATGTGGGGCGCTTGTTTTTTAAATACGACCCATCGAGTGATACCTTAAAATGACGGACTGACCAAGACGGTTTTAAATATGCATGACAAAATGTTTTCAAAATTGCCTGCAAAGGTGTAGTCGTAAAAAAAACGTTTTCCTGCCCTGGGAGGATACGACTTAATCCAGCAGACTTTTCATATACTTATTTATATGAAAGGATATTTTTATTAACCGTGCTATATAGGTTCTCAATCAAGTCGTCCGCCGGTTTGTAGACCGGCTTTTAATCTATTAAATAATAATTCGCAAATCAGTGAAAATGCCATTAAGTGGAAAATAATGGAAGAGTGGAAATAAACGAAAAAACCCACGTGGGCTTGTGAGAGTCATTGCTGAATATTAATCTGAGTTTCCGGGATACCGGCCCCCCTCCCTCCAACAATCGCAAAAAGGTTAAATTCCATTGACGGGCTATAACTTGCGATAAAAAAAACAATATTTTTCAACATATAAACTAGAAAATTAGTTTTTAAGAAACAAATGTAGACACCTATTCTGTTTTGGACCTTCCGGGAATTGCTCAAATCGATACTTTTAAAAGCTACTCAATATTTCCAAAGTTGCGTTTTACGCGCTTTTTTCGCGAACAAAGCACCGCGGAGAATTTTTCGCTGCCACAATTTCGAATTCTTTTTGGTCTTCATCACCAACCTCAAAAAATCAAATGTATATTCATATGCAATGTGCTAGAGAAATATGAGTACCGTTATAAATATTTCAAGTAACTAAAATTTTTACTACGGGAGCAGCATGGTATTCCGATAGGACGTTAATGAGCTTTCTGTTAATCCCTTATCTCAAGATGTGGAGCCGTTTTTAACGAAAAAGTTGGAGTTTTTATTTGTTTTGAGTTGCATTTATATTTCATATACGCATTTTTGACTGATTTTTTACAAACTGAAAAGCTGATCACGTCGCCGTGGATTTGGCCTAAAGGGAAAACCACGTTAAAAATAACGCGTCTGCAACTATTTGGTGGCCTGGAAAGAAATTTACTTATAGTTTTTACTTTTGAGCAGCACTTTGCACGTAAAAGTGAGATCGGTGATTATGAACAAAAATATCGTGCACCCAAAAAGGATACAAAAGAGTTTGAACTTCTCCGCGTCTTTGTTTGTGAGAAACGCGATTTCTCGAATTCGTTAGAGGACCAACATTATTGCCCGTAAAAAAACGCAATTAGAGTACGCTATCGTTAGTGAAGCATACGGTCCTTTTTTTTCGCTGGCATTTGCCACAAGAGCAACATTTTAAAAATTTCCCCATAGTTCGAAAAATGTGGGGTCCAATTAATTTGCAGGATAGCACAAAAAATGTCAGGCGTCAAAAACTACACAGAATTGGTGTCTATCAGAAACTCCTGCCACTCCTGGAGTCGTGGATATCGGCCAATCCAAGCAAACATATTTGTTTTTTAAAAAACCTTTATATCTCGAAAAATATTCATTTATCGAGTTTAGTCGAAAGGAGGAAAATTTTAGAGAGCAAAATCTCCCGCAAAACGATCACTTTGGATCACTTATACGAGCACGGTATCGCGAGTTATAGCCAATCAAAGAAATTTAACCCGTTTATATGCGACATAAATGTCAATTCTACAAATTAATACCATTATATTACTTTTAATCGAGAATATGTGCACTTTTCTCCATGAACATTTCGATTTTTTACTGAACTATTTTATATTTTAAATTCAATTCAGAAGAACCAAGAAGAACTTATTGCTAATTGAATGGATTAGTTCTCTTAGACATAGCACAATAAAGATAATGTTATCTCTCATTAATCAATTTATTTTATTTGTTTTTTTATAAATAAACAAAGAATTCGATTTTCTTACAAATTGAACTAAACTATTTTTCACTCTACACATAATAAATAAATTTAATCAGTCCTTCCTCTCTTCCTCCTCTTCTCTTCCCCAACTGCACCTCTTATCAATCCCTTCTTCATTGGCTTGCTTTATACCTTGCTTATGACTCTTTTTCTATTTTCTATTATTTCTCTTCTTTTAATTATTTCTTTCATCCACTCTATCCCTTCCCCTCTTTCTCCCAGCAACTCCCTTCGTTCTCTCTCTTCCACTCTCACTTCCTCGCATTCTCTACTTATGTGATATAAGTTCTCCACGCTTCCCCACACATCCTACACTTTCTATCTATGTCCTCTCTCCAATATCTGTTTTTTTCCTTTCTTCATTCCCTACCCTAAACCTCGCTATCAAAGGGCGATGAGGTATGAGGAGGGATAAAAAGTAAGATAGAGAAAGAGATATTAAATGAATGTTGGAAGGAAATAGAAATGCAGAGGTAAAATTTGGCGAAGAAGAGAGAAAGTTATATTATGAAAGAGGGGTATGCACTGAAGAGATAGCAAGAATAAGAAGAGAAGGAAGATCGGTAGAAATGGACATTATAAGAAGGATTTAGATTTGCAGGCGCAGGAAAGAGCTGGAAAAATAAAAGAAGGAAAGTACAACGTAAATTACTGGGAAATAAGATCAGATGAAAAACCAAAATTTCTCATTAATCTTGTTTAATAATACAGTCTAATCACTCACATTAGAAAATATAGATAATTTCGAAATACGTCATAGCTTTAAATATATCATTATAAATCATTTTCTTTATCAAGGCGTTTTTTTAATCCCCACACCTTTGTAGTTGTATTTCAGAATACCACATAGAATAGCTGCAATAACATATAACAATATTCGACAAGTACTAAATACATCTAATTCTATGCTCCACCAACATCAACTCACACGGAGGAAGAAATGGAAACGCTCTATGAAGAACTAGAGAAAAAAATTGTAAACAATCATTATAGGAAACTTTAACGCCAAGCTTGGAAAAAGACAAAAAAGAATCTAAAGAAAATATAGGGATACTCGGCTATAACGAGGAAAATGAAAGAGGATGTATGTTACTCGACTTTCTATCAAAAATTAACTACACTCCATGAACTCATTCTTTAAAAAGAAGAAAGAAAGAAAAGAAACGTGAGTCAACTAGGGTGGAAATATGGAAAAGATATAACAGCATACTTAATTCCTATAAAATCTGTAGCGATAATAGATTAATAAGAACTAAAGTAGCAATAAATCATAAAATACAATACATACAACAATCGCTAATAAAAAATCAAATAATACAAACTGAAAGCAAGAGAACTTAAGAACAGAACAAAAAGTATCTACAGATAATAATATTGACAAATTTAAAAAAATCTTTAAAGAAACTAGAAAATTAATCAGGAAATATACACAAATAAGTTGAAATAGAAAAGGCAATAGAACAGGTATCATTACAATAAAAAATTGCGTCAAAAGCTGTCAACGATTTGAAGTCTGCTAAACTTCTTGTAAAGAGGAAGAAGCTTGGCGAAAACTATTTTTTCCAAATATCTATTAAGTATGTGACTCTAAAATAAAATAGTGTGGCGGCTAGGGGTTAGTTCTAGGCGCCGGTTTGCATCAGAGAAAAACTACGTTGAGTTTGCGAATACGAGTTTATTTTAACTTACAATAACCGCGCTGTTAGTTGTTTAATGTTAATGCGTTTGCTGCGAGAGCGGAATGCGAGTAAGCGCCATATAGGAACGCGGAACTGCTGGGATCGCACTAGTCACTTTGGTTACTACGCAGTATCGTACTCTGGGTCTGTCTTCTGTTGACTCGTTCGCCTCATTATATACCGTCTGGCGTGTTGGGATGCTTAGCTTGCAAGGTTACAATAATTCCTTGCGAACGTAGCATTCTTTGTTTGTTTATACTTCCGCAAAATACGGACGCGGAAATTGCTTGTGCATGCAGTTCCTATATGGGTCCCCCTTAGTGGGTAAATCCCACGATAAAACGGAGCTGGTGGGCAAAAATGTTTAATTTTGCGTATGCTTTACCTTGCCGCTTTATTATTTTGCGTGCGCGCTTAATGCAGGCGCTTGGGAAAATGAACGTGTCTTCCGGACTTTGTTATGGTGTGTGGTGTTCGTTTGGAGGCGGTGTCTCCTTGATGATCCGTGGTGGGCGAGGTTGTCCTTGAAGTTTGCGTCGTCTGCGTGTGGTTCCCTTCTACGTAGGCTGGTTTCGTGCGGTCGATGGAGACGGTCGTTTCGCGATCCCTTATTTTTAACGTTAAGGTTTTATCTCCTCGTTTTAAAACCGGGAATGGTCCCTCGTACGGTTGTTCGAGTGGCGTCTTTACTGCGTCGCGTCGAACGAATACCTGTTGGGCCGTTTGTAGGTCTTTAAAAATGAATGTGTTTGGTTTGGCGTGGTTTGTTCCAGCTGTGGGGCTTAATTCTGCGAAGTAGCGTTTGAGGTTCGTTATGTAATTTATCGGGTCCGTTGCGGGCGTTTGTTTTGGTACTAGGAATTCGCCAGGGAGTCTCAGGGTTCGCCGTATACCAGTTCGGCTGCAGATGAGTTCAGGTCTTCCCTCCATGCTGCTCGTAGTCCTAGTAAAATCGTGGGTAGTACGTCGGTCCACTGTTTCGTTTCGTGGCAACGGATGGCGGCTTTGAGGTGGCGGTGGAAACGCTCCACCATCCCATTCGATTGCGGGTGGTAGGCCGTTGTTCGCAAATGTGTGGTGCCGAGGAGTTTGTTGAACTGTTTGAACAGTTGTGATTCGAATTGTCGCCCTTGGTCTGTGGTTATTCGCAGCGGGACACCGAAGCGTGTGATCCATTCGTTGTAAAACGTGCGCGTGATTGTTTCGGCTTCGATATTTTCGATTGGGTATGCTTCGGGCCAGCGTGAAAATCTATCGACACAGGTGAGGCAGTAACGTTTGCCTTGCGATATGGGGAGCGGTCCCACTATGTCGATATGAATGTGCTCGAAACGTGTGGATGGGTTCGCTATCGTTCCGAAAGGTGTTTTTACGTGTCGCGTGACTTTTGATCGTTGGCATTGTATGCATGCGCGTGTCCATTGTCGGCAATCGGCGTCAATGGATGGCCAAACGTAACGCTGTTTGACGAGCTTTGTTGTGGCTTTCGTTCCCGGGTGCGCCAGATTGTGCATTGTGTTGAAAATGTGCTGGCGGTGGGTTGTAGGGACGAAAGGTCTGGCGTTGGCGGTGGACAGATCGCAGTATACGGCTGTGTCCGTGTTGGGGAGAATCACTTTTTTAGTTGGAGTGAATTCCCTGGACGCAGGTGCGTTTGCAGATCATTGTCCGTGGCCTGTGCTTTTGCGAGACTTTCGAAGTCGATCGGGGCTGTGGCGATTGTTTCGATGCGGGATAGCGCGTCCGCAACGACGTTCTCCGTGCCCGAGATGTGACGGATGTCTGTTGTAAATTGGGATATAAAATCTAGGTGACGAAATTGGCGGGGGAACATTTGTCCGGCTTTTGGCGGAATGCGTATACCAGGGGTTTGTGGTCCGTACGAACAGAAAATTCTCTACCTTCAACCATGTGTCTGAAGTGTTTTATGGCTTGGTAGATCGCTAGTAATTCTCTGTCGTAGGTCCCGTACTTTCTCTCTGCGCTTGAAAGTTTCCTGGAGAAGAATGCGAGTGGTTCCCAGTCGTCGTCGATGCGTTGTTGGAGAGCGGCTCCGATTGCGTTATTTGAGGCGTCAGTGACTATGGCAAGGGTTGCTCCGGGTTCGGGGTGTGCGAGCATCGTGGCCTGTGCCAGTCTTTCTTTGCAGGCATCGAAAGCTTCGTTTGCTTTGGTCTGCCATTCGATTGGTTTTGCGCCTTTAATGTTGCGTTTGAGCAGGTCATTTAGCGGTGCCTGCAGTTCGGCAATTCCTGGTATAAATCTCCTGTAGAAATTTATCATGCCCAAAAATTGTCTCAATTGTTTGGCCGTTGTCGGCGTGGGGAAATTCCTGATTGCGTCCACTTTGTCCGCCAGTGGTGTCGTGCCCTTGCTCGAGACTTGGTATCCGAGGAAACGTGCGTTCGTGACGCCTAAGTGGCATTTCGTTGGGTTAATGAGTATCCCATACCTCTGTAAGCGCGTGAACAGTGTTCGTAAATGGATTTTGTGCTCGTCTTCGGATGTGGAGGCTACGAGTATGTCGTCGAGGTAGGTGTAACAGTAGTCCAAACCTCGGGTTACCTCGTCGATAAAACGCTGAAAAGTCTGGCCGGCGTTTCGTAGTCCGAAAGACATGAAGGGGAATTCGTACAGTCCGAAAGGTGTCGTAATTGCGGTTTTCGGAATGTCTTCATTTGCAACTGGGATTTGGTGATATGCTCGTACCAAATCTATTGTCGAAAATATGGTTTTTCCTCGGAGTCCTTGCGCGAAGTCTTCTATGTGTGGCACGGGGTAGCGATCAGGGATTGTTCGGGCGTTGAGGGGCCTGTAGTCTCCGCAAGGCCTCCAGTCATGGCCGTTTTTCGGTGCCATGTGCAGCGGTGATGCCCAACTGCTGTCTGACGGGCGAGCGATGCCCATGTCGACCATGGACTGGAATTCATGTTTTGCAATCCTCAATTTGTCGGGTGCAAGGCGGCGTGGTTTGCAAGTTATTGGTGGCCCTGGAGTGGTTCGAATGTAATGCTTCGTTTCGTGTTTTGGCACGTGCGGTGCGCCCGAAGGTCTCGTGATCTCGGGAAATTCTTTGAGAATTTCGTGGAACGGTGTCGTCCCTGAGATTTCGCGTATCGTAGGCCGTTCGTGGTCTGAGGTCACTCCAGTGGCTCGTGATATGTTTGTTAACGGGTCGGTGATCCTATTGTTGTGGATGTCCACCAGCAAGGCGTAGTGGTGCAGAAAGTCGGCTCCGATTATGGGGTTCGTTACGTCTGCTATTATAAAACGCCAGGTGAAAGATCGTCGTAAGCCTAAATTGAGGCTGAGGGTTATGAAACCATATGTCGCGATGTTGGATCCGTTCGCTGCTGTCAGCTCGTATGATGTTTTGTGTCGTGGTCCGTTAACTAACTTGCGGGGAAAAACTGAGACGTCCGCGCCGGTGTCCACTAGGAATCTTTGTCGTGTGGCCCGCTCGTGCAAGAAGAGGCGGCGCGGGGTTATGTTGAGGCTGTCGTTGGCCGCGTTTATCGACTGCCTTGTCCGTTTCCCGAAGGGAAATCACACGGTTCGCGGCATTTTCTCGCTCGGCCTTTGAAAACTTGGTGGTACCAACATGTGGCAGTGTTATTGGGGTCGTAATTTCGATGTCGATCTCTCGAATTGGAACGGCTTCGAGATGGTGGTCGTGATTGTCGGAACGCGGGTTGCCTGTTGCGTCGGGGTTCGGCGTCCATGCGGGGGTTCGTGCGTCGCACGTATATACGTTTTGAATGCGAGCGTCTCGTTTACGGCGTCGGCGAGCACGGCTATTTTATCGAGGTCGTCGTGGGTCTGCGTTGCCAGAATCGCCTGCATCGTTGCCGGTAAACGGTTGAGCCATAGGGTTCGTAGGAAGTCGTCAGGGATGGTGCTCCCACCGAGGTTTTTCAGGTGTCGTAGGAACTGCGATGGCTTGCGGTCGCCGAGTTCCTCGCCTTCAAGCAATCGCTGTATCTTTTGCGATTTCGATGCGCTGAGGCGATTGACTAGTTCCTTTTGAGGGTGTCGTATTTGCCCTCGGTCGGCGGTGATTGAAGGATGTCGCGTACCTCCGTGGCATGCTTGGTATCTATATTGGCGATCACGTAGTTATATTTTGTTTCGTCCGCGATGATCCCAGCTAAAGCGAATTGGCCTTCGATTTGCAGGAACCACATGAGAGGGTCTTCCGGCCAAAATGGGGGATGCGTACGCCTACGCGTTCGATTGCGGGGGTCGTTGTAGGCGTCGTGAGGTTCGCGGAAGCGGTTGCGATTGTGGGGGCCATTTTTCGTTTGTTCGCGGCAGCCAGTGTGATCTGATGTCGTCTCGAAGATTACACTGTCGCTTGTGCCTGGAGCTTGGTGGCCGCGCGGTTTACCTTCCTCTTGTGAAATGCGCAGAGGTCCTTTGCGGCGAACCGGATGATGATTAATACCAATAATACGACGGTGATTGTGTGGAGAGTTTCGGCGGTGTTTAGGGTGGCAGATGCGCTGCCGTTTGCGTTCTGCACGATGATCTCTTCCTTAGATTCAGAACCTCCCATTACTCGTATGTGCGTCGGAGTCTTACCAGTGTTTGGCGGCGAACAGGACGATCACGAAAAATATGATGATGGTCGTCACTGGATAAGACGTTGCACCGTTGTTTCTGAATTCTGCGGTGAAGTCTTCGAACGGTGACCTTTCTCTGATCAAATACATCACGTCGGGGTCACCACTGTGGCGGCTAGGGGTTAGTTCTAGGCGCCGGTTTGCATCAGAGAAAAACTACGTTGAGTTTGCGAATACGAGTTTATTTTAACTTACAATAACCGCGCTGTTAGTTGTTTAATGTTAATGCGTTTGCTGCGAGAGCGGAATGCGAGTAAGCGCCATATAGGAACGCGGAACTGCTGGGATCGCACTAGTCACTTTGGTTACTACGCCGTATCGTACTCTGGGTCTGTCTTCTGTTGACTCGTTCGCCTCATTATATACCGTCTGGCGTGTTGGGATGCTTAGCTTGCAAGGTTACAATAATTCCTTGCGAACGTAGCATTCTTTGTTTGTTTATACTTCCGCAAAATACGGACGCGGAAATTGCTTGTGCATGCAGTTCCTATAATAGTTTTATGGCCTTCAAAGCTTATAAAATTTACAACAAAAGCGTTCGAACACCTTTTCTTAAAATCATTAAGTTAAACAGCAAAATAATGTAAACGTGTTACAACAGCACACATTGAAAAAACTTGCCTTTTTCAACATCATCCCTGAACTTAGATGTAAAATGAATTTTGGTTTTTATGTGAGGTCTCCTACAGCCCCAATGTATAGTAATGGTGATTTTCTTGCAAAATGTGTTTAAATTCATAGGTTCTTAATCCTGCTAAAAACTAATCTAAGATTAAGCTGAAGGAGGCTTTAGACCATAAGATGAAACCAAACAAAGATGTGTTTATTTTTCAATAATGTATGCTGTTGTAACACGTTTACTTTATTTTGCTTTATAACTTAAAGATTTTAATAAAATGTATTAGAACTCTTTTGTTGCAAATTATATAAGCTTTGAAGGGCATAAAACTATTTCGTTTAAAGATCACATACTTAACAGATATCTGGAAAAACTATTTTTCGCCAAACTTCTTTCTCTCCACGAGAAGTTTAGCAAATTTTATTATAATGATACCCGTATAGAGCAATTGAGCCTTGCAGAAATGTTTTGGGCTGCGCTTAAAGAATAAACAAGACGTTCTTTTGTTTATGGGGGCTACTTTTTTGACATCTTACCTACGTAAGTGTTGATAAATGTTTTTAAGCAATCGAGTGTATAAATTTGAATTTTTTCTAACGATCATTAGAGACCTTAGAGCCCGTTGCTTTAAATTAGCTGTTAGCAAGCTTGAAGAACTTTCGATTTACCGAATAATTTGTATAAATTCAGTAGTGAAATGAGTCAAGGCTCTGAGGAACATTACGTTGAAAGCAAAATCACTTTCAACACCTCACCTAAGGTATGAAGATTTTTTTTTTTTAAATTGTACTGATTTAACATATTACGCTCGATTACCAGAAAATGTTTATATTTACAGAAAAACCGACCCACCCATATATTTCCAAATTGTTTACGCTAGAAATTAGTTAATCGCTATTCTTTTCAAAAACTGCGTAGTTTACGAGATATTTACAAAAAACAGATTTTCCTCCTCTTTGACACCATATAAAAAGTTTAGCACTTTTGGCACGATTTATACCAGGTGTAACAGGATCATGGTACACCCTCCGTTTCTCCCTTAGTTTTAAAGATAATTGATTGAAATTTGGGACATCTCATGTACATAATAAACGACACTTTTTAACTATAACAAATTTTTTTTCACTTTCGGTTTCGCCGGAAATGACACCAACTTTTGATTTTTAAATAGAATTACTTTTAGCTGTAATTGTGATTGTATTTATCGCACATTTTAAAACAAAGTATGAAAAAATCCTTATTAATAGTACTAATAAATGGTACCACGGTACCAAAATTGGTTGCATTTGGAAAAATTTAGTTTTGCCCTAAAAACAATTTTGATGATCTTAATTTGCTCATAAATCACATAATTTAGTATTTTTGACGAAATTTAAATTTTTCTAGCATAGGATGGGTCGATTAGTCATGACACACTTAAATAGAAAACTAAAAACTATATTAAAAAAAATTTTGACGTTTGAAATGTCACTTATCTGGTATCATTGGATTCAGAAAATTATGCAGATTCGCAATAATATACACGGTGTTCTATTTAAAAATTAAAAGTTGGTGTCACTGCCGGCGAAACCAAAAGGGAAAAAAATCTGTTATAGTCAAAAAGTGTCATTTATTATGTATATGGGATGTCCCAAGTTTCAATCAATTATCTTTAAAACTAAGGGAGAAACGGGGATGTACCATAATCCTGTTACCCCTGGTATAATAGCCATATCTAGCCGTACACAAAGATTCATCCGTATCGGAATTTTTTCGTGGTTTTCGCATATTTTTGTCTAATGTGACTGGGCTATTATCTACGATCGTTATTTCAAAATTTGCAATTATCTATCTTAAAGTACACTTTGTAAACTATGAAATCACATATTTAACTCAATTTTAACGAAAATGTGACTTTGATCATTCCCCTGTACCTTTTGTATGTACAAAACTATGACACTTGTTTTGACAATGAGGGTCTTGATCATAAAACTTAAAGTAGAATTTAGATATTGTGTCAAACTAGATTCATTCCATTTATAAAAACAGAGATGCCGTCAGTTTCCGGTACATATATGAAAGTGCCGCCATTTTAAAAAATATTTTAGTTAGTCTTAGAGTAGTCGATTATAACCATATACCAAATTTCATATTGATGGAAGTCAGGAAGTCCATAACTTTCTAACCGACAGACTACGTGAATCAACCTGTATACTATGGTAGCACCATAAAACAATTTTTTCTCAAACGCCTTTATTTTTTTATTTTATTTAAAATTTATAAACGGTTCAAAAAAACACAGAAAGGTTATTATAAGCGAAACAACAACATTACAAAAAATTCTATTGTACAAGTAAAGATTTAATAGGGGCAGTGAGATACATTCGTGCTTCACAAGGTAAAAATATCTAGAACCAGCCAAAAAATTAAAATTTGCTGACTAATCAAATTTAAACATTAACCTACTTTGCACACATGTACAGAATGATTCAAGTAGCCCGTCGATTAGAAATTTATTGACTTCCTGAAATTCCATTAATATGATATTTGGTGGATGGCCATAACCGACTACTCTAAGTATAACTAAAATATTTTCAAAATGGCGTTTCTTTCGGATATGACGGAAATTCACCTCATCTTTGTGTTTTTAAATGGAATAACCCTATTTTGACACCATATCTAAATTCTACATTAAATTTTATTATATAATGATCCTCTTTACTATGACTCCTAGAACTTTGTGTATTGTTTGTTTCAAACGTTTTTCAGGAAATTATATTGTACTACAAAAATATTTCAGTACAAGTACTGCGTTAGCTGCAAAATTGAAGTTCTACCGCGATTCCAAACCTAAAAATTTTCTTCTTGGTGTCCGTGACTCTCACATTTTCTTTCTTATTGCTTGATATTATATTAGCACTGTTTTGTTTGTATTTTTTATGTTTACGCAATTTTCTTGTATGATGGTAAAGTGTGAGTAAGGAAAGCCTGAGAGGAAACCTAATATTAAATAGCATCATTTGGTGTATTGTCAAGAATAAACTAATTTTTCGATTTTATATTTGTGTTTCTTGCCCAATTAATGTAATTTGAAAACGAAAAAGAATTTACATCTATAGTTTTGTTCAAAACTTCATCAATATTTTGTTTTCACATCGATCCCTCAGCATAATAATTCAGATACAGCAATGGTGGGAGCTTTAGGCAAACTTTTGTTATTCAATTTCAATAAGTGCCGTTATTTTTACGCTTTAGCTGCAAGTTGTTAAATGAATAATGATAGATAAAAACATGTATGTATTTAAGGAAAAAATTTAAGAGTTTAAATCAAAATCAAAATTCGTTTCTAAAGCAAAGAATCGTGTAATTAGAACTATTAACACTAGAATAAGATCTTAATGTGTATAGTGTGTTGCCTATTATACAACATCGAAAATCAAAGGATTCGCACATTTTTGTCACAGATTTAAACAAAAATTGTATTAATTATTTGTAAAATTTCTAGTGAAACTAAGCTCAGTTAGGATTAAAGCCTAGATATTTCTGAAAAAGAGTTGCTTGTTTTCAAATTAGATTTTAATGACACGCAGGTCTCTCTTTCAAAATGGTTTTGAAGGCCATTTCTATAAAAACATTCTCAGTATAATAGATGTAACCAAGAAATTTGTTTTTTGAAACAAAAACATCTAGCGGAAGTATCAATATGCTTATTCAATGGCAAAATACTTCATGTGTGTTGAATAAACTTTACAAACAGAATTTTCCAATTTCGAATATAAATATTAAATATTAAACGGGGTGATTGCCCAGGTCATTTTATACAAAAAAGTTCCTATAAACATGTATTATCGATCTACAGCGTATTGAAGTTTAATTAAAACAATAGTAAAAATAGGTTTATCCGAAACGGCTTTAGGTTATTTTTTATTTTTTTGATTTTTGGTTGGTAAAATTGTTGGTTTGGTAAAATATTTGTTTTTGCCCTTGAATGAAACCCTTGATTTTTAAAACTTTTTTTCTGTAATAAATGGACATGCACTAAAATGTTTTTTTACTCAAAAACGGCACGTCGTACGATAAAAACACAAGAGAGCTTTTTATTCACAATTGAATAATAAAATAAAAATATATTTTTATTTTTAGAGAAATCACTGGTGCGACTGAAACATCGTGTTGTATTGCAAAGTATGCGTCTCCCACAGCTATTGACACGCCTAAAATTTCATAATGATATCTCAAGCCGTTTTGAAAAATCTCATTTTTACTGTTTTTTTAATTAAACGCTGTAGGTCGCTAACGAAGCGTTTATGGACTTATCCTTACAAAAACTTTTTTGTATAAAATGACCTGGGCAAACATCCCCTTTAATATTGCCGCATCTTTATTAAACACCCTGTATGTTGTGTGTCAAGTAGTATAACACAAAACAACCACGTGATGCTATTTGTAACAAAATTTTATGGGAACATGTACAAAAAAGGTGTTTAGCATATAATAATAATTTTCAGGGCAAAATATTCATAGAAATAGAAAAGTGTAGGTATTTGCAATACAAAATACATTAGGGAAATATCATAAAATACAAATGTATTTTAAATAGTGTATTTTAATTACAATGAATTCTGTAACTGCCCACCGTTGATAATTGATTAACTACTCATTTTACTCACTTTATCCTTATTATGTATTCATACATTATGCCTTTGTTGTCCATAAGGGTAAATAGGAAGCTATAAAACTTAATAGATGGTTCTGTGCTATAGTACGGATTTTGGCATCCCACAAGACAACAATTGACTAGAGATTTAGTAGAACTTTTTCTACTACACTACTGGCGTTATCAATACTCGATCATTTTAATTGAATCCAAACAGAAATAGTTTAATAAAAACCGATACAAAGTTAAGACAACTTAGCGGTTGTACCAATAGAAATGCACATATCCTTCGTTAGGTGGCGCTGATAGCATTTATGCACGCTTCCTTCTGTTCTTCCAGGAGTTGTATGGTTTTAATGTTTATCTTAATTTCTTGAGCTTTAGTACTATTATTTTTTATTACTACTTTATAAATTAGAAATAAATTAGAATTGTGACACTTGCTTCGCAATTCGGTTAGTTTCTATAAATAACAAAAGCGGGCGGATCTTGGCCGCCAGATTTGATGACGTTTGTTCGTCCGACAGCTACAGTGGAGGTTAAAAATTCCAGCGTTGTGATCGTCTCTAAAGAGAAGCAGTTCGGAGAAATAAAGAAAATACAATAAATCTCAAAACTTCTTTATTTAGCACGCAACGAGTTGCTATTCGTTTCACAGAAAAACAGCATTTATTAAAGTAAAGCACCAACCATGCAACCCAAAAGCAGTAAGCGGATTTGACGGTTATCGGGGTGAGGGTTTCGGTAATGTAAGCAGAGAGGCAGTTAATTTAGGGATGATGGTGACTGTATATAAACAGAACGGCAGTCTGTTAAGGGATGCGGTAGGTAGTGGTAGTGACCAAGTCGACATACGAAAATGCACTACGTCAACCTGGGCAACGATTTGAGTGGTGTATTCAAGACGTTAAAATGCGTCACCCCCCCTAAACACAACACACGGATAGGAAAAATGAAAAAGAATGGCCAAGTTGACACACGAAAATACGCTATGCCAACTTGGACAACTGTTTAAGTGGTGTTCTCTAGGCGCGAAAATGAGTCACCCCAAATACAACACACGGAGGGGCGAAATGGAAAGTCAAGAGATCATAAAGCGGTATTTCTGCATCGTGCGGGTCGGGAGGGAATAGCCAAAGCGGTATCTTTGGCGGTTATATTAGAGAAGCGGACTTACTCAGTATTAGCGGCAGGACCAGGCGGAACAGGTATCCGGAACCAACTGACTCTTTAACGAAAGAGCTCACGCTTATATAAGGCATAACTTAAGTAGGGCAACTAGCTTATGAGAAAGGACTGCGTGCTCACGATAGTTTAAGCAGGGCGGTGTCGGATTTTGTACAACGGGCTGCCCGCTATCTTTCGTTTTGGGTTAACAATTAATAATATACAAAATTAATAAACAGTTAAAAAACATAACGAAATCGGTCTTACCCTAACAATTAATTATTCAAACTAATTTAGTGACGGTGCGATACTTAGAAATAAAAACACATCGTTACAGAATAAAAAATTCCTGCTATCAGGTAAATGAGTTATAAATATAAATGGTTTAATAGTATTCATGTTACTATTATCTTATACAATGTATTTTTACTCTATCTATACTTTTGTTTGCACTATTTTTTTCTAAACCGCAGTTTCTCATTGTGTACGAATTTTTTTTAAATGAGACGTTCGCGCAATAGACTTCATTTTGTCTCGACGTAGGAATAGTAGTAGTATAGCAGGTAGCGTTCGTACGTTGGTGCTTTATAAAAGAAATTATCTCTCCCAAGCGTCCAACTTCACACCTGATTAGAAGTACTAACAAAAAGTTTCTAGTAATTCGTTTGTGCTTTGTTAGTGGTTCTTAGTGCTTTATAAGAGAAATGATCTCCTAACATTTGCAGAAAAATTAAATTCTGAAAGGGGGTGCTAACTTCACGATTCATCAGAAGTATTTTGACAAGATCAATCAAAGTAAGTGTCATTTACTTAGATGTCAGTTGTCAAAATAACATTGATCAAAATAACAAATGCCAAATCTGTGGAAACCATTTTTATCTAACAATCTACATAAAAAACGATTAATTAATAAAGGCAAAGGCGATCAAAATGAGCAAAAAAATCCAAAAATTTGTTGATAATTTAAAAAAACGTTATTAAGGTTTTTTGTTTATTTATTAACCGCCATCACCAAACGTATTTTTGACCGACATTTACCTAACAACCTGTACAATGCAAATTCTTTTAAACTGTTCCTATCCCCCTTAATAAAAATTTTTGTTTAATACAGATTTGTGGAAATCTATTTTGTACCGCGGTAGCAGATTCACAATCACAAAATGACAACGCCAACTTTGTTAAGGATTTAAAAAAAACGCCCGCTACTCTTTATAGAACGTAACCATGAACTGCAATTTCTGTCTGAAACTGAAGAGAAACACGAAAAATTGTATTGCTTCTTTTTGTATTTTTGTATGAAAATGTTTAACCTTTAAAAGTTCTTAATGAGGTGTTCGATTTGTTTGTTGTAACAAACAACAACAAAATTAAAGAAAATGTTAAATCATTACTTCAAGAATTTTTGGTGGTGCAAAACGGAGCAAGAAAAATATTTAGAACAACTTATAATCGAACTACAGAGTAAAATAAATCCGACGAAGTAGTCTGAGATTTGGTATGGTAAATTTGGAGGTTTGATTAATTTTAGGTAAAATTTAAAACTATATCTTTAATATCGCAAGTTTATTATTTCGAAAAATTTATAAAAATTACTCTGTGGATAGGCAACTTAACATGCAATTAATATTAATTTTTTGTAGTACGGTACAACTATATAATGGTACGACAAAATCAAGAAATATTGGAATTATTTTTTAAAATGTCGGTTAATTTTTGTTGGTGGGGAGTGTAGATTACGTTACGAAAATATTTCTGATTAGCAGACTCCATCCTTTTTTTATACAATCAATGTTTGCTTCATCATCTGTCAGTGTTCGTTTCAATAATTATTCTGAAAAATGGCTAAAAATTTTTTACTAGTTTCCAAAATAACCCTACAAGTAAAGTGTTCGAATTTACAAATCTGTCAAATGCATTTGAGATTCAAAAGATATATATATATATGAATTAGATATATGATGATTAATAATCGAAGGATCGACTTATGTAACTGCTGTTAATTAATTAACATCATCTGTCGACAAAGTTGCTTTAATGCAAATGCATTTTTGGACGTGTTACGATGACACGAGACGGCACTAGTTGTCGCAACACTTATTAGGCCGGATATGATTAATAATAGGGGAATACTCATTTTTTTCATTTTTATTCTTTATTCGAACAACTTCAAATGTGGATAGTAATCTCTTATTTAAAACACGATGATCAATGATAGAGATAGTAATTCTTATCTCTTTTGGTAGCCATATTGTTTTTTCCTTAGTATCATCGGCGCTACTTTTTACGATAACATTGTTTTTTGAGATGTAAAAACTCCTAAATAAAAAAAGTTATGAAAATGCTTGACGAATATAATCAACTAAGGCTATAAATAAAGTAAAAGTAGCAAAGATAAAAAAAACGAAAGGGACATTTCATTGCTTAATACCAGAATCAGAATGTAGGAAAGCTGTGTTCTTTCGGCGTTGAAAAAACAGTGTATATTAATCATAATGTTATATTTGCAGAAATATGTAATCGTAACATTCCGGCTGTAAACTTTTCAACATTGCGTAAAAGCTAAGCGCATTTTTACTGCAACATTTCAAAATTCTTGCCAACGTAATTAAACAGTAGCCACTGATAATTGCAGAATTACGAACGGCACCTACATGCACGTTTTTTGCCTTATTTGAGGTCCATAAAAATCAACGAAATTAGGTACTATATTTCAACACATCGTGCGCCTGCTTATTAAGCAACAGAGATAGTCGGTGTCACCACCTCATGGTGAATATTAAGTTTTTAGGTATTCCCACAGATTATACTAATGTAATTAAATTTGGTTGTCAGGAAATTAAACAATTATCCATCGGATACCGTGTCGAAATCGGAATCGTAGTTGCCAACGTTTCGCCACCTATCGAAGGGCGCTTCATGAAGACGAGAAACTTAAAACAAACAAACGAAAGTTTAAGATACACTACTAAAAGTCAGGTAATCAACTTGTCAACCAAATCAGATTCTAATTCTGTACTGAAAGTCGTTGGTTGACTTTTAGTAGTCTATCTTGAACTATCGTTTCTCCCCTGATAAAGTTCCTTACGATAGGTGGCGAAAACTACCGTTATCATTTCGACAGGTCCAATCTCGGAAGACGTTTTTGTTATAACAATGACTCTGGCCGTAGAAGCCTCAATTCTTTCCAAGAAAATTAGTGTTTTTTTTTTAATTCTCTTTAGAGCAACTTTGGTCACATATAACCAATGCTACTGACTTAACGCGGCGCAATTTTATAATAAAAGCATTGATTATAACATTTTTAGAATCAATGATAAAATGTTAATCTGTGTTCAACACACAAACATCAATAGTAATCAGTTTTTATATTTGTTGATCTTGTTCTATAAGAAAAGAATTAAGGACTTGTATGATAAGATGTCTACACACAAGGGGACCACGTAATGTTCTGCTATTCAGTTCCTTAATATGTATTAAAACAAGAATAAAATTATTTCGTTTTTATTATACTCTTATCTTCTAGTGTTTAATCATGTTGATGTTCGCAATTTGTTACTTTATTAGAGTATTTCTGTTAATTACTGCAAGCGACGAATCAAATTATTTAGAAGTAATTATTCATTACCACGTGAACAATTAAAGAGATTTAATAAAACTTCTAGTAAAAAAATTTATTTTGTAAATTCAGCAAAATAACTTAATGTGAAAAGTGCCTATGTACTTATACATTTTCCTTTTAAAACGTCAATTTGAATTTACATAACAATACGAGTTTCAAAATTAATCGGTTGCAGTTAAAATCTATCAAATCTTAGTATTTTTATAAATTTATTAACGAATGTCTAAAATTAAAACTAAAATTTAATAAATTCAACAGCAAATTTTCGTAGAAAA
Source organism: Abscondita cerata (assembly GCA_030710515.1). Lineage (NCBI taxonomy): Eukaryota > Metazoa > Arthropoda > Insecta > Coleoptera > Lampyridae > Abscondita > Abscondita cerata. Next base: position 1,303,913 of record JALBCR010002259.1, read on the forward strand.
ACTGACCCTAGAGGGAATGTTAAACAATGTACAAAACATGCAAAAATAATACTAAATACAAAAAGCTTTCAGATCCAAATACAATAATTTATCTTAAATTTTTAATTTTCATCGACTTCTGCTTCTTGTTCCTCGTCAAATTCGGCATCTTCGTCAGCGGTTGCCTCCTGGTATTGCTGGTATTCTGAGACTAAATCGTTCATGTTCGATTCGGCTTCGGTGAATTCCATTTCATCCATGCCTTCGCCAGTGTACCAATGCAAGAAAGCTTTTCTTCTAAACATGGCAGTGAATTGTTCTGATATGCGTTTGAATAGCTCTTGAATAGCCGTAGAATTACCAATAAACGTAGCCGACATTTTCAATCCACGAGGAGGAATATCGCAAACGGCAGTTTTAACGTTGTTTGGAATCCATTCGACGAAGTAGCTGCTGTTTTTATTTTGAATGTTCAACATTTGTTCATCTACTTCTTTCATCGACATACGTCCTCGGAATATGGCAGCTACAGTTAGGTACCGGCCGTGTCGTGGATCACAAGCGGCCATCATGTTTTTGGCATCAAACATTTGTTGTGTCAATTCAGGTACTGTGAGTGCTCGGTATTGTTGACTACCTCTTGATGTAAGAGGTGCAAAACCAGGCATAAAGAAATGTAGACGAGGGAATGGAACCATGTTTACGGCTAATTTGCGAAGATCTGCATTCAACTGACCGGGGAAACGAAGACAAGTTGTAACACCAGACATAGTTAGAGATACTAAATGGTTAAGATCTCCATAGGTTGGTGTGGATAATTTCAAAGTCCTGAAGCAAATGTCGTAAAGAGCTTCGTTATCAATGCAGTAAGTTTCATCGGTGTTCTCGACAAGTTGGTGTACGGATAAAGTAGCGTTGTATGGTTCTACTACAGTGTCAGATACTTTCGGGGATGGTACAACAGAGTAGGTGTTCATTATTCTGTCAGGATATTCTTCGCGAATTTTTGAAATTAGAAGAGTACCCATGCCAGATCCAGTGCCGCCGCCTAACGAATGTGTGAGCTGGAAACCTTGCAAGCAATCACACGATTCGGCTTCTTTTCTGACGACATCAAGTACCGAATCGACTAATTCAGCACCTTCTGTGTAGTGACCTTTAGCCCAGTTGTTGCCGGCTCCAGATTGTCCAAAAACAAAGTTGTCAGGTCGGAAAATTTGACCGAATGGACCGGAACGAACAGAATCCATAGTACCTGGTTCCAGATCAACAAGAATGGCACGTGGTACGTATTTTCCGCCAGAAGCCTCATTGTAATACACGTTAATTCGTTCCAACTGAAGATCGGAATCTCCATGGTAAGCTCCTGTGGGATCAATTCCATGTTCGTCAGAAATGATCTCCCAGAACTGAAATTAAAAAAATGAAATAATTAGAAACCGATTATTTAAATATTAACACATTTATATTTTTCACCTTGAAAAGATCATTTCTATATATAGTAACGCGAACTGCATAAATTTGTGATGTAACAGAACTGGCAATTAAATGCCCACACGGTTGACATCTCTTTAAGTACGGGGTTCCAAGGTTAATTATTTAAATTTTATTCACTCCGATGCATTTAAATTATGTTAAAGTTTTATCTAGTTTCATTTAGTTAATCTAAATATGCGTAAAGGAACAACGGGATCAATGCATAGCTGCAGATGTGCAACACTTTCACTACAACTACCTTTCAGACTGAATTTCTAAATTGAATGCCAAGTAAATATAGCGATGACTGAATTTATTTCGTAGAAACTCTGGTAAACTAGGTTTTTAAACCGCACCGTAGAATTTATTAAACTCGATAATAAAAGTGAAGAAGACAAATGCGTGAAAAGGTTCTTTGCTAGAAAAATACTACGTGAACTGCAGAGGATATTGAACTTGCACATTCTATGCCTGAAATAACAACAGGCGTTCTGCCGTTAAGAATTAGACGGCATCGCATATTCTAAATTATCTAAATAAAAAAAAATTTAGTCAATTTACACGCTATACTAGAGTGATCTGATTTAAATACTCTAAACGCCCAACATGTTACTTTCAAGGAATGCGAAACCCACATTATGACCAGTTCTGTACGCCTTAGATGAAAATGGCCATGACTGCATCTAAATAAAAAATAGAATATTCTTATTTTTTATCGAAAAAGTGTTAAATAATGATCAAACGGTCTTTATAATAAAAGTACTTTCAGGTTCATTGACTTTATACAAATCGTCATAGAAACGAAGAAATCAATAATAACGAAGTAGTGTTACCTAATTCCTTTCGTAGAAAATCATACACACGCCCAACGGTAACCATTAAAAGGTGAAACATTATTTTGTTAACACGTAAACGCCATTCTAGAAACTCGTTACTATTTTATTTTTTAAATTTGAAATAAATACGTTAGAAAAAAAAATAACCGAAAATAGATGAAATGATAAAACTTGACCACTTTTTTAGCGATAGTTTCTACTCAACCGATAAGACGCTAAGCTACGAAGACGTTAAATTCAAATTTAAATGTGGGTTAACGTTTTCAGCTTGTATGATAACGATGCGGCAATTTCGATTTTCTTAGAAAATAAAAAAAAATTTAATTAAAATTAATCGGTTCGATATTAATCGTAACAACGGCGAATTAAATTAACGATTTCCGAATAATCACCGTTGCGTCGTGTAACGTTTTTACGTTAGTTAGTAGAGCAAAAGCCGGTAACGATTAGCACAATTAACGCACCTTCAATTACCGTCGTAAAGTACGAATTAAACGTGTTTTAAAACAGTCACGAATAAATTGAGATTTGGCATGAAGTCGACATAAAAAAAATTAATTAAATTTTAAAATGCAAGATGGCCGGGTACAAGGAATAACGGATTTCCATGGCCTACTTGATTCGGTGAAAATAATATAAAAACTTAGTTACCTTAGCTCCAATTTGATTTCCGCACTGGCCAGCTTGAATGTGTACGATTTCCCTCATTTTTATGTATTTATAAAATTATTCTTACACAAAAAATTAACACTAAATACTGATCTTGCTTCTATGAGTATCGGATCGAAAATGGCGAAAGACGCGCACAACCGCTGACCTAACCCGAAAGAGATCGACAGGGAGAAGTCCCCACTCTCGCTATGATTTCGTTTGATGACATAGTCAACTTCCGCCAAGTAACACAGGGCGGGAAATATTTTTAGAATACGATCACTGCGCTTTCAATAATATTATTAATTAAACGTTAAATTGATTAAGGTATCTATTTAAAAAAAAAATTGGATGACAATTGAATTTGAATTTGATAATTTATATTTATAGAACGAATAGCTGATATTGTAACGCGCAATTTTAGTATGGTTAATCCCTGGACTGCGAAATTGTGAAAACACGATGCACATTTGTAGTTCATTGACAGTTTCAGTTTTAACTAGAGAAGATTACCGTTTTTAATGACTTTTCCGTGAACGTATCCGCCGTAGTTTGTATTTAAAAATCCTGTTCCGATATTTTATGAAATTCTTGTCGTTTGTCTTGGTGAAAGTCTCGGATGTACCTAACTTTTTACGCTTCTTCCATCAAAACAAGATTTTAAAAATTTTGCCCGTTAAATTTTACGCGTGTTTACTTTACGTTATCACTACTCAGCTATGATGATATAAATATTCTATGAAATTGTTTTCGAAATTTTGAAGATGAATCCATAATCGAAAACAAATTTCCTAGAATAGATTTTTCATTTTTTGTTTATTTATTTATATTTACTAGCGGGTTTTTACTAACGATAAATGTAATAGAATTTGAATGTTTTACTCTTCTTGATTCGGTTCTGTATTTTGTTCTAATCCACATATCATTTATGACTTTTAGTATACGAAATTGCACATTACCTTCAATAAAGTAACAAAATTTCATCTATTATGCATTCGGCATAATGTATGTAACGTAATTTTCACGTCTTTCATACTATTCACATGTAAATGTTAAAAAGTAATAAAATGTTAACGAATAAAAAATTAACGTTTAAACTTTTACGATCAATAAATAAATTTTTGAAAAACTGAAGTATGTAGTACACGATTGTGAAGACTGAAACCTACTTTTCTATAAACTGTGGGTTAGTTGCTACTATTGCAGAAACAAATTAAATTCTTCCATTTTTGTCTAAATTTTTAAATATTTTATGGGGTATGCATCTGTCATAAGTTTAATTTTAAATGCTAGAAAGTAGTTGGTTATTTCTAGTTCACATGTCAGTGAATTACAAAATTGCAATTTACTTATTTATTACACAATGGCTTAGACGAAGTAGATAACTTAACCTTCACATGTAAACACACGTCGTCCATTGTATCACTTTTTATAAATATATAATAATAGAGTGTATACTCATAAATTATAGTGAAAAAGAGAAGATTAATTAATTAAGAAATTCGTGAACTGATTTGTCACAATTAAATGTGATTGTACTATGTATGCCAATTTTTAAAACTATAACACATGCATACAATTAACAGACATTTGTAGTTATCAATTTATTAACATTAATGAAATATTAAAGAAAATAGAAAGTGATTGATTACATAATTAATAAAAAAAGGAAACACAAACAAGGTAATGGTATACCGGGAATTAAAAAAACACGAATGGTGTACGTGGATTCCTACTCATTTCCAACTAAGATCGATGAGTCAACGGTCCGAATAAATAATTAAGATTCGATTATTCCATATAAAGACTTCACGCAACCAAATAAAGTTGTAGAAATTATATAGATGTGGCGATTTCTTGTAAGGTACGACTATTTAATATGAGCATTGATTATAAAATTCGATATGAGGGGTGATTTAATCGATAAATAAGCAGCATCATCTGAAATCTATCCAACAAGAAAATGACTGATAGGTATCTGAGGCACTGGTGTAAGTTTTTTTTTAATAAGGAAAGTAAAATATCTGGGTAAGATCAATTTTTTTTGTACTCACCCTTTTCCTTCTAAAAGCCGAAGGCAGAGGAAGTTACTGCACTGCATAGTCATCATGTAAAGTTCAAATAAAAAATTGTAGCAGTTTATAGTCTCTCAATAACATCTACGTGAGAGGTAGTTTTGAATAAATATAACAAGTTAAATACAAAAGAAGAAAGAAGAAGACCCTTAGAATGAGAACGTGGAATGTAATCAGCATGTACGAAGCTGGTATAGTGCACAAGGTAGCACAATAAGTGAACTAAATATATACAAATGTGGGCATCATTGAAACAAGAAGGACAAGCAAAAGATGATATTAGACTAGTAACTAGAATAGAATATAATTTATTTAACAAAATCGCACAGTGAGAATCGTGTAGAGGAAAAATGTGTCCAATAGCGTTCTTCTTTATGTAAGGAGAGTAAAGATGGCTAGCTCTTCCCATAGGGATATTTATTTCATTATTTTCTCCTTATTTTGAATTCTTAAATTCGTATTTTTTATAAACAGAGCGCTCTTTAAAGGTTATGTTATATTAGGGGATGTGCACAAAGGGATGTGCACTCAAAACGTTTTTTGCTTAATTGGGCGATTTAAAAAAAATTGAAAAAAGAAGGCATTAAAAGTTCACATAAAAAAACAGTTTATATCTACAGGAGATAACATAACCATTACAATATAGGCAATTTGTTCGCATTTAATACAGAAAACAAATATTCAGTATACCAAAAAGTAAGGGAAAATAATATCCTTATGGAAAGAGCTAGCCATCCTTTACATTCTTACTCTCTTGCACAAATTCATTCATAAACTTTGCTTGAGAGAGTTTAAGGTCAAGTTTAGAACCGATAGAGTTAGGGCACTCTTTTCCTTTGGGGAAGAAGATTGGCCCTTTTTCCCTAGGGGAAGAAGATTTCCCCTAAACGCAGAGGAAGAAATATGTCAATGGCATATAAATGTAGAAGGCAAGAGGAGACCCCATGATCACACAAATATACTTATGCTGCAATTCTATACCTACAAATAGTAATATCGTAATATCGGAAGATCGTATCCTATGATCTGATCGGGGAGGAATATTTTTACAGATCGGTATTATTTGCAAATCCGTTATCAAAAATTATTCCTTATAAGGATCTTCCAAAAGTGGAGGCAAAAAATGCACTGCTTTTTTATAAAGTTATAACCGACGTTTTATTTCATTGTACGTGTCTTTTTATATAAATATCTTTTTTCACCTTGAAAAACACCCCACCTTTTTTACCTCCGCTTTGGAAGATACTAAAAAGAAATAATAACTTAACATAAATCAGTTATAAAATTTGACACACCGAGAAACTAGATAAAAACTATGACCCGCACAATCTTCATAATAAGATAAATACACTTAACGAAGAAGAGCATATAGAACGAATATATTTGGATGATGATGTGTGTAATCCTTCTAGGTTCAGGTAAATGACAGAAAAAACTAAAGGTCTTTGTTATCCATAAAAAAAAATTTTAAATTCTCACTTTCAATCTTAGAAAAGATAGCTAGTAGTTCCACCACGCTCAGTCTGTCGCCTCATGTTGCATTAAGCTTCTTCTTGTTATGGGTTGCTTTTGATACTACGATTTAGACATAGTTCAATTTCTCTTAAACTAATAGTCTTTCCTGAATATAGCTCTAAAGAAAATAATCTGCAAGGGTATAGCTTAGAGAACCTGCTGATCCACGTCATCTCTTCTTTATATCTACTTAAGAGTTTAAACAATGATAAAAACTAAAGAAAAAAATTTTGGTGTTGTAAATAATGACCAATCCTTCAAGGATTAAACTAGCATTCCTAAACGTCATGGAATAATTACTGAATTGATATGTGTCGATTAGAAACCCTGTGCACTAATTTTTGAGAGATCAAATGCTAGAAGCTAGTAAGGGTTTGTAGAGATAATTTGGCAGATCAGCAATTGCAGAAAGTGCAAGCCCCAAAAAACGCAATATCTTTCTATCTAGCAAACTTAACACTATCACAGAACTATACCACCTACACCATATATAAAGAAAATAAGAATGATTTGTGATCATTTATCGTGCGTTTTGAGGATTTCGACTCGCTAACAATCGATTGGGTGTGACGATTGACACAAATGGAGGTGGTTCCTTACTTATTCGCCCAGACAATTCAAAAATACATTTAAAGTTTATTGTCAATTAAACAAATCCTCATTAAAGTCATACTATTAATCGAAACACACCAAGTCATCCCACTGCTTCTTTAACTAACTTTGACCCACAAGTGAAAGTTCTATTTTGCACCAAATAAAAAAAAAGTTGACAATTAATGAGCTTATAGAACTTGTTGTTGCAGTGTTTTATAAGTTCATGAGAATAGTGCAACAAAACGATGTTTTATAAAACGGCTCTTCTTACAGAACTCCACAATTGATGAGGAAACAATATTTAAATATAATGTGTAGAAAACATAATTTTACAATTTCCTTTTTATAGTTCTGTAGAGGTCACGTGATTATGTTATCTCGGTAATAATTATTATTTAAAAAAATTGTTTTAACAGATGTTGTGCATAATCAATTTAAACTTTTATTTGAAAAAAATGTATTCATATAAAAGTTATAAGTTATTAATAAAAATAAATTAATTTGCAAAAAAAGTTTGTTTCTTCTTTTTCTAATAATTTTTATTACTTACTTCATTCTAGTCGATACTCGTCTTCTCTCACTCTTTTGCATTTGAGCTTTCTCTTTACTTTCCTTAAGGGCGTTGTTTCTACCGTATTTAGTTTATCTTATTATTTTTCGGTTATACTTCGTTATTTTTATTTCAGCTTTTATGTAGTTTTTTCTAATTTTCTAATCAACAACTCCCCATTCGATTCGTTTACAATAATTGTTTCCTATATTCATCTTTTTTTTTTCCGTCATTATCGTGATTTTTCTCACTTTCGTTATTATTCTCCCTACATATCTATTGCTGTTATGTTAAGTACTTTCAGATTTTTTCCGAAGAGTTTAACATTCTTAAACCCTAAACGTTTCCTAATCTTTTTATCATTAAATACTCCGTTTTCATTTAACGACTTTATGCATTATTGTTGGCATGTTTAGGTTTTAGTGATTTTCCTAAACCTTGAAGCAAATGCTTTGCCAAGACGAACCAATCCACTATTGTACACGGTTTCGTCACCACATTATACAGGTTTATACTGATCTTCTGGAGCACCATACATAACACTTACATCACAATACAATATTTAAAATGTACCATACGAATAAATAAATAAATGTATTATTTGACTTTTTTAATTCTAACTATCTTCCAATTGAAAACAATTTTTATTTAAAAGTAGTGTATAAATATTGAAAACATTAAACACTAAAGTGCTGTCCTCTAAACTCTATTCTGACTCGCCTAATTTTTTCAAAAGACTTATTAAAATCGGTGTTGTAATTTTCATATCGAACAAGAAAATGTTTAAACGAAATTATGTAAAATAAAGATATGAATAACTTTTATTTGAAAATGGAGAAGTATTGTTATAAATATTTAAAAAAACTGTTCTCTTCTTACCAAAAGATCCGGATGAGCTTATTATTCAGCAGAAGATTTAAGAATTCTCATTTAAATCTAGAATTGACGAGGCAAGATATCGAGCCGCTATGTTAAAGAGTCCGGAGGTTGATTTAATGTTTTGCACAACCTATTGGGACCATTCTAGATGATAATACATTTAGGATTGCCGTAGCTATCAGAATAGGAAATTATATTTTTCTCCCATTTTAATGGGTAATTTATTATAAATAAACTAACTAAACTAACTATTCTGGAACCTACTGGTATGTTTAAAGACGATGGCAGAAGACCGGACGGAAACGTTAGTTCCCTTTCATCAAGGAAGACCTATGGTCTGGAACGCGACAGTTAATGATACAACTAATCTATCTGAAATAAACATATCATTGAAAGAAGCTGGATGAGTACAAATAGAAAATATAAACATGTCTAGGGATTATATCTTCCAGCCAATCTCAATTGAATGTCATGGATCAATTTGTAAATCTACCTATTTTAACTTATTTGGATGACTGAGGTACCGGAGAAGTTAGATCCAAGATGTTCTTATTATAAAGGATTATGGTTGCTGTACAACGAGGCATTATGAGGAAGGAGGAAGTATTTTTACTTTAAATAATTTAATTGGATATGGTTAGAATCGTAGATTAAGTTTTCTTAAATTTTACTAATTTTTGTGTGTTATATTTTATAATAAAAAATATTTATTTAAAATTAATTTAATTTATTGTCTTTCTGATTACTTTTTCAGATATATCCAACTTATCATTTTCTTGTAAAACAATTTCGTTATTAATACGTATTAAACAAATTTCAAATTGCTAGCTGCAATGAATTTACTTTGATTGACATTATTTATAGATTTATTTTCATTTTAAATATTTCGTAAAGCAGATAGACAATAGATTAAATTGTTCAGACAATACGGCGCCACAAAATATAGTGCTTTATATGCTAAATTAAAGAAACAAATTTGTGTAAAATTACTATATTATAGTTAAACATTAGAATAGATAAGTTATTGTATTTCCACAGATAAGACATAAAAAGACGTAATAATTAACCAATTGATTAAGCTACCATATAGTCATCGGATCATTATTAGTAATTACTCAAATAAAAAAATTATATTTCTTTTAAAGTTTGTTAAATAATATTAAATAATTTTCCCAAAATATTTGAACATTGTAACATTTTTCTTTTAATTTACGTAGTACCTATATGCTTCCATACATTTTTACCTACATTCAATTAAAAAAAACATGTGAAATAAAGTATATCAAGGTAATCCATGTATGTATCGAGTTTATGGAATTAATTAATTTAAAATATACTGTTACTCATGCTAGTGAATAACTTAACATTTAGATCGAGCATAAGATGTAAGCACGAACAGACCGCACTATTTATATAAAAATCTATACAACAGTCAAAAACTTGGCATGAACAAAAATCCTCGATAATACCAAAATTAAATTATTAAATTAATTCTACTATAGATTATTAGATCGAGTGCTTACTGTAATATGACAATAACTCTGTTACAAAACACGTGACGCATCTTAAGTTTATGTGTAGGAGGCAATTACACAATTGGGTTGTTCCACCTACGTCTATTTTTTTAAACATTTAAATTTAATTAATTCGAAGGCATATTTTGGTGGCTTCCTTGATATTATGGTTACAATTAGGTGTTCCGTGGGTTGAACTACTTTGCGTATTCTTAAGGTGTATCCAATCTAGATGATTGTAAAAAAAAGTTCAGCTGCTAACTAGAACGCATACTAGCATTCCAATTTTATAGATAACGCCAAATACCTACTTTTAGTCGAGATTAGAAAATAGAACATTTTCAAAATCAATAAGTTAATTTAATTTACTTTATACTTAAATTTTGTGGGAAAATAGTTAGAAAGATTAAGTTTACGACCGTTCTTTTTTAATTAACATATAAAACACATTCACACTTAATAAACAGATATATTAATTTTTTACGTCATTAACACACAATCATTATTAACACTAAAAAAAAAACCAAAAAACTATAAGTTCTTTAGCATTTTTTTAATAATTCTATAGGCACATATTTTTTAATTTGTCTTAATAATTAAAAGTCAGTTGTATTGCCTAATACCCTGTTACAAACTGTTAAACAATTTAATATAAATGTAATTTTGAATTGGGTTGACAATTTGTTTTCTTTTTGTCTTCACGACTTCTTTTTATGTCGTTTATTAGCAGAACAAATCTGTACCGTTGTTGACGTGCTTTTGTCGTCATCCATATCGAGAACCGTTCATTCTTCGTAAATTTTACATTGTTGGCAGACGTCTTTTTCTCACGCTTCCTACAAGTCCCATAATTATACCTTCAAATATCGGTTGAACGTTTTTTCTCGATGGTTTTTTAAAATTAAATATGTACTATACAGGGTGTTTCAGAATAAGATGCTGATCCTTAAGGGTGTCAATCCTTACGCGATTTTAAGAAGAAAAGTTCAAATAAACATATGTCCTAAACCTCTTAACTTTTGATCTACAAGGTGTTCAAGTTTTAAGAAAAAAACGTTTTTTTATCATAACTTTAATATTCGTGTACTTAAATAACTATCTGTCAAAACTGTTTGGCATTATCTAATTGTTTCCTTGACAACAAAGTCCATAGCCTACTTTTTCAAAAATGATTACATAGCGATAATTGTGTCCACTTAATGATCTTTATTTTTTGATCGGAAACCGTTCGTCGGACGAAAAAAAAACAAGAAATCAAATTTACCTTAAAATGAATGGAGATTTAAAAAATAATTTTTATTTAAAAAAAAGCAGTGGCGTACATAATATTTCTCTAAAAATATCTAGTCCTCATCCTGTACGGACGCCACTAAATAAAAAAATTTTAAATTTCTAAATAAAAAAATAGCTGTTGTAGCTTAGAAGGCATATGCCAAATTTTATTAAAATATCTATAAAGATATTAAAGTTATGATAAAAAAACGTTTTTTTTTCTTAAAACTTGAACACCTTGTAGATCAAAAGTTAAGAGGTTTAGGACATATGTTCATTTAAACTTTTCTTCTTAAAATCGCGTAAGGATTGACACCGTTAAGGATTAGCATCTTATTCTGAAACACCCTGTATATTTAGAATAAATTAATTAAGCATATTCGTGGTCTGCAGATTTGAAAAGCCGTTTTTTTAAACTTTACGGGTATGAATACAAGATTGTACGTAAATTGGACAACAACATAATAGAAGATCACTACGGATTTCGAAGTTAGATAGGAACAAGAGATCGGATTGATATGAAAGCGATAACTGGAGAAAAAAAAACTTTTGTCATCGTAGTTCATGGAAATGGATCCTAATGAAAGGAGGTTGATTAATACTAGTGAGGGTGCGAGTCAATAGAAATTGAAATAGGAAAAGGATTCTTCTAATTACCAAAGTTTTTGAAAAATAAGCGAAAAATGTATCTTTTATTGATTGTATTATCAGGTAACAAACTTAAATCATTTATAAGTCTAAAACTATTAGTTAATATCATTTACAATAATTGCTGAAAATAACCACCGCCTACTGTGTACTGCGGCTGCAGAAGAAAGATGCAGTTCATTTTTGCCAATTTTTATTTCTATCAAATTTTCACTAATTTGGTGATAATGATATGTAATGTGATAGTGTAACATAGCACATATCGTTAAAGAAGTATTTTTTCGCTTATTTTTCAAAAACTCGGAATTGATCCAACTTAAAAAATTCCAACGCAGATTTAACTTCAAACCCGTTTTTACCCAAAACGTCGTTTTTAGTGACAAACATTAAGAGTACCTTCTAACATTAAACAAAAAACTAGGTTAATATTTGAGTTTCTCGTCATTAATATACCCAGTATCACCAATTTTGTCCAATTGCCATGTTACTTAACAAAAACATAAGCAAAAACCAAATAAAATAGTTTTGTACCTCAGAAACGAATCCTTGCAATAACTTTAGCTGTGTGCGTCGGAACTGAAGTTTTTCGTAAATCAATACTTTGGTTTGCAATATTTTCGAAGTAACATTGACTTCAAATATAAAACTTTCACCACGAATGCACGGATAAAAGAAATTCAGATGTTGACATAGTTATTTATGCGTTGTCTCCTTTACGTCCTTCTTTTTTTGTTGCTTGAATATTTAAGATTTATAGCTTCCAATTTACAAAAAAAGATTTATTTGGGTGCAGATTCTTTTATTTCAATCAATAGTGCAGATAAAAATAAAGAACATAGAAGGCACTAAATTACTTCCAGATTTGGAGGATGTCAGAATAACAGAGAATAATTGTTGATATTTGGAAATCATCTTTTTAATATACGTGATTAGTATTAGTATTATTATTATATTAGTATTCAGGCAGATTTTTTTAACCATAAAGTTTTGATTGATACTGTCTTGGTCATAGCTGGACTTGTAGACGCCATCTGATCATTCTGGATTTCCGAGCCAGAGGACACTGGACAATTATTATCTTTTGTGTTTTAAACTGGGATCTACGTTAGTATTTACATTAAAAAGTTGTAACATGTTTTCTTTTTCTTCTCTGTGACGCATTACTTGTTGTTTGAATACCCGTTTCAAAAAGCTTCGATAAAGCTGGTATAGGTTCGGGCGAAACGTCGGCTAATTGAAACCAGGGTAGTGTCATTCTCTACTCAAGGAATCCTGTACCTAGAATTTGGAACATTTATTAAGTTTAATTCAAAACACATGAACTAAAAGATTCACTAGCACTAGAAAAAACGATTAAATGAAAAAACAAAGAAGAAGACAACAAGTGCTGCAAAATCCGAGAGATATGTACGAGATTGAAGAAAAGGATATCAAACCTCGAAGCTTGGAAGAACCGTACCCGTGACTGAATCTCCCCACCGACAATCGAACAGATAATTCAAATTTACAAAAATTAAGCATAATTTTGTGTTATCTTTGTGGTTTTTAACAAGTCACACTGCATCATCATTCGATAATCATCGCGGAAAGTGGTCAGGATGCGTTTTAGTTTTGGATTTTACTGGATAAAATTATAGGAATAGTATTTTAATAATTTTTCATTTAGAAAAATCATTTAGGTACATTATCAATTTATGGATATGTACTTGAATTTAACGTGCACTTTATGCATGTACTGTACTTTAATTAAACACAGTGAGTACTTAAGTATTATTTTGCAGTGCTCTGTCAATTGCCAAACAACCACTTAAACTTTTACTTATAAAGACACACTATTGACGTAACACCTCATATTTATAAATAAATGTTGTTCTACTTCATGTTAAAATCATCTGTTGCGGATAGTGCACTTTAGCTATGTGATTTAAATTTAAATGATATTATTATTCAAATAAATAAATTATATAAGTTTGAGTTTATTTTTCAAAAATATATTCAAAAGGAAATACTAATTGGTTCTAAAACGTTTTTGTGTGTAAAAGTTGCTAAATTATATGACGCGTTACCGAGCTATAACATTTTAATTACTATAATCTTATAATCAATGCTATAATGAAGAAATAAACGATCAGAGGAGTGTATTTTTTTTATTAACGAAGTGTCAATGCGACACCCATTTCTTATAAGAAGGTTGTGAGTAGGCAATATCATTCAGAATTAGTCAATGACAAACTATAAATTAAGATAAATACTATGTATCAATATGAGTTAAAAAAATTACCAACGTTGTGATAAAACTTGTTTCAGGAGTTTTGTGACTTTTAAGACAACAAATATTTGCATAAGAACTAGGTCATATTGACGTAGCATACCTTAAAATTAACATCTGGTACTTGTTGTTGACAATTTTGCAGAAAAATAGCACACGTCATACCATTATACAAATTTCAGTTTTAAATATTTAATTACTCGAAGCAAAAATATTTTCAAATTAATCTCAAAACTAGATGAAATAGCGCAAGAAGATTGTAAAATATGCAAGGTTAAGTATAGCAATTTAGAGGTGATTGTACTTTGTGTCCGTCATTCTCTAATTCTTCACATTTCAATTTTTATTTATTATTAGTTTTCATCCAATTATCTTTAACAATTTGCATCGAATAAAAGTAATTGTTCTACGCAGTTATTAAATCATTTGCGACAAACGTACAAATAAACTATTTCTATAAATTCTACAGGACGGAGATTGGAGAAAGATATTTTGATGTACACAAAGCTTTAGTTTATTGCATAGCTTTTAAAGTTAATGTGGTCGATTTAATAGCTTAACCCAGTTAACCAATATTAATATTTCCTTCTAATCGTATTTTATGCATATGAAAAAAAAAACGGAAAATGTTAACGAACTTGCCGACTTGCCGTTCACCAAAATTATTTAAAAATTAGATAACTTAACTTTTTTTGTTTATCACTCAAATTTAACTGTTTTTTTATTTATGTTAAAGTTTAGATGTTTGTGCCTAATTGTACAAAACTTTATAACAATTGTCATTTTTATTGTGGTTTCGCACTCGATTTCGATGTAATCGCATTAAAATTATTACCAGTTGATTATAACAGGAAATTTGAAATAAATCTAATTTTTCCTGAATCGCTAATACAAATATTTATTAATAAGTTTTTTTCTTAAAATAATTATCAGACTTGGATTAAATAAATTCACAATTTAATAGCATTGATTTATAGTTTTTTTTTGTAGAAAATTGCATTTTCTTTTGCAGTAGATTTTTGCACAAGAGAAGAGGAAAAGCCACACCGAAAAACAGTATAAAGAATAAGAAAACTATAAAATCTCAACTATTTATTTTGGCAAGGACACCCTGATAATTAAATAAAAAATACTGGTGCATTCGTCGATGTAAATGGTGCACAGGTTCCTTTTGCCACTGTTTAAAGTGACAAATGCGTTGTGGCATATGCAATTTTTTTACTTGAGTTAAATATCACATGAAATTACACAAGAGTTTTCTTCTTATCCAGATGAAGTTTCCGTTTTTAACAAAAATTTTTGTTGTTGAGTTCCGTTACCTTTCAACAACTATAAATTCGAGTTTAAAATGGTAAACTTATCGGGAATCGGTAAGAGAATTTAATAAATGTGTAACTGATAAAATAACAACAACAATAGTGTCTAAGGATTAAACATAGCAACTATTGTTTTTAAACTACGATTACATTTAACTGAACTTGGTGAAACTGAAACTTTTTGCAAAGCGTATGAAATCGTGATTTATTTATTCACAATTAATTCTTTAACATGTTTATACTCAAGTGTATTTGTGTATCCACACTTTCACGTTTTTCTTTAATATATCTATAATTAAAATTTTATTGTCACAATCAATTTATTTAAAATTTTGTTAGTTTAGATGGTGTATCGATTTTAAATATTTATCTCTCTTAGTTACAATCCTAATCAAATTATCTCTTGTATTTCAAATTTTCACTTACTTTAGATTATAAAGTCACCTAGAAATTTTAAAACAAATATTCATAGATAATATTGCTTACTATCATAAAAATACGTGTATAGATGACGATTTCATTATTACTATACAGTATATATTTAAATGAGGTCATTGCATGACACAATCACAACCATTATAACTGTTAAATATGCACACAATTTATATAAAGCATTTTTTACTAAAACATTAGTTATTAAAATTCAAGTGACTATTCCACTCATAGAGATAGAATATTTAACCAATCACATAACATCATTCAACAATGGGAAGAAGTAGTGGATTTCTTCAATAAGAAGGCTTTTTTTAAGAGTGGATGAACAGCAATATACTTTATTTCATGCGTCGACGTTTCGACAACCGAAGGTGTTACCTTCTTCAAAGATAATGACGTTCGTAATTGCACTAGAAAAAAATAATAATTATAAGTCTTTGAAGAAGGCAACACCTTCGGTTGCCAAAACGTCGAAGCATTAAATAAACTAATTCATTTGCTGTTTATTCCACCCACTTCTAAAAAAAACTTCTCGTTGAAAAATCCACTACTATACAAGAAATATAACAATAAATCACATATGTGCTGGGAACAAAAGTTCAAGTGAAAAAATTAACTGCCAAAAAATGTTTCGGGGCTTGTGAATCAATAGAGAATCGGTACAACGTACCTCATTTTTGAGCGACAAAAAACAATTGCAGCAGTCACCCTAGTTAGATATACAATAAAATCAAAGTCAATTAATTTTTTTTGTGTGTGTTTTCGTGAATAGTCTTGATGAATATCATTCAACTTTAGATTTTACCGGAAAAAATTTACCGATTGTAGACTCGTGCTCATGACATTGATCAAAAATCACTCGACTTCATTGGCAAAATTGCTAGGCGAACTCTCGTAAGAATCGGTAAATTTTTCCAGCAAAATCTAAGCTCTTATGATATTATAAGTGAAAAAGCATTGGTATCATATGTAAATAAAACTAAAGATGAAAATATTTTTATAATTTTAATGCAATTTTCAGTTTAAGAAAAATTACATAACGTTATCAAAAACTAAAGAGTGGAAGTATAAAAGCAACGAAAGTCAGTCTTGAATTAAGTAAATGTATGTGTAAATAGTATTTAGTTCTACACTTCGTAAAGGAATGTAAAATCATACGCATATAAAGTATAAAAAGCGATTTCAGATCAAGTGCAGGACTTGTTAATACTTTTCTTATTTTGTTGTATCCCTTTTTTGTTTAATTTTCATCCACTTCGCCTTCTTGTTCTTCGTCGAATTCGGCGTCCTCGTCGGCCGTTGCTTCTTGATATTGTTGATATTCCGATACCAAATCGTTCATGTTTGATTCAGCTTCTGTAAATTCCATTTCGTCCATACCTTCGCCGGTATACCAATGCAAGAAAGCTTTACGACGGAACATAGCGGTAAATTGTTCGGAAATACGTTTGAACAATTCCTGAATGGCTGTAGAATTTCCGGTAAATGTGGCTGACATTTTTAGTCCTCTTGGTGGAATATCACATACGGCCGTTTTAACATTACTAGGAATCCATTCGACGAAATAGCTGCTATTCTTGTTTTGAATGTTGAGCATTTGTTCGTCTACTTCTTTCATCGACATACGTCCTCTGAAAATTGCCGCAACGGTTAAGTAACGTCCGTGTCTTGGATCGCATGCTGCCATCATGTTCTTGGCATCGAACATTTGTTGTGTGAGTTCAGGTACAGTTAATGCTCGATATTGTTGGCTGCCTCTGGATGTAAGTGGAGCAAAACCTGGCATAAAGAAGTGAAGGCGAGGGAAAGGTACCATGTTTACAGCAAGTTTTCGTAAGTCTGCGTTTAATTGACCAGGAAACCTAAGGCATGTTGTAACTCCGGACATCGTAAGAGAAACAAGATGGTTTAAGTCTCCGTATGTGGGTGTGGTAAGCTTAAGAGTTCTAAAGCAGATGTCATAAAGGGCTTCATTATCTATGCAGTATGTTTCGTCTGTGTTTTCTACAAGTTGGTGTACGGAGAGGGTGGCATTGTAAGGTTCGACAACTGTATCGGATACTTTAGGTGATGGTACAACGGAGAAAGTGTTCATTATTCTGTCAGGATATTCTTCGCGTATTTTTGAAATTAATAGGGTGCCCATGCCGGAGCCGGTACCACCCCCTAACGAATGCGTAAGTTGAAAACCTTGTAAGCAATCGCACGATTCAGCTTCTTTTCTTACGACATCGAGGACCGAGTCTACGAGTTCAGCACCTTCTGTGTAATGTCCTTTGCCCAGTTATTACCAGCGCCGGATTGGCCAAAGACAAAGTTATCTGGACGGAAAAGTTGTCCAAATGGACCCGAACGGACCGAGTCCATAGTCCCAGGTTCTAAGTCTACTAAAATGGCACGGGGTACGTATTTTCCACCAGACGCTTCATTATAGTAGACATTAATTCTTTCCAATTGAAGGTCTGAATCTCCGTGATATGCTCCCGTGGGATCAATGCCATGTTCATCAGAGATAATTTCCCAGAACTAAAAAAAAACAAATTACATGACTGACATGAATTGAAGGCAATTATAATTTTAGGCCCTTAGTTTAAATGAAATTAAATTAATTTAAAGGAATGTAATATGTAAATTTAGTTGTTCTTTAATCACATTTTAATCAGTTAATTTGTGACACGGTTTTTAATTTTATATTTGTGTAACAGTAAATCGATTCATATTCACGGAGAGACAAATCTCCTAATAAAGCATTCCGTTATAGTAATGAAAGGATACATAAATTCGTTCGAACGAATCGCTCAAAAGAGAATGGGATAGAACCGGAAACCGTCCAAAAATGGCACACTTAATTAAGAATAAGAATTCAAACAAATCTGTTTATAATTGCAAATCGTTTTATGATACAAAATAAGGCTAGTCTAATATTTTGAGAAAAACACGAAACGCCGATTAGAAAATTAAAAAAACAACGAACTTGACTTTCATTATATTTCAATAAAGGATTAATTGAATTTAGTAGACCGTGGAATTTGATGGATCTATTTTGATCTTAACATAAAAGACGTTCATACTTCGTGCTCAATTCGATTATTTTGTAGCTGTTTTTAACAGCCGTTACAAATAAATATTACAGGAATATATAAAGTTTGACTGCGGGTAGGGCAACCACACCCTTAGCTATCGATTTTTTCAAAACAAAATTTAAAAATGGGTAGGGAGTTTAAAAGCGACTATTTTAATTTATGACGTGCGACGATTTTATCTGAAAGTGTGTAGATAATATCAAAAAGTAAAACGATTCACGTAGCAAAATTATGTGGTACGTCGGTATAGGCAAATTACAACATGACAACGACAGCCGGTGAATTTCGCATTTTTTTTTCAACAAAAAAAATGGAGAAAAACGTACCTTGGCGCCAATCTGGTTACCGCATTGGCCAGCTTGAATATGAACGATTTCCCTCATTATTGATTTATATTAAAAATATATATTTAATTAGTAGAAACACAGACACTTAAAGTCTAGCAGTTACTCTGAAATGCCTTGTGTCTGGTTAGGATATTTGTATATATAGCCGCCCCACTCTAGCGCATCTACCTCTATGTAATATGGAGTTGATGTAAAGGAAAAGTTACAAAATTTACATATAACCGTATTTGTACAAAATTTGTGGGTTGAGGTGACGTTTAGGTGTTTGTTATATACGTACAGCTTTTTTAATACTAAATATTGAGGGTTAGCAGAATAAGGACTGCCACTTTCAGAACTGATCGTAATGGGCGTCGGCGTGTCTTCAATCGAAACAAACACCTGATAAACAAATTGATAACAAAATTGTAATTTACCATTTCTCAACTAAAATGATTGGTAACAATTTTGGGCGCAGAAGGGATTATTGTGGTTTTACATTATCTAAATAAATGATAAAGAAATAAATATTATTCATAATGTCATTATTTGGTTAGCTATACATACCAGACAAGAAAATAAAATAAATCAATAAAATAAAAAACAGTTAAAATATTTATAAGAAACCCAATTTATTATTAATTTATATAATCCAATAAAAATTATTCAGTATTTTCAAAATAAATAAATTTTTAACTCAATTTCTCATACATCAAATGTTACAACCGAGTTAATAAAATATTTGAAAAATATAATTAAACCGAAGAAAAATGCAGTTTTATTCAGAGGGAAAACCAATGAATTTACAACGTTTTTTTATATCCGTGATAACTTTTTCGTAAAACTTGTATTTTCTTAAACAAAGTAAAAATTTTTATAACAAATACATTTAATTACTTTTATAAAAGCACAAGTATTCAAATATAAAACAAACAAACTGTCTCAGAACTCCAAATCGAAAGTGGCGCATTAAAGAAATAAAAGTTGTAGAAAATATGATTCACAATTGTATAACAATTTTCTAATTTAATTATTTAAATCTTTTAATATAGTATGTAAGAATAAACAAATTTTATTGTTCTACATCCCTTTTATATATAAGTACACCAAAAAAATTGTAAATCACACAATTTCTCATGCACCAAATATTAAAACAATTTTTTTCTAAAACGCAATATTATTTTCGCTTATCAAAGCGATGTGGAGTTCTGCGGTAAACGCTAGTTTTTCACTTTTTTCGACAAATTAGAGTTACTACTTTATAATAAAACAAAACAGAATTTTTGACTGAAGACTGTCCGACCGGAAACAAATTCTCAAAAACCACTGTGGTCCGATTTTTATGAAACTCTTAACTTACATAGATTTTCTTATTCGTGGACTATTTAAAAAAATATTTTTTTTTAAATAAAAGTTGATTATATACAAGTGTTGTTTAAATTATGTTTGGATCTGATAAGTAATTACTAAAGTATGACTATCACGTGACACTAATTGTTTTAATAGAGTTGTTATTAAGAATATTAATTATACAAAAGAATTAAAATAATGTTAGATGTATTACTTATTACTTTTATTTTAATTATTTTTCTAAAACCCAAATATTCCTCTTTTTTCGAACAAAACTTCAAAATCGCGTTCAATGCAGCCAGCACGCCAATTGGTCTCGAGAAACGGGTAAAATGACGGGTACTGATTCTGTCTTAAGGGTTATGCTTTGTTAAGCAGTTAGGTATATTTACTTGTTTATTTTTTTCCACCGACTTAAGCTCCTTGTTTAAATTGAAGATTGAGAACAATAATAAATTACGCAACATTTTAAATGTGTTTTTTTCCACAACGTATCGGCTATTTTTCTCTTAGATGTCTACTTTTTGTACGTTTTTGTATGTTATGTCAAGATGCAAGTTTTTATGAATGTATTATTTACAATAGACGTAAGTTCTGACAATAACAAGAACATTTGAGCCGTTGGGTTCAATCAAAGCAACAACCACTTTTAACTACTAATAATCCATGGGGTTTACTTTTTTTTCCAAAAGTTTGTTATGATGTTTTTGTTAGATTAGTGGTAGGTCTAAGCCTACCAATTTTTTTTCAAAAAACTGATACGTTTTCCCTGTTCTTGAAATCACGACATCTATTATCTTTGTTCCAACGTAAAATTTTTTTAGTTTCCCATATGCCTTTCAAAAATTCTTTTATACGTTTAGAAAGTCCTTCTTTGTCTATGATTTACTCCACATTACTGTAATTTTAATCTAGTCTGAGTTTATGTTTATTTTTCAGTTTTTGTCCTGGTCTTTTACTAATGAGCTTTCGTCGAGATTCTACACGTTTTGATATTCCTTTTTTCATTTTATAAAGTTTTCTTTCTTTTTTTATTATTAATTTTTCGGTCAATTTACAATAATATTACACAAATAGTTTAATAAACTGTAAGATTATAGCTATACTAAAAACAAAATAATCCATTTAGTATACAAAGAAATACATAATAAGTTGAAAAATAGTGAAAATTGATCACAACATAATAAACAAGCAAAAAGTGTTAATAATTTGCGGAAAATTAATCTAAGTACAAATTTTTTGGAGGAGGGGCGAGAAATACGAGGATATATTGAAAAATTCTTAGCCTACTATAGAACCAAACAAAATTTCAATGTCAAAATATTTTATTACTCAACATATTCTTTTCGTAATTGGATACATTTGTTACAGCGAACCTGCAACGTCTCTAGACCTTTCAAAAAAATTTTTTCTTCTTGCTCTGCAACTCCACAGCTTGTATTACCTCCTTGTTGGAAGAAAATGTACGACCTTTTAAACTTTTTTCAGTTGAGGAAAGAGGTGATAGTCGGACGGAGCCAAATCGGGTGAATAAGGGGGTGTTCTAGTAATTCAAACCCTAAATCACGAATTTTTGCATGGCAACATGAGATTTGTGTGCAGGGGCGTTGTCCTGCAAAAACAAAACACCTTTGGATAGCTTTTCGCGTCTTTTCTTTTTAATATTTTCCCGTAGAGTGGTCAGTAATGTCGAATAGTAATCTCCAGTTATTGTTCTACCCTTATCCAAAAATCAATCATGATTACTCCATGGCAATCCCAAAAACTGAAGCAAGAACTTTTCCAGCAGATTTTGGACACGAAACTCTTAGGTCTTGGAGAACCAGAGTGTCGCCATTCCATCGATTGTTGCTTTGTTTCTGGATCGTAGAAATGTACCCAAGTCTCATCCATAGTAACAATTCGGTTTAAGAAGTCTACATCGTTTTCAAATCGAGCACAGATCGAACGCGATGCTTCTACCCTTGCACGCTTTTGGTCAACATTCAAACATTTGGGGATCCATTTTGCAGCAATTTTTCTCATGTCCAAATTGACGTGAACCATATGATGAACGCGTTCGTATGAAATATTCAGTGCTTCAGATATCCGTTTTAGCCCAATTCGACGGTCTGATAAAATCATGTCATGAACTGCATCGATATTTTCGGGGACTGACACAGAAACTGGCCTTCCCGATCGGTCATCATCTTCAATGGAAAATTTACCTCTTTTGAAGCTTGCATTCCAATTTTGACGGTCGCATACGAAGGACATTGATCACCAAGGGTATTAAGCATATCTTCGTAAATCTGCTTACCTCTTAACCCTTTTAAATACAGGTACTTGATGATGGCTCGATACTCCAATTTTTCGATTTTCACAATTTCGGTGGACATCTTTTTTCATTTAATTTATTGCGTGACTCTGGTTTACTTTTTTGACGTCAAACTTTACACTGACACTTCGAATAAGTTCGTTGCTATGGTAACGCAATATTTTGTTTATGCAAGGAACTGGTCTAGACTAACTAGATATCAATACATCCTCGTATATCATAATCAATACTAGGCAATGTATTATACTTTTTAGGAATACGGCATAACGGGTAGTGGTAACCATAATTATTTTTCTTATATTCAATGTTGAAAGACTTTATCTGTTATATTTAGGAACATTGAAATTTATTTTACTTAGTAAGAGAGAACAATTAATATTATTAGAAACTATGTTGTATAAAAATAAAATATCATTGAAATCTCTCCTAGACTCTAATTTCCGTAACCCTAGATATTTCACCATATTTTCCTGTTACATAATTTTAACTTAATTTATAAAAAACGTAGGAACTTGGACTTTTTCAATTTGGTAACATTGGAACTTATTGTAAAGACAAGACAACCATATTCAAGGACAGGGCGAACTAGAGCACAATACAACACTTAAACGTATTCACATCTAGAAAATGACTGGACGCTAGAAACACAAATCCTAATATTCTACTGGCCCTAATAACTACTATATTATTGATATGTTTACTGAAAGACAAATCACGTGTAATGTTAACTCCCAGATCTACAATGGTGTCAACACACTTAAGCCTAACATTAAACAGATCAAAACTTATTGCAGATTTTCTCTTTTTCCGATTAAAAGAAACATGGTAACATTTATCTAAATTTAAATCAAGTTTATATACTGTGCACCACCATTTCAACTTTTTGAAGTCACTTTTCATCAGTTCCACGTCACTTTAACCCCTTACAACACTAAAAACTTTTAGATCGTCAGCAAACAACAAGTATTTAGAGTAGCAGAATTGACTACCAATGTCATTCACATTCCATCTTTACAAAAATACGCATTTTGCATGATCTCCAAAAACTAGAGACACTGTATTTACAGTATTCTTCTTTATATTAAATTTAAAAATCCTCCTCTAGTTACAGACGAATATCCCTGTAAAGATTTCTTGAGGTGGGGGATGATAAAACCACTAACCTGACTTTAATTAGTTGACGATTTGCATATTTTATCTAAGCTTTATCAACCCTAGTTTCAAGAAGTCTTGATAAAGCTCACATGGGACCATGCGAAACGTCGTTAAAACCAGGGTAGTGTTAATTTCATCCCTCCACCTCAAACAATACTTACGAGTATATTTGTCTTCTTTATATTATTAACTCGTGTCTTAACCACCGAAAAGTAATTTTTAGATTATTGTTAAAATACGACAACTGGCTCATGGTTGCCTAGTTTAATTTGATGGGCTTAAATAATAACTATGTAACAAGGTAGTGAAGTGCTTGGTTAATCCATTTCTCAAATTTTTAGCTACACGTTTACATTCATTATCTATATTACTATGAATCCGAAGATTATAATTAAGAAAGAATTTTTTATTGTGTTTTAAAGCAACAAATCGACGGCCGGTCAGATAATCCAAAAAGAATTTGGATATAACAAAAATTTGATTCGATTTCGAACATAATCTGTTTATTTAGAACACTTTAGTGTTTATAGAATATTTACAAAATATTCAATGTGGACAACTTAGTTTAAACTTTTTTTTGACACATGGTAATTACTGAGATAGAATAAGCGCGTGATCTTTATTCAGCAACAACAATAAAACTTAAAATTTAGACGCTTCTCATAGAACAAAATTAGCAGAATTAAGATTTTGGTCAGAATGCAAGTAAACAAAATTAAAAAATATTTTCGAACATAATTTTAATCAATTTTTTTCTAATAATACAGGGTGATCTGCGTAGAGCGTGCATTAAAAGTTTTTTAACTTGCAGAATAATCAAAAACTTGAAATTTTGTTCTACCTAAAATATTTTCAGTCCTTCAGCTATACAGGGTGTGCCAAAAGTTGCTATCAACTTTCATATTTTAAATACAAACCTATAATTCCTTTTATACGGGTCTACTCGCGATATAATTTATATAATATAAATTATGTTATCTTGACCGTTTTTGACATATTAATTTTCGCCAAAAAAATGGCCTTTGTAATAATTAACTTTTGTACATTTTTATTGTGATATTTAAAAATTCTATGTGCCCATATGGTACAAAATGGAACCACCGGTAGTAGAGCAGTACTAAGTATGAAATTCTAGCCAACTGCACCATAAATTTTATTTTATAGCTTCAACTGTTTTGCGAGATACAATTTTTTTCGTTAACTTTTACAAAAACTTTTGGAAAAAACTACATGTCAAAAACGGTCACGAATAAGATAAGATAACTCAGAATTATATAGTATAGACCATCGACCTATGTAAAAGAAATTATAGGTTTGTATTTAAAATAAAAAAATTGGTAGCAACTTTTAGCACACCCCGTATATATTTTGATTTATCTGCAATATTTATATATATATATATTATATATATATATATATATATATATATATATATATATATATTCTCGTTACCAACAAGATTTTTTTCTGATTTTGAAAAAGAAAAAATTAGAATTTAAACATTCATCGACCAAAACAACATTCAACAAAACAACGACCAAAACTTTTACGTTGTTTCGTTACCAAAGGTTTTGACTCTTAGTTCATGTCGTACAAAAGTCATAAATAAGAATAAGGGAGTTTTTTACTTCTTCCAACAAATTAGATTTAGATATTTATAATGAACCCAAAAAATATGTAAACATAATATTTTAACATCAAAGGGCCTTCAACCCGCATACATTTAGAAAAATATTCATTCTACACCATTTTTTCAAATAAAAATTGCTTGTAATTTAATTACACAAAGTTTGTGTAAACAGTTTTTAATTTATTAAGTAATTACTAAAATATAATAATCACATGACACTAATTGACTTAACAATATCTCCAAAAATATTAATTGTACAATAAAAGTTATGAAAGCAAAAGTGTTGTAAATTACATTAGGTTCAACTTTTATTTGAATTATTGTTTTTCTACAACCCAATTTTCATTCTTTCATTTTTTTAACATTTTTTAAGTCGAAGCGTAGTTTCTATAGTATGTATCTGACACGGTTTTTAAGTCAAGGTCATATGGAGTTCTGCACAAAAAACTTGTTTTGAATATTGACGCAGTAATGGTAAAGTTTTTTTGTATTTTGCGACAAATTAGTATCTTGAAATGTTACAATAAGTCAATGCCATCGAGTAGTAAAGAACCTTGAAAGTTTATAGTACTCACTGATTTTAAAACTATTTTTGCCTACACTCAAAGAAACTTGACAAAAATATATTGATATTAATGATTATTCATTTTGCAAAAAGCATTTTAAATGATATTATTATTGTCTGTCGATCAAATAATTTGTGACTTTAATAATAATTTTTGAATTTTCAGGACCAACAACGACGTTCATCACTGCAAATTTTGGTAAGTTATTATTTACCAATTCATACACATAAAATGCTTGTCTAAAAATTTTCAAATTCAAATAAAAGATTTTCTTTCGGAAAGTTAAGGGTTTCATCAACAATGTGTTGTTCTAGTTGTCTTCTTATAACATACTTAATATGTCATGCCGATTACAATAAGGAATTGATAATTTCATTGATATTATTATCTATAATTGTTTTTAATCATTTACACGTAACTAGTCTAGTCTATAAATAAATATGACAGAATTACTCAATTTCTTTTAATTCTGGATTAAAGTGCAACAACAAATAAACTTATATTTCACACGGTTACGTCATTTAAATCGTGATGTAAACATAAATGCGGCATTTCTTCGTACATTTTTTACGGTATTATTGCGGTTTTGGGCTCAAATGAAATTTAAATCTTTGATGACACACTTTTCTCTAACAAACTACATTCTTTGAAACATAATAATAGAAGGTTTTTTTTTCATTTTAATGTTAGCATATCCTAAAGTATTTAGTACCCTATTAAATATAAATTAGGATTTTAATTGACTCTGACAACGGTTGATTAAATTGATTAACTTTCAAAACTGAAAATGAATTAGATAGTATACTGTTCTATTTTTTATTAGTACTGTCATCGTGTGGTTGTAATTTTGTATCAAAATTTCTTTGGAATACTTTATTCCAACTGTAGACTAATTCTGAATTTGTTTACCAAAGTTTTGAAAATCGTAATGTATTTTACTATTTTTATTATTATCAAGCTTATAAGCTTAGATCACAATCACGTTCGCAAACACATTCAGAACGATTTTTTGAAAATATCTGACTGAATGATACTTAATCAAAGACGATAATTAAATTTTATAAAAATGTTGGCATGATAAATTAACAATACATTTTTGAGCAGAGGATTTTTAATTAACGAAAATTAAATCCCAGCAATGTTAACGTATCTACTTTACAAAATCGGAAGTTGTTAATCTTGTCTATAGAGAATAGCGAATTTACAGTGTGGTTGTATAAAATGTTCAATTCCAAAGTGAAATCATTTTTATTTTAATATGGGAGATACCCAAAGGATGTAATTATCACAACACTTTTTCTTTGTTTACAAATTGTATGCAAATTACATTATCCTCGAATTCATTATTTATTAGCGTTTCAGCATTCGGTTCATAGTGATTATTATTTATTACTTAACATCCTTTGTATTCTCGCAAATACTTGTAAAGATAATCAAGATACATTTTTTCTGCCTGTAAAAGATCTTTTATTCTGTTTGTTGTTAATTTTTTATTCTTGCTCAAAATATCGTTTGACACAAATATTATTATGTTATAATACGTTTATGAATCGATACATTTATAATAATGAGAAAAAGCATTAGCCGGTATACTTATACAAGCATACATGCTTTTAAATGAGGCCATTAAGAGCAGTGACCTTTAAGTTGGAAAAAAAGAAATTAACTTAGTTTAATAGGTTCTTAATTATGAAAGCTTCAAAAATTAATAGTTTGTATTGTAGAATGATAAACTTTGACTATTGATTTGTTCACATTGTTTCAAAATAAACAAATAATTTTTGTGTTGATCAAAAGCAAACAAAAATGTATAAGAATCTATAAGTTGATAACAGATTTTAATCGACACACGCGTTTTAAAATTTTTGGAGGGCGTGCACCCTTTTATATACACGATGAAAGACTTACTGTTTGTTTTATGTAATTAAAATAAACCCATCAAATAAATTCTAAATATATATATTAGTTTAGTTTTTTTTAATTTTATCTACGAAGTTTGATTTGGTGGGCATTTAATAATGTACATGATCACAATTAGTTTTAGTAGAGCTTTTTTACAAATACAACGCGTTACATGCTTGATTGATCATAATAGTAATTACATCGTCTACAAAAGTTTGGTTAGAATTTGATAAGTACTATTTTAAGAGTATAAGTTGCACAAATAAATGATGTAAAAAGTTGTTAACAATTACATTATCTACAAGTTTTCTTTAAATTATTTATTTTCTCTTAACGTTTTTGAACGAAATTATACCAAAAAAAAATTTTTTTTGTGTAAACATGTAAAAATGTTATTGAGATTAATGTATTTGGTTTAGGTATGTAATAAAATCTGAGTAATATTAATTTCGATCAGTGCATAAGTAGTATTTATACCACATATACCGAAAGCTAATAATAATTGGAAATAAGAATTATTATTATGTATAAAGGAAGTTTTAGTTTTAACACTTAAATCTCACGACAGCTTTTTTTTCAAACAGGAATGCAGCGAAAAAACAAAGTGTAGCTAAAACATGCAGGCACACTGATTTCAACAGCCATTCGGTCCAAAAATATTTTCTCCATATTAATGAATACAGTTACAAAATACTTAGTTATGTAATAAATAACAAAACGCGTAATTAAAGTAAGTAAAATATTCTACCGGTGGTCGTACGTGTTGGTGCTACAGGCTAATACGTTCCTCCACTAATTACTTTTCTGCGAAATAATATGAAAGAAGGGAATGCCTCCAAAAGCTGGTACTGAAAGTTGTAGCTTTAGTTGGATTCAAAAAGCAATGGTTTGGACATTTCATTTGTTAACGAAAAACTTCTTCTTCTTCTTCTTCTTGGTCTGTTTGGTTAATTCACTCTTGGCCTCTCCTAAGTCTTTCCATCTTCCCTTTATATTTACTATTTCAAACCAGTCCTTTTCCGCAACCTTTTTTATGTGGTGTAACCACCTTTTCTGTGGTTGTATCTTGTCTAGCTAGATGTCCTACTACCTATTGCCATTTGAGGTTTGCGATGCCTTCTATTACAGGTAATTTTAGTTTTATATCAAATATTTTCATTCCTTACTCTATTCTTCAAATTTATACTAATCCTGATTTTTTCCATTGCTCTTTGTGCAGTTCTTAATTTTGTGTTGTCGTTTCCATGCCGTAGGTCATAACTGGTAGGACACATGCATTGTAAACTTTACGCTTGAGGTTGGTTGGTTACAATCTTGTTAGGTACTTCATGGTTGCATTCTTATTTGGTATTTGAGCTTTTACGATATTTATTTCCAGCGACACCTAAGTACGGCTCTGACCACCCTGTTCACGTGAACGTCGCATGCATTTGTTGATATCCGGTTCGTCTTGATAGTGAATTCAGTATAAACCTGAACAGATTCTATAAAAATGAGACAAAGTAAAACTTAGAAGATAAAAAATAAAAATAATTTGCGTACTGAGAAAACAATAATAATAATAATGAGGACTTTATTTACCACCTGATTTGTACATACAATAGAAAATATAATTATATTACAGACATACAATTTTAAAGTACAAAGAGAGAGAAAACAAAATGGCAAACCTCTAGGCGAAGTTCAGACTTTCGTCTGTTCTGCCACTTAACCTAGTTTAATTTACATATCAGCAAAATACTGAGTAGGAACAAAAGAACGAATTTCTAAGCACAATATATCATCGTATTTTTATAATGAAAAATTGTTTGTTTGTTGTTTAAATAATAATTCTTTATATGCCTTTTTAAATTGCAGAATGGGCAAAGCTTTAAATTTATAATTTTATGAAAAAACAATGCTGAATGAAGCAGCACATTATTTTTCATATTTAACCAATTAGTCGTAAGAAGTTTATGTGAAACATGGTCATACTTACGAATGCCATAGATTAAACGGATACAGGAGTTTTGCAGTTTTTGGAGCCGTTGAAGATTTTAATTATCTAGAAATGGGCTATACACTGATTTGCAGAAGTTAAGGGATGGCATAACTAATGCTTCACTCAGCATGATTTTGGTTTTCAGTGGTAAATAATGTCTGCTACAATAAATTGTTTTTTAAGAGATGTAAGCTTTCTGTAAGCATTTAGTCACATGATCAGTAAATTTTAATTTGTGATCAATGAGTATTCCCAAGTTTTTCACGACATTTTTCTGACTCAAAACTGTTTTGTTCAGGTATAGTTTAAACGATTGTTTATTTATAACTCTGCATCTCGCTGTATTGGGACCAAAGACTATTAAGTCTGATTTTTCAGCGTTTAATTTTAAGTTGTGGGATTCTAGAAATCTATTAACTTGTTCTAGATCATAATTGATTTTCAAGATTGCATCCTCAGATTCATGCTCATAAAAGGAGTAGTAAAGCTGAGAATCATCAGCGTAGAAATAATATTGGCAATGCTTTATATAATGTGGCAGCGATGAGGTGTATAGAGATAATAGAAGCAGACCCAGTATGGAACCCTGGGGAACTCCTGTGTCCAAGTATTGAGTGTCAGATAATTTATTGTTGATTTGCACAAGTTGTTCCCTTCCATGTAAATAACATTTAAAAAAGTTTAAGCTTACAGGATCTAAACCTATTGATTTTAGCTTGCTGATGAGAATTTCGTGATTTAGGGTGTCGAAAGCTTTACTAAAGTCTAATAAAATTAAAACAGTAATATTTCATTGATCTGTACTTGTCACAATATCGTCTATAATTTTATTTAATGCAGTTTCACAGCTGAAGCCCTTGCGAAATCCATATTGCGTGGTAGGTAGAATATTTATGCTATCACAGAAATACCTTAACTGATGTTCCACGATTCTTTCTAATATTTTTGATAAAATAGGTAGTAAGCTTATAGGTCTTAGATCCTTGTAATGTAAGGGCGCAGATAATTTTGAAATAGGTTTGATAATTGCCACTTTCCAAGGATCAGGAAAAACGCCTCCCAACAGACAAGTGTTTACTAAATGTAAAATAAATGTTATAATATATAAGGGCAACACAATTTAATCATTTCAATGCTCAATCCGTCATACCCAGTGGACTTAGTATTAATAGAAGCAATAGCGTTAGTAATGTCTTCTACATTTGCCAAAGAAAAGAGAAACACATATTGTGGTTTGATAGATAAATATTCTCCTACTGTTTTAGTCAGTAGTTCCGGAGGTGATGATGCAGGAAGAGATGTAACAAAATAAGAATTTATTGCTTCAACATCCTATAAGTGAGACGGCACTACAGGATTAGAGGGTGTATAAAGATTAGCAGTTTTAAAGCTTTCCATATTACTCGAGAGTTTTTGGTAAGACATTTTGAGTTTAAGTACATTTTCATTTCTTTTTTAATAGCTAAATTAACCGTATTTTGCAATATTTTATAGAAATCTTTTTCTAGTTTTGTGTTTTGATACTTAAAAAATGCTTTATCGAGTATTTTCTGCATTCTTCTAATGGTATCAATTAACTACGGAGCAGGCGGTTTTGTAAAGCGTTTTGTGACAAGTGGCATGTGTTTATCAAAAATATTACCCAAAATGTGATTCAAAAGATGTACGTACCTTACCGTTTATATTGGGTAGGTAAATTATTTCATTTAAATTTGATGACAATAGATCAGAATATAAAGATTCAAAAGAAAAATTACACAAATTACGATAAGTGCCAAAATGAAAATGATTGTAGTTATCCACTGATATAGTGAGATGTGTTAACTCATGATCAGGTATATCAGTAGGAAGCACACCAGAATTTATTACAAACTTTTCATCTGACACATATATATGATCGATTAATGAGATGTTGTTAAGACCAACGCGTGTTCCATCTCTAATAATTTGAATCATATCAAAGGTACTCATCATGTTGATAAGTTTTACAAAATTATAATCGTTTGTCTTTAGAGCATCAATATTAAAGTCACCAAGTTAGATTAATTTATCGTGATCCATGGAGATGATAGCCAACATTTCTTCAAGCTTATCAATAAAAAACGCCTCAAGAAAATAACAAAAAAGAAACGATATTTTTATCAACGTTTGCTTAATGGCTCATAAACTACTCTAAATTTATTATAAAAATTTGACACCGATAAGATCCAGTTCTAGACCGTGCCGCATTTACTTGTTAACGAGTCACCACGAAGAAATCAAAACGTTACAAAACATTTTAAATAAAAAGAAAAATAGACTAAGTACATAGATAATTAATTTTAAAAAAATGTAATAAAAAACAAATGTGGTGGTAAAGCACCGTAGTCGTCAAAATTATCTACTGTAAGTAGATCTACAAAAAGAAGAATAGTTGCATATTAGTTATTTTGCACTTCACCATGACGTAGATTTGAAAAACATTGTGCTACTTGTGAAGTATCTTTCTATAGGATGCTGTCCCAAATGCACTGGGTTAAAGTTATAATTTAGAGACAGATAAGCTGTTGAAAACAATAAACTCCTGTTTCATTTCTTAAAACAATCTTCTCTTACGAGTTGTCAAACCGTTTATATAAAGTCAACAGACAATTTTCTGTCGATTTCAGAAAAAAAAACCTGTAGTTGGCCATGCATCAACTTAAATAAAGTTTTGACAGTGGAATAAAGGCAAAACAGAAATAAATACAAATAAACTTTTGCGACCTGTTGGTGGACTAGTGTCGTCTAGATTCTGGTCTAAAGGCCGTCGTTGTTTAGAATTTTTTCCTAACGTATTGTTAACAGAATTGCCAACTGTTTCAGAAGTTCTTCCATTTCCTATTGATGATTTCTGCTTGTATAAATACAATCTGCAAAGGAGAAATTTTCGGTCTACATCCAACATCGGAAATAATAATAATAATAATAAACCACTCGCTACATTTACTTGGTTATCACCCGTAAATCACCCGCTCAGCACAAAGCTGTGAAAAATAAACAAAATAATAATAATAATAATAATAATAATATTTCTGAAGCTGCTCGTGTTAGCGAAAGATTAGGAAAAAACTGTGTAGACCCGAATTTAGATGACACTATAGTTTAGAAATACGAGGGTCGTCCACAAAGTAACCTCCGTTTTGAAATAAAAATTAAACCAGTCAAGTTACAAAAATTTTATTACATACATCTTAAAACTACAGCTTTTTTCTACTTTTCTATATAATCGCGAAACAAATTCAGGCACTTATGATATCTTCTTACAGTCTTTGAAATGCCGTCTGCAAAAATTCTGCCGCCTGGGAACGTAGCCAATCCGTTACGGCGTTTTGAAGCGCTTCGTCACTCTCAAACCGCTGTGATGCAAGCCACCACTTCATGTACGGAAACAGGTGAAAATCAGTAGTTGCCAAGTCCGGACTGTAGAGCGAGTGGTTAAAAACGTCTCATTTGAATTTGGCCAAAAGTTCACTTGTTCTCGCTGAAAAAGTTTGGTGGGCTTTCTTTGGCTTGCTTGGTAAACAGTATGCCTCCATTGCGTTGACTGCTGTTTGTTTTTAGCATTCACAGAGTCTCATCTCCGGTAATGCCGTAACGGGTTGGCTATGTTCCCAGGCGGCAGAATTTTTTGCAGACGGCATTTCAGAGAGTGTTAGAAGATATAATAAGTGCCTGAATTTGTTTGGCGATTAAATAAAAAAGTAGAAAAAAGCTGTAGTTTTAAGATGTATATAATAAAATTTTTGTACCTTAACTGGTTTAATTTTTATTTCAAAACGGAGGTTACTTTATGGACGACCCTCGTATATACATTTAAAAAAAAGACGAAGAAACTAAAAATTTAAATTCTGATCCCATGTTCACTAAATAAAATTATTGAAACAGAAAATAACGGAATACAATTTAAAAAATAAATCCTGTTTCCACTGCAGATCATATGCAGGCGTTAAGTGTGTAAATAGAACTCTAGTTTTAAGATTCCTCTCAAATTCAGCTTTCATATTTATTGTTAATGAGAATATTTAATCAGAACAACTTTTAGGGGAACTTAATCTGTAAATTTATTTCTATTAATGAATGTGTTCTTAAAAAAATCAATATTTTAAAAAATTTATTAATTACGGTGGAGAAACTTGTTGGACAACATGAAACCGGGTTTGCGAGAAGTTTATTCGGTTTAGGTGTATTTAGTTTTGTAAATTATCTATTTTATCAATTTCTATTGGTCTTGAAAGTCTAATGCAAATCAACAGACATTTTTGCATTCGGTTTGCAGATTTATGTGTAGAACCCAAATTCTTTTCAAAATAATAATAGTATTTATTGATTTATTCGATTTATTGTTACTAAGATACGGCAATCACGCGACTTTTGTTGTTTTAAAAATAAGAATATTGATTAAACTGAAAATGAAAAAATTATTGAAAATTATATTACCTTCTGTTTGAAATACTTTTTCTATAATCTCCAATTTTTTCTGTTGATTTTTCGTCTTTAACAAATTTAATTTCTGTTAACGGGATTGTCTCAAAGACTATTTGCACTATTCGGTGTTTTTTTCATAACGCTGGAGATATAATTAGATTTTGGGCATAATAATCTGTACAATCAATATACGATTTTGTATATGTGGATAAAATTTTATAAAATCAGATACGGATTGTTCGTGACAAAAAACATTGAACAAACCATTTGCGGGAAGATTATTCTAGCAAACGCTCATGCATCAGGAAAAAAGGATGTGTCCAAAAGCATTAGTGAAAATAAGAAATTTCTTAAGCTTAAATACATGAAACAAAAAAGTTGATTAGAGTTTTTTTCAATTCATGTACGATCTATGTTTTTTGAAATATTTTTTCATTAACTTTGATTAAAGTTTTAGGTAAATATAAGTTTTCTTCTTTATTCTTTGGTTTCATTACTTTCCAGTGCATGTACATCTTCTTAAGCTTTGGTTTCCTACAAAGACGGTGCTATAATATGACGTAGATGGCGGAGAAAAACAGATGACCGTAATGACGGTAAAGTATTCATGGAAACCTAGAAAACGGTTTGTAGGTGGTGATGTGACACTCATTTGTCTAATAATGGAAAAACTGAACCTGACACTGCCAATTCTCTTAGAGGATGAACAATTTCATGAAGATAGTTTAAATGACCAGCAAGACTTCAATGGGTTCACACCTTGTGAACAAATAGGTGGAGAAAAAAAATTCTTGTACAATTTTGCTTAGAAATTTACGAACAGAAATTCCCCTAATTTTAGAACACTCTGTGTTATTCAAAATTCCATCCATTCCTTGCCGCAATTTTGTTTAACTTGTGCATTTCTGTAATTTTTCGCAATTATATTGAAAAGTATATCATCATTTTTCACAAAATCAGTTAACCTTTTCTTGCTGAATATTTCAGCACAATGTAATTTGTAATAGGTTAATCATCATTTTCGTTTCAGTGTACAGGGTGATACGCCTTTCAATTAAATATATCGAGATCTTGTTAACCCTAATAGATACGAAGTAGCAGGTTAAATAAGAAAAGAAGAAAATTAAGCATTTTGAAGGCAAACAAAATTTTCTGATTAGTTTCGGAGGTACATAAAAAAGGAAGTTATAGAAAATCTTTCTTTTTGATAACGCTGTTACTCTTTTTTTTAAATACGGACCTGCTATTTTTATTCCATAATTTTGCAGCTCTTGCTTTTAGAAAATCACTGTCACACTTTACGTTATGCTTGAAAAATTGTCATCGGTTTTACTACGCTGACTAAGTATCCGAACAAGTGCCAGCATTAATGATACCCAAAGAACTGATATATAACACTAATTGGTGAGTTTGATCTGTACGCCTGAGTATAAAATGTGAACTTCCTACGTGAACCCAATCGAGGTACAAATAAATGTATTCTATTTAGTAACCAACTGCAATCAATTTTATTCTGTAAGATTTTATACAAAATTTTAATAGCAGTAATAACTCTTCTAATCTGGAGAGAAGTACAATGAAACCTATTGAACAGCAAAATGTGGTCAAAACCTCTAGGTAGGTACACCCCATCAATTTTGAAGTTTTTCCATATTAGATACCTGAGAATTATTCAAAGGAAAACCACATTATAAAACAATATAAATAAAATAAAACAATTATAGCATTAATGTCATGATTTTCGCGACAGTTCCTGTAGCTAAATCTAAAGATTCTATGAGCTTTAGTAGTTATTTCAGCAATATATTGAAAGATGTGTTAGGAGATATCAAGTCTCAAACTGAAAGTTACACCTAAATCCTTAATACAGGAAGCATTTTATAAAGTAGTATTCTCAATGCAATACGGGTATGTTATTAATTCTTTTTTTTTGGTTGTATTTTAAGTAGTTCTTCGTTTAGGAGTTTGGTTAAAATAAAACAAAAAACAACTTGTTGTGTTTTTCGACTGTTTGCGACGTTTCGGAAATCTTTATTAATAGTTATTAATTCTGTTTTTTTGAGTATGAAACAACATAACACTTATAAATGTTCAAAAAAAGAATGTTTTTTGTACACCATAGCATCAGAGATATGATGCACATCTGTAGTTGCAAGCATTCATTTGTGGACTTAATACTTAGGAAAAACTTTAAATCATCTGCAAACTAAAGTTTTTTGGCAGACATGCATTCAACTGTATCGTTCATAAATAACAGAAACAAAAGAGGTCTCAGATTGAAACCTTACGAAACTCCAGAAGTTGGAAAAATAAAATTTGATAAAATTTTTGATAATGGACAAGTTGCTTTTGATTGATTAAGTAGGATAATAGTATTTTAATTAAGTTGTTATAATTCAACTTGGCATCTGAGATCGAAACCTCCTGATGTAAATTGTTTAAAACATGATAGATTAGTGTTTGTTGATATTGTTAATGACATAAGTACGCATTTAGGTATTATTAGCAATAAAAATTGTTGAAAATGTTATCCGTTATTATATTCTTTTAGACATCTGCGATGTTGCATTGATCGCCATTTGGAAGATCTTTTGTATACAATTCATTTTTACTGTGCTCCATATAAAATAGTATGGATCAAGCTACGGTGATCGTGGATACCATCTTAGGGGTCTATTTGTACCAATCCAATTTTGATGAAATAACAAATTCAGGTACCTACTGTTGAATACTACTTCGATGGTGGAATTTACATCCATCTTGCACAAATTATTGCATTTCTTTTCAAGT
Organism: Abscondita cerata; assembly: GCA_030710515.1. Classification (NCBI taxonomy): domain Eukaryota; kingdom Metazoa; phylum Arthropoda; class Insecta; order Coleoptera; family Lampyridae; genus Abscondita; species Abscondita cerata. Next base: position 1,341,468 of record JALBCR010002259.1, read on the forward strand.
TTCCAAAAACTTATCATCCTCAACATCATTAAGCAAATTTAAATATCTTTCCTGATTTAAATTTCTGTCAAAAAATACCGACCCAATTATCGTATTGTTTATTGTTGAATACCGAACTTGTTTTGTCAAATTAATGTGGATCGGTTGCGCATAAAAAAGTTTATTTTTGAAATTATCAACTGTTCACGAAAGTTTTATCAAGTATAATTGTTGTACTTTTACAAATTTAAAATCGTAATATCTATTTTTTTAGAATCCTTTTCACAAATCGTAGATCCTACTAAGCATTCATTATCGATTTTTCTAAGAATTGTCAGAGTCAATGCGTATTTTAGAAAGAAGGATAACGTTAATTTTATTTTTGAATAAATAAGACTTTTGAAACAATTTTTAATAACCACTCTGTTTAAACCAAAAATTTAACATAATAGTGACATTCAAGGCAAAATTGATTTTAATGAAATAAATTATTAACAGGTGACATTCAATGCAATGTCAATTTTAAAAAGAATTGAGCTTGATTAGTTTTTTTTTTAATTAAATCAGACGTAACGTAGAAAATTGGTCATGTGTGACATATCAGCGAATTTCTAGTACCAAGGAATACAAAAATCCGTATTTCAAAAAACTAAACTTGATAATAGATCTGAAGAGACGAAACGTCATATTTTATGTAATTTTGAAAATTTTGCATAATTATGAGTGCTACCACGAAAAATAAATTTTCGACAAATTCAGTTTTTTTCGGTATCTCCCAAATTCATCGAAAAATTTAAAATTTGTTTATGTCATTTTACTCGTCTTCAAAATACGTAACTTTTTTCTCATTTAACCAACTCTTTCATTTAAATGAAAACGGGACCACCCTATACAAGGTGAATCACCACCAACAGGGCGGAGATTTATAGCGAAACGGTAAAAGCTTTACCGTTTTGAAGAAAAATTGATAACAAGAAAAAGACAAAACTTGAAAATCTTTTACTGTTTTGCTATAAATCTCCGTCCTGTTGGTGGTGTTTCACTCAGATGTAGAAAAATTGTAATTGAATTTAATCAGGTTAATTTTTTTTAATTTATTTTCTAAGTTAGTGTTCATTTTGTCATCGTTTTATTGTACTACGCCATAATCGCCTACCTTTGCCAATTTGGGTTGGATTGATCTATGCAGCTATCTACTTCCTAATGCAGATATTAAATAACTTTTAGTTATTCAAACTTTACACGCGACAGTTCCAAAGTCAATTTAAATTTCATTGATGCATAGTTCCTAACCCATCTCGAAGCTTGATATAAAATTGCATGTAGGTACAGTTCATTATAATAATTGAAAAATGTCTGAACAAAGTTCAAACAACTTTGAAATTGATTTAAATAATAGAGGTTTCCGTGTACATAAGGTGTCCAACCTCAATTACATTCCAGTTATTTATATTATTGATTAAACGATGTCGAGTGTATATAGTGAAACCAATATTATGTACTATTATAACGGTAAATAAGGTAATCTATACTGTTGAAAGCATATGCATATACATGAATCATCTAATTACTTCATACTTCAGTAAATTTAAAACAACAAAGTCTAACTTACAAGGAACAAGTAAAAATGTATTATGTCGGTACATATACGCATTGATTGGATTAATTTAATGTGTCAACCAAAATTAAATCTGAATTATGTGCAAAAAGAAACGTCTACAATTCTCTTGTAGTTCACAGCAGGATGAGTCACGCTTACGTCATCTGGGTGGTTCCTTACTATTAAATTGGCCGCAAAGTTGTCAATACATTCGTCTGCCCAAAGTTTTTCAAAATATTATTTAGTACGCGCATAATCACCTTTCCAAATTCGCAATTATATTTAGGAGGTTCCATTAAATAAAAGCGATTTACGCAGACATTTATTCAACCTACATTTATTATACCCAGCACTTTCATCTACCATATTAGGAAAGGCAGTCGCAAACGCCTTTTAATTTACAACACTTTAACAAATGTTATTTTTTATACAGTTTTGCATACTTCTCAAAATGGGTTAAAATTTTGACCTGTACAAGAAAAACGAGAAACATAAAATTTATGTAATAGTTATAAATAATCAATAACTAACACGTTATATTGAAGTTGCTTGAGTTTCATTACCATATGTGGTTGTTTTGGTCAAGATACTTCTATAAAAAACACTTTTACTCTTTAAACGATCTTAAAAACAAAAATATCTTTAGAGAAACAAAAATTAAATAGTTCAATTACTAACAATAAAATAAAGTGTAAGAATTAATTGTAACAAAAGTATAATTATAGGTAATGTCATTGTATATATAATTGTTGGGTAATACTGAATTAAATGCTTAAGGTTAACTTTTGATTATGGTAGTATAAAATGATAGTTGCATACAGCTAAAGGTTTAAAATGACTATCTAACTCATTGGCAAAATTATTACATATTTTATTTTAAGTTATTTTTTTAATTTAATTTCATGCTCTTCAAATGTTTTAGATTTTGTTTATTTGTACTTTACCTTACACTGGAATATTTTATAAATTAGGTACATATTAAGGCCTTACAAGAGATTCGTGAGAAATAATTAGTTATAACATTTAATTGCGCACCAATTCTGAATTCGACATTTGAGTTAGGAACTGGAGTTGGTTCAGGTAAATGTCGTGTATGAAAGATGTCTCAAAAATGAGAAATGGATTAACAGTTTAATGAGCCTTGCACAGATATTAGTTCCATCACCAGAAAGTACCTTATGTTTGTTTTGTGTACTTGCACACAAAACAGGTTTTTAAAGGAGTGTAAAGTTCTTTCTATTCCACATTCAAGCATTTTTACTGAACAGGACACATATTCTCAAGAGAAGAAACTTCATTTTTTGTAACTATCCGAACCACGTGAATAATGCGCTACTGTTTTAAGAGTTCTAGTAATTTTTTTCTTTCTCATACTGCATCCGGTTCATGCGTATTAAACATGTTTCTGTTAGTCATTTACAAAACAGATATTTGTATGTAAACAAATTTTTAAGAGGCCCATTGACAGCCGTTTTGCCAATAGTTCAAATCTTCAAGAACCACAAAAACACATTGAACAGTTTCGGCAATTAGTTACGAAATCTTTTTGCCATTTAAAAGGTGGCATTCGAACAAGTGTTTATATAATTTCTCAATTTGTTTTCATAAGTGCGATCACTCGGGTAAAAATCGAATTCAATGTTGGATTGGCTTGGTAATTTGTTGTAATAGCGTGCTGATAATCCGAAAGGAAAATCAAGTTGGACTGTCAAGCAGTTTTGTTGCTCAAGTACAAGTAGATCATGTAAAAAAATTGCCAAAATAAGGGTATTCCAGGAAAATTACGTTTTGGACAAATAGGAAAATCAAAAGAAGAATTGTGGTAACATAAACCAACAGTAATAGCTGAAATTCTTCAATGAAACATCTAAGATGTTCTGTTAACGCAAAACTTCACCCCAGATACACCTACAAGAAAAAAAGAGCGACAAAGTACTGTGTTTTTATGGAATTACATCTATTTAGACTTATAAGTTATACTTTATACCCAACCTGCAAATGCATTTTTCGACGTGTCTTGTTAACACGAGACGACACTAGATGTCGCAACATTTATTGTTTTTTTTATGTTAAATGAAATAAACAACGTTCCTGTTACAGTTTCTTTACTTTTGTCCAATACTGTATCTATTGATTAATATTACATAAACTCTAAATAAACGTTTCTGTGGGAGCAAGTATCTAAAGTCACACTATAGTCAGTCAAAAAAGTATTTTGACATTAATATTTCAAATTTTGTAATTGGTTTACAAAATTATGTAATTACAGAAATGATTAAAATTATGGTAATCATACGCTTAAATTTTAATTACCTGATTACTTTAATAATCTCAGTGCCTATATGATTGGTCATTACCAATATACGACATACATTTATGATGTGTGATTTGTTGTCTATTCATTGTTCTAAATTTACCTAATATGTGAGAACTTACCAACTCATATTCACAAGTGGCATTAGACTATCTGCAAGTTTATATGAATTTTATTTCAATTTGAGGATTAATACATATTATCAGAAATACATCATCTCCCCCGGAATGTATAACGCTCAGATGATTCTATGTTTGCATATGAACTTCCCGAAGTTACATTATTATAACACTTTAGGTTCCCGTTATTTATTGTTACACCTAACACTCAATTTAAAATTAAAGATTAATTCAAACAAACTGAATAGTACATCCTAGTAATACTGATACAAAAAATTATTTTTAAATTATTGCGTTGTTTCGTTGTATGGTAACATTATTTCGCGATATTCAGTCAATGACGAAACCGGAAAGCCAACGCATAGCGCTATCTATCGGTGATTGAAGGAAACACTAACACGTATAGAGAATCTACTGTTTGTAGCTATGGGACGTTCTACATTCCGGGAGAGATGATGTATTTCTGATATTATCGCTTCCATACGTTGCAAGTGCGCGATTTGTAGCTATAATTTTTATTGTTGTGTTACCACAGTCTTCTTTGGGTTACTTTAAACTTAAACTCTTTGTTAATCTATTGGCTATTGTTTAACGGTTAAATTTTTTTGCACTTCAAATAGTAAATTGTTTAATAAAAATGATTTTTATAAACATGTTAGCATTGATAATTTTCACAAATACATTTAATTTATATTGACAATATATAAAAATCTGTCAAGGTGGCGCCGCACTGGTGGGTGTCCATCCGTTCCCACGATTCTCAAGTTTGTTTCGTTTGTGTCCGTCCGTCCGCACGATTCTCGAGTTTGTTTCGTTTCATTACTCATATGCTTATCGCATTGTTAATTTATTGTAACCCTTCCTTCTGTACGCGTGCGTAGCATGCTGGCTCATCTAGTATGACAATCATTTTTGTGGCATTTTGACTATTTTTTAAATAAACTACAGTTTAAGCCATTTACTAACCAGCAAAAGCGTACTTCTGCATGGTTTTGGAGTTTTAAAAGTCGAATATTAAAATTTGTTAATATTAAACCGCTTGCAAGATCAATGGATTAATTGAGTAGCTCATTGGTCCTGTTGCCGGTTCCAAACCCGGGTAAAGGAGGAGGGTTGAAGCAAAGGGCTAGCAACCCATTTTTCGTAAAATTTCCAAACATGCTAAAAATTTCAATTGCCTGCCGCGGAAACAGGATGGATCAAAACAAAGACGACATACTCAACGAAAACGGTAAATGAGTTTGGCTACATGGAATGTACAAGGTCCGAAAACAAAACAAACAGAAGTGTTTACAGAATTAAAGAACAGAAGACCTTTATGTTCTAACCGAAACTAAGAAAAAGGAAGAGAAAATGAAATGATAGGAGACTACATCCACTTTTACAGTGGTGTGGATAAGAGTGTAAGAGCGAAAAGATAGGTTTCTATAGCCGTACATAAGAAATATAGAAAGAACATCAAAAGTTGGGAAGAAATCAACAAACAAATAATTACATTGGAAATGAAAAAAAAACCATAAAAGATTCATTTTATAATGAACTGGAAGACATAGTAATAAATATTAATAAGAACAAAGAAATATGTATATTGGGAGATTTGAACGCTAGAGTTGGGAAAACAAAAATGACAAAATTGATGGAGAGTATGGAGAAGAAACAATAAATAATAACGGTAGACAACAAATTAATCTTTGTCATAACAATGCTTTAAAAACCATGAATGGCCACTTTCATCATAAATGAATCCATAAATGGGTTTAATTCACGAAAGCACAAAAATCTATAACATATTATTTGTTCATGAGACAAAATTCAAGACTAAAGACAAACAACGTAAGGGCATAGGTATCGAGTTGCAAAATGTGGATCGGACTATCAATTGCTAATAGCTAACGTGGTATAAGAAACTATAAGAAAAAGAAGGAGAGAGAAGATGAAGATACAAAAGAATACAGTGATATATAGACACTAACTTATAATTTAGAAAACTTGAGACAAGGGTCTATACAGTTGCTTTACAAACTAAGAATAGCTATAAAACTACAAGAACGAACTTATACAGATAAGTAAACAGCACCAAAGCAAAATACCAATAAATCAAAGAATGCATGCACCAACAAGCAGCAAAAGAAGCGTTAGGATACAAAGAATATCATCAAGTACGAAATCCAGTGTGACGTAATTATTGAATGTAATTTCGTCTCAAACTCTTTGTTAATCTTAATATGTAAATCAAATATTTCGTACAATTAAGTAATACGAGTTTATTAAATTGATCCGACGGGTAGGTACATAAGTTTATATAAGTATAATTAAACAAATAAATAAATACCGCTACTTGCAAAACTTCACTATGGTGCTCCTTGAAGATCTTTCACTCCGAGAAGTTATCCTCGTGAGCGTACGTAGCAGGTCCCGGCCACTGCAGAGGCACGTTAATGAGGACTTGAGTAATGGTAGTTCACCAAGGAGCGGCGGTGTCATATAGAGGAAGTCGGGGCAAAGTGAACCATCGGGACAAAGTGAACTTTCTTTATAAATTTTAAATCTTTCGCACCAGTTAAACCGTTTACCATTTCAACGTTGCATATTTAAGTTGGCAGCAGTGTGCTATATGTCAGAATTCGCAGTGGAAAGCAAGTAAAGTTTGGCATTGGTTTTTTGTTTTTTTGAGGTGAAATTCTAATATAGCAAGTAAGTAGAGTAATGTATAAGTATTTCGAATATTGTTAATACCTAGTTTTTAGCAACTAATATAAAGTAGTTTTTTTGGAAAATTAAAACGAAATGTCTTCACAATTTTACATTAACCTCACTTGTCAGAAATATTATGAATTGGGGCAAAGTGAACTTTTTGGTACGGGGCAAAGTGATCCAGCAAAGTGATTGCCGAGGCAAATAATATTTCCCACTGCTTTTCTCGTACAAAGAAGTTGGCAGGAACAGATTGGGTCTCCAATTTTATGGAAAGACACCAGGATTTATCTCTTCGAGCCCCAGAGGCAACATCTGCAGCCCGAGCATCTGCATTTAATAAAGTGAACGTCAAAAAATTTTTGATTTGCTAAAGGAACTATTAGATAAATATAAATTTCCTCCTAGCCGAATTTTTAACTGCGACGAGACCGGAATTAGTACAGGTCCTAATAAACAATCTAAAGTCTTATCGCTTAAAGGAAAAAAACAAGTCGGTAGCCTATCATCTGCAGAACGCGGTACTCTTGTTACTGCTGAGATTTGTTTTAGTGCCACAGTACAATACATACCACCTCTTCTTGTTTTTCCACGGGTAAAAAATAATTCCAATTTCTCAAAAGGTCTACCACATGAAAGTATAGTAGTTCCTCATCTGTCAGGATGGATGCAAAGTGAAATCTTTGCACCAACATGGTTTTCGCATTTTAAAAAATATGATAAATCAACAGAAGATGACCCGGTTTTGTTAATTTGCGATGGCCATTCGACTCATGTAAAAAATTTAAATTAAATTTTGATGGCAAGAGAAAGTAATGTTCACATTTTAGTAATTTCTCCACATACTTCGCATCGTTTGCAACCTCTTGATGTTGCATTTATGTTTCCGTTAAGTTTATATTATAGCCAAGGTGTACAAAATTGGCTAAGGAATAATCCTGGAAAAGTTGTAACAATACATGAAGTTAGCACAATATTTGGTCAAGCATACATGAGAGCTGCAACAATTGAAAATGCACCGTCTGGCTTAAAAAAAACGGGATTTTTTCCGTATGATAACCATATTTTTCCAGATTTAGCATTTGCGACTGCAGAGGTTACTCACCGTCCCATTTTGACGGAAATTAATGCCAATCTAGCTGTAGAAAATATCCACGAATCTTCCGATAACGATGGCTCTGATTCATCAGAAGGTGAGAATGTGTTCAGTCACTTCCGATATCAACAAATAAATTTTATGGACCTAATTCATCCAAGAAACATAATGTTTCCAAAGCAAATGAAGCCTAAAGTTCTATAAAAAAACTCAGTCAATTCAGAAGCTACCCCACCAAGAGATACAATATCCATCTCTGAGGCAGGCCCCAGTTCAACGAATCAACAGAACGTCTTCATTGTTAATGGAGTCCTAGTCTCTCCTAGGGATATCATGCCTATACCTAAGATAGGTCCTAAAACTGTTAAAAGACAAACTAGAAAAAAAAAGGATCTACAACTGTGATAACATCTTCTCCATATCTTTCTGAGTTAAAAGCAGAAAAAGAACAACAAAAAGCTAAACTAGTGAAAAAAGAACAAAAAGCTGCTATAAAAAGAAAACTTGTTGTTCAGGATTCTTCCGATTCTGAAGAATATAATAATCAGGAAACTGAGTTGTGCGATGATTCTACTGACACAGAAATATTTTCTGACAATGAAGACTTGGAAATTGAGAAAATTAAAAAACTTATTGCCGAACCAACTAAAAATCTATATGTAGAGGATTATGTTCTAGTTGAGGTAAAAAATGATAAACAGAAGAAAGAATTTGTTGCACAAATTATAAAAGTTTTAAAAAATAGTTATGAAGTAAAATTTATGAGGCAGTATCGAGGAAACTAGAACGTATTCATATTTCCAGATGTCAATGATGTTTCCATCATTACAAAAGCCGACATTAAAGGAAGACTACGCCCACAGAAGTTAAGATATGGAAAATTCAATTTTTATAAGAAATTAATTAATGATTTAACTTTTTAATATTTCACGTATTAATATGAATAAATGATTGAAATATTTTGTTCTGGTTCATTTTGCCCCACAAAAAGTCTCACAAGACTTTTCATAAACTGTTTATATGAGATTGGATAAAAGAGACTTTTATTTCTATGTTATTAATATATAAAGCTAAATGGCCGTGCAACCCTCTCATGCAAAAATATCCTAAAATACCTTTCGTTTAAGAACTATTTTGTGACGAACCTTAAGTGGCCCACTTTGCCCCGACTTCCCCTACATCGGACGACTCAATGAAGGTCTTTTGCAAAACGCATCGGATTTCGTTTTTTTTATTTTTAATATTCTAAAATTAACCCAACGTAATTAATAATAATTTTAACACATATTAAATAGAAAGAGTAAGCTCGTTATTTTGATTTTCATAATTTAAATGAAATAATAGGGAAAAGACTGTGGTAGTACACCACGTGTCCAAAATGCTTATCAAAATAACGGGCTATGCTTTGGCCAAGTAATTCAACAGTATGATCAATACTTTAAAATAATAATTGTTTACTTGTATGAAGCCAGACTTAACTCTAATTAATACAAAACTTACTCGTACAATTAACACATAAATAACATTAAAAAGAAATTGATATTTACTTGACGACATACGAAAAGAAAATGCGCGCGTTCGAATTTAATAAACGTCTTAATCTACAAAGTTGCATGTTACAATATCATAACAATATATACAATAATATGAATAACTAAAACTAAAACTAACGCTTTCAGCGGTACTTAAACAATCAAAATTATTAATAATGTTACACCAGAATGGTGAACGGAAGATATACAAAAGGTAGTAGTAGAGAAAAGAAAGCTTATAATTAATGGTTGTATACAAACGATCCCGAGGATAAGAAAGAATATGCAAGGTTCAATAGGCAAGTAAAACAAATGATTACAATAAAGAAAAATGTAATGTGGGAGAGGAAATGTGAAGAAATTGAGAGATATATAGGAGGAACAAAAGTGTCACAAGCGTGGAGCAATATAATAAATCTTAGAACGGATAGAAAGGAAACAGGAGGTACAAATTTGATAGGAGGAAAATAATGAGAAAATCACTATAGGGAATTATTAACGGAAAACAGAAATATTCAAATGAAATAGAGAAGAACTAAATATGAACGAAAAGGAAGTGGTAGAGGAAGTCAATGTGATGGAACTAAGAAACGCCCTGAAAGCCATGAAATGTGGTAAAGCGTCAGGGCCGGGAAATATTCCCATAGAGTTAATTAAATATGGTAGAAGATATAGCAGAACTTTTCAACGCATGCATGATACGGGGACAAAATATTTCTGAAGACTGGAATATGGCTTACATTAGTTCAATATATAAAAAAGGAGACAGGAAAAAATGTAAAAACTATAGAGGAATAAGTATTACGAGCTCTACGGGAGGATAGAATTGAAGCAGACTACGAAGATATAGAGGAACAAAGCGGTTTCAGGGCCGAAAGATCGTGTGTGGACAATATACTTACTCTACAACAAATAATAGAAAATTGACGAAAATTGACCTTAATAGAACATACACTCAAGCGATTGCAAATATATATATATATATATTTAAATGATAAGTTTTTCGACATCTAGTGTCGACTCGTGAAAGCGTTCACGTACGAAAATGTTAGCAACTTTGCCGACAGGTATGTAAAGCAGTTACATAGTCGATTCTTTAATAATTATAGCCAACCTAACAGTTGGCAAGTATAAAAATCTCGAATCGCCTGCAGTAAAGTACGCAAGAGGTTGTATAATAGCAAACAAACACTGAATCACCCGACAGCTGTTTCGTTCTTTTGGGACTCATCGGGAGTGAGAGAACTCGAGTGTAAGTTCACTATTGTACAAACGCGCGCTGTCGACTATATGCCCTACTGGAGGGATCACAATATTTAAATGATAAGTTTTCGACATCTAGTGTCGACTCGTGAAAGCGTTCACGTACGAAAATGTTAGCAACTTTGCCGACAGGTATGTAAAGCAGTTACATAGTCGATTTGTACAATAGTGAACTTACACTCGAGTTCTCTCACTCCCGATGAGTCCCAAAAGAACGAAACAGCTGTCGGGTGATTCTCAGTGTTTGTTTGCTATTGTACAACCTCTTGCGTACTTTACTGCAGGCGATTCGAAATTTTTATACTTGCCAACTATTAGGTTGGCTATAATTATTGATGAATCGACTATGTAACTGCTTTACATACCTGTCGGCAAAGTTGCTAACATTTTCGTACGTGAACGCTTTCACGAGTCGACACTAGATGTCGAAAACTTATCATTTAAATATTGTGATCCCTCCAGTAGGGCATATAGTCGACAGCGCGTTTGTACAATAGTGAACTTACACTCGAGTTCTCTCACTCCCGATGAGTCCCAAAAGAACGAAACAGCTGTCGGGTGATTCTCAGTGTTTGTTTGCTATTGTACAACCTCTTGCGTACTTTACTGCAGGCGATTCGAAATTTTATACTTGCCAACTATTAGGTTGGCTATAATTATTGATGAATCGACTATGTAACTGCTTTACATACCTGTCGGCAAGTTGTATATAAAAACCCCAGAGTGCGGTTAAAATGGAAAATAAAGTTTCAAAACCATTCAAAGTGACAAAACGTCTTAAACAGGGATGTTGTCTGTCACCCACACTTTAAAAAATATACATTCAAGAAGCACTAGAAATATGAAGACGTAAATGTGCAGGAATTGGAATCCAGATAAATAACTCGTGCCTAACAACACTCTTATTTGCTGATGATCAAGTGATTGTCGCAAATTGTGAAGAAGATATGGACTACATGATAGGGAAATTAAATGAAGAATACAAAAAGTGGGGAATGAGTATAAACATGGAGAAAACAGAATACGTGAAGATTGGAGAAAAACAAGAAGACCCACAACTACATATAAGAAACATAAAACAATGTGAAAAATACAAATACCTAGGCACTATAATATTGAACGAGGGAACGTCCACTAAAGACATAAAACGAAGATCCCACCAAGGACAAGAATGTCTGCGGATGCTAAGATAAGAATCTACAAGGCAATTGTTGAACCAATACTAACGCATGGGTCGGAATGCTGGCAGTTAACTCAGATAAATTAAAATAAGGTTAATATAGTAGAAATGGATTTCTTAAGAAGATCCTGCAGGAAGATTTGAACACATAAGAAATGAAGAAATTAGAAGACAAACAGGAAGAATACATACCACATTCGACAGAATAGAAACAAAACAATTAATATGGTACGGACACGTAATGCGTATGAACGAGGACCGATGGCCCAAAAGAGCAATAAGTTACATTCCGGAGAGAAGAAGAAGAAGGGGAAGACCTACAGTAACGTGGATAGAAGGTATACATGCAGCAATGAGGGATAGAGCTATCGGTGAAGAGAAATGGAAGAAAAAAAGAGATGACAACTAAAATGCGGGATGTGGCAGAGGTTGTAGGACCCTCCCTCTTGCCCCTTTATATATAGGGTGATTGTTGGAACCGTACATTGGAAGAATCTAGAGATGGGGATATTCTATGGCTCTGAAATTTTGTTGTTGGCCAAAGATCGTTGTGATCTTTCTAATAAAAATATTTTCAAGATGGCGGCACTTTCGGAAATACCGGAAGTGAATACATACTCTCTTATTTCAAATACGATTACATATTTTTCATAGCTTTTTGGTTTTAGCAGTTAATTTTAGATAAATGTTTATCAGCATTCCCTATACGTAACTGTAGCCGTTCTTTAGAGATTTTAACTTTGAGATATCTTTTACATTTGTAACGTCACGTTTGACGTCATATACCATTGTTACTTTTGTAGATATAGCGCTAAAATTGGGACTGTGGGCAGCGGAAGTATTATTTTTTTATCGCAATTACGCAAAATGATATAGCTTCTACAGGGTGTCCGAAATTTAATTTACAAGCAAGACAATTTCAAACCACAAAACTCGATTTTTTCAAATAAGATGCTCTATTTTTTGTCGATTTTGATACAAAATTAAATAAGGAATCAATTATTAATAGCATTCCCTATACCTATCTGTCATCGTTTTCGACTTATTAATGATCTTTAAAAGTTGAGAATCCGTTTGAAATAATTTAAAGCATGCCTTGGAAAAAAATTCTCACATTGTATGTCAAAATAAATAATAATTGTCAATACTGTTTATCAATAATTGTCATTTTTAGATCATTTAAGATGGAAAATCAACAATATTCAAGCACTGATATTTTATATCCATCGATAATGTAATAGAATTATACATCTACCAGCAATGAATCAGAGAAAACAAATGGTGAAAATAATGAAATTAACTTATTAGGATATTTCAATGCATTTTCCTGCCATCCAATTCGATCTGCGACAGAAGATCAGGGCTTAAAATATTCTATTATTTAAGAAACATTAAAAAAACATAAAATGCACGACTACTCATTTACTAAAGTGCAGGGTAGTTCACCCAGGAGACGATGCAAGGAGAATTGAATATTGCGAAGAAATGCTTTTAAAAATACAAGAGGATCCATTTTTTCTGCGGAAAGTTTTTTGGTCAGATGAAGCTAAATTTCGTAGAGAAGGGTTAGTCAACAAAAGAAATTTTCATTTCTGGTTTGCTGAAAACCCGCATTTGAAGCGTGAAAATCACTTCCAACGTCAATTCAGTGTTAACGTTTTCTGTCTGCTCATGGGAAACCAATATGCGTTTGTAATTTATGATGGAAATTTAACAAGCGAAAAGTACATCAAAATTGGATTAAGAGGTGTAGTGGAAGACTTTGTACTAGAACTTTCCCTCAATATTTGGCGAGATTTCAGGTACCAGATGAACGGAGCTCCCTCTCATTCAGTTGGGATGTGGATCGAGAGCTAACACAGTTCAAACCAGAGAAGAATTGGAGGAACGCGTCAGGGTAGCATCCGTCAGTTGAATCCAGAACATATTTACCAAGCTTGTGCAGAAGCTGTTCATACCGTTGTTTACAAGAAAATGGAGGTCATATAGAGCATTTATAGTATATTTATTTGTATATTAGCTTACCATTGATTTAGTTAATTATCCGTTTCCTTACATTTTGTTAAAACATTATGTTTTAATAAGTTTTAGTTTTTTGTAGTTTCATCATTTGTTAGAGATTTTGACGAACATTAGCAGATTTTATTTAATTTTATTTTATTTTGACGTACAATGTGAGAATTTTTTTCAAGGCATGCTTTTCTATTATTTCCAAACGAATTCTCAACTTTTATAAAGATCGTTAACAAGTCGAAAACCATGGCAGATAGGTATAGGAAATGCTATTAATGATTGACTCTTATTTAATTTTGTATCGAAATCGACGAAAAAAAGTAGAACATCGTATTTGAAAAATCGAGTTTTGTGGTTTGAAATTGTCTTGTTTGGAAATTAAATTTCAGACACCCTGTAGAAGCTATATCATTTTGCATAATTGCAATAAAAAAACTATACTTCTGCTGCGCACCATCCTAATTTTAGCGCTATATCTGCAAATGTAACGACGGTATATGATGTCAAGCGCGACGTTACAAATGTAAAAAAATATCGTATACTTAGTTAAAATATCTGAAGGACGGCTACAGTTAGGTATAGGGAATGCTGATGAAAATTCATCTAAAATTAACTGCTAAAACCAAAAAGGCTATAAGAAACATGTAATCGTATTTAAAATAAGAGACTATGTGTCCACTTCTGGTGTTTTCGGAAGTGCCGCCATCTTGAAAATATTTTTATTAGAAAGATCACAACGAACTTTGGCCAACAACAACATTTCGGAGCCATACGTTTTTCCCATCCCTAGATTCTTTTAATGTACGGTTCCAAACAATCACCCTGTATAAGTATTTAACCGACCAAGTGGCCCATTAGCCAAACAACAACATAAATGTCCCCATGTTGATGTAATTTGAATAGGTAGATATTTTGGCAACATTTAGAATGCATCTTGTTACTAATTCTTTAAATACCATTTATTCAAATACGGCATCGAACTGAAGAAGTTAAATGGCCTTCTATATCTTCTGACTTTAACCCCCTTAATTTTTTCCTTTGACCATATTTAAAAGCATAAATGTATGTTTTACCATTCCATCACGTAGAAGAATTAAAGACATGAATTCGTTTAGAAAAAAGGTTACTCATTGTACATGCATCCAAGGCGTGTAAATAGAATTTAGCTTTCTTTGAATGCTAACTGGGGTCAGTTTAAATTTAAAATAAAATGGTACCATTAATGGTTCTCCTCAAAATAAAAAAAACACTAAACTGAATCACCTAGTATATAAGAATTTTCTAGAATTTTGGCAACATCCATAGAACCAAAAGAGTATTTACGGAAAGGCATTTTTACTATCTGTTTCTATCTTTTTTAACATTCCCCAGTAATTTTATCACGTCCCGATTATATTTTGTCATTTTTTGTATTGACATATTTATCTTTTCTTCTTCTAAAAATATATTTTTGGTCTTGTAAGTTTTCTTTATCGTCGTTGGCTTTATTTTCTTTTCTTATAATAGTTTTTTATCGTATTCTTGACAAATTCGGATTATTTCTTCTTATATAGTTAGTGTTCTCCATTCTTTATTCTACTTGTCATTATTTTTGCATAGCTTTCTTTTTTTGATTTTGGTTTTATGCTTTCCCGTTCTTGTTTTTATTTACTGAACTTCTTCATATTTAAGTATTTGCAACTTTCTGTTCTTGTAGCTGGTATATTCTAAGGATTCTATACGGCCGGAGTCATTATTGAAACAAAAACGTATTCCAGAATTGGACCGTGTCCAAAAGGTAACCGTAGTTGCCAAAGTTTCGCCACCTATCGTATCGTATCGTATATTCTAGTTTATATGACACTATTCCTAAAATTTATGTATATCTTTCTATATGTAAACCGCGTTTATACTAAACAAATTATGCCAAAACTAAATTGAATTACTGTTTAATTGTTGTTGCTTTTTCTGTTTTATTCCTTTTCTTCTTCTTTTTTTGTCGGTTACTGATTTCTGCAGTTTCCATCCAAAATCAATGTATAGTTTCCAATTTATTTCTATTTCCACTTTTTTTTTCGTCCTTGCCTCTCATTTTTGCAATCAATTTTGGAAAAACTTTTTATTAGTTATGCACCTTTTGCGACTTTAATTTCTTCTTCGTCGCTACTAATGTTCGTTTTCTAGTATAATTTTCCATTAACTTTTTTTTAATTTCCGCCAACATCAACAATACGTTTATTTCATCGTATGCTTAGTTCTATATATCTATAGTGTTAATTCTAATTTGAAGCTTTGTTACATTTCTTTTTTTATGCACCATTTTGTTTAATCTTATTTTTTAATTGTTGTTGCTGAGTTTTCAAGGGTTTTAATAGTTTTAACTGGAACTAATTTGCTTAAAAACCCTTTTATTTGTTCTTCCATGTAGTTAAGTCCAAAATTAACTTCATTGTGTGTTACATTCGTTTGTATTTATCTTCTTTTATCATTTTTAAGTATTTATTACATAAGTCTGTTGTTAGGTAACTGTCCTTCTGCTTGGTTAAAATTTTAAGCTCAAATTGTTAACAGCTTTTTAACGTTTACTTACGATTTATGCAACCTTCTATAGGTTTGGTAGAGGACGATTGAAATGTAAAGAACCTGTCACGTGAATCAATCTGCGCGAACGATTTATTTGACCTTCAATTCAGTAGCGCCGTAAAAATTGTTTAAACGTAAAGTAGGGTTGGATCGAGGAAGTGTTAAAACGAAATTAAATTTTGAAACACTTCTTCAACGCAAATCATAAAATATACCTTACTATAAATGTATTTATTAAACTAAGGTATAATTTGAATAACACTACAAACGAAATACACTTCGTTGTTGCCCATAATGTGAACAGTAGACTCGTCCGTTTCATTTTCGTTCACGGCGCAGGTCACGTGACAGGTTCTTTATATTTCAATCGGCTTCTATAGATCTAGTTTTGTGTTCAGTATGTTAACATAGTTTTTAATATACAGTATAATACAACCGTATATCTGCTTTTATCGTATCTGTTACTCAAGATTTCTCAAAGTAAGGGTCAACCTTTTTGTTACCAGGCTGCCACTTTTCAATAAATCATTATTTTTCTTCTGATAATTGATAAATTACCTTTATCATATCTAACAACTTGCCATTATAGCATTTAACATTAAGTAAGTGTTAATTTTCAAATTAAACTCCAATCAATGTTGTCCACTATGATTAAGGTAAGTCTCCAAAATCTGTTTATTGCTAAGTGTACTCTTACTGAGTCCTGCTAGGTGGAGGTGGAATTAACAAAAGGACTCAGTTAGTTTAAATTGGCGACGTTTCCTCACCAATGTATAGGCTTTATCAAGGCTATCTACAAGACTGAGTTGGTAGTCAACTTAAAATTAAAATTTATTAATAGATCAATAGATTGTAATGCCACTTGATTAAAATTAAACAATTTAAAAACAAACAAAACCCTCGCTCCCAATTATTTGATCAAAATTTCACAAGTAAATGTTAAATCGTGTTGTATATATCTTCTTAATCGTTTAAAACCGCCACACAATGTAGATTGAAGGAAATTCTACTTTATTACCAAAAAAAACTTTGCAGGTTACTTACATAGTAGTTATTTGTTTTTAAAAGATTTCATTCCTTGAATGATGTTTGATAGCTGAGGCGTAGCGTTGGGTCTAGTTTAAGCGTCGATGAGCGATGTGTTTAAGTTGGGCTGTGTGTCCAAACAACAAAGTGGGCAATATGTCTAAGCTGGGCATTGCGTTCAAGTATCGTAATGAGCGATGTGTCCATCTATATACAATGATGTTAGATACTGCGACAGCGTACTTAATCATACGTTTAAACGTCGGTGGGCGATATGTCCAAGTTGGGCATTTTCTCTAAATAACAAAGTAGACGATGTGCCCACGTTGGGCGTTGTGTCCAATAAAGAAGTGGGCGATACATCCAAGTTGGGTTTTTTGTCTAGCAATTGGAATTGGGCGTTGTGACCAAGATAGCGACCGTTACTGCAAAAAATTGGGCCAAGTATCGTACCTAATTGTGTTCGGTGAATTGTCTACAAGCTTTGTCTGTGTGCGGCAAAATGTCTCGTGACATTTGTTTTCGAATATATTATTGTGGAGTGTTAGGTGTATACTTTAACAGACTTCAAAATGAAAAGAAATTATTATTACTTACATGAATTTTAAATATTCTTAAATGAAAAATGTGTCTTAAAGACAACTCGTGTATAAAGAACGTAAATATTCTTTTAACAGAATACAATGCCAACTAATTTAAATAAATCTAAATGAATACATTTATTCAGTCAACCTTTATTAAAATCTAGATATAAATAAAATAAAATGTAGGAAAAATTATATTTTAAACATATGTATAGGCAATTCAATAAGCACAGTACATTTGAGTAATGCATATGCTTTCAAAATTAATTGGAAACTGGAATCAAAAATTTTGTAGAGCCAGAATACACATTCAAATCCTACACTTAAATTTTATATCGAAGAATTTTTTATTTATAAGTTCTTTTACATCTTATCTATTTCTTAATAATAATACAACCAAATCATAATATACGATTTTTCTCGCTGATAACATCATCAAAATTGGTGTTTTTTTAGCAGAACGTGGAGCTTCCTGACACACGAGCAAACCTCCTGATGTAAATTTATTTAGAGTTAGAGAATTGGCATGTTATTGGTATATACATATTTCGATAATAAAGAGTTAATCCGTTGGAAATTAAATGTGATTAAATTTTCACTCACAATAAATAATTTTAAAAGGTATATCCATATTAAAATACCGAATCAAAGTAGCAATAACGTTAATTATTGTAAGAAACACAAAAGAGAGATAAGAAAATAAATACTTATGTGGAACTGTGTATATTACTATACTAATTAAAGAAAAACATTCCTTGTAATCTTGAAATGGGTTTTTAGGTTTTCGCTAGAAATTAATGAGATAAATCTATTAAAATAAACAAGACGTGTAGGGCGAAATGCTTATAAGTAATGTTTTTTACGTATTACGTTGTAAATAAAGTTGAGGTATAAATTATACAGAATTAGCGTAACAGTAACAGTTTACATATCTAACATAATTTTTGTATTTAGTATAAAGATCTTGAAAGATTGTTAAGGTGTTATGCAACAACTTTTATTATCACCTAGTAATTAACGAAGTATGTTAGTTTTTATTTTATTTGCATAAGCACAACGAAACCAATTCTAATCAGTTAATGAACTCTTCAACCTCAACCACGATGTCAATTAATATTCGAAACACCAGACAATGAATCCGTAATTATAAAAAAAACGATTTCTAATAATTCATAATATATTTTAACAATATAAAAAATAAATATTTTAACGAAATTATAAAAATAATACCTATTCTGACAATAACAAGTATACAAAAACGTGTCAATAAAGTTTCAACAATGAAGAAATAATGAGCAATAATTACTACAACATCTAAGACAGTTATTTACAAAATATTTGGTCGCGGGTTCAAAAATATTAACCAACAAGTCTTAGAATAAACCATCCATGTGCGGTAATAGCTAAATAATAAATGCATTAAATAACTATAAGGTAATGGTAATATTTGTGTAATTTAAATTATTGTAAATTCAAACGTGTAAACATTATTTTGTAGGATAGTAACGCATATGTACTTATAATTAGCTGCAACTTATCAGTCAAACCGATAACATCTGGTTTATATAAAATGTATAATTTTTGTGACATCAGTCGAAACGGGAATGCAACGGTTTCAGTACCCATTTTTTTTGTACAAGTCGGCTACAATAGCTAAACCACCTCCAGGGATAAATCGGACGAAATTATCACCAGCTAACGGTCCCATTGCGTATAAATGTTCAAGACCATTGACAGAATAGTTCGATTTGTTAATATCGATAACGTTTGTTTTATTGTCCACGGGCAAATTTTTGTGAACTCCTAATTTATAACTTTCAGGTAAAAAACTGAGATCGGGACGAGTACCAATTAGCACTGCAGCAAATGATACGGGAAACTTTAACTCTTCATTAAATTTAGTAGTCACAGTCACAGTACGTTTGGTAATGTTAATATCAGTAATCGAAGATTCTGGTAGACCGGTGTATAGTGGATATGTAGAACCTCCATCTTGCATCATTTGATGAACCTAAGAAAAACATTAAGCAAAAAACAGTTTTTAAGAAACGTATATATCTTTACCTTGTGATACTCTGGATACATATTCTCAGGTAGTTGCTTTCCGAGATTAACGTGTTTCTTCCGAAAAACGTGTAATACTGGAATATTTCTACATCTAGTTGCTATAATTGCATCAGCTGCACTTAATCCCGCTCCAACGACAATAACGGGATCTGGATTGTGAGAGTTTTTTAATACGTACAAGTCTAAAGCAAGTTCTAGACTTCTAACGTCGTGTACCAGCCACGGCGGATTTTCCCCGTTTTCAGAAATGGCTAACTTATTGGGCAAGTCACTAATACCGTTAGCCAAAACTAAGTTATTACACGTATATTTAAGATAACCTCCAGTCGTTGCATCGTGTACTTCAACTAGCCAATTTGGTTTATTTACACTAACCCGCGAAGTACTATCATCACAGTTTTCTTTCAGTCTAAAAGGATCATTATCACAATAAATAGTTAATGTTCTAGGCACTTTCGAAATTGAATTTTTTAAATCTAAACTACACGAACTTTTAAGTGGATTAATAAAACTACCCTGTTTCTTAAATACGTTACCGCAAAAACTATCACACGAAGATTGAAAATTATCACAATCACAGGAAAAGCTTATGGATCTACCTATGCTACAAGTATAACAAAGGTCAATACTCTGGGGAACATCTTCGACGTCTTTCGAACTAGATATTGTACGATTCGCTCGATTTTCAGGGCTGAGAAAAACTTCTCTAATTTTTCTATCGGGACTAGAATCATTTTTTGTTAGAGAATCTCGTCGTCTTTTGCAGCTTCTGTTGCTTCGAAAACGTATGAAATTAAAAGCGCTCGATAAAGGGCAGAGTTTTTGTCTTTCGGTATTTTCAGCTTGATTTATCATAATTTGTTCAGTATTTGAGTTTAGCCTAGTTATTTTTGTAACGGACGTTCCGCTTTTAAAGTATTTCTCTAGCTGCATTTCTTTTACGTATTGTAAATAATATTTGGCGACGTTTCCGGCCGACGCGCGCTTTTCAGATCCATCCCGCGCCCTATAAGGCATACCCGGTAACGCCATCCAAGTTCCAAGAGATAATGTTAAAATATTTGGATCCATTTCGTGCCAAGATCCTCCAGGGGAACCTTTGCCTAACACCACATGATCTATCTACAAAAAAAAGTAAATATAAATGTGTATAAATCCAAACAAGATAAGACATACCTCAACTCCATTTTTCTTCCATGTAATTAAGGAATTTAACTCGAGTCCTACGTCGGCGTATGGATGAATTAGTGCATCAAGTAGTATCGAAATAGGATTGACCGATCTTCCTTCCAAATCGGAAGCGAGTTGTATAAGATCTTGTTGAATGAGATTACAACTATCCATGTTTTTCAAGCGTGCCGATAGTAATTCATCTGGATGAGAGCTTGAGATAAGATAAGGTACATTTCCCGATAACATGTATGATAACGCAAGACCACTTGGACCATTACCTGTTCAAAATTAGTTTTGCAATTTTATAAAATACGGACTTGAAGAAACTCACCAATGATTACTAAATCTTTGTGTATTACTTCCGGAGAATTTCCGCTTTTCATTGTGACCTGCAAAAAGTAACAGTTGTAAATGTGAACGTTGAAATGAATACATATATCTATCACGTTGATTAGTTAGGTTTATACGTCACTACAAGTGTAAGTACGTCACTACTTGTTACAAATGAAAAACGATCGTTACACAGCACTTTTGATAACAAATGATCGGTCATTACACACTTTTCACAACTACATATTAAAGTTATATGGTTATATCATGTTAAGTTTAAGTTAGGAGGAAACGGTACAGCACAAATCGCAGTACATAACGGATACTCATATTGTTTTGACTGCTATCAGCCCACAAGTTTTTGATAACCAAATTTAATGAACTTATGCTGAAGTTTGAGTTATCTAAGATAATGAATTGATAAGTACTTTTTAGTAATAAATCCTAATCGAATTTTAAACAATACAATCTAAATATTTAAATGAGTCGCCGTAAACGATAACGATCCATAAACACTATTTAAATTGTCTTCTCTAGAAATTTAATATGGTTAAATGAAAATAGACATAATCAATAACTTCGTGTTACCATCGTGAATCTAATGAAACTCCGTAAACTTTTTAGTAAATACTTAATGTTATAAAACCTCTAAATTATAGTTGACAAGTTGTAATCAATATATAGTCAATATAGAAGTGCGTTGTTACATAAATGCAAGTTTGTAATTTTATTAGTAATGCAATGCACCGAAACAAAACAAATACATTATAAATCGACGTGAAGTTTTAAACAGACCGATATACCTTAGCTTTTAAATAATTATGTGTAATTTTGCGATAAATGTATCAATTTTTTCGTTTTCTATCGAAATACGTCGTTTTCTTTGCATTTTGGTGTTTTTATTGTTTTATCAACGGCTGTAAGATTTTCCATGCCATAAAACATTAATTTTAACTCAAACATAATTGCTTTGCCTCTATCAATAATTCTAATTTATGTAGATACTTAATAGAAGTGGATACACAATTCTCATTATATTAGTAGCGTCAGCATGCAACAAGTACATACCTATATATTGTGAAAGAATTGTAATTGTTGAAATTGAAATCGCTGCAATATGTTTTGTTGAAAAAGGTTCATTTTTTAAATTGTATGTACCTAAGCAAAAGAGTAATTAGTAATTATACCTACACTTTCATTACTAATGAAACCTATAATATTGTTAAATTTGCTTAAGAGTAAGTACTAGATGACTTGCGTTTATTGCCTCTTCACATTTGATTTTTTAAAAATTAATTGATTACATAGAATTGATTCGTTAACCCGAAGAAAAATATGTCAATTGCCCAATGAAATTAATATCTGCAAAACAAAGCTCGTAAAACGAGTCCTTGAAATAGTACCATAAAAGTACGATATAAACAATAAGCAATTATTTAAGCAGTTATAGTAATAATTGTACAATTCACTACCTTTATCTACGAAGCAAATACGATATGCATCACGAGCGTGTAGAAATTTTTAAGATTCTGAGGTACCTTATAATATTCAACTCTCCGTGTTTGGTATTTTTCAGTTCAAATTACCGTGAACATATACGATCTGTGCCACACATACCTTTAAACAACAAATTAATTAATCATTAAATTACCAACTATAAATAACGTGAAAGTATAGGTAAAATCATTGAACTATAAAAAAAACATGTGTAATTCATTTCTAAAATATCCAAAAATAAAACTTTCTGTGTAACGTTCCTCTAAACTGTATTCTAATGAATCAGTCGGAATCTCATACTTCCCATTCATTGATGTTGAAATTTTGCCAATTTCAATAGAGGTTTGTGCAGCCCACTTTAAAACGTGTAGGTACTATTAGGTTACTATCTACAGTGCTTTCATTTTTAAAACTTGTCACCCTTAATATATAATAAAATTTTAAGGTGAAGGTGAGTGGGGATTAAGGGGTAAAAAGTAACATTTCACGAACACTGTTTTTGAATGACCTCCTTGGCATCTAAATTGACGTATGTTTTCTGGGTCGGTTCCATTGCAAAAAAAAAATTTAGGGCGACTAGTTTTGAAATGAAAGCACTATATATAGTACGTACCTTAAACCAATACATTATAAAAATGAACATATTAAAAGTACTAACAAAATTAATTATTTATTCATGAGAGCAACACATGAATTGTATAGGAAAGAGAAAACGTGTTTCTGTTGTGATTTTTTAGAAATTATTTATAATGATTGAGTGATTGGAAATTTAATTGTTGATTTTTGTTTTAAATACTTGACATTTAATTACAATGTCAAATGAAGTACTTATAGCTACTTGAAAATGTATACTATGTATTTTCAAAATAAAATCCTTATCAGAATTACATAGCAAATAAGAAAGATTTATATTTTTTTATGAATGAAATAATGAATCGTATTTATTTATATTACAAACCCATTTAGCTGAATACAGAGTTCGTTGCCAAATTTGTTTTATAATGAACTTGGGAATTTCTCGTTTAATTATGCAACACATACAGTTTTGCATATTCTGCATGCAAGTATAAAAGGAATAATCATAACAACACAACTAAAGGTTTATGTCGAGGTTTTTTTAAGTGAAAATATGTGTTCATAAAATCAGGTGCCATATATCAGCTAAAAGTAAAAAATTCAGTAGAACCTCGATTATCCGTGTCGAACGGAGTGTAAACTTCCACGGATAAATGAAACACACGGATAATTGAAAAATTTTTTTAATACAAAGGTACAAAGTTTTAATTACATTCTGAAATAAAACCTAATCATGGGTAAAATAACTTAAATCTGTAAGCTTTATTTGTCTTCCACTTGCACTGATGCGTCCTTGGATTGTTTCTTTCATGTTTTGTAAATTCAATACATTGATCACATCCGTTTCACGTCCTCCAAAGTAATCAATTAAAATGTTTATTGAACTTCAGCGCTTCCTGATGGCCTACTTTTGTTTCAAATGGTTCATGTCCTTCTTCTTCTAACTCTTCTTCATTTCCCATACCACCAAGCATTTCATCTTCATTCAAAACTTGATAACCTTTTTGGAATCATCAATTTGTAGCTATTCGTTTACCTGGTTTTCGTTTACTCCCAAAAATTCTAGAACTTTCTTCACTGTTTCTGCAATATTTTGAGAGACAGTTTCAACTGCATGGTCGTCTTCTGGTTCTTCATTATTTTTCAACCTCATAATTTTATAAAATGATCTTTTAATATTTGTCTCTTTCAAGCCTGTCCAGGCATGTGCCAATGTGTACATGACCTTCTGTATAATCTTTTCATTTTTTCTATGATGCCCTGGTTCATTGGCTGGACAATGGCTGTTACATTAAGCGGCAAAAACATAGTTAAAATATTACTACGGCTCTAGAATGAGACGCTGCATTGTCTAAAATTAACACTGCTTTTTGATTTAGTTTATTCTAAGACAAAAACTTCTACACTTCTGAGGCAGACCTTTTGTGGAACCATTTGTTGAAAATTTGGCAATTCATCCATGCTGATTTCTGACTGAAATAATCCACGGGTTTCTTAGGTCTTTTATAGCACGTGATTTTCTTCGATTTTCCGATTTCTGCCGGTCGCAGCTTATAAGTGCCAGAGGCATTTGCACAACATAGTACAGTTAAATGGTCTTTTTTCATTTTAAACCCAGCAGAATTTTTTCTTCTTCATGGACCAGAGTTCTTTGCCGTAGCTTTCCAAAACAAACCCGTTTCATCTGCATTATAAATTTGCTCAGGTTTTAAATCATGTTCCAAAATAATGTTTTCAAGTTTGTCACAAAACTGCAACCTCATCAGAATCCAACTTTTCCCTCTGAATTTATAATTCGTGAATCCCATGCCTTTTCTTGAAACGGTACAACCATCCGCTTAAAGCATTGAAATTTTGCTCAGTTTTTAATTTGTCATGGAACACTTGGGCTTGAGCTGTACACATTGGTCCAGAAATAGTGATTTCTTCAGACCGTTTTTGTCATGGCATCGTCAAGTCTGTTAAATTTTGATGTTTTTATAGTTTTCCGATTTTTAGACACATGAAGAGAATCAGATGTCGAAATAAAGGTTCGTAATTTAGCCTTGCTTTTAATAATGTCGCAAACTGTTTGTAGTCCAATACCATATTCGGTTGCCAATAATGCAATGGTTGAACTGTTTTCGTATTTGTTTATTAAATTTAGTTTCTCTTGAATAGTCAAAATTTTCTTTTTGCGTTTTACCGGCGCCATGTTTAATCTTTTTTAACCAAACTTGAGTTCTGAAGATAAAGTAAAACATCATGAATATGTTGCTAATTACACGAATATAATATACATGTATATATTTATGTAGGGAAATACATTTATAACAACCAACTAGACGTCTCACCTTTACCTTCCTGCTTGCACAACTAAAGAAAAATATAAAACGAAAACGTCTATTATACTCAAATACGATGAAATCTTTTGAAATCTGAACTAAATGATTTCTGCGAAGTATGTATGTTCAGCAATTCGACGGATCCAGTCAAAACATCCGACTCTCGTTTGCACGGATAATTGAAACCCGGAGAATCGAAAGCAAATCTGTAAAAAATCCGGCACGGTTTAATCGCACACAATCGAGGTTCTAGTGTACTACAAAATGAAACAATAAAATAATAAGAACATACCAAAGCAATGTAGAGTATGAGTAGATGGTAGAAAATAAAATAAGATAAGATTACTGGTGTTAAATAAACAGACCAGAAAGTTACAGATAATATATAAGAATATAACGGGCGATTATGTAAAAGCAAAAGAAGAAAGGACACGCATTATGATAACATATAGAGAAAAAACTTTTGTAATAAAATAAAAATAGAAAAGAAACTATCGTCTGTTAGCAGAAAATTACATCAACTAAATTTTAAACATGTGGAATGTGATCAAAATGTAGATAATAAATCAGACGAAAAGAATGTAGATCAATATCATGTTACAACCCAAATAGAAGCACTAAACTTTGGAAAGTACACGAACAAATGGAATCGAAATCGAATTTCAAGAGCAAACAAAGAATAAGGACTAAAAAGATTGAAGATTGTTTCATAAAAAACAAGATTAAATGACAAAAATACAAGCATCAAGAGAGTAAAAAAAGATCAGAATTAGTAGTGGTTTGGAACTATTGTTAATTTTTGTACCACATTTTTCTGTGAATGATTTGCTTATACATACTATAACGTATAATTATTTAATATTTATAGATATCGGTTATTTATAACTACGATTTTCATAGACATTAATAAGAACCTTTAGTTTAGTTAGCATATGTGAACCACATGCTGATGTGACTGGAGGACGATGAAGAAGATAAGAAAAATGCAAACTTTTTCTAAAGAATTGATTCACAAACATGCACCGTATGTTAATCTTTGACGACAAAATTTTATGTAAGTGATAGCACATTAACAAATCCTAATAACTATTAATATAATCTCCAGATTAGTTTTTGTAGCAACAGATTATGTAAGAACCATATATAGCAACACACAAATCAATGTACGAAGCTCTTTAAGTACTAGATTAATATGAGACATTCTATGACATCGTTTAATACATTTGAAGCCAATAAAGCGTTACATATTCACTAACGATAAAGTATTGTAATCATCGATTTGATGAAAAAATTTAGCCATTATTAATTTCAATCATATTATTAGATAGATGTAATAAACAATCCGTTGATTATCTTAGTTATCTTTTGTGTTAAAATATTATTGACAATATTTAAAATTTCAGCAAAATCAAAATAATAGTAGACACAATAATATTTGTAGAAATATGTAGTATGTAAGATGAAATACTGTAGCATATTCCAAAGATTTTTGTAGACTTGTGTTCGAGCTACCCTACACTGATGAGCCTCAAATAATGCCAAACACGCTTATGTAGATGCTGTTCGTAATTCTGCAATTATCCCCTGCTGTTATTTGGTTGGCAAAAATTTGAAATATTGCGTTAAAAATGCATTTAAATTACATTTTAATTGTTACTAGGTTTTATTTTTTGTCTAAAATTGATTTTGAGGCCCCTACTTGAATTAATCCGCCACTGATGATTGTAGATTTAGAATTGTTTTTATTTCTAATTGAGTACAAATGGTAATCAGAGTGTAGTTTAAAAGTTATGAATGTTTATAGGCAAATAAAATTATGTCGTAAATGTATATACTATATACCGTCATAATTGTATGCTCTATAAAATACATTTTACACGATTCTCTAGGTTTAAGCTGAAACATGGATCATACGGCTTTCTTCTGCAGAACGAAAATACGTTTGATATTTTTTAATTTAGACTTACCCCAATGCATTATTCCAAATCTTATCCGAGAATGAAATAATCCAAAGTATAAACTTTTTAGGACAATAAAATTGCATTGACGAGACATCATGCGCAACTGAAAAATGTTTTGTTTAATTGCTTCGCTAATTCATTAACATGGGGTTCCCAATCAAGAGAGCTATCGACTGTAACCCACAGAATTTTACATGTTTTTGCTAATATTATGTTGTCATTATTCAAAAAATTATATTATCAGCTGGATGTTTTGATGGGTTTAATTTTGTACATTATTGCTGTGGTTTTATTTTTGTTTAACACCAATTTATTGTTTGCAGCCCAAAACTGTATGCTGTTGTATAGACTATTTTCTATGTCAAATAAGTCATAATCATTTGAATTGAATTTATTAGTAGTTAGGTTTCCTGCATAACACGTAGTTTGAATTCTATTCAACAAAAAAGTTTTAAACCAATCAAAAGCGACACCTCTAATTCCATATTTGTAAAGCTTTTCCTTAAGTATAGTACGGTTTACGCAATCAAAAGCTTTACTCAAATCGAGAAGTATTCCTAAACACGTGGAACCTTTTTCAAACGTCCTGGCAATGTGTTCAACCCACTGAGTGATTGCTGTACTAATATCTCTTGATTTGCCACTTACTTTTACCACTTACTAATAAAATTTAGAGAATGTTGGCAATATTCACACTGGTCTAAAATTGGTCACATTACTTTTATCTCCACCTTTAAACATCGGTTTAATTAATGATCTCTTCAAACCATAAGAAATGTACCTACTGCGCAGATTTTTTTTAATTTAAAATTGTGAAATTACCACACTCAATAAAGCCATTTGCAAACATGATCGCATTAGATAATTCCCTAAATTGTATAAATATGCTGAAGTTCTGGAGAAAACTTACACGATTGCTTCTAAAAAAAGTTCTTGGTTTGTGATTTTATTCATAAATACCTTGTCTCGAAATTTTAATTTCGTGTTGAAAACACATGCATGCAAGTGTAATTTTAGTATAATTTACATTGATGAACTATTTATGTATTTGTAATCGGAGATTCAACTTATACAGTATTGTCAATTTTCCTAAATTTCATATTCACTCCCGTGATTTGTTACATTGAAATATATGGAAGTATTACTTGCGCCAAACCATTTATTTATTTATTCGTTTAGTACATTACACAAATATTGTATTGTGATGTAAGTGTTATGTATGGTGCCCCAGAAGATTAGTATAAACCTGTATAGTGTGGTGACGAAACAATGTGCAATAGATAGAAGTGCCAAAAATACCATTTGCAGCTAAAGGGGGGGGATAAAATTGAACCCAATTGAATAAATTAATAAATTTATAAAATTGACTAAGCTTATTACAGAAATAAGTTAGGCTATATGGTCATCCCAACGTAAATGGTAACCTAAAAATTGTCTTTTTTATTGGCAGAGGTTTGCAACTGCAGTAGGGTGATGATGAGTTGCAGATTCGGTTGTGGATCTTAATTTGATACTGATTATAGGGAGGGGGTTGCCCCACAGAATTAAATTTGAGAAAGTAATGATTACAGTTTTACTGGTGTTTAGGATAAGCAAGTTACTATTGAACCACGACTTTAATATATTCACTTCCTTATTCGCCTTGGGAATAAGTCCACTCAATTCGCACCCCAAAATATAGCGACAGTGTCGTCAGCAAAAGACCACAGGAAACACCGCGAAAGATCTAAATTCAACATTCCATTGATATATGTTAAAAATAAGATAGGTACTAGCACCGTTCCCTATGGTACTCCGATCTCTACACACTGACTAAAACTAACAACTTTCCTATCTTCACTACCTGAGATCTGCCTTCAAGGTATGATTGGAAGAATTTGTTACATGTCCCTCTATATCCAATTTTTTCCAGCTTGTCTATTAGTAACCTGTAGTTAACCGTATGGAATGCATTTTCTAAATCCAAGAACACATCCAAACACTTCTTCTCTTTGTCAATATGCTTTATTATATTTTTAGTAACATTAGCTATAGCGTCAGTTGTACAAAAATTGCTTCTAAATCCAAATTGTTTATTTGACAGTGTTTTTCTAAATAATTGACAACTCTTGACTCTTTTAAATCTTTAATTTTAATGAAAATCTTATTAGGTGGCTGCGTTTGAGAAAAGAAAACGCCGGATAAACTGACGTGTGTCAGTGCTCATGCAAAACAATGTAAATACGCGCCTCGTCAGTAATAAAACCGCGCTCGTTTCTTCCAATAGACGGCGTGTTGAGACGGCTTGCCATGCGCCTGGCGGTAGTATCGGCATGTGTGTTTTGCGTCGTATGAAAATACCTGCAAATGCGCCGACACGGCAGTCACAACACAAACCGCTGTGTGTGTTATCGCCGTTAGTCTCACACATTTTTCAAAAAATTTTGAGACACAAGGAAGAAGAGATATTGAACGATAACTGTGATTCTTGGTAGTGTTGTTAGATTTATGCAGCGGGATAACTGTAGCACTTTAAAGTTCTATTGGGAAATAACCCTCTTCAAAACAAACGTTTATTACATATGTAAGTAGAGACGCAATTTTGAAGGAATCATCTATAAGAAGTTTAGAATTGATTCCATCTTTACCAGGGGCCGTTTTCTTTTTTAGCTTGTCAATAAAATTCGAAACTTCCTCAATCGATACGGGTTCAAGGGAAAACAAATCACGTATAGAATTTTTTATTCTATTTAAAGTTACTATTTTCTGAGTAATGGGACGTGATTCTATTTGATATATTTTTTTATTTGCCATACGAAAAAATTTAAATTTTAAAGTCCTTGGTCCCCTTTAATGTGCAAAAGCCGTTCCTATCTTTTTAAAAAATATTTCTTGTAAATACAAAATTTGCTGTTTTTCTATTGATGGCCGTAGATAAGAAACCAAAAATTTGAGAAAAATATATAGTTTCAGAGTAACATTAAATGTATTATTAAATCAAAAGTTACTGTCACTTCAAACCACATAAGATTTACCTTGAAATTAAAGTCATACCAGAAAATTCTCAATTTTTTATTTTTGTTGACACTGCAGAACTTTTCGTACACAGTTTAAATATTTTTCAAATAGTCGGGTTACTTTGAATTAAGGAAAATTTTTCATGGTTTGTTGTAAGTTGGGCCATTAAACATGGTTTTGAATTTATCAAAACAACTGAATCGGGGTGGTTCTTAAGCTCAACCACATATGGATCTGAATCCTCAAAAACATCCCATCTGCACCTTACGAAGATCCGCATTTTAACAGCGCAATGCAAACACTACCCCCTTAGAATCAATTTAAATACAAGTTCCGAAGTCTAAATCCAACACCCGAAATAAAGAAACTCTGAACCTCTGAAGAAGCTGACCACTTGTGTTAGAGAAAGGTTAAGAAGAAATTTGTCACTTTCTTCCATCTAAAAAAATGAAAACGTTATAACATAGTTTTAAAAATATAAACATTTAAAACTATAATGATATGAAGTAAACATCCAAAATCTTTTTTATTTTAAAGATGTACCTATAATATTTTCAAAACATTTAAATAATATTACATAGAGTGCCACAGTAACTCCTCCATTACTTTACAAAAAAAAATTAAATGTTCAAGAAATTAATTTTCAAAGTCATGGTAAACTTGTTTTTATTGGAAGTGATCATAATGGTTAACTTGTAAATTAAACACAATATTTTCTAAAAAAATAATATTCTAAAAGAAAAACCATTAAAATTTATGAAAAAATTAAAATATTAATTTAATATTAAAGATTACGTGAATTTTCAAATATTAATGTGAATCATTAAAAATATTAAAGGTGTACTTTTTGTTATCAAATTGTATTTACAACACGGATTAAATAACAAATGTTTCAGCATTTAACAAAATATATAAATTTAATACAATACTCTAAAGTCAATAATTAATATTTGCTACTATTCAGTTACTATTCCATCTCGTGTTAACGTAACACTGCTCAAAAGTATGAATGGTTTAAAACTGGCCAACAGAAGATGTAATTTGGTAAAAACGGTAGTGTGTACTATTAAACCACAGCCTAATTAGCACACAGTAGCGTATCTAGGTAAATTAAACTAATTATTCAAATGCCCGTTAGTTTGGTTTAAAATTAGCGGGTGTCTGAGGGTTGCATCTACTTGCGCCTATTATTAATTTATTATGCATTTTCTACCTCGTGCAATAGTAATAAAAATTATTAAACTTGAAAATTTTGTTTTTTTACTCTTGTTACATACAGCAAAAATAATGTGCATCCACTTCATTAAATAAAATAATAATTAATTAAACATTGTTGAATATTCAAACTGTAGGTTTTGCGACATCTAGTGTCGACTCGTGTTAGCGATCACGTACGCAATGGTTCGCATTAAGCAACTTTGTCGAAAGGTATGTAAAACCAGTTACATAAGTTGAATATATTTGTTTATTTTAAATTTCACCTAATTTTTTAAAGCAATTTCTGTGGTTCTTTAAAGAATTTTAAAGCTTTTTAAAATTAAGTCTCAAAAATTGAAATATTAATTAAATAATGAAGATTAATATTTAAAAATTGTGTCCAATTAATTTTTAAATATTAATGTAAAGCCTAAAGCATCTAAAAAAGTAAAAGTGTACTTTTCTGTTATCAAGTTGTACTTACAACACGACATTACGATGAGCCTTAACAACAAATGTTTCAGAATTTAACAAAATATATAAATTTAATACAATACTCAAAATTTAACAATTAATCTTTGGTATATTGAACACTATTTATCTATTATTCCCCTCATACTAACGTAACCAGTTTTAAAAGTATTCATGTAAGAAGAAGATGTAATTTGGTAAAAAAAAAACAATAGTATGTACTATTAAACCACAGCATAGTAAACGCACAGTAGTCTATCTAGCTCTACTAAACTAATTATGCAAATACCCGTTACTTCGGTTTATACCTAGCGAAGATATCATATAAACCGCTTGCTAAGACATAGATTTAAATTTATTTATATTTTGTTTAGTTTGTATTAGAAATAAAATTGTAATGATTAAACATGACTACAAATCACGTAATATTTCTAAAACTACGACTTACTCGACCTTGCGATTTAAACCAAATGGAACGACTGCGGGGTCATATTTGTTCAATTAATTTTTACGTTTGCAATATATTTATTGAACTCCTCTGTTAATTCATGCGGTTTATCCAAATTGTTATATTTGTGATAAAAGTTTTATTCTTTTGAACCGTATCGGTAGTCTCATTTATAGTACCCCATAATCTTTTGAGATCGGTCCGACACTCATCAATTTTATTAATGAAATAGGACTCTTTGGCTATTCGAGTTATAATTTTAAGCACATTCTTATATATTTTAAAAAGAATGATAAGTTTAGAATTGAAAATCTGTTTACGAACTTTCGTTGCCATTTTCTCCCGATTTCTTATAGATTTAATTAGACCCACGGTATCAACTTAGCAAATTTCCTTCTTCTCACCGTTAGAAACAGTAGGTCAACGTAGACCTACTGTTTTGATTTTTACATACCAGTATCTTGCTATCACCTGGTCATACGTACTTATAACCATTCTGACTTGCTCTAGTTTTAGTTTCTCCAAGTAATGCCGACATAAATGGATCCAGATAATGAAAAGGCTTTACATGACTTTCCGGGAGTGAAAGATTGATCATTTTAGACTAAGATTTACGCAAGCGAGATTACTTTTAATTGATACTGAAAGTTGGTTGAAAATATCTACAACGGATTCATCTTCTGCTGAACCCCTGCAACGCTGCAATTTCAGATTTTAACTTTTCATTTTCCTCTTCTAAAGCGGACACTGCTGTTTGTATAGAATAGGTATCGGTTTTAATAATATTCAATGTCTTTATTATTGTACGAAATCAAGTACTTCTAGTTCTTGAAATTAATTAAAAAGTAGGCGAAAGCTCTGTATTGATCATATTATTTACAAATTCACTAAATGCTTTAAGTCGCTTTCAGCTATCAGTTCTCAGATCTCCAATAGAGCTAACCTGTCATTATTTATATTGAAAGATTTTTAGAAATAAGCAACGTTTGCATACACGCTGAACATTGAATCGATTTTTGTGATTTTGATATCGCCTTTATGCACCTCCGAACAATATGTTCATTGTTAAAAGATATATTTAACAAAAGTAAACAAAAATTAAATAATCTGTTATTATGTATAAATAATGGTCTATGAAAGCGTAGATAATGTAGTTTTGTAAAAGAACGTCGAATTGAATGGAAGTTGTTTATTGGCAGCATCAATGGATAAGAAAATAAACGGACAAGGAAAAATTTTGATAGAACTATGTGAAGAAAGAGGTTGGACAATAATGAACGGAAATTTGGAAGAAGAAGGAAAAGGGGAATTTACATATGTAGGAGAAAGAGGCCAGTCAGTAATAGATTATGTGATTATAAACGAAAAAAGTAAGGAGGACATAGAAACACTAAGAATAGAAGAGGAGATCGAATCGGACTATCAGTCGCTAGAAGTAGTCATGATGGAAGAGTGAGAGAAAGAGGTACAAGAACAAGAAGAGGTATGGAGAGAAAAGAAGGTATGAACTGAAGAGAGTATAAAAAGATATAAAGAGAAAATGGAAGAGGAAGAAAATACTAAAGGAGAGGTGGAGGAAGAGATGGAGAGAATTACAACCAGAATGGAAATGGCAACAGAGAAGAGAAAGTATAGATTAAGAAAAACAAGAATTAGGGAAAAGAAAAGATTGGTGGAACGGAGAATGCGAGAAGGGGAAAAGAATTAAGAAAAGGAAGAAGGAAATGGAAAAAGGAAAGATAGAGATAGATGAATACAAAAGGTTAAAAGTAAATTTTAAGGGAATATGTGCAAAAAATAAAGAAGAACATAAAAAACAAACGAGATAAAGATTAGAGAAATTAAAATGAAGGACAGGTATGGGATATCATTAATAAAAAGAGGAAAAAAGGAGAAGGATGGAAGCAAATATAGATGAGGAAAATGGGAAGAACACTAGTAAGAAGTTAGTAGGAGAGAGGAAAAAGCAAGAAATGAAGAAGTTGGAAAAAAGGATAAGATACAGAGAGGGTGGAATAGGAAAAAAGAAATGGAGAGAGCAATAAATAAAGTAAAAAAAGGAAAAGCAGAAGGGAGGATGGAATACAAGGAGAACAATGGAGGTACATCGGAGAAGGAATGAGAGAAAAGTAAGAGAAGTGTTCTAGAGAATATGGAAAGGAGAAGGGTTTCAGAAAATGGAGAGAGTCAATAATATGCCCAACTATAGAGGAGTGAGTATAATGAATGCGGGTTATAAGATATATACGGAAATAGTTAGAAAAAAATTGGAAAAAGAAAAAGAAATAGAAGAAAAATATAATACCGGATTGGCAAGCAGGATTTAGGAAAGGAAGAGGAACGATAGACAATATATACATATTAAAGCACATAATCAATAAAGAGTTAGCAAAGAAAGGAGGAAAGATGTACGCAATATTCCTAGACATTAAAGCGGCATTTGATAAGGTGGAAAGAGGGGGATTATGGAAAAGGATGGAGGAGGTAGGAATAAACAGAGATATAAAAAATGCAATAGAGGAAATATACGAAGAAACAAGGTGTAGAACGAGGGTAGGAGGAAGCTAGGTAGAGAATTTAGGACGGAAAAGGACTAAAACAGGGATGTCCGCTAAGCCCAATCTTATTCCATATACATTAGTGATCTTGAGGAGGAAATGGAAAAAATCAAGTAGGAGGAATAGTAGTAGAAAGGAAAAGATATGGGTTTTAGCATACGCGGATGACATTGTGCAATAGCGAGAAATGAAGAAGAGATGAGAGGAGTAGTTAAATTTATGAAGAAATACCTGGAAAAAGAAAAAACTAGCAGCAAATGTCGGTAAAACAAAAATTATGGAATTTAAAAAAGAAAAGGAAGAAGAAAGGAAGTGAAATGGTGGTGGGGGGAGGAGGAACTAGAGAGAGTAGACAAGTATAGATACTTAGGTTACAACATCAGATACATAACAAAGATGGAGACCATATAAAAGAGATGAAAATGAAAGGAAATAGAATAGTAGGACAAGTATGGGGGTTAGGGAAAAGGATATTTGGTAAAGATATAGAGAAAAGAGATGGATGTTTGAAAAGTTGGTAAGAAGTGTGGTACTGTATGGAGCGGAGATTTGGGGTTGGGAGGGAATGGCAAAAAAGCTGAGAAGATACAGGAGAAATACTGGAGAAATACTAGAGAATGAGACACAGGGGTATATAGTGGAAGAAAGATGGAAGAGGAAATAATTGCAAGAGATAAAGATACTCAGAAGCAGGAAAGAAGGACAAAAATAAAGGAAGGAAAATATAACGAGAAATACATAAAAATAATAATAGACAAGACACCAAAGTACATAACAGAAGGAAAAGGAATGAATGAAATAAGAATGATTGCAAGGTTCAGAATGGGTAATGAAGAAAATGAAAATAAATATTGGATGAGTGATGAGGAGAGATTATGGTTGTGTGTGGGGATAAATGGGAAAATATAATACATATGAAAGAGGGATGCAGGAAACAAGACATGAGGAAAAGGAATGGAAGTTACTACTAGAGAGAAAGGGGAAGGAAAACAATGGATGAAGGAAGTGTTGGAGAGGAGGAAAGGATGGAGGAGAGAAAAAGAAAAATACTGAAAGCTTAGAGACAGAGGCATGGGAGGTTGAAGAGGGAAACAGGAATTACTTATTCAAAGAGGTGGACTTTAGGATTAGATAATAAAAGACCAGGATACCTAATAATTCAAACAGGAAATAGAGCATTGAAACTGAAGGAAAAGATGGAAAACAGAAAAGAGAATAAAATGCTGTACATATGTTAAAAAATAAAAAAAGCTAAGGAGGTGAAGGAAGAAAGATGAAAGAAGGGATAGTAAAAAAAAAAAGAACAAACATAACCAGGTGCAGGAGAGAAGAAACGAAGATTAGACAAGGAAGATATAACGACAAATACAACGATTTAATAATAGATGGAATCAAATATGGATAAAAAAAAATGATTGTTAAGGTTTTTTTAGTTAAATTTCGTATTTAGTTTTAAGTTTAAAAGTTTGTGAAAGAACCGAATCACTTTGTTATTTTAAAAGACAAATAAATTTGATTTGATTATTGGCAGCTCGTAATTATAAAGCAGATAATCCCAAACTACAACGATATCCTCGAGCTGAGATTAAAAAAAACTACAATTGTCAACTATGAAAAAACACTAGAAAACATGTTTGTACTGAAGAAGATATGCAATTTGACATCGTTATTGTTATCAGCAATAGCAGATAACGCTAGAGCTTTGAAGACCTCTGCAAATACGGTGTTACGAAAAAATAAATTCCATCCTTATTGCGTACAATACGATATCTAAATGTGAATAAAATTTGAGTTTGGTGTTTCAAATAATAACCTGAAAAAACTAAAATATCTAAAAGCCGATATTGACCCAAAAAAGTGTTTAAAAATCGATATCTCAAAACGTATCACTTACTCACAAACGAAGAGAAAGTAACTAAATGACTTGCAAAAATATTCATTTGAATAAGATAAATCATCAATTATTGTATAACCTTGGTCTTGAACAAATTTTATTGTGACCAACTTTAATTAATCGGAAGATTAAAATTATTAATGTTAGATCGTTTTAAAGGATAATTATATACGTGTTTATAAATTTTTGGATTATAAGGTTATCGAAAATCATTTTACACCGCATATAATGTAATTTAAAAAAATTTTGAAATTCTTAACTCTCGCAAAATTGATACTAGTTAAAATATTTTGTGTATATTACACAATGCGACGTAAATACACTTGGTAAAACTATTATTCCCATGTACACACAAAAATTATACGAAACTATAAATACACAGTTCGTGTAAACTTTTTGACAAGCAATCATTAATTAATTACATAGTCATGCTGATGAATATAAAGCTAGTTTTTTTCTAAACAACTTCTATAACAAAACTACGTCAGATCCCTCAAATGATTGTAAATTATATCTACCGCAAATTTTTATTAAGAATTAAATCTATGGCTTTCTATGATTAACAAATACCTTTTTAATAAATTAAGCAGCAAGAAATTATAGCACAATTTAAATAATAACTGAATTTTTCTTTCAATTTAAAAAGAAGTCAGTTTTTCAAATTGCACAAGAAAATTATTAATAATGCCCTTGAAATTGTTACAATTGTAGTATAATTATTAATATCGCAACAACCCAAAAAAAAAAAAATAATAGTATGAAGGTGTCGCGCTGAAAATTTTAAAACCGGTTAAAAATTCTTACCACTCCCATAAAAT
The DNA here is from genome assembly GCA_030710515.1 of Abscondita cerata. Classification (NCBI taxonomy): domain Eukaryota; kingdom Metazoa; phylum Arthropoda; class Insecta; order Coleoptera; family Lampyridae; genus Abscondita; species Abscondita cerata. Next base: position 1,379,741 of record JALBCR010002259.1, read on the forward strand.
TTATCTTTTCCAAAATATATTCGGAGTAAAATTTAATAAAATTTTCGATAAAATAAATAGGCAATTTGCATTTTTGAACAATAAAAAAAGAACAATTGCAGCAGCAACGTAGATCTAATAGAATGTTATAAAATATTACACAACCTTATTAAATGAATTTAACAGAGCCAAGGAAAAAGAAGTGGTTGATTTTGTAATAGACATTATTGGTTTGGTTGGGTTGTTATTATATTCACGATCATGACTATGGATTTTATACGTAAATTCATCATTATGATACTATTTAAGAGAAATTAAAAAAATAAACCTTACCTGTATTATAATCTTCGGGAATACGTTTGAATTCAGAGGTCAATGATGCTTGTTTAAGGATTTTCGAGAAAGACCCACTATATGAGTATAAGTTTATGTTAGAAATTTGTCGAATAAGTACGATTTAGAAAAATTCTAATTATCGACAAGCCGGTAATGTTGTATAACATATAGTACACTACTTGTCGCAAGCAACTACTAAAATCAAATTTATATTGTGAAATAGGTGAAATAAATACCAACGAGCCACAATCGTGACTTATCGGTGAGTTCAAAGCGAATGAGAATAGATCCAATGCGCACGCATTGCGGCGGTAACGTTTTAGAATTTTTCTAGATAAGTTTTAGTAGTTTTTTCATTCTGTTGAGTAATATCCCAACCGAAACATAAAATTCCAAGCGATATTCCTAGAAACATTTTTAAGATTAGATTTAAACGAAACTAATAATCGGTCGAATAGGATTGAATAATTTCATTGGCGAACTTTATCTGCATGTACAACACAGCTTTCTTGTTAGACAGCCTTGATGCAATAATTGAAAATTTTTTTATTTTAATTTTAGAAATCGTGCCACGCCCCGAGACATATTCTGAAATAAACTACGAAACACATGTAATATAGCATTGATTATGTATCAATGAATATAGTATGTACCTACCTATACCTACGTACTTTTTATTTATGTAAGAATTAGATAACAAACAAATGAGAGGTCATCAGTGTTATTTTCTAATTTATATTATTTTTCCGAATTTCGATTGATACATGTGCTATTTTACTGAATTAAAAATCATTTATTAACGTGGCACGTTACCGCATAGAAATGTCATTTTACTATACAGGTTGATTGACGTAGGTATCGAATAGCTAGTGTTTAGGCATAATTTGACACATTTTTCGAAAAATTTGAAATTTTCTCATGTTTCAAAAACAATCTGTCATATCCTTAGACCTATCTTTGACACTAAAAGTTTGAGAATTGCGGTTTCAAGGGCTTTATTATTACACAAAGGAAGAGGTATTTTTTTGCCCGACAAGTTAATTTTATAAGGTGCGATAATTATGTCATATCATCTGTTAAACTTGAGAGTTTTCAAACATCGGTATCTTGATTTTTCAAATAGGCTTGACAACTTTTTACATCATCTAATAGGTAATTTAATGTTTCTCTAATCGTTCTAGTTTTTAAATATTTCCGATTCTTTATTGACAATTTTACATTTTAATAATTTCTACTGTTGATAGTTATTTCAACAAATGCATGGGAAATCCAATAATTGCCGTTGTCTTCTAAGCCGAGAGAAGAGATGCGACAAATGTGTGCAATCAGAAAGTTAAAATGAATTTAGTTGAGAAAACGTCAGCAACTGTTTTATACAAAACAAGTTCTTTTATTATCCCCTACTTTAAAAGGAACATACAATATCAATAAATGAATTTATTATTACAATCAATTTAATTTGAAGCAAAGTGTTCGGAATGTCAGTAATTATCTTGAAGGCAAAGACAGACACGATTCTTGAGATTGCTGATGTGATATCCCCAAAGGCGTTTGGTAAACTTTAATCTTTATAAAGCCCCATAAAAATGACTTTTTTAGAACCTTCAAGTTAGAGGTGTAAAAACTGTTCCTGCTTAAGATAGGATGGCTGATGTGTTTCAAAGTTTCAGAAGTCATAATAGTCATAATTAATTAAAATGTTCACATTCATGTTATATGGTTTAAATTATGCGTAGTAGTATCGTTAGCTAGCCCTGAAAAAAAATGTATTTAAGAAGCTACAACGGCAGGAATACGAATCAAGGGTTTACTTACAGATGGAGGATGTGAGTCTGACAGCCAAAATGTTAGGTTTTATTGGAAGACTATTACATCCCACAGAACGAAAAAAAAAGAACCGTAGCAGAAAGTGAAAAATTATTATTTAAAGTTGTTAACCTTCTAGGTGGAGGTGGGGTTGAAAATAACAGTCTTAAACTACATAAAAAGCCGACGTTTCGCCCAAACGTATGAAGGCTTTCTCGAGGCTAATACGTAATTAAAAAACCGTGTTGATGGTCATAAGTAATTACGTATTAGCCTTGAGAAAGCCCTCGTACGTTTGGGCGAAACGTCAGTCTTTTATGTAGTTAAAGACTGTTATTTTCAACCCCACCTCCACCTAGAAGGTTAACAACTTTAAATTATAAATTAACTAGAAGAAAAAATACTCTCAACTGGGAAAAATTATTAATACATGGTAAAAAATCGTCTGTTCGACTATGAACGAAGGCAGTGAACACTTCCGCTTTTGTATTAAATAGAACAGTTCAATCATAATCAAGAATAAATTGAATTTGGTAGTAAAAATATTGACCATTTGAGAGTTTTTGGAACAGTGTTATGTTACGTTCTTCATAACAGGTTGATAAGAAGAGAGACTCTTCTGATATATTTACGTCTCTAACTGGAGAAAAGAATGATATCCAATGAGGGAAAAATAAAAGATTTTTTTTTCTGTTTTTGAACAGGTTAGTAATATAAGTGAGCATAGAAACTTAGACGATGCTGATAAGCGTGAAAAAGCAATCGGTAGCGAACTATAAAGATTAAAATTAAATAGAAACTACTAGTGTCAATTAAATAATATGTTATATATAATCATTTATGTACAATATGTGGATTATGTGCATGACGCGACACGAAGTGGAGCAATTTTTCCTGTCTCTTAATTTTAATATTACAGACGATTAATATATAAGACGACTACCATTTACTACAATTGATAACCTTATGTGTATTTTAGATAAAACATGTAATTTCGGATAAATTTTAAATGTTTGACATTAATTTTTAAGTTGACAGAAGGGTAATTGTGCCAAGCAAGGAACATTTTTATTGACATTTTTCCCACCTACCAAGATCCATTTATATCACTATAAAAGAAAATAAGTACCCTATATGTATAAACTAACCAACGGTGTTGTTGATCCATTGTAGACATAAAAGTTGCAAAGTAGTAAGGAAAATTATGCACATTTATGAATTTTGGTGAAATATTAATTCGTTGGACAAAGATTTCGTCTTTTGAAATTAATCTCCCATTAAATATCGATTATACTAACTTTCCAATATTCACGTACACTTACGTGGTGCGCTCAAAACTTGAAAATCATTATCGTAAATAAGAACGGTACAGGTAGGTACTATTCTTGTTTCTCCGGATATTCTGCTTGTCCGTTATTTATAAATCTTTTCAACAACCTTCTAAATGAAACTCTAGATACATGTCGCCAAAAACGGATTTCAATGACATTCCCAAGAATAGTGTCACATGCACTAATTCCTTCTCACTGAACAGCATATTCCACAAACAGTAAGAAACGTGGTTAATAACACAATAAAACATACAATCAAGAACAACTGCACTAATTTTTGGTTAAAAAAATGGCATCTCAAAACAATACACAACCCCTACTTATTTCTGGTTAAAAATGTAAAAAAATTCAATAGTAGTATGTTAAGTAATGGTAATGTTACCGATAATTTTGAGTAAATGTTTTACGAGTACCTGATCGAACAATAATTCTCTCGCGCATGTGCGAGAGATCAGGCACGAGTGTAACATTTATTCAAAATTATCTAGTATATTTTACGGTCACGAAACATATCTTATTAAAGAATCTTCCAAATGTAGAATTTAAGCGAATCAAGTGAAACCCTGTCAAAATATGTATCGTGACAAAAAATAAATAAAATATTACTTATTAAAACATTGAACTTTCAATTTTAGACATCGATAATTTGGGCGATACACTAAATTATCGATAAATATCTATTTGGTCGAAGTACTCAATGCTGACAGCTGCGCTAAATGTACGTGAAAATGTGGACATAGGGAAGTACTGCAAATTAACTTCATTCTTACAACAGAAACATGTTGGGTACGAAGCAAAAAAAATCATTGATTTTTTCAAGAGATGAAATCGATAAGTTTCTTCTTAAAAATATTAAATTTTTCCATATTTTGTGTAGCTTGTGCTGTGTGATGAATTATTAAAAATGTGTATCACCGATATAGAAGACAAATGCGATCTTTACCTGATCTATGTTCGTTACACCAAAATCCATAAAAAACGGTCTTTTACTATGTTGTCCACGTGATTTGGAATTAATCCTATTAATTTATATCGGAAATATATCAATTTACGCCTAGAGAAAGTGAGCACAGGAAGACTATTTCTTTGCTACCAAAATGGAAAATGTACGATACAACCCATTGAGGTTAACAGTTTTGGAAAGATGCCACAATTAATACCAAAATAACCCCGAAGTGTATACCGGACTCGCGTTTCAGAAATTGGATGCTACTTTGTTGTCTAACTGTGGTGCCGATGTAAAAACCCTGAATCGATTCTGTGGCTAGAAGAGTGATGTTGTCGTTGTAGAACACGTAGAGGATTCTCTGCAGAATAAAGTTAGTATTGCGAAAAAAATTCTTGGAGATAGATGTAGCGGTTCTACAAATGTAAACCATGAAATCGCGATTGTGAAACAGATCAAAGAAGTAGCTTTTAGTGCTAATAAAGAAGTGTACTTTAACAACACGAATTGTACTGTTAATGTTAACATTTATAAGAAATGTATTAATCATAATATTAATGTAGTAACTTGTAACTGTTTAAAGTGTTCAAAGCAAAAATGTTAATAATTTTAAATGAATATTCTTTAACAAATAATCTCTTAGTATTTTCAATGCAAAATTACATTTTTAATTATTAACTAACAGTTGTCAGATGTACTCACTTTTGAGTAGAACTGACAGCTTTATCTCTTTTGTGGGTGAAATTTGATTTCCGTCACCGAAAACAATGGCATAATGTATACCTAAAAAACTACACCTGTAAGAAAAAATATTATTTCAAAAAAATAACTAAACATAATTAAACCGGTCTGGTCTTTCGGAAATATGCGTTAATTAAGTGATTCAAGGAGTACGGTGACTTGTCTTTTACTGTAGGCTTACCATCAAGTAAGAGAGAAAACGAGTATGGTGTCAAATGACTCTTTGTGGTGACTTTTACGGTGGTTTCAAGATTTTCAAACCCTAAATTAAGTGGTCGTTCGGGACTTGATCTGATGGTATAAGCATAGAATTGTGGTATAAGTCTGCCATCGTCGAAGAGAAATCGCGCGTGACAAAAAATTAAGTGTTTTACACGAGTATGGTGTCAAATGATTTGTCTTTTACTGTAGTTTTAAGTTTCCAAATTAAGTTCTCATTTCATAAATATTAAATTACCAAAGTAAATCATCCACAGACATCTGTCAGTTATCGTTTTATTTATCTATTTATCAATAATTTATATACGAATATTTTGAATTATTTTTTAAGTCAAAACTAGTAAAAAATAAATAAATAATTGGTATAGATATCATATTCGCAAAGACACTTCATTCAAAGTTTTAACTACAGTAAAAGACGTGTTGTTAGACTGCGGCAGCTTAATTATATATAATAGATAAGAATATTATTAATTAATGATTGTTAATAACTTTGTTTATTAGATATTAGAGCACCTAGTTAGAACCTAATTTCTACATAATTAGTTCTATATACAGGGTGTAACAAAAATGTAGGTCATAAATTAAACCACATATTCTGGGGCTAAAAATAACTCGATTGAACCCCTTAGATCATATATGATCTAAGATTGAACTTAACTTACCTCAGTACAAATGTGCATGCAAAAAAGTTACAGGGTGTCAAAGTTATACTTTATTTTTTGTTATTCGGAATTTTTCATAATGAAAAAGAGGCCGTATCTCGATAATAACTGAACATTCAGTGTCGATTTTCTTGGAAACAGTTGGCCGAATCGACATCTTTTAAGTATACTTTTTTGAGCTCATCACGTCAAGGAATGAAAATCTTCGAATAACAAACCAATATACCGATGGTCAAAAAATTTATGAACATTTTAATGTACGCAAAGTGCTGCTGGTGGCTCCCTCTACAATGTACATCAAAACTGTGATTAGATTTAGATTTCTTAATTTATGACTTACATTTTTGTTACACCCTGTATAGGGGTCGAACTTGAAAGTAAGCATTAATTGTAAAAATTTATGCCAAAATAGCAATTAATTAGCATCTGATTAGCTTCCAATTTTACACGTAGTAATGAAAATGTGACTTTGTTAGGAGGGCTCAATAGACGTAATTTATTCGTAAAAACCTACTTACATTATCTTATCAGTAGTTTCATAATGTGAGAACAACTTATTAGAAAATTATCTGCATTCTGTAAATTTCATAAAAAAAGTATTTTTAGTTTTCAAATAAATAAAAGAGAAGACGAAAAATAAAAACTTGTTTTTTGTCATAACCATATGCACCTAGATATTTTAACGTTGAACAATAAATATTGTTCGTCACTGGAGAAAATAGATGAATCATGTGCATTTTGTTGCGTTAGTGATAGTTTCTAGAGTCATTAAATCTAGTATATTCAACACGAATTAAACAGTACCTAGTTAGTTATAAATTATTAGTCTTGTTATGTGTTATACGACAATGTGGACTCGTATACACGGTGTTGTTCGTGAATCTAATCTGTTTGAATATAAAAGAGTAATTAATTTTCAGCGTGACTATGAGATTTTTAACGCTGACCGCAAAATACTAATTACCGATAATCATAATTGTATTAATAAAGTTTTTTTTTTTGATAACAGTGTCTCGCTTTGTTATATTAATCAAATCATCGTTTCTTGTTGTCTTCTACTGCTTGTTTGTATTTTGGTATTGTTATCAGTTGAAATTGTTATTGTTTGTCATACATCTTTAGTGTTAGGAATTTTCTTTATGACCATTGCATGTTGTAATAATTTATTCTACTGGATTATAAAAAACTTGATGTATATTAACTGCTAATCGGTGGTTGACATTTTGGTTGCAAACTCTACTTTGCTTTATATTGAATGAAGTTCAGCGTTATCTGGCTTTATACCATATATGCATCAACTTTTAGGTTCGAGATATTTAGTCATCTGAAAAATACAGAACGAATTAATTAAAATTTTCTGTTTGGAAACAGTCGCATAACTCTCCATCTTATTTACCTACAAGATTCTTACGTAACTACGAATCTAAAAATGTTTTAATATAAATCAATTGAAGGATTTTAATGCTAATAAACCCAGTTTAGTTTTTCAACGAAATTTCGGAAATCCGATTATTTCCGTGGTTGTTGCGTATATAGGTAATACCTACGGAGAAAAAATGGTCTCGTGACTTTGAACTTAAACAAATAAATATATCATACTGATACTTTCACTTAGGAAAAACCTTCACAAGAATATTGAATAAAAAAATCAAACTTACACGGAACATGAAAATCGATTAATTTACAATGACAATGATTGCTGGCGTAACATACGTGTGTACCCACAAAAGTTACACAATAATATTCTAAGAAAATGTTATATTATTATTTTCCCATGACAAAATTCTTATTAATTGTACATAGTATAATGTATACATACATACAAACTGTACTAATTTATGTAAATTATGTAAGACCGCTAAAAAATAGTGTTAGCGAAAATGATTCCTAAAGTAATTAGATGTATTAAAAAATTAATTATTTCGATTATTTATTACATACACATTACAAAAACGTATTTGTATACCAAATTCAGCCATTTGTTTATTTACTGGGTTCAAAATTATCAATAAATTTTCGATTGAGAGAAGCTTATCGATAAAGTGAAATGGGGTCTTATTTATTAATAACGACTAAAATATATGATTTTAAATATATCCTAGTTGTGATAAGTAAAAGTGTAACAAACAATTCCAAAAAATGTCGTTAACTTATAAAAAATAATAAAATCAACGTTATTGTTTTTTATTATTCTTATGGATAAAAGAGTTATTGTTCATTTATCATTGCATTAATGTATTTATTACCGCTTTTAGTTTACATTAATTAAATTTGACTGTTTTGCTATTTTATATCCGGATAATTGTACATTTACCGTTTTTTGTTGTTATTGTATACTATTCATTTTGAAGAAAATAAATTAAAAATCAAAATTAATTTTATTTCGGTTAAGGAAAAAAGGTAATTAAAATAAATAGATCTATGAATCCAAGCGATTATTGTAATTTAAGTAACGTCAAAGTAGAATTAACAAATGGTCTACTTAGCAGGATATACTTATAATTTATTTAGGGAGCATAGCCGAAAGCAGAAGCGCCAGTTTAGTAAAATAACCACTGATTCCAGTTTACACAGAGAGATTTTCTAGAGCCAATTTTGAGAAGGTCCGCTCCTATTGCGATTCGAAAGGTTCGGCTTCGTTTAAGTACTCTCTTAAATCTAGGTAGGGTACAAATAAATTAAGATGTAAGTTATAAGTCACCATGCCATCTGAGGCGGTCGCGCAGTCTATAGCAGGATTAAGACAGAAAACAAGAATTCAATCAAAAACAAATCACACACAACTAGGGTTTTGAAACAAAAAGAAACATATTAAGATCAAACTAGAGCTGCCAAAGAAGAAACAAGAAATGTAAGCTTACACACCTTTAAATCAGCCGGAATTAAAAATGGAAGTTCAGTTGAAGATATGAAACTGGAATCTGGAGTAATAAATCACATGGATTTTGAAGAATTAATAATAGCATTTATACATCAAAAACAGAGACAGACAAGTTTTTATCAAGGCTTTTAATTTCTAAAGATTTAGTTTTTGATTGTAACACAACAGATTGACTTAACTTATACAGGATGTCCCACGTTGAATAATACTGTTGGGTGAAGGTTTCTGTTTATCAGGATATCTACGAGCAAATATTTCGCATGTTCTTGATGAAACTTTCTAACATTCGCCATAAATAATAAACAAATTTAAATAATCTTCTTGCGTATTATTCATTCGCCCCGACATAATTGTTGATAGCTGTCAAATTACAAGGAACAAGTGACTAATTGACGTTTCTTAAGCACTTGACACTATTCTGTGGCTGGCCTTGCTAACTGATACCTGTGTTTCTATTGATAAATTGTAAAATTGCGACTATTTCAAAAACTACAAATTTTTGGAATAAACTACCTTACATGAAATCACTGTTATTTTTATGATAAACGAGATAAGATTATAAAAATAGGGCGTTTCCATTTAAAAAAATCGATTTTTGACGAGTTTTTCAATAACATTTTTACCTTCCTTGTTTGACCACCCTGTATTAATATTTATCATAATGGCATAAAGAATCTGTTAAAGTAATTTTACCTCTACAAAGAAGTTACCTCAAATTAAATAATACGAGTTCCCGTATAGGTAAAATTAATACTTCTGTGTTGGCCTGCAAATGTCATTTTTGACATAGAATCTTGAATAAGTCAGAAACGGCTCGACTTAGGTATAGAACATTATACATCGAAAACGTTCAAAATTTGTACGTAGAATCTAAAAATGCAAGAATATATAGGGTGTTTTCTTTAAAATAATAAAAAAGTTGATAGTTACTTCCGGTACAACCGGAAGTGCCACCATCTTAAAAATATTTTAGCTGAGTTGGCCTTGTTGACATTAGCATGTGACGAAGTTTTCAGAATGATCAGACGTCTAGTTCCCGAGAAATCAATCGCGGTTATTCAACGTGGGACACCCTGTATAAATATTATATCAATACTTATAAAAACTACAATTTGTAGCTACTCTGATAAAAAAACTTCTAAAAGCAATCACTATAGTTTTAAAAAGTAAGTAGTTAAAAATGTCTTTCAAGTGTAACTCCTTATCGCAGCCTCAGTCAACATGAAAAAAACGCCCCATCTATTTTACAGTAACACTCGGCCTTTAATAAGTAACAACCTCTACTGAAATCAATTACTATACTCTAAAAGTCTAAACAAACTAAACTACGGTGACGGTTTAGGTACGGTTTAATTCCGAAAGACGTTTCAACAATGTTTTAATTCTGACATTTATTGTCTTCACTTTCTCTTCAGTTTTCTCGATGTTAATGATTTATTTTTAATCAAATAACGTTTTAACATTTTAAAAAGTTTTAGTGTTTATTTTTAAATAAAGCTGGCCCGACAAACGTTGTCCTATCTTCTCAATGAGTTCGAGAAGATTTGGAGTTGTTGCACTATAGGTCTTTTCACCAAATTGTTGTGTGTACAACGTTCATTAAGTTCTCTTGTGAATCGAATTTGTAGTCATTATCCGTCGTTGACCAAACGAACCTTTTCGATAATATATTTGACCATGAATTTGCAATTTTAAATAATATAGGTAATTTTACAGCGAAGTGTTTGTATCGCTATTTGGCTGGACAGCGCTAGTATTCCCCCATTAAAAAAAATAAAAAGAACTGGTTAATTCATTCGCCGACGTTTCGGCAACTAAGATGACGTCTATATTTATTAAATTACTTTAATAAATATACACGTCCTGAAAAAGGCAGCACAATTTTACTTGCCGAAACGGCGAATGAATTATGCAGTTCTTTAGTTTCGCATCCTTAACTCGTAAATGAGGCATTTGTTGGAAGGAACCCTATAATAAATTAACAATTAAAGGAGAAGTCGTTTACCAAAATGAAGTCATTTGTTGTATTGCTGAAAATGAGTCAAAAAATGTATAGAACCTGACTCATTTCCAGGAACCAATGAATGTATTGGATCTGGTGTTGATACCAATGACGTCAATTTCACTTAGTCATAGCGCAACCGTTGCAATGTGGATACCCAACTTTTATTGGTCCAATACCATCAATTTTCTGTGAACTGCAATCGTTTATCATTGTTTGATTAAACGCAAGCTAGTTCTTCGACCTAAGTTAGTACTTCTACGGTAGCATTTTGAAGAATTAAAACTCAACAATGAAAAATTCACTTCTTCTTTTGTTTGTTTCAAGTTTCTCGCCTTGATGAACCCTCTTACAGTAGGTGGCGAAACGTGTACAACTTCGGTTACCTTTCCAACCCGGTTCAATCCCGGAAGGCGTTTTTGTTTCAATAATCACTCCGGCGGTGAAAGCCTCAATTCTTACAACAATTCAGTTGCAACTTTTTCATGCTGAGGATGAACTTTAATCCTTGAAATCCTTAAATATTTTTTTAGTCTAAATGAAAACTTAATTATAATTATGATACATGAACGAAATTCCTCACTTCGTTAATCTAGGACTTATGGGAAAATTTCCCTGAACTATACGTTATAAATGTTCGATATGTATAAAAAAATATTTATCAGGAATTTCCATACAAAATAGTTTTCAACGGAGAATGTTCAAAAGTTCATTACTCTTAATACTATTCATAACTGAATGTCAACTCGCAAATAGTACATAAACGACCAGAAAACAATTTTCTTTATACTGTGTACGTTGTTAATGTCAAGTTCAAGCATAATAAAATTCTTCACAATATCTAATATTAATAATTAAAACAAATGCAACGACCGTTACAAGGAAATACAATGTTTAATCTTCTTTCGAATTGAAAGAGACAAATTATTACCAACGATACAGGCATATTTTAATTATAAATATCATAAAAGAGATTAAATAACAAACAATCTGTTTATATTCATTTTAGTTGACAATAAATACAAAAAACAGTAGATATATGAAAAAATTGCACGTATCAGTAATGTCCTCGATCTTTGTAATTATTCTTAAATATAAGCTACCAAAAATGGTCACAAAATTAACCATTAACAAAAGACACGCAATACATCAATTTATATAACATTCATACCTGTGTATTATAGTCGATTATACTATTCATGTCCCCCACTTAGGATTCGCGCCCCTTCTATTTTGAAATCGATAAAAAATCAGCTTAAATGGGACGTTAACTCATAACAATTTTTTGACAAAGAAAATCGGTTACGTGATTTGACATATGACTTTTTTTTTTCAAGGGGAATTATGTATTTTTGATCACATTTTCTAAATGCTAGTTTTTTTCTGATCTCAAAAATGTACACGGTCTATAGTTTTTTATTAATATGACCTCTAAAAAAAATTTAAACAAAAATATTAAAACATTTTTTTAAGTTGCTTATGAAACGTATATATTCTCTACCTTGGATCTAATGCTACCTTTTTTAATAAAATGGGGAATTCGTTCGTCCACGTAACTTAGCCATTTCATGAATAACTTGAAGGAATGTTATCTTTTTTCATATTCAGCAAGAAGAAGACCCTGATGTATAATAATGAATATTCTCGAAATATTTCAGTTTTCAGAATGCGTTTTATGAAAATATTTGATTCAGTACTGAAACATGAAGAAGAATGCGTCTTATAAATAGTTCTTCTCTTTTCATAATTTACAGTTTCGTCAAATTATTCGCTTATTCATAAGCCTTTATGAAGCCTTATCAAGGCTTTATCAAAGCGTATAAAGCTTTATCAAGGTTTATTCAAATAATTGTTGATAAAGCTCTAACACAGAGAGCGAGAAACATCGAAATTTGAGTTGTTTTTATTATTCCACCTCCACCAAGAAAGGGTCCTGCACCAAATTCAGAACAGATTAAAATGTTTGGAGGCAACGTCACCTTTACTGTAATGAGTTTTAATTTAACCCATTTAAACATAAGAGGTGCAAACACCAAAGTGGAACACTTGTTATAATGTAGTAGATATATGAAGTAATCATGCAATGTTTTATAAAACTATAAAATAATTCTATTTTTAAGTCAAACGCATAAACTTTGTTTTGATGCTACATTTTTTTTTAGTTTTGTCAATAGTTTTGTTTTGAATTGATAGTCTCAGACAAAATTGTTTAATTATTTGTTCTTGTGTTTATATCAAGCAATTATGAGTGCATTGATCCATTACACTCAGGAAACGAAGTTACATTTGTGTATACTTATGGATTACTATTGTGTTGAAAATATTTAATTTTAAACAGTATATACTATATATAGATACTAGTAAACATTCTTGTTTTTAGCACAGTTTAAATTAAGTTAAGCGTAGTAGTAGTACGTCACACACTAATTACTTTTCTATATTATTTCCTTTTTTGAAAACGTACAATAAAATTATCTATAAAAACCTAATGAAATAATGACAAGATAAACTTAATACACTAAAAAGATAAGATACAATTTTTTTAATTTCAATTTGCCAAATATTTTTTATCTTTTCTAAGTTTGTTCTTAAATTGTTATATGTTTTATCCTCGTTTAGTATAGTTTAATTGTAATTACAACAGTTATTTGGTAAATCGATAAAGTACTTTAAAAACAATAAAAGCTTTAAATAGTAGTAATTTAATATATTGAATGTTTGCGTGTTGTAAGTGTCCGGTTTTTCGTAGTTTAATTATTTAATTATGGTATATTGTTGATGATCAAATACAAATATCAACAAAACTAGTCTCAATCTTTGGCTTAGGCGTAAAGAAGCAACTACATTAGTTGCAAAACGTCGCCTTATACCATGAACTGACAAGTTATTTCTTTTCTTCTATTAAAAAGGGTCCAGATGTTTTACCATATGGCACAATTAAATCATTAATACATTTTGAAGATCCAACAACTGAAACTTCAACAAAAGTTTAGTTATCTATAAGAATTATATAAGTTAACCTCTTTTTCGTCGCGGATAATTCAGCAACTGCACCCAAGAATAAATTTAGATCTCTATAAGAACTTGTTGCGACCCAAATGAAAAAACCTCATTTTGTCCAAAGGATTAAAGTAATACCATCAGGTATTTTGCCATCGTCTCTACATAATCTAATCGGCCCCAGACAGGATGAAATTTCACCCGAAGATAAAGCACTTTTGATTAAGTAAGGAATGACGCGTCTACCGACCTGTTTCTTTTCTACATGTCAATCCATAATTTTTATATTGGTCTCCACTAGATCCACATATGCATACGTATGAATGACATATTTTTGTTCCCAGTTTTAAACATGCGGTTATCCGAAATACGTTGTCTTCTAACAACATTCCCAGGCATTTAGACGGAAGCGCAGAGTGTTCATTTTTACATGCGGAAATATATCTTACCACAGAGTCATAATCAACAAAGTTTAATCTAGAAATTATATCTTTTACTGCTATCGAGTCTTAATTGTTTCTAAAACATCTATCTTCTGGCTCTTGAGTATAACGATTAATCCACTCAGCAATGCCCTCAGAAGAGCAGTAATTTGATCCTTCTTATAGATACATAAGTATATTGATATGACAAGGTCCATAACTCTAGTAATCAAAGACACATAAGCTGGGAGCGCTAAATCTTGTGCCATCCTAATCCCAAGGCTTACATTTCTTGCTACAGTTCAATGATGAGCTTCAATTTTTTAATGAGAATTATTTTAAAATGACTTTTAAAGCTTTTGTGCCATTTACTTAACATTTTACAATGCTTCCTAGTTGGACGATTAACTTGGGACTTAATAGACTGTGCTTCAACAAGTAGTAAGCGGCGATTTAATTGGGAAAGTCAGCTACATAATAAAAGTACCTTTTTACTCTTCTGAATCTTTCGTAAGATGATATTTAATAGCTCACTATCGTTCACGTCAGAACAGAAAAAGATCTCCCATTTCTAAGGCTTGATGACTAAAACCCAAACGTTTGTTCTTGGATATAAGAAATTGGAAGTCCTGTAAAACAGTCTGAGAATCCACTCGTATGGTTCTATCGTCCAGATAGAAAACACAAAGTTTGGATTTTAAATTGTGTAGTTTAGGCTATAAAACAAGGCTCAATAACATAGGACCACAGGATCGCCTTGTTATTTGTCAACTTTAAATGAGATAGTAGACGATAAGATTGATGGAGAAGAATAGCATTGTGATTAGAAAGGGAAACAACTCGTCTCGTTCCACTACATTAAATTAAAAGCGTTCTTGTAGTTAATTTTATTGATACCTAACTTTTTTCTTATTTTTATTCAGATTAAGAACGACCTGACTGCATGCACAACTGTGTTTTATAACCGCTTTTAGTCCCGAAATATTTTCTTTAGAACCCGAGTCCCCCAGTTTTTATTGACAACAGCTTTTTATAAAGCTTTTGACCTTATGCAGGCTCGGAAGAGGCTTAAGAGAAAAGTTCTACCAACTCCGCGCATCCTATGAAGGTTATGCAATTTTAATCCACGAAACTCCCTGAAAAGCTTTTTAGAATTTGAAAAACATAATGAGTTATTGATCGTAGGTACCTACGTCATGACTTATGGATTGACGGTCCGAGAGATCGTCATTGAATGAAACTAGCTTTACAGATACATTTTTTCTGAGGATCGTTGCGTAAACAGAGACAGGGAACGTCATCAGATTCCATAATCAATTTTAAGCGTAGCACACAGTATATTAGGCGGACATTCCACAAATATTCAAAGTTTGAGACAAAGGGCTGACCCACGATCCGTTAGAACAATTTAATGTTTCGAAAGCACTTTTTTAATCATTTAAAATTTATTGATTCATTCCAGCTAGTTTTGCAGAAACGTTACAAATATCGATTCACATTCATTTTAAGTACTTGTTTAATTTAAGCTAAAGACTAATTTAGTTGTCGTTAACAGTAATGTTCGTTTTTATTCTGATGGAATCGACATCGAATCGTTTCGGTGTTTTCAATCGTATAACCAAGGAAACCGGTGTATTAATGTTCTGGTTGGTATTACAAAGAATTATTTGAAAAAAAAAACATTATTTTTGATGATATAATCTACCTTTGTTTAAAATGCTTTTGAAAAACAAATTGTTACGTAATTGACGTCAGTTGTGAAATTTTAATAATAATAACAATAAAATAAATACAATTTTAATTAATTTATTGCTGCTGATGACACATTAACATAAAATTATATAGAACTTTTGGTTTACAATTGGTATAAAAACTAGTTGACGTCTGATATTCTCTTTCTTTAATATTATTTTAATAGAAGCACTTATCTCAGTTTTGTTAAAATAATTATAACAACATAACAACTAGTAGATAGACGACCTTCAAAAAATTATCCGTGTTGTAAAATAATTGTGCTTTAGCACAACCTTACCATGAAACCGCTTGGGGTATTTTTTTTTATTTTGCTTACAGTTCAATGGATATTGAGGTGAAATTAAAAAACTTTAGATTTCAATAATACGCGACTAAAACAATGTTTGGTAATTAGAATAAATGTGATTTCGTTCAAGGTAAGGAAAGAAAATATTTTATTATACCTTATTCAAACTACTAATGGTACACGTCATTCAAAAACAGTGACGTGAAGGTATGAAGTGTTATGAAACTAATTTAAGGTTTTGAGAAAATGAAGGTTAAAGTTTTTGTATTGTGTAGGTTTCTATGTATCACTATTACTATCCTTATACAAACGCCGGCATATCTAACGAAACAAGATATAAAATATAATTATTTTGTCTACAGTACACATATTGTTACTATTTCGTAGATAACCTCTTAACAGAAGTTGAGTGAAATAATTACAATGTGTTACAAAAGTTGTATAATGGTTGTACCAAGTGCAACCTGCTGTAGAAAAAGTCCGAATTGATAAATAAAAAAATCATTATTGTACATTTTGGACCGTTTGCAATAAGTTCATTTTTTCTTTTAAATACTTCAATAGCGAGTGTACCTCTACGAGCTCTTTCATCAATCACCACTCATCATAACTCTGTGTACGTGTCCAAACAAACCGTTGCCCCATATTCAAGCAAAAGATACAGAAGTAGCCAAATTAAATTGTACATAAGGCCGATACAATCTTTCCCTACCGTCGATTGAATTTACGCAGAAACGGCTCTTAATGTAAAACAAACTTACTACCTAAATTTGATGTTCTTGAGCAAATCTAATGGCACTACACGATGGTGTCTCTAAAGTCTGAGAGCTTTTATTGACACATATACTCCCCGGTTTGTCTCTAACGATTTACACTACGATGGATGGTTGAGTGCGACAAACAAAACTGACGATAACAAGTCAAAAGAAAAACGGATTGCAAAACACCATATCAAACTAAACCGATTAATTGCCGGTGTGTGTATTAGTTTTCAAAGGTACTATTAGAGATAGAGAGACATAACACTTTCATTGGTATAAAAATACACAAATTTTGAAAAAAAATGTAACATAACAAGAAAAAAAACGTCTTCTGGAATTGGACCGTGTCGAAAAGATAACCGTAGTCTGTGTAATTAGGGAAATACCTTCGTCTATAATAGTATATTGAAAACAAGTGTCACAACAACATTTTTTGTCGCACGAAGATAAAGTTTGCAGACCGACCGAAGGAGGTCTGCAATTGCCTGAGTGCGACAAAAAGTAGTTGTGACACGTGTTTTCATACTATTTCTATTTCGCAAAAATTTACTTCAAGAAATAAATGTTAATATTTGATCTAGTGTTTTTTTTGGTTTAAAGCTATGTTGGTAGAGTAGTTGATATCCTAATAAAGTTAGCAACAAATGCTTTGAAAGTTTGCTATCTTCAAAATAATGTGTTGAGATTTTTAATCGCCGTTTAATTCACGAGTTAGTTACAAAACTTTTCCGCCGACCGTACTTTGTAATTTTAATAAAATTATATACTTTAATAATTCTAAAGAAGAAATGCTATTGTGAACGCACCTTTTGTGAAATTACCACAAATTTATAACCTAACTTCATCGTTTCTACTTTTTTGAGAGCTTGGCCTTTAATAATTATTTACTTTTCGTCTTTTATTGCCAACAGTATTTTAATATAAGCTCACTAAGTTGATGGAGAATTAAATTACTCAATTTCGATTGTTTTGTCGAAATAAAATAGTTTCCATCACAGTAAAACAGGAAGACTAAATTTTTTTGTGGAACAGATTGGTGCTTAATCAATATAATGGCCACCTTCAAAGACAACACCAGAAGTGTTTGACAATGTTTGATATATCATGGATGTAACTTAAGCACATCTCGAACAAGTTGAACTTTATATAATGACTTGTCGCATCATACGAAGAAAGATATTTATATCCTTACTGTGTGCAAGCAGTTTACCAACTTATTGAGACAATTATCCTGCATATATTCAATACTGTCAATGGCTTTGCAACACTTTTATCAGAGACATATTTGCTTAAGACTCCTTATCGATGAAGTTTGGTTTTACATTTACCGTTCTATAATTTCACAAACACGTGCATGTAGAGTTTACAAAAACATTTTGTTAAAGTGGTTCCGCTTCACCTCCAAAAGATCTTTTCAGAAGTCGGAATGTTTACTTTTATAGTTTTGATTTTTCTTACAGCCTTACTTAAAGAATCTAACTTTTGAACAATGAGTAAATAATATTGAAGAACTATGTGAGAGAATAGTTTGTAAAATAGATGACCTGAACACCCTTAACATGTTATTAAACGTTATCATTGGAATGTTGCATACAGTACAAAATGTCTTAAAAATCACTGTGAACAAATTCAAGATTTATTACAATTGTAGATTAATGTCGATTTGTTATTATTAAAATTTGCTTTGATTAAAGATTAAACGGCAATATGTATGTATAGTTGCCTATACTAAAATCAATTTTGTTTACATTAAGTCATAAATGCGCGGTCGATGGAAAATATTGTTTGTTAAGTTTTGTTTCTTAAATTAACATTAAATTTTCTTTGAATATTAAAATCTACTTAATAAGAACTAACCAAACAAAACCTCACTTAATTTTCTTACGTCAAAATTAAAACTGTAAATTATTTGGTTATACACTAAAATTTATAAAATCCCTAAAACAGTACGGAAAGAGCTTCTATTTCCGTATCGTGTACAATACGGAAACAAAGCTATAGAAATTGCGAAATAGAAAAATATATTTTCCTAATTACTCAGACTTCTTACGATAGTGGCGAAACGTTGGCAACCACGGTTACCTTTTCGACACGGTCCAATCCCGGAAGACGTTTTGTTTCAATAATGACTCCGACCGTGAAATCCTCAATTTTACAGTAACATAACATCTTTATCCGCTCATGTCTTCGTAAGGGGGCATAATTGTTCAAAAACCATAGTGGCGTCTATTTACATGTTTTAAATTATTTAATTATTTAAGTTAAGTTAAAATCACATCCTACATATTATCTTATTATTTTTTATAAATAAACTACTAGTTTAATTAAAACTAAAATAAATGATGAATTAATTATTTGTATATTTTTAATAGTCAAAGTAATTTACTACTTTTTAATATTTATAGTACAATGTTAGACGGTAAACGTAGATTAATTAAAAAAAGGATGTAATAAGAGTACCTAACCACACAACAAAAGCTTTGCCCTCAGAATAATTTATATTTTACGCTGCAGAAGCGATACTAATCCCCTTATGCGCGCGATCAGAAATTTAATACGCATAAACTGTGGTAGACATTGTTTTGTTGATTCACTTGTCAACTTTATTTTAAATTTTATAACTTATATGTCCGAATTTGTTCTAGTTTAATTTAGTATTGTAGATGTTTGTTCTTAATACAGTAAGCTGTAATAATTTTGTGTCAAAAATGCAATATAAGACGTTACAGAAATTATGAAAATTATTTAAAATTACCGCCAAAACCAAATAAAACTATTTCGTCAAGGTCACTCACATTTGACATCTCATGATCAAAATAGCCCCGCATCGAGTTCGCTTTTGAGCGTAGGGTGTTATTTATTCTGTACCTGTAGATATACCAGCTAAAACACAGCATCCCATTACCCAGTAGACACTCGAATAGAAAAGTAAATCTCATTGGAAGACCAGTTTTTCAAAAAGAAGAAGGAAAAATATTTTTTCCACGACCACTATGAAAACTTTACATTTCGTAGCCATAAACCACTAAAGAAAATTTGTCATATCTAAACATTTGCAGAAAATCATTTCGTTACTAGTAACGGTATACATACCCAATTGACTGAATGTAGTTGCAAAAAGCTGATTGATTGCTCGTTTTGAATTGAAACTGACATTTTATATTTATCAAACCTAAACATCTGTCAAAACGACGTCTATACTTCAAATAAAATTAAACTTGAAACGCAGCCCTTAGACAGACGTTGCCTGTTTACGCCATTAAAAATAACCTAAAGAAGCATTTTATTGAATAGTGGAGGAACAGAACAGACAATAAAGAAAGCCCAATTTTAAAGTAGGCTTTTCTGCAATTTTTAAAAGATCTGGATGATAAAAAAAGAGTGAAAGAAAAATGATAGCAGCGTTAGTTATAGTACTACCATAGTTCATAATTTTTGACTTTGAAGAAGAAACTGAATATTTTGGTATTGCGAATATTAAAGTTGATTTTATTGTGGCAGAGTGAAATCTATCGAGAACCAAATAGTATGAAACAAAGCTGTGACATGATATTATATGACTTCTAACAAACACTAAAGAAAGTTGTAAATTATAGGTCAAAAAATGTTGGAGAATTTATTTTAGTAAGATTTCCTACAAAACATAAGATCCTTTTAAATTGTATGTTTGTGAAGTTATATCAAATGAACCTTAAATTAAAGAGAAAATTAAAATAAAATCTAAAAATAAAGTTTATTTGAAATGAGCAATGTTGTCACAAAATCGAAGATTATAATTATAGTAAATTATTCTTTTAATTTGAACGGGATACATTTACAATAAACATACTTTTGCTAAAATTGTAAACGTATTTGGATCAATTAAAGAATTTGTTTTACGATAATCGGTCCAAATCGGGAATTGTTTCCATGATTTCCCTTTTACGGTACCGACTATAAAACGTTACGCGAGGTACTGGTACTGAAGGGAAGGTACATTTTATTAGTCATTAGTTTTTACAACTAAATTTTAACTGACTCAAATATTATAAAAATGTTAAAAATAATCAGTTGGTGGGTGTAAAAAGCGCCCTCAATGTGAGCATTGATCAATCCAAAGATCAAGTAGAACAATACAAAAAATTTAGAATGCTGGCATATAACAAGACAAGCTTATTGGAAGCTAGATTAGTGCACCTGAAGAAACAAAGTTTTTGTCTAACATATCGTGACTTGAGAGTGAGCCGGCGTCCATCACGTCGCCCACTGCAGGTGACTTCTTAAACATATATCCTTATTTACAATAATTCAATGATTCTACTTATAAATTTCAAAGAATCACTTAATAAAATGCAATACTTTATCATGACCGTATGAATTCACAAGATGATTATTCAAATCATAGAAAAATAACCGGAGATGGAAATGATTGTTTTGTTGTCGTTGTATTGTCAAAGTAGGAAATGTAAAAACGTCAAAAATAATTTCGCTAATTATTGATAGAACACACATTACTGTTGTTAAAATATTGTATGCACCACATCAGTAAAGTGTCTTTATCAAACCATCATCTCGTCTTATAATCTTTCGATAAAGAATCACTTTACTGATTTGGTATATAAATAATTATTGTTTCACATATCTCTGGTTTCACAATATTGAAAATTTAAAAAATCTTACTTACAATGCAGCGCTATCGTGAACAATTAAATTTGCTGAGCAATCTTGTTTCTCCCATGATTATCGTGACTCGTACTCTAATGCCCATTCACGCAACGTTAGGATTAAAAGTGAAATTTGTCCAACTGTTATTATACCTATATTTTGTGGGATTTAATTAAATACCCAATTTAATATGTTGCCTTTACTAAATCGGATTTTAATCTATCAAAATTGCAATTGGAAACTATTGTAATATTGCTGACTAATCGCTCACTAATGTTTCTTAAATACTCATAGTACTTTAAAAATAGCATAGTAATTGTTTATGATGCAATTAAAGTTTTTTTTTACGATTACAATGAAATCAGATAAATACCTACTTGTATGTATAGGTACTCAACGAAATTAACACCTTTTTTGTAGATTGTAGAGTAAATTTCCACACTACGTTTTTTTATTTAGTTTAGTCAAAGTTATAAAATCAGTTACCTAAACTTTTGTAATTACTTCTATTAGTTACCTACTGATAAACTTGAAAGCAATGAACTGATTAGTTTATATATAAAACCTTCTGAATGATCATACAGGTTTTAATGTAGAACAAAATTTGTTTGATTTTAAAAAGAAATTGAAGAATCCGAGGATCAAGAAGTATTTCACATTGAGATAATGAAAGTTGTTGTTATTGATCGAGAGTGTGAAATTAAGAACCAGATAGGTATGAAACATGTGTGACATGACATGTAACTGATACAAATAATGAAGATACAAATTATAGGCCAAATTTTTTCCTTGTTAGAAGTTTCTGTGAGTATCGCCTTACGCTCCACTTGGCAGTTTAAGTAACAAATCCCAGCTCTTTGAGTGCATACGTCATTGAACGTGATGGAACAAATTCCAGCCCATTTGACATACGCCATTGTGCACAAAGAAACATTGGACGCCACCCGTCATTGAGCAGAAAAGAACAAATTAACAAATTACTCCTCATTTAAATGATCAACCCATCCTGCACAATATTGAGACTTGTTGTCTTTTGGACCAATACCAAATCCTTCTTGAAAAGTCTGAGACTCGGTTCTACTGTTTGATAAGTTCTATATGCCATCTCTTTTCTTCAAACTGTTAAGATCAAGTAATTTCTACGGAATTTTACTTATTGTAGCGTATTTAGTAGCTTTACCATGTCTCTGTATTTTGACTAATCATTAGTCTTACTTTTCATATTCTCCTGCTATACTTGTTAAAGCGATAGGAAGTTGTAGGTGTATTCATTCTCAGATTTGCAAAACGACTTAAGAGGTCGAAATCTAAATTTTGTCAATAGTTTTTTCTGAGAGTCTTTTACTGACGATACACAAAATGTAGTCACAAACTTTTTTGCGAATCTTTTTATATTGGAAAGCCAAAACATTGCTGCAAGTGCATCAAGAGTATGTTTGTAGCCATTTAAATAAAACGCTTAAAAATCAAGCATATTCGAGAAATTATAACATCTCTATATTCCAAAAAAACTTCTGATTATTATTCGATGGCTACCCCAATTTTAAAACAATTGCTCGAAGTTGCGATAAAGTAAAGGTCATCTATTTAACTTTATATTGTTTACAATATATTTTCCTTTATAATTAAATTCTTATTTACATATCATAGCTAACGTGCTCCAAAAACTTATCCTTAAAAGACTACTTTCGATCTTCAAAATTAGCAAGTTTAATATCCAGTCACAGTTTGATTTTCGTCAAATGCACTCTACAGTAGATAAAATCAAAGCCACTTTTAAAACTAAACAGTACTACTTATCAGTTTTTTTCGCTTTTGGCAAGGTGTACTGTACAAGTTACGATATCTCTCCTCCGCTTGATTATCGTCGGAAGACGATCCTGTCATTCCGCCACAGTAACTTTAGGACATTCTCAAATCTGAAAATGACTAAATAAATTGAGAATAAACGCCAATAAAGGCAAGTCCGTTCATACAACCTTCACTACCCGCAGAAAAAGCTGTCCCCAAAACTAGAAATAACCTAAAAAACGCTAAGCAACGTTTAAAATACACACTCGGTTGCGATAAATGAAAGCTTCCTCTTCTTATTATTACACAAAACTTCTTAGGCTATTAAATTTAAAATGAGATCAAGCATTTCCTGACTTACTTCGACAAATTGTCATAATTTTTTTAACGAAAGCTAATGGTAGAATGAACAAATATTAGTTATTGTTTCAGTATTTATTTTGATGGGTATATAACATATATACACAAATTCAAAATACCTTATAAGTAACAATTTGTTTTATTTTAGCGTTAGTTCAAACCATTCAAAAATAATAGCAATTAAAACACGTTTTACTCATAAAACGTCAATAAAAAAAGTTACGAAAAACTTGTTTCTATTGACAGTTTTCTGAAACTGAAGAATAGATTGATGAATCTGGTAACATAAAATATAAAAAGAAGGAATGGTTTAGATGCGCTCATTTCTTATGTTTTTGGATTATACATAAGACTATACACTTTTGGAGTTAAATCTGCCCTGTATTGGGCTCTCCAAGTGTTTCTGATATAATATTTTTTTGGAAAGTTTGACGTCCTCTGGCGCCCTTATGGTGCACTTTTGGTTATAGGTAAATTTGTGTCAAACAGCATTTCGACGAGAACCTCTGGTAAAGCCATTACACCTTTCAGAAACACCCTGTATGGTGTTTCCTTTTTCATAATGGGTCGTCACTCTACCGCAATTTTTATTCTTCTAATAATTTTGGGTTCTTCTTTGCTTCTTTAACTACTTTTCTCTATTGATTCTTTCTTCATTCATTATACAGCGTGTTCCGATATTCTGTGAACATAGAGCTCCTGTAGATTTATGGGACTAAAATATGCCAACTATTTACGCTATGAGCAATCCAATATTATTTATTTATTATTTATTTAATTTTAAATAAACCTAAAATTAAATAAATAATAAATAAATAATATTGACTTCAAAACGTAAATAGTTATATATAAATAACCAATATTTAAATAATGGATCCTATATTCATTCATAAAATAAAATATGCCAATTTAAACCAAATTACCTTAGTCTAAAAGTTGATAGTTTTTGAAATACAGAACTATTTTTATTGGTTTTTCTTGGATAATTTTCTTAATAGCTGTACTATTTGTACGAAACTGAGCACTGAGTGGTTTTGGGATGAGAATTTAAAATCCGTTCTCATTTTTGTGGTAAATTGCGCCACTTACAGCATTTTTTTTACATTTAAAATGTCCTAAACCTTTTGTGCCTTCCTGTATGAAGTTTTTATATTTTATACTCCAACTTCTTCTGCCCCAAAAGGTATACCTACTTAATAAATGTCCCCCCTAGCAACAGTTGTGAGATAATGAATTAAATATTGCCAACTTAGCAATTACACTTCAAAATTCCCTAAATTTAAAAACTCGCAAAATTTTATTTTAAAATCAATCTGAAAAGCCCAAAATAGAAAAAAATAGTATAAAGAATTCGTTTTCAGGAGGTATTTTAGCAACTCGTACTTTCTGTACTCGTCTTATAAAATGCGTCTTCTGAAACTAGTTCTTTAATATACTATTATGCTATATTAACTTATGGTTAAGACTGGGACACTCATTTCTCCCTACAAGGTCTATTAGCATTTTACAATGAAGTAAACCATAAAAAGAAGTATCCAAACATATGGTTAGTAGACAGAAGGGTTTTACGTTCCACAGTATTAACGGTCACATGCAAAAAAAAATGTGGCTTAAGTCTACATTGATTCATTATCTAGAGGGGAATCTTATAAACCAATCCGTGTAAGAATGCTGAAACTACCATGATTCAGTTTCATTCATTCAGTAACTATTGACGTGAATTTACGCCACTTTGTATTAGTGATTATTTGACTAATAGTTTTTGTAGTACAGGATGTATAATGATTTAGTCATTTTTACGTTTTATATCGTTTTCTTCCCAATGTTTCTCCCAATCTCTTCTGGAGCGAATTTTGAGCCAGCACGCGAAATCTGATCTTGTCAAAACTTCTACACCGATATTATTTTTATAATTGCATTTTGGCTAATTCGTCAGCCACCTCATTTCCCTTTATTTTAATACCCATGTCCTTGGCCCATATATATATTTTTTCATTCTTTGACATTATTTGGTTTTCTAGATCTATTATCCGTATACGGGTTGATTGTAAATTCAGGCTACTTGATTTACTCTTTTATTATCCATGATAGAAAAAAGTTTATTAAGAAAAGT
Organism: Abscondita cerata; assembly: GCA_030710515.1. Taxonomy (NCBI): domain Eukaryota; kingdom Metazoa; phylum Arthropoda; class Insecta; order Coleoptera; family Lampyridae; genus Abscondita; species Abscondita cerata. The sequence continues at coordinate 1,405,779 of JALBCR010002259.1, forward strand.
TTTATAAGTATACAAGATCAGTATTTTCCAAACTTTGCACAAAATGGCTGACTTCCGGTTTAAGCTGGAAATGATCAACTTTATTTTTTAATTGAATCATGTAGTATTTTAAGCTAAAGTGATTCTTTGATAAATTCTCTTTAAAAAACTAAGTAGGTATAGCGCTAAAGTTACTAATAAAATGAGTTATTTATTATTCAAAATCTAAAGAGATACTTTCGATTGGTACAATTAATCTTAAGAGGCTGTGAAACTAATAACAACGGTCATGAATACGATTGTTAGTAGTCTGTATATAACTATAAAACAGGTATAACGTTTAAAGTCACAAATCACAAAATCACAATGTAACAGCAGTCGATCAACTTAATATTTTGCAAATTATGAAAACAGAAAACAGCTAATATAAATAACAGTTTATAAATATCTCTAACCAATAACAACAGAAAAAAATTACTAGTTTAACAAATGTTTAAAATACCCCCCATTTTGTTGTATACGTATTCTGACCATTGTGCACATTAGTTTTACAGCCTCCTAAGATTAATTGAACCAATCGAAGTATTAAGATTATTATCTTTCGGGTTGAGTCGTGTTCGTCTTTCTTTCTTTCGTTCTCTGCTTTGACATTTCGCCAGAGCAACAGAAGGGAAAGAAAGACAACAATGGCCCAACCTGAAAGATACAATCTCAGTGAAACAGCCATAAAAGCTTACATTCATACAATCGAAAGCACATCTTTAGACTTTAAATAATAAATAACAAATTTATTAGTAACTTTAGCGGTATACTTGTGTTATAGTTTTTAAAGAAAATTTAGAAGTAATCACTTTATACAAAAAAATACTAAATGATTTAATTAAAAATAAAGTTGATGTCATTTCCGCTTAAACCGGAAGTCAACCATTTACCTTTGTAGAAGTTTGAAAAATCTAGTAAACTTGTAAAACTTTTCTTAATAAACTTTTGTCTATCTTGATAATAAAACAGTAAATCAAGGCCCAGAATGGCCTCTTCCTATTATACAATCAACCTGGTATGTGCATTCAATTACACAAGATTTTTTCTAAAATTCAATAAATCTTTGGTTGAAAACCATACATTAGTAATATAACTGCAGGTTTTGAAGCAAAATAGTTATATGGTAACTTAAAAAATAGAGAATGAATTGTTAGAGTTATATTTTGGAATTTATCTGTATTTTGGTGATAAGCACCCCTTAGAGGAGGATTTTTTTTATTCTCCAATATCTGTTAGTTAGACAACTAAAAGCTCTGAACACTTGTCCTGCTATCCTACTTGTTCTAAGCTAAAAAGTGCTGCTAATGTTTAAAGGTGGTTCTTGTGCCTCAGCCAACATCCTTCGTTTCTTGAAGATTTAATTGCACCAATGTATACCTTAATAGATTTAGTTTGTATTTGTTCTTGATTGTTTAAGATTTGTAAATGAACCTAATGTGGCTTCTAA